>JAOEGL010000002.1:147750789-149087999 GCA_034509955.1 Urosaurus nigricauda | reverse complement strand
AGGGTCTCCCACATTGTTTAACATCAAGGATTATTCATTTTTTTCAAACCAGAAGTAGACTTTTAACCATTTTCACTTTTTTTGTTTTTTGTTTTTGTTGTTTTTGTTTGTTTTTGTTTGTTTGTTTTTGCTTTTGGCATTTTTGGTAGTCTTCACAACTGCCCAGAAGTTTCCAGGAGCAGAAAACCCTACTAGAAGATAATAATAATAATATATTTATATCCCGCCACTCTACAAGACACAATCGGGGCGGCTGCACATTTGTCTGGTTCCCCCCATATTTGTGAAAAATAACCTGCTCCTAGCATAAAAAGTAAATGAACTCATTGAGAGAGCTTGGAAAGTGACTGTTAAGAAGTTTAAATATAATGACAAATGCAGCTTTCCATAGTAGCCACAGCAAGTATATAAGTAAGGGCTGTTCGACAGTGGAACACACTCCCTCGGAGCGTAGTGGAGTCTCCTTCCTTGTAGGCCTTTAAACAGAGGCTGGATGGTCATCTGTCAGGGATGCTTTGACTGGGAGTTCCTGCACGGCAGGGGGTTGGACTAGATGGCCCTTGTGGTCTCTTCCAACTCTATGATTCTATGATTCTATGATTCTAAGGTGGTCCTTATACTCTGGCTTCTTCTAAGGCATTTTCACCTTGAGTTTGCAAGACTTGAACAGGGCTGTTGATAAAAGCATAACTTGGAGGTCTCTCATTCGTAGCGTGAACTAAGATCTAATCTGTACAGCAAAAATAATGCAATTTGACACCACTTTAACTGCCATGGCTTAGTGCTATGGAATTCTGGGATTTGTAGTGTGTTAGGACACGAGAGCTCTCTGACAGAGAAGGCGAAATATCTCACAAAACTATGAGCCTTATTGCATGTGAAAAGAAAACTGAAACAGAATGGGAGAGCAGCAACGGCATTCTGTATGCCTCTCCACAAATCGGGATACCATTTCAGTTCTCTTCGTAAGGGAGACAATATGCCTTTTGCCAAATCAATTTTTCCAGTGCAACAAAAAAATATGATGATAGTCATCCTGGGAAGAGAATCTAAGTGCTATGACAGTATGCAAAGAGGCACAGAGAAAGCCACTGTTCTTCTGCTCTGTTTCTGCTTTCTTTTCATAGAATCATAGAATCATAGAATCATAGAGTTGGAAGAGACCACTAGGGCCATCCAGTCCAACCCCCTGCTATGCAGGAAATCCAAATCAAAGCACCCCCGACAGATGGCCATCCAGCCTCTGTTTAAAGACCTCCAAGGAAGGAGACTCTATCACCTTCCGAGGAAGTGCGTTCCACTGTCGAACAGCCCTTACTGTCAGGAAGTTCTTCCTAATGTTCAGGTGGAATCTCTTTTCCTGTATCTTGCATCCATTGTTCCGGGTCCTGTTCTCTGGAGCAGCAGAAAACAAGCTTGCTCCCTCCTCAATATGACATCCTTTCAAATATTTAAACAGGGCTATCATATCACCTCTTAACCTTCTTTTCTCCAGGCTAAACATCCCCAGCTCCCTAAGTCGTTCCTCATAGGGCATGGTTTCCAGACCCTTCACCATTTTTGTCGCCCTCCTTTGGACACACTCCAGTTTCTCAATGTCCTTTCTGAATTGTGGCGCCCAGAACTGGACACAATATTCTAGGTGGGGCCTGACCAAAGCAGAATACAGTGGCACTATTACTTCTCTTGATCTAGACACTATACTTCTATTAATGCAGCCCAAAATAGCATTGGCCTTTTTAGCTGCCGCATCACACTGTTGACTCATGTTCAACTTGTGGTCTACTTGGACTCCTAGATCCCTTTCACACGTAGTTTCATTCAGCCAGGTGTCACCCATCCTATATCTGTGCATTTTATTTTTCCGCCCTAAGTGCAATACCTTACATTTCTCTGTATTGAATTTCATTTTGTTAGCTTTGGCCCAGCTTTCTAGTCTATTCAGGTCATTTTGAATCTTGATCCTGTCCTCTGGGGTATTAGCTATTCCCCCTAATTTGGTGTCATCTGCAAATTTGATAAGTATGCTCCCAATTCTGTCATCCAGGTCATTGATAAAGATGTTGAATAGCACTGGGCCGAGGACAGAGCCCTGTGGGACCCCACTGGTCACTTCTCTCCAGGATGAAAAGGAGCCATTGTTGAGCACCCTTTGGGTTCGGCCATTCAACCAATTACAGATCCATTTAACAGTTCCTTTGTCTAGCCCACATTTTACAAGCTTGTTTGCAAGAATGTCATGGGGAACCTTGTCAAAGGCCTTACTGAAATCAAGATATACTATATCCACAGCATTCCCTTCATCTACCAAGCTGGTAATTTTATCAAAGAAAGAGATTAGATTTGTCTGGCATGACTTGTTTCTCTGAAACCCGTGTTGAGTTTTTGTGATTATGGCATTACCATCTAGATGTTCACAGACTCTCTGTTTAATGATCTGCTCCAGAATCTTTCCTAGAACTGATGTCAGACTAACTGGACGATAATTGTTGGGATCCTCTTTTTTCCCCTTTTTGAAGATGGGGACAACGTTTGCCCTTCGCCAGTCTGCTGGGATCTCTCCTGTTCTCCAGGAGTTTTCAAATATGATTGCCAATGGCTCTGATATTACTTTTGCCAGTTCTTTTAATACCCTTGGATGGAGTTCATCTGGTCCCGGAGACTTAAATTCATTTAGATTAACAAGGTGTTCCTCTACTATCTCTTTACTTATTCTGTGCTGAAATTCCCCAATTCTGTTCTCTGCTCCATTATCCTCAGGTTGAGCACCCTTTGCCTTTTCTGAGAAGACTGAGGCAAAGAAGGTGTTGAGTAATTCTGCCTTTTCTCTGTCCCCTGTTAGCATTTTGCCATCTTCTCCACGCAGTGGCCCTACCGTTTCCTTCTTCTTCCTCTTGCTGCGGACATATCCAAAAAAGCCCTTTTTATTGTTCTTAACCTCTCTAGCAAGCCTGAGTTCATTCTGCGCTTTAGCTTTTCTGACTTTACCCCATGCAATAAAGCAATGTCAAATTGCATTAATTCTGCAGTGAAGATTAGACCTAAATCTGAGTTGACTTGATGACAATTAACAACAACAAATCATTGGTGGATGAGAACATAACAGATCACGTCTCATATGTATAAAAGTCTGACATGAAGTTTCTTTCTTTCTTTTCTCCCCCTCCCTTCCATTTTCCTTTGTTTAATTGGATCTAAGATTACTTTCTTCCTAAAAGTGAGGCTCAAGGCAATCTGAGATTAGCAAGATCTTCAAAACATGATAAGATTTTTAAAAACATAATTGAACCCAGTAGCACATCTGAGAGTAAATGCAAAGCAGAAAGTTCTAGCATAAGCTTTTGCAGATTCCAATCCACTTCATCAGATGTGAATGCTCTTTGGACAGACATAAGTACATATCTAAATTGAGTGTGTGTGTGTGTGTGTGTGTGTGTGAGCATGAAAAGTAATGGAAATGCAAAGCATGTTGGAGTTCTGAAAAGTATCACTGTAATAGGACAACACAGTCTAACACAGCTAACTCCTTGTATTCTATAGCAAGATTAAGGGTGAGTAAAGATAAAACACACCATGTTATAATGTTAAAAGACAATTAAACATAGGTTAAAACACTAAAAGATAAATTTATAACCACATCAATTAAAAAATACAGCATCAACTATTGGAAAGTCCTTTTCTCTGCAGCTAGTCAATTATCCAAACGCCAGCCTAAATAAAAATATCTTTGCCATCAGAAGGACAACATAGAAGGAAGACAGCCTTGCCTCACCAGGAAGGGAGTTCCACAGCTTGGGAGCAGCTATCAGAAAGGCCTCTTCTTCCTCATTAATGTCTGCCTTCCTATCTGCTCCATCATCTTCTTTCTCCTCTCCATCACCCTCTGTTTTTCAATCTCACTTCCGCAAAACACCTATGAACTTGCCAAGCAGTCTTGCCATGGAGGCCTTGATGTCATGGTTCCTCAGGCTGTAGATGAAAGGATTAAGCATTGGAGTCAAAACCGCATACAAGAGAGAGATGAAGGTTCCTTTCTGGGCTGAATAAGAAGAGGCCGGCTGGAAATAGAGGCAGCTGATGGCACCGTAGAACAAGACTACAATAGCCAGGTGAGAGCCACAGGTAGAGAAGGCCTTGCGCTGACCAGTAGACTTTGGGACTTTCACGACAGCATAGAATATGCATGCATAGGAAGTCACAATGAGGGCAAAGGGTCCAAGAATATCCACCACACCTTCTGTCTGTGCCAGGATCTTTATGAGTGTTGTGTCAGAGCAGGAAATCTCCAGAAGTGGGTAGATATCACAGAAGAGGTATGGAATCTCCCAAGAGGCACAGAAAGAAAGGCGTGAGATCAGAAGCGTGTAGAGCAAGGAGTGGAGAGAAGAAAGGATCCAAGAGCCAGACACCAGTAAGAGACAGAATTTGTGGCTCATCACTGTGGTATAGCGTAATGGGTGGCAAATGGCCACGTAGCGATCATAGGCCATGCAGGCCAAGAGGAAGTTATCGGTGTTGCCAAAGGTCAAGAAGAAATACATCTGGGTCAAACATCCTCTGTAGGAGATGGTCTTAGTCTGGGACATCAAATTTGACAGTATCTTAGGCATTGTGGTGGAAACAAAGAAGGTATCAGCCAGGGAGAGGTGGCTAAGGAAGAAGTACATTGGAATATGAAAGAGATAATCATCAAAGTGAATGAGGAGAAAAATCAGGAGGTTCCCCATAAAGCTCAACGTGTAGACTAAGAGAAAAAGCAGGAAGAAGAAACTCTTGTGTTCAAATTGGCTGGAGATGCTCAAAAGGACAATTTCAGGATGGTCTGTTTGGTTCTTCCAGGCCATTTTGCACCTGTTAGATGGAATGAAAGAAAGAGAGATGGAGATTGGTCAGTATCACACTAAACTGTTATAGTGCCATTATTCCACTTTAACCATTATGACTGCCTCCTGTGGAATTCTGGGATTTGTAGTTTAGTGAGGCCTAAGAGGTCTCTGGTTGAGAAATCTAAAGGTGCAAAACACCACTGCCAGGACACTTGCACAATTGGCACGTACTTGGTGTCAGTGCCCCTTTCTCTCCCCCTCACTATTCCAATGCAATAATAAATAATAATAATAAAATTTATTTATATCCCCCCCCCCCATCTGCACTCAGGCATTTGGAGAGGCTGTTTCTCTGTTCTGTACCAGCCTTTGGCCTCTGAATCCAGCTAAATGAGCTTTTAGTCCACTAGAACACTGCCCTAAATCTCACAGAAAGCAGATTGAGTTTTGTCAGCTATACCTCCAGCTATACACTCCCCCAGGTTGGGAGTCTGCGGCGTGGGTGTGTCTGTTCCAAAACATAGAAAAGTAGCTCATCAAAGAGGAGACTAGGATAGAATTCTTCTCTCTCATATTTTGTTCAGTTTTTTGGTACAGAGCATTTTTTTTCCTAACAAAAACTGTGTGGAGGCACACTTCAGTGCATTATTATTCAGAAACAAGTGAGAAGATTCAGGGTTAAACTTCTGCTCATGAGACTGTCTGGGGGCTGCAAAGATTGCCAAAACAAAGTTAAGAAAGATAACAAAACTGGAAGTATTCAAAAGCCAATTTCTCCTTTTAAAAATATATATTAAAATAAAATTAAACAGAGCAAGGAAGCCCAGTAAAATAGTTACAAGGGTGAATTGCGACTTCCAGAGGCCTTCAGGAGCAGCAGATCATCTTTTTTTTTAACACCAGAAGATAAAGGTTCACTTGCTGAATCTGTCCAAGGGACAGGGGGGAAAAACCCAGAATTGGATGCTACATGGTGTTAAATAGTGTTTGTTGCTGTTGTTGTATGTCTTCAAGTAGTTTTTGACTTATGGTAACCCTATCACAGGGCTTTCTTCGCTATGACTTCCCTTGTATGTGACTCACCCAAGATCACCCAGTGGGTTTACATGGCCAAGCGGGGATTTGAACCCTGAGGTCCAGAGTCATAGTCAAATGCTCAAACCTCTTCACCATGCGGGCAAGCAGTGCAGGCAAATGGCTATTCAGCTCTTTAGGGTTCAGTTCTTTGAGTAGATGTTCAGAGTAAAAATTAGGGCATGACTAACACTGGAGCCTCCAGCTTCCCCTGCAAGTAAGAGGGCATGGGATGGCAGCCTCCATCACTTGATATAGCCAAGACACATCTTTATTGTGCCCTTCAAATTCTTCAAATTTCTAGCAGTGCAATAACTCAAAACTTCTGGTGAGTATTTAAAAATAGAATTTAAGCATCCAAAGAAAAGAGGTGGGTAAAGTCAACCAATATAGAGTTAGCATGGTGTAATGATGTGAGTGTTGGATTACAAATCTGGAGACCAGGGTTTGATTCCCAGTTTGGCTAAGAAACACACTGGGTGACCTTCAGCAAGTCATACTATCTCAGCCTCAGGGAAAAGCAATGGCAAATTTCCTCTGAACAAATCTTGCTAGAAAAACAATATGATAGCTTTGCCTAGGGGTCACCATAAGTCAGAAATAACTTGAAGACACACAACAACAACGAAGTTAACCAAGGGAATAGGAACTCACCTAGGTGTAAACAATTTTCAAGAACTCAGTGCCTGCTTTTTTGCACACACATACCCCCTGTAAGTACAACCTTGCTGGTCACTGAGGAACAAAGAGCTACAGAAAGTTCAATAGGGCTGAAGCAACAACATATATTTGTCCACAAGGATATACAATAGGAAAGACAATTTGACCAGAATATATATGAAAGATGAAACATAGTTTCACCAGCACCCATTTACCTTTGGTTAAAAGCCTCCAATGAAAGAGAATTCACCATCTTCAGAGAGAGTCTATTAAATTTCCAAATGGATCTTACCATCAAAAAGTTCTTGCTAATGTTTATTCAGAATCTCCTTCTTTGTGATTTGAATCCATTTGTTTGCAGTTCTATTCTCTGGCACAGCAGAAAACAAGTTTGCTCCATCTGCCACATGATATCCTTTCAGATATATAAAGATTTCAAATATATAAAGATCAAATCACCTCTCCATTTTCTCTTCCCTAGACTGAACGTACCCATCGTTTTGAGATGTTGTGCTATCTCCAAGGATCCAAGAAGTCCTTTTAACTGTTGGAAACTCACTTGGGCTAAAGCAACCATACATAATTATTGGTAAAGATGGGAAATTGCAAAGGTTGCATTAGGCTGGGGAATAGATCCCAGGAGAAAAGCTGGTGGTGGAGACAGGTCCAGAGGAGCTTGTTAGCAAAAGCTCTATGCCAGGATTGCCAGTTTCACCAGTCACAAGGCTTGATAGATGATCCATCTGGATGAGCTTCAGGCTCAGAGACCAAAAAAGATATTCTTTTCTGGAGAAGTAAAGCCCAGGAGTGCAACCCTTCAGGATCATAGACTTATAGAGTTGGACAAGGCAGGAATTGAACCCTAGTCTCCAGAGTCATAGTCCAATGCACAAACTACTATTCCATGTGGGCTCTAGCTGCCATTCAAATAGAATAGATAGAATGGGATGGTAATCGTGTACCTTCCAACATTTCACACGTGAAAACTGGGACGCATGTGACCAAACAATATCTGAGTATGGTCAGGATGGCAAACATTATCAGTGATGAAGAATGTACAAGCTAGGAGAGGCTACAGCAGTTTGTTTTTGCTTGAGCCTCCTGGGAAGGATTTCACCCCTACCTCTCTTCTCTCCCTGCCCTTGAGTTAATTGAGTTAAATTAATTTTGCACTTTGAACTCAGTTTAAACCAATGGAAATAAGCTAAATACAAAGGGCAAAAGTGGGTGGAAGAGAGAGAAATTGGGACATTTTAAAAGCAGTTCAAAAAGTGAAAGAGCCCTCCCTTCATGACTACACCATCTGGTCGCCTAGGAGGGAGTGAAAGGACAGGCCAAACTCCATCGGGCCTGTCCTAGATAATGAAGCAGAGCCCTCCCTCCAGTCCATCTGCCTTGGTCCAGGCCTCAGAGGGAGAGAAGAACTGCTGGACCTAATCCCCTTTCCCACCACCTTTCCCTTCTCCTTTTGTGTCGTGTCTTCTTAGATTGTAAGCCTGAGGGCAGGGAATCATCTAATTAAAATAATAATTGTAAGCCGCTCTGATAGCCTATAGGGCTGAAGGGCGGGGTATAAATAAATAAATAAATATGCTTTAGAGTATTAATTAGGGCCATCCCTGCCACTGGAAGAGATGAAGAGTATGTAATAGAACCCAGCTGCCTATTTACCAATTGCAAATAAATGTATAATACCTATAAAAAGGAAAGCCAGCATGGTATAGTACTTTGAGTATTGGACTATGGCTCTGGAGAGCAGGGTTCAAATCCCTGCTCTGCCATGAAAACCCACTGAAAGACCTTGGGCAAGTTTCACTCTCTCAGCCTCAGAGGAAGGCAATGGTGACAAACCCCTTCTGAAAAAAAAATCTTGCCAGAAACCCCATGATAGTTTCACATTAGGGTCGCCATAAGTTGGAAATGCCTTGTAGGTAAACAACACCACCACACACTTATAAGAAGATCCCAAAATACAGTTGGTTTTTGTGAGGAGCAGAGATTTGAGCACTGCATTCCCAAAATTCCCAAAGCAGCATGGCCAGGGAGGTCTCTAGGAACTGTTGTCAAAAGAAGTACATTTTACACAGGAATACTCATATCCAAAAGTGATCTGAAAGCTCTCAACTGAGCACTTGCAAATAGAATATCAGGGAGGATTTGAATTGAAAGAGTGGGATGGGGAAACAAAAGTGCCTCCCTTTTTTACACTTTGTGGGTGTTCATGTAATTTCAGTAACAGGATCAAAACTCATAATTCTGTGTTTCTCTGTCTCAGACTGCTAACCACCATATTTATTTTCCTTGCAGGGTACTGAAGAATGATGCTTCATGATAGTATACCACGTCACAATGTGTTGAACTACAACTCCCTTTGTCCCCATTGCATCATCAGTGAGACATATGTCTTTAAGAATTAATAAATCAGGATGCAAAGAAGATTTGAATATTTAGGAAAGACTTTATATTCTTGACAGCTGGATCCTCCCTAAGTACTGTAAAACAAAGAAACTGATGCTTTTCAACAACGAAGAAAACAGAGCACAAATTTCCCCTCCTTATCTTTCCAATGAGAGCCAGTGTGGTGCAGTGGTTTGAGTATGACTCTGTAGACCGGGGCTCAAATACCTGCTCAGTCATGTAAACCCACTGGGCAAATTTAGGCAAGTCATACTCTCTCAGCCTCAAGGGAAGGCAAAGGCAAGCCCCTTCTGAACAAATTATGCCATGATAGGGTCACTTTAGTGTCACCATAAGTCAGGAATGACTTGAAGGCACACAGGAACAACCATTCCAATATCTTGAACGAGTCATCATCACTCCATGGCATACCAATGATATTGCAGTGACTTCCCTCAGCCACTAGAAAGTGAAATATTTCACACTAAATAGCAGCAAAATTGATCTAGGAAACTTTACTTGCTTACTACATACTTACATCCCACCCTATACAGTGTTATATCTCAGGTTATATAAAAAAACTAGAAGCAACTGAAAATGTACATCCACAGAGTAACTTAAAGAGAATAAAAGTATCTTAAGCAATTAAACTAGTTAAAGCCATACATGTACACAGATGTGGGCAAAACCATTTAGAACCAAAGGGATTTAATGAATCCATTTCGACATTTCAAACATTTCAACATGGCGGTCAGACTGAAGCCAGTTTGAGTACCAAAAGGAAGGTCATTCCACAACCTAGGAACCACAGCAAAGAAGGCCCTGAACCACATCCTCCCTCCATGTACTGCTCCCACTGATGATGAGACACATAAGAGAGACTCTTCTGTTCACCTCAATCCCCAGGCAAGCAGAGGAAGAGAGAGGACTGCTTAAGATATTAAGGTCCCAAGCCATTTAAGACTTTAAATGTCATCCCTAGCATCTTGAATACAGACCAAAAGTGTACTGGTAGCCAGGGCAATTCCTTTAAACCAGGTGATATATGATTTCTATACAATGTTCCAGCCAGCAATCTAGCTGCTACATTTTATTCTAGCGGAGGTTTCTGAGTCATCCTCAAGGGCAGTTCCATGTAGAGTGTGTTGCAGTAATCTATGCAGGAGTTTACCGGTGCATGAACTACTGTGGCCAGGTTAGGGAATGGACAGGACAGGCCATAACTGGCATAGCAACCAAATCTGGCCTTGAAGCCATGGAGTCTACTTGGACCTCCATTGACAGATATGGATCCAGGAGTGCTTCTAGGTTACACATCTTATTCCTCAAAGGAAGTGCAACAACATTCAGAGAAGGCCAACTATCCAGTTTTTGGATCCAAAAACCACTAATCCACGGGACCTCTGGCAGGATTCAAACTCAGCTGCCCATTGTCAGTGGTAGCTGGTGGCTGCTCACCACCTTGCTGTGTTCTAGCTAGCAACCTAGATACTCCATTATGTACTAGCTGTGGCTTCTAGGTCATCTTCAAGGGCAGTTCCAGGTACAGTGTATTATAGTAATCTAATTGGGAGGTTACTAGTGCATGAATGACTGTGGCTTGGTTAGGGATTGTCCAGGGAAGGCCAAACCTCCCTTACACGGTGGCTCCCATGTCAATGGGTTGTTGAATTCATTCTTTGGTATTGTCTCTAAACCTTAAAGTAGATATTCAAAGGCCTCATCTCAGATAGTGCCATACACTAAAATTTAGGGGTGCTCTTAATTCAGAATAGTTTGTCTGATTGTTCTCTTGTAGCTGAGGTGCTGGGAAGTAGTTGTGTTGGTTGGAGATTGATGGAGGACAGGTCTGAGTACTTTGCATTTAAAACAAAACAAAAAACACTCCCAAATATCTTGTGTCTTTTTTCAATTCGTTTTTATTATGAACAAATACAGAAGAAAATGAGCAGAAAACAAATCAACTACATGCCACATGTTCAAATACTGAAAAGACTAAGAAAAGACTAAGTTGAATAACAGGAAATAGGCATTTAGCTTTCCATTATTTCAATACAAGGGTAGGCTCCAATTGGCACCAGATGCCAGGATATTGCTCTTTTAAGCTAAGCTTTTACTAAACAGTATGTAAAAGCCATTGTTGAGTGGCCAGTCTTAGCAGTGCACTGTTTTTCTTCTGGCATTGTCTCCCTAAGTCTGTTACATTTTACATAAGATATATGCTTATAAATATGATGGCAATGTGATTGAAGAGAAGGTGCTATCCTGCATTACTCTACCAGCAAGCCAACTGGTGAGATTCAATGATGTTGCATAAGGAAGTAGAGAGATTATGAGATCAAGCTTTATTTATTCAGAGAGTGAAATCCTGGGACCTTCTCCCATCTCAAAATAGCTCCAGACAATGTTCTGCCTTTTCATTGGTGGGTCTCCCTGCCTGCTTTCCATCTAACATCTTAGTTACAATGACACTAGCCAAGTGGGGTATTGGGGGCAGAAGAAAAGGTTAACTCACAGAGACAGCCTCATAAAACCAACAAATTAACAGGATTATTATTATTATTATTATTATTACTATTATCATTATTATTTTATATCCCACCTTCCTCCCTACAATGGGAGTCACAATGGGAAAGGACAGCATAAAGACTAAACTAGGCTATTCAGCAAAACAAAAGAACATTAAAAAAAAGACTCGGTGAAATCAGCAGCCACCCAACTCTCACTACAGCTCTTTCAAGATCTACTACTAGCATAGAATGAACACTGGAGGAGCTTGACTGTATAACTTCAGTGGAAAGAGCTGGTGAGGTTTGTGTCTTGAAACTGTACATTGGAGCTCTTAGTGAGCACAGCACAACTCACCTTCTTTCCCTTTGCATTATAACATCTCACTGTCTTCCTCGTGTGTAGCAGCTCCATGGTTATTTTCGATGCCTAGATCCCTAGATTCATCTGAAGTTCTTTGCAATATCCCATTCCCCTACAGAACCAAACTGGGCCAGTCCGGTGTGCTCTGAAGCTGGCAAAAATTGGTCTGAATCAAACTGATTCATTTCATTAGTCAAGATTTAGATCAATTAGTTGTGCAGCTCTGGTCCTTATGCACATTAATTATTTACTTATTTGCAAATATTACTACATCACTTGCATCCAAGGAGTGTACAGCAATAATAGAGACTCACAAAATCAAGATGCAGTATTTACATGATCCATGAAGTAGATGGTAACCTTGAACTACACTAGGAAGCATTGCAAAAATAAGTACATTTTCAACATTAAAGTAACAATTTTGGAGGCAGAATGAAGAAAATTCCACTTGTTGGACACCACCATGTTCCTTCGCCTGACAGGAGTACTATGAGGCCATCATCAAATGGCCTAGAAAAACAAAATGGGGTTATATGGTCCTTTGTCCCCCCATTTATTTTTCATTCTGCAGAAATATTAAGGGGGGAAAAAGACATTAAAAGGGCAGAAACCAAGTCAGTTAACAAGAACAAGCCAGTAGTGAAAAGATATCAGCGGGGAAGAAAAAATTGTGCATGAACGCTGGGGCAAATCCTGGGATTTGCAGTTTTATGAGGCACAGGACACCTTGTCAGAGGAAGCTAAAGACCTTGTGAAACTACAGATCCCACGATTCCATAGGATGGAGTGATAGCACTTAAACCCATGGCATGGCATGTCAAATTGCATTATTTCACAGTGTAGCTGCACCCATTGACTAGCAAGAACATTTCAGCCTTTCATCTTGCCATTTTGCTGCTAACACTACAAAAGGGGTTCCCCTTTCCTAATATACTGTGTATATATATATATATATATATATATATATAAAGCAATAGTTTTTTGAAGAGAAGGAGAAAATAAAGATTCCAAATCAAGTGTACAACTGGAAACACAAGGAAATTTTTTTAAAAAAGAGGAAAGGGAATTAAACATGTGCACAGGTAACATCCCAGTTCACAAATGAACTAAAATGAGCTATCTATATGAAGCATACCTCTTAAATGGAACATGCCAGATATAAGCATTGAAAGTAAGGTCCAAAACACACTGCAGAAATAATCTAGTTTGAGACTGCTTTAACTACCCTGGCTCAGTGCTAGGGAATCCTGGGAATTATAGTTTATAGTGGCACCAGAGCTCTCTGATGGGGAAGGCTAAATGTCTCATAAAACTATAGTTCCCAGAGTTTCGTAACATTGAGCCAGGGCAGTTAAAGCGATCTCAAACTGGATTATTTCTGCAGGGTGTTTTGAACTCAAGTCTCCCAAAGGAAGAAAAAGAGTTGAGAAAGAGAGGCAAAAAGAAAAGCACACCCATGATTTAGTACAATGCAGTGCCTCATAGAAATCTATTGTTAGAGCCACAAATTTAGTCTTTCTGGGTGGACTCTTAAAAACAAAATCTTGCTTTTTAAAAACATAGTCAAAACACAACAATAAAAGAAGAGCTAGCACCTAGACACTTCAACTCTCTTCAGCAACAGATTAATATACATGCCAAAGGGTGATGGGACAGCCTGAATAAAAATGAATAAAGTTGCGTGAAAATACACAGACAATATATCATTCCCAGTTAAGCACTGGGATTCTGTTCCTATAACAACACAGTATTTATCTGGTAAAATTTCATATATATTTCATATCCATACAATAAGCTCCAAAATATTTTGACACAAAGAGACAGTATAGCATCTTAGGACTTATTTACTTTGTTGTTGTTGTTGTTGCTGCTGGTAGTGGTGGTGTTACTACTGCTGCTCTACTACTAGCACTACTGCTATTGCTTTGTATATGGCTACTACAAACTGGCTCAGGCTTTATGAAAAAAATCTCTGCTCCGTCAGTAATCTTCTCTTCTGAAGTAGCTTCCTCATGGCCCCATGAATCTCACTATTCCTTAGGCTGTATATGAATGGATTGAGCATAGGAGTGACAATTGTGTAGAATATTGATGCCACTCTCAGCCTAGAACCAGAATAGGTGGACGACGGGCGGATGTAGGTGCCTATGAGAGTCCCATAGAACAAGGCCACTGTGGTGAGGTGGGCACTGCAAGTGGAGAAGGCCTTGTACTTCCCAGAAGCTGATGGGACCCTCAAAATCTTCAAAACAATGAACAGATAGGAAAGAAGGATAAATACCAGGGGTCCAAGAAGAGCTGTAGTACCTTCACTTACAAGCATCATTTCAACAGAGGATGTGTCTGAGCAGGAGAGCCTGAGCAAAGGATGGAGGTCACAGAAGAAATGAGGGATTTCTCGAGAGGCACAGAAGGAAAAATCAGACACCAAAAGGACATACAAAAGAGAGTGGGCATGAGCCAAGAGCCAAGACCCAGTGGCCAGCAGCAGGCAATGCTTGTAGCTCATTACAATGGTGTAATGGAGTGGGCGGCAGATGGCTACATAGCGGTCAAATGCCATCGAGGCCAAGAGGAAGTTATCCGTTGTGCAGAAGACCACAAAGAAATACATCTGAGTGAGGCATCCATTATGGGAGATGGCGTTCTCCTCGGACACCAAGATATGAAGCATCTTGGGGACTGTGGTGGAGGTGAATCCCAAGTCAGCCAAAGACAGGTGGCTGAGAAAGAAGTACATAGGGGCATAGTAGAGGCTGCTGTTGGAGAAGATTAGCAAGAAGATCAAGAAATTTCCCAACAGGCTAAGCAAGTACATAGAGAGGAAGATGGGGAAGAGAAGTCCCTGGAACTCTGGAGAGGAGGAGAGACCTAGAAGGATAAATCCAGCAAAGTAGGTATGATTCTCTTGCTCTTGTCTTTCCATGGCTCAGCTGAGGATCTGAATGAAGCGCACATGAAAATATTCTTCCTTAAAGTCAGTCTTGAATTTCATCTAGATGTAAAGAGCATAAATCAGCTAGAGAGGAAGGAGAAATATTAGGGATGGAACAGAGGCTGCCACGGGTGGTTTCAGTTCTTGGAAGATTCCAAATAATATGTATTCCACCAAGAAACATAATTCATATAATTATATACCTGAGAAGAATGAAGACTTGCATAGATCTCTACAAATTTACTCTCTAAAGGAGGAAATTATTTATAATAAAGTTAATAATAATAATAATAATGCTCAAGACTGGAATTTCAAATTCAAACCAATGTTCTGTCTATGAAGTTCATCTGACATTCTATTTCTACTTCTTCAAGAATCGGTAGGGAAAGTGTCAGGGAAAAGACATCCTGTCTAATGAAAGGGTTGTGTGCTTTTCCTGTTTTATTCTTGAATATTCATTTTAAAAACAATACACTGAAATTTTTGGCAGACTATAATAAATTGTGATCTACCTGCACAGAAGAAATGTATTTCATACTGAAGACAAAGACTTGTACAAATTTCCAAACGGGAAGGGTGCTTTTTTTTCTGGTGCTTTTATCTAATGCTTTCTTTCTTGAGCCTTTCCAACCATCACTTTAGGTAACACAAGGCACTATTCCTTTTCAAGATATTGGGGATAAAAGAAGTGGCAACTATTAACATAGTGGAATATACAGGGATTCAAACCCATATTTAAAAAAAAATAAGGGCTTGGCCATGGATGGATGATTTTGCCAGCTTTACCTTCACCCCAGTACAGATTGCAGCTCATGATTTCTTAGTACTGTGCATGCTATACCTGTTTGAGGACCTGGGTTCATCATCTAGTTGGATAGCTCCTTTCATGTTCAAACTAAGTTCAAATGGAGATGGACACCATCAGTTGGCACTGCTCTCCACAGGAATCTTTCTTTCACCCATGTGGATTCTGATGCCACTAGCTCAGGCTGCTTCAGGCTGGAAAAAAATGTGGAGGAAAGAAAGTTCAGGGTAATGCGGAGCTTGAAGTTGCATCTACATTGCAGAATTAATGCAGTTTGATACTGCATTAGCTGTCATGGCTCCCAGCTATGGAATGCTGTGATTTGTAATCTTGTCCAATATTTAGCCTTCTCTGACAGGGAGCTTGGTGCCCCAACAAACTACAAATCCCACAATTCCATAGGATGAAGCCATGACAATTCAAGTGGTGCCACACTGCATTAATTTTGCAGTGCGGCAGCAGCCTGAGACACACACACAACATTGAACTGCACAGAATGAAATGCTAAAGTGGAAAGAAATGCCCTTTGTCCAAAGAATAAAGCTGAAAAGTATACTGTACCTCTAAGTGGAGCAGCAAAGCTTTGGCGTCAGCCCTGAGAACAGGCTCCTTTTGCTGGGGATGATCATTAACTCTGAGAAGAAGACGCATTGCTTTGCAGAGTGCTGAAGCAAATGCTTCCAATGAACAGCAAAGAGGAGAGTTTTGTTGTAATATGAAGGGAAGAATTTCAGTGATGTAGACTGTGGTTTCTTGGAGGGGGGCATACCAGAAGGCAGTGGCTCTCCAGGGAACATGTTAATCAAAGATGGAAGCCATCCTCGAGGATTTGGAGCATGAAGGCCCCAGAACAATTATACAGCCAGCAAGAGACTTTCCCAAGCCAGCCTCTCTGAAGCTTCCAGGAGAAAGCAATTAAACCCAAGAACAAATGTTCTCTGGTTTACTACAAAGATCACATGAGTGTTGAAATTAGGCTTTGCCCTTTTTTCACCCAAAGACCCTACAGTCGTCAAATTAAAATGATCCAGGATTGAGAGAGAATGGAAAAGAAAAATCCAAACCAATCCATGTGTTCCCATTTTCCTGCTCAAGACTGGAATTTCAAATTCAAACCAATGTTCTGTCTATGAAGTATATAGTATATGTTCTGTACATGAAGTATGCCTGCAAGCAAGAGGAGCCCTCCCTTCATCCACCATCTTGAGGGAGAGAGGGGCAAGCCAGCTCCAACAGGCCTCGCCTGAAGTGAAGAAGAGCCCTCCCTCCAGTCCATCTGCCTTGGTCCAGGCCTCCGAGGGAGAAAAGATCTACTGGACTCTCCATTCTCCTTTTGTGTTGTGTCTTTTTAGATTGTAAGCCTGAGGACAGGGAAATGTCTAATTAACAAATTGTAAGCTGCTCTGATAGCCTTGGCTGAAGAGCGGGGTATAGATATTATTATTATTATTATTATTATTATTATTATTAAATACTAAGACTTTGAGAGTATTAATAGCCAGAGCATAGTAACTATTGAATTTGTCAAACAGCACATAAGGGAATGAAACAGTAAGATGCTATTTTAAGATGCTATTTAAGATGCAAATATTAATTTGCTAGAACTGTCATCCACAGCCTGAAAAATTTATGTGTTTTTTTTAAAATTACAACTCCCAGAATTTCCCAGGAATTCACTGGATGACAAATTCTGGGAACTATAGCCTCCCCCCCCCCCCCCGTGACTTTTCCATTCCCCACCCTTACTCTTAGTTGACCTGAATCCAAATGCTGACCTCAAGAAGGAGTGGCCAAATTCAATAAGTCAGAAGGACCCATGGCATCCATTGTGAAGGTGCTGAAGCTGAGCTGGAAAGCCGAAAGCCCCCAAACTGTGATCCTAGAAGACAAAACCTGTAATGCCTTGTACATGGGGCTGCCTTTGAAAGGTGCCCAGAAACTTCAGTTGACCCAAAGAGCTGCAGCTTGGTTTTTAACTGGAGCTGGCTACAACTCCCTTGTTGCAACAGGTCCATTGGCGGCTGGTCCATTTCTGGGCACAATTCAAAGTGCTGGTTTTGACCTATAAAGGCCTATATGGGCTGGATCCAGGTTATTTGAAGGACTGTATCTCCCTTTACAAGCCCATTGGAGCACTTAGAGCATCAGGAAAGGCCCTTCTCTCTATCCTTCCACCTTCTCTGGCTCATTTGGTGGGAACATGGAAAGGGCCTTCTCAGTGGCTGCTCCCAGACTTTGGAACTTTGATCTCAGAGAGGCCAGGATCCTGGCTCTCCTTTTGGTATCAGGTAAAAAAAAATTCTGTGCTGTCAGGCATTTTATAAACTGACAAGGGTTGGGTTTTTAAATGCTGTGTAATTCAGATTTTAAGGTTTGTACAGAGTTTTAAATGCATTTTAATTTTTAATGTGTAATGTTTTTGACTTGTTAAAAAAATGTTGCATTGTGGTTTTTTAAAGCACTGTATCTACATTTTAATGCTTTTGGAGTGTTTTTAACTTGTACTGTTTTAAATTTGTTGTTAGCTGCCTTGTGTCCCTATATTGGAGGAAAGGTGGGATATAAATAAGAACAACAGCAATCTGTTTCGACATGATTCCTCTGATGGACTGCTGCACCACCACCAAAACAAATCTTCCCATTTCCCAATACCTTCTCAGCGGTTCAAGCAAGAAATTCAGAAAGAATTGAGAGAGAAGGGGGAAAGTACTGAATATGAAAGCCATAAGACTCTCCGTTTTAGTGCCTTCCTCTCTTTGGGCAGGGAATGGGGTCAGAGAGAAGTAGTGGAAGGAGAGCAATATGGCAGCAGCTTCTCAGAGCTTGGTTCCCCTCTTATAGTATGCACTATAACTTCCATCACCTTTAGCCAGCTGTGGCAGTGGCCATGACTCTCCAGAACTGTAATTTTAAAAATTTGGAGACTTATCTAGGGAAAGCAGATCAAAAAAAGGCTTCTGTTAATTTCCACTTCAGGACTCTGTTGGAGTAAGTCACATACTCAGAGCTGTCCAGGGTCCTGAAACTCTGGCCTGTCATCAGCTAATTGTATACAGTATGTGTGCTTTCAGGGCTGCAGAAAGGAAGCTGTTTGACACCCCTTTAACTGCCATTGTTTAATGCTACGCAATTCTGGGATTTGTAGTTTGGTTAGGGCACCAGAACTCTCTGACATGGAGGGCAAATCTCTCACAAAACTAAAAATCTCAGAATCTCCATAGCATTGAGCCATGGCAGTTAAAGTAGTGTCAAACTGCTTTGCAGTATTCCTGCATTGTGGCAACAGCTGAAGTCACCTGCTAACTTATGGTGACTCTATGAAGTTCTGAGGGTTTTCTTTAGCAAATAATACAGAGTTTGTTATGGCCCTCCTCTGAAATATAGTCTACAACATCTAGTGTTCCTTGGTGGTTCTTCCGTCCAAGTGTTGACCACCCTGACCTTACTTTGTACCTAAGATCAAACAGGATCTGGTGACTTCTGCTTTCTTTTCCCTCCCACCTTGCATACTTCAGGGGTTCTCTTGTTGTCCTCTGAGTTCTTGTTTGTAATCTGGACATGAATATGTCTCAGATATTTCAATATCCAAATTTGTATCTAACATTTGGGGGGAGGGAGAGATGATCCATTGGTTTGATAATACATGTCTTACCCCCATCACATCCTGAAATATGACTGAGTGAATGACCAAGAGACAGAGAGATTAAGGATGTAAAAATAATGAGGAATTTGTAGACTATGTGATCACAATGACATGGATTATAGTCTTTAAATACTGGGAGAGGAACCCAAATTCATCTGCTAGCTAGAACAACAGTGCACAGTTTTTCTGACTGTGAGGAATGCAGCCAAAAGCCCAGAGAGAGAGAGAGAGAGAGAGAGAGAGACTTGTTGTTGTTGTTGTGTGCCTTCAAGTTGTTTCCAATTTATGACAATAATAAGGCAAACCTTTCATGGGGTTTTCTGAGGCTGAGACTGGGGCTGTTCAGACTACATTATATACCGGTTAGCAAACCAGTTTAAAATCAAGAAGTTCACACTGAAACCGGTTTTAACACTACTGAATCCGGATTTTGCACACCCGTAGCGGGGTAAATCCTCCATAACCCGGTTTCTCCCAAAGCGGGTTTTTTACCATTTCTTTTTGGAAAAACCGGTTTGCGGGGAATGTGAACTTGGCTCCGATCACCATCGGGTCAAGTTCAGGGGAGGGGAGAAGGCCAGGGGGGCAGAACATGCCTCCTCTCCTCTCCAGGCAAAGTCGCGCATGCGCATTTATGCGTTAGAGATATTTCTTATTTATCATTTCCACTGTATTTTTATTTGTGCTCTTATTGTATTTGTTTTGTATTTTTTTTTCTTTTTTTTTATTGACAGTTTATGTGCATTCCTTCCCCTCTGATTTTGGGAGGGAAAACCTGTGCACCAATTGTGGCTGTATGAGTGCTTTCCTCCCAAAAACCGCAGCACCCCCGTAACCTCCCCATTGGATGGCGATGGATCTTTATGGGGGGGGGGCTTGCCAGGCTGACAGATTATGCGCATATTTGCACCCACTCGAATCCTCCTGGGCATTCCTCCCCATTAACCGCCTTGTGGAAGTAGTACCCCCTCACCCCCTTCCCCTTAATTTGAGGTGACTGATATGTTTTGGGAAATAGTGGACTTGTGTGGCGACGTGCAAGGGTGGGTCCCTCTGCCGACAGATTATGCGCACTAGAGGATGTTGCCCCTTGGCATTCATTTCCTGCGACCTCCATAATGCCCTGCCCACATGGCACATTTCAGCAGGTCACCGCCCGCCAGATGACCCTGGCACACCCCTTGCCTTTTGTTGGGTTTATCTGTCCCGCCAATAACAGGGGGAATAGTTTGGCCCAGCCCACGACCCCAACTCCCATGATCCTGCTTCCTCCGAGAGCAAGCGCCATTTTCGAACCACACTTTTCCTGATCACTGCCGAAAGAAATCGGAAATTGAAATGGCGGCTTCACAAAGCTCCACCGAACAGATGTCCCATGCCACAACAAAAAAGTGGAGGAAGAGGCATATCGTGGAAACACGACGAGAGTGGATCTTATTGCGCTCTGGGGCCAGGAAAAGGTCCAGCAGCAACTGAGAGAGAGCCACAGAAACATCGACATGTTTGAAAATATTGCGACCGAGTTGAGGAAGAGGGGCCACGATAGGAATGCGGAGGAATGCCGCACCAAATGTAAAGCATTAAAAAGAAAGTTCAAGGAAGAGAACCAGAAAGCATCCAGGAGTGGAAGCGGCGCTGTGGACATGCCTTTCTTTCGTGAACTGAAACAAATTTTGGCTGGTGATGCCAGTATCGAGCCGAAGCGGCTCAGTTCGCTGTACAAGCTAGTGTGGACCCAACCCGACAGCAACAACCAGGCCGGCACTCCCGATTCCCAGGAACTGTTTTCTCAAGGTAATTGGGGGGGGGGGGATGCGCATACACGCACATGCGTATATATGCGCTCTGGAATGAAATAACCGTCACTCATGGCATAGCAGTAATGGCTACTGTTGATGTTTATTCTAATACCGGTGAAGGATTACTTTTGCATGATGTAAAGAACTACTCCTAATTGTTGAATGTGCGCCTGCAATTTATGCAATGCATTTCTCGCTCCTCTAGCAACACCGGACATGCAAGATCCCAGTCAGGAAGTGGAGCTTATACTGGAGGAGATCGACCCCAACACCGTTCTGGAGGAACTGCAGACAGATGCCCCCCAGACCTCGGGGACAGGATCAGGTGCAAGTGATCCGGAAACACAAAGGGAAAACAGAGCAGGAAGTAGTGGTGAGTGCGGTTTCCTTCCCCGCCTTCTCCTTAGGCACCAGTTTGATGAGCACTGCTATGGAGTCGCATAAAGGAGGGGGGGGGACCTTAGGGCATTAGAGGAGAGGTGTAGCCTTGTGATACTCCAGGGACATAGGTCTCTTGTGCATGTTGCTTTTCTGTTCTTTGATTGTGTCTCCCTTTGAACAGGCTTTGCAGACACCATGCCGCACAAGTTTGGTTGGGCTGGTAAAGGGACCAGGTGCTGTTGCATGTTCAAAGCCTCCATATCTGCTTGAAGATGTGGGTGTGATCACTATGCTTTCTGCTATACCTGCACTGATGTGTAGCTATTCCTTTGTGACCCACCAATGGGGTACGTGTATTACCAAAGCATTAGATGTCATGTGGCAATTGCACCCAGCCAGCAGGGGGAGGGGGGCATCACAGCAGTGCAGAATAAGGTACCTGCAGCATCACATAATGCCCACATAATGGAGCGATGTGATGCTGTCGTGATTGGTGTAAGCATGCCTGGAAGAGATGCCGTGCATTCACCTGATAACCCACATTACTGGTCTGGACAGCCCATTGTGGTCACACAGTTGCCCAACGTCCTTGAGAAAAATAATGCACTTGCATTACAGCTTGTGCCAAAATCAATCCAATGGCGGTGATGACACCTGCTGAGAGGCTGGCACTTATCAAGAAACGGCGAGGGAAGGATACGGCTGCAGTGGCCATAGAGAAGATAATTTCACACTCCTCCTCACAGATGACCAAGCTGCTGTCGCATCTTGATGCACAGCTGGAGAAGTCGCAGAACTTTGAGAGAGAGATGATGCAGATCGAGATGGAGTCAAGGAAAGAACTGGCCAAGGCGATTGCTGAGGAAGGGGAGGCCCTGAGACACACTGTCGACAGGCTGCACACCTCCATGGAATCCCAGACAGATATGTTTAGGGGCATGTTTGAAGCTATGGCATCTCATTTGCAGCAAGCCAACTCCTCAGGTAGGGTTGTTAAGAGGAAGAGGGTTCTTCACCCACAGGCAGGCGAACAACCATTTCTTCGGGAACTCCCTCAGCCATCGGATGTTGAGACTCAATCCCAGGAAACTTCGGCCTCTCATGACACGGCAGCCGGTTCCTCTGTAGCCGCTCGTCCATCCAGGAAAATCAAGAAGCCTGTTCCCCTGTCGCCTTGAAAAAAGGAAGGCCTCCTTGGCATATTAGCCAACACTTTATGTAAATGGTTTGGTGTTTAGCACTTGTTTGGTTTTCGTCATGCACTTTGCCATGACTTCTGTTTGCATGTTTGCACGCCAGGTTTGTGTTCTATAAAGTTTTTCCAATTGATAAACTGTGCGGTAGCACATGTTTAGGTAAAGTACTGTCTTACCTTCCATTCCTTTCTTTCCCTCCTCCCCCCAGTGAAAAGAAGGCCATTGCCTCTTTTGCAACCACAGCCAGTGGCCTACCTCTAGAGATCAAAGCAGACAAACCAAAGGTTCAAAAAATAACATATGATTTATTATACAAAACTATAGGACCAACATTGGCCAAACAACATAAAATAACTAAACGAAATCCTCGGGCCAGTGCCTCCGGAGGCACTCTTCAATGCGTGCCACCCGCTCCTCCAGGGCCTCCAGCCTTGCCAGACGCTGCTCCTGAGCCCCCAACCTTACCAGGATGGAGGAGTACCCTGGAGACAAAAATGAGAAGAGGGTGTAATGAGGTATGGTAACCATTGTTCGCTCTACCCGATCAGGGTGTGAAGAAGTTATTTCAATAACTTCTGAAACATTTGTTGTTGTTATTATTGAGTGACTTCAAGGCATTTCTGGCAACCTTTAGAGGAGTTATAGTGGCCAGATTTGTCCAGATTTGCTTCTGCCTTCCACAGAGGGTGAGATAGTACAACTTGTCAAAAGTGAGTTCCTATGGAGGGGAAAGGGTCAAAGGTGTGGTGGACTACAGAGACGATAGCACATGGATACTTACACAGTGCTGGCAGTGTGGAGGCTGCAGCAGCTGCCTGATCTGCGATGCCCGCAGAGGTTCCCGGTGTTGGTTCCTCATCTGTACAGAAAAAGAAGAACAACAGCACTTAGAAAAATCTCTTACCTGTTTATTCGTGTGCAATTCTATGGTCAATGCCTGTCAGAAGTCACGCTGCTGGACCTACAGTTCCATCAAGAACATGACACTCTTGTTTTGTGTCCCTCATACTTCTATCTGGCAGACATTGACCACAGTAGCACTGGTGGAGATTGCTTAAGGTAAATTATGAGCTGGATATAGCCTGCTAGAAATCAATGCAACCAGTTCTGCATTGCTACTCAAGACAGGGGTTAAACATTTCATACAAAGCATTGAAGATTAGGGCCCCCATCTCCAATTGCAGAATTAATTATTGCTTTCGAGAGGGGAGCCACATCCACATTCAGGCTGATGCCGAGTGCAGTGCTGGAATAATTCTCACCTTCAACCTGAGCACCCTCTTCGGAACTGGACGGCTGCCCAGTTGTGGAAGGTGCTGGCTCTCCCTTCTCCATTCTCTCTTCCTGGCCCTCGTCCTCCTCCTCCTCCTCCTCCTCCTCCTCTTCCTCCTCTGGCAGCACAGCAGGCCTCCTCCTCCTCCTCCTGCCATGCTGCCCCCCTCTGTGCCTTGCAGCACCTGCACAATGATAGGGGAGAGAATAGGGACATGGATCAGTAGCGGTGTAATGCGAGAGGTCATCCAGTCTGACCCCCCCAAGCAGGAATTGGGTGTACACCCTTTCAGGAAAACAACCTACCAGGGGCCCTGCGATCCCTTCGGGATGGCCTCCCCGCCGTTCGCCACATCCGAAGGAGGCGCCCATAGAACTCTGGCCTCTCCTCCGGCGGCGGCCTCCCGTGGTGCCTCTCCCGGGCCTTGAAGAAGGCACTTTTGAGGGTTTTGAACTTGGTGCGGCACTGGCCGGGCTCCTGCACAAACCCCCGCTGGGCCAGGAGAGCAACAGCGCTCTCATAGAGATGGATGTTCGGGAGGTTTGACGACCGCATTAGCCGCCAAACCCCCTCCACACCCGTGGCCTCTAGGCTGTCAAGGAGGATGGAGGTCTCCCGGGCACGCCAGAGGGCCATCCGAATCAACCTCCTCGGCGCCATCCTGCCCAACGGACGGATTATGCGCATCCCCGAGGTTAAATAGTGCCCTGGCAATTCAAAAAAGTTACTCTTACCCTGCTGGCCAATGGCTGGGGGGGCTCCAGGTTATGGACAGGGAAATAGATACATTGTAATGAGTTAGTATTTGCCACCTCGGAAGAGGCGGAGGGTGGCCGGACCCATCATTTCCTGTTAAGTAAGGCAAGCGGCAGGCAACAAAATACCCTTCGCACAAGCCGGATGCACATAATCTGTCAATAGAATTGCGGTCGCGGCTGCCACTCTATGTCCACGTGAATTCAAATAACAAAAAAGGGTAAGTCCCGGTGTCAGCTCCACAGCAGCCAAAGGGACGTCTCCCGGGGCGCAGGTGTGACGCGGTTTCACGCCATGAGCGGTGATCTCGTTCCGCCCAGCATGCACACAAACTGTCACTTAAACACCTAACGTATTGTATACCTTCCACTAGGCAACACATGGAACCACCACCCCTTTGGCAAAACATGTGTTTCAATATGCATGCAGTAGTTCGGGGATGTCCCCACCCAGTTCCACACCACTAATATGTGAAAGAGCAATGCATATTATGCGCATAATCTGTCTCTTCTGTTTTGGGCCTCCTTTCCCTATTCTGGCAGAAACCTCACCACAAACGCCCCATAATAGGGTCATGGAATGCGAAAGGGGAAACACCCACAAACACATGAGCTGAGCAGGAAGGAAATGTGGTGGGACTTGTAGGTGTTGCCATTCTTGAGATCCCTTGTGGTGGCATGCAAAAGCCTAAGTAGGTCTGTAGTGGATACTCATGGTATGTACCTAGTGTGTTTTGTGGGGCAGGGGTGGTGGTTGGGCTACCCCATTTCAATGGATGGGTTACAGTCCTCCTTCAAGTTGGGAGCTAGCAGCAACGCAAGAGTGATGCACAAATTGTTAAGTAAAGCCAGCACCAAAGCTAGCAGATGCAGTACATTAGTAGCGGCCAAGAACAGTGCAACAAACGCAGACATAAAGAATGTATTTTTATTAGCGGAGAATTAAAAAAGGAAAAGTACAATATATTGGGCAATATATTATTTATAAGGGGGATAATATATGATTCCACTTAACGGAAAGGCATTTTTAAACCAAAAGTAAGGAATGGTGTAATTATATACTGTGCAACAGAATGGGCTATACAGAATGGGCTAAGTACGCCCTCCCCCCCTGCCCTGATTCTCCAGTGCCCAAAAGTGCTGCACAAGGGCCTCCCTGGTAAGCTCGCCCTCAGCCTTCTCTGCATCAGCATCTGCATTACGGGCAACAGCAGGGTCCACAACAAATCTTCTTGGCCGAGTGGGTGCCTTGACTATTATTTGTCCCTGGGTCTCCACAAGGTTGTGAAGTATGCAGCATGCCACGATGACAGAGTTTACATTTTCCTCTGCCACTTCCAGCGGTGCAGTCAGGCAGCGCCATCTTGCCTTCAATCTTCCGAAGGCTCTTTCCCCAGTGTTGCGGGCGCGATTAAGATGACGGTTGTAGACCGCTTGCCGTGGTGTCAGCGTGCCCTTGAAGGGAACCATTACCCAGTTGCGGACTGGATAAGCAGCGTCAGCGATCAAAAGGGGCCCTATTTGCTTCCCACAGATTGTTACAGTAGGGTTCCCAGGGACAAAAACCTTTGCTCGCATTGCTTCATAGATATGCGAGTGGCAGAACACAAAGGCATCATGTGAAGTGCCGCTCCAACCCACAAACACATCGATGAAAAGTCCTGTGTGGTCCACTGTTCCCTGCAGAAGCATACTGTAAGTATTTTTGCGGTTGATGTATTCTGCCCCTTGCCTCACTGGAGAAATGATGTTGCAGTGGCAGCCATCAACCGCACCAATCACTTGAGGGAAGCCCATGGCTTCGAAGCCAGCCATCACCTGCACAGGAAAGCAAAAGAGTACACATTAGTACAATGCTAATATCTGGCATGCAAACCACATCAGCATTAGCACAACAAATGAGTAAAACAGCCTGATGTTGCATTGCTGTAACCTTTGCTCCCCACAAAACAAAGAACTTTGTGCAATATATTATTTATAAGGGGGATAATATATGATTCCATGTAGAATAACAGAAAGGCATTTTTACACCAAAAGTAAGGAAGGGTGTAATTATACTGTACACTGTGCAACTGGTTATATGCACAAGTTAGCTAGAGCATAGCTTTGGGCAAAGCCTTACAATTAGCAATTCAGGAGTGATGACTTGATTTGGAGAACCAGGAATGATGCAGACTAGTGTTTGGGAAACATTCTTATGGGCCTGGAGAATGGCAAGACATGTTCCAACCGCCCGATGAGTGGCTTTTGCAGTGTGTCCCCAAGGTTCAGAAATAAGCGGCCGTATCGATAGAAACCAAAGGGATGGGAACCGGCTAGGCGATCTACCTTTCTGTAGTCTTTGAAGTAGATGGTCTTATGCAGGAGCACCTTCTCCATTGCCAATATCACATTGATAAATATGGAGCACACAGTGGACTTCCCAACACCGAACCTGCTCCCGGCAGTGCCATACAACCCCTAATTGGCAAGGATCCACAGTGCGATGGCCACACGCTTCTCCACAGTAATGGCCGACCGCATCCGGGTGTCCTCCCTGGAGATCTCTGCACGCAGCTGCTCAACAATCAACAGGAACAGGCGCCGGGTCATCCTCAGGTGGGCTATCCATTTCTCATCAGACCACACGCTGCACACTAGTTTGGGCCAGAAGTCGGTCTCGTGTGGGTACACCCACCATCTCCTGGGCCGAGGCATGGACAGCAGTCTGGCCATCCTCTCCGCAGCAAGTAGATCATGGTCCCTGAAATGGCTGGAGAGTAAATGTAGCCTCAGCCTGCGACGGAGGCTGCATACTGCGACTGGAGCTGCCTTATCCGCCCCAGCCTACGCTGGATCACTACCATGGTAGTGGTGACCACCCTTAACATGCCGTAGCAATGTATAAGGATGGCCTGGAGCAAGAGCGGAAGTGTGGGATCCATGTTCCCTTGTTGAGCTGATGTCTAGAAAATGGCGAGAGCGACCAAACAGGCTCCTCACTACCACCGATTCCAGAAGCTGACCACAGCACAACCGGAAACTGGAGGACTATTCAAAGTGCACATGCGCATACGCTCCACCAAGGCACTTCATGCATCGATCTTGCGCGTGCGCATATGCGCATCCTCCGCCCCTTCCCAAAAAAAAAACCCGATGCTGTTCGTAGGCACCCGATCAGGAGGGACCAGCTCCTTGACGTCATCAATGATGTCACTTGATTGACAGCAGGAAAACGGAGCAGATCGAAGGGGATCAGATAGGCGACACCATCTTAACACGGTGTATCCGTGTGTGTGCACTTCAAACTGGGTTAAATTACACCGGGGACGATCACACCAGTAGAATAGTGTGAACTCCTGCCCGAACAAGCCCGAGGAGAGCTAGTCACAAAAAACCCGGATCCTCCCATTTTTTTTGGCTAGTATGAATAGGGCCACTGTATGACTTGCCCAAGGTCACCCAGTGGGTTTCCATGGCTGAGTGGGGATTTGAACCCCTATCTCCAGAGTTTTGGTCCAATGCTCAAACCACTACACCATGCAGATCTATAACTGGATTTGTAACTGGATTTGCAATATGGCCAACATGGCTACCCCTGGATGTTTTCTGGATTTCAAAATATCGCATTATAGCTGCAACAGGGGAATCCTAAATAGAGAGCCAGTGGACTGGGACCTTTCTATTTGAGGTTTGTGCCTCAAACAAAGGTACAACACTTCCTCCCTAAAATTGGAACTGCATTGGAATGTTCTACTTCAGCACCACCTAAAGTCTGCCTAAGGCAAAAGCATGAAGGCTTCTTGAGGAATTCAGTGTCCTCTGCCTGACAAAAGGGCCTGTGGCCTCACAAAGGATGGAGACATACTGGATTGGAAAGGGAAGTATCTTTTATGTGTTGCAAATGGATGTTCAATTTCCTGGACTGAGAATCTCCCAGTAGCCACATGGTCAGAAGGAGGAGGTGCCAGCTTGCAAGAGATACCCCTCCACACTATCTGGACTGAGAACAAAAACAGCAAAATGCAAGTCTACAACTCACATCTTCAATTTGTTTCTCCAGTATGTTTTTTAAAACCTTGCCTGGCGAAGAAGCCAGTGAAGCTCCAAAAGCTTGCAACATGTATATTGTGCATTTTGGTGGGTCCAATAAAGGTATCACTGTTTGGTGGATTTTTTTAATTTTATTTTATTTTTATTTTATTTTTTTGGTGTTGTTAGATATACTCCGTATTCAGTAAGACTATATAAGTGGTCTCCCAATCCATCTGAACAGC
Organism: Urosaurus nigricauda; assembly: GCA_034509955.1. NCBI lineage: Eukaryota > Metazoa > Chordata > Lepidosauria > Squamata > Phrynosomatidae > Urosaurus > Urosaurus nigricauda. The sequence goes on along the minus strand of JAOEGL010000002.1, from coordinate 149,059,128 downwards.
CAGCATCAGATGAAGGAGGTCTGTTCAGCTGGTGATTGAGGCAAAAGAAGGAGAACACTTCCAGCTTCTTCCCATCAGTAAATGAAGAAACATCAGTTAGAATCAGAAGACTTGTCACAGTTTCCCAGGGCAGTCTCATTCACTGGAAGGAGGGGCAGAAACATCCTTCTTGCACCCCACCAGCAGCTGAGCAGACCTCATTCACCCAATCCAGTTTGTGGCTGTCAAGGCGAGCTGGAAGGTGAACAGACCAGGAGATTTTATAAGTTATACATATGTAACTAAGTAGTCAATGTAGAATATCAGTGGTTATTTGAATGATATTGGCTCTATACCACAGCTATTATGAACTTTAAGGTGGCAGTTTTCTTAACATTTCTTCATATGGAACAAAGGAGTTGTGTTTATGTACATGGCATAAGAGAAGAATAACAATAAATCTCAAAATCAATAAAGATTTTTTAAAAACTTATTTTTATTTATTAGTTAGTTACATTTATATCCTATCAATGACATCAATGAGCTCAAGTGGCATGCATACCTTTTCCATACCCTACTTAAAACTCACAACAAACTATAAGGGAGTCAGGCTGAGAGTGTAACTGGTCCAAAAGCTACCCAACTCAGTACTATAGTATAGGTTGAGCCTCCCATAACCAAAATGATTGGGACCAGAAGTATTTGGGAGTTTGCATTTGTCAAATTTTTGAATATTTCCATATACATAATGCGATATCTTGGAGATGGTGCCCAAGTCCAAACATAAAATTCATTTACTTTTCATATGCACCGTATACACATAGTCTAAAGGCAATTTTATACACAACATTTTTTAAATAATCGTGTCCATGAAACAAAGTTTGTGGACACTGAACCATCAGAAACCAAAGGTGTCACTATCTCAGCCTAAAATGTGGACAATTTTAGACTTTGGAGTATTTCAGATTTCAGACGTCTGAACAAGGGAGACTCAACATGTATAAGCGGGGAGTTGAACCTGGATCTTCCCCCAAAGCAATTAGCAGTTACAACCTACTCACTTCAACGGCCATTATTTGGGGTTTTCATTTCCTAAGTCAGGGTTTACCCTGTGGTATTCTTAATTCCCCAATACCCCTCCCCCTCTGGCACCAAACCCTCAATAACCTCTTCATGGCACCATGAATCTCACTATTCCTTAGGCTGTATATGAATGGGTTAAGCATAGGAGTGACAACTGTGTAGAATATTGACGCCACTCTCAGCCTAGAACCAGAATAGGTGGACGATGGGCGGATGTAGGTGCCTATGAGAGTCCCATAGAACAAGGCCACTGTGGTGAGGTGGGCACTGCAAGTGGAGAAGGCCTTGTACTTCCCAGAAGCTGATGGGACCTTCGAAACCTTCAATGCAATGAACATATAGGAGAGGAAGATGAGTAGGAGAGGTCCAAGCATGGTTGCAGTCCCTTCAAACATAAGCAGTGTTTCAGCAGAAGTAGTATCTGAGCAGGAGAGTTGGAGTAAAGGGTGGAGGTCACAGAAGAAGTGAGGAATCTCCCGAGAGCCACAGAAAGAAAAATTTGAGATGGTAAATACATACAGTAAACCTTGGGAGAAAGACAGGAGCCATGACCCTGCTGCTAACACTAAGCAACGCTTGTAACTCATTATTGTGCTGTAATGGAGCGGGTAGCAAATGGCTACATAGCGGTCGTATGCCATGGATGCCAAAAGGAAGTTATCTGTTGTGCAAAAGACCACAAAGAAATACATCTGAGTCAGGCAGCTACTGTAGGAGATGGTGTTGGTCTGAGAGACCAAGATCTGTAGCATCTTGGGCACCACGTTGGAGCTGAATCCCAAGTCAGCCAAAGACAGGTGGCTGAGGAAAAAATACATTGGGGCATAGAAGAGATTGCTGTTGGAGAGGATTAGTAAGAAGATCAAGAGGTTTCCAAGCAGACTAAGCAAGTACATGGAGAGGAAGATGGGGAAGAGAAGTCCCTGGAACTCTGGAGAGGAGGAGAGACCTAGAAGGATGAATCCAGCAAAGTAGGTTTGGTTTTCCTGCTCCTCGCTTTCCATGGTTCAGTTCAGAACACGAACAAGGGAACTGGAGTCACATTCTTGATGATTTTTCTGCATTTTATCTGTTGTAATAATAATTACATTTCACAGAACAGATCAGGAAGGACAGTGGAGAAGTGAATTATCAACAGAAACAATTGTGCAATCTCTCTTGAAATTGGTTGAGTACAGAAAGAAAGAAGGCTGGTATAAATCCTTACTGATTATATGGTGCCCTTCATCAACCTTTTACCACACTTTCTGGGCAATTGACTACTATCTATTTATGCTTATATTCATTGAGTTAGGTACCAAAGCTACCAAGGTCTTATAGTATCTTACATTCTATTCCATTTATCCAAGCATCACTTTTCACAGTTTACATTGAAAGTACAATATGAATTTAAATTGTAGCTGGCGTGTAAAGCAATGTGGTGCTAGAGTTTGAATGGCGATTATGACAATAGACCTCAAGACCATGCCCATAAGAAAAGTCCAAAATTTCAGGCAGCTCTTGTTGATTCATTTCAATAAACCAGATCTAGCAGTTTTCATCCTGATTGAGGATGTTTTTTGTAAAGGCAACATCTCTTAATTGCCCGTTCAAGACTAATCCACCACAATTTTATTTTCATTGCAAGGATACCTCAAAACAATATAAGCTTGCTCTGAAAATCTGCTCCTGTCCCTGCTACCCCCCAAAAATGAAGATTGCAGCCAAAATAAGATGGAACAAGGAAGGTAGTGCAAGGCTGGGAGATGATGCCAACATCTTTTCTAGTCAAGAGGTCCCAATGAGTTCCATTACATCACTGATCCTGTAGAGGAGAGAACAAGGGTAAGATTAAAAAGTGAGGAAACACAAACTGAAATCAGGAAAACTATAAATGAATCAACAAAAGGAAATTTTGAAATCAACAAATTCAATCACAGGAAGGTCACCAAACTGATAGATGAATTTCAGTACACACAGCCATGTGCACTGACTACAGCCTCCATGTCACTTACATGTGAGATTTCTCTGTAAAGAAAATACGATTGTTTGCTTTAGAAACAATGAAGGTCAAATGAAACTGAGACAAATTTGAAGATGAACCAGATTTCACTTCAAAATAGATGTTTGTTTTTGAGTAAAAGTTGGTCCATGGTGGTCCCAATCTGGAATATGCTTTTATTACAGATTGAGGCATGGGGAGTCTCTAATTTCCTGCTACTCCACACATTCCTCCTTTAAGTTACCATTTGATTCTGAAAACTGTTGCTTAGTGGAGGCTGTAGTTTCATGAAAAAGTAACAGTCTGGAGGGGAGAGTTAATGTAGGGTCTCAATCCAGATCAAGATCACATTCTGTGCAGCTGCATTTCCTTCAAAACAGAAGTGCTCACTTTAAGCATTGTTTCTCAAAAGCAAGAATAACATAATGTCTTGAATCCCCCTGGATACTCAGAAATAGAATAAGCATGAGACATGAATTTATTTTATTGGAGCACAGCATACTTTTGCACTTTGAATTTAGTTGGCAGCAATTGAAGTGAGGCAGGGAACATTTTAAAAGCCTCTGAAAAAACGGGATGAATATAGGATTAATCAGGATTATCCCTGCCACATTGTGACAGTTGCAGGGTATCCATTAGGCCAGACTGACCAATCAAATCAGGAACACTGTATCAATAATCCTTAGGAAGAATTTCTTTAAAATTTCTTTTATACCAGTGTGGTGAATTGCTCTGGGCAGGTTTCGAATCTTGGGTCAGCCATGGAAACCCACTGTGTGACCTTGGGCAAGCCACTCTCTCAGCCTCAAAAGATGGCAATGGCAACCCCCTTCTGAAGACACTTACCAAGAAAACCCTATGAAAGGTTTGCCTTAGAGTCACCATAAGTTGGAAACAATTTGAATGAACACAACAAAAAGTATACCAGTGCATCCCACAAGGATTTAAAAATAGCAGTAGTACCAAATGTTGGAGAAATTATGTACAATAAGGTTTATTTGTTCTTATGTGCTGATCATGCCATGTGGCATTATAGATTGGGGATATGCTATTTGAGTAAATGGCAAGCATCACATATCACATAGTACATATCATACCAGCACTGACACTATTAGTAGTCTGGGAAAAAGAAAATGGAAAGGTAGAATCAAAGAAATTAATAGAAATGCAAGACATCTCAAACAGCTAGGCAGATCAGCCATGTACGACAGGGCAAATAACCAGAGCACAATAATTGATGCATCAGCTTAAATTAGCTGGAAAAAAACATTAAAATATGTATATTGGTGAACCTTTTCTCTCAGCGACTTAGGTAACTATGTAGCCTCTTGGCTCAATTCTTCTCACAAACCTGATGGAAACATCATTCACCCATGCTCTGATCACTGGCAGAATGGACCTCCTTCTCCCTATGTAGCTGAGAAGGTGAGGGAGAGTTGTGGTGACAGTGCTACAATTGTGACTAGGTAGCCACAGTTAGCTAGATTTATTCATCGGTAACTGTTCCATGTTCACAGTCGCTGCTGCTTAATCACAATTGTGACATTATTTCCACAATTAAAACTCTCCCTCAAAACCTACTTTACTGGACATGGATTGTGAAAAAGAGCTTCATTCTGCCAGTGTTTAGAGCACAATTTTGTGCATGAAGCAACATTTGTGTACACTGAAGCATCTTTCAGACACCCAAGAAAAATGTTTTGGATTTTGGAACTTTTCAGATAAGGAATATTCAATCTGCAGTTAGTTAAGTATACTTATCTTAGTAGCTGGTTGAGAATACTGGCCTTTTATTTTTACACAATATGGTAGCATTTTTATTTTATATACAAATCAGAAATATATACAGCCAAATTTATCAAAGCCATTCTTCAAATGATTGAAATGTGATTAAAGAATTGTAATTGAACTATGCAGATAATCTTAAACACCCATTCAGTGAAGTTGAATTCATTGTACCTTCAGTCAATAGTCAGACTTAACCTTGACCTTTTTTAGTTTTTAATCCTGTCTCTTGTATTTGTAACTCTATATTAGTAAACTTATGCTAGTAGTAGTAGTATTAGTAGTGGTAGCAATAGCAGCAACAGCAGCAGTGACAGAAGAGATTCTGGCATCCTAAAAAACTCCAGAGGCAACCATGACCAAGGAAAACATTCAATTGATATTAATTAATGGGGGTAGAAATCTATCAGTTTCTGTATGAAGGTTCCTGGCTGGCAGTGTGTGTATCCTCTTGGTTTTAAGGCTACAACTTTGCAATGTCAAACCTACATATAGCAGACTCTTAAGAAAATTATTTACAAGGTTCAGACTCACCTTGCTGGATCTCAGCATCTGGACAATCAAGAAACATTCTGGAGAATAAAATGAAATGAGGCATTGGACAATTGAATTTTTCTGTGTCTTTTTCCTTTTGTGGAAGCAAAGCAATTGAAGATGGTGCAGCTAACACAGAAGAAGGACTTCGATTCCAGTTTAAATTAAACTAATGAGAAGCAGAGATTCCAATGCAGGAAATAAGACAAATGAGAAAGCAGTCAGTTGTCTGACAGTCCTGCTAAAATATATCAAAGATCCAATTTGAATCTGTAGAGTTCAAACGGCTAACACATCTCGCATAGAGGAGTGTCAGTTTCAATAAGGTATAGCAAACAGGCACTGACAGACTAGAGTATATAACTCTTCTATCAACCTGGCAAGAATTTGAGGAGTATGGTGGAGCTGCAGTTGTTTGCCAACGAAGAAAGTAATAGGAATTTATAACTCCACTGGGAACTTGTTATATAAAAAAAGTATGCACCATTTAGATGGTTTGGTGGCATGCAATCCCCATGACCATTTTACAACCAACCTGAGATTTTTCCACTCAGTTTTGTGTATCTCCTCTTGAAAAAAGTAAAGGTAGTCCCTTGACACGAATGTCTAATTGTAACTGATTGTAGTGGGTGATGCTCATCTCCATCACTAAGCCAAAGAGCCAGCGTTGTCCAACGACTATTTCAGTGCTCATGTGGCCAGCATAACTGCACCCAACACGGTTACCTTCCCACCAAAGTGGTGCCTATTTACCTATTTGCATTTCCATGCTTCCCAACTGCTAGGTTGGCAGAAGCTGGGACTAGTGACAGGAGCTCAAACCCTTAATGCAGCACTCAGGCCTCAAACTGCCAACCTTCTGATCTTACAATCATCAGTATTGGCATCTAAACCACCAAGCCACCCCATCCATGCTATCTACTCTCTAACAAAGGATATAATACAACCACTCTAGTATAGTACAGGAAAGGTAACCAGAGGGCATTTAAGAAAATAACACCCTTTTATTTATTTAGTTTATAGGTCACTTCAGGGTTGAGCTGGACACTTTCTGGAGGTTGGGGAACATTGTGCTTCCCTGAATCCATTGGGGGCACAACATATACCACCACAGCAGCACAACAAACAAACAAAAAGAAACCTGCATTTTCCTTTAAAACAAGGCACATGGAAAGCATGCACTTTGTTGTTGTTGTTTTAAAGCAGAGCTGTTATTTCAAAAGGGTTTCATAGACTCAATTTGACTTGCAAAACAAGATGTTCGCTTCCAGTGAATCTAGTTTTTAACATATCACAAAGGTTTTGCTTCTAGCAAGGCAGCAAACTCAACAGTGATGGTGGGTGAGAGGAAACCAGTGGACATCTCAGCATCATGTAGGAATAGGGAACAGGGAAGATGGACCACAGAACACATGTTTTTCACTCCTGCTTTGTAGGTACTTCCCATGTGTTATCTCAGTAATAGTAAGATAAGGCAGCAAGATTATTTCCATTTTCCAGACCAAGGCTTAAAGCAAAGGCCTAATTCTCACAGAGGCAGTAAACCAGTTATTTGAGTTGTGCCACTTCACTTTACTTCACTTGTTGACCTCAATAAACAAAAATGCACTCTATATATTTATTATTTATTTATTAGAGTATTTGTACCCCACTCTTCAGCCCTAAGGTCTATCAGAGTGGCTTACAATTATTATATATAGACAACTAGATGTTAGGGTTCAGAATATAGGCTGCATCTACACTGCTGAATTAATGCACTTTGACACTACTTTAACTGCTGTGCCTCAATGCTATGGGGTTATGGAATTTATAGTTTTGTAAGATATTTAGCCTTCTCTGTCAGAGAACTCTGGTACCACAACAAACTATAAGACCCAGGATTCCATAGGATGGAGCCATGACAGTTAAAATGGAGTCAAGCTGCATTAATTCTGCAGTGTGGCAGTAGCTTTAGTCTTCTCCATATAGCAAGCTAGTTTTCAGGCTTTGAAGGAGGGGGTAAAGGGGAAGCATTCAACTATCTGAGCCCACCTACAATGAGAAATGGAGTCCCCTTGAGAAAATTGGGTCTTTAAGAGATAAGAATGTATTCAAAATAATCTTGCCACTCAGCAAATGTGGTGAGATACAAACCACTTTTTTACCTCACTAGATATGTTGATGACAGGTTTGTGTTTTAGAAACAACAGCCAGCTAGACTATTTTTTCAAGACATGGACATTAGAAGGAGAGAATATTAGGTGTGCAAGCTACATGTTTGCAAGTGAGGCTGTTTTTCTCCTCTCTTCCGGCTTTACCTTATCCATGGAATGACTAATTGGTGAGTCAGTGGTTCCAGCATTGAAAATGCTGGGGTGCCAGCCTGCAAGAAATACCCTTCCATACCATCTGAACTGAGAACAACAACAACAAAATGCAGGCTTGTGACTAACATGAACCTCTGGACCTCATCCCCTTCCCACCACCTTTCCCTTCTCCTTTTGTGTTGTCTCTTCTAGATTGTAAGCCTGAGAGCAGGGATCCATCTAACTATAAGATTGTATGTACAGCACTGTGCAAATTTACAGCTAATAATAATAATAATAATAATAATATCATCATCTTCAAAAAAATTTTCTCCTCTGTGGTTTTTAACACCTTGTCTGATGAAGAAGCCAATGGAGCTTTGAAAGCTTGCAACATGTATATTGTGCATTTTGGTTGATCCAATAAAAGTATCGCTGTTTGGTGGGGGGTTTTGTTTTGTTTTGATGTTATTGAATTTGCTATATGGCCAACACAGCTACCCCAGATGCTTGGGTTCCAGTCTTCCCATTGTTGACAAAATAAATAAATAAATAAATAAGAGGAAAGGAAAGGATAAGGGGAAAAAGCAATGGGACAATGTACTTCAAACAATGTAGCATTGCTTATATGTGTAGCAGATGACAGGAAATAACAATAGTACCACCACACACAACCAGTGTGGTATAGTGGTTGGAGTGCTGGATGACAACTGGAGATCAAGGTTTTATTCCCAGTCCGGCCATAAAACTCAGTGGGTAACCTCTGCTAATCCACTAGGACACAAGTTCCTGCAGGAGAGAAGAAGTAGAGCAGCTCCTGGGTGTCTATTTTTAAGTGCGAGGAAGCCCATAATCCTGTTTCGGGAACTAATTAAGACTTCTCAGTATGGACACTGAGGAAACTGCCACAGTCACCTGCAACACTTGTGGGATGTTTGTCTTCTTGCCTACTGATGTGGGGAAATTCACATGCTCCAAATGCAAGTTGGTAGTCTTCTTGGAGGAGAAAGTGCAGCAGCTGGAAACCAGGGTAGCTACACTTCAGCATATTAGGGAGCAAGAGGTTTTCCTGGACAGAATGGAAGGAATGATCTTGGAAGGGGACCATACAGAGAAAGTTGCTGGGGAGGAAGTCACTTCATGTACACAGGAGGCAGACAGCTGGAGGAATGTCACACAGAGAAGCAGGGAAATCATGGATAGTTCTGGGAGCTTGCAGCTACAGAATCATTTTGAAGTGCTTTCCCTTATCAAGGAGGACGAGGTAGAGCAGCATGGACAGACTTCAGGGACACAGCAGGGGAGTCTGGGAGTCCCATTGCAAGGAACAGTTGCTGCTAAGCCTCGGAGGAGGTGTATGGTTGTGGTCGGGGACTCCTTGCTGAGGGGTACAGCAGGAATGATTTGTGGGCCTGACAAGATGTCTCGTGAGGTGTGTTGTCTCCCTGGGGCAAAGATCTGTGATGTGATGGAGAGGCTGACAAGATTGGTCAAGCCTACTGACCAATACCCCTTCCTTTTGGTCCATGTGGGAACGAATGACACAGCAAGACACAGCCTTCAGAATATCAGAAGGGATTACGAGGCTCTGGGGAAGAAGCTGAAGGAAATGGACGCACAGATTGTCATCTCGTCTCTTCTGCCAGTTGAAGGGCATGGTCCAGGAAGAGAGAGGAAAATCGCAGATGTCAACAACTGGCTCTGCAGATGGTGTCACCAAGAACAATTAGTATTCTTGGGTCATGGGCTGCGGTTCCATGAGGGGGGACTTCTGACAAGGGATGGGCTGTATATCATGCCAGTTGGCAGAAACTTTTTGCCAACAGTCTCAAGAATCTGATCAGGAGGGCTTTAAACTGAGATAGGTGGGGGAGGGAGACAAAATGCCTGGAGAAAACAGTCAAACTGTCATAGAGGGAACAAGGCAAACAGTGAAAGGACCCAATGGTAGGAGCCAAAAAAACGTGCATAGGCAGTAAGCAAAGGGGATACTTGGTCTTGGATGTCGCTACACTAATGCACAGAGCATGGGAAATAAACAAGATGAACTTGAACTCCTAGCACAACAAAGGAAATATGATATAATAGGCATCACTGAAACCTGGTGGGATGAGTCTCACGATTGGAATGTAGAAATACAAGGGTATAACCTTTTTAAGAGAAACAGGCCAAACAGGAAAAGAGGAGGAATAGCATTATATGTCAGGGATATTTACATCAGTGAAGAGATCCAGGACATCAATACTGGAAGCCAGGTGGAGAGTGTGTGGATAAAAATTAAAGGAGAGGGAAACAACAGGGATTTTACTGTGGAAGTCTACTACAGAACCCTGACTCAGGCAGAGAAATTAGATGATGCCTTTCTACAACAGATGACCACACACTAGGATAGGAAAAATATAGTAGTGATAGGTGACTTCAACTATCCTGATATTTGCAGGAGTTCAAACTCAGCTAAATCCTCAAGGTCTAGCAAATTCCTCACTTCCCTGGAAGGCAATTTCATTGTGCAAAAGGTGGAAGAGGCAACAAAGGAGTCAGCTATTTTGGATCAGATCCTAACCAACAGGGAAGACCCAGTTAATGGGGTGCAAGTGGTGGGATCCTTAGGTGGGAGTGACCATGTTCTCCTGGAGTTTGTTATACAGTGGAAAGGAGAAGCCAGGCATAGTCAGACACGCATTCTGGATTTTAGGAAAGCTTAGAGAAATACTGGGGGTGATCCCATGGTCAGGAATACTAAAAGAGAAGGGAGTTCAAGACGGATGGGAGTTTCTCAGAAAGGAGATACTGAAGATACAATTTCAAACAGTTCCAATGAGGAGGAAAAATGGAAGATGTCTCAAGAAGATGGATGACTAAGGAACTTTCAACTGAGCTGTGTTTTAAACGGAACATGTATAAGAAATGGAAAAATGGGGAAATCACGAAAAAGGAATTCAAACAAATATCCAGCACATGTAGGGGTAAAGTCAGAAAAGCTAAAGCGCAGAATGAACTCAGGATGGCTAGAGAGGTTAAGAACAATTAAAAGGGCTTTTTTGGGTATGTCTGCAGCAAAAGGAACAAGAAGGAAATGATAAGGCTGCTGTGTGGAGAAGATGGCAAAATGCTAACAGGGGACAGAGAAAGGGCAGAATTACTCAACACCTTCTTTGCTTCAGACTTTTCACAAAAGGCAAAAGGTACTCAACCTGAGGATAATGGATCAGAGGACAAAACAGGAGAATTTCAGCAAAGAATAAGTAAAGAGATAGTACAGGAATACCTGGTTAATCTAAATGAATACAAGTCTCCAGGGCCAGATGAACTACATCCAAGGGTGTTAAAAGAACTGGCAAATGTAATATCGGAACCAATGGCAATAATCTTTGAGAAATCCCGGAGAACAGGAGAAGTCCCAGCAGGCTGGAGGAGGGCAAATGTTGTCCCTATCTTCAAAAAGGGAAAAAAAGAGGATCCCAACAATTATCGTCCAGTTAGTCTGACATCAATATCAGGAAAGATTCTGGAGCAGATCATTAAACAGAGAGTCTGTGAATATCTAGAAGGCAATTCCATAGTCACAAAAAGCCAACATGGGTTTCAGAGAAACAAGTCATGCCAGACAAACCTGATCTCTCTCTCTCTCTCTCTCTCTCTCTCTCTCTCTCATTGATAAAATTACCAGTTTGGTAGATGAAGGGAATGCTGTGGATATAGTATACCTCGATTTCAGTAAGGCCTTTGACAAGGTTCCCCATGACATTCTTGCAAACAAGCTTGTAAAACGTGGACTAGACAAGGTAACTGTTAAATAGATTTGTAACTGGTTGACTGGTGGCAGCCAAAGGGTGCTCAACAATGGTTCTTTCAAAATGACCTGAATAGACTAGAAAGCTGGGCTAAAGTGAACAAACTGAAATTCAACACAGAGAAATGTAAGGTACTGCACTTAGGACGGAAAAATGAAATTCACAGATATAGGATGGGGGACATCTGGCTGAATGAAACTATGTGCAAAAGAGATCTAGGAATCCAAGTAGACTGTAAAAAGGCCAATGCAATTTTAGGTTGCATCAATAGAAGTATAGTGTCTAGATCAAGGGAAGTAATAGTGCCACACTATATTGCTTTGAGCAGGCCCCACCTGGAATATTGTGTCCAGTTCTGGGCACCACAATTCAAAAAGGATGTGGAGAAACTGGAGCATGTCCAAAGGAGGATGACTAAAATGGTGAAGGGTCTGGAAACCATGCCTTATGAGGAAAGACTTGGGGAGCTGGGAATGTTTAGCCTGGAGAAGAGAAGGTTAAGAGGTGATATGATAGCCCTGTTTAAATATTTGAAGGGATGTCATATTGAGGAAGGAGCAAGCTTTTTTTCTGCTACTCCAGAGAGAACAAGACCTAGAACAATGGATGCAAGCTCCAGGAAAAGAGATTCCACCTCAACATTAGGAAGAACTTCCTGACAGTAAGGGCTGTTCGACAGTGGAACACACTCCCTCAGAGTGTAGTGGAGTCTCCTTCCTTGGAGGTCTTTAAGCAGAGGCTGGATGGCCATCTGTCAGGAATGCTTTGAAGGAGAGTTCCTGCATGGCAGGGGGTTGGACTCGATGGCCCTTGTGGTCTCTTCCAACTCTATGATTCTATGATTCTTCATCCCCCCTATACGTCTTCCTTTCTTATGCTGGCTACACTTCTGCCACAGTTCCCAAGATGTTGCAAACATTGCTCTCCCAGTCAATGACCATCTCCTACAGTGGCTGCTTTACTCAGATGTACTTCTTAGCCTTTGCCAACATTGACAGTTTCCTGCTGGCTTCTATGGTTTATGACCAACACGTGGCCATCTGCTACCTTTTGTATATATGGCCTTGCTGAGGCACAAGAGATGCCTCTTGATTGCAATCACTTCACATCCTCTCCCTGATGTACACAGTGCTGATATCTCACCTCTCCTTCTGTGTCACCAAAGAGGTCCCCCATTTCTTCTGTAACATCCAGCCTCTGCTGAAGAACTCCTGCTCTGACACGAAGCCCCTTCAGACCTTAATGATGAGTGATGGCCTGATAGATGTCTCCATCCCATATCTCTTCATTGTGGTCTCTTAGGCTCTCATTTTATATGTGGCGATGAAGTTCCCTTCCACTGCTGGAAAGTTAAAGGCTCTCTCCACTTGACAGTGGTGGGTTTTTTTCTATAATAACCTCATCTGGGTCGACTTCCAGCCACCCTCCAGGAATGTCAGCAGGAACAACACTGTGGCAGCCATCTTGTACATTGTAGACTCCCATTGTTGAATCCATTCATCTATACCTTGAGCAATAATGAGGTTAAAGGAGCTCTCAAAAGAGTCCTTAGGAGAAAGCAGCTTTTAAAAGCAGCATTAGGTCATGTTCCACAGAGATAACCCCCTGCCACCAGTAGACCCTCAAATGTTTGTCGTAAGAGTGTCTTGTGTGCAAGGGAGAGAAGATCTGTGACTGTGTACTATGTGTGGATGGCTTTGTCTTACAAATCAGTGTCTGTACATGCTTGGAGCATGTGTATGTGTGTGAATGGGTGTGCGATACATGCAGCCAAACTAACTAAAAGACATCATTTAAATTATGAATTACATTGGGAATTTGCCAACAGAATACTGTTATATTACTAATTAAATAAATGCTTCTTCTCACTTTAAATAATTTATATATTAGATCCTCATTGATGAGAAATTACATTTAGACCTAATGTGTAAGGGCAGCTTTGAAGAGGGATGGTCCCCCTGTTATCTACACCAAACACTGCAGAGAGGCACTTAATCTGTCCTGAAAAACTGATTTTAAAAGCTTTTAATCCTGAGATTTTTACTGGTGTCCACATAGGAATCGGTATTCTAAAGCAAATGGGTGGGTAAAGATTTGAGATTATAAGGAAAGTAGAAAAGGAAAGCAAGAGAAGGTTTTTTTGTGAAGTCAGAATGAAATGAAGGCACATAACAACAACCCTATCCTTGAGCTGAATGCAAATCCCAGTGCTCCCTGAAGAGAAACAATGTCTATTAAATTAATTTCTTCCTGGAACTAAAAGGGCACAAATGAGATTGTTTCATGATAACTTCTTTTTCTAGTGGTAGACAGTTGCATGGGCAGCTCTCCCAGGTTACTTTTTTCTTAAAAGGGGGACACAGATGATTTAGAGTTCCTTTTGCATACACACCAAATAAACCATTTTATTAAGCAGCTAGAATCCGGTGAAGAAGTAACTTTCTCATAGCATCCAGCAGACGGAGGCAGTCCTAATTAATCTTTTATCACCCACTTTTCAGCTGCTTTTAAAATATCCCAGTTTCTCTATCCTCCTTCCACTGCCCCCTTCATCCTCGATTTACTCCTCAATTGCTATTAACTGAGTTCAAAGTTCAGAAATGGTTTTCATTCAATTAACTCTGCAGGGAAGAGGATAGGACAGAAGGAGGTGAGTTCTTGCCCTTCCCAGTAGGCTCAGGTAAAAGCAAACTGTTGCATCCTCTCCTAGGTTATGTGTTCTTCCTCATATATATATATAATTTTTTTTCTTCATATATCTATATCTATATCTATATATGGCCAAGTAATATCTAAATGTCGTCAGGATGCACCTTCTCCTGGGTTATGTGTTCTTCTTCATATATTTATACATATATATATGAAGAAGAACACATAACCTGTGTGTGTGTGTGTGTGTGTGTGTGTGAAGAAGAACACATAACCTAGGAGAGGCTGCATCCTGATCACATTCAGATATTACTTGGCCACACATGTACCAATGTTTATCTGTGAAACGTTGAAGGGTATATTATCTCTGCAATTCTGTGTCCAAAGAACAATTGTTTACACTTGCATGTATGTTTGCAATAAAGTACTTTGTTGCTAAGAGGCTGCCCAGTAAAATGGTCAGATTATGTTACCCCGTGCCCCCCCCCCCAAGTTGTTTTCATCAGATTTATGATGGAAATGTGGGAATCTGAGAATTTTCTGATCAACACCAAACTGAGCAGATTCCTCATCCATCCCTAATCTTGTCCTGGGCCCTGGGTTGCTCACCAAGCCTCATAGTAAGTGGAATGTGTGTTATCCTCCTGATGTTGATGAACTATAACTCCTAGCCTTCCTCCTCATTTGTTACACTGGCTGATGGAAATTACAGTCCAACTATGCTGGCTGGGCTGCATGATTCTCACATTAATTATTAATACTCAGTAAAGACAGAAACTTCCCTAACCACAATTGTCACACAGCAGTAGCAGGAAAGTAATCTATTTGTCACCTACATACTCTTATAACTGTGAGACACAAGGAAAACAGGAGGAGTGGGTTCTAGAAGGGTGACCCTTAGTACTACCAGTCATGGAAACTTTTAATGCACAGAAAGACAACTGTTAGGGTTAAGGAGCACCATTAGTCCCCAGAAGGCCTTCAAGGAAGCTACATAGACACACAAATGCATGCACACACCTTCCGCAAAAAGTTCAAAACATGTTGGCTCCCAAATGCCCTCTAGTGGGCATGGGGGCATTTTGCCACTGTTTGCCTCCCCTCCAAGTCATATTAGGCATGCAGGACATCATGAATTTTGGATATATATATATATATATATATATATCCCAAAGCTTTAAAAACACGAATACTGTGAATAATGATAATGATAATGTAACAACAACAACAACAATGGACAATTGACAGTAATGACAAAATAATAAATGAAATATTATACAACTGTTTTAAGCATAAAACTAATATATCAAGGCAAAGAGAAAATACTGTTGTGGTGGTGGTGGTGGTGTGCCTCCAAGACATTTCCAACTTATGGCAGTGCTGAAGCAATTCTATCCCAGGGTTTTGTTTGGGGGCTTTGGGCAAGATTTGTTCAGAGAGGGTTTTGCCTTTGCCTCCCTCTGAGGCTTGAGACAGTGTGACTTGCCTAAAGTCACCCAGGGGGATTCCATGACTGAGCAGGGATAGGAACCCTGTTCTCCACAGGTGTAGTCAAATACTCAGAAATATATGAAGTATATATGAAGAACTATTAAGCAGTTCATATTAAGTAGATAAACTGCACAGGAGTCTTGGTGGGGTTGATCTTCAGATCCTTGATGCCTGATCATTGTGTGGCTTTGGCTCAGCCTAGCCTTTTGGGGCCTCGAGTCCCCATTCTTCCCTTCCAGGGTCCATCTAGACTGGATAGCCCTGCCGACTCAATGATCCTTTTGTCCCAACATTTCAGGGGAAAGGTGAGCTAACTGGTTGCTAATTCATCAAGGAACCCTTCACACCAAGCCGTTTCCAGCCCTTTAGGGCTACATCCATCTGACAGGTCATTTTTCCCCTCTTCTGTATGGAGTCGGAAATGACAGCTCATTGTCCAAAGATAAGTGTGGCTGGAAGAGGACCTATCCATCCCAAAACTGGGATGTACCATCAGGAAGAATCATGCCATTGTGATCCTTTCTCCACTTCCTAGGCAGAGGTCACTTGAAAGGTTTAAGAGCCCATTGTCAGCTGGGAAGAGAGAACATCAGAGTTAATCGGCAATGCTTAGAATTCCAAGGAGGCCATTTCCTACATTTGACTTTAGCTTTGAATATCAAAGGATTTATAAGTCACCAATCTGGGAGGAAGATTTTCATCTCCATTCCTCCCTGGCCTGTTTTCTTTGGGAATTGGGGGGGGGGGGGGGAGTGAAACCTGACAGCTTCTGGGTAAAAGAGGAGACACAGATTATTAGATTTTGTTATCAAGGTGGCTCACAACAACAGGAAAATCCACAATGAAAAAGGAGTGCACAAACAAAATAGAATAATCTAAAAAATCAATCAAGAATAGCGGAGAAAAATAGCTAGCTCAAACAGTGTTAGGGTTAAAGTACAGGTTAAAACACAGAGCGGTAGAATAAAGAAACCAAAGGGCCTCTTTAAAGAAGTTCTGCTTTTTCTCCTCTGCTGACTGAAAGCTATCAAAGGAGCCAAGACAGTTGCCTTCAAGAGGGAATTCCAAAAATTTGGGTGCAGCCACTGAGAAGGCCCACTTTTGAGGTCCAGCCAAATATACATCAAAGCTTGTCTGAAGGGAGAGGAAGACCTTCAGCAGAAGATTTTAATAGATGCACTGGTGGATGGTGGGTTACTGTTAGTGGGGCAGTAAATCTACTCCAGGTTTTATTTTAAAGGCACTGGGTTTATTTTGGCAAACTCCATTCCAGCCCAAATTTAAACCCAAATTCACTACTCCATTGAAACAAAAACCACCAGAAGTGAAAATAAAGTCCTTCAGATCGGAATTTCTAACTCATAAACAGAGAGCTAGCGTACTGGTATGAGTGTTGGACTATCATTCTGGAGGGCAGGATTCAAATCCCATCTCAGCCATGGAAACCCACTGGGTGACCTTGGGCAAGTCACATTCTTTCAGCCTCAGAGGATGGCAATGGAAAATCCCCCTGAACAATCTTGCCAAGGAAACCCTGTGATAGGTTCACCATCTGAGGTTGCCATAAGTCAGAAATGACTTGAAGGCACAAGAGTAGGACCAGAAACAGACCAGCAACCAGAATAATAGTTGCACAGGAGGACTCTAGGAGTCACTTACTTCCTGTAACTGGCCCCAATCAACGAATTTCCATATGCTGAACCATCTGAATTTCCAGAGAGTTTTAGAAAGGAATATTATGGTGTGTGTGTTTTAAAAGGTGTTTTTACCTTGCGATTAAGTTCCATCTGCATCTAGAGCCTGCAGCGGTACATAACTGGATGATCATTGTCTCCATTGGTCAGTGACAATGGAAGTTGCAGTCCCAAATCCCAGTTTGGAGAAACTAAAATTAATTTGGCATACATGAAAAACGCAAAAAGAGAAGCTTAATTCAAGAAATTAAAGTCTTGTTTAAACATGGAAAACAAAAAAGAACATAAATGTGCATAAAGGAAAATCAAGCAGACAATATGGGGGGGGGGGGTAGATGAACTTGTTGCTAATCATATCAAGACCTCCTAAAAATAAAAAGGAGAAAAAAGATTCTGATATTGGCAGAAAAGACAGAAAATTGAAAGTTGATTTTAAAAGCAGGGCAAGGAGAGAGCAAAGAAGCTAAATAAATTGCTTCAAGGAAGGATGCTTCTGGATTTAATCATAAATGGATTTATCCAGCCCTAGTGTGAGACCTAAATGTTGTTGAACCAGTTGGAATTAGTGACTGCAGCGCTGTGAAATGTAATTTATACGCAAGTGGGAGAATGTCAGAAACTGCAGCATAGTGACTTGTAAAACGAGGGAAATGGTAAAAAAAAAAAAGTTGAAAATTAGGAAGATTTCTCCCTAATCCTTCTCAATGCCACAATAGTAGAAGCTCACTTACATGTCACGTGTCAGGAAATGAAGGACAGAGTAGAAAAGGACACTGCCATGGTTTGCCAGCAGCCCAAAGTGTCTCACTGCCTGAAGCCCAAAGCAAATCTCTGCCCTTTCCACTTCATTTGGTGCCTCCAATGCTTATTTACTACAAGAGGAGGATGTGATGATAGCAATGCCCAGAAAAATAGCTGCTTCTCCACTTTACCCGGGAACAAGCCTGTGGTGGTGCCCCCCAAAATACAAGAACATGTCCATTAGGAGGGTCCTCAGAGAATCTCAATGCAGTTTGATACTGCTTTAATTGCCAGGGCTCCTGCATTCAACATAATCCTGGGACTGGTAGTTTTGTCAGGCACCAGCATAAGAATCAATACAGAAAAAAAAAAAGAATCTTGTTGTAGTGCAGCACCTGCAAAGGTGAGTCCAGTCTTACTAGTCTGGCTAAATTGCAGACAGGTTGGTCTTTTGCACAGAACTTTGAGACACTTTGGGACACCATGCCTATATCCTCCTGAGCAGGTCCCAGCCCTACTGGTATTCATGTCTGCCATTACTTGCATGCAAAATTGTTTGCCTGCTATGGTTGTTTGCCTTCAGGTTTGCTACTAAAAAGCAAAATGTAAAACTGTTTCCTCACTCTATCCCAGATGAATCAATTGTTGCTCCTGTTTCCCTAGCTCTACCTTGGCCAAGTTACATGCTCTCAGCAATGGCAAATCTTCTCTTACCAAGAAAACCTCATGATTGGTTTGCCTTAGGGTCACCATAAACTGAAAATGACTTGAAGATTAATTATTATTATTATTATTATTATTATTATTTATATCATGCTTTTCTGTTGCCAAACAATCAAAGCGGCTTACATCTAAAAAATCAATCCAATACACAATACCTTGTATATATAATATCCCCCCTAAAAAAGAATTAATCATAGTACAATTAAAATTAGTCTATTAAAAACAAAGAACAAATAAAAACAAATCATGATGCATAGACAAGGTGATCAAAATGGCTGAGTGATTCACTATACATGGTGGGAAGGGGGTTCATTTATGTTTTTATTTGACCAATGTATTCTATTTAGGAAAGGCCTGCTGGAAGAGATCCATCTTGACAACTTTTTAAAAGCTGTCTAAGGGGCAGTATAGAGGGGCAGCTAGAAGCTGCCCCTGTAATCCCCACATTTGTGCTGCAGCATCCGCATGCTGCAGCACAGGCGCGCTCTCCAAATTTTTGATGCGTCATAAGGGCTGTGATGCAGGCCTATGATGCCTCTTCTGCCCAGAGGTATGTAGGTGCTAGGGGGCGCCCATACATCATGAGGCTGTGCCCTGTGTGGACAGGGCCGCAGCCTTGTGATGTAAGCGCGGCGATATTAGGGCCCGGTGAATATGAATGCTGAGCACCATCAAGCCCTAATATCGCCACTAATGGCTCATCTGTACCAGGCCTAAGTTGGTCATCTTGACAGATCTCCTCCAGCAGGGCATTCCACAATCTGGAAGCAGCAACAGAGAAGGTGCACTGGAGGTTGCAGTCAATCTAGATTTTATAGGTTGCTATAATTTCCTAATAATGCACAATAACAACACTATTGCTGGGCCCTATTGCTAGCCTGGAAGAATGTCAGATTTATCAGGCCATCAGTGGCGGCAGAGACTTCCATGTCAATGGAATTGTAGGATTCAGTCCAAATTTTGTAGCAGCTGTTCAAGATGCTAACCTATTTGTCTGAAACCTAGAGCATATTCCACCATGTTAATGACTTGGAAGGCACAAACTGCCATTATGTTCCTATCACAAACTGCTGGACTCAAGAATTTTCCACTCAACAAAATTACAGGCTTCATTGACCTGCAGACACTTGGCCTCACTCCTGCTACTTTTAGCTGCATCCAGAGGAGTCTACTATCCTGGCCACACAATGGGACCAAGAAAATATGATAATAGGGTTGCCTTTGCGTCACCATAATCACTTGAAGGCACACAACAACAATAAAGCATAAACTCAGTTCAAGGGAGAGTGTGCATGCCTATGTGTGTACTATGTGTGTGCCTATGTACTTTCCCATATACTCTTGGTGGTTTCTGTTTCAGGCAGGCTGGCAGTTCCTTTTGCGTTTTATTCCAGATTTTTGGGGGCATCAGCTTCAGATCCTTGAATAGCTCTGTTAAATTCTGGGAGTGCATCTACACTGCAGAAATAAATGGAGTTTGATACCACTTTCAACACTGTTGCTCCAACCTGTCTATGGAATCCTGGGGTTTGTAGTTTGTAATCTTTAGCCTTCTCTGTCAAAGAGTGCCGGTGCCTCACTAAACTACAAATCCCAGGATTCTGTAGGATGGATCCATGGAGGTTAAAGTGGTATGAACTGCATTATTTCTATAGCAATAGCAGGTACATTTCTATACTGCTTATCAGTTCACTTAAGCACCCCTTAAGCAGTTTGCAGTGTGTGAGCCAATTGCCCCAATAAGCTGGCTACTGATCTACGAAAGGATGAAAGGCTGAGTTGACCTTGCAGCCCCGCCTGGGATCAAACTCACAACCTTGTGGCTGCAGTACCGGCATTTAACCACTGCGCCACAGTGTAGATGTACCCTGGGATATAACCCAGAGTAGATTTATCTTGATCCCTGACACAGAAACCATCATCCTATCCTGTCCTACCTACTGAAGAAGTAGCCTTTTACTACAGCTTAATGGCCACTGTCAGAACAAAACTTTGGCCTAACTCCAGGATTCACCTTATAGTTAACCTTATAAGTGTGTAGAATTCAAAGACATAGCCATGTTAGTCTGGAATATCAGTATGGAAAGGGATCTTGTAGCACCACTGAGAGTAACTGAAAGAAAGAGGTTGGTAGCATGAGGTTTCATGGACTTGAGCCTAGTAGGCTCAAGGAAGTAGGCCCATGTCTATGATAGCTCATGCTTCTAACTTCTTTCTTTCAGTTAGTCTCAAAGGTGCTGCAAGATCCCTTGCATACTTACAAGTGTTTGTGTGTTTGTTTTTCAAACCCAGGGACTGTTATTCTTCACTTATTGGGTCCTGTTATAAACATATTCTCAGAAAAGCAGATTTGGGTCTCATGCAGAATTTCCACAACACTCAAGGCTCCATCAAACCATTCTGGGACCACAAGAGAATCTACCTTAATGAGTCCCAAAAGGGCTTATTTACTTCTCCAATAAATCCAATTTTTGATCAGGTTTCCTGAGGGAATTGACTCTCCTGGCAGATAGTTATGACACCAAAGCAAACAACACACTAACAAGTAAACTTTGGAAAGTAAGTTTGCAATACCTATTTAATCAGCTTAACTAACCTAAGGGGATATAGGCCCAAAGTGGGTGATCAGAATAAAATAGAAATGCAGTTATTCTCATGAAGGAAAGCTAAAATAGCTTGTTTGGGGCGGGGGGGGGTAGTTGTTCTAGACATTACACTGGTTTTTTATTGCTATGATAATAATTGATGATTACTATAATGGTGACATTCATTTAGAGAACATAATAAACAATTGGGAAAAACAATGGAGTTATTTGAACCATGGCTATTGAAATCATTAGGTTGGAATTCTGAAATTGTGTGGTATAAACTATACAGGTTGAGTCTCCCTTTTCTGAAATGATTGGGATCAGAAGGGTTTTTGGATTTCAGATTTTTTTTGGATTTTGGAATATTTGCATACACATAACAAGATACCTTGGAGATGGGACCCAAGTCCATACATGAAATTCATTCATGTTTCACAAACATCTTATATACATAGCTTGAGGGTAATTTTATGCACAACATTTTTAATAATGTTGTGCAAGAAACAAAGTTTGTGTACACTGAACCATCAGAAAGCAAAAGTATCACTGTCTCAGCAACTCATCAGGACAATTTTGGATTTTAGAATATTTTAGATTTCAGAATGTAGAGAGAATTTGTAGCACCTTTAAGACTAACTGAAAGAAAGAAGTTGGCAGCATGAGCTTTTGGAGACTAAAGTCTACTTCCTCAGATGCATATGGTTTTTTAAGAAACCCTAGAACTAGTCCTTGGAGTTTGATACTACTTTGAATTAAAACAGTGAGTTTATCTATCTCTGCCAAATCCATACACTTTACCTTCTGCTCATGCATAGTTGGTATTGTATTGCCACATCTTTTCATTTTTTATATAGCAACTTTGTTGCAGTAACCATATATTGTAATAATCTTCCATGGTCTGTTTTAAACTGTGTGTCCATAAGTCTTAAAAGCAAAAGCTTTCATTTAAACAGCCCAATATCTTTTGTAGCAACGTTATATATTTGTATCCATTTTTAAAACTTTCTTACAAGTCCATGAAGCATGATAACAAATCTGTTTTTACTTCAATGGACCCCTGGTTTTACGGTGTACTATAATTAGTATTATTTTGAGCTAGTGTCCTGTTGCTTTGCATGCATTTTGACATTTGGGTTGGCCCTGATACAGTCACGGATCCCCTAATTGGACTCAGTGATTCCCAAACTCTGGCCTTCTAGGTGTTTTGGACTTTGACTCCCAAAATGCCAAACCACTGGCCACGATGGCTGAGGCTTCTGGGAGCTGAAGTATGAAACACTTGGAGGATCAGAATCTGGGAATCAATGGATGTTGTTGAATTTCACCCATTAAAGAGCCCTTCCAGGATAGCTAATGGATGGCCCATCTGGAACCACAGAGATTGTTTACTTATGAGTATTGCGATTCCTCTTCATAGACCAGTGTGGGTACTTGGCTTTTTAAGGAGGCAAAATTATCTTGATACTAGAGCTCGGAATAGAATAAGATCAGACTCAAAAGTTTGGGGTTTTTATTCCTGAGCTCAGGAGTTACTGGAGTCTACCCAGGCATAGCTGCTGTCTCTAGAAGCTGCAGAAAAAGGATTTCAGGAAAGACCTAATTACAGTATGCTTAAATTTCCAAGACACTTAGAAGCTTGGTAAAGTCTGTTAACTGCTTGACTTGACTCTGTCTACAGGCATATCTGAATTAACAAAGCCTCTGACAAAGAAACTCCATTTTATAAAGACTTATGACCCATCCAGCCCCTCTCCTGCTGTCTAGCTGGAAGGTCCCATCCCCTCGTCCCCCAGCATCAGGAGGATGCTGGAGCAATATAGATATTTGTCTCTGCAGAAAACAATGCAGTAAAGCCTAAGCTGGGAAAGAACAGCATTGTACTGTCACCGATCTTACTGTTGCTGGGTTTGCTGCCTACAACAGGCAAGGCAAACAGCAGCTGCTTCAAGACTCCCTTGGGCCTGTGTGAGCAGCAAAACAGAGATAAAGTGGAACTCCCATTTTGTTAAGGAAGCACAGATCTACACATTTGGCAACCAAAGTGGGAATCATGAGAAAAAAATGGAGGTTGTTGAAAGAAAAGGTCGACCCAGTGCCAGTGGACTGGAGTCTGTGGATAAGAAACAGCAGAATTAGGATATATCCATACACTCCAGTTCATCAACAGTGGGTTGAACAGGATTCTGGCACACTACACATATTATAACACTAGTTAACACCCCAGTCTCATAAGGGCTCTGCTGATCATTTTATCACAACCTTTCTGGTTCCCAGTTAGCACCATACTACATTTCCAAAATGCCCTCTACCATTCATACAGTTATCTACTCATCTTGGCTTTAGCCAATATTTTTCCAAGCAACTTTGTCCCACATTGACCATCCTTAACTTGTCATGTCATCACTATACCCACAGGTTTTGTATTTCTGTTACTACGTATGTGCACACACCTATATATATATACACACACCAGTGCATTCATGGGCATAAATGTCCATAGTCACTTCACTCCATGCTTCTGATGAAGTACACTCAGGTCCAAAACAAACTGCAGAAATAATCCAGTTTGAGACCACTTAAGCTTACCTGGCTCAGTGCTATGGAATCCTAGGAAATGTAGTTTATTGTGGCACCAGAGCTCTCTGAAAAAGATGGCTAAATGTCTCACAAAACTACACTTCCCAGAATCCCCTATCTTGGAGCCAGGGCAATTAAAGCGGCCTCAAACTGGATTATTTCTTCAGTGTGTCTTGGACCTCAGTTTATGAGAGCCTATGCTACAAATGTCTTTCTCTAAGACTGCTGCTATACTACAGAATTAACACAGTTTGACACTACTTTAACTGCCATGGCTCCTTCGTATGCAATACTGCGATCTGTAGTTTGTTGTGACACCAGAGCTCTCTGACCGAGGCGAAATATCTCACAAAACTAGAAATCACAGCACTCCATAGCACTGAGCCAAGGCAGCTAAAGCAGTGTCAAACTGTATTAATTCTGCGCTGCAGATCCTGCACCCCTTTGCATACTTTCCTTGTCATCTGATCTGAGGGCGGATGGACTTTGTGCCTGAGGGAGGTTGCTGTTTCAAATTCAACCACTGAGGGGAGAAGTTGTGCCACTACACTGTGAGGCCATGTTGTTGAGCCAAGGCAATAAAAGTGGCCCTTGGCTTGAGGCATAGGGCTTGGTGCTTCCCTTCCCATCCCTTGCCCCCTCTTTGAGCAGACCACACAGGCACTGATCACTGCATGGGATCACCCAACCTTGGTTGTGAATACAAATGCTTCATCTTGCCTCCTCCTGGGACACTGCCTAAGAGGATTCACAGCAGGTCTTTTGAAGGGAAGGATTGGCCTGAGACATTCTGGAGCCTTAGGCCAAGTGTTAAAACCTGTTCCTTTTCCAAATGCTTCCTCTCTCAATCTTAAAACTCAGTCTTTCCTCATTCGCATTGGTTCTGATTGCTGGACTTAGGCAGGGAAAAGCTACTTTGAGGGACCTCAACTCTCAGAATCCCTCCACAAGCAGACCATGACTATGTTGACTTTGAGAGGATGATTCTGGGAGATGTAGTCCAGATTCTGGGAGATGTAGTCAGAAAAGTCCATTGCGCTCACAGTTATGCCCATTGTGGAAAGTTCTTAGGAGTAAGCAGTTAGTGATCTGGGTGCTGGCGAAACATCAGGAATAAACTCGTCTAGAACATGGCCACACAGCCCCAAAAACCCACAAAAAAACTATGGATGCCGGCCATAAAAGCTTTCAGCTTCACTTTAGATCTGGGTTGCTTTCCAGTAGATCAGCCAGGGTTTCTGACTCCTAATTTGGCTTTCTTTCACACTGCACAGTTACAGCATTATGATTCCACTTTCACTGCCACAGCAACATGCTATGCAGGTTTACAGTTTTGTTGGTATCGTGTGCCTTCAAATCAACTCCATTTTTTTTGGCAACAGGTGACTTGAAGGCACACACACACTTATCCTAGACGTTTCTCATGAAAATCCTTGTGGCTCACTTCCCATTTAGTGAGAATGGAACTGCAGTCAAAAAGACAACTTCAAGATACACTTACACACACACACACACACACACACTTTCTCACAAAACATCCAAAGTATGACGATCTCATCTTGGTTTCTAGGGAGAGTTTAGGCTCCATTTCCTCTTGGATCCATTTATTTGACTTTTTGAATGTCCATGGTATCTACAGAATCCAGTGTCACATTTCCAGCACAGAAAATAAATCCCTGGTTTTAAAATTCTTTAAATCCGAGTTTAGCTCTTCCGAGGTCTTAATGGTTTTACAGTACTTTTTAAAAGAGTGTTGATCCCATAAGTCTGGACACTTTGTAACCCTGAGCAACTTGGGGGAAAAAAAACCTTATGTCAGCATGAGCAGCTTTCATACTTGTAGGCTCTACAGTATTTTCTTTTGATCCCAAGGTTCACCAAACAACTGCAACCAATTATTACTGCCCTCAAAATCTTTGTGCTGGGTTTAAAAACTTGTATGTGGTCGTTGTTGAGTGCCTTCAAGTCATTTCTGACTTATGGCAACCCTAAGGTGAACCTATTACAGGGTTTTCTTGACAAATTTTGTTCAGAGGGGGCTGCATTTGCATTCCTCTGAGGCTGAGAGAGTGTGACTTGCCCAAGGTCACCCAGTAGGTTTCCATGGTTGAGTGGGGATTTGCATATACAAGTACAAACCTACATGTCTCTCTACAGAACAATTGATGACCATATTTTTCAAGGTGATAATCACTTTGACCAGGATGGAGTATATATAGTCCCTCAGATGTTGTTACACCAAAATTCCCATCTATTCTAGGCAGCATGCTCAACAGTGATCACGCAAGAAATTTACCTTGGCTAAAGCCAGTGTAGTGTTTGACTATGACTCTGAAGACTAGAGTTCGCTTCCCTGGTCAGCCATGAAATCCACTGAGTGGCCCCAGAGGAAGGCAATAGCAACCTCCTTTGAATAAATCTTGCTAAGAAACCCCATGGGGTTGCTTTAGGGTTGCCTAAGACCTTAATAAACAACTTGAAGGCACACAACAACAACAACAACAACAACAACAACAACAGAGTGGCTAAGGAAGAGTCGTTGGACAAAGGAGTGTCAGGATAAGTTGAAAAGCTACCGTAGTGGATCCATGGAAGAATATTAGCATTTGAACTGCTCTGCCCTGAAGACTGACTCTAAGATCACAACACTAAAGACTATACATTAAATGTATTTCCCAATGTGATAGCCTATGAATTAAGAAAAAAATGGGTATTTTGCTTTCAGCCCTTCACTTTCTCTCAGATTCGCATAAATTTTAAAGGAACTGGAGGTTTTCGGTGAAGATGGTTCCTGCTTACTTAGAAGGGAGAAACAGAGCAGACACATATCTTTGGGTTCAATTAAATATCAAAGGACAAAGCAATAAGTAATGTCCAAGATGTTCAGCTTGATTTCATACATTACGCATTGCTCTATCTCTTGCAGAGTTTAAGGAAAAATTGCCTTATTCTTTCTTAGACAACAGTTCCCAGCCAACATGGTCACTAGCCAGGATATTCTAGGAGTTTCCATGTTTAAAAAAGGAAAATTTCCAACTCTTGTCCTTCCTATGTAAGATCCTGCTCTCTGAGATCTCCACAGTTGTCCCGCCGGATGGCATTCCTATGGCTGGGAGCCCAGACTTTTTCCAAACAGAAGCGTAAGTTTCAAGTAGAAGCACTTATACTGTAGAAATAAAGCCATCTGACACCACTTTAACTGCCATGGCTGCATCCTACAAAATCCTAGGATTTGTAGCTTTTTGAGGCACCAGCACTCTTTGGCAGAGAAGACTAAAGACCTTGTAAAACTACAAATCCCAGGATTCCCTAGGATGGAGCTACAGCACTTAATGTCATGTCAAACAGGATTATTTCTGCAGTGTGGATGCACTCCTAGACTGAACCAGGGTCCATTTAAATTGCAGCACATGTAGCAAGGAGCAGTCTCTAGAGTAGAAAGAGACACTCTGTCATCTCTGGTAAAACGGCAGGGCTAAGTTCCCCAATGCCTGGGATCAAGCTTTTTTCCATCTCTAGATTAGATATTGCTGGATCCTTCCAGATAAGCACGTGGCCAAACTTGTACTGCTGGGTACGTTATCTTATCCAAGCGGCTTGCCACTTCCCTTTCTGCCCCACATCTACCACTATGTTATCTTATCTTTCCCTCTTCATGCAGGGATCCTATGTAGGTGTTTCCATGGCATTAAAGGGCACCTTCAGGCAGTGGCATCACTAGGGTTGGCATCACCTGGTGTATCCCCCCCCCCCCCGCATTGACCTTCTTCCGTACTACACCATACAGAGGCCTTAGTAATTGCCATAAATCATAATTCTTGTGTATCTTTTACTGCGTGGCAATAGATGTGACATAAACAACCAGCAAAATGAAAATTATACCTTTAGATTACAACATCATACAAATAGCCTACATGTATTTACATGGACACAGTTTCATGCAGTCAAAGTGATCAGATTTGGTTTTTTTAAAAAAAAACCTTTTTAAATAATATTTTTAATTTTAAAAATGTATTTAAAATTTAAAAATTTAAATTTTTTTAATGGTCCTCTCCTTTCTTCTCCCACTGAGACTCAGGCAGCTCACCAAATTTGATGGTTTTAATAAAAACTTAACAATTTTTAATTTTTTTAATTAAAAAAAATTATTTAATTTTTTTAAAAAATCCGGACCCCCTTCTTTCTCCTCTCACTGAGCTTCAGCCCATTCACCCCATTTGTTCAGTGTTTTAAAGGGGGGCAGGTAAATGCCACAGCCAGTCTCTATCCAAAGGCAGATGTTTTTGGAAGCAGTGATGCCACCCCGCACACCCCTAGTGGCGCAACTGCCATCAGGAACATTCTGCTCTGGCAAGGAAGCCACAGCAAAAGTGTAAGCAAACAAGTTTAGTCAACAATGTACAGTCAGGCCTCCATATCTGCAGCTTTGACTTTTGCAGATTTGATTAATATGTTCTCTTTAGAAACCTCTAGATCCTCCAGCGCAACTCTGCCAACTGTTGACCACAGAGTTCAACTGGAGGAACTGAACATTCTTAGAGAGTTGTTCTTTCAGGTAAAAAGAAATGTGTTTTTTAATTGCGTTTTTTCCACATTCACAGGGATCCTTCACCGCTAAGGGACCACTGTACTATCCTTAACTGCATGGCTGCCAGGGCCACCCCAAGATACTTTGCCAGTATTTTGGGGTGGCCTACTCAGTGGCCTACCCACTGAGGCAGAACAGCAAATGCCGCCCACAGCCCCTCTAATTCGAATAAAGGCACACGCTATGCAAATGGCAAATGATATTGGCGTATGGGACAGAAAGCACAGCGTTCAACATTTCACAGATGAAAACTCAGACACGTGTGGTCAAACAACATCAGAATGTGGTCAAGAGGACTAAAGTTACTAATCAGGAAGAACACACAAGCTACGGTATGAGAGGCTGCAGCAGTTTGCTTTTGCCTAAGCCTGCTGGGAAGGCCAAAACTCCCTCTCCTCTTCTCCATTCCCCTCTGCTGAGCTAAAGGAGTAAAAATTACTTCTGCACTTTGGACTCATGACCTGAACAGACAGGCCAAAATAAAGCTGCTTTGGGTCACTTTGAAGTTATGCTGTTTAAAGATGTATCTTAAGAGTCCAGAAGCTTCACCAAAGCCATGCGCTCCAGTCCTTAGGACTGGAGCGTGGCTTTGGCACACCTTCTGGCCTCTTAGGATGCATGCATCATTTAAACAGCATACCTCCAAAGTGACCTGGAGAAGCTTTATTTTGGCCTGTCTGTTCGGGCCCTGTATGCAACAATTGAGGGATGCTGATAACAGAGAGGAGAAAGTAAGAGGATGAGAAACTGGAAAATTTTAAGAACAGGTGGAAAAGTGGATGGATGGCTAAATGGATACATATGGATGTGGATGGACAGATGGATCTACAACACAGACACTCACAATGTTTCCACAAAACTACAATTACTAGAATTCCATTGCATTTTCTCATAGCAGTTAAAGCGGTGTCAGCCTATATTATTTCTCAAACTGGATTATTTCAGCAGCATGTTTAGGACCAGAACGACTTGAAGGTACACAACAACAGTACCCCTAGCAGCATCTCCTAATGTTTTGGACTTCAACTCCCAGAAGTCCCAGCCAGCTTGCCCATATGATCAGGGATTCTGGGAGCTGAAGTCTAAAATTTCTGAAGGACCCAAGGTTGACAACCACTGTGGGTCTATAGGTAACCATCTGACCAGGAGCCGAAACACACTTCAGAAATAATCCAGTTTGAGACTGCTTTAACTGCCCTGGCTCAATGCTAGGGATTCCTGGGAACTGTAGTTTATTGCAGCACCAGAGCTCTCTGACATAGAAGGCTAAATGTCTGACAAAACTATCTGGCATGTTCTTGGATGAAGCATGCCAGACAGAAACTTGACAGATATAAACTTTGAAAGTGAGGTCCAAAACACTGGCAGAAATAATCCAGTTTGAGACCGCTTTACCTGCCCTGGCTTAGTGCTAGGGAATCCTGGGAACTGTATTTTGTTGTGGCACTCTCTGACAGAGAAGGCTAAATGATTTTTTTAAGATTATTATTATTATTATTATTATTATTAACCTTTATTTACATAGCGCTGTAAATTTACACAGTGCCGTACATGGAATCTTATATTTAGAATCTTATAAGCCTGAAAGCAGAGAACTGTCTAATAATAATAATAATAATTGTAAGCTACTCTGAGAGCCTTTAGGGTTGAAGAGTGGGGTATAAATACCATAAATAAATAAAAATAAAATAAATGTCTCACAAAACTACACTTCCAAAAATTCCCTAGCACTGAGTTAAAGTGGTCTATTGTTTATTGTATTTTTTAAAGTATGTTTTAATTCTTACATTGTTTAATATTATTTTAAGGTGGGATTGAGGGATTTGGATTGTTATTTTTTAATATTTGTAAGCCGCCCCATTGCATTTTGTAGAGGGACAGGATATAAATACTTTTATTATTATTATTATTATTATTATTAAACTGGATTATTATTTTTGCAATGTGCTTTGTCCCAAAAGTCTCAAAAAGGTGCTGCAAGATCCCTTTGCATTTATTAACAATTTACTAAGAGTCCAGGTTGTCCCCCACCCAATAAAGAGGGTGTAAAAAAAGTACCTTCCCAAGAATCCACTTAAAATGGGATTTTTTTCACTTGTTGACAAAATGCAATGCTGCCAATCTGAATCTGTAAAATTTAATTAATTTTATTAATTAAAAAGATTATTTTAAAAACCGAATCGTGTAGGTGTTTTCACTAGTCCGCCTTTCCCCCTGAGGAGCTCCAGGCGGCGCAATAGAATAGGGGCCTTTTTGAATGGAGTGAGGGGGGAAGACTGGAAAAGGGAGGATTTGGTGGTGGAAGCTCCTTTTTTGGCTTGGCTTTGGCTGGGTTGGCCAAGGGGAAGCCAGCTCTATGGCCTCCTTCCCGCCCTTTCATCATCATCATCCTTCATCAGCCCAAATTGGCTCCTCTCTCTGATCTAATCGAGGCTGAATGTTAATGAGGGGCAAAGCGGGGGTCCACAATGGCCCCTCTCCTCCTTTCCCTCCTAGCCCCCTTTCTTTGATATGCAAGGCGGGACTGAGGAGCCCAGCTCCCACTGAGAGCCACAGGGGGCGGGAGACAATGGAGGAGGCTGCCTTCTTAGTGCCTCAGTTGCCCCCGAGGCCCCTCCAGGAGGAGGAGGAAGGAGCTGGGCCTACAACAAGGCCACAGGCCAGGAACCACAAAATGGCGGCCTCCTCCACACAGGCGCCCAAGAGGGCCAAGGCCTAGTAGCCCAGGCTAGATTGCATTACACTTTTATAGCACTTGCTATGATTCCATTCTAACTGCTCTGGCTGCCTCGTCCTCCCGTTGCATTCTGGGATTTGGAGTTTAAAGACAGCCCTTTAGAAGCCTCAGCCAGAGAGTTTAGGCTTCACTGGACTACAAGCCTCAGAATGCAACAGGAGGCAGGGCAGTGAGGGCAGTCAAAGTGGAACAGCAGCAGCACTATTAAAAGTGTAGTAGTGTGTACCCCACCACACACTCTGTAGTAAATAAATCTAATACAGTCAGTCCTCCATATCCACAAGTCCTCATCCACAGATTCAAGCATTCACGGCTTGGAAACATTCCTATATATATATATATATATATATTCCAAAAAGCAAAGTCTGATTTTTGCTGTCTTATAGAGATTAATCGTAGAATTGTAGAGTTGGAAGAGACCACAAGGGCCATCCAGTCCAACCCCCTGCCATGCAGGAACTCTCAATCAAAGCATCCCCATTGACAGATGGCCATCCAGCCTCTGCTTAAAGACCTCCAAGGAAGACTCCAAGGAAGTGTGCTCCACACTGTCGAACAGCCCTTAGGAAGTTCCTCTTAATGCTGAGATGGAATCTCTTTTCCTGGAATATAAGGAAACCATTTTACTATCTATTCATATTGAACACCCACATATTTTGGTATCCACGGGGTGTCCTGGAACCAAACCCCAGTGGATAGCAAGGGCCTATTGTAACACCCCAAAACCCACCCAACGATGGCTTGGTGAAGTCAAAGGCATTCATGGCCGACATCCATGCGGGTATTTTCAGGCTATGTGGCTGCGTTCTGGAAGTTTATTCCTGATGTTTTGTCAGCATCTTCTCTGAAGACGCCCGCCACAGATGCTGGTGAAATATCAGGAATAAACTCTTCCAGAACGTGGCCACATAGCCTGAAAACCCCACAAAAAACTATGGATGCCTTTATTGGAACAACCCAAATGCACAATATACATGTTGAAAGTTTTGGAAGCTCCATTGGCTTTTTTGTCAGGCAAAGATGTTAAAAACCATACAGGACAAAAACAAAATTGAAGGTGTTGGTCATAGTGCTTCTTCATTTTGCTGTTTTTAATCTTAGTTCAGATGGTATAGAAGTAGTACTACCCTAGTGTAGTAGTTAAAGTGTTGGGACTCTGACTCTGGAGACCAGGTTTTGATTCTCCACTCAGCCATGAAACCCACTTGGGCAAGTCACACTCTCTCAGCCACAGGGGAAAGCAATGGCAAACCACGCCTGAACAAATCTTGCCAACCAAACCCCTGTGATAGGTTCTCCTCAGGATCACCATAGATCAGAAATGACCGGAAGGCACACAACAACAACAAGAAAAACTGGTCATGGGGGCTCCTTTGAACAAAACGTGCCTAGAAAACCCCATGACAGGTTCCCATCAGGGTTGTCATAAGTCAGAAACAACTTGAAGGCACACAACAACAACAACACCCCCCCTTGGCTCCTTATGGGATGGGGTCTCTAGAAGAGGGTGACTAGTGTCCTCCTTTTCCAGGGCATGTCTTCCATTTTGACCTTCTGCCCAGGAGGAATTTCAGAATGTCCTCCATTTTGAGCATGACCAAGGAGCACGAATTTACATTTATATGGGTGTTTTTAGCTTTTATTTTGCCATGTCCTACATTTTTCATGAACGTTCTACATTTTGGGATGCTTTGTCCTTCTTTGTGGTTAGGACTTCTTTGTGGTTAGGACTTCTGGTCCCCCTGCTTGAGGATCTTTCCACTTGTCCTCACTGAAGTTATTTTTGCGTATTTGTGTGCCTTTAAGTTATTTCCGACTTATGTTGGCCAGCATAGTAGTTTGGATGTTAGGCTGAGTGTTAGAAAACCCCATTGTAGGTTCACCTTAGGGTCTCCATAAGTCAGAAACAACTTGAAGGCACACAACAACAACAAAGAGGAGACTATTATGGGGTTTTTGTGGCAAGATTTGTTCAGAAGAGATTTGCCATTGCCTTCCCTTGAGGCTGAGAGCATGTAACCGCCTAAGGTCACCCAATGGGTTTCTGTGGCCGAATGAGGAATTGAACCCTGGTCTCCATAGTCATAGTCCTCCAACAGTCAAACCACTGCATACCACTGGTTCACTACAGCTCCCCAAATCCTCCAACTTTACACCAAGAAAGTGTGGCTCCTAAAAGTTTTCTCCCGCTACTAGCCTATCTCAAAGGTGACTTCAATCTGCACCCTCTAAATAGAGGAACTTTGGGGTTTAGCTCCTTGAAGAATGATCACATAAATGGGCATGGAACCCCGAAGAAGAATTTTGAGGGCCCCCCAATAAAATTTTCCTTCAAATTTTGAGCGTTGCAGGGTTCAAAATGGTTCCCACCCAGAACTCTTATGATGGGTTTGCACTCCTTTGGTCACTTTTATTGTTGTGTGCCTTCAAGTCGTTTCCAGCTTATGGTGACCCTATCATAGGGTTTTCTTGGCAAAGTTTGTTCAGAGAGAGTTTGTTATTGCCTTCCTCTGTAGTGGAGAGACCATTTTGGCTGCCCCTTTTCTTTCGATGCATTTTGCTTGTGGCAAAATGCCATTTCTAAATGATAGGCGGAAGTTTTAAATTACTGCAGTGCTAGGAGTTTGAAGGCTGGAGGAAAATTTCCTTTGAAAGAGGCACAATATTTATTTGGGGGAATAACATCATTTTGCCCCCGTTGCACTCCATAACCACCCTTGGGACCTAGAGATTGATGCAGTATGAACTTTTGTGGCACAAGGAATGGCATTCTTCCACAAGCAAAAAAGATGGTCCTCAGTCAACAGAGAGAGATTCTTTAAAAATAAACAAATAGTAAACAATTTGGCCAAATAAGCATGGAAGCAAACAAAATACAGTTTGTGACAATTCACTGTAAAACTATATAGAAGGAACACATATTTTCCAAAGATGGAACTACTTTAAATTTGTTGTGGCAAAAGAAGTAACAAAATGTCCCCAGGGCACCTTGATAAAAAAAAACCTAGCCCATTAGGATGCCATGAGCACTGTGGTGTGGTTTCTTAAAAACAATTCAACTTTATTTCTTCATTTTGTGTGTATGGGTGTGTGTAGAATGCAAACATATAGCATGTTAGTTTGTAGAATCAGTAAATAGATCTTGTAGCACTTTTAAGACTAAATGAGAGAAAGAAGTTAGCAGCATGAGCTTTCGTAGACTAAAGTCTACTTCTTCAGATGCATTAGTCTGCAGAAGTAAACTTTAGTCTACAAAATCTTATTCTGCCAATTTCTTTTTTTCATTTAGTCTCAAATGTGCTACAAGATGTCTCTACTCTCTCTCTCTCTCTCTCTCTCTCTCTCTGTTATCTATCTATCTGTCTTGTCTGTCTGTCTGTCTGTCTATCTATACACACACCTTGATGTCAAAAGATGTCAAGATGGGGTAAGGCAACAAAATCCCACATGGTCACAAACTTGCATAATGAACTATTTTCTGCTAACATTAATTTTGCCATTTTTCTTTTACCCGACAGAGTTTTTTGTGAGAAATGGTACTTTCTTGGCATTTCAGGTCTTTAAAAATACACACACAGCTTCTCTACCTCCATATGTGTGTATGAGAAAGAGAGAGAGACATACTGAGGATAGCACTTTCATATGTATCTGATGAAACGAATTAGTACACAAAATAGCATAATAAATGTATTAATGTTTAAGGAGCTGCAAGGTGATTGGTACTGACTTTGGAAGGGAAGGACTCTAAAAATAGCTATATATATATATATATATATATATGGGGGTGCAGAAAATATGGCCTTATAGTTGTGGTTGTTGAACTATAAAACTCATTAGTATTAACCAGCAAAACCCATAGAGATAGCATGATGGGAGCTGGAGTCCAAACAACATCTCAAGCGGAATATATAGTTCCCCAGCTCTGAGGCAAACTATTCCTCTGATCCACCGATGTGGCTTTTTGTTTTTATTAATGTATGTTTAGCACATAAGATCTTATACTCAACTGTGTGTGTGAATGTGCCTTCAAATCACATTGGCAACATAAGGGGGGTCCCATGAATTTTTTTTCATAGGCAAGGAACACTCAGAGGTGATTTTGCCAGTTCCTTCCTCTAAAATATGGCCTACAGTATCTGGTATTTGGCAGTCTCCCATCCATGTACTAACCAGAGATGACTCTGATTAGCTTCCAAAATCAGATGGGGATGTAGTAGCTTTAGGATATTACAACAGGAAGTAAATGCTGTTGAAATAAATTGAGCTTATTTCTCAGTAGACGTGATGAGAAATCCACTAGTATTTGAGGCTGTTTGTTTTCATTTGGGGATTTCCCCAGAGGAGGATGTCCTGAGACAAAAGGCACAATTTAGCCAAAGGGGCTCATTCTGTTTCTTAATGACAACATTTAACCAACATTCCATATTAAAGTGCCCATTCAGCCAGCTTGCAACTATCAGTTCAAAACAGAGAACAAAGGTTCTGACAAGTTCTTTACTTCTCTGCTCACTTACCTGGGAATATGTCCCATTGAACAGCCTGAGACCTGCCATTATTGCTGCAGTGGAATCAGGGCCAATGCCCCAGGATGATTATTATTATTATTATTAGTTATTGTGTACCTTCCTTTCCTACTTTTGTAGCCCTGAGGCAAACCTATCATTGAGTTTAAAAAACCCTATCTCTAGGGGTAGCAGGCCTATGACTAACATCTTCAATTTCTTTCTCCTGTTTGCCTGACGAAGAAGCCAGTATGACTTTGAAAGCTTGCAACATGTAATTGTGCATTTTGGTTAGCCCAATAAAGGTATCATGGTTTGGATGTTATTCGATTTACTCTCATTCTTTGTGGGATTTGTTCAGAGACCATTTTCCTTTGCCTTCCTCTGAGATTGAGAGAATGTGACTTGCCCAAGGTCACTGAGTGAGTTTCCATCGCTGAGCAGGTTCAAACCCTGATCAATCATAGTCCAAAGCTCAAACCTCCACACCGCACTGGCTTCCACTCTTTCCTTTTTGCGGGGAGTAGCAGGGAGTAGCACCCCCTACACCATTTAGGGCTTCCCTTCTTCTCCAGGTTTAGCAGTAGTCTGCACAGTAGCTGGAAAAGAAATGGATTTTCTTGTAACAACATGTTATGGGCTATCCTTGTTATAAAACAAAGTATTTTGGGGAGTTTGTCATGAGTAGGCAAGGCTCACCACAAATGGAGAGTATGCTACTGATAGCTCATAACTGAAAGTTGGTTTCCCAGCTGAAAGTTGGCAAAGGGTGGGCCATATGCAGACCCCTAGGATCAAAAATGAAATTGCCCCAAATGTCTTTTGGGAGTTACGGGGGGCATTTTGATGTTGTGGACTCACTCTGGGCCAGCGTGGGTCCAGAGGAGGCCTTTTTTTGAGACCAGAAGCAAACTGGAAATGACTTTGGTCATTTATAGGTTTGAAAAGGTAGCCACTTTGCAGCCTGGAATGGTCTTGGGGAAGAGGGGGCAGAAGACATGGCAGGAATGCCCTGGCAGCCCCTGGAGGGTGTTGGGGAGCATTTATGGGCAAAAAATAGGGTTTTTAATGGGTCTGTGTGCCCCCCCAAGAACTCCAGTCACTTAATTTATTAACTTAACTGTGGAAGCTAATAAAAAGATAACATTAGAAACAACTGCTGATCTATAAGTTCTTGTCTTTACTCTGGTGTTAAAGGAACTGGTGCCTTCAGATGGAAAGGTAGAATGATATGATGGCAGGAAGCTGTCAATTCCTTTTTTATCTTTTAGGTGTGTGCATGCATGAATAAAGAATAAAGAAAATAGCAAACTGTTCCTGGAAAGAATTTAAAGGTCTTGGGTCTTCCATAAAGGAGCTAAATGTAATAATTCATTCAGTGTATTTCATTTAAGACATTTCTGTACCATGATACATGCGTGGTTAGCAAACAAAATACCAAAGGGAAGCAACAATTGAGCAAATAAGTAAAT
This sequence comes from Urosaurus nigricauda, assembly GCA_034509955.1. NCBI lineage: Eukaryota > Metazoa > Chordata > Lepidosauria > Squamata > Phrynosomatidae > Urosaurus > Urosaurus nigricauda. The sequence continues at coordinate 149,021,925 of JAOEGL010000002.1, read as the reverse complement.
TCCATTAGTGTTTAAGATCATGGGTGCATCTACACTGTAAAAATAATACAGTCTGACACCACTTTAAGTGCTATTGCTCCATCTTAGGGCATCCTTTGCCAAAGAGTGCTGGTGCATCACAAAGCTGGAGCCGTGGCAGTTAAAGTGGTGTCAAACTGCATTGCTTCAACAGTGTAGATGTACCCCTCAATACAACTTGTAAATTGAAAAAAAAAAGGCATCAGATCCCATCTGATTTTGGAAATGAAGTTAGGTCAGCCCTTGGATGAGAGACTGCCAATGAATACCAAGTGCTGTAGGCTACATTCCAGTAGAAGGAACTGGCAAAACCACTTCTGAATATTCCTTGCTGAAGTAAACCCTATGAAATTCATGGAATCTCCTTAAGTCCCCAGGCAACTTGAAGGCACATATGCACACACACCTCCAGTAAGCCCATGAGAAGTAAGGGGAGAAAGTATAGGGGATTTGGGGACATGTGGCCCTTGGAAACCAACATGCCTGGTTGAACTGTCATGATAACTACCAGGATAAGAGCAGCCAGGAATATGACAACAAACATCTCAGACTTATTTATTTATTCCTATTCTGTTCTTCCTACCAAGGGCTTAGGGTGGATTAGTTCTGTTTCCTGAAAGGGTTAGTCTGTTGCAGGACATGAGCAACAAAGACTCCTGATGCAAACTTCCAGACTAACAAATTTATTATTGCCCGAACTTTTGTGGTTGAGAGCCTGTCCGATGAAGCGGGCAATAATCCGTAGAAGCTAGTGCTATAATAAATCTTTCAGGTATCCTTGTAGGACTCTTTGTTGTTTCTGTTCCCTTCACATTCAGGGAATTTAAAGGCCACATCTGCTTAGTTTCAGCAGCAGAGCTGTATGGTACACCTTTGGACCTTTGTTATCCAAAGTCAGTTGGCTGGAATTAATGAAGAGTTTTCATTCAATACGACTTCTAAAGCAGCAGTGAGAATCTGTGGTCCTTCAGACATTTTTTTGAGTGTAAATCCCACCAGCCCTAGCCAGCCCAGCCAATGGTGAGGAATGCTGGGAGTTTCAATCCAAAACATCTGATGCGGTTTATGATTCCCTCCCTTCTTCTTAGGGCATTGGAACCTCATAATAATCCTTAAAATGCTTCTCAAAGCACAGGCTAATATATTATTTATCGCAAAATGTATGCAGTTCTTTCATTAAGGTGCTGAGGACAGCATGTTTGGACTTCTTCAGCCGTCCCCTAATAGCGCTTGGCTTAAACCATTACCCAAAATGTTGAGATTCTGACAGAGTAATGGTTCTTCATTTTTATTGTTTATTAGTTTTTATCTGAAACTAATTTCAGCCAGTGTATTGTAGTGTAGTGGATTGGGTGATGGATTAGGACACTGGAAGGCCAGGATTTCAATCCCCCCTCCATCAGCCATGGAAACCTATTGGGTGACTTTGGGCAAGTTGCACACTCTCAGCCTCAGAAAACCCTCTCTGAACAAAGTCTGCCAAGAAAACGCCTGAGGGTTGCCATAAGTCAGAAATGATTTAGAGGCACACAACAGGAACAGCAACCTGAAAACTGAAAACACCATCCACCTGGAAATGGCCCTGTCCAACTCAGGTTGGATCAAACCTTCTATGGTGTCATTCTACGGTCTCTGTAATGGCCATAAAAATTTACGAGTGTGTGTATGGGTGCATGTGTGAAAACAGGCATCCCAAATCCTTCGTGGGATATCATGCTGAGCCTTGATATTGGAAATCCAGTACCAGATGCCACCTCATCTGATACAGAAGCCAACTGGGTCACTTTACCAAAGCAGAGTTCCCTTAGTAAGTTGTAATACTATTCATGCATTGAACATCTTGGGCAGGGGCTGTGTGTGTGTACAAATATGAAATAGAAATTACTCAGAGAAACTAAGAATCCTTTCACTGGGTTGCCAGTAGGATCTTGAAAGAATAGATGGTTAATCCTGTTGAGTCCCTACCCCAAAGAGGTAGGATGGGTGGAATTCTCCTTTGGTACACACATTTCTAGCATTGAACTAATTTAAAACTTTATTTCAGCATTTGGAAATACAGTGGGCCCTTCCTATACATGAATCTGTTCCGTGTATCTGTTCCAGACCTCCCACGTATGAGAGAAAGCACGTAAGGTGAAAGCCCATTTATTCTTTTGGTGGTGTGCTCATGTGAGTGGCGCTGTGGGTGTGCCTGTGCTCCATCTGCCATTTTGTCCTATGGGGCCTGCCATACACATAAGCTCAAAACCATGTACAACAAACCCATGTATGGTGCAGGCACGCTGTTCAATTTAGGCATCCAAAGAAAAAGGACAGGCAAAGTGACCAAGGGAATGCAGACACAGCAAATAAAGTCAGTCCTCCATGTCCATGGATTCTTTATCCACAGATTCAACTATCCACAGCCTGCAAATATTCTCTCTCGATAGATAGATAAATAGATAGACAGACAGATATAAAATTACAAAAAGCTTGATTTTGCAACTTTATATAAGGGACACCATTTTACTATGCCGTTGTATTTAATTGAACTTGACCAGCATCATCCAAGTTCTGCTCATTTGTGAATGGCTTCACATTCATACTTCTAAAAACTAACTTTCTAAGCTGCCCATGAAGGAGGCAAGGTGTTATCTCTGACAATTGACAGTCTCAGAACTTTGCCCAAGGGAAGTTCAGGAAAACCAGTGTGGTGTCGTGGTTTTGACTGCTGGACCAGGGTTCTGGGGGATCAGGATTTGAATCCTTGCTCAGCCATGAGAATCCAGCTCAAGGAAGTCAAACTCTTTTGGCTTCAGAAGGAAGCAATGGCAAACCTCCCCTGAATAAAATCTAGCCAAGGAAACCCTGGTTGTCTCCAAAAGTGGAAGTTGACTTGAAGGCAGGTAACAAACAACTGGATGGCGAAGGAGGCTGGTAGAAAGAAAATTAACTCATTAGAGATGCGGTTCTGGAGAAAAGTTGTGCGGATACCATGGACATCTAAAAAGACAAACAAATGGGTACAAGAAAAAAATTACATCTGAAGTGCCCATAGAAGCCAGAAAGAGTAAACTGAGGCTGTTCTACTTTGGCCACATCATGAGAAAATATGACTCATTAAAGAAGATATCAATGCTCATTGCTCATAAAGATAGAAGGCAGTAGGAAGAGAAGAAGACTACACACCAGATGGATAGACACAATCAAAGAAGACATGATGGCCCTTACTCTGCAGAAACTAAGCAGGTCTATTGAGGACAGGGAGTCTTGGGGAGATGCCTCATTCACAAAGATAGAAGTTGACTTGAAGGCAGTTAAGAGCATTTTATTTATTTATTTAGAGCATTTATACCCCACTCTCCAGCCACAAAGGCTTTCAGAGCATCTTATAAATTGTTTATTTGAGAGTTTCCTGCCCTCAGGCTTACAATCTAAGGACAGGACACACAAGAAAAAGGGAATGGTAGTGGGGGAAAGGGATTAAGTCCAATGGATACTGCTGGTTCTTCTTTCCCTCCCAAGTCAGTGGCGATTGGGATGGAGAAGGGACCCTTCACCTGCTTCTGGATCTAGGACAGAGTGACCAGATGTCCTAACTGCAAAGGAGGACAAAGCACGGCAAAAATGTAGAACATTTTAAAATGTTGGACATTACAAAATAAAAGCTAAAAACATGAATATAAATGTTAATTCATCCTTCTTAGACATGTTCAGAATGGAGGACATTTTGAAATTCCTCCTGGAAAGAAGGTTGAAATGTAGAACAAGTCCAGGAAAAAGAGGGCATCTGGTCACCATGATGAAGCCCCACTTACCTCTTCTAAGCTCCTTCCGAAACCAAAGTACCCCCCCCCCCCACAATTCCTGAGTTTCTTACATTGTATGGTGTACACATTCACAGAAAGATGCTTAGACTTTTCTGGATTTGTGCCTTGTATAATTCTGGGGTGATTCCTCCTCTTTCCCTGTTTTAGAATGCGAAAACGTCAGACAGGACCTTACAAAGGGTTGTTTTACTATATCCTTGGTAGAATGAGACAGCTGACCAAAACACCCAAGTCAACATGGGACAAGCAATACCTTGGAATGTGTCTTCAGAAATGGAGGCTAGTTGTTGCGATCTTTCTTGTCCTACTATGCATTGCTAAATTTAGCATGATACCCACTCGTCCCTGAATTTGGGTTTAGATACATCTATACTGCACCTTAATATAGGCTTTAAATGACTTTTGAAATACTGCACAAAGTAAATTTTATATCTTTGTACCACATTCCCCCCCATACACCCCCTAAGGATGGGCAATACCTTTAATGAAGATTAATGTCACAATAGTCCAGTAAATTTCTGAGTAGCCCAAAAAACTCTTGATCATGATAGATGTGATATATATTAAAAAGTAGGGCATAGATGAAGAAATAGAAAATACTACAGATAAGGCCAAATGTTGTAACCATCAGATTGGCAGTGAAACTGAGTGCCAGCCTATATTAAGGTGCAGTATAGATGTATCTAAACCCAAATAAGCTGCCGAAAATGAGCCAGAATGTTTCAGATCAATGTTGGGGATGTCAAGATAAGGAAGCCTTTTTTCATATCTGGTGGACTTGTAAGAAGGCAAAAATAAAAAATAAAAAATACTGGTTTAAGATGTATATGTTCATTAAAAAAATAAAGCTAGATTTCGTAATGTTACCAATATTTTTGTTGGGCATTATGAATAAAGAACTGGATAGTAAATATGATTCACTTCATCAACAAATGACACTGACAGTAAGAATATTGTTTGCTTAAACCTGGAAATTGAAGCATCACTGATGGAAGCGTAGATTGTTAAAATTACTGAGTCAAGCCTGCTGAAGTCTTTTTTGAAAGACCTGGAAACTGTTAATGGACTTTTAGGGCAATAAACAAAATTAAATATGTAAAAATCTCTGGCTATGTTTATTAGTAATTTTAATAGGATGATTTAATTGGGTCTGTAATAGTAGATTTAAATTTTTTATCATTTTTATTTTTCTTTTCATTACAGTCAGGATGGGTATGTGTGTGTTAGTTGTATTTTTTTCTCCTTCTTTTTTCTCCATTTTCTTTTCTTCCTTCCCATCCCCTCTAGTTTCTTTAGCAGTAATTGTATATTATTTTGATTGTAAATCAGATTAGTGTTAGAAATTAATTTAAAAAAAATAATCTTTATTAAGAAAAAGAGGTACTGCCCAACTGTAAATCTCTCCCCCCCCCCCCTTCAGCATGGTTATATTACTACTACTACTACTGCATTGGTGCTTACTTCTTCTGAATAAGCGCAATTAAGATTGGACTATCCCAAAATAAGGCATTGTCCTTATTCATTCATTTTGCAGATGGTTATTTGGAATTGTTATCTCCTGGCTGACAAGAAACTGGTTGTTTGGTCTCTGCTTTCCCCAGGTTCAGAATGTGATTTTAGTTGATTGAGTTTACACTACGGCTGTAATCCCACACAGGCTTTCATAGGAGCTACTTCAGAGTAAACAAGCCAAAACTCCAGCTGTAAATCATTTGCCACCCAGTCCTTTGCCACCCTCCCCCCCTACAAGCCACCACTTCCCTATCTGGCTAGTGGTGTGATTTCACTTTTCCTACAAGAGGTACTTTGTAGGAATCTGCACCCCTTAAAGTGAGGAGCAAAGAGCTTATGGACAACTATTGGAGCCAAGAGGAGGCTCAGCTTTGGGGTACAGAGACTACAGAGCCTCATCTCATCCTTCCTTATTACTCTCCCTCCCCTCCACAGCCCCTTTGTCTCTGTTTGCTTCCCTCCTTCTCATCCTTCCTCAATTTGCAAATGAATTTCAGCCTTGAAGGCCAAATTCCTGCATATCAGATGATGGGAGAGGCTGAGGGATGTGAGAAAGAAAATATCTCCTTGCATGGCATCCCATTCTCACCCAGCCCCACTCCCTGCTGGACTCACCACCAGTGACTCCAGTTACTAGTTTCTGGGGGGATGGAATATGAAAAAGGGGCTAAGGTTTCTGGGCTGATCCCAGCTGAAAGATGGAGTCCCACTCTCATCCACCTGGGAGTGAGCCACAAAGGGTCTTCTTAGGTTAACTCTAGGAGTAGGCTTTTTTTAAAAAAAGTACTAAATTCAATTTTGTGGGAACCAACATAGTAGTGTTTTGAATGGTGAGGTAGGACTCTGGAAGACCTCTGAATCCCACTTCAGCCATGTAGACTCATTGGGTGACCTTGGGCAAGTCCTACTCTCTCAGCCTCAGAGGATGGCAATGGCAACTCCCCCTCTGAAGACATTTGCCAAGAAAACCCGCATTTGCCAAGAAAACCCACCTTAGGGTTGCCATATGTCGGAAATGACACGAAAGCGCCCAACAGTGACAATTTCACTTCTATTCCTGCTCTATTCCCCCATAAACTGAGAAAGTGGTTGCATCTTAGCAAGTAGCCTGATGTCTTCAAACGCTTATGCTACCAACTTCTTCCCTTCAGTTAGTCTCAAAGGTGCTGCAAGATCTCTTTGCACACTGAGAAAGTAGCTCTTACTGAATATTTGCAAAAAACCAAGCACGCCAACTTTATGATTCTATTCTATGATGTGATAGTTTGAATTTTGGACTGTGACTCTTGATACCAAAGTTCGGATCTCTGCTCAGCCCTGGAAACCCATGGAGAGACCGTCAAGTCACACTCTGTCGGCCTCAAAAGAAGGCAAACTCTTTTTAAACAAATCATGCCAAGAAAAACTCATGACAGGTTTGCCTTCAAGTTGCCGTAAGTCAGAAGTGATTTGAAGGAACACAAGACCACAGGTTCCATGCCTCTGAAGCAGTAGTTTTAATCTTCAGTGTATGAAAATGGGATCTTGTGGCACCTTTGAGACTAACTGAAAGAGAAGTTGGCAGCTTGAACTTTCACCGACTTGAGTCAACATCCTTAGATGCATAAGCATTTAGCCAAAGGTGATTACAATGTGGTAGACTTGACTCTACATCCTTAGATGCATGAGTATTGAGCCAAAGGTGATTACAATGTGGCAGACACACTCATTAAAACAGGATAAAATAAACTGTAGTCTACTCTGGAATCACTTTAGAATATTGTCCATAGGGTGGATTATGTTAATAGTCCTCTAAAATTAAGAATTAAGATCATTTTGAACCACTAACAAAACAATGTCCTGATAACTACAGCAATTAACGCTACCTTTTAGAGGATAGAAAGTAGGTTTTCTCATCAATCTCACCCCTATTGTTTTGTGGCATTTCCTTGGAGTACCTCTCCTTGAGCCTGCATACAAGGAAGAGGAAAGTAAGAAATGTGCAATATCAGGCCAAAGAAGTTTTTAGTGTCAAGTCCTGTCCTTTGCTTACTGGTTGCATCTATTCTGTGGAAGGGATACTGAAATATCTCCTTTCAAGGTATTCATCATCTCTTGAAACACAAAATTCCATGAAAGGCTCTCCAAATGTGCCCTAGAATTATTTTTCCCTCTTAATTCTTAGCATACCAAATGGTAAAACTGGTTTCATTTGCAGTCACCCTGTTTTCACTGGCATCTTGGTCAAAGATCCAGTGCTTCAAGACACAGCAGCAAATAAACACATATCTTTGTGGATTTTGGAAGTTTTCTTTTTCTTGTGGATATTATATCTTTTCATGGATAAATTATAGCTCCTCAGCTTGCCCTGACTTATCCATGCCCAATGCCTGTTCCTGTAGTGCTCCAGCTAAGAGACGGTTTAGTGTTTTGGTCAGTCGCAGTTGCACTGTAAAATGGCTATGTTATTTGCTTTCGTGAATCCTTCTGCATAATCTAAATGCTACCAGTGGTGTCTGAGTGTTTCTAGTGGGAGGTGGTAGACCCTGGTCCAAAACACACTGCAGAAATAATCCAGTTTGAGACCGCTTTAACTGCTCTGGTTCAATGCTAGGGTATTATGGAAACTGTAATGTTGTGAGACATTGAGCCCTCTCTGTCAGATAGCTCTGGGGCCACAATAAACTACATTTCCCAGGATTCCCAGGGCATTTCAAGTGGTCTCAAACTGGATTATTTCTGCAGTGTGTTTTGGACCCCTATGTCCCTGGAATAGTAATTCTGCTGTGGGTTCTAATATGAATTTAAAGGTGCAGAACCTGTTCTAAGGGTTGGTATCACTACCTTGGTTAATGCCTTTGAAGTTCATACTAAAACCCAAATGGGATTCACTGCTCCCACTGGATCCCAAAAGCCACCAGGGATGTCTCCCCTGTTCCCAAAAGGCTTCTTGCTCTACACATTGAAGTAAAAGGTAACTGTTGTTGTTTGTTGTGCCTTCAAGTCATTTCTGATTTACAGAGACCTTAAGTTGAACCTATCATAGCATTTTCTTGGAAAGATTTTCCAGTTTTGCCATTTCCATCCTCTAAGGCTGAGAGAATATGACTTGTCCAAGCTCACCCAGTGGGTTTACATGGCTGAGATAGGATACGAACCCTGGTCTCCAGAGTCATAGTCCAACTTTCAAACCACTACACCATGCTGGGTCTCATGAGGTGACTACTGGAGTGCTATGGCAAAAGCAGGAGCCTTTTAAAAATGCACATCAAACTTCTTTACAAATGCAATAAGATTCAAGATTAACTGTACATAGAGAACATTTTCTTTGTGTGGTTCCTGGTGCTCCTGTGCTTCAGACAGCCGCTGGAATATCTTTCCAGACAATATTTCTTCTAATTACTTCAACCCAGGAAATACACAGATTATTACTTACTAATTTGTTTTTGTCCCCTCAAGACTGCTGTCACATTGCAGTATGACATTACTAAACTCAATCCTCTGGAATCCTGGGATTTGTAGTTCGGGTAGTACCAAGGCTCTCTGACAGAGAAGGCTAAATCTCTCACAAAACTACAGATCGCAGAATTCTATATTATTATTTTATTTATTTATTTATTTATGGTATTTATACCCCGCTCTTCAGCCCTAAAGGCTATCAATGATAACTCAATAATGACTCAATATATAATATTATTATTATTATTATTATTATTATTATTATTCATCAATATATAACAATAACAACTCAATAATATTGAGCCATGGCAGTTAAAGCAGTGTCAAACTGTGTTAATTCTGCAGTGTAGATGCAGTCCAAGTCAATTTTGACTTATGGTGATCCTGTCTTAAGGTTTTCTTGGCAAGATTTCTACAGGTAGGTTTGCCATTCATTCATTCTGAGTTTCTATACCCTGCTCTTCTGCTAGAGAGGCTTACACATTATTAATTAGACAGTTCCATGCCTTCAGGTTTACAATCTAAAAAAAGACCTGACACAAAAGGAAAATTGAATGGCTGTGGGGAAAGGGATCAAGTCCAGTGGTTTTTCTCTCCCTCTGAAGTTTAGGCCATTGCAGGTGAACTGGAAGGAGAACCTTTCTTCTTTCTCTGGCTAGGCTAGCCAGAGCCAGCCTCCATTGGAAGCAGCCTCCATTATCTTCTTCTGAGGCTGAGACAGTGGGGTTTTCCCAAGGTCACCTAATGGGTTTCCATAGCTGAGCAGGGATTTGAACCCTGGCCTCTCTGAGTCCTGATGCAGGAGTCAAACATTTACACCATGGTAAGCTTCACTTTATTTTATCTCATTCTTTTGGGGTGCATTTTGTTCCTAGAGGGAACAAATATTAAAACAAAAATTTTAAAATGATGGCTAACAGCTGAAAAGCTGCAATACAAAAATACCACCATACAAAGTGATCCATGGTACATCTTGCAAGCAGAAGCTGAGATCTCCAAAGCCTTCTCCAAATTGATTCAGTTGTTACATTAAAATCAGATGTTATGAAAGTTGCAATCCCAAACACATCTAGCAATAGAAAAGCTTGACTGAAGACAGAAGTGATGAAGACTAACTAGAGATTCCACAACTGACAAAGGGCTGGAACTGAGATTCTCCCATCAAAGTTCACAGTTCTGTCCAGCCTGCCCTGGTTCTCAACAATAGCTATTTGTTGTTGTTGTGTGCCTTCAAGTAATTTCTGATTTATGGCAATCCTAAGGTGAACCTATCATAGGGTTTTCTTGGTTAAAAAAATAAAATAAAATCAGAGGCAGTTTGCCCTTGCCTTCATCTGAGGCTGAGAGAGCATGACCTGCCCAAGGTCATCAATCCCCATGGCTGAGTGGGGATTCAAAACCTAGTCTTCAGAGTCATTGTCCAACACTCAAAGCATTACAGCACCCTGACTCTCTTGATAACAACGTGGTGGTGGTGGTGGTGGTGTGGCTTCCAGTTGTTTCTGACTTATGGTGACCCTAAGACAAATCTAACACAAGACTTTCTGGATTTTCTTGAGTGTGTGACTCCCCCAAGGCCACCCATGGCTGAGTGGGGAATCAAACCCTGGTCTCCAGAGTCATAGTTCAATGTTCAAACCATTACACTGTGTTTTATCCAGATGCAATTGGGATCCTATGAGACTTTCTTTATAACTGACACACTCATAAAAAGATATATTGTAATCACGTAGAACCTGTGAGACTAATTGAGAAAGACAATTTTTCTAGTATAAGCTTCCATGGACTCTATTCCACTTCCTGATGACATCTCCATAAGTAACTCTTCATAAACACCGAGAGGAAATCTGAGAATCCTGAGGCTTATCAACATGGTGTAATGCTGATCTGGGGAACTATCAATAGAAATATAGTGTCTAGATCAAGGGAAGTACTAGTGCCACTCTATACTGCTTTGGTCAGGCCCCACCAGGAATATTGTGTCCAGTCCTGGGCATCACAATTCAAAAAGCATGTGGAGAAATTGGAGCATGTCAAAGGAGGGCAACTAAGATGGTGAAGGGCCTGGAAACCATGCCCTATGAGGAATGCCTTAGGGAGCTGGGGATGTTTAGTCTGGAGAAGAGAAGGATAAGAGGTGATATGATAGCCCTGTTTAAATATTTGAAGGAGGGAGCAAGCTTGTTTTCTGCTGCTCCAGAGAACAGGACCTGGAACAATGGATGCAAGCTCCAGGAAAAGAGACTCCACCTCAACATTAGGAGGAACGTCCTGACAGTAAGGGCTGTTCGACAGTGGAACACACTCCCTCGGAAAGTGGTGGAGTCTCCATCCTTGGAGGTCTTTAAGCAGAGGCTGGATGGCCATCTGTTGAGGGTGCTTTGATGGAGAGTTCCTGCATGGCAAAGAGTTGGACTGGATGGCCCTTGCGGTCTCTATGATTCTTTCAGCTTCCAGATTATTTTGGATTCTAAGTCCTATCAGCTCTTTGCCAGTAAGATCCATGGTCAGGGAGTAGTAGTAGAATTCTTAAAGTCCTGGTGTAGTAGTTACAGTGTAAGACTAGGAACCAGTCTCATGTTATTCCCTTTAGCTCTAATTCCCACTGGATCACCTTGAGCCACGTACTGGCTTAACTTAATTCAGAGCATTATTGCAAGGAGAAAGCAGGAAAGGAGACAGATAGCGATATATAATGTGCTGAGTCCTTGGAAGAAAGGTAGACTTAAAAAGCCATAAATTAACATAGATGTTGGCTTAAGGGAGATGCCAGTGCTGTTAGTGTCATAAAGAACCTTATATGGAAGGCTGACAACCATTTTCAGTTTGTGGAGGGACTTGGTACAGTCACCTCAACATGGAGCTCACACTTCTAGAAACAGCATAAACAACGCAGCAGGTCATCTCCTTTTCCATTGTTATAGTAGTAGTAATTGTTGTTGCTGTGTGCCTTCCAGAGGACTCCAAGGTACAGTATAGCAATCTATCCTAAGATTCTGGGTGAGAATGAGCCCACCTCAGGCAGCAATATTAGGAGGGGGGGGGGGGAGAGATGGGGAATCATTAATTACTTTTTGGTTTTATTGGAGTAGTATTAGTGGCCCATAGTCCAAGTGAAGTGTGACGTGGAGCATCTGATGTCCAGCACTGCAAAATGAGGCACATCCTTGCTCCTAGCATTGGCCACTGGTGGCAATGCTCAATAGACAGCAGCTCTGAGTCACCATAATGATATAAGTTCATCCTTTTTTGTAAGAGAGCTAGTTGTGGTGTAGTAGTTTGAGTGTGAGACTAGGTCACTGGGAGACCGAGGTTTGAATTCCCACTCGATTTCCACTGGGTGACTTTGGGCAACTCACACTCTCTCAGCCTCAGAGGCAGAGAAGAGTAAGAAAACAAATTCTGCTAAGAAATTCTTGTTGTTATAACTCGGAAATGATTTGAAGGCACACAACAACAAGATTTTTTTGTAGACTGGAGGCCAGACGTAAGATGAGTTCCAAAAATCAGTCCCCCAAACCCATCCCAACCCCAAAATATTCTCCAAGCACATCCCCAAATGTGCCATGGGAAACAAGTGTGGCTGGGGCCATGTGCTTCTCCTAGAGTTTTCTGAAGTCACTTCGCAAGCAGAGGGGGAAAAACCCAAAGCCCTCTGAAGATAATTCGATTGTGTGAGTCACCACCACCTTTGCCTGGGACTGTGATAGCATTTACACAAAGGGTGGCTGATAAAAGATTGAGTCACTCCCTGGAGCTTCTCAGGTGCCACCTTGGACCAACAGTTTAAGTCATGTCCTATCTATCCAAAGACTGAGGACATTCCACCACCCAGGCAATCTGCCCATCCCACTCAGGCACCCAGAACAAAGAACTCTTCCCAAAGTTGAGAGATGGGGGAAGGCATCTAGGATAAATCTTTTTAAGCATTGAGTAAATAAATGGTAAGGCACTGAATATACAGCCAGACCTCAATATCCATGGACTCTTTTTATCCACAGAGTCGAGGAAATATTCCAAATAATCTAAAAATTCCAAAAAAGCAAACCTTGATTTTGTTATAAGAGAGCCAGTTTACTATGCCACTGTATTTAATGGGACTTCGGCATCCATGGATTTTGATATCCACAGGGATTCCTGGAACCAAACCTCAGCAGATACCAAGAGCTCTCTATGTGGTTTGATTGATGCAAAGTACTTGGCTACCAACTTTCTGAGAACCAGCACAGTGTAGTAGATTGAGCCTTGAACTATGTCTCTAGAAACCAGAGTCTGAATCCCTGCTCAGCCATGAAAATCCACTGGGTGGCCCTGGGCAAATCGCACTCTCTCAGCCTCAGAGGAAGGCAACGGCAAACCCACTCTGAAGAAAACCTTGTAAATAAAAATGCCATAAGTAAAAAATGACTTGAAGGCACACAAACTACTACAAAACAGGGCAGCTGAAAATTCAGAATATCCCCAGTCCCCTTCAAATGATTCTTAAAGAGTATCATTCATAATCCACAAAACACTGATACCTTTGTGGGACCAGCCAAAATGCACATTATACATGTTGGTAGTGGACGATCCTGTACTTTGCTATATGGCTAACATGGCTATCCCTGGATAGCCTTAGAGTGTTTTCTAACATTTTAAAACCATCAGCCATTTGTTGCCTTCGTATGCTGCCCTCTAGCAGCCAACTGTAGTCCATGTGAGAGGCAGGGGGAGACCACTCATTGAAGGGCACCTCTGCTCTTCCATTATGGGCCACTGGTGGTTTTCATTGTCCTCTATGTGGGATCATGTCCATCTCCCAGACTGCAAGGTTGTTGCATTATGTTGTTGTTGCTAAATGGTTGTTGCTAAATGGAGCCCATGGCCTAAGCCCTGCCTTCTACAGTGCATCCTTGGTATCTGCTGGGGTTTGGTTCCAGGACCCCCCATGGATACCAAAATCCATGGATGTTCAAGTCGCGTTGAATATAAGGGCATAGTAAAATGATGTCACTTATATAAAATGGCAAAATCAAGGTTTGGTTTTTGAAAGCCATATATTTTAACGCTTGGATTTTAAAAATCCATGGATATGGAGGGCTGGCTGTATTTCATACACCCCAACTGTCCTCATTTCATAAAGGTAGTGCCAATTAATCCTCTGTCATTCCATTTTTTTCAATTGCCTTTGAAATGTTTCAGTTTCTCACCACTTTCTCCTCCCACTTTCCTCCCTTTGTCCTCAGCTTCCTTCAATTGCAAACTGTGTTCAAAGTGCAAAAGTAATTTGCATTTTCAGCCAGGGAGAAAGGAAAGGAGAAGGTGGAATCTTGACCTTCCCAGGAGGCGCAGTCAAAAGCAAACTGCTGCAGCCAATCCTAGCTCCTGTGTTCTTCCTCATTAATAATTTGTTGCCATTGTGACCACACTCTAATGTTGTTTGGACACACATGTCCTAGTTTTCATCTGTGAAATGCTGAGGGGTATGTTAACCTTTATGTTCTGTGGGGATGGAAAACAACTCAGACTGCATTTAAAGGAAGTTTGACAGATTCATGGAGGCAGAGGCTATGGATAGCTACTAGTCCTCATTGTATTAGTTTTCTTGTTGTTGTTGTTGTTTTAAAAAGAGCCATCTTGGTGTGTTTTATAACAAAGAGACATAAAAGAATCCAGTGGCATCTTTGAGTCTATCTCGGGAAAAGAAACCCAAGGAATCTCAAAGGTGCCACTGGATTCCTTTACGTCCTTCTATATCCTTAGGATAACAACATAAAGTGTAGTGTAGTGCTTTGAGTGTTGGACTATGACTCTGGAGACCTGGATTCAAATCTCGGCTCGACCATGTAAACCCACTGGAGTGACCTTGGACAAGTCACACACTCTCAGTCTCAGAGAATGACAATAACAACCCCCCTCTGAAGAAACTTGCTAAGAAAACGGCATGATAGGTTTGCCTTAAGGTCTCCATAAGTCATAAATGACTTGAAGGCACACAACAATAACAACTGCCAGAATGCAGTAAAATTTCCTCAGGAACGTGAGTTGGAAGATACAATTCTGCTCATGTCCTGTTGTTTGCTTGGCAACTTGGGCAACTGTTCAACCACTGTGGAAGAAAGTACTGGCCTAAACCTTTGGTCTCACTTAGCATGGCAATGGTTATGTTCTTATTACTGTAACACCATCTCGGCCTTTTACCAAATAGCTGTTTAGAGATTCACCTACACTGGCTGGATCTTATTGGTTTGTCCTAACTGGAGTAGACCCATTGAATCAAACATTGAATTATGAGTCAAAACACAGGTAAATCCAGTTTATTCATTGGCTCTACTCTAGTCAGGATAAACAGTAGGATTTAGGCCACTATCAAAGTCCTGCTCCTCCAGGAAAGAAAGAGCGAAGAACAAGAATAAAGAAGATTTTTGTGTCTGCTGTGTCCCCTTCCCTCTGTTCTCCTCACCTTTCTTATGCAGGGGATCTCTGAGAGAATCCCAGCAAGTTTCAATCCTCCTCCACCACCACCTGTACACAGACACACAAGCATACACACCCCACACATAAGATACCTCAATGGAGAGCATGAAAGAAATTGTTCTTTTGGACTACAACTCCCAGAATCCGCTACCCACCCTGACCTTTGGCTGCTGGCAGATTCTAGTTGTTGTTATTGGGGTTATTGTTAAAGATAAACAAATAGCTTTAAATCATAGATGGGCAGCTGTGGCAGGTTTAAAGGCTACTTTTGTGCCCCTCTGGAACCACTTTTATTCCTCGGGGGTCTGCATGTGGGCTGCACTTTTCCCACTCTTCTTTGAATGATGTTATTCTTGATGATGACGATGACAGTGATGATAACTCCGCTTTCCATACTTCCTCCACAAATCCCAATGGGACTATCCAATACTCATCAGACAACTAGACATCAGACACCCAGATCTAGTCTTTCCTGCAAGCAGCTGAAAGCCACATGTAAGGTTCTTGCCACACAATCCATTTTACCTTTCCAAGATCCTTTGAGATCGGTTTGATGGAAAAACTGTGATTGCCCAAGAACATCCAGTGACCTATATGCTTGAGTAGCAACTGAGGTCTACCAAGCCCTAGTCTACCCATTGAGTCACATTATCTCTCTTGAAATTTATTCTGTGTTATCACAGATATGAGAGGAGGGAGGTGATTGTTGTCTGAGTACAGTGGTCCCCCGGGTTACGAAATTAATTCGTTCCGGCACCTTTTTCGTAAGCCGAAAATTTCGTAACCCGGGGCCTATTTCCCATAGGAAATAGGTAATCCGTTCCGAGGCCTTCGGCGGGGGCCTCCTGGCTGAGGAAAGGAAGGTCCGATCCGGCGGATCGGGCCTTCTTTTCGTCAGCCGCGGGGGCCTCCTGGCTGGAGAAGGGAAGGTCCGATCCGGCGGATCGGGCCTTCCTTTCCTCAGCTGCGGAGGCCCAGCCTGGCTGGGGAAGGGAAGGTTCCCTTCCCCAGCCAGGCTAGGCCTCCACGCCTGACGCGAAAGGGAGGCCCGATCTGCGGGATCGGGCCTTCCTTGCATTAGGCGCGGAGGCCCAGCCTGGCTTCCCCAGCCAGGCTGGGCCTCCGCACCTGATGCGAAAGGGAGGCGCGGAAGGGAGGCCCGATCCGTGGTATCGGGCCTTCCTTTCGCGTCAGGCGCGGAGGCCCAGCCTGGCTGGGGAAGCCAGGCTGGGCCTCCGCGCCTAACGAAAGGAAGGCCCGATCCGGCGGATCGGGCCTTCCTTTCGGTAGTCCGTCCCTTGTCCCCCGAAGATTGGCCTCGGAGGAAAAGGGATGGGAGTCTGTCCCTTTTCCTCCGAAGCCTGGCCTCGGAGGAAAAGGGACGTCCCTTTTCTTCGGATCCCGGGGGATCCTTCGGATCCCGGGGGATAATTTTTGGTCCCGCCGGTTTTGGATCCTGGGGTTTTCTTAACCCGGGGGATTCGTATCCCGGGGGACCACTGTAGTGAGACATTCCTTGAAAGGGCGAGTACTGGTTTCATCCCCTAGTTGATTCAAGGTACATCCACACTGCAGAATTAAAGCAGTTTGACAACACTATAATTGCTAAAACTCTATCTTCTGGAATCTTGTGAGTTGGGTTTGGTGAGATGATCAGCTTGGTCTGTCAGAGAGTTTTGGTGGCTGATCAAACTACAAACCCTAGAATTCTGGAGGTTAAAAGCATGACGGTTTAAAGTGGTGTCAAATTTCTTTCTTTTTGCAGTGTGGATGCCCTGTTAGTTGGTAAATTTCTCCGTTTGAGTAGCATTGCTTCTCCAAGAATGCCCAATTCAAGAGGGTAGCCCTCACAGGTATTTGGTTCATAAATCAAATCATAAATTCAACAGCAGTCCAAAAACATGGACCATCCATATATGTTAGATAACAATGGCAAAAAAAGGTACTATGAACAGAGGGTAGAAAGCTGGATCAGTGTTTGAAGATTTAAAATGAAACATACTTTTCCCACTGTAATGTTGTAGACAGAGAGACCTGTCCCTCCCATAAATGAGTTTGCCTATTCCACATATCAGAAAACAAAACAAGAAGAGCTGCACAGATCCTCATTGCCCATGAAAGAGAGGATGGAAGAAGACATGCTGACAACTGGCTTCACAGATCTGAAGCTGTCCTCTGGCCTAGTAGACACAGGGTCAGGTTGGATTCCTGAAATATCTCCTCTTACCAGCATTTAGAAATGTTTCTTTTGAAGAGGACTACAGCTACCACTGTTTTTTGTGGGGTTTTGGGGCTATGAGGCCATGTTCTAGAAGAGTTTATTCCTGACATTTCGTCGGGAATAAACTCTTCTAGAACATGGCCACATAGCCCGAAAAACCCAAAAAAACCTACAGATGCCAGCCATGAAAGTCTTTGACTTCACACAAATACCACTGTTTGAGTGTTGGGCCAGTAACTAGGGAGATCAAATCCCCACTCAGCTGTGGAAACCCACCAAGTAACCTTGGGCAAGTCACACTCTCTCAGCCGCAGAGGAAGTAAAAGGAAAAACCCCTCTGAATAAATATCCCAAACAAACAAACAAACAAAAAATGCACAATAGGCTCTCCTTGAGGTTGCTGTAAATCGGAAACAACTTGAAGGCACATGACAACAACTACCAAAATTCTCTCAGCTAGCATCCCTAATAGCCTTGTGGGCAGGCAGATTCTTTACCGATAGTCCAAAAAAGCAATTTGTCCAGCTTATAAAAGCCACTTGTGTGAGTGTGTCTGTAAATAAGCCATCTTTTCCATGGCAACCCACCAAGCCACATTATGATGTCCTGCCCAGGTTCCTGGAGAGCATCCAAGACAAAGAGGCCACCATGTAGGCCCCGGTTGGCTACACAGAAGGGCTTGGTGGGTCCCAGGTTGTCTATGAGCTTGACAAGAAGGATATGAATGGGATGTCCATAGCGTTCCTTCTACAAAATGTGCCACAGAAATGGAGCAGGGTAGATCCCAAGGGGGGGGGGAACTATAGTCACTCTTCCCCCTTGGTGTCTTTGGATCCTTTCCCCATTCCAATGGAAGGTTGAGGATCAATATGTCTTTGCAAGTCAACCTCACCTTCAGGTTTTGGGAAAGAAGCTAAGAAGATGCTTAGGAGGAGGACTGGGTCAAAGAGAAGAGATATGTGTTGAGGCCAGGGAAGATTTTTTTTTTTTTAGAACCTTGGTGGCAAGGCTCTTAATCTTCCCATCACAAAGCCCCTCTGTCTATTCAACTGGCATTCAAATGCAAGCCATTCCCAACACTCACACAAACACACACATACACACCAACCCCCTATGGGCTACAGATTTCCTGCCTTATCCCTCCTCCAGAGACTCTTCCCTAAAACTATTGATATGCAGGAATCTTCACCAAGGGAGGGTCAAATGGTCTTTCCCTGGGCCAGACCCACCCCCCACCCCAACTCTTTGCTTCAAGCCATCATCAACCATCAGAAGTGGAAGTGAAAAGCCCCACCACCACCAACACCAACACACACACCAACAATGTCCTACTGATAACAGTTAACTGCTTCACTTCTGGATGCTGATCACCTTTTAAAATGCCCTCCTTCCTCATCCCCAGCAGGAAGCACCTCTCATTTGGTGGAGTCAGTCAAAAGAAGGGGCTGCCTGCTCTTGCAGTTGTTCTTCATGAACTTATTTTATTAACTTTGCCCAGCAAATGAATAAAAAATGAAATTAAAAAATAAAATAAATTACAAGGCCAATCCTGTTTTTAATCATTTGAGTCTCTAAACCCAACTGAGAGTCCCATCTAGAACAGACCAAATAAATCAGTGGGATTTCAATAATAATAATAATACAGCAGAGTCTCAATTATCTGACACAAACTGGACTGGCTGATAGTTGGATAACCAAAAATGTTGGATAATCCGGAAGGTCCAAGAAAAGCCTTGAAATCACTATGAATTGCAAATGTATTGAAGTTTATTGCAAGAACAGTAAAAGTAAATGTAAATAAATCACTGATCAACATTGTGATGAACAGTATAAACAGTTCAGTCCTCTGAAAATTTAAAGAAATCACAGCAGTCGCAATGTTGGATAATCCAGACTGTTGGATAACCAAAGGTTGTATAATCGAGACTCTATTTTTATTATTATTATTATTATTATTATTAATTTCCTTGCAGATCAAGGCGGGATTACATCAATACAAAAGTACAATACCATTTAAAAGTGCAATCTTTGCTTGTTGTTACCCACCTCGATCCAACACAGGGAGAGGCGGGATACAAATAAATTTAATTTCATCATCATCATCATCAATAAAATAGTGACATTACTATCAGTTCAGTAAAATAGCCAAGTCAACATCTAAGATTCGTACAATCAAATCGTAGGGATGGACTTGCTATTCCACAAGCAATTCAAAGGTTGCACTCTGGTTTGGGGCTAGAAATTGGATTTAGGCCTTGAAAGCCTGGTGGATTTCAGCAGAGAGAGGTTTATAGCAACTGCTAAGCATAATCAGTCTACTCTGAAGTAAGTGCCACTGAGTTCAAGGCAGCTTACTCACAGGTAGACAGGTATCAGATTGCGGGCTATATGTGCTTAACTGTTGGCTGAAATTATGAACTCTATTTCCAATACAAAGTTCATGGTGAATATAAGTCACCAAAAGATACAGTTAGTGAAGTTTTTGTGAGTTCTCCCCCAGACAAGGAAAGGACTCTGAATTAAATAAACATGACCGCTTTTTCCTTTTAAAACTTTTTAAAAAATTGTTTAATCTGTCTAACCTTTGTAAACTTCAGCCATTTGGTCTTTCCCTCCAGTTTGAGGCAGGGATTCCCATAAATACCCATTTCATAGCAAGGAACAGTTTTGCACATTCTCTACTAATTTCTTATTTTCACACTGATTTGGGTTCCACTTTCCATATATTTTTCCCCTGCACAACCTAAAAAGGCTTAAAACATCACAGTAAGAGATGTTTGAAAATTGTGTACATTTGAGCTTTGCAAGGAACTCAAGAACGGATGAACTGAACTGAATTAAACTGAATAAACAAGTTGCAGAGAAAAAAATGTCCCTTTCCTACACCTTCACAGCACATTTGTTGTAGTTGTGCCTTCAGGTCATTTCTGACTTAAAGTGACCCTATCATAGGGTTTTCTGGGCAAGTTTCTTCAGAAGGGTTTGCCATTGCCATCCTCTGAGGCTGAGAGAGTGTGACTTGCCCAAAGTTACCCAGTGGTGTTCATGGCCAAGCTGGGAATCGAACCCTGGTCTCCAGAGTTGGAGTATGCATTCCTGGCTTGGGGAGGCGAACAGTTTATTCTGAATCCTTGGTTTTCCATTTAATATTTTAATCCTGTTTCCCAGTGGTTTGGAAACACAGGAATAGCCAGATCACTGAATGCAACTAAGACTGCTGCCCCACTGCAGAATTAATGCAGTTTGACACTGCCTTAAATGTCATGGAATCCTGGGATTTGTAGTTTGTGGTTGCACCAGAGCTCTTGGACAGAAAAGGCTAAATCTCTCACAAAACTGCAAATCCCAGAATTCCATAGCGCTGAGCCATGGCAGTTAAAGTGGTGTCAAACTGCCTCAATTCTGCTGTGTAGATGCAGCCTAAAATTTCTAGTAATAGTAGGTCTGCTTGCACAGCAGTAAACCAACAGTAATATATTGTCAGTGTTCATGTGTGTGTGTGTGTTAAAAGAAAGCTGTTTAGCATTTTGGATTGTTTATAGTAGTTAAAAATACATTATCATGTAATTCTTTACAATCTCTCTGTAATCAAGATCGGTATGGTTACCTGTGTATTTTGGATTATAAACCATTCTGTTTTCTTTTGAAAAGGAGTAGGGTATGTGTGTCTACAGCAACATAGTTTCAGCTCATTGATATAAAGTAGGCTTTAACTTTGTTACTTTCAAAACAGTAACTTTTTCGGAAAGGGAAAGGAATGAAATGCACCACAAAGACTGAGTGTACATGAGAAAAATCTTACATTCTTGAATGTATGCCTGTATTTAAGGATCCAAACATTTAACAATGTGATGGTGGACCTGGTGCAGCCTTTGGATGCAGGGCTAAGACTGGGGAGCCCTGGATTTTGTGTCTTCATTCAGCTATGACCTTGGGCCAATCCCTGTCTCTCAGCTTAACCAGCCTCAGAAAGGTTTGGATATAGAACAGGGTGGTTGGGTATGGGTCATGTATATTTTATCTTGCATTTTTTAATTGATGTAACCCGCTCCGATTGGATACAGAGGAGCGGGCTATAAATAAAACTTTATTATTATTATTATTATTATTATTAGAACAAAATGGGAAGAGAAAGGGATTCAATCCATATGCTGAACCAGAATTTCTTGAAGGGCGTATGGGATAAAAATGTAATGAGCAAAATTAAACACGCCAAACCCTCCACTACGTTCAGCACGCATTCATTGATGCCAATCCACTTTGTGTACCAATGTCTGGATCGTGTCTTGTGGGTATTCCCCTTCCCACGTGGTCAGAAACTACAGGAAACCTGGGGGAAAACCAAAGAGAAGTTGCATCTATTCATCTTCTAGCTGCCTTTCTGTGTACATATATTTCATCTGAATTAGGTGAGATTCAAGGCAGGTCCCCATTTCCGCCCCAAAACACCACAGTACCAGGCACTCTTAACTCAGGGCTGGTTCTAGAAGGACTTCCTTCTGAGAAGCCTTGCAAAATGAGCCAGCATGGAGTAATGGTTTAAGGGTAGGGCAATGGAAAACCAAGGTGTGATTGCTCATGCTGCCATAGATAGTTGGGTAACCTTGGGAAGTCACATTCTCTCAGCCTCAGATGAAAGCAAGGGCAAACCCCCTCTGAGTAAGTTCTGCCAGGAAATCACCCATTCCCCTTACAGCTTAGGATCATCAAAAGTTAGAAATGATTTAGAAAAGTTAGAAATGACCCTGCAAAGAACCAGTCTAAAGACTTTATAACATCCACCCTCAACTCAGTATTCTCCAGATGTGTTTCTACAACTGCTATTGTCTTCTAAACTCCCATGGCCTGAAGGCAACATTCACCCTCAACTCAGCATTCTCCCAGATGTGTTTCTACAACTGCTATTGTCCCTTAAAACTGCCATGGCCTGGAGGCTAGGGACATTGGGATTTGTTTTCCATTATATTGCTAATGCCAAGGGATCTTTGAGAGTAACTGAAAGAAAGAAGTTGGTAGCATGAGCTTTTTTAGACTTGAGCCTAAGAAAGTTGGGAGAAGTCTATGGAAGTTTATGCTGCAAGGTTCTTTCTTGCATTTAATCTGAAAGGTGCTTGCAACAAGATTCCTTTACATAATGATTTCCCAGACTAACATTGCTATATCTTTGACTATCTTGTTTAGTTGAACATGTTGTCAGTCAGCTTCCAGTTTGGAGGGACAGTAGCAGTTGTAGAAACACATCTGTAGAATGCTGAATTGAAAGTGGGTGTTATGTAGCCTGATTCTTCGCAAGATTCAAAGATTGCCTGTAAAATCAATATTTAGGGGGATCTTGTAGCAAGTTTGAGACTGACTGAAATAAAGAAGCTGGCAGCATGAACTTTCATAGACGTCAACCTACTTCCTCAGATGCATTTACTGGAGTGGAAACCAGGGACAGACATATATATGCCATTGGTATATGGGAATGTCAATTCAGATTCAAAATCCTTTGCGTATGGAAATGTAAAAGCAAGTCCAGTTTCAACAATGCCCAATTTCTTTGCAAAGTTGTTGTTGCTGTTGTGTACTATCAAGTCATTCCTGATGATGTGTCTAGCTCCCAAGTGTGCTTAAACATGCCGGCAAACATGCCTCGGTCTTCATACGTCTTTTCTGTGTCCCCTTCCACTAGACCTAGGACCTAAAATGGCACATTGTAACAATGTGGAAGGAGATCTCTCTTCCAGTGTCAAGTTTACATTCAAATAATAGGAAATTCAAAGTGAAAGAAATAAACTCTCTGTCTCTCTCTCTCCCACACACATACAGAGAGAGAGAGAGAGAGAGAAGTGTGTGTCTGTCTCTGCTAATACAGGCTAGTAGCCTAGCCTTGTTTTTCTACCCAATGTCAAAGCAGACAAAAAGGGGACACAATCCACTAGGAAGTAACTCCTGTGCAAGACTAACTGAGACTATGAATCTCAGTGAAACATATTCTTCCAAAGGTAAAAGGACCTCAAAGAGAACCTCAGTGGAATGGATTTCAGAGTTATACATTTTGTATAACGTTGATGGACATTTCAGTACGCCCATTAATGTTGGGAGTACAGTTTGGGGAGCCAGAGGAAATGGGGCAATTTGGAAGAATCGCTAACATGAACCATAAAATCACTGGCTGAGATCACCCAAGTAACCCTCAATTGCATCCTCAGACCATGATTTGGAATAAACTGGTCCACTTCACAGATCCGTCATCAGGAAACTGCTGTCACAGTGATTTGTACACTTAAGAAGATATCAAATATATAAAGAGTTATGAAATATCCAAATATACAACACAGGTTTAAAAAGCATGCCAAGGTCAGTTCCAATCCAACTTGCCCTTGGCCATCATTTAAGTCAATGAGAAAAGCCAGTCTCCCATCAGTCACTAACTTGAATGCCACTTCAAACTTAACTGCAGATCAATTAGATGAGAAATAGTCTATTGCATTTATGGAAAAAATCACACTGTCTTCTCTACTTTCAATACTTGTCCCCTCCCATCTATGTCCAGCCAAGGCTTTGGTTCTATCAAATAGACTGGATGGTATTTCATCTGGAACACTGGAGGACTTCAGTGCTTCATACATACCTCACCTTTATTGATCTGAACTGTGGAGCTGTAGTTGGAGTGTATGTGGAGAGAGAGGTACTCTTCACAAACTCAGAGACACTCTTCTCTCCAGTCAGCCTGCATAATATGGAAGAAACACAGGCACAGCATGCTGCCTATTGAACCAGAAGGTTGTATGTAGCCATCTGGACTAGTAGCCATACAGCTAGACTGATGCCCCATGAATTTGGCTAAAACCCCCCCCCCCCCGTAAAACCATTCCCCAACACACTGTCCCCTAGAAGTTTTGGCAACTCCCATTGTCCCCATTTACGGGCCATATTAGCAGATGAAGTTGTTGTTCCAAGCATTTGGAGGACACCACATTGAGGAAGTCTGTGCCACATTTTCTA
Organism: Urosaurus nigricauda; assembly: GCA_034509955.1. Taxonomy (NCBI): domain Eukaryota; kingdom Metazoa; phylum Chordata; class Lepidosauria; order Squamata; family Phrynosomatidae; genus Urosaurus; species Urosaurus nigricauda. Next base: position 148,997,481 of record JAOEGL010000002.1, on the reverse strand, counting down.
AGAGCAAATTCCATATGTTAATTATGCATCAATTTCTTCTCACATTAATGCAGGAAGGTTGTTTCTTTTTCGTTGAGGAGGCAGCTGTCCTGAATCTATTGCCAATCGATTCTTGTGTTGTTGTCGGGTCCATTCAAGTCATTTCCAACTTATGGCAACCCTAGGGCCTTCATCATGATGTTTTCTTGGCAAAATGTGTTCAGAGGAGGCTCGCCATTGCCTTGCTCAGAGGCTGAGAGAGTGTGATTTGCCCAAGGCCACACAGTAGGTTTCAGAGCCAAGCAGGGAATCGAACCCTTGTCTCCAGAGTCATAGTCCAACACTCAAAGCACTACACAATGGTAGCTCTAGCCAAAATGATTATCCTGAGTGATCACTGTTGAGCATGTTGTCCAGGGCAGATGGGAATTTTGGAATCTCACTTCCGATGATGATGATGATGATGATGATGATGATGATGATGATTGTGTTTAGAACTACCTGCTGCAAAATTCTGAGACAAAGTCTGGACTATCAGTATGCAAAGCTTAGTACATATACAGTTTCATCCATTGTGTTATAGTTACTCGCTGTTGGCATTTTCATATGGATTCTCCATTTGAGTATTTCTAAAACTGCTTTGGTAAGAAAGAAACTTTTGTTATGTGTGTAACCAACAAAACAATAACTTAGCTCAATTAAAGAAATATAAAAGATCTACTAGGAGACCGGGGAGTATGGGGTGGGAGAGAAAAAAGCTTTGCACCGGGAAGGTTAAAATGGAGATTGTTGGTCCTTTTTCATGAAAATAAAATTTAGATAAGAACCTTTCAAACCGAACAGGTCAAAATCATGAAAGAAGACTCTCTCTACAACCTTGCAAGTATGAGGTGGGAAACAAAACACTTTGGCACAGGGAAGGTAAAATGATGATTTTTTTTTTCCAAGTAAGAAAATTTATTATTGTGCCCATTTGATAAAAACCGTGTCAGTTGCATGCAAACTATGGCAAATTTTGAAGCGACCGATGCCTACACAGGGCAGGTGGGTCATCTCCTGAAGTGACTGTTTGGGCACATGGCTCCAATCTGCCAGGCAAGAAGCAGACTGAGGGCCCAGCATGGTGGCTTATGCCAGGATCTTCAGAGAGGATATGCTTGTGGCCAGCCACCTCCTCTATTTGGCTCTAAAGGGAGAGGTGGGACACAAGTAAATATTTATTGTTATTACTTCATCATAGTATGCCTGGGAAATGATGGATGCTCCAGCTTTTTTATTTTATTTTTTACAAAAATTAAATTTAAAAAAGATCATGGATGAGCCTTACCATCTGAATAGATCAAAATCATGGAAGAAATCTTATTCCACAACTTTATGAGACTGGCTGGGAGACAATATAATTTTACACAAGGAAAAGTTAAAACTAAGATGGTTGGTCCATTTTTTTTTATTTTTTACAAAAATAATTTTTTTAAAAAAAAAGAATATGAATCAGCTCTACAATCTGAATAGGTCAAAATCATGGTGGAAGTCTTATTCCCCAGCTTTGTGAGTATGGGGCGGGAAACAAAATAGTTTGGCAAAGGGAAGGTTAAAATGAAGATTGTCAGTCCATTTGATAAAATAATAATAATAATAATAATAATAATAATAATAATAATCAGCTTTTCAATCTGAATAAGTCAAAATCATGGTAAAAGTCTCAATCCACAGATTGTTAGTCCATTTTTTGCAAAAATAAAATTAAAGAAAAAAGACCATGAACCAGCCCTTCAAACTGAATAGGTCAAAATCATGGAAGAAGTCCGATCCCACAACTTGGCTGGGGATTTTTCCCAGCTGATAAAAAAAGTTGTTGGATTTCTTGGATCCAAATTACTGAATCAAAATCATGGGTGAAATCTTATTCCACAACTTTATGAGTGTGGGATGGGAGATAAAACAGTTTTGCTCAAGGAGCGTTAAAACCTGTTGCTCCAGGTTTTTTTCAAAGATGATAGATAGATAGATGATAGATAGATAGATAGATATTTTAAAAAATAATAACATGGATCAGCTTTTCCATCTGAATAGGGCAAAATCATGGAAGAAGTCTTATTCCTTAACTTTGTGACTATGAAGTGGGAGAAACAATTTTGCACAGGGAAGGCAAAAATGAAGATTTTTGGTGCATTTTGTTTTACAAAAATATTTTTTTTAAAAAAAGAACATAGATCAACCCTTAAATCTGAGTTGGTCAAAATAATAGTAGAAGTCTTATTCCACAACTTTGCGAGTATAAGGTGGGAGACAAAATAAGTTTAGCACAGGGAAGATTAAAATGAAGATTGTCAGTCAATAATAATAATAATAATAATAATAGAACATAGTTCAGTCTTTTCAACCTGAAGTCTGATTCCACAACTTCATTGGGGAATTTTTTTACCCCCCCCCCCCCCGGCTGATAAGAAATGATTAGATTTCTTGGATCCAAATGATTGAGTCAAAATCATGGGAGAAGTCTGATCCCACAACTTTGTTGGGAATTTTTCCCAGCTGATTAAAAACAAAGTTATTGGATTTCTCGGATCCAAATTATTGTCTCAAAATCCTGGGAGAAATCTTATTCCTCAACTTTATGAGTGTGGGATGAGAGACAAAACAGGTTTGCTCAAGGAAGGTTAAAAAGTGTGAGTGTTGCTCCAGGTTTTTCTTTGAAACAAAAAAAAAATCTGTTTTAAAGAAATGATTGGATTTCTTGGATCCAAATGATTGAGTCAAGATCATGGGGAAGTCTTTATCAGAAGTAGATTGAAGTTGAGGAAAGCTCATGCTGTGTAATGTACCTTATCAGAATGGGGTGGGAGACAAGTTTGGCACAGGGAAGGTTTAAAATTGAAGATTGGTTGGTCCATTTTTCTTCCAGAAAATAAAATGGAAAAAGAAGATGGACCAGCCTTGCCATGTGAATAGGTCAAAATCATGGGAGAAGTCTGGTTCCACCACTTTATCAGAAGTAGGCTAAAGTCTAGGAAAGCTCATGTTGACAATGTCTTTCTTTCAGTTAGTCCCAAATATCTGTGTAATGTACTTTTATTAGAAAGGGATGGGTTAGACAAGACAAGTTTTGGCACAGAGAAGGTTTAAAATTGAAGATTGGTGGGTCCATTTTCTTCCAGAAAATAAAATTTATAAAGAAGAAGAAGATAAAGAAGAAGATGGACCAGCCTTTCCATCTGAATAGGTCAAAATCAAGGGAGAAGTTGGATTCCACATCTTTGTCTGGGAAGCTTTCCCTTGACTGATAAGAAATGATTGGATCTGGCCCTATTGAAAAGTTCCCTGATCTTCCTCAGCCTCCTCCTGGGTTGTCCCACCTTCCACCTCCTTGAGCCTCAGGCAAAGGGCCAGGGGAGGGAGGGAGGAGGGGAGGGGGCCAAGCAAAAGTGGGTGGGGAAAAAGCCCCCAGCTCTTGAACTTGATTGGAGGAGCCCATCCCATGGAGGGAATGGTCCAGCCAATGACACCCCAGGGCCCACTGGCTTTATAAAGGGCTGCTCAGTCCAGCAGCAGCAGAGCAGAGATCACTCAGAGAACCTCTCCAGAGGTAGAGCATGGAAGACCACCACCACCACCACCACCACCAAGAAGATGAGAAGCAACCAGCTGGTGAGCAGCATCACTGCAGAAGGGGGGCTCCCTCCTTCCAAGGATGGGAATCCCTTGAGGATGAGCCTCTTTTGGGGTGGATGGATGGGAAGGCAGAGCTCGGGCTTGGCTCTCTTGGCCAAACCCACGTGGAGACCTCTTCCTCCTCAGCCCTGGGAGGCTCAAATTCTTGGCATTCTTGGAGGGTTCTCTTGGGGGGAGATCTCAACTCAGGGGAGGTTGTTGGGGATTCCCCCCCCCTTTAACCACCCCCTTCTCTTCTCCGATCTTCTCCAAGGCACGTGAGACCTTCCAGGTTGCCTCCTCCTCCTCCCTCCTCCTCTATCTCCTGACCTTCCAAAACTATTTATGGGATTGTCTTTGGAGGAGGCGGACATTGGTCTTTGGGAGAGGAAGGGTGGCCTTGCCTTGCCTTGCCTTGCTTTTTTCTTGGGGGAGAGGAGGAGGGGGTCTGCCACTTTTGTAGGACACTTGGCTGACACTTGGAGGACACTTGGGACATCCTCAATTCATGGTGGTGGGGCAGGACTTTTGGGGCAGAGGTATGTTTTTGGGGGAGGTTTTAAATTGTTAAATGGCTCTCTGGTGGTGGAGGGAAGGGAGAGATGGGGGTCTTGGGCTGGTGAGGGGGGATTTCTGGTTTGGGAGATTTGGGAGGAAGCCTAGGAAGGACCACGTGGCTAGGGTCCAGTTTTTAAGGGCTGGGGGGGGGGGTTGAGATCTCCCAAAAGTAAGGGACTGGATGGATGGGATATTTTGAGGGGGGGGGGGATCCAGCATCCCCATAGCATCTGCAGGTGTGGGGATGAGGTGGGCACCCCCAGCTTATGACCCTGGCACCCTGGAAGAAGCCCTCCCCCTGCTGCTTCTGCTGCCTTGAGGCCACCAATACGTTGGCACTGCCTTGTGGATATCAAACAGTGAGAAAGTGCTTCCTTGTATTGGCGACCTCTTGGTCAGGTTTATTGGGGGGGGGGGGGGGGTGAGGAAAGAAAGCAGCCTGAACCCAAGCTGCCTTGATCAGATCTGGGTCTAGTCCTGGGAAAGAAAGGAAGGGGGGTATCTTTCATTTATTTCACAGGCTGAAAAAGTTCGCTTAAAAACTTTTCTTCCTCCTCTTTGGCCAAAAATGCAATCCCCAGGTAAAGGCATCAGCCTTCTCTTTCCTGGACGGACGCTAGGTGGCGCTGCGCCTTAGAGGTCCCTTTCCCCGCAGCGCCTCTAGTGGCGGAGAGGAGTACTACCGGCTTTTAAAACTTTCTTTTTTAATTCCTAATTTTCATTCCTTCCTTCATTCATTTTGCACCGAAGGCGCTTTAGGTTTTGCACAGAGCTTATTCTGACAAACTACTTTTTTTTAAAGCTAGTAATAGATTATTTTTAAACAGATCCACCAGCTCTGCCCCCCTTTTTTCCCGCCCTGCCACCCTTTCCTGCAAAGTGTTGCAAAAGAAATGCAGGATCACAATTGTAAACAGGCTGGACATTTGCCCCATCGCGATGCTTTCACGTCATTGCCGGGAAATGCCTTGCTTGCTTTGCTTCCTAGTTTTTTTGGGGTCCTTGTTTCATGCAGATCTGCCTTGATCTGCTTGGATCTCATCATTTTTGTCCCCTACTTTTGAAAACGTGTCTGGCTTTTTAAAAAAATGTTTATTATAGTGTACTTTCTAGAATGTAAATCCTTCCTTCCACAGGTTTGGAAGAAAAAAAGGTGCCTCCTGAAGCCAACACAGACATTGGCACTTTCTTGTTAGAATAGATTCAATTAAGTGCTATATTGTTTGTGTGGGTTTCAGGTCTGGCTGAGCAGCAAAGCCAGGAAAGGAAGATCTTTGGGCCTTGTTGTTGTTGTTGGGATCCATGAATTGCCTCTGGTGGGTCTTGTTTTTAGGGGAGAAACCTGTTACAAGAAAACCAGAAGCTGGGATTGGGGGGTGGGTGGGGTGGACTATGTTTCCCAAACTCCCCTGGCTTGCATGGCCAGTGACTATACTATACTATGCTGGCTAGGTGGAGTTTGGGCACCGGAGTCTCCAAAAATAGCATCTTTTGAATATCGTGATTGTTAGTGTTGCATCATTTTCATTTTGAATTCAAAATGATGGTGAGAAATATTACTGGACTACAATCCTCTAACTTGGGGCTCTCTTTGCCTTGTGTCTTTCTTTGCCAGGTATCAATGCCCGGCTCACCTGGAAATGAAGCAAACCAGCTAATAAACTATACAGCTCTTGACCAGAACTGAGAAATCTTCACTTTGTATACAGAAAAAGAAATCTTACCTTTGCTTTGTAGTGTGTGGTGCTTTTGCGTTATTGGGGGAGCCTGCCCTGCAATGCTTACAATGTACATTGTATGTCACTGTATGAATCTGCACAGAAAGATTGCAATGTGGATTTGTCAGCTTTTTGCAATTTGGATTTTCCAGCGTTCTTCCTGACTGAATGTTGCCCAGAACTTGGCACTTTCTGCTCTGTATATCTAACTGAGAAAGTGCTTCGTTGTTTTGGGTGACATTTGGCTCAGAGTTTGCACATTATGTTGTACCGATCCTTTTTTATTTTCCATACATTTAGCCCTTTTCTTTCTGGAGGCGACTTCACCACAAGAGCGCTTCTGTTTCTGTCATGATCCCAAGTGCTCTGTGATGAAGTGACTTTTGGGAAACAAGTCTTGAAATGCATGCGGATATATTGTACTGATCCTTTTGATTTTCCAAACATTTAGCAGCCCTTTTCCTTCTGGAGGTGACTTCACCACAAGAGCACTTCTGTTTCTGTCATGAACCCAAGTGCTCTGTGATGAAGTGACTTCTAGGAGGGCTCCTCAACTCTTCTCCAGTGCAAGAAACCTAAAAATATTTTTGGTTTGGGTTTTTTTCTTTCTGGCTTGATGCTGCTCAAACACTAGCACTCTCCTCTCATGGTACCTTGGGAAAGTGCTACATTGTTTGGGTACTTTCCAGCCAGAAGTCTCGGCGTCCCTACCAGCTTCCCCATTTAAGTGTTATTTGGTTATTTTTTGGATGCATAAAGCCTTTAATGTAACTATCCTTTTTTAGTTTCTGTATACATGTAACAAATATATACATATAGTTTTACTGTAAAAAAGTTTAAACATGTCAAAGAAACATGTATTGCTTTTCAGATGTTGGCATTTGATTTTTGCAAAATGAAAATAAAATCAGCTGCTACTAACTCATGTTTGTAGTCACTGCATGGAACAGCTGCCATCCCACAAAAGGGATTTGTAAGGGGAAAACTTTAATTTTGTGTTTGCTCACACCATGTATTTGCAAACTGGGGGGGGGGGGGGTTGGAAGTGTCTGTAGGATAACATCTGAAACACAGAGGGGCCACCTAGCAGTTCAGGACCATCTGCCCCACTCTGGTCCTATTAGCTATAATGGCTAGGGCTAAAGGGTCTTGCAGTCCAATATGCAGTCCATTCCCCATCTATAGTACATTTAAGACTGGGAGAAGGCTTTAGCCTAATCTTGAAGTATACTTTAAGTCCACCCACAGAGGCACATTGGCTTCAGTCCTCTTGTTCCCATTTGACATTAATGCACTCTTTAAAATTATTCCCCAACTGGTGCTTTTCAGATGTTCTGGGAGTCTGGAAAACTGCACTATATACAACAAAAAAATTAAAAGTTGTTAAAATTGGTTGGGTATTTTTGGAAATACTAATGCCATTGGATTTACATTAGACTAATAGCATTTGATCAACTGCCCCAAATCTTGGGAGTCTTGTAAGATGTGGGAGGCAGAGAGGTTCCCCTTGCTAGTACATTTGACATTTGGAAGTTTTACATCTGTCTTTCTTTGAAGCTGTACAGTGGGACTTGCCCAAGGGTGCCCAGTGGGTTTTCATGGGTGAGTGGGGGCAACTGGACCCCGACCTACAGATGCTCAAACTCTTGGGGTCATACATATATGCAAACACTTTAAAAACAACTTCAAGGCATACAACAAACCCAGTAGGTAACCTTGGGTGCAAGAGGAAGGCAATGGCAAACTGGTAAAACATTTCCAGCCACCGAACACAATCTGGATGCTTGCTGCTATTAATAATAGTAAGCCACTTTGATTTTCAAAGCATCTTACATATTTATTTTATTGATGGGCATGCCATCCCTGTCTCCCGTTCTCCTCCCATGTTTTCCTATCTCACCCAGTCTGGCACCCTCTAGAAGATGTGTGGATTGCAACTCTCATCAGCCCCCAGCCAGCATAGCCAATATTGGTGGGAGTTGTAGCCTGGTGAGCAACACAACTCCTGGTCTTGGACTACAGCTTCTATCCCCAAAGCAGTCCAGGCAGGTGGTCACAGATGGAATCAAATGGGGAAGGTGTGTCATGTTCTCAGTATGAGGGAGAGGAGACAAGGTTCAAGGCTTGCCTATTTTCTCATGTTAAGCAGGCAAGATATACCTTGGCAGGTATCTCTGGTAGATAGCCGGGACTTCCTTCAACTGATTGGCCTCCTTTGAAAGGCAGGAAGTTTGGATCTTCTATCTAGGCCGATTCTCTTGTGTGGCAACAGCTGTCCAAGGTCTCTTTCAGGCAAGTCTCAGAATCGCTTCCCCTTTTCTGGCTTAGAAATGCCAACAACTGGACCAGGGGTGTGTCCAGCTGTATCAGTGCCTTCCCACCTATGATCCATGAACAGGGCCTGAATCACAAGAGGCAGGGATAGATGTACAAACCGAAGTATGGTACCACTGTGATGGTTTGACAATTTCATTCCCATAAAAATAAATACATTGACAGCAACACGGAGTGATGCTGATGAACCAGTGGATAGCCACTGGTGCCACTCAACCCACTTAGACTACAGCTTCCACTAAGCCCCAGCCAGTATAGTAAGGGATCAAGGGATTGGAATCCAATGGTGAATCCAAACTAGACAATTGCTATAATTCTGTAGTGCCAAGACAGTAGGGGCGGGGTGGTAGTGTCTACACTGAATGATGAGATTGTGGCAGGATTCAGGACAAGCAATATTATATTTAACCACTGGGAGGAGTGTTCAACTACTGTATATTCCACTCCTTGTGATAACAGCAGATTTTGATTAAATGGATTGGTAGTGGCCGTAGGACAAAAAGATAACTGAAAGATCTCCATCACACAACATGCCATTGACTTATGGGATTTGCCATTGGTGGTGACAACCACTGGCTGAGAACAGACCTTAAAGGAGCTTGCATAAAATCCACAGTTGACTTCAAATCACCTGTCAACTTGTGGCAACCCCATGAATTTCATAGGGTTTTCTTCTTACAATTTTCCCATTGCTCATGTTGATGGAGGATTCCAGGGAGCTGTAGTCCGTTTTTCACTAAAACCATGTCCCTGTTAGGGAAGACTTTCTATATTTCCTTCCCTGATGTGGGCCACTGGATCTTATGATGAAATTCAAGAGATTTCCAGGACATGGTTTAGCAGCTCTTAACACATTTCTCCTAATGTTTAAGTGGAATCGCCTTTCTTGCAGTTTGAATCCATTGGTTTGTGTTCTAGTCTCTGGAGCAGCAAGAAACAAGCTGACTCCATCTCCTACATCTCCTTCACACATTTACAGATAGCCAACATGTCACCTCTCCAGCTTAAACATATGCAGCTCACTCAGGTGTTCCTATGCATGGTTCCTGATCTTTGTTCATTTTGGCCACCCTTCTCTGGACACACTCCAGCTTGTTGATATCCTTCTTGAACTGCGTTGCCCAGAGCTGGACACAATATTCCAGGTGAGGTCTGACTAAAGAAGAATAGACTGGCACTAGTATTTTTCTTGATCTGGATACCATGGCCCTGTGGACACAACCTAGAATTACATTGGCTTTTTGGGATGCCACATCACACCATTGATTCACGTTTAGTCTGTGGTCTGCTAAGGCCCCGAGATCCTTTTCGCATGTACTGCTTTCAAACCAATCGTCCTGTATTCATGCATTTCATTTGATTCTTGATTCACATAGAGCAGGGGCTAGGCTTGCAAGGCCTCACTATTGCCCTGATCTGGTTTGCATGGAGAGCATCCCCAGGGAGCACAGCTTGGAAAAGAGTGGACCACCATTCCCAAAACTCCTAAACCAGTATGTCCATGGCTCAGAGTAAACCCACCCTACATTTCCCCCACCCCCACACTGCACATTATACTAAAACATTGTATTTCAAGAAAGCTTGTGTGCCAGGGCAATGCTGACCTTCACATGGAGGAAACTCTGACATCTCGCTGAGAGACATCTTAGAATATAACCATTTGAACACTGCAGACGTCATAGGCACACACATGAGTTGGATTTGTAATGTACACAGTATATTAGTGACAAAGTCCAAACAAATATTTTTATACTACAAAAAATAATGATAATAATGGGTCTCAGGTCCAAGTTACAATCTCTCTTCTAGCTCCCGGGGCCATCTCAAGAGCAGCAAAGGAATTTATTCAGCTAGTGCTGCTTTGCTCCAGGAAAAGCAACAGTCCGGGGCACTCTCTATGTTATCGGTGCTAAGCATTTCAACACCCTTCTTTTTTCTTTCTTTTCGGTGTTTGGGATTAATTTTTCTTCTTACAGCTGACATCCTTTCAACCAGATAGATAAGTCACGGCCTTCACAATTCCTCTTCCAACTCATCCTGAAAGAGAAGAGTCAAAAGGGAAAGAAAGAGACTTCCTGAAGAACACAAGACACAAGTTTAAAGGATGCAATCCATCTTAACATTGCAATCCCCCATTGAAACAGATAAAAGAGGGGGGGAGAATTCAGCCAGAGCTGGCCTAAGGCATTTTGTTAACAGAGGCAATGAGCAAAATTGTGAAACATCCCCTTCTGTTATTCGTTTGCCATCTTAACCAGACGGATGCTGCTTGCCAACATGTCCCAGTTTTCATCTAAGAACTCTTGGTGGGTAACTGGCAAAACCACCTGTGAGTACTCTTTACCTAAGAAAAACCTATCTATACGTCAATAGGCAAATTGAGCGTACTCTCCCTCATTCTCTCTCTCAAACACAAACATACACACACACACATACACACTATACATAAGGGCCTAAGACACCAGATCCTATCTGATCTTGGAAACTAAGCACAGTCAGCCCTGGTTAGTACTTGGATGGGAGATCTCCAATAAATACCAGGTGCTGTAGGATACATTTGAGATGAAATGCAAAATCCACCTCTGAATGTTCATTGCCTAAGAAAACTCTATGAAATTCATGGAGTCACGAAAAATCAAAAGGCGATTGAAGGCATGTGCACACACACACACCCATACTGTATTCTTCCCTGTTGTTGTGTGCTTTCAAGTCGTTTCTGACTTATGGTGACCCTAAGGTGAACTCATCATGGTGTTTTCTTAGCAAAGTTTGTTCAGAGGAGGGTTGTCATGGCCTTCCCCTGAGGCTGAGAGCATGTGACTTGCCCAAGGTGACCCAGTGGGTTTCATGGCTGAGCTGGAAATTGAACCCTGGTCTCCAGAGCTGTAGTCCAACACTATATCAAATCACTATGCCACATTAGCTCTCAGACTCTTCCTATGATCTGATTATTATTGTTTATCAATTGCCATTTCAATCCCATGACATCTTCCATTGACCACTGAGCTCGAGGGGGCATGTAAAGCTGTCCACCTCCTCACTGTACTGTCACAACCACCATACTGTCTTCACTGGAGATGTGTAATTCTGATTTCAGGAGGGTCCATACAAATTAGAGAACCTAAATATGGAAAACAGATGCCCATATATAGACACTCTTTACACATACCCACCCATGCAGATATGTGGCCTAGAATGTGACACTAAAGCCTTGCTTTCTTGCTCCAGACTACCATAATCAAATGGACTTAGTGCTCCTAATGTACCATGGCATTAGTTAAGAGACTTGGGGCCAGTCATTCCCTTTGAACCTAGCCTGTTTTACATGATGATCATGGGGATAAAACGGGATCAGAAAAACATCCGTACTGTTCCAAGCTCTTTGGTGGGAGGGAAGATTAGCCAAAATTCTAACATTATTAGAATCGTAATTTGCATTCCATGATGAGAGAAGGAATAAAGGGTGACAACTTTATAGCAACCTGGTACCTGTTTTTACCATTCAAGAACTGAATGACCCTCCAACTAACTAATTGACATAGCAGACATTAATATGTTAAACCAAAAAAGGAACTAATGATACACTTTATATATCTGTAGGCAAATATATATTTAGAAGCATTTCAATCTGATCTGCTATGATAATGATTGATAATGATGACATTAATTTGGGGAATATAATTAGGAAAAACAAATGAGTTATTTGAACCATGGTTTTTGAAGCCATTAGAATTCAAATTCTCTCTCAGTTGTGTAGGTAGAAGCGATACAGGTTACGTCTCTCTTACCCAAAATGCTTGGGACCAGAAATGTTTAGGATTTCAGATTTTTTTGGATTTTGGCATATTTGCATATACATAATATCTTGCAGAGGGGACACAAGTCCATACATGAAATTCATTCATGTTTTGTACACATCTTATATGCATAGCCTGAAGGTAATTTTATACACAATATTATAATAATGTTGTGCATGAAACAAAGTTTGTGTATCCTGAACTATCAGAAAGCAAAGGTGGCACTATCTCAGCCACCCATGTGGACAATTCTGGGTTTTGGAGTATTTTGGATTTTGGAATTCCAAATAAGGAGACTCAACCTGTACTAAGTTTTCAAAATGACCACTAAGTGGCAGCACATAAGGGAGAAGAAGGAGCATCTACAAAAGAACAGGGACTTTCCAGGTAGGATAGGACTTTAAAATGAGTTTCACCATCTGATGGCGCTGAATCAAGTGTAACATTTTTGCAACTGAATTGAAAAGTCAAAAAGGTTGTGCTAGATTATTCTTTTCTTTTGTGTGTATTGAACCATCAGAAAGCCAAGGTGTCACTTTCTCAGCCACCTATCTGAACAATTTTGGATTTTAGAGTACTGTACAGTATTTCAGATTTCAGAGCTCAGGATAAAGGAGACTCAACCTGTACAGTACTAAGTTTTCAAAATGACCACTAAGTGGCAGCACATATGAGAGGTGGAGAGGAGTATTGGTAGAAGAATAGGGAATTTTTCCAGGCAGGATATGAGTATAAAATAAGAGGTATCGCCATCTGATGGAGCTGAATCAGCTATATCATTTTTGCAATTGAACTGGGAAGTCAAAATATTGTGTTAGATTATGCTACACATTCCAGACTGTGCAGAAGAACTGTGTGAATGTTACTATATTTGCTACGTAATTGAGAATAAATATATATATATAAAGAATTACTCTAGGATGCTGGGGATGAATTTAAAATGATAGCTTTAGTGGAAATGGTTCCAGTGACTGGCTACTATCAAGCCAGGATGGATTATTATCTCCACTGAATCAGACAGACTACTGGGTCTGTCTTGCTATATTTGGAAATGTACCAGAGTAACTAGTGGTTTTCATTTGGTGATTTTTATGACTTTGAAAAACAATCAAAGTTGGTGAAGTCACGCTGAACTCTTAGGAGGAAAAGTAAAGCACAACCTCCAAAATTTCACAGGTGAAAACTAGGACATGTGTTGCACCAAAATGTGGTCAAGGTGGCAAAAGTTATTAATGAGGAAAAATATACAAACTAGGAGAGGCTGCAGCAGTTTGATTTTGCCTAAGGCTCCTGGGAAGGGCAAGATTTCACCTCTTCCTCTCCTTCCTTCCCCTGCAGAATGAACAGAGTACAAGCTACTCTTGCACTTTGAACTTAGTTTGCTGAAGTATACTAAGGACAAAGGGAGAAAGTGGAAGGAGGAGGAGAGGAACTTAGACATTTTAAATTCAGCTGGGGGGAAAAGAGACAATATAAAATTTACTGGGGCTGTCCCTGCCAGACTGAGACAGCTGGAGGGTATGGTGCAGTATAAAGTAAATCAGTCAATCATTTATCCTGCCCCTTATTTCATTATTTTTTTTTCCCACAGATGGATGTTTGTCATCTTTTAGATCACTCTCATTATGTAGTATAGTGGCTAAGAATGTCAGACTGCGAATTATGCAAGACCCAGGTTCCAGTCCTCACTGGGGAATTCACAGGGTGAGTTTGGGCCAGCTCATTCTCCTCTTCGACTGCATCTGCACAGCAGAAATAATCCAGTTTGGCATCACTTTAGCTGCCGTGGCTCAATGCTATGGGAATTCTGGGATCTGTAGTCTGTTGTGGCACCAAAGCTCTCTGACAGAGAAGGTTGAATGTCTAACCAAACTACAGTTCCCAGAATTGTACAGCATCAAGCCATGGCAGTTAAAATGATATCAACCTGGATTATTTCTGCAGTGTGGATGCAGCATTCTTGAAGAGGAAGAAAGTAAAAGAAAGAATGGGAGAGTCAAATATAGGGTTGCCAGATTTCAGAGCCTTGATTTTTCAGTTTTCATGTGTCCTCTCCAGGAGAGAGATGAAGGTATACATTCTCCAGTTTGGGGGGGAATTCAACTCCAGAAAAAGAGAAAGGATTGTATATAAACCTCCAGCTCAGCTAGTAAAGCAGCAGCTTACTACAGTTTTGCAAAACTTAATTGACTGGTTGTTGCAACTTGCAATTACTCTCCAGGGAGTCTATGTATTTATTTCCTCCTTGTCCTCCCAGCAAAATTCCTTATGGTGTCTGAGCTTTGGCCAACATGGAATGGGCAAATTCGAAGGGCACAGATCACATCCCTGCCTTCCATACCCACGGCCCAGGCCCCATACCCCCACAGATTCCTTTACCAGGCCCCAAGGCCTCTGGGTCCTCGTGCAATTTTCATGGCGCAGACAATGTCATCATTGATGTTGCTGGTCAGGAGATCTGTCAGGAAAGAGGAAGAAGGGCATGAGATGTGAGCCAACATCTGTATTCCTGTTCCTGTGAAAGTAACCCACATATTATACCACCCCTGCTGAACTTCTTCAATCTCAGGCCTTTTACTTCAGTCCTCTTAGAGATTTTTATTTTTATTTTTTGGACATCAGCTCCCAGAATCCCTGACTGTTGGCCAAGGTGGCTGGAGCTTCTGGAAGTTGAAGCTCAAAACATCTGGAGGACCAAAGTTTGGGAACCACTGTTATTGCATTATCCCCTTCAATCTCAGAGGCTTTACTTCATCTTTTCTGGCCAAATGACCCATGCTTCTCAAGTCCTCTCACCTGGTCCCTGTGCATCAGCATGTTCCCCTCCTCCCACCATGATAGATTCCCAAACTGTGACATTGCTCCAGAAACTACTTCTTCAAACTCCAGTTCCCCAGTTCCCCCAGCCAACATGATCTATCGCCATGCTGCCTGGAAGAATTCTGCCAGCTCTAGTCCAAATAATAATATTTCCTTGCTCTGTCAAATGGGAGTTCTCATTGTCTTCCCAGCCACTGGAGTAGCCATGGGTGATGACAAGTCGGTCACCAAGCTGGTCACTTCTGACCACTGATGTATACATCAAAATTAGCCATTACCACCACCTTTTTCTTAGCCTCCAGAAAAGAACAGGAACATCTGATGACTAGGATCCAAAACACACTGCAGAAATAATCCAATTTGAGACCGCCTTAACTGCCCTCGCTCAATGCTAGGGAATTCCAGGAACTGTAGTTTGGTGAGACATTTAGCCTTCTCTGTCAGAGAGCTTTGGGGCCACAATAAACTACAATTGCCAGGATTCCCTAGCACTGAGCCAGCACTAATAAAGCGGTCTCAAACTGGATTATTTCGGCAGTGTGTGTTGGATCTAAGGGATTCCAGAATCTGTAGTGCAAAAAAAAGTTATTCTGTGCTCTGTCCAGAGCATTCTAGCATGTCATGCAAGACCTGTATGAATCAAACCTCCCAAGGTGCCAAATTATATAGGAAGTTGACATGTTTGCCTGCATGATTTACAGTGCCTCCTTCCATCAGCTTCTGATAGCAGTAGAAGCAAGGAGTGATAACACTACTAGGGTCTCTTTCACTTTATGTATTTATAGACCTATGATTCGTCCTTCATGGCTCCTGCCTATGTCATCCTGGGATTTGTAATTTAGGGAGATTTATTGAGTATTGCTAGACAGAGAGCTATAGTATTTTGGCCAAACTATAACCCCCAAGGATCCATAGGATGGATCTACATCAGTTGAAGTGGCATCAAAAAGATCTGTATCTCCACATAGAGCATGCTTGAACTATTTCATCACAAGCTGAGTCCAACCAGGGAGTGGGGAGAGTAGGAAACTGCTGCTATGTCATGTTGTTTTTGTTGTTGTTGTTGTTGTTGTTGTTGTTGTGTGCCTCAAGTCATTTCCAACTTATCATGATCCTGAGGGGACCATATCATAGGGTTTTCTGGACCTGAAAGTGTGTGACTCACTCAAGGTCAGCCAGTGGATTTCCATGGCTGAGCAGAGAATCAAGCCCTGATATCCAAAACTGTAACCCAGCACCCAAACCACTATACCACACAGGCTTTCTGCTTTTCATACCCTCCAACATTTCACAGATGTAAACTGGGACAGTGTGATGAAGCAACATCAGAGTGTGATCAAGATGGTAAGAGTTATAAATGAGAAAGCACTGACAAGATCACAGAGGCTGCTACAGTTTGCATTTGCTTGAGCTTCCTGGTAAGGACAAGATTCTGCCCTCTCCTGTCCTGTTCCCTTCACAGTCTCAAAGATACCATGAACTGAGTGCAAACTCCTTTTGCACTTTGAATTCTGTTTCCAGCAACTGAAGTAAACTTGGGGACAGAGGGGGAAAGTAGGAGAAGAGGGCAACTGAAAGTTTTTACAAGCAGATAGAAAAAAATGGAACAAGGGAGCATTAACAGCAACTGTATTGGCCAAATCAGGCCATTTGGAGGACAGACTATGGAGTTTATCACATGGGAGGAATTTCTCTCAATTTCAAATGGAGCCAATTCGAATTCAAGTAAATTCGCCAGTTTAGCAAATTTACGTGAAATCTAATTGTGCTTGGAATGCATTTAGAATGACTTCCCATTGCCTGAAAATGAGCCCCCATTGCCTGAAATTGCGTGAGATACTCTAATACGCAATTACGTGAAACCCCATGATTGTGTTCGGAATGACTTCCCATTGCCCAAAATTGCATAAGATACACTCATACACAATAACCTGAAACCCCATGATTGCATTCGGATTGCCATTGCATTATACCCCCAAATTCCATCATAGGATAAACTTCTATGTCTCTCCATAGGTTATTGAGCTTCACTTCCTTCTAAACAGAAGATTTCATGTCCAGATCAATAATACAGGAACAGAAGTGAGCTCCATATGGAGAATAATTTATATCCTTATATTTGCCTTCTTAGTGCTAAGGTAAGAGCTACATTGCACAGCACCAGCAAAAGTCTGCCCTCTTCCTCTTCATCCCAGCCATGCCACTGTTACCTTTTCTCATCCAAATACAATAACATCCAAAATCTGCAAAACAGTAATACCTTCATTAGACCGACCAATATGCACAGACTACATGATACAAGCTTTTGAAGCTCCACTGGCAAAGATGTTAAAAATCAAATAGAACGAGAGAGAAATGACAATGTTGGAGCCATGTGACTACATTTTATCAAGATGTTGTAATAGTTCTCAGTTAAGATGGTACAGCGGGATATCCATGTAGGTAAACACTATTTCTCTTCCTTGGCCATGCAGGCTCTAGGAGACAAAGAGTTGTAAAGTCCAGGAAATAAAATTTAAGATTCATTAGCAACAACATGAAAAAAAAGAAACCTCCTTTGAGATTCCGGTTTGATTTTTAACACCTTTGTCTGATGAAGAAGCAAGTGGAGCTTCGAAAGCTTGCATTATGTATTTTTTCCATTTTGGTTGTCCCCATAAAGGTATTGTTGTTTTGCAGATTTTGGATCCTATTGTAGTTTGCTACAGGGCCAACTCATCTACCCTGGACAACTTTTCTCATCCAGTTGCAGTGCAGTGCATTGCCCCTAGTGTCACAGTGTAGAAGGGAAGCCAACCCACTTCAGAGCGCTCACCGCTGCAGTGCATACGGCACACGTTGGGATTAAAGTGCTTGTAATCTTCACACCAGAGGTGGCTGTTGATCTGGAAGATACCGTTGCTGGTGCTGCCATCAGCTTCGTGGTCCACCATGGCTGTGTCAAAGCGGCTCTCGTAGAAAGCCATGCAGATCCCTGTCAATGAGAAGATGGAGAAGGATTCAGGAATTCAACACACAAACTGTGCTCTGCAGGCAACAGCAGGCTTTGCCACTGCCCTTGTCTGAGTGATGCATATCAAGCACATAGGAATACGAGTCCTTGGAGGGATTTTTAAACTTGCCTTGTTTCGTCTATTTACAAGGGACTAAGGGATGAGTGAGGAGCAGGCCTGTCCCCATCCTTTGTTGTTGTTGCTGCTGTGTGCCTTTAAGTCCTTTCTGACTTATGGCAACCCTAAGGCAAACCTATCATGGAGTTTCCTTGGTAAATTTCTTCAGAGGGGTTTTTGCCATGGCCATCCTTTGAGGCTGAGAGAGTGTGACTTGCCCAAGGCCACCCATGTGGGTTTACATGGCTGAGCTGGATTTCGAACCCTAGTTTCTAGAGTCATAGTCCAACACTCAAACTACAACACCATGCTGACTCTCTGTACCCATCCTTAGGCAGAGTAAAATGACCACTTTAGGCAGCAATGTTTGGAGGGTAGCAATAGCAACCTGCTGGCTATCTTCCTGGACCTCCCAGCAGCTTTCCTCGGTGGAAAGATGGAGCTGTATAGGGCAGGCAACATAACCACAGTCTCCCTTAAACTGGTGGTCTTAAGGATGATGGGTTGTGCTGGCTTTGGCATGGAGGAGAACATATCCCATCACCAGTGGCAGCATCCAGGTAAAAGAATCAGCCAGACAGGAATTTCTATATGTGGAATGGAGGAGGGGAGATCATTCTGTCCTTTGCCTCTGGCAGCAAAATGCCTCTGGCTGAAGGGAGCTAGGCTGTGCATGGACACACAAACACACACAGCCACACTGGTGTTACCAGGTTTTATTATGCTTTTTAAAGGTGATTTTTCAATATTTTGGATTTTGGAATTCCGAATAAGGAAGACTCAACCAGTATTAAATTTTCAAAATGATAATAATGATATTAATTTGGGGAAAATGATAAACAATTAGTAAAAAAAAATTGAGTCATTTGAACCCTGGCTATTAAAACCATTAGGGTTTAATGCTGAAATTCAAATTCTCTCTCAGTTGTGTGGGTAGAAGCTATACAGGTTAAGTCTCCTTTATCCAAAATGTTTGAGACCAGAAGTGTTTTGGATTTCAGATTTATTGGATTTTGGAATATTTGCATATACATAATATCTTGCAGAGGGGACTCAAGTCCATACACGAAATTCATTCATGTTTTGCATATAACTTACATGCATAGCCTGAAGTTAATTTTATACACAATATTTTAATAATGTTGTGCATGAAACAAATTTTGTGTATCCTGAACTATCAGAAAGCAAAGGTGGCACTATCCCAGCCATCCATGTGGACAATTCTGGATTTGGAGTATTTTGGATTTTGGAATTCCAAATAAAGAGACTCAACCTGTACTAAGTTTTCAAAATGACCACTAAGTGGCAGCACATAAGAGAGAAGAAGGAGCATCTGCAGAAGAACAGGGACTTTCCAGGTAGGATAGGACTTTAAAATGAGTTTCACCATCTGATGGCGCTGAATCAAGTGTAACATTTTTGCAACTGAATTGAAAAGTCAAAAATGTTGTGATAGATTGTTCTTTATTCTTCTTCTTTTCTCTCTCTCTCTCCAAGGTGTCATTTTCTCAGCCACCCATCCAAATAATTTTAGATTTTAGAATATTTTGGATTTCAGAATTCCAGATAAGGGAGACTCAACCTGTAGTGGAACTCAAGGTGGCTTAGAGAGATTAAAACAAATACAGATGAAACATATGGAGATACCAACAAAAACAAGTAAAAGTTGCCGCTATTTCCATTGGCCAAATAATATGGCCTTCCTATCTTCTCAGCAAAGAGTCTAGATGACACTGGGCCCAATCCCCAAGTCTGGTGTGAACAGTCTGGCCAAAGTCCAGCCCATTCAGTGCCAAGCCTGAGATATAGCCCCCTTTAAATTTATGTACATCACCCTTTACTCCAGAGCTTCCCTGAAGATCCAAAGCTCTCTGTTCCAAAGCCTTGCAGCTGTTTAAAACATGTCCCACTGTGCTGCCTGGCACACTGGCCATGGCAGCAAGTCAATGCCCCTGATGTGAAGATGAGGTGCCCAGCCATGTGATCAATACTGGGTGCCTCATTTTGACCTCGGAGCCATTGACTTACCACCAGATGAAACAGTGGCTGTGTGAACAGTGTGAACTTGCCTGGCATCAGAATAGTAACAGAGGGGAGGTTGAAGCAGTTCTGGGGCTAGGATACTCCAAGCTGCTCCCAGAGAATCCTAGCCCATTCAGAGACCACCTATATTAAACAATCTCTAGAATTAAAACCATTCTTTAAAAACCCATTAAAATACAAGGATATAAATCAACAAAACAGTGCACTAATAAAAGCCCATTTCGGTCAGTTGCTAAAACTGCTAGATCAGATTTGGAATTTTACAGCATTCCCCCATGTTATTGGACTACAACATCTTTGAACACACACCTGTCATGCTTGCTGGCAGTGGCATCACTAGGGAGGTGCGGAGGGTGCAAACTGCACAAGGTGACACCCCAGAAGAGGGGTGACACCTGGCTGACTCATTCCCCACACACACACCTCCCTGCTGCGCACCATGGTGCATAGCAAGGAGGGAGAGAGCCAAGCACAATAAAGCAGTGTGTGGCAAAAAGATGAAGGTGCGCCGTTTTGGCCAACATCCAAAGCCTCCCCCCTCCTCACCAGGTTACACCCTGCTATAAAATATTTATATATTTTATGTGATTTTTTTTCTCAGCTTAGACAAAATTGCAGTACAGTTCTGCCCCAAATTATGTAATGGGTCACCCCAAAATCCACCCTCTTCACCATAGGGGACAGGAGAGCCAGTTCCTTATAGAAAGATTGGCCTCACTCAGGGTAGGAGAATGGGGAGGAGAAGGTTCAGAGAAGACTTACAATCAGGTATGGTGTGTCCACGGTATCCCTCCAAGCCAGCCCGTTTCAACACCTGGGCCAGCTCACAGCGTCCAAAGATCTTCCCCGCAACCCTGGATGCAAGGCACATGAGGAGCTGCACCAGAAGAAGAAACCTCATCCCTAAAAGGGTGGTGGGAGACTGTGGGGAACACTATCCCAGGTGAACCACAGGTGGGGCGGAGACAGGAATCGACAAGGTGACCTTCATAGAACGAGAAAAACATTGTGAGATATTTTCGTCCTCTATTTATTTATTACCTGTATATCCCACTTTTTCTCCAGTGAGCACGTGGTATATTTGCATAGCCTCCAACTGCCCCAATTTGACAGGGACAGTCTCCATTAATCATCTATTGTCCCAGATTGCCAGCTGCTTTTAAAAGGTCCAGGTTTCTCTCTCCCATTCCCACTTTGACTCATTTAACTCAGGAGAAGGGAGAGGGTAGTAAGGTACAGAATCTCACCCTTCCCTGTGGGATCAGGCAAAAGCAAACTGGTGCATCCCCTCTTAGCCTGTGTGCCTTCCTCAATAAATTTTGCCATCTTGACCATGCTTTGATGTTATATGGTCATATATACCTTGTTTGTCATCTCTGAAATATTGTTGGGTAGCTATAGCAATCTCCTCCCTACTTTATCTAGACAACAACCCTGTGGGGAAGGCCAGGGTAAGAAAGAGAGAGTGAGGACCTCTATAGACTGGCATAAAGAGCTGGCATGGGGGCAGAGTGGGGTTGTGGTGACTTCATGCCAGCCACCCTGAATCCACCCCCACGCCACCCCCAAGTCGCCTGCCTGACCAGATGGCGGGCAGCATCATGCCACATGTTCAGTACAGTGTTTACACATGCTGCACCGAAGAAGCAGAGAACAGCCACCACCGGCATGGCTTAGGGCACCCATTCTGTGGAGCAAAAAAAAAAAAAAAAAGAGCCCCTTTTTGTGGCTTCCTTTTGCTCCATGGAAATGCCAGTCTGTGCTGCGGCATATAGTTGCCGTGGCCTCGATCCAGCAAGGAAAGGGGCAGCTGCAGGCCACTCCAAAGGGGTGGTCTGTTGAGCACCTGACTCACCCAAAATCACATAGGACTCTTTCATACAAGGCTAAATTGGAAGTATAATTTAAGGTCAATTCGAATGCAATCATGGGTTTTACGTTATTGCAAATTAACTCTTCACATGCAAATTCGGGCAGGAGGGAAGCCAATTCGAATGCAATCATGGGTTTTACCTTATTCCGAATTAAAGCTTCGCATGCAAATTTGGGCAGGAGGGGGTTAATTTCGGGTAATGGGAAGTAATTCCGAACGGAGCAGGGGTTCATGTAAATTCGCTAAACAAGCGAATTTACATAAATCCGCATTGGCTCCATTCGGAGTTGGGAGAAATTCCTCCCCGTTTGAAAGAGTCCATAGTGAGTTTCATGGCTCAGTGGGGACTAAAACCTGAATCTCCCAAGTCCCATCTCTGTGTAATACTCAAACCACTGCATCAACTGGCCTGCCAGAATATTCTGACTCTCCCAAGAATTTACTTGTCCTTTTCCCTGCTTGAGAAATGGAAAAGACTTTCTGTGAATTGTCTTGGGTTAATGAGGATATTCCTTTCCATATAACCATACAACATTCTTGAGGGATCAATACTTGTCCACTAATAAAATTAAATTACATTTCTGGAAGTTAATATTTAAAATGTCGTTGAGAGCAAATTTTTATCACACAAATGATCAATATATAAACCAAACCACAAGAAAGGAGAATCAAAAGACTGCAGCAACAATAGGACAATAACATTAATCTCATATACAAGCAAAATAATGCTCAGAATTCTGCAGTACAGACTCCAACCATACCAGGAAAAAGAGATTCCAGAGGTGCAGGCAGGATTCGGGAAAGGAAGAGGCACCAGAGACCACATCACAAACATACGATGGCTAATGGAGTATGCCAAACGAATTCCAGAAATGTGTTTTATTGGCTACAGCAAAGCATTTGACTGTATAGATCATGGAAAGCTATAGAACTCACTCAGATTTGATAGCACTGATGAGAAATCTGTACCAAGGACAAGGGGCCACTTCAGAACAGCCATCATATTCCCAATCACTATGTATGGATGTGAGAGTTGGACAGTAAAGGAAGCAAACAGAGGGAAAATCAACTCATATGAGATGCGGTGCTGGAGAAGCATGCTTAGAGCTATGGAAGCCCATTTGGCCTTTTTGATAGGAAACTGTGCACCACAACTTGAAGGACAGCCAAAAAAGCAAACAGATGGGTCTTGGAACAAATAAAGCCAGAGATCTCCTTAGAAGCTAAAATGATTAAATTGAGGCTGGTGTACTTTGGCCATATAATGAGAAGGCATGAATTACTGGGAAAGGCACTAATGCTAGGAAAGGTAAAGGGTAGAAGAAGGTCTGATAGATGGTCAGGAGGAATATGGGGATGGGCTTGCATGAACGAAGCAGAAAAGTGGAAGATAGGAGTTCTTGGAGGTGTCTCATCCAAAGGGTCACCATGAGTCAAGGTCGACTTAAGGGCAGATAACAACAACAACAACAACAACAACAACAAACCAACCAGCCAAATTTAAACAGCAGCAAAGTTTAGACAACCTTTGAGGGCTGAAGACTGTATTCATTACTAGCTGAAGTGTACTCAGCACTGTAAAGGTCCTACCTAACACCCCAAAAAGGGTCCACGGGACATCCTGTTTTCTCATTCTCCCTTCTCTTTTACCTTGGGAATCTTACCTCAAATAGCCCTCTCCTGATTTTTTGCTTTTTTTAAACCTCAGTATGACTTAGTCCTCTCCACTTTCCCCATATTTGCTCCCTGCTTAAGAAATCTTAATAGCAGTCTCAGAGAACCTGCTCTTGTTTCTACCTCTAATTCCCCCCTCCCCCCCAAAAAAACCAGTTTCACCATGAATCTCATATATTGACAGCTCCCAGTCTTCCATCTTACTTCTAGAAAGTGCTCTCCTGGTTTGGAATTTCAACTTGAAACTGGCCAGTACAATTTAGGCTACAACCCAAAACATTCTATCAAATTTTGAAAGCATCTGCCATTCTGATATCTGGTGAAAGCATCTGCCATTCTGATATATGCAACTTGGACAATAACAAAAATGCTGTCAACATTTTGAGGTATCTTTCCTAATTTCTGAGCGAGCTATGAAAGATCCTAGAAAGACCATTTGACCTTTTTTATATAAAACTGTGCACTGCAACTTGAATGACAGCCAAAAATGCCTGATCAGATTTGAGACATCTAGCATTTAGCATTTACATTTCTATACTGCTTATCAGTGAACTCAGCATTCTCTTAGGCAGTTTACAATCTGTAAGCCAATTGTTCCTAACAAGCTGGCTACGCATTTTACCAACCTACAAAAGGATGGAAGTCTGAGTCAACCTTGAAGCCCTGGGATTGAACTCACAACCTTATGGCTGTAGTACTGGCATATCTATCTATCGCTATATGTCATACCCTCCAACATTTCACAGATGAAAACCAGGACACATGTAGCCACACAACACCAGAGTGTGATCAAAATGACAAAAGTAATTAATGAGGAAGATTCTTCCCCCCTCCTCTTCTCTACTCCCTGATAATTTGTTTCTGTTGCGTGTCTTTAAGTAGTTTCCAATTTATCACAGCGCTAAGGCAACCTACATATGTCAGAATTCTGTAGGAAAGAGTCATGGCAGTTAAAGTGGTGTAAAACTGCTTTAATTGGACAGTGTGACTACTCCCCAAGCCATATGATTCGGCGCCAGGCCCTGAGGCCTGGCTATCCTACTCAAATTGCCTTCCATCCAAGCAATGGTCCTGTCCATGCCCACCTCAACTTTATTGGTGATATAGGATTAAAACTCCAGGTTAGTCATTAAGGGACAACTTGGAGGCTTGGTCTCAGCCTTACTGCCAACTCATTTCAAAAAGATGTCGGCTGCTCCCTCCCACTCCAATGCTTGGAAAGGCAAATATAGAATCATAGAATCATAGAATCATAGAATCATAGAGTTGGAAAAGACCACAAGGGCCATCCAGTCCAACCCCCTGCCATGCAGGAACTCCCAATCAAAGCATACCTGACAGATGGCCATCCAGCCTCTGCTTAAAGACCCCCAAGGAAGGAGACTCCACTACACTCCGAGGGAGTGTGTTCCACTGTCGAATAGCCCTTACTGTCAGGAAGTTCCTCCTAATGTTGAGGTGGAATCTCTTTTCCTGCAGTTTGCATCCATTGTTCCGCGTTCTAGTCTCTGCAGCAGCAGAAAACAAGCTTGCTCCCTCCTCAATATGACATCCCTTCAAATATTTAAACAGGGCTATCATATCACCTCTTAACCTTCTCTTCTCCAGGCTAAACATCCCCAGCTCCCTAAGGCGCTCTTCATAGGGCAAGGTTTCCAGACCCTTCACCATCTTAGTTGCCCTCCTTTGGACATGCTCCAGTTTCTCCACATCTTTTTTGAAATGTGGTGCCCAGAACTGGACACAGTATTCCAGGTGGGGCCTGACCAAAGCAGAATAGAGTGGCACTATAACTTCCCTTGATCTAGAAACTATATTTCTATTGATGCAGCCTAAAATTGCATTGGCTTTTTTAGCTGCCGCATCACACTGTTGACTCATGTTCAGAATAATAATAATAATAATAATAATAATTTATTTATATACCGCCTTTCCAAAAAAGATCAAAGCGGTTTACAAAAGTGGATAAACAAATACACAAAATATATAGATGATTTACATAAGCAAATAAATTAAATATCTAAATAATATTTAGATGGCATGAAGGGAGGGTCCTTTCCTTCAGGCAAGCCCTGATGGGGCCTGCCTCTTGTCTCCCTCCCAAGCCGGAGGATGGCAGTTGGTATGGAGGGAGGGCGCTCTTTCTTCAGGCAAGACACAGCAACCCAAATTCCCCAAATTCTTCAGTTGTGACCCAGCTGCTGTCACTCCACAGTGCAATGAAAGTGAAGGATGCCTCTAATTTTAGTCCAAACAACAAAAGAATTATGTCTGAGTTTGTCACAAGTTCATGGAACACTGTACTAGACTCAGCTTTCCTTGCAAGGTTTGAGACAGAATCCTCACTGCTCCAGTGACCAGGATGGTTGGGCAGTTTGTGGAAGTGTTGTCCAAAAAAAGTAGCTTTTCCGAGCTCTGCCTCATACATTGGACAAAACATATGGGGCCCAGGTCCCCCCAGACTAACCAGAACTCAGGAATCTAGCCTTATGCACCTGTTCTCTGTTTATCTCAGAAGGCCAAATCTCCATCCCAAAGCAGTGGGTGAGTGCTGTCTCTCACTCAGCCTGGCTTCTCTGTTCCCACCCTCCTGAAGGCTCAGGATACATTAGAGGAGTACTAGGATCCCTCTGGGATTAGAGACAGAGGCTCATGAGACAAAGGGGCTTCTGGAATCCAACAAAGTTCCTGTGACATCATGGCAACATGACTTCTAGAACATTCCCTGTTTCTATCCTGGCCTTCATCCTCTGGATGCATACAGCATACCAGCCTCATTCACCGTCCCCCAAGCAGTGCTGCTGTAGATCCCCTTACCCCTTGGAGGGTAGAGATGTGCTGCCAAGGACATTGTACCATTCCATCTGCTCTAATTTAGTTCCCTTTCCCAGTGGTGGGAGGACTGATCATGTGTTATCACTTGTGCAAATAGTTCAATAAGCTCCACAGCTGATAAGAGAAGCTAGGACATCTTAAAGGGCATCCTCTCTTGGCTTGGATATTGCATAGATCAGTGATTACCAAACTTTTTTGGGCTACCATCTTGGCCAACAACGCTATTGCACTCCCCCCCCCCATGCCTATTTCTCGGCATCTTGTTTATGCAGCAGCCAGACAGCAAAGGCCAGAAAGGGTGAGAGGCTTCTTGGTTGCTGCATGACCAGCTGCTCAGTTGCTGCTCCCAAGATGACTGGGTGCAAAGGGAGAAACTTCTTCCTGTTGAGGAAGGACTCTCAGTCTTTCTTCACTGAGTCAGAGAGGGGCACAGCCAGCTTTCCACTTTTCTCTCCAGCAAGGAAGGACTTGTCTCAATCCAAGAGAGGCGAAGGATTCTTTAGAAGAATCAACTCTGGATATCTCCCTCTTCTTCCCCAGAAATGTGCTCCCCCACACCCCCACAAACATCGTTCCTTCTGCTACCTATTCTCTGACCTGTTTGATGTAAGAGAGGACAGGTTCACCAGAGAAATTTCCAGATTGTTGTAAAGCCGGAGGTCGTTGATTCCTCACCTGTTTGTGCCAAAAAAGGAGCAGGTTTTGTTCCTGGATGCCCTCTGGGGGAATATGGGAGCATTTTCAGCATTTGGGAGGAGCTTCCTAGACCATTTTAGGCCCTAGAAACCAAAGAAAGTGTGCAGAAGTCATTCCTATCCACTTCCTATTTCAAAAAAAGGCTTCTTCTTGACCTAAATTGGCCCAGAGAAATTATAAAATGTGGTGGCAATGTGCCCCTCACTACCTTGAGTGGACATTTTGAGGCATTTTGGGACTTAACAAGTTTATGGGGAAATTTTGCAAAAATTGTCTTTGAAAACTAGGGGTCCAGGTGGCCTCCAAATGTGATGACAATCCCCTCAAAACCTTCTAGAGTGCATCTGGGGGCATTATTGAGCACATCAATCAATCAATCAATTTATTTGGGGGGGGGAGTGACCCCTGAGAGCCAGAAAAATGGCCCTGGAGTGTACTCCTAATCAGGTCCACAGAACACTTCCGTCTGTTTGCTTATCTCCTTGCTCCAGTGGAGGATATAGAAAAAACTAGCCTTGAAAAAATCATTGTTAATAATTTATGTCAGAATGTTAATGTTAATCTGACAGTAAGGAAAAGGAAGATTTAGAACGGTACTCTGTGGTCCCCATGGGTTAAATGGAAAACCAAAGAGGTGAAATTCTATATAACCATGGGCACGCTGGCCTCAAATACTCTCTAGTCTGACCCTGAGACAGCATGTCCAAAAGAGAAAGCAAAGGAAGAGACACATTTATATAACATTAATATCCTAATTAATATACACATTATATTGCAATAGATATATTTCCCTAAAGATGTATATCATATGTAATACATGTGCGATAATTATATACAGGTTGAGCATTCCTAATCTAAAAATAAAAAAAAACCTAAAATGCTTCAAGATCTGAAATTTTTTGAGAGCTGCCATGATGCCATAAGTTCAATGGCTCAATGTATACAAACTTTGTTTCATGCACAAAATTATTTTAAAATATTGTATAAAATTAGCTTCAGGCTATGTGTATATAGTGTATATCATCACACATGTGCTTTATTATATGAAAGGGTACTTGAAAGTTCTTAGCCTGACCCACTTCCCAAATCTGAGAGAACTTTTGTTATCGTAGCTGGAAACAGTGTTCTTTTGAATTGTAAACTGCTAATTTTCGGGATCCTAGCTCCAATTTCTGATTTTTGTCAGATCATTTATAGAACCAGGCCAATGAAAAGTATGGAATTTTCAAGTGCTGGACTACATGCTATCAAGAAATTTCTGTTCCTTTAGAAGAAAACTCCAAATGAAACCCATAAGTATATGAAGCAAATATTGAGTGACAAGTGCCTGTCATACCCAACTTTAAAGAAGTAGTGTGCCAACTTTCAGCATGGAAGATTTTGAGACCAAAGATGGAAGGTCTGGGAGGTCTTCAAAGTGTCAGCTCTTGAAATGGTTGAGCATGTTCATGACCTGATTTTGGCAGATTGGCAAATCTCAGATAAAATAATTGCTCAGACACTAGTGATACCCCTGGAACATAGTGGATTCATAATTCATGACTATGCAGAAGCTGTTACCCATGTTGGTGCCAACCAGCAACAAAATTGAGTAGATTTTGCTGCATTTTGAGTGATCTAGTGATAATTTTTTAGAATGACTTCTCACTGTTGATGAAACATGATTACATCAGACCACACCAAAGTCCTTGCAGTGGTGGCACTCAGATTCTCCACAGTCAAAGAAATTCAAGACTCAAAGGTTAGCAGGAAAAGTCAAGGCTGCAGTTGTTTTAGGATAAACCAAACAAACAAACATCTTCATTTATACACCACTTCATACCGCCTAAGGACTGTCTAAACGGTTTACAACTGTAAGCTACTTGCCCCCAACAATCTGGGTACTCATTTTAGCGACCTCGGAAGGATGCAAGTCTGAGTCGAGCTTGAGCCCTTTTGCTGGTCTTGAACTCGCAACCTCATGGTTTTGAGTGAGTGGCTGCAGTATAGGATTTTAACCACTGCGCCACCAGGGCTCCTAAGGAAATTATTTTGATGACGGACTATCTTCAGAAGTGCCAAACAGTTCATGCAAAATACTATTCTAATTGGCCGTGCTGATTAAAGGAAGCATTGAAAGAAAAACAACAAAGGAAAATGTAGAAAGGTGTTCTATTTTGTAGAATAATGCGTCTGGCCATAGGGCGGTAAGACGATGGATGTTTTGAAGAATTTGAGGCTTGAGTGCATCACCCATCCTACTCACCAGATCTTTCTCCATCTGACAATTTTCTGTTTCCAAACTTTAAAAAGAGTTTGAAAGGAAAGAAATTTCAATTTAAATGATTCAGGGTTAATGTCTTTTATCTATTGTTGTTTTGGTGTACTGTTTGTTGTCTGTTGTTCTGTTTTAGAATGTATTAAAATTTATTTTAAAAAATGATTCAGAGGCAATACTGGTAGCACCAACAGAGCAGCATTTCAGTGTCAAAACATCAGAATTATTTTAAAAGATTTTTTGGAAGAGTTAAAAAAACGTGAAAATAATGTGCCAAGTGCATCAAACTCTGGGGTGAATGTGTGGAATAGCATGTAGATTTCATAGCTAGTCATTGCCTTCTTGGTCAAGCCAAGAACATTTCAGCACCACTTTGTACATGCACTGATTAATATATAGAGATGTGAATTTAGAAGCAATGACTATAATTTATACAGGAATATAATAGTCTCACCATGGCAGGGAAGACTGAGCTCAAGTGATAGCAATAGGAAGCCACTGGATTGTCCAAGCCTGGCCTATAAAAATAAGGCACAAGACTCTACTCTTGTCTAATCCACAGTATACCTCCTTCTGACTGCTTGCTGTTCATACTCAGCTAAAGGACATAGAAAACCTGGCCTTCAAAAATAATTGTGTTGATAATATAGGTCACAGTGTTATTATAATCTGAAATTAATTTGATAGTGAAGAAAGGGGAGATATGGACACTACTGTTTCACTTCCTTGTGGACTAAAGGGAAAACAGAAAGAAGACATTGGAATTCTATTTCCGCTTGGGTGTTGGGCTTTACTTTTCTTTACTGTTGCAATATTTCCAAAGGAGAAGGTGAAAGAGGTCATTTGCTAGACTAGGAAAATGCAGACGCTGATTAATGTGTTATAGTATTCATATGGTAATTTACATGTGTGTGTAATATAATATAATATAATGTGGTATATATTATAACATACACTTGCTAATTAAAAAGTGGATGCAAATTTTCAAAGCAATGACTATAAGTTATAAGAGGAATATAACAGTTTCACTGGGATGCTTGCACAGTTTAGCTTTCCCAGGGTCTTCTGTCAACAAGCAGCTTTAGATTCCCAGATCTCCTCTTGGTTGGACAGCCCTTCAAAGAAGGGGCAAATTCACTTAGGAATTTATCAGATGATGGAAATTGGAAGCATAATCCAATGGCAATCCAAACGCAAATCATGGGGTTTCACATTATTGCGTATTAAAGTATCTCATGCAATTTCGGGCAAGAGGGAAGTCATTTCGAATGCAATCATGGGCTTTGCGCTATTGTGTATTAAAGTATCTCACACAATTTTGGGCAATGGACAGTCATTTTCGGGTTATGGGAAGTCATTCTGAATGCATTCCGAATGCAATTGGAATTCATGTAAATTCGTTAAACTAGCGAATTCACGTGAGTTCGAATTGGCTCCAATTGTCTCCATTTGAAATAAAGAGAAATTCCTCCCGTCTGATAAACTCATTATGGAACTGTCCTCTTCTGCAATTTGGGAATTGCAGAAGAGGCCACCTAGCTTGACCAGAGCCTGAAAATGTTACTTTTTGGATATGGGGGCAAGGGTGCTCTTATTGAAAGACATCCTTTTTCCTAGTTCTGACTTGGGGTTGCCCTTCCAAGCCAATCCCACCCCCTTTCCTTCCTCTCTTGGACTCCATGGCTATCATCTTCTGTGACAGGGATGGGGCTCATGCACCCCCCCCCCCCCAGATGTTGTTGGACTAAATCTCAGATTAATTCTAGCCAGCACAGGGAGGAACTCTGGGAGCAGCAGTCCAACAGCAATTGAAATTCCTCTCTGAGTTCCTCCCAGACTCAACCAGCTGCACTGTTGTCCTGGTCCACTAGATCCACTAGGATCAACAGAAGGGTCATTCACATGCTTGTTTTTGTTCTTAGGAGATGTGTATTGCTGTGCTGATGTATATCAGGTTTGTTGTTCCCATTTATTTTTGTGATTCCAAATGTGTTTGAGTCATTTTAACCCAAAGTTATTCACACATGTCAGTGTTTCAGGTTAAATTGAAGGTGGTAATGCAAATGTGATTGATGCATCTTGGGTTGATTTTAACTAGTTTAGACAATGGATTCCTTCCCTGTGATAAATTCCTCCTCTTGCCACATGAGGGCTCGCACAAACTAAGCATTCACCTAACAGTAACAGTAACAATAGTAATAAATTTTATTTCTTACTTTCTCAAGATACAGTACAAGATTAAAACACATAAAACTATTTCAACACATAAGTTTAAAATACATAGGACATATTAAAATCACCCAACATAAAATTAAAAATATAACAATTTAAAATTAATAGTTTAAAATCAACCGAGCAGCCCTGCAAGTTGGATGCAATACACAGAAGAATTATATAAAAGAGATGACAAAATGAAGGACACATGGAATGAAGAACCATATGAAGATGAACCTCAAATTCTAAAAAGTTAGGTGGAAGCTGTAATAAGAGAAATGGCAAAAAACAAGTCTCCAGAAACAGATGATATTCCAATCAAACTGCTGCAGTCCACACTGACACGAGTCAACTCTAGTGCTAACCAACATATGTCAACAGATATGGAAAACAAAAGGATAGCCAACAGATTGGAAGCGATCAATATACATCCCCCCCACAAAAAAGGATACACAAGAGGCTGCAGCAACAACGGGACCATAGAGTTAATCTTCCACATAAGATTATGCTCAAAATTCTGCAATGTAGACTCCAAACATAAATGGAGAGAGAAATCCCAGAGGTCCAAGCAGGGTTCAGGAAAGGAAGAGGGACTATGGACCGCATTGCAAACATATAATGCCTAATGGAGTCCACCAATTCCAAAAGAAAATCACGTGCTTTATAGATTACAATGGCCCCTTCCTATACATGGGGAATCCATTCCAGATGTATTTCCATTTATGGGAAAAACCATGTATTTTCTACGGCAGCACATTCTATTTTGTCTGCTGTGGCTTGCTTTATACATAGGCTCAAATCCGCGTAAGGCAAGCCTGCGTATGGCACGGGCACACAGTATAGCAAAGCCTGTCAGTGCATAGATCATGAAAGGCTATGGAACATCCCTAAAGACATGGGAGCACCAATACATCTAATAGTTCAGAACAAGAGGCTACTGTCAGAACAGAACAAGGAGAAACAGAATAGTTCCCAATTGGCAAATGGATCAGGCTTGGCTGTATCTTATCACCCTATCTGTTCAACTAAGGGCCTGTACAGACAGGCACTTTGTGCCAGCCAGGGCCTGAACTAGGTTTGCCCGAGGGCTGAGTGTTTACATGCTCCAAGCCCTTCTTGCAGCACGCGGGCACCATCTTAGCATGCACCTGACCAAATGGTGCGCACCCTGATGATGTCACTTGTGTGCAGCATCCAAACGGTGCTGCACGCGAGGGGTGGCATAAGGCCGCACTGCAGCCCTTATGGTTCCCCTGTAGCACCAGGAATAGGAGCTGGATTTTACGGCTCCTTTTCAAGTGGGTGGGGGGAGGGGGGAGGCAACCAGTTGCTGTGTCCCCAACCCAGCACTTCCAAGGGTGGCACAGAGCTGCCCCTGTCGAGCTATCTGTCAAGCCCCTTATATGTAGAACATATAGATTGTAAGAAAAGCAGGCTTGGACACAGAAGAAGAAGGAGTGAAAATAGGAGTTAGGAATATCAACAATCTGAGATATGCTGATGACACCATCATACTTGCAGAAAACCTCACAGACCTGGATCAATTACTAAGGAAAGTCAAGGAAGAAATTGCAAAGGCAAGCTTACTGTTGAACATAAAGAAAACAAATAATGACTATGGAGAACTTACATAAATGCAAACTAGACAATGAGGAAATAGAAATAGTAAAAGAGTTCTCAAAACTGGGATTAAATATTGATAGAAATGGGGACAGTAGCCAGGAAATCAGAAGAAGATTAAGAATGAAGAGGGAAGCTATGAAAGCACTAGAAAAGATTCTAAAATGCAAAGATATACAACTCAGCACAAAAGTTAGAATCATACAAGCCATTGTATTCCCTGTTAACTTGTATGGACATGAGAGCTGGATAGTTAAAAAAGAAGACAGGAAGAAAATTAATTCATTTGGGTGTGGGAGAAGACTGCTGAGGATCCATGGACAGCCAAAAGGATAAACGAATAGTCTC
The DNA here is from genome assembly GCA_034509955.1 of Urosaurus nigricauda. Taxonomy (NCBI): domain Eukaryota; kingdom Metazoa; phylum Chordata; class Lepidosauria; order Squamata; family Phrynosomatidae; genus Urosaurus; species Urosaurus nigricauda. Next base: position 148,963,954 of record JAOEGL010000002.1, on the reverse strand, counting down.
CTAGAGCAGATCAAGCCAGAAATCTCCCTAGAAGCAAAGATAACAAAACTGAGGCTGTCATACTTTGGACACATCATGAGAAGGCACAACTCACTGGAAAAAACAATAATGCTAAGAAGGAGGTGGAAGGAAGTAGAAAGAGAGGAAGGCCACATGCTAGATGGATGAACTCTATTAAAGAGACCATGAATTTGCAGGAGTTGGGCAGAGCAGTGGAGGACAAGGGGTCTAGGAGATGTCTCATTAACAGGGTTGCCATGAATTGAGATTGACAGGAGGGCAGTTAACAACAACAACAACGGCAAGAAGAGATAGGTCTTTAATAATGTTTAAAATTCAAACAGCGTACTGAAAGCATCGTAATTTAATTAGATATATGGTCACAGCAACTAGGCTGGCATATGCAAGATACTGGAAAAGTGAGAAATAATCAAATTCTATGAAATGGATGGAGTAACTTATGAAAATAGCAGAAATGGATAAATCTAACAATTTGATTAAAAACATCTCATTGAAGGGATTCTTGGAAATATTGGGTCCATTTATGGATTATATAAAGCGTCAGAGGGTAAGCTGTGAGTTGAGTTAAAGATAGTAAGGAGGTAATAAGAAATCCTATATGGAGAAATATTAAAAATAATAGGAACTTTGGAATAATTTATATTTAGTTAATTTGTATTTAATGCTGGGAGTGTATTTAAAGGAAATAATATAGAGACAATTTGAGGGCATCAGGAAGTCTATTTAAGGGGTGGGAAGACGGATGAGAGGTTGTAAGTAGTTAATGTTGTAATGTTGTATATGTATTATTATTTTTTCTTTTCTCCATTTCTAATTGTTGTTTTCTTTTGCTTTGTTTTGTTTTTGTTATTTGTATAGTAAATTTTTGTTGTTGTTATATTTTAAGCTTTCAGTAATCAAAATTATTTTATATGCATGTTTAGCTGTCAAATCTCTCTCAACAGATCATTTCACATTCTAAGGATGGCTGATGATGAAATCATCTATAACTTTCAAAGATTACAATGCTGGACATAAGTGGATCTACATTAAACAATTATATCATTTTCATATTGCTTTAATTGTCATGGCTCCATGCTATGGATTCCTGGAGTCTACAGTTTTGTAAGGTACATCAGCTTCTGTACCAGAAAACTCTAATGTGGCTGCCATACTACAGAATACTATGTTCCTCAACAGATTAAAAATCCCAGGATTCCATAGGATGGAGCCAAGGCAGTGACAGGTGGGATCAAAGTGTTATAATTGTACAATGTGGATGCACCCAAAATGTACATTAAGAGATTGAATCAACTCACTAGGATTTACTCCTTTGAGCAGAGGTGTGGAGGATGACACTGCATCAGGAAGGAAAGAATTAGACAAGCAGAAAGAAGGAACGGTTAGGTTTAAATATATACCAGGACTATGGAGCTTATTGCTTGGCATTTTGATTCGGCTCCAGCCTCTTGGGCTGCAGCTGGGAAGTGGGATGGGGGTGGGGATTATCACATGCTAAATTGTCGCTGAATCGTTGGCCACCATCAACTCGAGTCCCAGCTGGGTCCAAGCCACGCTCCACCAGCATTTTTTAGAATTCAGAAAGCTTTCCAACTTCTAAAAAGTGCTGGTGGGGTGCGGTTCGGACCTGGGCTAATGGCGGCCAGCAATTAGGTGGCGATTTAGTGTGCAATAATCCCTGCCCTATCCCTGTGACCCTATCACAGGGTTTTCTTGGCAATGTTTCTTCAGAGGGGGTTGCCATTGCTCCCCTCTGAGGCTGAGAGAGTGTAACTTGCCCAAGGTCCCCCAGTGGGTTTCCATGGCAGAGCAGGGATTTGATCTCTTGTCTTCCACAGACCTAGTCCAGCACTGAAAACACTAACCACTTTGGCTCTTGTATATTTTTCCTTATATGGTTCTTGTATATGCTTTCTGCTTCCACGCTGCAGAAATAAAGCAGTTTGACACCACATTAACACCACATGGGATTTGTAGTTTGGTGAAGTATTTAGCCTGGTCTGGCAGAGAGTGCCTCACCAAGCTAGAAATCCCAGGATTCTCCAGGACAGAGTGATGGCAGTTAAAGTGCTGCCAAACTGCTTTATTTCTGCAATGTCAATATACCCTTAGTAAATAAATCCCATAAAGGTCAACCATAATTACAGCCAGGTAATTTAGTATCAGATTGCATCTTTAAAATTTGGGAGTTGTCTGAACTGGAGCAAAATAACTTTGGGAAGTTGAAGTTTCTGATTTGAAGGATTCATTTACACCAATACATTGATGCAGAACAACTTGGTGCCCTTCTCAGTAATGAAGGTGGACCTTGAACCAAGCCTACGTGAGCCACAGAAAGCTTGGTGAATGCCTTCAGAAATAACCCCACGATCCATTTTCCATTGGTTTTAGGATAACAAGCAGGAACCCATGGGCACCACATACATATCCCACTGTTTATTCTTGGTTGGATTGGATTAGATTAGATTAGATAAAATGGTGAAAGTCAGGCAGCAAAACATATTAGAGTCCTTCAGACTTGGCAATGAAAGTTATACGGGGAAATCCCGACTTTGCAGTCTCAAAGATCAACGACATGTTTCCTTGAATACACACAATTCTTGGCTTAGGATCTCTTTCTTTGTTCATATTCAAATAAGGCAGGCAGTCCATTTGGGGCCACTGTGTGCAGTTGGGTTTAAGAGTAAATCTCTCCCATCAAACTGGTTTTCTTTCCAAATTTACCCATGCATTCAATTGAAGAAAAACCCACAATTGTCCTGATCTGGCAGGGACCATCCTTATTTATCTTCTGTCGTCCCATGTTTTTAGCTGCTTTTAAAATGTTCCAGTTGCTCTCTCCCCAGTTTCCCCCTTTGTCTTCAGTTTACTTCATTTGCTGCAAACTGTCTTCAAAGTGCAAAAGTAGTTTCCACTCAGCTAACTCAGCAGGTGGGAGAGAAAAGGAGATGGGAGAATCTTCCCTGTAGGCTCAGGAAAAAGCAAACAGCTGCAGCCTTTCCTTGCTTGCATATTCTGCCTCATTAATATCTTTAGCCATCTTGACAACACTCCGATGTTATTTGGCCACTGGATCTCCCTATATAGTTCTGCCTGAGTTTAGAGGTCTTCAGGGAAGACTTCCTCTCATTCTCACCACCTTCCTAAACATGTTTGATGACAGAGAGAGAGACTTCTGAGTAGACATGGGAGACTAGGGCTGCATCCACACTGCAGAAAAAATCTGGTTTGACACGACTTTAACTGCCATGGCTCAATGCTATGGAATTCTGAGAAGGGTTGTTTGTTATGGTACCATCTGCACTAGTGCTGCAACAAACTATATTTCCCAGGCTTCCATAGCATTGAGCCATGGCAGTTAAAGTGGTGTCAAACTGGATTATTTCTGAGTGTGGATGCAGACTAGGTTGATCCTCATTCTCCTCTCCTTTTGCCTTGCATGGAAAAGCCATTTTATTTAGACAGGTTTGGGGGCTATTCTGGAATGGCCTTTTAATGGTGGGAGGTCTAAAGGTAAAGGTAGTCCCTTGACATGAATGCCTAGTTGTAACTAACTGTAGGGGGCGATGCTCATCTCCGCTACTAAGCCAAAGAGCCAACATTGTCCAAGGACTGCTCTGATGGTCATGTGGCCAGCATGACTGCACCAAACCCTGTTACCTTCCCACCAAAGGGGTACCAATGTATCTACTTACATTTGCATGCTTTCCAACTGCTAGGTTGGCAGAAGCTGGGACTAGTGACAGGAGCTCATCCCATCATGCGGCACTTGGACCTCGAACTGCCAAGCATCTGATCTTCCGATCTTCAGAATTGGCATCTTAACCACTAAACCACCACAGCCCTTGTATTTTTTACTCAATCATTTTTTTAAAAAAAAGAGACATTAGTAAAATGAGTTGGTAATCTTAAATTAGACACCACATACTTAATGTTAGGTGGTATTCAGTTCTTATTGAAGAAAAACCCATCTCTGTTCCAGAAGAAGAAACTGAAAATCATTTTTATCAGAAAGGAGAGATATAAATTAAATATTAAAAAAAAAAAAACCCAACAACCAGATTTCCCCAGTTGATAGAGTTTCATAACACTGGATATTGTTCTCCTCAGTACAGTGTTGTTGTCCGGCCATAACTGGTGTGGTCAATGAACAAAATAAATCTCAGCAGTCTCCTGTTCATGCCATACATTCACATTCCTTACCCACAGATCCTTGTCCCCTGTGCTGTGGGACTTTCTCTTCTTTTCAAGAGAGGCCAAGAGAACATACCATCCATCGTTACACTTCTGAAAATTGGAACGCATGTGGCCAGGCAACATCAGAGTGTGATCAAGACGGCAAAAGTTATTAATGAAGAAGAACAGAGACCCCTAAGAGAGGCTGCAGCAGTTTGCTTTTCCCTGATCCCACTGGATTCTTCCACTTCCTCTCCCCACTACTAAGTTAATTGAATGCTAACTACTGTTGGACTTTAAACTCAGTTTGCAAGATATGAAGTAAGCTGAGAACAAAGGGGAGAAGTGGGAGGAAGAGAGAGAAACTGGGCCATTTAAAGGAAGTTGAAAAAGTGAGATGATAAAGGAGTAATTAGGCCTCTCCTTGCCAAAGCGAGACAATTGGAGGATATGCAAGGAGCCTGTAGAACAGGGATTGACAACTATGGTCTGATAGATATTTTCAGACATCAGATACCAGCTGTCCCAGCCAGCATAGCCAATAGTGACAAATGTGGGTGGGACCCAAAACTCAAAATTTTCTGGTCAACCACAGTTTGCTCCCTCTGCTCCAAGAGTGGCTTCAGAGTGTCTCTTCTCTTTCTAGGAAGGAAGGTATAAACAGAGTTCTTCTAGCAGCACCCAATTGTGGTGGTGCTTGGGTTTGGCAGGGGTATGGGCTGTAAAAATGAGTGGGTTATATGTGACTTGTAGGCTGTATAGACTGCCAGTCTTCATCTTGGTAAATCGCTTCTGAACATGGGGCTCATAGACTTCTGGATGCAATACTTTATCCTACCCCTTCATAATCCCAACAATAGCATTATGATTCCACCTTCATTGCTGTGGTTCCACCCTGTGGAAGCCTGGGATTTGTAGTTTGGGGAATGCTATTTAGGCTTCTCCGCCAGGGAGATCATCTGGTGCCTCTGACAAAACTATAACTCCCATAGGATGCAGATTTGGCAGCTCAAGTGGGATCATAGTGCTACAACTGTATAGTTTGAACCCCCCCCCCAGTCCCTTCTTTGTGTTGGCTCTGACTTCATATTCTGTTGACACACTAGCCGAGGGGAGGGTTTGTCTACTAAAGGTTCTCTCAAAGTCATGTCTATCATGGTGTGACCTTTCCATAGGTGTGCCAAAAAATCTGTTATAAAAACTGGCCACTGCATCCTCCTTTTCACAACTTGACTTTGCTTGAACAGCCATGATGAGGACTCTCTGCTCACTCTTCCTCCTTGCCTGTGCCCTGGCCACAGGACAAGCAGAGTACCTCTCACAATGTGATGTGGCCCAGCAGCTCCAGCAATTGGGAATGGATGGATTCGCTGGCTACAGCCTGGCCAATTGTAAGTGAGTCCATGGGGTGAAATTGCATTGGTTGGCAAGCATATATGGAAATAGCAGACTGCTTAGGAAGGGGCAAGACTGTGTATTATGTTAGTGACAGAGTGTTGATCCTCCATATCTATCTTCCCAGGTATCCAGCCGGAGATATGGAGGATGGTGGGCTCTGTCATTCTAGTTATATTGAACTGGGAGCAGAGTGAATCTAAGGGCATGTTAATGTTTGTCTGTTAGTTACCATATAACCAACCTTTCCTCCAACAAAGGCAGTATATCTAGCTTTCCTTCTCTTCCTCACCAGTGGAGGATTGGTGTCACCCAGGATTGACCTCCCACACCACATCATACAGAATCCTTAGTAATGTTTTTTTGTACTAATGTTATTCATAAATCGTAATTCCCTTATATCACTGAACATAATGGCAATAGTTGTGACATTAACAACTAGCAAAATTAAAATTTATACCTCTCAATTCCAATATCATATGCCCAGCCTCAAGGTATTTACATGTGCATTGTTTCAAGTGGTTAAAGTGAAAATTTGGTAAGGTATCTTTTTTTTTCCTAAGAAAATTTTGAAAGAAATTAGTCCCTCACCGTCGACTGTGCCAGCTTGGATTGACAGTGGGTTGCAGTCCAGCAACGTCTGGAGGGACACACATTCCTCACACCTTTCTCAGATCAAGGACCTGAAGACAATCTAGAAAGGGCTGGGGCAATATAAAGCTGCTCCATTGGGGCCTGGTTTGTGCTGAGACAACACCTGATTTTTCTGTGCAATTGCTGCTCCTTTGCTGGACAGCATCATAGTTATTCCCCTATATATTTTGATTTTTTTTTAAATGTTAGTATAATATGTATATGAGCCCAGCTAAAAGGGCCTAATAGTGTCCCCATACTGGGCAGATCCTAGAAAGGCAAGGAGTTTGGACCCTTCAAAGGGTTTTAACAGGATAAATTCCCCACTGAGAGCCTATCATATTTACCTCCAACCCCCCCCCCCACCCCGTATTGCCTGTCTCAGGGGTCTGCATGGCGTATCACGAGAGCAGCTTCAACACTGATGCCATACACTATGACAGCGATGGTAGTGCTGACTTCGGCATCTTCCAGATCAACAGTCGTTACTGGTGCCAGAACGGTGATGAATATAGCGCCAACATCTGTGGAATTCAATGCTCCCGTAAGAATTGTCTTCTCATGGAGGTTACTTTGTCTCAGTCAGGGAGGAGGGACCACATGGCTCTCCAGATATTCCTGTCGCTCCCACCATCCATCTCAATAACTCATACTGGCAAGGGCTGATGGGAGCTGCAGTCCAACAACATCTGGAGAGTTAGTCTAAATTGTATGCTCACCCTTTCTGGGGAGGCTCTTCTCATGCTGGAAAACTCTTGTCAGTGCTCTTTGGAGGCACAGTGGTTACTTCCCAAAAGTTAAACTGTGGGAAACTTACAAGTCTCCTTTGTCACCCTGAAATTGTTCCAGCTAGTTGTGTCACTAAGGATGGCATCATCTAGTGTGGTGACTCATGATGTCAAACTACCACCACCCCATTGACCTGCTCCCATAACTCACCATAGAGAATCCTTAATAATTTTTGTTACTCATAAATTATAATTCCCATATATTACTGAATGTAATGGTAATAGCGGTGCATAAACAACAAGCAACATTAAAATTATACCTTTAAATTACAATATTGTACATACAGCCTAAATATATTTACTTGTACATAATTTCATGTGGTTAAAGTGAACATTTGGTAAGGTGTTATGCTTTAAAAAAAACATGAATATTTAAAATATTAAAATTTAAACTTTATTTTTTTTAATTTAAAAAAAGCTGGGGCCTCTGTTTACTCCTCCCACTGAGCTTTGCCCCACCCACCCCATCTCTTCAACATTTTAAAAGGATGCAGGCAAATGACATAGTCCGTTTCTGCCCAAAGGCAGATATTTGGGGAGCAGTGGTTTCACCCCACTTTAGGGTGCCACCTGGTGTGGCTCATACTCCCCCATACCCCCCTTGTGACATCCTTGATTCTAGTCCAAAAAGCATTTTGATAAGGAACTTTTCTGCTCTGATAAGGAATATTTTACCTTCTTCCCTTCCAGAGCTGCTGACAAATAACATCGCTGTAGATGTGGCTTGTGCTAAGACCATAGTCACGGATTCAGCAAATGGAATGGGTGCCTGGTAAGAAAGCATTGACTGTTGTGGGGGTTCAAGCTGTAACATCATGCAGGTGCTGAAAAAGCAGAATAACTTGTAACAAGAGTTTTTTCTAAGATGTATACTCAGGTGTGAGAAAAGAGAATTGCCAGTGTGTCACAAGAAATACTTCAACCATTATTCAAAACAAGCCCCAGATAACTACACCCCAAATGAAATACATGGGCCTGAATCCTATTGTTAATGATAACTTGAGAAGACCTTTAGATTTATCTACATGTTGACTCAATATGCAATAACTGTTTCTATGGGATCAGATGATGTTTGCGTGAAAGAGAAATAATGCAAAAATAACCCAAATGCAAAGTCGTCAAAACCAGAACATTTTTACTTTTGCTAAATTCTGAAAGTACAAATCGGCTTTCCATTCAGATTATTTTTGCATGATTTCTCTTTCACACCAACACAACTGACAAACAACACCTGGATTTTAAAATCCCGTTTCTGCACAAGATTTCACCAATTCGCCCTCTGTGTGATAAACTCCTATGGGATTTACGAGAGCAAAACCTCCAACATTGTGTGAGTTGGCTTCAACTTATAGAGACCTCCAAGAAAGCCCAGTCATCAGCGGTTCTGATGAAGTCTTGCAAACTCAAGGTTGTGGCTTACTTTGACTTGGGCTTCTGCCCCACTGCAGAAATTAAGCCATTTGACACTATTTTAACTGCCATGATTAATTGCTATGGAGTTCTGGGATCTGTAGTTTTGTGAAATATTTAGTCTTTCTTGTCAGAGAGTTCTGGTGCCCCACCAAACTACAAATCCCAGAATTTCATAGCACTGAGCTGTTTAATTAATTACTTTAATTCTGCATTAATTACTTTAATTTTGCAGCGTGGCAGCATCTGTAATATTGTCTTCCTCTTTTCCTACTGCAGTTCATTTTACCATACACTATTGCCTTTTTCTAATGAATCAGATAATCTCATCAGAAATATCAAAAGCAGAATAGCTTCCCTTTAATTATGTTGGCTTCTAGTGAGAGTTTGGAATTGATTTGTTCTTTGCTACTATTGCTATATGCCTTCAAGTCAACCCTGACTTATGGCAACCCTCTTCTAGTGTTTGCTTAGCAAGATTTGTCAGAAGAAGTTTTGCGCTTGCCTAGGTTGAAAAAGTGTGATGTGCCCAACCCATGGCCAGCCAGTGGGTTTTGGTGGCTGAGCAAGGATTCAAGCCTTAGTCTCCCAGAGTCCTAATCCAACACTTAAACCACTACACCATGCTGACTCTCACCACAGAAAACAATACATTGTTCATACCATATTCAACTCTCTTAAAAACAACGGTCTTTCCCCCAGACAATTACAGCTGTTAAAAGTTTTTAGGCAGCCCATAACTTTATTGTGGCAAAATTTATCACTCGATTTGCTCTGGAATCCATTTGTCTTTCTTTTTTGGCAGTCCATGATATTATAAATGATAGCAGCAGATAAATCTGCTGACAATTCCCTAAATTAAATCCTCATAGTTCATTAAGAAAACAATAAGCAAGACATTCTCATCTGTTTTCTTTTCCCAGGGTGGCATGGAGATTATATTGCCAGGGCCACGATCTCTCTGGTTATATTGCAGGATGTGGTGTGTAGAGAAACACTATCCTCTGAAGATTGTGGAAACGTGGCTGTCTCATCGTTATCATCTGCAAGAAACAGCTCTACTTAAACTCATAATAAATGCATTAAATGAAATGGTCTGTCTAACAATTTTATTTTAGTTCCTACATTTGCACTGGAGTCCATGAAGGCTGAAGGATTCTGAAAGCAATAGTGTTTTTCTAAACTCTAGACAGGAACTTCTTTGGTGGTACTGTATTTACAGCAAAGGCTTCTGGGCAACAAAATGCTCTGGCGTTGTCTTCTTGTACAGAACAGATGTGAAGCCTAACTTTCAAAGTAACCTAGTACTACACACTCTCCAGCATTTCACAAAGAAAAGGCTGGGCACATACAGCTAAGCAACATCAGAGCATGTTCAAGAGGGTAAAAGTTATTAATGAGCAAGAAAACACAAGCCAGGAGGAGGTGCAGTATTTTGCTCTTGCCAGGGCCTTGTAGAAAGAACAAGATTCTGCTCCCTTTCTCCCCTGTCACCTACTGAACTGATAGCGTGCAAACTCATTTTGAATTTTGAACTCAGTTTGCAGTGGTGGGAAGAAGCAAGAGACAAAGGGGAAAGGAGGAAGGAGAGAGAAAATGGAACATTTTAAAAGGTACTGAGGACAAGAGAAATGCAGAGGAATAATCGTGACTGTTTCTGCCAAATCAGGACAGTTGGAGGATATGGAACTGACATTGGTTAGCCTAACAACAGTGATGTCAAGATGGTGGGGCTCTCAACTCTTCCTTATTTTTCCATGTAGTTTATCACACAAAGGGAATTGGAAATATAAACCAATGGCAATCTGAATGCAATCATGAGCTTTCACATGATTGCTTGAAAGCTGATCACACACATTTTCGGGCCAAGGGAAGTCCTTCCGAACGTAATCGTGGGGTTTCGTGTGATTGCATGAGAAACTATCACATGCAATTTTGGGCACTGGGAGGCAATTTTGGGCAGCTCTGAATGCAATGCAGTGTCAATACGCAATCACGTAAATTCACTGAACTAGCGAATTTACTCAATTCTGAACTGGCCTCACTTCCATTTCTTTCGAAATTGAGAGAAATTCCTCCCATGTGATAAACTCCCAAGTAATGGAAAAATTTGTCTGCCATTGAAGGAAGAAACACTGTCTCATTAACACAATCCCATTAGCATACAATCCCATTAGCAAACTGATACTGTTGTAAGAAGTCATGCCCATGTTATTTAATCTGAAGAAATTATTCCCTTTTCTGCAGGGTTCACATGATGCCCAGCTCCTAATTGCTTCTCCCTTAGTGTTAGTCTCATGAAAAGACAATATATTACAGTGGGTCCTTGGTATCTGCTACAGTTTGGTTTCAGGATACATTGCACACACACATACACACATGGATACCAACATCCATGGATGCTCAAGTCCCATCATATACAATGGTGTGGTAAAATGGTCCCTTATATAAAATGGCAAAATCAAGGTTTGCTTTTTGGAATTTTTAAAATATATATTTTCATACCGTGGATGGATCAATCTATGGATGAAGACTCTATGGCTATAATGGGCCAATTGCATTCATTATTTACATTGTTATTAATGTATTGTTAATATCAAGAATGGGGAGAGGTGTTTGTAGGATTTTTTTTATTTTGTATGCCAAATAATAAATGAGTGTTGGAACTAGGGAACTGTGAGCATTTGCTGCTCTGTCCCAGACAGCAAAACATCTTGACCTAGCCATGCTTGTACATAAATCTCCTCAATGAGCAGAATTTGTAGTCCAGAATTTGTGGCCTCTAACCACATTCACCCACACATGAATGGAAGCCTTCTTCCAACCTTCACCCTAAAAAGGTCACCCTAAAGGGGTTAGAATGCAGCAGGCCTGAATGTTGGAGGATGTTTTCATCGTGTGAAGTGCTGGATTGGGACCGTTGTAATAAGGCTGACTTAAAACAAGGTATTAATTGAAGATCTCCAGGTTGCAGCCCTGGGATTCCCACACTGTCAATTTACTCCTGAATTGGTGAAGAGGGCAGGTATGACTTCTCCCACATGTCTCCTTTACTTCTTTCTTCAGTTTTTTCAATATGCTAAGGTAAGTATGGGACAAAGGCAAACACAGAGTATGGGAGAGGGGAGCAGTCCAAAGAAGCCTAATCTCCCATGCCTTAAAGGTCAGTTGAGTTATGACCTACAACTCTAACTGGGTATCCATCCTCACTAACTCCAGGTGAGTAGAAGCCATATATTTTGTTGTTGTTGTTGTATGACTTCAAGTCATTTACAACCTATGGAAACCCTAAGGTGAACCTATCATGGGGTTTTGTTGGAAGGATTATTTCAGAGGAGGTTTGCCATTCCCTTTCTAAGAGCATGTGACTTGCCAAAGATCACCCAGTGGGTTTCACGGCCAAGCTGGGAGCTAAAACCTGTTCTCACTGGCAGCCTTACTGGAAGCCATATGGACAAGCTCACAAGCGTACCAGTGGTTTGCGGTTAGGTGTTTTTAAGCCTTTGAGCAAAACAAGTTGAGAAAAACAGTGACCAGGTGTGTAAGAATCACCCGTCCCTGGCCTATAATTAGCTCAGATATCTTCCAGAGTGATCTCAATTCATTGGGTTAGAGGAACCGAAAAGCAGCTGAGGTTCCAAGATGAGGCTTCACCTCCATCACCTGCTCAGTTGTTATGTTGTTTGTCAGTTGGGAGAGGGAGACTGCGGGTAGTAGGTGACGTGTCACTAGACCAGAGGTCCTGCTATCTTGCCATGGGTTAAACATGATCCTCATTTCATAAAAATCTGCTCAGTCGGACTCCATTTTAATATATGCTAAGCCTAGAGTTGGCTCGCCCATTGTGACCTCAAGGAAGGCCTCATGCAGATATTTTGATTCCTTTTTGTTACGCACCTTCTTTTAAAGCTAATATGGTGGAACTTCCACAGCTAGGTGACTCATCACAAGCAACCCAATGGTCTGAGATGTAAAAGCATCAGCTTTTGAAGCTAAGTGTATCTTCACATCCCCAAAGTGTTTCCTCCTTCAACATTGCTCTACAGTTTCAACAAGGGAGAAAAACCTAGTCATCGATTTCTGCACATACGAGACACTCTCTGTAGAATTTTGCTAAATCTTGTTTTAAGTGTGTAGGGCTGACCCTAACACTAAACAGAGTGAGATGGTTGCCTTTAGGAACAAATTCCAAGGGACAGCATTGTATGCCATAGAGGGTTGCCAGGCATCAGGGCAGCAGCTCTAGTCTTATGGAACTGTGTTTCTCTGAGTCTCCAGGCAGGGAAACAAATCTCAACACAAGAAGCACCAGAACAGGAGGACAGTCTGGTTTTAACAGTGTGTGATGGCTTTAAAATCTGGGCACCCACTCTCTTTCTATTCCCAAATGGTGTCAAGCCACTTTGGCTTGGCACAAAGCTTTCTATGGAGATTTTCGCACTCGCTTTGCTCCCAAGCTGGGCATGGTTTGGGTAAGGGCAAACACTGTTTCAAAATAGATGTTATCACGCATTTCCATATCCAGCCTGGAGGCATCACATCTCCTATCCAGCCTTCACAAAGTACGGGACCTTCTTGTTGTTTGCAGAGGCCGGATCAGGTACACAATGTCTCTGAGCTGGGCATGGAGGTGTGCAATAACATCCATTTTTAAGCAGGTTTGGGCTATACCCAACCCATGCCCAGTGCAGGAGAAAAGTGAATGTTATAATATCCTATATGTGGTGTGTTTGTATGACGTAAGTGCACCCAAAAGTCAGGAGCAAGGGAATTGTAGAGAGTAACATTGGGTTCACTTATTGAGCCCATCCTGCCATTTGGAACAAGGCTGGGAGTGGAAATCCAGTGTCACAGTTCGTGAACATTTGTAAACATTCTTGTTGTAGCAGCAAAGCAGAGCCTGGGACAAAAAGCTCCCCGGGGAAGACTAGCCTCTAGCCTTCCAAAAGCCCCACAAGTAATGTAGAGTTTAGGAAAATTCCCTGCATATCATGCATGCTTGCAGTAATACCATGAGGTACCTGAGACACAGTAGAAACTGGTACACCTGCTGACTATTTTTTCCCATTTGCCCAGTCCCTGAAAAATGCTTCGTCCCTTTGGTCCTAGTTTGCCAAATCACCTAGTTAGCTGGGGTTTACTTACATTTTCTAAACAGGCTGTTGTTAACTGCCTTCAAGTTGATCCCAACTCATGGCGACCCTGTGGATGAGACATCTCTAAGACTCCCTATCCTCCACTGCTCTGCTTAGGTCCTGATAATTCATACCCATGATCTCCTTAATAGAGTCCATCCATCTAGCATGTGGTCTTCCTCTCCTTCTACCCCTCTCCATGTTTCCTAGCATTATTGTCTTCTCCAATGAGGTATGCCTTCTCATAATGTGGTCAAAGTAGGACAACCTTAACTTTACCATCTATGTGGAATTGAAGGAGGAGACAAAATCCCATCCTTTGATTCCAGTAACAAAATGTCTCAGGCCATCCCTCCATATGATTTGTGAAGATTATTCTTTAATACTATCTGTGCAAACTATGAACCCCAAAGTATTTTTTAAAAGAAATGATTATTGGATGTTCATTTTATTATTCACATGGTTTGTGAGTGGAAGTTTCTCTGTTACATACAATCTTGTCATTAGGATTAAGTGATTTAGAATTAAGAAAAAAGTAGGGTGGTTTTTTTAGGAAGTAAGTACACAGTTGAGAGCCAATGTGGCATACTGGTTTGAGCACTGGATTACAACTCTGGAGACTAGGGTTCAAATCCCAACTCAGCGTGGAAACCCACAGATTACATTGGGCAAGTCATACTCTTTCAGAATGTGATAAAGGAAGATAAAGTCAAACTCCCTCTGAACAAATCCTACCAAGAAAACCCCATGATAGGTTCACCTTGGGGTTGGTGTAAGTGGGCAATGACTTGTAAGCACACAATAACAACAAAATACAGAGTTGCAAATACAATTACACATATTGTTGTAAACATAAAAGCAAACTGCTACAAACTGTTTCAGCCTTTCTCAGCTTCTGCCATTTTGCCATCTGGATCACACTCTGATGTTGCTTGCCTACATGTGTTCCAGTTTTCATTTGTGAAATGTTGAAGGGTACATTGTTCTTAATTTTATATATACCCTACCTTTCCCCCAAAACTGGGACTCAAGGCAATTTACGAATTAACATTGCTGTTGTGGTGGTGTGCCTTCAAATCATTTTCCAGCTTTTGACGGTCCTAAGGTGAACCTATCATAGGGTTTTCTTGGCAAAAAATGTCCAGAGGAAGTTTGCCATTACCTTCCCATGAGGCTGAGACCATGTGACTTTCCCAATGTCACCCAGTGGGTTTCATGATAATCTGGTCTTCAGAGTTATTTTGAAAAGCCACAAGAGAAGCACAGCTGGGATCCAGGTTGCATGCAGGTTGCACTTGCCTGGCTGCAGCTGATTAAAATAAATAGTTGAGGATACGTTATTTTAAATACAATGCAATAATTTCCTAACACTCAAACCACTACACCAGACTGGCTCACAAATTAACATAAGTACCATATAACTAAAAACATAAAATTAATCAACATACAAAAATACAAAACTCACAAAAGACCTTAACACAAGTCAGTGTAGTTTCTATTCTGAATCTGTGTTCATAATTTATTGATAAAATTGAAAGTGTCAATTTTGTTATGGCTGGCTGTCCAAAAGTAAGGATTGGGTGTCCTTTTAGATGAAGATCTGTTATTTTAAAAATGCTTTGCTGAAAAATATTGTTGAAAGGTTGTATAAAATCAGTTACACAAAAAATTTGGGGTGGCTTTTGCAGGGTTGATCTTTGTTTTCATCCAGTCATCCAAAGTGGTTCTAGATGGGAGCTGTATTCCAAAATATTGGAGGACAAAGGTTCCCCTGTCCTAGCCTCAAGAAAATTATTCATTTTTGCCCATTTTTTCATTTCCAAATGTACAAAATGAATAATTCAGCCAGCAAAAATTTGCTGTTGTACCTCTACAGTCTTTCGTTTGTTCAAAATGTGGCCCCTTCTAAAATGCACTCAATGGCCAGGCTCATAGAACAAAATTTCTAGGTTCTTCCTGACTTTAGCATGTGTTAAACTCAAACCTTGGGTTGATTTTAGAATTGAAGAGAAACTGCTTGATGAACTTAATTAAAACTTAGTTAAATACTGCTTTGGAAATTGACTCTTTGGAATATAAGACACAATGAGAAGATAAACAACTTGATTATATGTAGACAGACAAACATTGGAATGAGTAAGTTGTCAGATGATGACACAAGCTAGAGTTGGTGGGAGGTGTAGTTCAGCACCTCTAGAGAGAATCTCATCAGGAAAAATGGTTTCAGACAATAAAACTTAAAAGTTAACATGAGTGCTATGGTGTTAAGGTATTGTGATGTGATTACAGGCTACATAATCAGATGTGTGAATGCTATCCTGGATTGCACTACACACACATTTTCTCTTTTTATGTTTGTCTTCCTGTAAATAATGAGGCCAGAAGGAAATGAAATGCTGAAAGTACAGACAGTGACAATTGCCTTCTTAACAGCAGTCATTCACACAACATCTTTCAAGGAATGATAACAGAGAAATCCTTGCTTCAGAAAACAGATAATCACTATATCTGTGGGGCAGGGGACCCATTGTCCTGTTCAATCCACAAGAGATTTTTTCAAGCTACCTTTTAGCAATTCCCCTGACTCATTGGCACAATTTTTTTCTGGGATCCAGATGATATCATCTTCTGCTTGTAACAATCTTTCCCCCAACATTTCTATCTTTTTCGTTTAAAAAAAAATTAAGGAGAAAAAGTCAGTGTTGTGAGATGTTTTTTGACTTCTGCTGTTTGACTTTGCAGGAGCCAGCGTGGTGTAGTAGACCACAGTTCAAATCCTTGCTCAACCATGGAAACCCACTGGGTAATCTTGGGCAAATCACATATTCTCAGGTTCAGAGGAAGGCAAAAGCCAAACACCTCTTAAAAAATCTTGCCAGGAAAATGCAGTGATAAGGTCACCAAATGTTTTATGTGATGTTTTTAAATAATATTTCAAAAGAATATTTTAAAAAGGAATTTAAAAAAAAAACCTAGGGCCTCTTCTTTTCTCCTCTCACTGAGCCCACTCACACCATCTCTTCAGCTTACTTATGCGCAAAGGGAGATGTTTGGAGAGCAGTGATACAACAAACCAACTCAAGTCCCTACAACCAAAGAACCCAGAATGTATAACCAAAACACCAACCAAAAGGGTTCTGCCAAAGATAATAAACAGGATACCTGTGGTCCCACTACCCAATGTAAAAAAATACAACTTTATAAGGAATAAACAAATAACTAATCTAGGGAGCAGAAAAAACAGTGTAATTTCTAAAAGGGGAACTACCCCACTGAGAATTGTGCAACAAATTAAAAGCAATTAATATTTTAATAATAATAAAATATCCAAACTTCAGGACAGATGCTTTTCAACTGAAAGTCTTCCTCAGTGGCCTGCCTATGAAGTATTAACTGTGTGTGTGTATATATAAGCATTTAAATCAGTTCTTCATCTCACACACTGTGACTCTGCTCAACCAAAAGGTAATAATGTTCTTCCTCTGCTCCCAGAGTCTCTTATATAAGCAGCTGAGCTAGCTGTGGGAATGATCCTGCCAAGACTCAGGGAAAAAAGAAAAAAGAAAAGAAAAAAAACCCTTTGGGAAAACTAAGGGTGTGGAAGGGCAATGGAAAACTCAAGCTAGCCAGTTTACATATTCCTTTAACTCCACCAGGGATTCAGAAAATATGACTATGTTTAATTCCAGGAAAATAATATTCTTCTCCTGCTTCCAGAGTCTCTTCAATATCCAGCTGAACCAGTAATAGGAACGATCCTGCCAAGACTTGGAAGGACAAAGAAAAGCTCAAGCTAACCAGCTCACATTTTCATTTAAGCCCACCGGGAATTCAGATTTCAAACGATGAATCCATTAGAATTCCAATATTTGTAACTGTTTTATGTTCTTAATATTAGATATCCCATCTATGCACCAGAATTTGAATGAATCAAAAGGGTGATGTTCATCTAGAAAATGTGAAACACTGGGTAGTGGGACCACAGTTATCCTGTTTATTATCTTTGGCAGAACCCTTTTGGTTGGTGTTTTGGGGATCAGTGGTGTAATCTAATGTGGCCTGCAGTGATGCCCCTGGTCACCATAAGTCTGAAATTACTTGATGGCACATCACAACAAACAATTAGGACTCCTCCATTTGGAAGCATCCATGGAGCTCAGCCTCCTGATGAAATTTAATTCAGTCATTTCATGTTACCATCTGGTATATGAGTTTATTGCATTGGCTTTCCTCCTGTGATAGATGCAGGATGTAAGGTTAAGAAGGCAGATCTTATAGCATTTCTCCATCGCTGGAACGTATTTGCAACCTGGGCTTCTGACGCATCTTTTCAAGAATGGGAAAATCCCATTTTTGATAATATGCGGGAGGAGCTTGGAAAAGCCTGGGTTGCAAATAGGCTGTGTACTCCCCAGCGACGGGGAAATGTGATAAGATCAATTACATCCCGCATCTATCACAGGAGCAAACTTCTTAGATAAACTTCTTAGAAGTTTATTTGTGTAAGAACATTATCTGGAAGAATGATGGCTTAAATCCAATTGCTAGTTCAGTTAAAACAGACCCACTGAATAGATAGCTGTATAAGAACACAAGATTTATGTAAATCCTTTTGATTCAGTGGGTTTTCTCTAGATGGAATTGTCAATTGAATTTAGACCAGAGTTTTCCGACCATATCATGCCTGAAAAAAACCATTATCAGTTCTCCTTAGGGCTGTGATAAGATAAAAATAACTTAAAGGCACACAACAACTCCTAGAACAAATATTTCCACACTTTAAAAAATGATGCCAGGGCACAGCAGACTTTATTCAATCACCAATGGCAATGTTATGAAACCCATACACAGGTTAAGGAAAGAACAGGAATGACTATAGAATACTAGCTGAATTTACAGTAGGTGGTTCTACCATTCACGGAAAGCACAGATGTCAGTAATTAGTAATAATACATTGTTATCTCCTAATCTAGATTCCCTACCCTTCTCCATTAGTTTTAGGAATTCTAATAAAATGTTTCCAAACTAAACTCTCAAAACAGAATAAAACAGGTTTTTATTACAGCCACACGCAGTTATCTAATCCCAACAGGTGTTGGGGTGATGGTGGTGTTTTTAATAGATAAATTAGCCTCAGCATTATTGACAGAATTCGTTCAGGGAAATATAATCACCCTTGCTCTCTCCCTATATATATAATATGCATAGTATGAAATTGCCTATCTTTTTCCAGATACCCACCTCTAGCCAATCATTGAGCTATTTAACCAGAACCCCAAAACAGTGACGGACCCGTAAGCAAATACTTGCAAATGGGCCACAGTAGTCATAAAGCAGGGTGTGCTGTGTTTGTGTGTGAAGAGTGCATGAAAAGTGCTTTCTGCTGAACTGTGAAGCTGTTTTGTGACAGATCCCACATTGAAGCTGAGAAGAATGAGGTCCCGCATGATCTTGCTCTGCCTCTCATTGGCTTTATCCATCCATGGTAAGTACAGTACTATAATGCATAATGAGATGCCAAGCTAGGAAGACCAAGAATATGCCACTAAAAATGACTGGGAAAAGAAGAGTTGATGGCCAAGAACTCTATACTACGGTAGACAACTACAGCAGGTGTGGAAACCAATTTTCTGCCTCTAGCACCTTCAGTGCCAAGAATGCCCACCCCATGGTAATGGTTGAGAAAGGTTGTTATTTTTATGTTAAAAGAAGTTGCTACTCTTGAAAACCTCCAATGGGGTGAGGGTGGAGAATCAATTTTGAGAAAAACAGAAAAAAGATAGTCTAGGGAGTTTATTATACAGGAGGAATTTCTCTTTATTGCGAATGGAGCCAATTGGAGCCAATTCGAATTCACGTGAATTCACTAGTTTAGCAAATTCATGTGAATTCCTATTGCATTCAGAATGACTTCCCATTGCCCGAAAATGACCTCCCATTGCCCGAAATTGCATGAGATGCTTTAATTCGTAATAACGTAAAACCAATGATTGAGTTTGGAATTACTTCCCTTTTGCCTGAAATTGCGTGAGATACTTTAATTAGCAATAACGTGAAACCCCATGATTGTGTTTGGATTGCGTTTGGATTATACTTTCAATTTCTGATGTCTGATAAGGTCCTAGGAAAAATCAAGGACTGGGAAAACAGTCTGGGGGGGGGGGGGACATATGTGGCCCTATGGCCACATGTGCACAACCCTGCCATACACTTTTAGTGTTTGCTGTTGTTGTTAATTATCAAGTAAGCTTTGATTTATGGCAAGCCTATGAATGGGAGGGTCCTGGTCATCTACAGTCTTTCAAACTCCTGGACATGGTTACCTTGATATACTCTATATCATGGCTGTCCTCTTTTCCTTTGTTCTTACTGCCTTCCACATTACACAGCATTATCATCTTTTCCAGAAAGTCATGACAAAGTACAATAGCCTCACTTTGTTCATTCAGGAGTTTATCACATGGGAGGAATTTCTCTCAATTGCGAATGGAGCCAATTCGCAATTACGTGAATTTGCTAGTTTAGCGAATTTACGTGAAATCTGATTTCATTCGTAATGCATTCAGAATGACTTCCCATTTCCCCAAAATGACCCCCCCCCCCATTGGCCGAAATTGGGTGAGATACTCTAATATGCAATTACATGAAACCCCATGATTGTGTTCAGAATGACTTCCCATTGCCTGAAATTGTGTGAGATACACTCATTAGCAATAACGTGAAACCCCATGATTGCGTTCGGATTGCCATTGCATTATACCTCCAAATTCCGTCGTATGATAAACTCCTTAGACTTCTAATGAGAGTTCAGGCTTGATTTGTTCTCAAATGCATTTATTCATATTTTTGGCAGTCCATGGCATTTGCAGCATTTTTCTTCCTGTCAGCTTTCTTCATTGCCCAGTCAAGAGGAGTTTCTGCTCCCAGTAACTCCACTGAAAATTCACCAGGTTGGGTAAAATGGGGGAAAGCTTGGGGTCAAGATGTCAAATTCATGCTTAGTATAGATGTTAAAGCAAATTTTTGCAAGATGATCCATCGCTGGTACCTAACTCCAAGTAAACTAGCAAAAATATACAAGAAAGAGAAATGTGGCCAGAATGATGGAACTTTTAACCATATTTGCTGGATGTGTCCAGTAACAAGAAAATTTTGGATAGAAGTTCATAAGCTTTTGCAAATAATATTACAAATAACAATTAAAATGGACCCAGAATGTTTCCTCTTGAACATGGTAGAAGGAAGAGAGCAGAGAAAACATCTTAAATGCATTTTATATATATTAATGGCAGCAAGAATATCATTGCCCAGAGATGGAAAGATAAAGAAATACTTGCAATGGATGACTGGTTAACAAAGTTGGAGATAGACAGACTAACTGCTTTAATCAATGGGAAATCTATTCAGACATGGGAAGAAGACTGGAAATAATTTATAAAATTTTGTGAGAAGACACAGACACATTAAACAGAAAATATACTTTGTAACAGATAGATAAGCATGCCATAGATAACATATACATTAATTATTTTAGAGAACAAAGGAAGAATTAAATAAGACTATCCTGATAACAAGATAGGATGGGGAAACTGTGATAAATAGGTTTTAGATGATATATGGATGTAATAATAGGATAAGATGAAAAATTAGGTTTATGAGATGGATAGCTATTATGAAGGAAAATAATTATAACAATACTGAGTTATATACTTTATAAAAAGCACAGCCTACATACGATTTTGCAGTTAAAAGGTTTGATATGATGAGTGGAATGTGCAGAAAATGCTATACAATTACAGAAAAGAATACATGTTCTGTTAGTAGCTCTATTGTGAGAAGATGTCAGTCTTGCAGGGAATACAAACATTGCAGGAAGCAGGGTGGGGGCTTTCTTTAGAAATGGGAAGGGAAGAAGTGTTGGACTATATTAGTCATGAAATATGTTAACATGACTGTTTTCTTTGTTTCGTTGTTCCTGATTTTTAAAAATAAAATAAAATAAAATAAATCACTAGCTTTTGATACATACGATACACAGAAAATGTCTAGTGTCTCATAAACGTATGCCAGGACAGTAATGCTGGATTTTATAGCTGTGCAACTGTCCACAGTCTAGGTGCCCACACCCTCAAGGGGTGCGAGATGTAATTTGAGGGGTGGGTGTGACAAAGAGTGGCTTGTGTCCCTGAATGACAAGTCACAAGTCATCACTAAAAAAAATTTCTGAATAAATTAGAAACTAATTGCTCAATTTAGTTTTGCACTGAGTTGAAAGCTTTTTTTAAAATTTAGTTTGATCACCTGCAGTATTGTATATAGCTCAATTTGAGGTTCAAAAAAATTAGAAATTAGACTTCATATTCAATATGGTATTACTTCTGTATAGGATTTATTTCCAAGAAATGTGGGGCACTGAAAAGGTTAGCAACCACTGCACTAAATGCTGCTCGGACCCATCCATTGCTTGAGAGCCTAAAAGCTCAAAAATGAGAGAGTGGGATGTATCTCTGTGTTTATAGAACAATTAGCTGCAGTAGGGTCTGCAGTTAAACAGCGTTTGAAAAAAAGAAAAAACCCACAACTGCTTGCACAACAGTTTTTGTGCTTGAGAAAATTCCAGCCAAAAAGTTTTCCTAGGCTAGATAGAAGAAGCCCGTAAGGATGTTTTGTAGAAGTCTGGACATTTCCAGTCTCTTTATTTGGAAAGGAGTCCAAATAAAGGAACATTTACAGCTTAGTAAAGGTAAGATGATATGAAGAGTTGACAAGCCTGGCATAAACTTAAAAGGGCAGAAGGAAAGACCTATCCATCGATTTCTCCATTCACATTCTTGCCTGTTTCATGCTTAACAATGTCTTAGTCAAAATAATGCTACATAGCATTGAATAATTAATAATAGCAATAGTACTTACATTTCTATACTGCTTTATAAGGCTAAGTGCTCTCTAAGTAAGTGGTTTTCAACCTTCGTAATGCTGCAATCCTTTAATACAGTTCCTCATGTTGTGATGATCCCCAACCATAAAATTGCGGTGTCTCGGTTCCTAAGACCATCACAAATATGTGTTGTTCGACACACACACACCCCACAGGTTGAAAAACGCTGTTCTAAGTGATTTACAATATGTTAGCCAATTGCCCCCAACAATTTAGGTACTCATTTTACCAACCTACAAATGGAAAGAAGGCTGAATCAACCTGGAGCCCTGCTGATTCAAACTCACAACATTTTGGCTGCAGTACCATTGAGCACTAGGACTCCTTATTTGTTTGTTTGTTTAAATCACCTCCTAGCTCAAAGAAGCTTCCAAAGTGATGAACAAATAAAAGCAATTAAAACAACACAAAGACAGAAACATTTGAAAAACACATTAAAATGCTAAGAACTTCTAGAAGCAATCTTTAAAAGAACAATCCTAAAATCCAATTTTAAAATAGTTAGAACAGAGCAATTTGAAACATTAAAAGCCATGCAGAAGAGTACTGGTTTGGCTGCCCACAGGAAGCTCAAAAGAAATGGTGACAGCCTAACTTCCTTGGGAAGGGATTTCCACAGTTGAGTTGCTGTCACAGAAAAAGCATTATTATGTGGACCCACCAATCTAACTTCATGAGGTGTTGGGACACACAACACAACCTCCTCTGAAGCTCTCAAATGTCTGGCAGGCTCATGTGGAAGGAGGTAGTCTTTCAGGTATCTTGGCCCTAAGCTCAGGGTGATCAGAGGTTCTCCTTTTCCTGGACATGTCCTACGTTTCAACCTTCTCTCCTGTGATGCGGGAGGAACTGCAAAGTGTCTTCTATTCTGAGCAATAAAACCTATTGTTTTCATAGAATCATAGAATCATACAATCATAGAGTTGGAAGAGACCACAAGGGCCATCCAGTCCAACCCCCTGCCATGCAGGAACTCCAAGTCAAAGCATCCCTGACAGATGGCCATCCAGCCTCTGCTTAAAGACCCCTAAGGAAGGAGACTCCACTACACTCCGAGGGAGTGTGTTCCACTGTCGAACAGCCCTTACTGTCAGGAAGTTCCTCCTAATGTTGAGGTGGAATCTCTTTTCCTGCAGTTTGCATCCATTGTTTCGCGTTCTAGTCTCTGCAGCAGCAGAAAACAAGCTTGCTCCCTCCTCAATATGACATCCCTTCAAATATTTAAACAGGGCTATCATATCACCTCTTAACCTTCTCTTCTCCAGGCTAAACATCCCCAGCTCCCTAAGGCGTTCTTCATAGGGCAAGGTTTCCAGACCCTTCACCATCTTAGTTGCCCTCCTTTGGACATGCTCCAGTTTCTCCACATCTTTTTTGAAATGTGGTGCCCAGAACTGGACACAGTATTCCAGGTGGGGCCTGACCAAAGCAGAATAGAGTGGCACTATAACTTCCCTTGATCTAGAAACTATACTTCTATTGATGCAGCCTAAAATTGCATTGGCTTTTTTAGCTGTCGCATCACACTGTTGACTCATGTTCAGCTTATGGTCTACTTGGACTCCTAGATCCCTTTCACATGTGGTCTCATTCAGCCAGGTGTCCCCCATCCTATATCTGTGCATTTCATTTTTCCGCCCTAAGTGCAGAACCTTACATTTCTCCGCATTGAATTTCATTTTGTTAGCACTGGCCCAGCTTTCTAGTCTATTCAGGTCATTTTGAATTTTGATCCTGTCCTCTGGGGTATTAGCTACTCCTCCCAGTTTAGTGTCATCTGCAAATTTGATAAGTATGCCCCCAATTCTGTCATCCAAATCGTTAATAAAGATGTTGAATAGCACTGGGCCCAGGACAGAGCCCTGTGGGACCCCACTGGTCACTTCTCTCCAGGATGAAAAGGAGCCATTGTTGAGCACCCTTTGAGTTCGGCCAGTCAACCAATTACAAATCCATGTAACAGTTAACTTGTCTATCCCACATTTTGCAAGCTTGTTTGCAAGAATGTCATGGGGAACCTTGTCAAAGGCCTTACTGAAATCGAGGTATACTATATCCACAGCATTCCCTTCATCTACCAAGCTGGTAATTTTATCAAAAAAAGAGATCAGGTTCGTTTGGCATGACTTCTTTTTCTGAAACCCATGTTGGCTTTTTGTGATTATGGCATTGGCTTCTAAATGTTCGCAGACTCTCTGCTTAATGATCTGCTCTAGCACCTTTCCTGGAATTGATATCAGACTAACTGGACGATAATTGTTGGGATCCTCTTTTTTTCCCTTTTTGAAGATGGGGACAACGTTTGCCCTCCTCCAGTCTTCTGGGACTTCTCCTGTTCTCCAAGAGTTCTCAAAGATTATTGCCAATGGCTCTGATATTACATTTGCCAGTTCTTTTAATACTCTAGGATGTAGTTCATCTGGTCCTGGAGATTTATATTCATTTAGGTTAACCAGGTATTCCTGTACTACCTCTTTACTTATTCTGTGCTGAATTTCCTCTATTCTGTCTCCATTATCCTTAGGTTGAGCACCCTTTGCCTTTTCTGAGAAGACTGAAGCAAAGAAGGTGTTGAGTAATTCTGCCTTTTCTCTGTCCCCTGTTAGCATTTTGCCATCTTCTCCACGCAGTGGCCCTACTGTTTCCTTCTTCTTCCTTTTGCTGCAGACATACCCAAAAAAGCCCTTTTTATTGTTCTTAACCTCTCTAGCAAGCCTGAGTTTGTTCTGCGCTTTAGCTTTTCTGACTTTACCCCTACATGTGCTGGCTATTTGTTTGAATTCTTCTTTCGTGATTTCTCCATTTTTCCATTTCTTATACATGTTCCTTTTAAAACTTAGCTCAGTTGAAAGTTCCTTAGTCATCCATCCTGGCTTCTTGAGACATCTTCCATTTTTCTTCCTCATTGGAACTGTTTGAAATTGTGCCTTCAATATCTCCCTTTTGAGAAACTCCCATCCGTCTTGAACTCCCTTCTCTTCTAGTATTCCTGACCATGGGATCACTCCCATTATTTCTCTAAGTTTATTGAAATCAGCTCTCCTAAAGTCTAGAGTGCGTGTCTGACTATGCCTAGCTTCTCCCTTCCACTGTATTACAAACTCCAGGAGAACATGGTCACTTCCACCTAAGGATCCAACCACTTGCACCCCATCAACTAGGTCTTCCCTGTTGGTTAAGATCAGATCTAAAATGGCTGATCCCCTTGTTGCCTCTTCCACCTTTTGGACAATGAAATTGTCTTCCAGGCAAGTGAGGAATTTGCTAGCCTTTGAGGATTTGGCTGAGTTTGACTTCCAGCAAATATCAGGATAGTTGAAGTCACCCATCACTACTACATCTCTCTTTTCTGAGTATGTGATTATCTGTTCTAGAAAGGCATCATCCAATTCCTCTGCCTGAGTCGGGGGTCTGTAGTAGACTCCCACAGTAACATCCCTGTTATTTCCCTCTCCTTTAATTTTTATCCAGATGCTCTCCACCTGGCTTCCCAGTATTGACTTCCTGGATCTCTTCACTGGTGTAAATATCCCTGACATATAATGCTATTCCTCCTCCTTTCCTGCTTGGCCTGTTTCTCTTAAAAAGGTTATACCCCTCTATTTCTATATTCCAATCATGAGACTCATCCCACCAGGTTTCAG
This sequence comes from Urosaurus nigricauda, assembly GCA_034509955.1. Lineage (NCBI taxonomy): Eukaryota > Metazoa > Chordata > Lepidosauria > Squamata > Phrynosomatidae > Urosaurus > Urosaurus nigricauda. The sequence goes on along the minus strand of JAOEGL010000002.1, from coordinate 148,937,814 downwards.
TGATGCCTATTATATCATATTTCCCTTGTTGTGCTAGGAGTTCAAGTTCATCCTGCTTATTTCCCATACTCTGTGCATTAGTGGAGAGGCATTTAAGACCATGTGTCCTCTTTACTTGCTGCTTTTGCACATTTTTTTGCCTCCTACTGTTGGGTCCTTGCACTGTTTGCCTTGTTCCCTCTATGCCACTTGGACTATTCTCTCTATCCCTTTTGCCTTCCAGTATAATGTCTCCCTCCCCCATATAACTCAGTTTAAAGCCCTCCTGATCAGATTCTTCAGACTGTTGGCAAAAACGTTTTTGCCAACTGGCGTGAGATGCAGTCCATCCCTTGCCAGAAGTCCCTCCTCATGGAACCACAGCCCATGATCCAAGAATCCAAACTGTTCTTGGCGGCACCATCTACGGAGCCAGTTATTCACCTCTGCTATTTTCCTCTCCCTTCCTGGACCATGCCCTTCTACCGGGAGTAGAGATGAGATGACAACCTGTGCATCCATCTCTTTCAGCTTCCTTCCCAGAGCCTCATAATCCCTTTTGATATTCTGAAGGCTGTGCCTTGCAGTATCATTGGTTCCCACATGAACCAAAAGAAGGGGATAACGGTCAGTAGGCTTGACAAGTCTTGTCAGCCTCTCCGTCACATGATGGATCTTTGCCCCAGGGAGACAACACACCTCCCGAGACATCTTGTCAGGCCCACAAACCACTGCTTCTGTACCCCTCAGCAAGGAGTCCCCCACCACGACCACGCGCCTCCTCCGAGGCTTAGCAGTGGCTGTTCCTTTTCGTGATACTCTCAGGCTCTCCTGCTCTGTCCCTGATGTCTGTCCCTGCTGCTTTTCCTCATCATCTCTGACAACAGAGAGAGATTCAAAGTGATTCTGTAGCTTTCTGTGGGTTTTTCGGGGTATGTGGCCACGTTCCAGAAGAGTTCATTCCCGACATTTTGCCAGCAACTGTATCTGGCATCTTCATTCTCTGAAGATGGTAGCCACAGTTGCTGGCGAAACGTCAAGAATAAACTCTTTTTAGAATATGGCCACATAGCCTGAAAAACCCACAAAAAACTATGGATGCCATCCCTGAAAGCCTTCGACTTCACAATAAACCCTATCTCATCCCAGCAGGCAAGAAAAAGGTAGTTCAACAGATTTATTACTGTCCCAGCTTCTGCAAAGAGTTTGTTAGCTGCGGAAAAGACTGTCCCTGACAATGCAGTGGTTTTGTTTGTTCTTTCAAATGGAGGTGTGGAAAGGAAAGAAGGGTCTGGGATCAGATGCACCAAGGGGAGGGGGGTTGAAAGTGTGCAATTTGGGTTGAGGAAAAAGCATGAGGTATGAGAGAGCAAATGGGAAACTACAAATGAAAGATTCTGTCAAAGGTTTGTTGCTAGTAAAGAACAATTTTAAGTATTGTTTTGCTCAGAGTTCTGTTAATTAAGTATATAACAAGCCAACAGGACATATAAACAAAGATACATTCATCAGAAAAATATGACTGAGTACATAATAAAATATAGCATGTGTAATATAGCTGTAAATAAACCACATGAAATGAATTTATACTTATATCAGTGTTTCTAGGTTTTATTTGGTAATGTCCTACATTTTTTCTTGAATGTTGTACATTTTGTCTTGTCTTCCTTTGTGGTTATGACATCTGGTCGCTCTACCTAAGTTCTTTTGGCCTTTGCAAATAAAAACCAGCTCCTTGAATTGAATTCAGAAGGAAAATGGGAACCAGTGCAGTTCTTGTAAGAGCAATGGTGTATGACCTCTAAATGCTGACATCTTGTCTCCTCAGGTGGAGCTTTCCAGCCTGTGCCCACCCAGCCGCCACAGGCCTCCTTTGCTGAGGGAGCCACTGCTATTCTGAAGTGCCCTCTGGAAAAGGGCAAGATCCAAGACTACCATGTCTTCTGGTTCCAGCAAAAGCCAGCTGCCCGGCCACATTTTGTGCTGAAGCATGCCATCAATGGTCAGGTAGAACGAAGCTCTCAATTTGATGCTCGCTTCGTGCCCACCCGAGATGCCAATGCCAATGCCTATGTGCTGCAGATCCAGGGGGTGCGCACAGAAGACAGTGCAACCTACTGGTGCATGGCAGAAGCAAATTATTTCAGCATTGCTGTCTCAGGGAGTGGGACGCAGCTCAGCATCAAAGGAGGTGAGTAATGATATCATTCAACAAAATAAGGCATCCTGGGTTTAACACTGGAGCATTGTGGCAAAGGGAACCAAATCTATTTGGGGAAGGAGTCAAGGAGCTGATGCAACATGGCAGCCTAGTGCTGCTCCCAAATAAATTTCCACTTCAAGTTTTACCTCTGCAATGGGCGAGCTTGGTAGCTTTAGGAACACTGCCATGCTCCAGCCTTGCCCACATCTACAGCATGGGTATGATGGCAGTGATCACCTGTCTGGGTTGTTGTCAGGATGGCCATGCTAAGAGAAGGACTTTCCATGGAGAGATATGTCAGTTATCAAGGGTGATGTCAAACTGCACCCTTGAAATAGCAGAATGCAATAAGAACTACAATGGCCCCTCCACATGCACTGGGGTTAGAGATGCAGGACCCCAGTGAAAATGAAAAACTGCAAATAAAAAAAAAAACACAGTTGAGAGAACACATCTCTAGGAATCTCTAGGTCCTTCAGCTTAACTCTGTGGTCAACATCTGCCAGAAGTTGACACTAAAATTGTGCTAGAGAACCTATAAATGCCTTAACATGTGTTCTCTCCAGGACTCTCAGTCTAGGCCCTCCAGTGCAAAGTCTGGTGAAAGTTGGCCATACACTGGAGAACCTCAAGATTCCTAGGAAGAACATATAAATCTGTGGAGAATCAAAACCGCAAAAGTCAAAGTCACAAATGTGGAGGGCTGACTGTACTGTATACTATGTTCTATTTATGCTTTGTCAAACTGGCTTTGGAAGCTCAGTTGAAGCTGAACATGAGACTGTACACAGGCAACATATGTGCTCTAGTGCCGATCTAACTCCTCTCCCACCCTCTTTCCCAAAGGCACAATGAAATTTGAATTCAAAACTCATAAAAGCCTGAACACCCAGAAAAGGGGTGTTTAAATCTGTCTCATGGTTATCTCTTGAGCATTCGATTCTTTGGTCTTTTCAAAGGTCATTTTTACATGACACAATTAAAGCACTGTGATTTCACTGTAACTACCATGGCTCCAGGACCGTAGCTAAGAGGAGGGAGCAATGATAATTCTGTGCCCTCCAGAAATTTTCCTTCAGCCCCAAATTTCTAACATGACGTTACATTGGACATCATCACATGAGCCTCAGTCTCATCACAATCGCATTAGTAAAAGAAAATCTAAAAATTCCAGTTTAGAAGCATTCATTATCACACATCTCTGCAATAGCACAAAAGTGCCGTTTTTGCTATCCATGACCCCACACACTCTCTTTGGCATTCCTCCATAACCTTGTCTTCTTGCCCTATGCCCTACTCAGTATTTTTTTCAGGGGCCTTCTCTCATTGCCCTTCTCTAAACCCACTCCAAATTATCTTTATACAGGATTTCATGAGAGTGCCATCCAAAGAAATGTATGTTGTTGTTGTATACCTTCAAGTCTTTTTTTTTTTTTTTTTTATACTTAAGGTGACCCTAAGGTAATCTTATCATAGGGATTTCTTGGCAAGATTTGTTCAGAGGAGCTTTGCCACTGCCTTCCCCTGAAGCTGAGAGCACGTGACTAGCCCAAACTCACCTAGTAGGTTTCATGGCTGAACAGGGAATCAAACTCTGGTCTCCAGAGTCATAGTTCAACACTCAAACCACTACACCACACTAAGTATCTTTCAAAAAAAGCAATTTGAGCTTTAAACAGCTTTTAAACAGCAGCATCTCATTTCAACCCCTCAAATTTATCAGACCAATTTTGTTCATGGAATACAGGCTTTAACACCCAATGCAGTATTGTTGGTGATGGGTGTGAGAGTGAAGCAGAAATTAGAAGGGCATAGGATGGAGTTGAGATTACATGAGCAACAAAACCTAAAGAAAGATAATCAATTCTACTTCTAAGGCCAAACTGCTCACTGCTCATACTTTTAAAGCCATGTATCAGTCAGCCACTTATGAGTATTGGGGATAATCACCCACCCAAATCAGATTTCCTCATTTGTCCCTCCTCATCCCATCGCAAAAAAATCTGGTCCCAGCACTAAATTCCAGGAGCAGTGGGACTCAGGAAGCCATTAAGTTATGTTCCCATGGAGAATGGCAAGATTCCTGGATCCTGTCTAATCCACTCACCCTGACTTGCTTTCATTTTCCCAGGAAATTTGGTAAGGGCACCCTCATCAGTCACCCTCTTGTCTGACATTTCCGGCACATCCAGCGCTTCTGAAGTCCATGCCTTGTGCATAGTTGAGCAATTCTACCCAGGTATTCTGGAGATCAAATGGAGTATGGCTGGAAATGACGTAACCGATGGAGTGACACCTGGCCAAGTGATCGTGAATGAGGATGGCTCCTACAGCACCAGCAGTGTCCTGAGCATCTCTCGAGACCTCCTCAGTTCCAAAATGCCTGTCAAGTGCTCCATACACCATGAGTCCTCAGGAGCTGTGGCTGAGCAGAGCCTGAAACAGTGCTAAGGAGAGTAAAGGGAGCATCTCCTATACTTTTCTTCTTCGTATAGAGAACCGTATACCCTCACATCCTTTTGGTAATGCACTATAAAGTTGCCTTCATATCACTGTTTTGTGTTTGACTTCTGTTGTTTGTTGCATGACAAATTCTGCACTCACATGAATGGACCTAGCCAGTTTCTACCCATTAGAATGTACCTTCCCGGAGGGATTATGGCAGCTGATATCCAGATTTCTAGGAGGGGCAAATTTTCACCACCCCTGTGCAGCTTGAGCCCACCTAGTAGTTGTGATTACTCAGTATATGATCATGTTGCTCTAGTCTAAAGCCAGTATGGTGTACTCCTTTGGGTGCTGGACTAGGACTCTTGGAAACCAGAGATCGGATCTCCATTTGGCCATGGAAATCACCTTGGATAAATCACACACTCTCAGCGCTAGAGGAAGGCAATGGCTAATCTTGCCAAGAAAACACCAAGACAGAGTCACATTGTTTGCTGTTTGTGAGTTCAAGTCATTTCTGACTTTTATTACAATCAACTGATCAGACATGGTGACCCTACAGTGTATCATGGCAGTTTCTTGGCAAACTTTCTTGGCAAGTTTCTTCAGAGGGGGTTTGCCACTGCCATCTTCTGGATTGCCATAAATCAGAAATGACCTGAAGGCACACCAACACCACAACAATGTTGATCTCCATATGATGAGGAAAAACTCACCCACTAATCCACTGTTAATCCACCCACAAATCCACAGGCAGGGCAAGTTGATTTGAAGGTAAATGCTGGGATTTTTTTTTTTTTTTTTTTTTGCCTGAAGAAAATTCCATCACACACAGGGTTTCTATTCGTGTTTAGGAGTGTCCCACCACCATTGGCACCCATCAACCCAATCTGCCATGTAGACAGAGATCCAGCATGCCTCACAAAAGAATGGGAACATTTCTCTTCAATCTTTGGAACTAAATAAATAATCAGAGATAACAACCAATATAAAAAGCACTTGAAAATAATAATTTTTGAAAATTCATTTATAATTTCAGCAGGCAGACAGATTGTAGCCAGGTACGTTTTCACACCTTACACCCCCTCACCCAGCGCGACAAGTCTTCATTTTTACAGTGCTTTTTCCACTCATCCCTGCAGGAAGGAGATCAAAAAGAAAAAATGATCAAATACAATTCATATTCCCAAAGATAAATGTATACATTGTGCAGTGATTTTGCTACTCTATGGACCGCTTACAGAACAAAATGATTTGCCATAATCCAGGCAGGAATGGCATATGCTCTACTGAAATCAATAGGAACAGAGAAACAGTTCTTCCAACACATCCTTACTAGAGAGTAAGTACTACTGAATGAATGGGACTTCCTTTTGAGTAAGCACACAAGATAATGCATCTGTCTTGGAGTGCAGTGCTTTCCATAATAGATCTGAATTGCTCCAGACAGGTTTGCATTTGGTTTCCCTAAATCAATTTATGAGTCTTGCTTTCTAACCTCTGGCTTCAGATACAGATTTTACAGGTAGGGTTGCGGCCTTTTACAAATGGTGAAGGTGTTCATTTCAGCATATTCCGTTTCTCTGATCACCACCAATGAATCCCAGGGGCAGTAGGCTGTATTTCAGAGGAATGAACTGGCAAAACCACTTCTGAGTCATACTTGCCTAAGAAAACCCTATGAAATGAATGGTGTCACCACATACACAAAATCATCTGTCAACGTACTATAACCCAGTGAATTTCATAGGGTTTTCTTAAACAAGGAAGGTGGTTTGGCCCACTCTTTCCTCTCAAATACAACCTACAGCACTTGGGATTCATTGGTGATTTCCTATCTAAGTACTAACCAGGGATGACCCTACTTATATACTTAGGAGTTTATCAGACGACAGAAATTGGAAGTATAATCCAATGGCAATCCAAACGCAATCATGGGTTATTTCGTATTAAAGCATCTCACACAATTTCAGGCAATGGGCCATCATTTTTGGGTAATGGGAAGTCATTCTGAATGCATTCCGAACACAATTGGGATTCACATAAATTCGCTAAACTAGCAAATTCACGTGAATTCGAATTGGCTCCAATTGGCTCCCTTCGAAATAAAGAGAAATTCCTCCTGTCTGATAAACTTCCTAGATCAGGTGGGATCTGGTGCCTTATGCACTGGGGAAATTTATTTGACACAGATATTAATTATGGATTAAATAGAGACAGTAAATTCTACTCTCCTTTGCATACATGGACAGGCTTCGTACTGACTACTGACTACTATATCCCAAAGTTTTCAGGCGAATTATTCTGCAGAAGAAAACATGGAGTTGGTTTGGATTGGATTAAGCTGGGGTGGGCTTTGTACAGATGCTTTTTCTTTCACACAATGATATTGCCCCATTTGAATTGCCATGGCTCCACCATATGGAATTGTGGGATTTATAGTTTGGACGGAGGCACAAAAGGAGCTCTCTGGCTGAGAAGTCCAAATGCCACTCCCTCAACTGCAAGTCCCAGGATTCCATAGGACCTTGCCATGGTAGTTAGTGGAATCATAGCAATCTAACTGTGTAATATGAACGGGGTCCTGGTGCAGCATTTTGTCAAAGTCTGGACTTTCACTGCAGCAACAGCTTTGGCAGTTTAATATCAACATGTCAGGCTGCTGCAAAAGACACAGGAACAGTGCTAGAGAAAAACTGTCAATCTTTAACTAGAGAAATATAGCTATAGGGATCGCATTCGGCTAATGCAGGCTATACTAATCCAGGGCAAGAGGTGCTTGGCGGTAAGCACATGAGAATCTACTCATCTGTGGGTGGCTAATATAGGTTGTTCTCATACCAGGTCTCCATGCCTTGGGGATCTTTCACAATCCTCTTGGCACAGAGGATATCATCAGCAATATCTGGATCCAGTAAATCTAGAAAGTATAAAGAAAAAACAAGGCATGAATATTGGGCATAATCCCTGCTGAATAAAAAATATGAACATTGTTTAGAAGGTAGAACTCAAAGATATAGGCATGTTTGTTCTAAAATCAGAATGTAAAGAGATCTTGTAGCACCTTTGAGGCTAATTGAAAGAAAGAAGTTGGCAGCATGAGCTTTCATAGATTTAAATTAATTTTCTCAGATTCATTACAGATTACAGATGCATTCTTCAAATGCATCTAAGGAAGTAGACTTAAGTCTATAAAAGCTCATGCTGCCAACTTCTTTCTTTCAATTAGTCTCAAATTTGCTACAACATCTCTCCACATACTTTGTTTAGAAGACTAGCCCTAAGGCCAAAGCTTAGGTAGAATTACCAGCTCTGAGCACTGTGTGTGTATAGGTGTGTGTATCTGTGTGCCTTCAACTCACTTATCAGCTTATGGAAATTCAATGAATTTCATAGGGTTTTCTTAGGCAAGGAATACTATCACAGTGGCTTTCAACCTGCACAGGACTATCACAGTGGCTTTCAACTTGCACAGGACTCCCCATCATTGATTTGTGGCTCACTGCTGTGGCACATCTGCAGAGTTTTCGTGGCATGCCACAGTGGCTAAAAGTTGCCAGACTGTCAGTTCACCCCTCCCAGCTCCATCCCCATTAGAGCAGTTGTGCTAAAAGCAGGCTGAATGCAAGGGGCATCTTTGCTTTGAATGGGAACCATTGTAAAAATGGTCCCCCTGGCCCTTGCCATTCCATCAAGTTTCAGAAGAAGATGAGACTCAGGGTCTCATCTCCTTGGTTGGATACTGTATAGATGAATGTCCAAAAAAACCCCCCAAAAAACCCAAGGCCAAAAAATCCACATTTCTTCAAAAAAGCATCCAGTCTTGTATGTGTGCCTGTGCATTCAAGTCGCCTGTCAACATTATGCCGTTAACTCCATAAACTTCCTAGGATATTCTTGGGCAAGGAATAGTCAGAGGGTTTTTTGTCAGTTCCTTCCTTTGAAACAGAACCTACAGCACCTGGTATTTGTTGGCGCTCTCCCATCCAATTCCTCTCCAGTGCTGACCGTGCATAGGTTCTAAGATCAGATGGCATCTGGTCCCTTTAGGATATTTAAGCACTGTGCTATAATGTGTGCAAATGTGCCTTCAGACCACCTGTCAACTTATGGAAATCCCATAAATTTCATAGGGTTTTCTTAGGCAAAACATACTTGAGGGGGGTTACCAATTTGTTCCTCTGGTAGCCTACAGCATTCAAGAACTGGTGAGGTTTAGCATTGTGGTTTGATTGCTGGACTGTGATTCTGGAGACCAGGGTTCAACTCCCAGCTCAATCATAATCCACTGGCTGACTTTGGGCAAGTCACACTGTCTCAGCCTCAGGGGAGGGCAGTGGCAAACCTCTCCTGAACAAATCTTGTAGAGAAAAAACCATGATAGGTTGCCAAGAAGAAAACATGATAGGATAGCCTTAGGGTCACCTTGAAATCTTATAAGGATTGGGGAAGGAACAGGTAGGAGGAACTATGACTGGTTTTTCTTTCACCCTTTTGGGAGAATGCGTGAATACCAGATACAGTCCATTGCATCTTCCAATGGGGTGAAAAAGATACCAATCCCCAGTCCTTTGTCTCAGGCCTGGCTCTGCTGGGCTGTAGCAGAAAGTAATGGCCTATCTCAGGGGCCACTATTGCCCCAGCATGGAGAAACAGGTGGAGGCAGGATAGAAGATCATGAGCTTGAATAGTGTATCAAAAAGACTTCAGAAACTACTTGTCCTAGTAGAGAAGTGAGGTAGGGTCATTTAAAAAGAGTTTATGGTTAAGAAAACCATTGCCTTTGCTTCTGCGGAAATGAACTCAAAGGCATATCTGTGTTAGTCTGGGTCAGTAGACAAAGGGATCTTGTTGCATCTTTGAGACTAAATGAGAGCAAGAAAGAAGTTGGTCATGGAAGTTTTCATAGAACTAAATCTGAGGAAGTAGACCTAGGTCTATAAAAGCTTATGCAATCAATTTCATTCTTTCTTTCTCTCACGTAGTCTCAAGAATGCTACAGGATCTCTTTGCATCCTATAGAAATGAAAATTTCTCCCATGTGATAAACTCCATTCTGAACGCATTCCAAACGCAATGGGAATTCAAGTGAATTCACTAAACTAGCGAATTCATGTGACTTCAAATTGGCTCCATTCACAATAAAGAGAAATTCCTCCCATCTGATAAGGTCCCTAAAGGTGCTACTAGATTCACTTCACAGATAGGGTTGTGGAAAACACTCCGCATATGAAGCAGTTTGAATATTTGGATGCTGGAAACAGAACACTTCCAGACTAGGCATTTATTGTTATATATTTATTTCTTTGAGTCATTGTTTACCATTATCTAAAAACTGGAATTCAAGAAACCAGCTGCCCTGCCCCAGATATTGATAACCTCCAACGTTTCACAGATGGAAACCATTACATGGGTGGCCGAGAAACATCAGAGTGTAGTCAAGATGGCAAAAGTCATTCACGAGGAAGAGCACATAAGCAAGGAGAGGTGCAACAGTTTGCTTTTGCCTGAGCCTAACGGGAAAGGCAAGACTTCATTTCCTCTGGTTAAATGAGTGCAAACCACCACTTTAACTGCCCTGGATCAGTGCTAGGAATTCTGGGTACCACAGGTCTGTGAGACATTTATCCTTCTCTGTCAGAGAGCTCTGATGCCACATAAAACTAGAATTCCTAGAATTACCTGGCACTGAGCCAGGGTAGTTAAAGTGGCCCCAAACTGGATTATTTCTGCAGTGTGTGTTTGACCAAGGAGAGAGTGAGCACAGGATCACTGCCAACATGTAAATGGCCAGTAGGTGGGGCTGTTGCAGCATACATTCTTCCTCTTAATCAATGGCAGAATTCCTGACCAGGGATGGAAGGGAGATTATTTAAAGAGCACATAGTACCTTGGCAGGCAATTGTTTAAAAAAGTTCTGTCATAACCAAAAACGTTGGAAATTTTTTGGGGAGGTGGAATGCAAGCTTTAGAATTATGTAAGACCAGCTTCCAGCCCTTTGAATGGTAATGGTTTTCATTGTAAACTTACTGTTTGGGAAAATTCCTTCTTCATTTTATTTTATTTTATTTTTTGGACTGCACTTCCAATAATCCCCTAGATGCCAAAGCCAGCTGGGAAATCCTTGGATATGCAATCAAAGGGGCGGGGGGACATTGGACCCTATTGCATGGAGTTAAAAGAGCGACTTACCTTTCCCAAATTCAGTGCTAATTTGAGAGCAGCCAGTTCCTATCACATATAAATTGGCACCGAATCAGCACCCGGGTCCATCCTGAATGCATCCCAGGTCATTTAAGCTGTTTCTACACCCCCTTTTCGATAACAGAAACTTCCAACTTCGAAAAATGGCTACCAAAGAGGCTTAGACGAGCTGGGTTACATCCCAGATGGACCGGGGCAGTGATTTGGCAGCGATTTCTGTATGATAGGAACCGGCTGCCTCCCGAATTAGCACTGAATTTGGGGAAAGTAAACCACTGTTTTAACCCCATGCAATAGGGTCCTCTGTCAGGTTTTAGATTCATTATTGATATTCTGGATAGCAATTCAGCAATGTCTTACCTGTGTTCTTAAATTTTCATCTTTGGTTATCCTGATGAAATAACCATTAAGCAATAGATTATTCATAAAAGAATAACATGTTGCTTAATCTAAGGTGCACAACACTGTTAAACATCATTATGTTTACTTTGATTCTATTGCAATTTGAAAAATCTAACAAGATGCTAATGAAAACGAGAGAACTAGGGGAAACTTGTTGGTTGTTCTGTACTAAGACAGTGTCCTTTGTGGAGCATGGCTGTCCCTCTCCACCACCCAATAGCATTGCAATAGCAATGAGCCCCAAAGTGGGGAAAAGATGTGATATCAATAAATAAATCACTGCTCCGCTTGTGCAACTTACACCACTGTCAACAGGATATGACTGCTGTGCAAGATCACCATGCATCCATAGGGCAACTTACACTTGTGTATGTCACTAACAGGATGCTGGCCAATTATAGGGGACACTGACCTTTGCACGATATGGAGCAAAGGTTCTGCGACGTAATAGTATCAGAGCTATCTTTGCACCACCAGCCACTGTTGATGTGGAAGATACCATAGTCTTTGGTGCCATCCCGGTGCCGATCGATAGCCTCTGAGTCAAAACCAGTCTCATAAAATGCCATGCAGATCCCTGCAGAGAGGGGAAGGGAAGAAACCACTGTATTACGTACACCACCTAATAACTTCATAACATTATGAAGCTGCTGGAGACATGGGCTGCATCTACAATACAAAATTAATGCAGCGGGACACTGCTTTATTGGTTCAATGCTATGGAATCCTGGTGCCAAAGTGCAGTGTGGCAATACAGAAATGGAACAAATGTGGGATGTGGTCCAGTATGTTTCGTGACATACCATACAGGCCCTAGATAGACTGGAGATCCAGCAGTGGCATAATAAGGGAAAGTGATAGAGCATGGATGATCTTCTGGCACTTGTCTGGACAATCAGTAATTGTTTGGATTGGAAGGGATGGACCTGTGTCACAGTGCCAGCCCACTGCTTTTGTTTGGTCCAGATAAACATGTTGGGGCTTTCTTGATTGGCAGGGAAGGGAGACATGAAGTTGCCTTTTCCTTAATGCTTAGCAGCTACACTGCAAGCCCCAGGTGTGTAATAAAAAGGCATAGGGCAGCTACACTGAGGAGGTGTGGGGACAACATATCTGAAGTCTTCTCTGTTGCTCAGCAACTACATTGGAAGCTGTCAGGATGCTAGAAACACAGGCGAAGCAGCTGCACAGGTGGCAATGAACGGGGCTTTTGGCTGCACTGAACCTTTAATTTTTTTTTTTGTTGCCGGCTGCGAACTGCGCAGTTGCACCAGTACATCACACATGAACTGTGCAGTTATGAAGATCTGTCAAATTATCATTGTGGTTTTGCTTCCCTTTTTAAAGTGTGCAGCTGCATCAATGCACCATGAATGAACCCCTTTATATTATTATTATTATTATTATTACCCCACCCCTTTGAGATCAATCGAGGCGGCTTACACATTAAAATACTATTACTTCAATAAAACAAACTGCATCCCTCCCCCCCTTAAAAAGATATTAAATCCGTTACAATTTAAGTTTATGAATAAACTATTTTATGAATGAATTGACATTTTATGCGCAGTTGCATAACAGTTACAGCATCCCAGAGTCCCTACTGCACATGTCTAGGGTTCAGATTAGGGCTGGAGCTAGGATTTGGGAGCTTTAAAAAACTGCACAGTTGCACTGCAGCATTTAGATGCAGCTGCACTGTTACACCCCTTTTAAAAGGAAGCTGGGAAAAGCAGGTCCTTTTTAAAGCTGCTTTTTCCCACTAAAATGCAAAAGAAGTGCATTCATGCCAAACTTTCAGTGTGGGTCATCTAAAGGCTACACTTTCATGCAGGCATGAACACACCCCTTTTTGCCAGTCTAGATCAGCCCTATGTATTGTAAGGAGCTACTGGATGTTCGCCTAATTCCTGATTGCGTATATGTGCCTTCAAGTTGCCTGTTGACTTATGGTGACTCCATGAATTACATTAGGTTTTCCTAGGCAAGGAATACTTGGAGTTGGTTTTGCCAGTTCCGTCCTCTGAAATATAGCTTACATCACTGGTATTTATTGGTAGTCTCCCACTCAAGTACTAACTAGGGTTGACCCTGCTTAGTTTCTGAGGATAAAGCACCAAGTCCCTTGCAAAATCCACTTAGGACACCAGAGGGAGAAGTCTTCCAGTCCATGAGCGTATTCTTCAAAAGCGCTTGAATTTCTGATCAACTTGCTGTTTTTTCATATGACCACCTTATGTTCATACTAAGCATGTACTAGCTATACTTCCCAAAAAATCCAAAAGGAATCATCTTACCTAAAACAAGAATAGGTAACCCTCAGGGGCTGAGGAGTTGTACTGGTCATAGTATCATAGGATGGTTTCTGAATGGTTCCAGGAAGGCCACTTAGCCCACCCAGCCTCCTCTCCCAATAAATATCTGCTACATTTCCTGTATAAAGAAAACAACCCGCCACTCCTGGACCTAAAATAGGGTGGGAGTATTCTGAGGTTTGGTGTCATTTGAGACAAAACATTTTTCCAAAATGTTTTCTTTTTTATTTTTTCCTTCTAAAAATGGGATGGAGCCTTGTTTTCTGAAAAATGCTCTTGTGGGTGAATGTGGGGCTATACTCCACTCTCCCCAGCCCTGCCTTGAAGTGAAGGGGGTAGGTGGGTGGTTTGCCCATCCTGAATACCATTACTACAGCTATTAGAATTGTATTTTGAAAAGACCCCCAGCATGTACTCTTCTCATACTCTATGCATTTCAGTTTTGTTCTCCACTGAAGAGCAGCACTCACAATTGGCCAAGCTATAACCCTCATATCCATCCATCCCATTGTCCTTCAGCACGTGGGCCAGTTCACAGCGACCAAAGATCTTGGCTTTGATCATGTCCACAAAGCAGGCGAAGAGAAAGGTCCGGAGCAAAGGAGCCATGGTCTCGGCCACCTGACATGGGAGGGAAAAGAAATCATGTGTTAATATGAGAATCCGTGGCTGCCACATTTAACTTCCTTTGTGGAAAAAGGGGGAAACAAGTGGGCTGCTTGCTCACCCAAGGGCTAAGAAAGAGTCAAGGAGGGGTTGAAAGAGGGGTTGAAAGATGTTTAGCCTGGAGAAGAGAAGGTTAAGAGGTGATATGATAGCCCTGTTCAAATATTTGAAGGGATGTCATATTGACGAGGGAGCAAGCTTGTTTTCTGCTGCTGCAGAGACCAGAACGCGGAACAATGGATGCAAGCTGCAGGAAAAGAGATTCCACCTCAACATTAGGAGGAACTTCCTGACAGTAAGGGCTTTTCGACAGTGGAACACACTCCCTCGGAGTGTAGTGGAGTCTCCATCCTTGGTCTTTAAGCAGAGGCTGGATGGCCATCTGTCAGGGATGCTTTGACTGGGAATTCCTGCATAGCAGGGGGTTGGACTGGATGGCCCTTGTGGTCTCTTCCAACTCTATGATTCTATGAAGGTTCTCTGCTCTATCAAAGTAGTACCATATCCTCTCCTGGATCAGCTCTAGAAGAGCTTTTCAACATGTGTGGTTTCCTTTGAAAAGTGTTTGGAAATTTCACCTGCTCCAAATAGCTGTAGCCAAATTGTTAACTAGGAACAGTTGTAGGGACCCTTGTTGCAACAGCTCCAGCTGTCTATTCCAGGTGCAATTCAAGTGGTGTTGATGCTCTATAAAACCCTATGTGGTTCATTCAGGTTACTTGGAGGAACTTGCCCATGTTCTGAGATCTTCTGATCCCACCACCTTCACAGGTATATTTAGTGGGAACACAAGAGAGGGCCTTTTCAGCTCTTGAACTTCTTTCCCAGATAGGTTAGGCTGGTCTCTGCCTCACTGTAGGCAAGTAAAGCCCTTTTTATTCTGGTTGGCCTTGGAGAATTAAATTATTAGGTGAAATAGGCCTTGTATAACGTGTTGGACTTTGTTATTGTTTATGTATTTTAATTTTATGATAGTTTAATTGCTTTTTAAACTTTGTATGCTGTGAATTTTTAACTATGGTTATTATTATAACTATAATTAAATCCCAGACTGGGAAAGAGGTGATGCACACACACTCAGTGCCTTGAAGAGAGTAGTAACATTACTACAACCACCACTACTACTTTTATATATGCAAACTCTATGTGATAACTGCATCTAGCATAGTAGGTTTCTCTTATACAAAATAGCAAAACCAGGGTTTGCTTTTTGGAATTTATATATTTTTGGAATATTTTCAAACCACAGATAGTTGAATCAGTGGATAAAGAATCCATGCTTATGGAGGGGACAGAACAAAGTCCTGAGGGACACCTAGGATATTGGCCAGCAACAACCAGAAAACCACTCAGCAAGAACCAGCATGGCATACTAGTTGGAGTGTAGGCCTAGAATATTGGAGATTAAGGTTCTTTTCCCTGTTCAGCCGCGGAACCCTTCTGGGTGACCTAGGGAAACTCACACCCTCTCAGCCCCAGAATATCTCATGATCGATTGCCTTAGGGCAATTGCCATAAGTCAGATACGACTTGAAGGCACACAGCAACAAAATATGTAAAGGTTTTATTTCTATAATATAGTTTTGAAGCCTCTAATTATTGTTGGCATTTCAATTGTCCTCTCCACCTTTAGATGCCCTCCATGTAATTATTTATGAATGTATTTATTTATGAATTAATTGATACAGTGTAATTTGATTTATTGTTTGGTTGTTCATATTTTTTTTCTTTTATGAATCAATTGTTTCAGCATCCCTGATGTATATTTTACATGTGTATAAACAGTTTGTTGTGGTCTTATCCTAGCTTTGTGTCTTTCCCTGTTTCCACAAAGTGTTTTTAGAAACTTGAGTTTCTTGTTAGCAGTTAAGTTGCTGTTCACCTGTGTTGGGTTGTACACATCACAGTCTTCCCCAGGCTGCTTTGCACATGCTAGATGGCAAGCCAGATTCCCAAATCCAGCTCAGACATTCATTTGGTGCTGAATGAATAGGTCAAAGACTGAGGTCCAATACATGCTGCAGAAATCATCTAATGCCCTGGCTCAATGCTAGGGAATTTGGGGGACTGTTATTTAGCCTTCTCTGTCAGAGGGCTCTGGTGCCACAATAAACTACACTTC
This sequence comes from Urosaurus nigricauda, assembly GCA_034509955.1. Lineage (NCBI taxonomy): Eukaryota > Metazoa > Chordata > Lepidosauria > Squamata > Phrynosomatidae > Urosaurus > Urosaurus nigricauda. The sequence goes on along the minus strand of JAOEGL010000002.1, from coordinate 148,921,474 downwards.
CTAGGATTCCCAAGCACTGAGCCAGGGCAGTTAAAGCAGTCTTAAACTCAATTATTTCTGCAATATGTTTTGGGCCCCAGTCTATAAAAGCTAATGCTACAACTTCTTTCACACAGTTATTCTCAAAGGTGTTGCAAGTTCCCTTTAGATATGGATATTCCAAACACAACACAGCAATGGACTTTATCAGACGTCAGAAATTGGAAGTATAATCTAATGGCAATCTGAATGCAATCATGGGGTTTCACGTTATTGCGAATTAAAGCATCTCACGCAATTTTGGGCAAAAGGGAAGTCATTTTCGGGTAATGGGAAGTCATTCTGAACGCATTCCGAATGTAATAGGAATTCACGTGAATTCACTAAACTAGCGAATTCATGTGAATTCCTATTGCATTCGGAATGCGTTCAGAATGACTTCCCATTCAGAACCCTAAACTAGCGAATTCACGTGAATTCGAATTGGCTCCAATTGGCTCCATTCGGCTCCATTCGTAATAAAGAGAAATTCCTCTTGTTTAATAAACTCCAATGTCTCTGAATTCTATCTTATGTTTTATTGTTAATACAGATATGTTTAGACGGCACTCTCCCTTGATCATTTATTTGCATGGAACGAGTTTGTGTGTGTATGTGTTTAAAATACTTTCAATTACAAAATTTTAAAATTGTCCTTAATTTAACCAGCACAGGTGAACAAATGAATATGAGGAAAAGTATATGAGGAGGTCTATGAACATAAGAGTAAGTGAATAAGGGATGACTAAGGAATAAGGAGAAATGAGGTGGAGGAAGGAGAGGGAGAGGGAGATGGAGAGATGAAAGGAGAGTGGAAAGGAAATAAGGAGAGGAACAAGGGAACAGAGAAGGAGGGAAAGAAAGGAAAAGAAAAGGTAAAAAGAGAAGATTTACAGGGGGAAGGATAATGGAAATAAAGAAGAGAGATGATTATAGAGATTAAATGAGAATCTTTGTAAGTTTTAAGTTGTAGAGTGTGAAATTGTAGTATATAGTATGTATTTTAAAAGATGTGATATGTACTATGTGTTATACGATATATGTTAGGAGATTTTATTATGATTATTATGATTTTTGTGTTATGGATGTTATGAGTAATATGTGTTTTTCCCCCTGTTTTTATAATGAATATTTTTTTTAAAAAAAAACAGCACAGATAGTGCATGGCAGTCTGTGGATGACGTGACTCAGTACCATCGGGGTACCCTGATCACTCCAGTGAACTCACCGTCTGTAAAAAGAAAAAAAGGATGAAATCTGGCCAGGCTGGTCACAAGGGGCAGCAGGTTGTGTTTCAATATGGAAAGCAGAGCTGGAGGGTCACCGTTGCTTTTCCATGGAGCCTACTGCTGCCATGAGGTTCCAGCCCTCCTCTTCTTCCTTTCAGAAATGCCATGAAATTCTAGAACCTGCACTGAACTGTGACTTCATCTCCCTAAAGGATGGTGAAGCAGAGCTGTGATAAATCAGCCTTCATCTGCATGGAGAGGAATTCAGTCAGAAAATCCCAGGGAGATCCCAGGAATTCTGCAGACAAGCTCCTGTGAGCTCTGGAAAAGCCACTACTAAATCCTGATAGAGCATCAGTTCTGCAAATAGTCTAAGGAAGAACTAAAGAAGGCTGTAGAAAAGCTTCCAGGGGTTTGCTCTTCCTTCCTAGGACTACTTCTTGGTGACTCATCTGATGGCTTTTATATAGGCTACATTAACTTGTCCCACACACGGAGCCCATGAAAGAACAAGGATCAACACTAACTTCATGCCAGCTGCAACCAGGGACACCCTGTTCACTTTCTGTCTCATTCTCGGCCCATCTAGGGCCAGGGTGGGCAACTGTGGATGGCCAAGTGGCCACATTACCTCCCCGCCAACCTTGGACTTTTTGGAAGGCTGCATCCAAGACAACAATTCAATTCTCCCCTTCCCCCCAATGCCCTCTAGGAGGTGTAGGGACATCTATACCACATTTTGGGGACCTCACCAGGCCATTTTAGGCCTTGGGAGGCTTTTTCTTTTAGCTACCAGAAGTGACTGGAAGGTACTCCCTGTTCACATTTTGATTTGGACAAAATCCTCTCCTAAAACGGCCCCAGGAAGGCAAAAATGTGGCAGAAAATCTCCCACAGCCACAGGGTTCATTTGAGGGTTAAAAAAAATAGAACTAAGTGCTGGGGGCCACACAAAAAATTGCCCATGGACCACACTTTGCCCAAACTTTGTCTAGGGGCAGAAAAGACATCTGTCCTGCAAATATTGGGCAGCTATTCAAATTTTATTGTGTATTCCTGATCTACACACTTAACCTCTAGCAGTTCAATATTTCTGTAAAAAGTAGTAGCATACCCTCCAGTTGCCCTGAATTGGCAGGGACAGATCTGATTAACACTCTGTCATCCCATTTTTCAGCTGCTTTGAAAATGTCCCAGTTTCTCACTCCTCTTCCCACTTTCTACCTTTGTCCTGGACTTACTTCCATTGTAGCAAACAGTTCAAATTGCAAAAGTACTTTGCACTCATTTGACTCAGTAGATAGAGGGAGAGGAGAGAAGAGGAAGAGTCTTGCCCTTCCCAGGAGGCTCAGACAAAAGCAAACTTCTGGAGCCTCTCCGAGCTTGTGTGTTCTTCCTCATGAATAACTTTTGCCATCTTGGCCACACACATCCCAGCTTTCATTTATGAAATGTTGGGGGGTCAACTTTTGTGAGAATTAATGGGAATGCAGCATTATTGGAAGCTTACTGACAGGTTTCCCCCATTAATGAAAAGGGACTCCCTAACTATGCTTTCGAAAACAGAGCAGCCATGGGCAGGAGGCAACGTCATGTAATAACCATCACCAAAGGCGCTATTTCTGACTGATAAAGGGATAATGGAATGGGGGACGAAACAAATAGGAGGACCATGAAAGAAGAGTTTTTATCCCCCACTATTTCTATATGGATATATACAGATTTCTATATGTATATACTCTCTTCTTGCTCTGTATGGGTAAGTGTATGTATAAGTGGTGATAGAGATTGGATGTAAATTAAGAGTTGTATAGAATTGTTTTAATAGTAAACTTTATTTTTTAAAAATAAATAAAAACAAATTGCAGATTGCATTAATGGAAATCCAGCAAAAAATGAAAAAGAAAATATAGCCAGGCTGGGGAGAGGATTTATAATGATCCTTGCCATTGAATTACCACTCACAGAGAGCAACCCTGGCCATTATGATTATCTGCAAGAGATGGGACTTGAAGCATAATTCTTCCAAGACAAATCAAGGTTACTCAGAACCACAGTCAAAGGGGTGACATTTCAGATCACGACTACTTCCCTGACCACGTGAAGAATAGTAATTGAAGAGCTGGGAAGAAAACCACCTCTGCTTTCTCAAAGAAATCCAATAATTTTCTTGGATTCACGTTAGCAACAAAATAGGTAATTTACAAGGCAAAACTACACAATCTGTTATTCAGGAATGAAACCAGGGCAGGGGGTATCTAATCCAGGCATGTGTGAGTGTGTGATCCCTTTGGCTCTCTGGGTGAGAAGTGGCATCACTTCTGGTTAAACTGTTTGGCTAAAAAAACTAAATAAATTTTCCAAGATTTGAGGAGTCATTGGTGCAGGAGCTACTCAAACTGCTGTATTTTTCAGCAGTATTAGGGAAGCTTAGGCCAGTCCTACTCAAAGTGATGGTTTGTGGAGCAGTGCCACTTCATAAACTGGTTCTGTGGGCTTTGCACAAGCAAACAAAAGCATGTTTGATCCTTTGAAAGAAAAATCGTGCTGTGATCTGGTATGCACTCCTGATCCAGATTGGGCCCTGTCATTGCTATTTTCCTACAAAAGGTGTGATTTGCAGTAAATAACACCTTTAGAGGCGAAAAGCTCACAGTGAGGGATTTTTGCTAGAACACTCCTTTTAGAACTCAAGAGAAGCAGGCTAGATACAATGGTATCTGTAAGGTATTACTTTTGGGAGTGACAGGGACATAATATCATTATTTTAATAAATACATATATAGTACATCCTTTTACTTATGTAAGTATAAATATTTTATTATAAATATTTTAATAAATGAATAATAAATGTTTTGAATAATAACATAATGGTCACTAGCAGCATTGTCTAAATGAGTAACTATTTTGCTGACTTTTAAAACACAGAATGATTATTTTAGAATTTGGATCCATTTTTTGGTGTGTGCACACGTGTGTTTAAAAAGAAATGGATTATTCCAAAACATGTTTGTCTGGCATTATTTTACTAACTCTTAAAGTAATGCATCAGAAGTAACTATGAACGTATTACTGTGGGTAAGCAAGAAGTATCACCCGCACATTACTTTTGAAAAATAACATTTCAAGCTCTGAAGACTCTGATATTCATTGGGAACCCATTCTGAGACTAGGTTTTCAAAGAAGCCATTTTAGTTAGGAGAGTGATGTGGGCTTCAGTCCAGATCAAGATTTTATGCATCTTTTTTCATTCAAATAGAAGTGGCCCAGTTGAGCACACTTTTAGAAAAGTATGGTAATGTAGCAGGGGCCTTCACCTGCATTTTCCAAAGGATGCAGCCAGTCATTAAAAAATGTGGTATACCACTTATTTCCCTATGTATAAACAAATCCAACACAGTCCCAAAGCTTTTATTATATTTTTAAAAGTAATTCATTGCATGTAACTTTTAAAACTTACTTCATGGCTATCATTCTCTGTCCCAGTTTTGGGTGATTAGTAATTTCATACATACTTTTACAGTGGGCCCTTGGTATCCACTGGGGTTTGGTTGCAGGACTATCCTTCCTCCCCTGTGGATACCAAAATCTGTGGATGCTCAAGTCCCATTACATACAATGGCATAATAAAATGGTCTCCCTTGTATAAAATGGCAAAATCAAGATTTGCTTTCTGGATTTAAAAAAAAAAATTTTTTTTTCAAGTCATGGATGGTTAAATCCATGGATGGTTGACTCCATGGATACAGAGAGCCAGCTATACATTACTTTTGAATCTGATAATTTGACAAGATAGCCTTATATCTTCATCCGATACCTAAAAAATGCCCACCAGCAACATGTGAAAATTAGTAATAAGTGGCACTATATTATATGTTGGAAGTGTTATCATTAGCTCCTCTTTACCCAGACAGTAGAAGTGCTGAAAGTAACACTATTTATAGTGCATTCCTTCCAAACACTTTCACAGCCTACTCCAGGGCTCAGCCCATGCAGCTGGTTCCCATTCTTTCCTTCTGCTTATGCAGAGGCTCTTGCAGTCTCCCCACACCTCATGTTAACAGCTCTTCTATTCCCGCGAAGAAGCATTAAGATGCACATTCAAACTCCTTTCCAGGAAACCTGGCTGTCTGGTTTGCTTATTTATTTATTTACATTGTGCACTTCACTCCAAGTAGACTACAGGATCATGTTTGAAGATGGCAGGCAAGTCTAGAAAAGAATGGAGATTGGTTCCACTGCTGGTGCTATGAATTCACAGATTGCAGGTTGCAACCCAGTAACTCAGATCTCGACCATGACAATGATTTCTCCAGCCATCCCTAATGTGGGAGACAAGGTAGAGGAAGAAAGATAGCACATGCCATGTCATATGGAGATTTTTAAGCAATTCAAGCTACAGACAGAATTAGGAATTATTAACTGAAAGAGAAAGGACATATCTCCCTGTTTCTTTGCTTCCTCCCTCCTGCAGAAGCTATTATTGTTGTGTGCCATCAAGTTGTTTCTGAGTAATGAAGTAATGTTCTCTGATGTCACCTATATACCATAGGGCAATATATGATACTTCACCAAGGTGACTGGTGTTGGTAAGAAAATGTATAGTGTGGTGTCCACATATACTACAGCCAACCCTCCATATTTGTGGTTTTGACATTTGCATATTTGATTATTTGTGGATTTGATTAATATGCTTTCTCTTGGAACCTCTTGGTTCTCCAGTATGCCTATGCCAGATACTGACCATAGAGTCACACTGGAGGACATTGAGATTCCCAGAGAAAACACTTTTCTAAGCATTTGTAGGTTCTCCAACACAGTTCTGTGGTCAGTTTCCAGCAGATGTGGACCACAGAGTTGTGCTGGAAGACCTAGAGATTCCTAGATAAGTGTCCGCTCAGGTTTTTTTAAAAAAAGATGTGTTTTTAATGTGAAGTCTAGCGCTTTCATGGCTGGCATCCATCCATTTTTGTGTGTGTTTTTCAGGCTATGTGGTCATGTTCTAGAAGAGTTTATTCCTGAAGTTTCGCCAGCATCTCTGGCTAGCATTTCTGAAGATGCCAGCCACAGATGCTGGCGAAACGTCAGGAATAAACTCTTCTAGAACATGGCCACATAGCCTGAAAAACCTACAAAAACAATGTGTTTTTACTTTGTGGTTTTCCCAGTTTCATAGAGTTCCTTAACCCCAGTGAATGTGGAGGGCCTACTGTACATACTATGTCTTGCTAATCTGAACTTTGAAGAAAGTCTCCAAGGTGCTGATCCTCATGCCCCAAATGCATTCAGGACCTTGGAAAGCTCCTTTAAATGCATATTAAAATCAAGAGCAGATTCAGGCTGTTGCCACACTAGAAAACTAATGCAGCCTGATATTGATTTAATTATCATGGCTCTACTCTACAGAATCCTGGAAATGCATTGTGTTACATCAGATAAGCTGCTGTAACATGACACTGAAAGTCCGTGTTTCTCCTGCCCTCCTTCCCCATCATCCCAATGCTGATGCTGCTAATAAACCTGTAACTAGACAGAAGATGAAGAGAAAACAGGACTGAGTGGGATTTTAAAAGACTGTGTGAAAAGGAATTTCATTGTAAGAGGCTTTGTTAAATGAGGTGTCTGTACAAGCCAGTGATCATGGTTTGTGTGCACATGCTTTTCATGTAAGTACATATACAGAAGTGTTTGCTCAAAAGAGCACCATGAACGAATATTGCGTTCATTGAAGCAAAACATTTGTACTGGGAAATGGCAATCACCGTCATGAACTCAGACTTCCCATCTGGAATTTCAAGCACCCACATGGACAGAAATCACTGGAAGATGGAACTGACTCAGTTCTTTCTTCAGAGAAGATGATAAACAAGTTGTTAAATACGCTGATATGAGGAAGGAAAGATTACATTGGACAAGTAGATGGCTGGTTGGTAAGTGGGTTGATGAAATAGATAAAGTCAATGAAAGGCAAGCCCAACTCCTTACCAGGTTTCCAAGCCGCTTGAGCCTGCAGAAGCTCTCTTGAGACAGATTATGTCATCAACAATGTCATCAGTCACCAAATCTAATGAGGAAGGAAGGAAGCAATAGCAAGGTAAAATAGTGTACAATTCTGTGTATTAACATTCTTATTTCTAACAATCTATATCGAGCCAGTTATCAACATACAACGGTTTCAGCAGAATGCACACGACAGAAGCCAAATTGCAAAGGGTTGAGTGTAGCGGTTCAAAAGAAAGCAAGCCAGATAAGTCAGAGTGAGTGCAACATTGCAGACATTTGGAAGCAGAAAACAGAAGGGAATTAGATTATGGAACATATTCCTCTGGCAAAATGTTGTTGGCCTGCAACTCCCAACATTCCTAACCAACATCACCAATAGTGAGGGATGATGGCAGTCACAGTCCAAAAACACCTGGAGGGCCACCCATTTCCCATCCCAGAATTATAGGATGAGAAAGAATCCAACCCCTATATTGTGGTCATACCTTTGTTAAGCCAACCAAAAAAAAAAAAGGTGCAAAAATCTGAGTAAGTTTTTCAATACCTTTAGGAAAGTTGAGATGAAAGGTGTAACATGCCTACATGTTACATGAAGGTAACGGGGGATTTCAGACTCTCAAAATGGGCTCATCGGGGATTAGGCTTCGTTCTTATTAGCCAAAATGTAGGCTCATTCAAGATATCATTCTTCCGATTACTGTGTTAGGATATGAGAGCTGGACAGTGAAAAAAGCTGATAGAAAGAAAATCAACAACACATTTGAGAGGTGGTGCTGGCGAAGTATGCTGAGGATGAAGAGAATGTTAACACCGCTGATGAAGATCTTTCGAAACAGTTTCATAGTTACCAGGAGTATTTGTCTGTAGAATCCTATTTCAGGAACAAACCTACTCATTAACCTTTGCCTTTTTATGTAGATTACAGCCAGTTTGCATGGGAGTTGATACATCACTGTGGATTACAGATTGCATCCCACAACCTCAATTTATGCTTTAAGCACTTATCAGTAAAAAAAACCCTGGAACTCTGTTCTACTGCATTTTTGTAATGTCTATTTCTGCATCAGTTCCTCGTACAATATATTCTGTGACTTCTTTCCCCTTTCTTTTCATGTAAGCCTTGCTATGTTCTGCATAGAGTTTTCTTTCTTCGGGTATAATTGGTTATTGACACATTCTTTATTTTGATGTTTTTCTATTGGATTAGGCTCAGATTCTCTTTAATTTTATTTATTGTGTTTTCTGTTTTTATTGATGGTCCTGTTTTGCTGGAATATCTTTCCTCACCACCACTGTGCAAGCCTAGACAACGTGAAGCCACTGGCATTTTATACCAACAGAATTCCTTACTTTAGAGTAAGAAGTTTTCTTTGGCCCCTGTCTCTCAATCACTGGATTTGCCAGAACAAAGCAACCTACAGTTTTACTATAGCCAGCCCTGAGGCTGCATCTCATAGCCTGGGGTTTGCACCTCTCTTACCAAGGCAAGTCATGCTGCATAGGTTCTTTGTATGACTGTGTTGGTCAGCACACCAGGAGCGACTGTTGATCTGGAAGATGCCATATTCGGAGCTGCCATCTGAATTGTTTGTCACAGTGGCTGAGTTGAACCCACTTGCAAAGTATGCCAAGCAGACCCCTAAGGGAGACATTGGTCCACAGGTTAAGTGCATATGTTCAGGTTAAGTGCATTTAATTCAGAAAGAAGATCAAGGGAGAGAAAATCTTGTCAGATAAGAGTCACTTTGCAAATACTTTAGTGGATCTCCTCTGTAATATATGCTGTTTTGGAAGAAGAAAAAAATAGAGATTGAAAAAAATAGAGATTGAGGTCTGTTTGACCAAGACTAAATTTGCAATTGATGAGGCTTTTCACTCGGCAAACTGGGAACGAGTGGGGGTTTTTGTGTGCATGCATCTTATATGGAGTTAGAACGGGAATCTGTACTTTGAGAGGGAATAGGGCATTAGTGGGATGTCTTCTACACATCCACAAGTTCACTATTCAAGCACAGACACTCACAGAGGAGAAAAAAAATGACATCCTGTTATTTTCGGCTTCCCTCTGATATAAAGTTTCACAAGTTTACCATCTTAAACTTTTTTAAAAAGTTTTCAAATTTCCTTTTCCTGGAGACAGAGCACATGGGTAGTAGCAGCGGGGTAAATGCACAGACAGAAAATAGGTGTTTCTGGATATTTTCTCCCACCGCCAAAATTTGGAGTGTGCTGACTGGCCTACATACTACACTGCTGTTGTCAAGGACTGAATTGAGCTTTATTCTGTGTTTTGAGATAACTTTGTACATTTTTCTGCAATGCGGTATTTAATTGTGCATTCTAGCTGTCCCGGAAACACCTAACAAATCCATCTGTCTCTAATCTGAGTCATTTGTTCAACATCCAAGGCCTAGCAAGCATTTTTATGCAATCGGCATTTGCATGGCAATGATAGAGCATCTGTGTCATGCTTTTAGCATATTAAAAGTGCTCCGTATCAATCATCTTCAAGTCTGCAGTAGTTCTGGGGTACATCTACACTGTAGAAATAATGCAGTTTGACACCACTTTAACTGCCATGGTTCCATCCTACAGAATCCTTGGATTTGTAGTTTGGTGACGTACCAACACTGTTTGGTAGAGAAAGCTTGTAAAACTACAGATCCCAGGATTCCATAGGCTGGAACTACCACATTTAAAATGGTGTCAAACAGCATAATTTCTACAGTGTAAATGTACTCCTGGTTTGAGGGGAAAGGTAGGTGGTGGTGATGATGATGATGATGATGATGATGATGGTGATACAACAATCCTGCCCTTAGAACAATACTGTACATCCAGTTAATATTATTAGTCCCCTATTGCAGATAGGCCAGTTCAAAGTACTGGCACAGATCTACATAACTATAATTGCTTCAGTCTTCCAGTACCCAAGCAAAATACTATTCTCATATAAATCCTCCTGAAGGTCAAACCCATCTCCTGTTCTTCAGGTGGAGGGCATTTTCAACTCTCACACTTTGACTGTGGATCTTCTTACTCAGAAAAGATCTCTGCTCTTTCTCTTTTCTAGCAAATATTTTATAGCTTTATAGGGTTTTCAGGTAGGGCCACACTACCATTTGGCAAAGTGAAGCAGCTTCTTCTGGTGGCATGTCATGAAAAGACAGCAAATCTACTTCTTGATTGTTGTTTCTTTTTACTGTCGGGTATGGGAAAAGGGGTTTTCTTGTTCATGTGGCTGAATAACTTGACTGGCTTTGGGTATTGTACATCTAGAATTGAGAGAGTTGCCCCAGTTGGATGACATTTGCCACTCCACCTCAAGACAGCACAATATTTTGAACTAGCCTCATTTTTAGCTGTTTTAGGTCCCATTTTAAATTATTGTGTGTTTGGGGCAATGCATCTGTATGCTTTTTGCATTTTATGTGTTTTTATGCAAACCTACCCTGGAATCATTTTGATGGCTGGCAGTGTGTGTGTGTGTGTTTCTTGAATGTATAGAGCCATTAAAGGATGGGTGGAAAAACAGATAAGAATGCAAGAACAGCTCTGCTGAATCTGACCCTGAATTATCTAGGCCCGCATCCATTTTTTTGCAAATGAAATGCACCCAGGAAACTCGGGGAGGATATCACTGAGCAATAGCTGCTTCTTGCTGTCATTTTCAAGTAACTAGTATTTAGGAGTAAGCTGCTTATAGCCATACGAGGGGGTATCGTAAAGTTTTAATGATCATCTTTTTTTAAAAAAAATGACAGAAAGTTTGATTTGATTTGTAGTTGTTAACTTAGCTCTATGTGGTTACTATCTAGATTTATACATTTTTCCCAGCATATCTTGACCCTCCGAATACCTGATATTGTAGAAGTCTGCAGATTGCGCCTTACGAGGGGGTATCATAAAGTAATAATTATCACCCAGCAGTTATCATGGCATATTGATGAAATTTTGTCAGTGTCATCATTGGTCCCTAAGTTGCTGAGAAAATCACATTGCTGAGAAAATCAACTCATTGCGTCCTTTATTTTTGTGACTGGCTGTGCCAGAAGTGACTAAAGTGCAAAATCCTTGTCAGGCACAATCTGCAGACTTCTACAATAATGGTATTTGGAGGGTCAAGAAACGCTGAGGAAAATGTGTAAATCTGGATGGTGACTACATAGAGATAAGTTAACAACTACAAATCAAAACAAACTTTCTGTCAAATTTTTTAAAAGGTGATAATTAAAACTTTTGGATACCCCCACGTATCAAGACTATTAGCTACTGAGAGGCTGATCCTGCAGAAATTTGTCCAATCCCTTTGTAAAGGCATCTAAGCTAATGGTTTCACCACACTTGTAGCAGTGAATTCTAAAGATCAATTATGGGCATTGTATAAATACATGGCTTTTGTGTACCGCATCTTCCACTTTTTAACTTCACTGGATGAACCTGGATTCTAGTGATTCTAGGAGATGAAGGTGGGGGGTGAAGGAAGAAGAAAGAGGAGGAAAGTGTTCCACTTCACTAAGGGTTCGTCCACTTTACACAATTATGGTGCTTTGATCCACTTTAATTCCCATGGTTCAGTCCTATGCAATCCTGAGATTTATAGTCTGGTGAGGAGTCTAAAATTCTGTAGTGTAGTCCCTTGAACTCCAGCATTATGGCTCTCTGGTAGAAAATGTTTAGTTGTCTCATAAAACCACAGATTCCAGGATTTCATAGCATGGAGCAGGACAATTAAGGTGGTATGAAACTGATACAATTATTTAGTGTAGATATTCCCCAAAGGTACTTTGCAGTGGCATCACTAGGGGCTTGGCATCACCCAGTGAGGTAATTCATCGTGTCACCCCTCCTCCCCCTTGACTTCCTTCCAAACCACACCATACTAAACCCTTTATAATATTTTTGTACTAATGATACTCCTATATCCTAATTCCTATCACTGAATGTAATGCCAATAGTTGTGTGACATAAACAACTAGCAAAATTTAGATTATACCATTCAGTTACAATATATCATACGCGCAGTCTAAATGTATTTACATGTACATAGTATTTACATGTACATAGCTAAAGTGAAGATTTGGTAAGATGTAATGTTTTTAAAGAATTTTTAAATATATATATATATATATATATATACATAGACTCTCACTGAGCCACATCCCCCTCACACCATCTCTTCTGCTGAGAGCCAACATTTTAAAGGAATGCAAATGAATGCCACAGCTGGTTTCTGCCCAAACGCACCAACAGTTTTTGGAACAGTGATGTCACTCCCCTTTAGGGTGTCACATACGTAGTGTGGCTTGCAACTCCTGCCCCCACCTAGTTAGGCCCCTGGTACTTTGTAAGATCATGACAGAGGCAAGATCTGAACTGGAGTCTTGCCTACTTATAACTCACTATCTTAAACCATGTCCTGTTTCAGTTGCCTTGTAAACAACTTTTATACATGAAATCTCTTTCCACAGTCTAGAACAACAACTGAAAGTAGGAGACTGATCATTGGGAGACACATCAGTTTCTACCCGCATGCCTTAGAGCTTTCAACAAACCTCTCCTAATTGAAGTGGGCTTGTCCAAAAAGCCAAATAGCTTTATTATTTCCTGCAAAATGAAGCAAGCCAATTGAATACCACTCATGAGTGAGGTACTCACAGTCAGCCAAGCTATAGCCCTGGTGCCCGTCCATTCCCCAGCGTTTCAGTATCGATGCTAGCTCACAACGGCTGAAGATCTTGCCAGAGACTTTTCCCACCAGACAGGCCACCACGGGTAACAGCACCTGAAACGGCTTCATCTATCCACAGTGGCTTGGTCCTGCTATCCCCGTTCCCAAGTAGAAGGGAGAAGGCACTTGCACAGGCGGACCAGGTCTGCAAAGAGGAAAGTAAACTCTTAAGAGCAAGGGAGGGGAATGCCCATGGGTCAACTAGGGGCCTACCCTAGCTAACAGATAGGTACAATCTGTCATACAGAGTGTCCAATGGACACCTTTCCCCCATTCTGAAGCCTCTCCCTTCATTATGATTCTTGGAGTGTGGAAGATTCCCAAGACATACTGACAGCCTTTGCAGCTGGGAAAGCAAACAGCAATGGGGAGGAAACCTACTTTTTCCCCTGGTTGGATAAAACATTAAGATCCTACCTTGATCCACTCACCTTTCTATTTGGGAAGGCAGAGTACTAGAGAAGAGGAGATCCCCGTGTCACCTTCAGCCATCCGTCAGTATTCACCTCTGCCCTCCTCACTCTTCAAAATACTCATATGAATGGTTATTTGGGGTGAAAAATGCATAATATGGTTGCTAGGGATATTTGCAAAGATGTTGAAGAATGGGATGCTCTTTTAATAAGGACTAGTGCTCCAACAAAGAGCCAGCATAGTGTAGTAGTTTGCTACTAATCTGGAGATGAGGGTTCGATTCCTCGCTCAGCCTTGGAAACCCACCAGGTGACTGCCAGCACATCACACACTTTCAACCCCAGAAAACCCCAATATAGATTTGCCTTAGGATTGTCATAACTTAGAAACAATTTGAAGGCACAGAAACAACAGCAACAAACTCCAACACCTTGACTTAGTCCTCCCTAACCCGGTGGCCCTTCAAAGTTTTGGACTACAGCTCCTATAAGCCCTAGTGAGTATGGCCAGTGTGGAGGCATTTTGAGAGTTCTAGTCCAAAACATCCAGAAGGCACCAGGTTGGAGAAGGCTACCCTTCAACTATTTCTTTATATGGAACCAGAGCAGATAATCTCAGCATCCCTGCATAGCTAGTTTCCAGCCAAACTATGACTCAATGGACCTCAGTAAGCCTGATCTGTAGCAGGCACTGACCTTCACCCGGAATAGCTCAATAGCATTTCCTGGTGATACTTCAGAAAGAAGATAGGAAGAAAATTATTTCGTTTGTGATGTGGTGTTTAAGAAGAGTGCTGAGGATACTGTGAACAACCAAAAAGACAAACAAAAGGGTCCTAGAGCCGATCAAGCCAGAAATCTCCCTGGAAGTCAAGATGACAAGCTAAGAGATAGTTGTACTTCAGATACAGCATGACAAGACATAAATCATTGGGAAAAAATAATAATGATAGGAAAGGTGGAGAGACGTAAAATAAGAGGAAGGCTGCATGCTAGATGGATGGATTCTATTAAGGAGGTCACAGGTATGACTTTGCAGGAACTAAGCATAACAGTGGAGGACAGGAAGCTTGGAGATGTCTAATCCATAGAGTTGGTATGGGCTGAAATCAACTCAAAGGCATTAGACAACAACAACAAAAACTTCCCCAGCATAGTGCTAACTGAAATAGGATTAGACTCAAATGTTAGCACCTGGGAGAGCTCCCAGAGAAAGCAGCCACTAAGCCTAATATGGGCCCTGTTCAAAGTGTATATTATGCACATAGTTTCCCCATGTTTGTTGACTTGTACACATGTCAGATGACTGTCTCTCTCCAGCATACACAAAGGCACTTCATTCACTCCATTACTTTTTCAGCCCATCACCATGACTGATAAAAGTAAATCCTAAATGGTATCCCAGTCAGTAATATGGCCGAGAGAGCATATCAGAAGCCAGAGCTTGGCAATTTTATTTTTTGGACTACAGTTCCTAGAATCTCTGAGCCCACAATGACTGGGGCATTCAGGGAACTATAGCCCTATAAAGTAATGTTGCTATGATTGTGTACCTTCAAGTTATTTCTAACTTATGGTAACCCTAAGGTTACCTAAGGTGAACCTATCATGGGATTTTTTGTGGGTGAGGTGTGACTCGCCCAAGGTCACCAGTTGGTTTTCATGGCCAAGCAGGGAATCGAACCCTGATTGCCAGAATCCTATTCCTTCGCTCAAACCACTACATCATTCTGACTCTCACCTGCTAATGGTCAACAAATGCTGGATTTACTTGGGCTTGTGACCATTGTACATCTCTGTACCTACAGATGTCTGAATGGCTGGCTGCATGGCAAAATTGCATACAAATATATGAAGTTTTCTTCCATACACAATTTACACCTGCTTAAGAAATTCTCTTCCACATTTCAGAGAGAACACACTAGGTGACTTTGGGCAAGTCACGCACTCTCAGCCCCAGAAAATCCTTTGGATAGGGTCACCTTAGGGTCACCATAAGGTGAAAATGACTTGAAGACACCACCACCACCACCACCACAACAACAACAACATTTGAACTATGTGGCAGCAAATTCTAAATATCTCATGAAAATACAGTTAAAATAGAATCATATTGATATAACTGTGTATGGTGAAAGAGACCACAGTCAAATCATAGAATCATAGAATCATAGAATCATAGAATCATAGAGTTGGAAGAGACCACAAGGGCCATCCAGTCCAACCCCCTGCCATGCAGGAACTCCAAATCAAAGCATCGCCGACCATTACCACCTACAGCGTATGAGTTGCATGAAGCCTTGCAGGATCCTTTCCTTATTTTGCAAGTTTATCTCTTGCAGTAAATTCATTTACTTCACCTCAAAGACTGGGAATAACTGGTCTTAACGCTCTGGAACTCTTTTCCCAAAGAAGTGAGACTGGCACCCTTTCTATTTTATTTTTGCAGATTTTTCTGCATCAAAAGACATTTGATGAGTAAGGTCTGTCTCACCTAAATAATGTGCTGCTCATTATTGTGCTAGTGTGTGTGTGTGTGTGAGAGAGAGAGATGATATATGTTTTAAACTGGTTTTAATTTTTTTAAATTGTTTAATCTTGTTTTAATTTTTATTTATCTTGTGAATTTGTAATGATGCCTCTGTAATTTGTTGTAAGTCACTTTGAGTCCCAAACTAGGAAAAATGCAGGAAAGAAATACTAATAACAACAACCATTATCTGTCATATGTAAATAAAACTCAAATACATTACACATTGGCCTGGTAGATTCACACTGTAACTGGGAAGTCTTACACCAAAGGTTTTACTTCATGGCTGCCAAGTCTAGAGCTTCAGAGGTCTTATGGGTGGAACAGAAGATCCCACATTGTCCCTAACTCCTATCTGAACCTCCAGGACCATAACAATTTTTTAAATCAGCTCAGCAAGACTTACCTGCCAACACATCCGATCCAAAGGTGACTACATCTAGCTTCTAGAACTTCAGCTCTAAGATCGTCCTGTGATGTCATAGCCTGTGACTGCCACAGGAGGATCAGGCCTTGTGTCTCACTGCTAACCCAAGACATCCAGCTGTCTGAAGAAGAGGACTCGACAGCACTCACTTTTGTCCTGTTTTACCCTCAGGAAGCTAGCCAAACTCCCAGTCTGAAACCTCAGTATCTCAAGCAGGGCATGAGAGAGTTCAAGCTCACCAAGGTATTTATAGAAAAGCAGTGGTCATCTAATCCAGTCCAGGTCTTTCATGAGTCAGTAGTCAATCCAGGAAAGTAGTCTAAAGAGAAATCTGAAAGAACAGTCAGAGTCCAGGCTATTAGGAACAGGCAATCAATCCAGGAATGGGGCACCAGCATGGCTTTCTCCCAAAGAAGATGGATGGTTGTCAGCCATACTGGACCAAGACAGGTGTTGGGATATTCATGTTCAGGTCTCGCAGCTGCTCCCTGTTAGCATTAGCATCAGCATCATTCTCTTGCCTGGCATCTCTCTGCTGGGGTAAGCACTGGTAAGTCTGTTACTTCATCTGAGGCTTGTGGTTGTCATGAACTTTGCTCTTGCGGCTGCTGGGAACTCAGCCCCTGTGATGGCTGAAGGCTCACCTCCTGGGACTGCTGGAGTTGCTGCAGCCCTGACATGTCCCCTGGGCTCTCAGCCTCTCCATCAGAGCCTTCAGACTCAAAGGACATAACAGGATCCTGAAGGCAGGGCATGATAACTATAACTACCTGCCCCCGAGCTAGGGCACTATACAAACACCAGCATATTCTCTTTACTTGCCTCTTCTTCCCCCTTTCCCTTTCCTCTTGGCTTACTCTAGTTGCTGCAAACTGAGTTCAAATTACAAAAATAGTTTTCATTCAGTTAACTTTAGTGAGAGGGGAGAGGAGAGGTGAAGACAGTGTCTTCCCCATTCCCAGTAATTCAGGCAAAAGCAAACTGCTGCAGCCTTTGGTTGTATGTTCTTATTGTTATTGTTGCATGCCTTCAAATTGTTTCCAGCTTATGGTGACCCTAAGGCTACCCTATATCATGGGGTTTTCTTGGCAAGTTTTTTCAGAGGGGGGTTGCCATTGCCATCTTTTGAGGCTGAGAAAGTATGACTTGTCCAAGGTCACCTAGTGGGTTTACATGGCCAAGTCAGGATTCAAAGTCTGATCTCCCAGTGTCCTAGTCCAATGCTCAAACCACTACAACACAATAATAGCTATTGTCATCTTGATCACGCTTATGATTCTAGGCTGCCTCACTAGAAGTATAGTGTCTAGATCAAGGGAAGTAATAGTGCCTCTCTATTCTGCTTTGGTCAGGCCTCACTTGGAATACTGAGTCCAGTTCAACACAATTCAAAAAGGATGTTGACAAGCTGGAGCGTTTCCAAATGGTGAAGGGTCTGGAAACCATGCCCTATTAGGAGAGACTTAAGAAGCTGGAGAAGAGAAGGTTAAGAGGTGATATCATAGCCCTGTTTAAATATCTGAAGGGCTGTCATACTGAAGATGGAGAAAGTTTGTTTTCTGCAGCTCCAGAGAATAGGACCTAGATCAGTGGAGTCAAACTACAGAAATAGAGATTCCACCTAACCTTTGGGAAGAACTTCCTGACAGTAAGAGCTGTTGAACTGTGGAACACACTCCCTTGGAGTGTTATTGTTTCCTTTTTTAAAAAGGGGCTGCATGGCCATCTGCCAGGGGCACTTTAATTATGTCTCCTTGCATGGCAGAGGGTTAGATTGGTTGGCCCTTGAGGTCTCTTCCAACTATGATTCTATGATATTCCTTAGCCACACATGTCCTGGTTTTCATCTGTAAAATGTTGGATGGTATGCAACATTTTTTCTGATTTCCTCTGCTCCACTATGCTTCACTGTGCTAAGTGATCCTAAAGCCATCAAACCTATAATTCTATTGTCAACTTCCGGTTCTCATGTAAAGTGAAAGAAGAGGGGGGGGGGCTCTTATTTTCTGTATGGAAAACAGCTGGACAAATTAAATGACCATGATTAGGAAGTGAATGCATATTGTAAAAGGCATTGTGCTATAACGATATAAACTATTAATAGACTTTAATGAGCCGTGATTTCTCTATAAACTTGCAGAGGAATTATAGCTTACTTTCAAAAGCCAAGATTATTAGATTACTTTTATCTGATGAAACACAGAATGTCTATATGGTGTCAGCATGTTTTTAGCACATTTGAGAATGTTTATGCACCAAACTTGAGTCTTGTAGTCCACAAAGAGTGCATGCCTAGAAAGGTTTCCTTGAATATATGTACTTTCTTTTAGTATGTTTGTGAAGTGTTAGGGTTTTACAGGATTCCGCTACATCCTTTTCTTTGGATGCCTACACTGTATTTCTAAATGCTTAGCTGCAATGCTAGAAATCTGAGAAGAGAAGGGTGATAGAGTTCTTATTTCAAGAGGATCTGCCCTCATCTCTCCTATAGTCACTACATCTATGCAAAACAGTATGTATCTAGAACTTGTTTTAACTTTCTATTCTATATTGTCACTTTCTTGGAACATTAAATAATGCTCAAAGAACATGTCTTAACATTTTGGGAAGGGTAGCAGGTTGGGAAACATAGCAGGTTGGAGAATTCTTTCAGAAACACTAACAAACACAGGATCAGTCAAGAAGAGAACATGGCACTGCTATATCTGTCATCACTGCACAGAGAACTTGAGGAAATTATTTTGAGAGTGCAATTCTCAGAACCCCCAACTATCTGAGGGGTCTGGGGAACTGCAGCCCAACCATGTAATTTCAACAAGCTCTACCCACATAATCTTCTATACTCCCTGTACCCGAGTGAACACAATTAAGAGGACTACGCATACTAAAATCTGCCCTTCACACCCTTCCACTAAGTGTGGGCAAAGTGTAGCCCCAAAGGTGTTGTTGGGCTACCACTCCCATCAGGCCCAGCTCACACAGCCAGTGATGAGGAATGCTGGGAGTTGTGATTGACCAACAACTGCTAAGTGCCAAAATGACAACCTAGTTTGCACCCCTACTAGTGCAAATGAAGGAGAAAACAGCATTCAAGACACTTGGGAGCTTCTCCTTACTGCAGGACAGGGCTGGAGGCATCTTCAATTAGAATATTTAATTGGATTCAGTGAATCACCAATATGGCCAAGATTTAACTATGAGCTGTAAAAGCTTATTGACAGATAACCCAATGGGAGATCTAGAGATTATTCTTTAATGCCACCTGCTATCCCTTCCGTTCTCAAATGCCATGTCCTGAGGGCACAACCTCCCTTCTACATGTACCATTCCCAATTAGCAGTGATGAGAAAGGTACCCCCCACAAGACCCAAAGGAGTTCTTAGCAATCACAGGGGCCTAATTGTATTAACTACAATCGAAAAGCAATCAGCACCAACTCCCAGTCAATGTACAGTTTCAGGGCAGTCTTCTTATTCTGCTTCTGTTAACTTTTCAGAAACTGGGAGTAGCAGGGAGTCACACAGGATGCAAAGAAGAGCAGAAGGACGAAGTGAGAGCCATTGTGGTATAGAAGAAATATGTTGGACTCAGATTGGGGAGCTCCATGTTCAACAGCCTTGTTGAGTCATGAAACTCACAGGTTGGGTCTGTCACTCTTTCTCAGCCTAACCAACCATACAGCATCGTTGTCAGGATAAAAATGGTGATGAGGACAATAAGGTAGCACTCATTGAAAGGAAGGCAAAACAAAAATGAAAAACTGATAAATAGTAATATTGAGATTGACACTGATGGATCAGACCATCTAATCCAGCATTAGGATTCCCCAGCACTTGACACTCAGAGATAGTATGAATTAATAGCCAGGGAATTCTGGGAGTTGTAGTCTATAAAAGTAACTTTTTGAGGCTGTGCAAATGCCCTGTGAATTTTCAGGTCCCTCATGAATTGTTTTAGGGCATCTGAACAGCTACATGCTAGTTGAACAGAGCATGTTTTAGGGCATCTGAACAGTTACAGATAGCAATGCTGGAGAATTCTATTCTGTAATCTAATGAAGCAATGTGTGTAACTCTCCTTGGGTCAGCCCAGGTTTACTGCCCTTCAGCTTCATGGTGTGATACACACAATAGTGTTTATCAGACGATGGAAATTGGAAGTATAAGCTAATGGCAATCCGAATGCAATCATGGGGCTTCACATTATTGCGTATTAAAGTATCTCATGCAATTTTGAGTAAAAGGGAAGTTATTTCAAATGCAATCATGGGTTTTACGTTATTTCGTATTAAAGCATCTCACGCAATTTCGGGCAATGGGCAGTCATTTTCGAGTAATGGGAAGTCATTCTGAATGCATTCCGAATGCAATTGGAATTCATGTAAATTTGCTAAACTAGCGAATTCATGGGAATTCCAATTGGCTCCATTAAAAATAAAGAGAAATTCCTCCCGTCTGATAAACTCCAAAGAGGGACCCACAAGTCCTGGTATTACAAAAGGAGAACATTTGTTTCTCATCCCTTTTCCTGCAAGATCAGCAAAAGTACAGAATTTCATATATGAAAACCTGGATGTGTGAAGCCAAACAACAATCAGAGTGTGGTCACGATGGCGAAAGTTATTCCTGAGGGAGAACACACAAGTGAGGAAACTGCAGCAGTTTGCTTTTGCTTGAGCCTACTAGTAAAGGAAAACCTCCTCCTCCTCCCCCCATCCCAAAGTTAACTGAATGCAAACTATTTTTGTGCTTTGAACTCAGTTTGCAGCAACTAGGGTAAGCCAGGAGGAAGGGGAAGGATAAGAGAAAAACCGGACTTTTAAAAGCAACTGAAAAAATGGGACGACAGAAGATTAACCAAGACTATCCTTTTCCAGTCTGGGCATTTTGAAGATATATTCATGGATTATTACCACATTTTGACAGACATTTTGTTGTCTGAGGCAAAGGAACGATGGAACCTCCTCCTGCTCCAAGTAGGATAGCTGACCTGACCAGTCAGTGACCATGATGGCTGAAGGATTATGGCTGTTGCAGACCATAACAATAACTTTTTCCAAGCTCAGTGAATGTGGAAGAAGAATGGAAAAGCTGATGAGGCTTGCAGGGGTTAGGAGCTGAGGCAGTGGAAATCAGAAAGTTTGGATGTTTCCCTCTAGACCTCTTGGTTTTTACTATTTGGGGGATTTACTTTGGCAATAGAGATGTCTGTTGATGGCTGGAACCTTATCCCAGAACACCAAGGTCTACTCTGGGCCTCCACCACACAGCGAGAGCCTCCAGAGCCCAGTCAGGCAGACAGGCATCCGACATGTTCACAAAAGCGATTGACATGCCTGAGGAACTCAGCGCTCACATGCCAGTTTAAGGAAGTCACAAAGCTATAAGAAACACTCTCACACTTGGAGGCGGACTCCACCAACAAAACAATACATCTGCTCAGAGTGCTGCCTGTGCACCACTATCACTTCCAGATACAGATATGTACATCTTATCAATGTAGCCTCATGCACGGTCATTGAGACACATCTAGGAAAGCAGCGGAAAAGAGGTAAAGATTCTCACACCAGAGTGCAAGCATACACAGGGGTGGAATGTCCTCCTATTCCCCACTCCCTCCTTCTTTCCTGCTGGCCATCTCCAGCCTTGGGAAGGTGGGCTCTAGGCCAAGAGGTGGGAGGTGGTTGGTAAAGCCACACCCCTACAAGCCCATACCCAAAAGAAAACAATGACATCAGAATTGTCTTTAAAGTTTGTGGAGGGTGGTGGACACAGCAGGGATCAAAGGAGATGGAGGGTGGACAAACAGGCAAGAGGAAGACCTCCAGGTTCAATGACACCTTCCCTGAGACGGTCAGCTCCACAGCGGGTGAGTTGGAGACACCTGACCTACAAACAGGTGGAGCACTAGGAGGGCATCTGACCCCAAGAGAGGGTGGGTAGGAATGGAGCAGTCAAGGTTAGGAAGAGGTTGCCCCATGTGCCAAAAAGAGCAGACACAAATGTGTCACCACACCAAGGGTATCAGGGTTGGGAACACTGAAGCCAGTGCATTGAGGATCCATTCCTAGCTCTGAGAAGGTCATCCAAGTCTACTGGTTAGGAGTCCATGAATGCCAACTGACGCCAGCTGTAAGACTTTCTTTTGTGGGCTGCATTTTGACAGTTAGGATTAACCTGGCATATGATGATGTTTGTTTTTATGTATTGTTCCTAAATTGGATACAGTGGCTTTATTATTCAGAGACACGGTTTGAAATATCAGTATGGAAAGGGATCTTGTATCACCTCTGAAACTAAGTAGGTGAAAGGAGTTGTAGCATAAGCTTTCATTGACTTTGTCTACTTTGTAAGATACATATTACATTATATTTTCCCTGATTTCCACCCCTTAAATCATTGGTTAATGAGCTTTCAGAAACAGCCAGGTAGACAGACAAGACAGAATATTCCAGGACTGTAAATCTACATCTGAAACGAGAAATAATTTGGGGGCAGAACAGAATAACTAGTCAATCTATCCAGGAATAGTGGTAGTACTACTAGCAGTATTTGCAGTAGTAGTGGTAATATGTCTATTCAGGTGACCTTATGGCAACCCCATGGATTTCAGAGTGTTTTCTTAGACAATGAATACCCAATACCATGTGTCTTCTGTTCTCCCTGGTTTACTATCTATCCACATCAGCATTCATCTTGTCCACTGCGGTACCCATTGTAAACTGTGACAGTGTTGGTGTTGAGCTTACAAGCTAGATCCCATGGATCACCAGTAGATGGTGCCTTGTATATTCAAAGGTCCCCAGATCCCTCTACTCAAATGGCCATGGAAGTGCGGAAGAAACTCTATGGAGTCTATTAGACGAAGGAAATTGGAAGTATAATCCAATGGCAATCCGAATGCAATCATGGGGTTTCACCTTATTGCGTATTAAAGCATCTCACGTAATTTCGGACAATGGGCAGTCATTTTCGGATAATGGGAAGTCATTCTGAACGCATTCCAAATGCAATTGGAATTCATGTAAATTCGCTAAACTAGAGAATTCACGTGAATTCGAATTGGCTCCAGTTGGCTCCATTCGAAATAAAGAGAAATTCCTCCTGTCTGATAAACTCCTATGGGATCAGACTGAGGTCTCTGTCTCCCATGGTTTCTCCATGGACCATTTCCTAGCTATGGGGAAACAGGGATCTCAAATCAATCTATTAGGAGTTCTCTTGGCTTTGTTGCTTACCTTCTGACCTTGTTCAATGGGGTGGGGTGGTGGCAGCGGCAATGAGGTCTTTTCAAAGGGGAAACAACTGTGCCACCTTCTCAACAAAAGCTGGGGACTTGTCAGAGGGAAAGTCATTTTCCACATGAGAGCCTCTAAGGAAGCAGAGGATACTGAAATAGGCCAGGGAGGACTTGTAATTCCCTCAGGGGCAAGTTCTCCCCCAAAGACTGGGATGCACACAAATTAATGAGAAAACCATTTGGCTGAGATCCTGGGGGCTCAGGTTCCTCTACAATGGGGTCCCAAATTAATTAGTTTTTCATGTGAGTCCATTGTGCTCCCCTCGCTCTCACGAGCTCAGGTTCTCCCAGAGAGTGGGGGCCAGAGCATCGGGTTCCCCACAGTTAATCCTAGGGATTGTAGGAAGGAATTGGGTAGAGTGAGGGAAAGAAAAATTGTTACCATAATGGTGCTCCACTATCAGCATGGGAGAAAAGGGTCACCATTCCTAAGGCAGCCCACTGCAGTTTTAAGATGTGGAAGAAGGAAACCCTTGTGCAGAACAATTCAAAGACATAGCCATGTTGGGTTGGTATACAAGGGGATCTTGTAGCACCTTTGAGACTAGATGAGAAAATTAAGTTTGTAACATAAGCTTTCACAGTCTGAGGCTGCATCTTGTAGCTGTAGTTGTGTGCCTTCAAGTCATTTCTGACCTATGGTGGCCTTAAGGAGAATCTATCGTGGGGTTTTCTTTGCAAGATTTTTGCAGAGGAAGTTTGCCATTGCCTT
This sequence comes from Urosaurus nigricauda, assembly GCA_034509955.1. Lineage (NCBI taxonomy): Eukaryota > Metazoa > Chordata > Lepidosauria > Squamata > Phrynosomatidae > Urosaurus > Urosaurus nigricauda. The sequence goes on along the minus strand of JAOEGL010000002.1, from coordinate 148,897,112 downwards.
CCCCTGAAGCTGAGAGCATGTTACCTGCCAAAAGTCACCCAGTGGGTTTCATGGCCAAGCTGGGAATTGAACCCTGCTCTCCAAAATCATAGTCTGATATTCAAATTACTACACCACGCTCGCTCTCAGTCTGCATCTACACTGCAGAATTAATGCATGTTGACACCACTTTAACTGCCATGGCTCAATGCAATACGGTGCTGGGATCTGTAGCTTTGTGAGATATTTTGGCAGAGAGTGCTTGTTCCACAACAAACTACAAGCCCCAGAATTCCATAGGAAGGGTCCATAAGAGTTAAAACGGTATCAAACGGCATTAACTCTTCAGTGTGCCAGCAGCCTATGAGTCAACTTCATCAGATGCTTCTAAAGAAGAGGCATATGCACTGCAGAAATAATCCAGGTTGACTCCACTTTAACTGACATGGCTCAATGGTATGCAATCCTGGGAACTGTAGTTTGTTGTGGCACCAAAGCTCTTTGACCGAGAAGGCTAACTGTCCTGCAAAACTACAGTTCCTGGAATTCCATAGACCTGAGCCATGGTAGTTAAAGCAGTGTCAAACTGTGTTAATTCTGCAGTGTGGCTGCAGCCTTCCCTCCTTCTCCTCCTCATTTCTGCAGTGTATACTTATCTCACAAACAGGTATTTTGAACACTCTGTACAGAAGGGGAATGGTTTCTACCATACGGAAGCACGCAACTCAGTTTACTGATACACTGCTTTTTCTGCAAGTGTATATATCTGCATACTATACTGTTATTGCCATTATTCCATTTGAACTCCCCAAGAATCCTGTAGTTTGGTGAAGGACCAGTAACTCTCATGGGAGAATTCTAATGATAAGTTCAGAGAGGTGCAGTCTACAGTAGTGCTCCTTAAAGTGACCAGTTCATAGATCAATACTGGTCCATTCCTGGGTATTTATACCAATGGGTATAAATGCAGTCCTTCCTCTGAGGTTGAGAGAGTGTGACTTGCCCATGGTCACCCAGTGGGTTTCCATGGCCGAGCAGGGATTCGTACCCTGGTCTCTGTTGTTGTACCCTGGTCTCTGTCTTAACTCCCTCTTTGCTATTTAGAGCAAGTCGGATTTTAGATAGCATAGTAATTTCCTGCATGTCAAATTCTGCAGTCTTCCCTCATTTAAAACCTGCAGTTTGCTCATTATACTAGCATTGAATTGCATAGCAATAAATACCTTTTGTAACTCAGTAAACCATGTGATTTAGGTCGCTTCCTTTTTTTCGGATGTTACTGTCACATAAAAAGAGATTCTTCTTCTCTCCCTGTTGATTTGCCATCTCTTCTTCCCATACCAGAAAGATGGTGAGAGTAAATATTTCCTCTTTTACCGGGTCTATTTATTAGCTGGTTAGGATTTAGGCTCCCCATTCATATGTGGATTCAAGACATTAGTAAACTTTTCATTAATTGCAGGCTACCTGTCAGTCCTCAGAGAAGCAGCATCAAACTGGAACATGTTTTTTTCTGCAAATCTGCAAATGAAAGCTAATCTCTAGCTTTGATATTAGCTTTGATATTTTTGATATTAAAATATTATGTTTCCTAAACAAAAAATGAAGTCTTAGGAAGCCTGAATTGCCTCCAGAGTAGTAGTCCAACACTCAAACCAAGACACCACACTGGCTTTGGGAGACATCCATGCTGAGGAAGGCCATGGCAAACCCCCTCTGATCTTGCCAATGATAGATTCTCTTTACAAAATGACTTGAAGGCACACAACAACAACGTAACATAAATATGGTAGAGATCCCTTCCCTATTGGGGAGGAAAGTTGCTGGTTAACACATCAGACAGCTCAAGAAGCACTAGGATGTAGCTTCTCTTTAGCAGGGAGATTTCGAAGTACCTCCTCACCAAAAAACAAGTCCTGATGCCCATAGTCCAATGTTCAAATCACTACACATGTTGGGGGGGGGGGTACAAAAAGCTGTGAAATGGTATTTGATGCAGAGGTTATACAGCCTACAGCCTCTACTAGGACACATAAAGTAGGCCTACTCTGTTTCTGCCAACATGGCAGGGAGGAGGTGCAGGGTGCCATCTTGTTCTTTACTTTCAACAGTACTATACTGTATATACCCATGTACAAGTTTAAGAATTTTAGTCAAACAATTGACCCAGAAAACATGAATTGATTTATCCACAGGTCATTGTAAGCACTGTATTTTAACTTTTATTTAAAAAAATAAAATAGAAACCATCCCCTGGTGAAAAGCAAGAGCATAATCGGTATTGAAAGCACTGACCTCCCTTTACTCACTCATCCATTCAATCTTTAGGGTGAACATAAATAGTTATGCCTGATGGAATTATGGAAACACTTCTGCATTTCCCCCCTTTGCTTCATCCTTTAGATTCTTTATTATATGCCCCTAAGATTTACCCTCAACTTATCCATGATTCATATCAAAATCCATAATATTGGCCCCAAAAATGCACTTGACTTACACATAAAATCAACTTAGAGTCAAATATATCTTGGACCAGCCTTGGTACTTGGCATCACTTAATAGCATCACAGCATTAATAGAGACCATCCCACAGGGAGTCGGGAGTGTAACCGGGGGCCAGATACTGGGGTCTTCAATACAACATAATTATAGCAATATAATTCCACTTTAACTGCCATGACTGCCTACTATGGATTCCTTGGACTGGCAGTTTAGAAAGTCAAAAGAGGATCTTTGTGGCTAAGAATTCTAAACTTGCCTCTGATCCCACTATTCCATAGGATGTTGGCATGGAAATTAAAGTGAAATAATAGCACTAAGGACTTTACCCCATGAGGAGAAAAAGTGGAAAGTTTCTTTGGCTGGTAGTTATCATATGACGTTTTGTTGGTCCTGCTGCTGCCTTGCATTCCATTCATTACTTTAGTGCACCTTTTCATTGACAGGCAAAACCCATCAATAGGCTCCCAATCTTGCTGCTATTACATGATTGCCTTTATACTATAGGTCCCTTATGCAGTTCCACTTCTCAGGCTAGGGGTATGATTCTGCTCCTCTCCCCCTTTTAACTCTTCCCCCCAGCAATCGTGGCTGCAAACACCTTCCCAAAGCCAGCTACTGTGTGTGCATTCAGGAGGTGGTTGGCAGCCAGGATTACTTCCCCCCCTCCTCCACCTGAAGCTCAGGGCTGCACTGTGAATGTGCACACAGCAGCCAGTTTCACAATGCGGTCATTCCCTCCTTCATCCCAAAAGCATTATTTTGCAGTACAGAAAACAAATCACAGGACCATGGGTCGCCAAAGCATTAGCATGGAGGAAAGTGTGAAGAAAAATGCTGCCAAAGAATGCTTCCATTCTTAAACTAGTGCAATCATGGCAGGGCTGCAGACTGGTGTAATAAAGTCCTAAAAGTCTATAAAGTGAAAGGGCTCATTGTGTGTCAGAACAGAAAACAGAGATATTAGTGGGTTCCATTATTTCCTTTCAGATATTGAAGTTTCCTTCTACAAGAAGTTCCCCAATGTGTCTGGCTTGGCTGGGGGGTCATTGCTTTCTCCCACTGCTCCGTCCTCCATCCATGCTGCTGTCACCCCTGCCCGTCGACGTCACCGGACAACTTTCAGCCAGGATCAACTAGACCAGCTGGAGGCAGCCTTTGCAAAAAACCATTATCCTGACGTTTATTGTCGAGAGGAGCTGGCAAGAGCTACTAAACTCAATGAGGCTCGCATCCAGGTACTTATACAGTTCAAAAACCATGTGGAACATGCTATATTGGATACAATAAAACATGTGTACAATGCTATATTGGATATGTCAATGAAAATGTTCATTACAATAATGAAAAGTGACCTACACCAGGCCTTTAAGAACAGGGGTAACTAGGGATGTATCCGCACTGTAGGATTAAAGCAGTTTGACACCATTGCCAGGTATCAGCCAGCTAGCCAGTCAATGAACAGATGAGCAAAGCAACAGGGGTAGAGGAGGCGGCCAGTCTGCTGTTACTGTTGCCCCTGGAAGCCCCTTCTGGGCATCTGCACCAGGTGACACCAACCATAATGACACCAACCATAGTGACACCACTGGTCACCTGTTGACTTATGGTGACCCATGAATTTCAAGGGGTTTTCTTAGGCAAGGAATACTCAGATGTGGTTTTGCTAGTTGCTTCCTCTAAAACAGTGGCTCTCAACCTTCCTAAAGCGGTGACGCTTTAATACAGTTACTCATGTTGTGGTAACCACCACCCCCCACCATAAAATTATAGTGTCTCAGTTCCTAAAACATCAAAAATAGAAGTATAGAGTTGAAAGAGGTCACAAGGGCCATCAGTCCAACCCCCACCATGCAGGAATCAAGATGTTCACATATTTACTGCTAAATCATTGCTAAAAAGCATGTCAGAAGACATTTATACAAGCCTATGTATAGGATTAAATCATGATAATTCCTCATCTTGATTTCCTTTTCTCAGGTCTTTTGTGAGAATGACAGCATTATATAGGCTTGAGACTATGAAGAACTAGTGGAGACAAAATAATTTTCACCTTTTATTAATTATTAATTAATATTTTAAAATTAATATTGATGGTTTTATTTGTTGGATTGTGTTTCTAGTTGGGCAAGATTGTGGGTTGTTGTTGTTGTGCCTGTTCCTCAAACTGGAAAAATCAAAGATGCTCCTTGTAGTTCAAGTGTTCCCTATGGTCAATCCATTTATTAATAAAAGACAATATTAGTACTGTTACCTCTCTAGACTCTCTAGACTCACATAATTAACCATGTTGCCTGTTACTAGTCAGCTGATATGCTGATGTTATATAAAATGAGATATCTAGTAAACCAAAAGCAGAGGCTGAAAGTGGTTGTCCTAGCTGGATGGTTCTGCAGTTGTACTCCAAAAATTAAATTTCCCAAGTTCTTGACACCTGTTCAGAATGCTAGTTAATGAATACCATCTTCTCTCAGATATTTACACAATGAATCAGAAAGCCAGATGGATGTACAAAATCAAGTTGTATGCTTACAGTTAGGGCAAACACATCCATACAATGTCTGCATAAACATCCAGGCCCTACACATTTCCATCTATTTATCTCCAGCATACCTATGTATAAATGGATAATAGTTTCCTCATTCTCACTGTTTGCATAATTGTCATTTTTATTTTATTTTATTTTATTTTAAAAATTACAACAATTAAGAGTGTGATTTGTCCATTCTGGATGTACTGTACATATCACTGAATTTTTTTGTTCATTGAATTGATTTATCTTCTTAGTTCTTGACTACTGATGAAAGACATCCTTAGTTATTCCAAATGTCTGGAATGACCAACGTGTGTGTGTGTGTGTATAAAACCACGTTCATCCTGCGCAAGTACAATATTAAGATTCCACTTGTCATTATCATGACTGTATTCTACGGAATGCTGGGTTTTGTAGTTTGCTCAGAGGCACCAGAGGAGAACTCACGTGGAATCACAGCACTATAACGGTGTAGTGTGAAAGTGTCTCTTAAGATATTTTACCTGGGCATAGAGTTCCCAATATGCATTTTGTCTACTTTTGTCTTGACAGGTTTGGTTCCAGAATCGGCGGGCAAAGCAGCGAAAGCAGGAACGAGCTGTACCCAAATCTGCCACTCCTGGTGTTCTCTCTGTCTGTCCCATGCCTGCACCTCCAACCCGACAGTATCAGTACCCACCCACCCTTGGGCCACCCCATCACCTGTCCCGTTTTCCTTCCACTTACACTCTGCCACCCCCACATTCCCCTGCTTCTTCTACCCAGTTTCCATGCCCTGTCTCCCACCACCCTCAAACCTCCCGCAGCCATGAAGACTGGTACACCCCTCTGCGCACTATTGGTACCCCCACAGTTGGCCCACCACCTTCCATGATCTCTCTGAGCCTTGATCCCAGCACCCACTGGAACTGAGTGCCTCTTGGTCTGCAAAGGTATGGATAAGGTTCATCCAGGCAGAGTAGGGGAAAGACAGTCATAAAGGTGCCAATGATATACATCATTGTCTTGTTTATTCTGTTGATGGAGGTTTCCTGGAAGATGCTGCATGGGCTTGGCTCTTCCAGTGAATAGTTCTCAGCAGCTACTCTGGAGCAAGGACATCTGCAGAAGATCACACACATACACACGGGCAGCAACATCTTTGAGTCAAAACCACCTGAGGAACAGTCTGAGTGCAATAATCTATCTCAACTCCTGCCAACCTTATGACAACGTATCTGCTGAAGAACACCCATGCCTTTGCCACAGATGACCTGTACTTTACTAACACTTCCTTGGGATGCTAAAATGCGCACTTAGTTCATACGCATGATTTTGGCCAAGTTTATTAGGCCTTATACCTAGTGGTGTAGTGGAGCTCAGGGCTTTTTATTGGCAGGGCTCTGATGTCATTTGCCACCCTCTTCACACTCCTCTGTTTCCTCTAAGTTTATCTGCAGTTCCCACATTACATGGAGAGGAAACTGATTTTCCCATAAATAATGCATTGTTATGAGCTATCCCTGTTGTAAGTCAAAGTATGTGGGAGTAGCTTGGTGGAAATAGGAAAAGAAATATTACCAATAATTGTGAAAATAAATGAAATGTGTTTTTTGGTTGTTGTTTTGTGTGTGTGTGTGTGTATTTTGGATGGATGGATGGAGGGAATTAACACAGTCTAAAAAAATTAAACAAAAAGCTTTATGAACGGCAGGGAATCTCAATTATGAAGTACAGGGGAATCTCACATACCCATTCACTGAAATACAGATGTATGTACATAGGATACAAGGAAGCTTGGTATACAGCTTTTGTGGGCCATGACAATGAGCAGCCTTCCTTTGGGCTGAATTGCTGGGGATAGCAGAAGTTGTAGTCCAATACATCTGGGGCACCAGATCAAGGAAGCTTAGCTCAGATAAGATATCACATCTTGTTTATGCCAAGTTCTGTCAGTTATGGCATTAATTTTTTTTCCAAGAAGCAAATTTACAACAAATTACATACATACAGTATTGTTAGAATATGTATAAATATAGCCCTTCCTCTTCCCGGCCTGCAATTAATCCCAGCAGTGAATTCCAGATCACACACTGCAGCTTCTGGGTGATGCTTAGGCTTAGCTATCAAGGAAGATGCATCTGCATCTATATTTAGTATCCATAAAGGCCATTGTTTGGGGAAAAGCAGGCTCTGAATGTAATAAATAAATATCTCATATCTGACCCGGGAAACCTAGTGTTCACGCTCTGTCTTTTAAATGTGTCAAATTGAAGAAACTACCATTCCAAATCAGCACTTGAGGATGATGGGAACTGTAATCCAATGTTTCAGGAAAGAAGCTGATATAGAAGATTGCTCTCTCTTTCATGTTGTGCTTTTTTTCCCAAGTGCAAGTGTTTAGATCTGTGTGGTTTGAGTGGCTTTATATATTCTCCAAAATATCACATATAAAAATAAGGACCTTTGTGTGCTAGTGACACATTTCCATTTTTATCCCATGTCTCACTGCATTATGGCAATTCTGCTCCTTCTCTATGATTAAAAAAACATTTCTGTTCTAGATCACTTTCACGCTACAGTTATAGAACTATGGTTCCACTTTATTTACCATGGCAACATCCTATAGAAACCTTGGATTTGCAGTTTAGCAGGAGGCATTTGGAATTCTCAACTAGAGAGCTCCTCTGATGTCTCATCAAACTACAAATCCCAGGATTCCATAGGATGCAGCCATATCAGCTCAAAAGGAATCACAGTGATATAAATATATAGTGTGAAGGACCCCAGGATTTTGTTTTGTTCCTTTATGCTAAAGCGTCCTACACTCAACACTGACAGCAATGTGGGGTAAAAAACCATCAGATTTGTGGCACTTTAAAAACCAACAAATTGATTATAGCATAAGCTCTCATCACATTAGTTATAAGGAGTTACTATTCAGGGTATGAGGTATTCAACATGTTGGGGAGAGTGGAATTATGAAAGCAAAGGGAAATTAAATGCAAAATCTATTGACAATTCCTATATTAAGTCACCATTCACAAAATGGTTACTGATAACACAGCCGCGTTGCCTCTGTGTTAGTTAACTTTTGGTAACAGTTTTCAGGTCTGCCTGATATTTACTCACTCAGCAGAAATGCTTAACATCACAGTATGTCTGGCTTTAATACAGTCCAACAGCAATGTAAACAACATTCGTTGGTGACATCTATTGCTCCTGAGATGAAAAAGATGGAAAGAAACCAGCACCCTTTTACAAACACACATACACACATATATCAGGGTAGTAGGAATAGGTCTGTATTCAGACTTGTGTAACTACCCTGGGGCCACACTTCTTTAGATTAGATATGAACATGTATGTTATTGTATTATATAAATATGCCCCTAAATGCATCTGCCTGACTAATGAAAGATTTAACTAATAGATACTTTGTTGGAGAATGCTCAGTGGCATGTTCAATCCATGCATCTGAGCAAATAGACCAAAGTCCAACACACACTGCAAAAATCATCCAGTTTGAGATCTCTTTAACTGACCTGGCTCAGTGCTAAGGAATTCTGGAAACTGTAGTTTTGTGAGATATTTAACCTTCTCTGTCAGAGAGCTCTGGTGCCACAATAAAGCTACAAGCAATTGCCCTTGCACTGAGCCATGGCAGTTAAAGTGGTCTCAAACTGGATTATTTCTGCAGTACTCATTTCTACAAACATATAGAGGTTCATGCATGTGCATACAATAGCATTTTGCAAACATACCTGCAAAGTTAAAATAAGGACAGTGGAAAAATTCTACATACATTATGTAGTTATGTGTACACAACCTTAGGATTTTATCACACAAAGGGAATTGGAAGTATAATCCAATGGCAATCTGAATGCAATCATGGGGTTTCGCGTGATTGCGTGAAAGCTGATCACACAGATTTTCAGGCAAAGGGAAGTCCTTCGGAACACAATCATGGGATTTCTCGTGATTGCGTGAGAAACTATCACACGCAATTTCGGGCACTGGGAGGCAATTTTGGGCAGTTCTGAACGCAATGCAGTGTCAATACGCAATCACGTAAATTCGCTGAACTAGCGAATTTACTCAGTTCCGAACTGGCCTCACTTCCATTTCTTTTGAAATTGAGAGAAATTCCTCCCGTGTGATAAACTCTTTAGTTGTGTAGCTTATTGTCTTTTGGCCCCCTACACACACACACACACACAACCAACTTTATTGGGCATTGTCTGTGTGGAGAAAAAGGAGTCCGTTCTAATGGTGATCAGGGTATGGCAGGATGATGTTTCCACCCCAGCAAGACTGAAACCAGAAATCTGATGGGATCGTGCTTTTGCACCTTGATTGTGGATGTTACAATATTTTATAGGCTGTTCTTGTGTGTCTTTAAGTCATTTCCAGGTTATGGCGAACCGAAGGCAAACCTATCATAAGGTTTCCTTGGCAAGATTTGTTCAGAGGAGGTTTGCCATTGCCTTCCTCTCAGGCTGAGTGTGTGTGACTTGCCCAAGATCAGCCAGTGGGTTTCATAACTGAGCTGGGAATCGAACGCTGGTCTCCAGATCTGTAGTCCAAACCTCAAACCACTACACCATGCTGGCTCTAGTTAGGTACATAACAACTACATTGTCATCTGTGAGATGTTCTGGAGGATTACGTGTTAAAAGAGTTTGACTAATTCAGTGTGCATCTTTCACATAGACATTTTATTTGTTCATTTATTGGATTTATATTCTGCTTTTCATCCCCAAATGGGACTCGAGGCAATTTACAGTAATATTGAATTACAAGGAGTTAAAATCCCAATTAAGAGCAAAGATTAAAACAATATTTAATTAATGGCACAATTGAAAACAAATTAAAAATGAATTAAGGAAAATGATAGAACAGAAGAGCACCCTCAAGGAGAAGGAGCAGGGGATGGTGGGAATCCTGCAATAACTAGCATGGCAGCAACTTCCTAAAACCTAGACAGATGGGTCATGAATCTCAGATTATCAGATCGCAAGGATTAATGGAATTGCATAAAATCTTCAAGTATATGAAGACACATCGCTGAGCATCAAAATTGTTCACGCTACAGTATTTCTGATTTCTATGTATGGTTGTGAAGACTAAACAGTGAAAAAAACTGATACAGGAAGAAAGTCATCTCATTTGAAATGTGGTGCTGGAGAAAAGGTCTATGGCTATGGATACTGTGGACTGCTAAAAATACAAACGAATAGGTCCAAGAGCACATCAAGCTTGAATTTATGCTAGAAAAGAAAAGAAAACAGAGACACCTGTGTATTTTGGTAGAATCTGAAGATATAATAGCCATGTTAGTCTGTAGAATCAGTATGTAGAGAGATCTTGTAGCAACTTTAGTTGGTCTCAAAGATGCTATAAGGTCTCTCTATGTTGTCTGTTTTGGAAATGATGAGATGATGTGACTCATTGTAAAAGATGGTAATGCTCAATAAAGTGGGAGACAATAGGAAAAGGGGAAGACCGCTTTACAGGTGGAAGCCAGAGTCCTAAAGCTCTCATTTGTAAGATCATTGGAAATTAATTATGTAAACCTATATGTAGAGAGATCTTGTAGCACCTTTGAGACTAAAAGAAAGAAAGAAGTTGGCAGCAAGAGCTTTTGTAAAGTCTACTTCCTCAAATGCATCTCAGGAAGTAGACTGGTGCTACAAGATCTCTCTATGTACTGATTCTACAGACCAACACATCTTTTATATCTTAATTCTAAGTAAAACCTATGTATGTTTACTTGGAAGTAATTTCCATTGTGTCCAGTGAGACTCATATTTCATGTAGGAACAGTGATAGAGGCTCCTTTTTGTTGTAGCACATTGAAGTAACGATGGCATTAAAAAAAGGTGTGAAAGAAGTTAAAACACTGATTACATCAGTTAAAACAGATCTGTATCTGCTCAACCAGCTTCTTCCCCTTTTCCAGGCCAAATATACACTTCTCCATTTGTTTCTCCTACTTGCCCAAGTTAGAAATAGCTTTTGTTTTTGTTTTGATTTCATTTTCTGGTCTAAAATGTAAACTGGATTGCATTCTTTGGGTGGAGAAAGACAGGAGGAGCCAAGTTAAAGTTATTGGTAAATATTGCGTGTGCATGGTGTAGCGGTAATGATTTGAGTGTTGGACTACAGCTCTGGAGTGCAGAGTTCGAATCCTGTCTTGATCATGAAACCCGCTGGGGTGACCTTGGGCAAGTCACACTCTCTCAGCCTCAGGGGAAGGCGACGGCAAACCTCCTCTGAACAAATCAAAAGAAAACCCCACAGTAGGCTCATTTAAGTCCAAAAGTCAGACTTGAAGGCCTTGGGGCAAGAAGTCACACTCTCTCAGCCTCAGGGGAACAAATCATGCCAAGAAAACCCTATAAGTTTGCCTTGAGGTCAATTTGGAGGCACAAAACTCCATGCCTGTCGACGGCTTACGGCCAGCACCAAAACCCCAATTAAATGCCTTTGCCAAATCCCTACGTTTGTTTGTTTGTGTTTATTATTTTGTTTTCCCCACATTCCCTATTTTTTCTCTCTCTCTCTCTCTCTCTCTCTCTCTTGTGAAGCCATGTTTTTAAATAAAAAAAACTGTATATTATTTCCTTGAGTGACAAAGGGACTGGGCCTGAAACATTTTGGCGACGCCATTTATTTCAATTAAGGAAGTAACATAAGTAAGGCAAGTAATAAGCCCCACACAAAAATCCCCGGATGTAACAGTGAGTGAACACCCTCAGAAGAAGAAGAGAGACAACCATTGGGTGACACAGTCAGGCATCAAAGCGCATGCGCGGGCTGCGGAAAGGGAGGGGAGGGGGAGCAAAAAGGGCGCCCGTCAGGTCACGTGACCTCCGCGTAAGGGGGCGGGCGCCTATATAAGCGTCGTGCGGGCGGTGCCTCGGCCGCATTTCCCGCTGCTCCAGGCTTGGTAACACCTTTCGGTAAGCAGCGCGTGTAACAACACACTATAGAAGGGGAAGGGGGGGGTTGTAAAGGAAAGCAAGGGATGATGATGGACAGGACGTTGGGGAGTGGGGGGGGGAGAGATCTCTTTCAAAAGCGCACGCACTTTCTTTTTTTTTAAATAAAGGCCTCCGTGGCGACCGTTCTGCGCATGCGGGGAAGTCCCAGCTTTTCTGTGTGTGTGCGGAATTCTTTTTCTGAATGTTTCAGTCTCCTGGTGGTGAGTGCGCATGCGTAGTGGGAGTCTCTCTCTCTCTCTCTCGGGGGTGACTTCTTGGGCCCGTTGGGCGCGCGAGGCGGTGGCGCAGCCGGCGCCATCTTTGGCCCTCGCTCGCTCCTGCTGCTGCTGCTGCTTCCGAGGCGGGTTAACACAACAAGATGGCGCCCGAGGCGGGGAGAATAATAATAATAAATGGAGGCCGGCCCTTGAGGCGGGGAGGAAGCAGCAGCAGCAGCAGCAGCAGCCTCCCTTTCTCCACCGAATAATTAATAATAGTAATAATATTTTATTTTAATATTTTTATTTTATTATGTATTATATTCTACGTTATATATAATAATTATATATGTGTATATATATATATATAGTATATATAATATATTTTTATTTTATATATTTATTTTTATTATATATTCTACATTATACATAATATATATATATATATATAATATTACATATATATTATATATTTTTATTTTATTATATATTTATTTTTATTTTATTTTTTATTTATTTCATTATATTTATTTTTACTTTTATTTCTACCCCGCTTTTTGGGGGGGGGGGGTAATAAAACAATCAAAGCTGCTAACATCGTTTTTTATTTTATTCTTATTTTGTTTTATTACGTGTTATACATTATACATAATATACATAATATAATATATTATATTTTATATATATATATGTATACACATAGAATACACATGTATTACATATATATTTTTATTTTATTATACATTTATTATTTTTTTTATTTCATTATATTTATTTTACCTTTATTTCTACCCCGCTTTTGGGGGGGGGGGTAATAAAACAAAGCTGTCAACTTAGTTATTTTATCTTATTATATATATAATACATAATAATAAATTTTATATATCATATATATAATATTACATATATATTTTTATTTTATTATATATATTTTTTATTTTTATATCTATTTTACCTTTATTTCTACCCCACTTTTTGGGGGTAATAAAACAATCAAAGCTGCTAACATAGTTAAAACATCCAGCCATACAATACTTGGTATAATATTACAATATCTTTTTACTTCCCCCCCCCCCTCCTAAAAGGGAATTAAAAGTGTTAGAATTTTAAAAAATTAATTTAAAATAAGATATTAATAAGAAACAATTAATTATAGGGCTCTAGGACAGCTCCCCCCCCCCCCGTCTTCTGTTGTAGTAGATTAATTTTAACCAGAAGTTTAGCAGCTGGTTCCACTTTTGCCATATTGGTCGAAAAAGAAAGAGGGACCATCGGGGTGTGTTTGAAGGCACACTCTTCTTATTTATTTATTATGGAAATTGGGATTATGGGGCTCTGGGACAGCTTCCCTGTCTTCCATGAAGCAATGAATAGAGGCCACTTGGGCTAGAACTTTTATAAGCCATTTTAGAGGGTTTGGGGGCCATAAAGTCCAGACTTCGACTAAGGCTTCTTCTGCACTGCAGAAATAAACCAGTTTGACATCACTTGAACTGCCTTGGTTCAATGATAGGAAATTATGGAAATTGTACGTCTTTGTGGCAGAAAAGTTAAATACCTCACAAAACTACAGTTTCCTAGGATTCTGTCGCATTGAGCCATGGCAGTTCAAGTAGTGTCAACCTGGATTATTTCTACAGTGAGGATGCATTGCCAAAGTAGTTGGAAATATTATTATTGTGTACTCTGCATAGAGAGCCAGCATGGCGTAGTGGTTTGAATGTTGGACTATGGCTCTGGAGACTGGGGTTCGGTTTCCAGCTCAGCCATGGGAACCCATTGGGTGAACTTGGGCAATTTGCATGCTCTTAAGCCCCAGGAAGGCAGTGGCAAACCACCTCTAAACAAATTGTGCCTGGAAAACCCCATGTCGCCATAAGTTGGAAACAACTTAAAGGCATACAACAACAGTATTCCACATAAACACAACTTAGAAAAATCAATAAGGAAAATAGGAAGGAGTTCTGTTTGCAATATATTCTGCTGCCTTGAACGTTTTGAGCAGTTTGCAACTGGGCCAGTGGCTTGGCTTGAACAGAAAAGTTTACTCATTTCCTTATCTCTATTCCTTGTGCATCTGTTTTTCAGACTCCTCATCACCATCATGTCTTCTGAAGAAGGAAAACTGTTTGTTGGCGGGCTGAACTTCGATACTGATGAACAAGGCCTGGAGCAGCATTTCAGCTCCTTTGGTCCTATTTCTGAAGGTAAGAGAGTCTGAGTAGTTCAGGTGGAGGAAGCTACCTTTAGCATTACCATGAAGGGATTCAGTGATGTTCTTTTTTTGCATTGTGTTTCTAGTTGTTGTGATCAAAGACAAAGAGACCCAGAGATCAAGGGGCTTTGGCTTCGTCACCTTTTCCAATCCTGACCATGCATCAGATGCCATGAGAGCCATGAATGGAGAGGTGAGAATTTGAGAGTTTTGCTGTTGAGTTTGTGGCTCACTTTTTAAAATTGCCCTGGCTATTTTGCAGGTGTTAAAAATAGTTGGGACATATTTGGCTTGATTTTTGTTATTAAAAGTTACCCTGTTTAGAGTCTAGATCAATTTAACAGTCCTCATCCCAATATGACAAGGAATTTGCAAGGCATGACTGTTACCTAATGCACTTTGAGCCTACTGGGCTTGATGTCTAAAAAATTTGAGAAACAAAATGAGCTATGTTCTTGTACTATCAGCCATGCCAATTTATTGTTGAAGGGAGACATCCATGCTAGCAAAAGCAAAGCTGGCATGAGGCTCCATTTTGTGCTCTTGCCTGATCTGTTTTTTCCAGAAATGCATGTGGATCAAATTTAGTTGCTCAAAATAATGGATGGAATTTTGAAGATTGCTGATGTAGTCACAGGAAAGAGGACTGTTTGCTGTGAAAGTACAAGTTTTAGACTAGGTTTTTTTCCAAGTGTATCCAAAAAGTCTCTTAGAAATAATGCGGAGGGTGGGTAGGAAGGCAGATCGCCATCCTTGATTTGTGTAGAGCTGGGTAAAAGAAATCTTGCATTAAAATGTAGAACACTTAAAAACTCTT
Organism: Urosaurus nigricauda; assembly: GCA_034509955.1. Taxonomy (NCBI): domain Eukaryota; kingdom Metazoa; phylum Chordata; class Lepidosauria; order Squamata; family Phrynosomatidae; genus Urosaurus; species Urosaurus nigricauda. Next base: position 148,881,886 of record JAOEGL010000002.1, on the reverse strand, counting down.
TAATTCCTTCTGTTTATTTCACATTGAGATGACATACCTGTGGTTGTAATTTCAAAAAGGTTGGATTGGGAATGTTCACTCTCACTACGTTAAATCCCACTTTATGGCCCTAAAATCTTCTAAAGTGGCTTGCAAAAGTCATTGTTAAAGTTTACTGGGTCAGATTTAAGCTGATACTGTTTTATTTATTTATTTATAGTGTTTATACCCCGCTCTTCAGCCTTAATGGCTTAACCTAATCTGCATTGAATGCTAGCCAAAACTTATTTCAGGGTCAGACCACTTGAGCTCCATGACTGCATTTACTAATTTCAATTAATTAAGTTATACTGTGTACTGTTAATGTCTTTTATTTGTTGATTACTTCAGGAGCTCTTGTGGGCTGGGAGGCAATAAACAAATATCTTTAAATAAATTGGATGAAACTGAAGTAAGCTTCATTTGGGAAAAAACGTTCTATGCATATGGCAGTTCATAATGCCATTAGATAAGATGTTCAAGTGAGCTGTTAACATACCTGTTATGTGCAGTTAACGTACCTGTTCATTATCAGTCTGTAGATGGACGCCAGATCAGAGTTGACCATGCTGGAAAATCTTCCCGCGGATCCAGAGGTGGCGGATACTTTGGAGGCAGAGGGCGAGGCCGTGGATATTCTCGAGGTGAGCATATGGAGATGGTTACATTGGGCTAATGGTGAAAGAGTTGGATTGCTTTTGGTTCATCTTTCATTAACATCTTGTTCCACTGCAGGTGGTGGCGACAGAAGCTATGGTGGACGCTATGAAAACCGAAGTGGAGGTTACAGTGGTTCCCGGGATTATGGCAGGTAATTAAGATGGTGTGCTGTATTTCATCATTAGGTTTGAACAGAAGTTGGGAATTTAGTTTTTGGACTGCAACTCTCATAATCCCCCCAGCCAGCATTGCCTTTGTGGGATTCTGGGAATTATTCCCAAGAATAAAAGATAAATTGCTTTGTTTTCAGAAGTCAGGGAGGCTATAATGACCGCTACTCTTCAGGAGGCTCTTACAGAGACAACTATGACAACTGAGGTAAGTGCATCCTGGGAAGGGTTTGAAATGACTTGTCAAAATGCCCTTAAATTTTCAGTATTCCGACTTACACTGGCTAGCGGCAGAAACTACAGCTCCCTACTGAGTTGTTAATATCAAAGATGGTTGTTCCACAAATCTGCCATTGACTCCAGTCAAAACATTTCAGGCCTCCATTCTCATTACTGATAAATAACTTAAATGCATGTTGGACCTTTAAAGATATTTTAACTTCAGATTGCAAAGTTGTCAACAGTGCTAACTGGGGGAGGGCCAGAGAATCCTAGCAACACTAATCTAAAAAGTCTAGGAGTAGTGAATTACTGCAATATGTCCATATGCTTGTGCCTTTATGATTGTACCTGCTTCTTGTCCTCAGCTCACACCGAGTAAAAATCCTTCCTGAATCAAGATCGTCCTTCCAATGGCCGTATTTATAAAGATTTTTGGAGCTTCGCTGAATCTTGTTTAGTTACCTACTTGTATCTTCCCCTATATAGCTTTTGTCACATGCAGCCTGAAAGCTTCCTCTGCAAGATGGTCTGTTTAGATTTTGCTCAAGAGTTGGTTTTTTTCAAGAGTGGTTTTTAAGCATTTTTGAAACCCAGTTTTATTTGTTGTGCTTTCTCAATCCAAGGTTTCTTTTAACTTGACACATTGGGGTCCTACAACTTAAAAGTGACAGAAGCTCAGCAGACTTTTTTGAAAAAGTGCGATGCACTGAATTTCAGCTTCTTAGTATTGCAAAGGAAGGTGACAAAAGTGAACCACCTTGTATTACTAAAGCATTTAAATGATTCACATTGGTCACTAGTAAAAGCTATTTTACTGTAAAGTAAACCCAGAACACAGATTTGAACTTTGAGAGGTTCTTGAAAATGTTTGTTTATATTGTCCTTTTTTACTGGAAGAAACATGCATAAATCGATTGACATTGTATTTGAAGTGGATAAGGAAGTTCCTGTACTGAGTTTTTGGCTTTACGAAGCCCATTAAAATCCCATCTGAAACAATTCTCTGCTCTTGACCTTTAACATGATATTGCACTTGCACAACTTGGATAATTTTAGGGGCACATAAAATAAAAGCATGTTGGGCCTTACTTTGGGTAAAGTCCAAGGCTAGTACCCTTGGTAATAAGTTTGATACACACCAATATATGTTGATGCAAAACAAAAAAGACAACCTGGCAACATGTGGCGATTCAGTTGCAAGCATCTATCTGCTCTTCTCTAAATGGTTGGAGCATTGTCTAAGCATAATTTACAGCCATAATCAATAGAAGCATCTTGCTAGTCAGGTTGTACCCAAGTAACTTTGTATCAAATGGCTCTGATTTTAAAGGGGTGCTATCAAATACAATCTGTATCATCCAAAGCCAATGTTTCTGACATTCCAGAATGTTTGAAGAGGTGTCAGTATCAAAAGATTGCAATGTTGTCCTGGGAAAATGAATTTTGTACTGTTAACTGGGTGGCAGGCAGTGAGTGGTGGTGGTAAAATTAGTCCTGAGTCTTATGAATATCAGTGGAGTATCAATATGGTGGTACCTGAATATAATTGGGTTTTCTAGCTTGCCCATCAAATGGTGAATTATGTAATGAAGTTGTAATTCTAGCAGGAAATCACCATTTCTGATTTGGGAGTCAGTAGCACGGAGGGAACAAGACATGGAGGGAATGTTAAGCATCAATGTAGTAAAGCACTCTACTGACTGGTAATGACTTGGTAACTTCAAAATTCTTCAATTAAGTGTAATGACACCTAAGAGTTAGGGCACTTGCTCCTTTTGAATACACTTTAGTACTGCTGTTGGTGAAGAAAATGTGGGAAGGAATCTACTCACTTGTACAAAAAATAGGATGTGTCCTATTTGGTTTGGAAAAACTTGGCTTTATTGAGGTGGTGAAGGAAGCTCTTGAAACTGGGGGGCCTTAGGCTTTGTTCAGGTTTAAGGCTGAACTGATATTGGTACTTAGATGGGCCTACCTGTAGTTAGCTCTGTCCTGTTCTTACACTGTGAGAATTCTCTGCTAGCGTGTGGAAACCAGTGTCCTTGGAGACCCCGAAGTGTGTTGTGCCTCCTTCAGTGCGAACCATGTGAGACGAAAGCTGCTCTTGGCTAGTTCATTTGTGGAAATAGTCCTGTATTTCGAGGTAACTCTTTTGCTCATGTCTGCATCTTCTCTTCAACAGAGCTCCATACTTGTGGCTACAGCAAACCACTGATTACTACTTTTAACAAATGGGCAAGTCTGGGGTCTCCTTGGGACCCCAGAAGAACTTGGACTGAATCTGCTACTATTTTTTAGTCCTGGGGGGAGGGCCTCCTTGGCTCCTGGGACTTGAGATCCTGCTTTCTAAAAGGGAAGGCAGTCAAGTAAACTAAGATTCATCCAGTTGCCTCTGATACCAGTTTTGTCCAATATCTTGTAATCATGACTAACTACTGTGGACCTTGGACTGTTACTTGGAAAGGTTTTTCCCAGTGCAGCATGGTTTGGGTGTGGGAGGCTTCTGTTCCCACTTCATAAAGCAACTTTTTCTTAATATGTGGTGGTTTTGGTCAAGGATCTAAACGTGGGATAAGAATCTGATAATATATACTACCTTGGGGAATCTCCTGAGTGCTAGGTGAACAGCATCACCTAGGCCTGGAATATTCTGTTAGAACTGCAAAATTTGCTGCATTTAAGAATTTGAACAATCTTGTGTTAAGTGATACTGACTTGTTTTTGGCAGGTAAGAAAAGAGTGGTGGCTACTGTGTCCTGAAAGGCTCTCGCCCATTTGATCAAGCTATGAGGTGGGACTGCTCTGCTCGGGATCCTGGATCTGCTGCGGAGTAAGCAAAATTTTTCTCTCCCCTTAGTATGAAATCATGTGGCTTTGATTTGAATCCCACCACTGTTGAAGCATGCAGTCCTCCTCCCTGTAAGACAATATGGGAGTTAGACCAGTGGGGGAAGTGGGTAAAGGGAGTGTGACATTTTGTGCTGTGCTTCAATCACAGAGCACAATTAAAATATGAGTTACCTTGTTTGTGCATAAGGTAGAGTAGGAAAAGAGTAGGAGGCTCCATGCCTGCTTCCATTTGATGCCTGGCGATACCCAACACTGCTTAAGTTGATAAAAGTAGAAGTTGCAAAAAGACAGCATTTTATCCAGCTCTCTTTTGGTATTGGGGGCAGGCAGTATAATGACAAGGAGTTGCTTTTTTCAGGTCTTGGTGGTTGGAGCATAGTTGCAAGAATATGTGTCAAGGGAAGAAGGATGATGGTTCTGGTGGAGGGGAGCAGTTCAGCTGTCGAGACAGGTTTGTTTAAAATTGTAGAAATAAAATTAAAGTGAGGGTGGGAACAAGATACACTTGAAAGGGCGCAAATGCTGTAAAAAGCCTTTGGCACAAGCTGTGTGTTAGCTTGCTTTGCACTCGACTAATAATGCCGTAGTTCGCTGTGCTTATTCAGGTTTTTGTTCCCTATCAGGTTGACGACATTGGAACTGGCTTCGGTTGGCAACCAAGCAAAGCAAAAGAACTGTGATTCCGTAGCGCATGTAGTGTTATTGGAATGTAATTACTTAACCGGGACACTTGGACAGCGGAATGGTATTCGTTCTTGTCATCCAAGATCCAATGGAAGCGTCCAGCAAGTTGTTGAAGTTGCTCATTCTTGTGCCTGACACCTTTAAAAACTGCAGAGCAGGTCTCTGTGTGTTGTAACCGGGGTATGTTTGCACTGGGCTTAGATGAGACATCTTTGTGAAGTCTGCAACACGAAGAAGACTCCTGCAGTATAAAAAAAATCAATGCTATTACAATGCTGTAAGAAGAACAAGCTTTTGAAAGACTTTATACCATGGCACCTGATTTTAAAGCAGCTTATTTTTTGATAATAAAGTGGTTTTGATAAAGAATAGCCGCTGGCTCGGTGTCTTTCTGGTTGCGATAAAAGGAGTCTCAACACATGATAGGTATAAATTTTGGGGTAATAAAGGCTGAGTCCACACTGGGGAGATAAACCTGTTCGGCTCCGCTTTAGCTGCCCCGGCTCAAGGCTATGGCATTCTGGGAGTTGGAGTTTGTTGTGGGCCCAGAGCGGAGCTTTGCTCCGCTCTGGGCCCCACAACAAACTCCAACTCCCAGAATGCCATAGCCTTGAGCCGGGGCAGCTAAAGCGGAGCCGAACAGGTTTATCTCCCCAGTGTGGACGCAGAGTTCCCAGTCCTGCTATGGAGGAGCTGCCTGCCAATCCCTGAAGGCGAAGGGAGGTGTGCTTGGGAGAAAAGGGACCAATGGAGGGAGGCAAAGGACCAAGAGGGGCCTCAATCCACTGCGAGGCTCAATTTCCCTCCCACCACCACTATTTAAAATGGAGAGTGGGCGTGGCCTACTGTTGCGGCTAAGCCACGCCCCTTTGCCCCTCCAGCCAATCCCCGCTCGGGACCGTAGCAGTGGGCGTGGCCTAGTTGCAATCTCTCTCGTCGCCCCTCTTGTCTCTCTCTCTCTTCTTTCTTGCCGCCATCGCGATATTACTCTCCTCCTCCAGAGCTAACGGCTCCTTTGCGCATCACCACCTGCTCCAGGCAAGGCCGGCTGCGGTAAGTGGGTGCGGGTTTCAAATAGATAGAGAGATATATACACACATCTATATCTATATAAAGCTCTAAACGGGGGAAGGGAAGGTTCTCTAATCCCTAGTTTTTTGGGGGGGGGAGGCAGAGAGAACAAGAAGAGGCGCTCCACAAAATGGCGGCCTGTAATAAAGAAGAAGAAGCGCTGTTGTGCGCATGCGCGAACTCAGTTAGGAACCGCGCAGACAGAACCCCCTCTTCTTCTTTTTTTTTCCCACCTCCGTATTTATTTCTTACTACGGTCCGAAGGCGAAGAAGAAGGAAAAAAAGCGCCCTCCTCGGGAGGAGGGGGAGGGAGGTAGTAGGACTAACTGCGCATGCGCGTAGGGGGACACAACAAAGAGGCGACGGTGTGCCGGGGGGCCCGCCCTCTTCTGCGCATGCTCGGGCTGCTGGCTTAGAGGCCCAGCAACGCCCGTTAAAACTAAGAGACGTGAGCGGCGCTGGGTTTGTCGTCTTCTTCTTCCCGCATTCTGTGGAAGAGGAGGACCACGTGCTGGCGGCCATTTTGTGTTAGGGAGGAGGAGCGCTGCTGCCACAGAGAAGTGGATCATTATTGAACATCAAGGAAGGGCCTGCGTAGGAATAACCTTTTCACTGATCTTGGGCGCCTTGCAGCCTCACTTTTCATGCCTATCATTACTATTATTATTATTATTATTATTATTATGTTAATATTTGGGCCTCCATGACCAATATAATAAGAAGAAGAAGAAATTTTTTATTTTATTTTATTATTTTTTATTTTATTATTATTTTTTAACTTTTATTTTTACAATATAGTACAAGATAAGCCTCTGCATCCCCTCCCTCCCTCTCTCTCCCACAACAAACAATACCAACATCATCATCATCAGAATTTTTATTTTATTTTTTATTTTATTTTTTACAGGACAATACAAGATAAACCTCTGCATCCTTTCTCTCCCTCTCCCACAACAAATACCAACATCATATTAATAATAAGAATTATTTTATTTATTATCTTATTTCATTTTTTACAGTACACTAAGCCTCTGCATCCCCCCTCCCTCCCTCCCTCCCTCTCCCACACACATTACACAATACCAACATCATAATAATAATAAATTAAAATGCCATGCAATCATTAAAACCAATATTAATAAAACACATTAGAGCTAGTGGAGTTCTGAGGATTGCCATTTCTTTGCTTAATAATCTTCATTCAGCAGTTATTCCAGCACTAAAGCATCAATGCAAGGATCCACTTAAACATCATATAGATATCATTATACATTGTGGCCCTCCATATCAACAGGTTTTTTAAAATCCACGGATTCAACCATCCATGGTTTGAAAATATGTATGGTGGGCCCTTGATATCCGCTAGTGTTTGGTTCCCAGGGTACCTATACATACCAAAAATCAATGGATGCTCATCTCCCTTTATATACAATAGTGTGATGAAATGGTGTCTCATATCTTTTGAATATTTTCAAGCTGTGGATGCTTTAATCCAGCAGTTCTCAACCTGTGTGCCGCGCCTAAGACCATCAGAAAACATACATTTCCGATGGTCTTAGGGCCAACTGTATATGTGCATGTATATATACACAAAGAGAGAAAAAGCAAACCTTGGGTTTTGCCATTTTGTATTAGGGACACATTTTACTCTGCCCCACTATATTTAGTAGAACTTGCCCATCCATGGATTTTGGTATCCATGGGAGATCCTGGAACCAAACTCCAGCAGATACCAAGAGCCCACTGTATTCCTAAAACATATTCAGGAGTAGCCCTGTTGGCCCTGTGGCAAACCGCAATAACATCCAAAACCCACAAAACCGTGATACCTTTACGGGGCCAACCAAATGCAAAGCTTGCAACATGTGTTTTTAAACACATTCCTGTATCATAAGCCTTTTAATATCCCACACCTGACACACTTCCCCCTAAAATTCCTTATCTTGCCTTTCCCTTCTAGTCTTTCCTTAACCCTCTTCAGTCTGCCTTCACCTCCTTAACCCCACAACATCCTTCCATTCATTCTTCTTGTTGTGTCTTTGAATGAATGTATTAATACAGTCCCGTGCATGTTTTGTTTGGAAGTCCCACTGATGGGAGAAATGCTCCCAAGTATATATTGCCAAGGAACTGCCATTTTAGTTTCCTCTGTAAGATAGAGCACTATATACTTGGCCTATATAGTGCTACGGTGAGAGCCGTAGAGGCACAGTATGCTTGGGAATCTGAATAATCAACCGGAGCTCACAGAATGCGAGGTATAACAGTGGTGTAATACTATTACTACAGAGTGTTCTACTACTGTCACAAATATATGAAAGGCAGCATTCCCTCAGTAGCAGAGTAGGTTAACTCTTCCACTTTTGAGATTGGTAAATGATGCCATATTTGGATATGCCTCCTGGGAAAAGCCCTTCTAGTTGTCTGAAACAGGCGTCAGAGAAAATGGAGGCTTCCCCAGACCAGATCTGAGCCCCAAGGTCTCCCTCATACCTTATCAGCTGCGAATGTGGAAGTAGTTCAGATAGTTTTGTTTTACCTAGAGAGCCTGCGGTCACATATCTCTGCACTGTGATCTGTGTAAACATCTCGGTTCTTGACCAATGAAGTTAAGCACACAGTTGTGTTAATTCACTTGTGCTTGATTATAGCTACTGCATATGCAGTCCTTTTTTCCCTAGTAGATAGTTGCTCCTACACTTGTGTTGATAATATGATGCAGGCTCACCCCTGTATGTATGTTAAAAGGCACACTTTGTGTGCACCATAAAGGTATGGCCCAGCACAAAGCAAGGGGTTCATTCAATTCCTTGATAATTGACAGGTTGCAAAAATGCTGAAGGCTCACAAACAAGGAAATTAGAAACAAAATGTTCAATTTGTAACTGTAAACATACTATAAAAAAAAGGCGGTTGCTCTGAGTTTACAGTTTTAAGAGTGAAGCCTCCAAAAGAATGGGGCATGTTTGACTCAACTTTTTTTTTTAATCTCCCTGAAATCCTGCAAGAGATCACAGATGGGTATTCCCCATTCTCCCCAGATGTATTTATACACCCCTAGCCATACATATTTAATTGCAAATCCGTCACTGATAATTCCATGTAAATTTGTAGAGGATTACAGATACAGTTCTGTTTATGTTTACCTGAAAGCAAGATCCCATAAAAAGAAGTACTATGTCTGGATATATAAGGGACTACATTTCTTTGTGTGGGTTTGTTAGAAAATTAGAAGACTGAATTTTGCTTTTCTTTAGTCTAAATATGCATATAATCAGGGAGACAGAACATAAACAGGGAAGTACTTTGCAGTCTTTGGCTTTCTAAGAAATGAATAGCTGCAAATAGGAATAATAAAAACCCAGCAACTGATCATCCCGATTCCACATGAGTTTGCTTAAGGGCACGCTAGAGAAAGTAAACATTAACCCAGTGTGGTATTTAAGTAGCACAGATAATTATAAGTCTCTCAATTGGGTATTAAACAAAAGATCCCAGTACAAAGTGAAACTATGCCTTGGCTCTACAAGCCAATAGAACATGTCCCAACCATTTAGAAAGATTTAGCCCTGCTTTATCTGGGGCAATCTGTAGTCACAAAGCATGATCATATTATTGCTTAATGACAAGCCATGCTTAGCACCAGATTATTTAGCAATGTAATCTGCCAAGACGGAAGGAAAATGGGGTTGTAAAAGACCTTGGGATAGCGTACTGGAACATAAATAATAATTAGTAAGAGATGAAAATGGGTGTTGGGAGTTTTGAATCTTTCCCTGTTCGTAAATGTGTAGTTTGTGGTTCCTTTTGGATCTGAACAAAGACATTCTTTGATTTGCAGATCACTTCAACAATGGCATCAGATGAAGGAAAGCTCTTCATTGGAGGACTCAGTTTTGACACCAATGAGCAGAATCTGGAGCAGTTGTTCTCCCCCTATGGAGACATTGCAGAAGGTGAGGAAAGGTGTCAGACATCACAGAATTAATAATAATAATAATAATAATAATATATTTATTTATACCCCGCCCTTCAGCCCTAAAGGCTATCAGAGTGGCTTACAATTATTATTTTTCATTAGACAGAAAAATATGAAGAAGCCAAGTGGTTTGAATTGGGTTTGGGTTTGCTAATAGTCACACGAATTTATCTACACACACAGCTTGAGAAGTGTGGTGTAATATGACATGCTAGCTTGTCAGACTTGTACCTTTCTGCCAACGTGGCTGTGGCAGAGAATTGGGTCTTTGAATCTTTTGTTTGATGATCATACAGTGGTAAGCTGTAGCCATTGCTGGTAGATTTGTATATCTTTGGATGCATATTACAAATGTATAAAGTATATGGTTCTCATTTCGGCTTCTTTCTAGCCGCCTAGTATTATTTTGTTAATATGGAAGAGCATATGGCTTTCTGAAGCATTGCCTGGCAGAGTATTGTATAATTAGTATTGGCATAATGGGTATCATATGTCTTCCTTTCTTTGAATTATGATAAATGCATACTCCAATGTGTTGTTAATTATAATTGGTAGTTCAGGGAATACAGTCAGCTCTCTGTATCCACGGATTTAATCATCCACAGTTTGAAAATATTCAAATATATATTATAACATATTCCAAAAATCAAACCTTGATTTTGCCATTTTATATAAGGGACACCATTTTACTATGCTATTGTATTTAATGAGATCTGAGCACCCATGGATTTTGGTATCCATGGGGGTCCTGCACCCAAACACCAGCAGATACCAAGGGGCAACTGTGTATCATCTTGCTTTGTTTTAATGTAAATCCGGTTAAGGAAATATATAAAGAATGCTATGTTTGCCCTGTGGCTTACTCTAAAGGTAGTTCACCTCTACCTTCATATCACCAGCAAACATCCCTCCTTTGTAACAGTTTTTATTGTTGTTAAAACAGTTGCATAAATATTTGGCTTGTCTGCTCCCTTGCTGCTTGGTTATAACAGTCTTTTCCTGTTGCCTATTGGAATTGTGTGGGGATATCATGAAATCAACTGTCACCCCATGAGAGTTTTCAGTCATTTTCAAACTGACAGTTGTATTTTAAAAGAAGAGCAGTCAAACATGTATTATGAGTATTATTATTAACCTTTATTTGTATAATGCTGTAAATTTACACAGTGTTCTTGGGTGTAGTGTTCTTAGGTGTCGTGGTTCCATATTATAGATGTTTGCCAAACTCTTTCCTGAGTGATATTTAATAAATTAGCTGTCTGCGCATTATTAATGATACTTTATTTGCCCCAGTAATCTAGATAGCCTTCTCTGAAGCAGTGCCCTTCAGGTGTTTTTGTCTTCAGCTCCCATGAACTCTCACATTACCATTGCCTGTATTAGCTGTGGCTGATTAAAGCTTTAATCCAAAATATCTGGAGAGCAACATGCTGAGAAAGTCTGTTTTAGACAACAGGATTCTTAAGCCTCCATATGTTAATTTTTGCATCTTTTTTCACCTGAGTAATTATGGTGGCCTTCCAAACAATCTGACTAAATAGGGAGCTGAGAAAACATGACTAATGACTGTCTTCTGTATGCAACTAACTGGGACTTGAAGATGTAGAGTGACATAAAATTGATAATTTTTTTTTGTCATTTCCAGTGGTTGTGGTAAAAGACAGAGAGACTCAGAGGTCCAGGGGCTTTGGTTTTATTACCTATTGCCGTCCTGAGGATGCAAAGGATGCTATGAGAGCCATGAATGGAGAGGTGAGCACTTAAGATCCATCACTTTCAGCACTGTCCTGGAATATTTTAGGGTTGCTAGAGTTAACCTTCCCTTTTACACACATAGTTAACCTGAAATATCTCTGTATCTGTATTGAGCCACCATTTCATAACAACCTATTAATTCACTCTAAAGAAAAGGCTGTAGGGCCTAAATATCCTAAAGTCACCAGATTCCATCTAATATTTTAAGCTAAGCAGAATCAGCTCTGGTTAGTAATTTGGATGGGAAAAATACCAATGAATATCAGATGCTGTAGGCTATCTTTCAGAAGAAATAACTGGCAAAGCCACCTCTAAGCATTCCTTGACTAAGAAAGTCCTATGAAATTCATTGGGTTGCCTCAAATCAACAGGTGACTTTAAACCTCATACACATAAAGAAAAAGTTATGGCTGTTACTGCCAAGGCTGTGCAGGAAAGTTGTTTTTTAAATTAATAGTATTACAGTATGTAGATAGTTCTTGTAGCCCCTTTGAGACTAACTGAAATAAAGACGTTGGCAGCATGAGCTTTCGTAGACTTCAGTCTACTTCCTCAGATGCATTAGTAGACTACTAAGCCTACAAAAGCTCATGCTTCCAACTTCTTTATTTCATTTGGGGTCATAATACACTGCAGAAATAATCCAGTTTGAGATCACTTTATCTGCCCTGTCTCAGTGATAGGGAATCCTGGGAATTGTAGTTTATTGTGACACTAGAGCTCTTTGATTGAGAAAGCTAAATGTCTCACAAAACTACAGCGCTCAGGATTCCCTAGCATTGAGTAAGGACAGTCTCAACCTGGATTATTTCTGCAGTGTGTTTTGGACCTTAGTTTCAAAGGTTCTACATGTTCTCTCTACATACTGATTCTACACAAGCTATATTTTTGAATAGTATTACAGTCTAAAGGGCCTAACCTGTTTATTTGACTCAGTAGGACTGATGTATAATTGAAGCATAAATTTGGCTATTCTTAAGTGTCAAAGCAAATGTGTTATCTGTCCTTGGATTAGTGTCCAAAAGAGACCCCTCTTGCTTTTGTGCTGCTGCTATTATTATCATCTTGGTTAAAAATTCTAACTTGCACTACTCTTGTGCTTCCCTCAAGTCTGTGGATGGCCGTCAGATCAGAGTTGACCAAGCTGGCAAATCTTCCCGTGGCTCTTCTGGAGGAAGAGGGCGTGGACGTGGATTCTCTAGAGGTGAGCTTTCCTGTGGCATTTGCCCTATAATGCTAACTGCTTAGCTGCATAGGAACAATCAGAGTTAATCCTTACATCTTTGTCTCAGGAGGTGGAGGCTATGGAGGTGGCCGTTATGACAACAGAAGCGGTGGCTATGGAGGATCCAGAGACTACTATGGCAGCAGGTAAGCCTGGCAGATGGAAACTGTAGGTCTTACAGCTGGTTCATAGAGAACGTTACATATCATAAATTGAGCTCCTTTTTCAGAAATAACTGACCAATGCACAAGTGAGAGCAGTCTAGCTCCTGCCTACTAGCAAGTTGTAGTATCCAAAACAATGTTACCATCTTGGCAGGAATACTGTTGGTTGGTCACAGTTACAGTAGAGCCACTGAATCAGTTGTTGAATGAGTCAACATGCAGGTAAATACTTTTAATTCAGTAGATATACTCCAGTTGTGATTAACAAATTTAAACCTTGTGTTCTGCTTCAGAATATTAAAATCTGTGTGGTCCTTTCAGTTTTGAAAATATGCCAGTCCTTGCTTCATATGTGTTAACTTTCTGATGGATTTGAGCTGTACTAATGGGGAGCAAGTGGATGGTGTTTTTAAAATGCTGCTGTTCTTAGTACTTGGAAGACATTTGGATCCAGCCATGTCCAGATGTAGGTTTTCATCCTTCTAGTTTTGACAAGTTCATGTGGAAAGGAGAACACATTCAGCACATACACTCCTCATTATGCCACTTGCTAAATGCAGTACAGTTGACCCATATTAGCAGGCTAGCCATCCACATATTCAAGCATCTGTGGATGGCCCTACCCCATTATTGTCAGTGGTGGTGGTGTATGCAGCTGTCCCAGTGCAGTCATGCACACACCAGAATCCATTGACAATAATAGGAATTGGGGTCCTGCAATTTGTAGTATCTGTCCAGGGGTCCAGAATCGGACCCCCGCTGATACAGAGGGCCAGCTGTACAGTATGTATTACGCTGGCCAAGGTATAGTTTTTTCACCTACAGGTTTACTTAACCCAGATGAATATCAGATAACAGTTTTGTTGTAAACTTGCGATTCTTTGTATAGTTTGGTTGGTCTAGCCTTCTAGGGTGGAAAGCAATGCTGGTAATTCTTCTAGCTTGCTTCTGTCCCCCCTTAAGGAGTACAAAAACTTAGTAATCACTGTCTTAAGTTTAGAATATGATTGAATATGTGTACTCTTTGGCAATATAAATATATAAATAATTATTGATACATGGAACTTGATGAAGAATAGATTTGATATATCCTTGTCCCAAGAGACTTGCAATCTAAAATAATTCAAAGGAGACTAAAGGATGGGTGAGGATGGTAGGGACTGATGTAAACAAAAGTTTATGGAATTGTTTCAGTTACATGTGGTTTGGGTTAGTTACAATAGAGTGACTGATAATTATGGATAAGCTCCATACAATAGTAGCAGTTACTAGCAAGTATGTAACAAAAGTCTATCTGTTTATGTATATGTGTGTGTAGAGTGAGAGTCATAGACTCCATTGAGTTTAGCATATTATGGCTACTCTAGTTAATAGAAAATGGTGCTTCGATAGTCTCTGTAGTCAACTCAACATCATTTAACACCTTCCAGAACTAGGGAAGAAACAACATTTTTGCCTTCTTACAGCTATTAATATTAGGTGCAGTGATGGAAGGACATGTTCAAAGTGAACATAGGTAGAAACAGATCCAAGTGTCAGTTTATATGTATTATTTTTAACCAATAAAGAGATTCATAGAAAGTAAGCCGAGCAATTCTGTCTTGTTTAAGAAGAATTTGCTTTAACCTTTAAACAAATATATAGAATCTAACTGTAACTCTGGAGTAATCTTAATCCGTTTTCATCTGTATTTTTTTACTACAGGAATCAGGGAGGCTATGGAGACCGTTACTCTGGGAGTTCCTACAGAGACAACTATGATAACTAGGTAAGGATATATGTTTAAAAGGCCACCTAATCTAACTTTGCCTGTCCTCATCAGTGGTCTAGCATAAAAGTAGAGAACTGGCCTGCTGCTAGAATAACACAAAATGGGACAGTTAAATCCATCCACACAAACTTATTTTAAAGGGACTCTGTTGGGCCAGCCTGTAAAAATCTTGACTACGGCCTTTACATACAGGACCTTCCTCTGAACCATATGTTTGTGGGAATTAAACTGCCACATTCCTAGTAGGATCATGCTTCTAAAACCAAAGAGTCTGCAAATACCCAATTATTGATAAGTCAGTGTCTTAAGAAGATTAGAAAAGCAGGAAACTCAGTGCCTGGTCCTGATGCATCCCACCACTTCTTGGTCTTTCTTACATTATTGGTCAGTGTCCCGTATCCCCCATTGCAAACAGTCTTCCCTTGGGCTGGGTGGAGGGAGTCTTGTTTAGGTGAGTGTACACGTGTTCTTCAGTGTGCTTTACGACTTGTACCTGCTTCTTGTCCTCAGCTTACACCGAGCATAAATCCTTCCTGAATCAAGATCGTCCTTCCAATGGTCGTATTTATAAAGATTTTTGGAGCTTCGCTGAATCTTGTTTAGTTCTCTACCTGTATCTTCCCTTTTTTGTAGTCTTATCATGAGCAGCCCACCAGCTTCTGCTACAGGATGGCCTGTTAGAGCTTTCTGGAGGAAAACATTTTAATTTGCCTTTTTTTTTTACAGGTGTGTTTAAGCATTTTGAATACATACTTGCATTGCTTCCCCTGCCCTCACGTTCTTTTAACAAGCTAGGATGGGGGCTCTGACCTATATTTCACATACAGTTCCCCAGAATCTGAACAAGGTGTGAAGATCCTCCTTGTTTTTATAAATGCATTAATACCTTGTAGTTTTGTAAAAGTCCTATGGTGTAGCGAGGAAGGGGTGTGGTGGAAGGCAAACCCCTTCATTATAAAGGGAGTCTCATTTGTTTGATCTTCAGAAATCAGAATTTATACTGTATGATGTACCTAGAACTGAAGCTTGCAGAACTTGCAAGTTGTTCTTGAAAAATGTTTGTTTATATTTTTTTTTAAACTGGAAGACTCACATGTAACTCGATATTGTACTAAAAGTGGTTAAGGAATTCCTGTATTCAGTTCTTTGGCTTCACGAAGCCTATTAAATGCCCTTCTGAAAATTAATTCTGTTCGTGACCTTTTAACACTATAAACTATATGCAGCCAGTCTAAGGCCACATGTCTGGAACACAGTTTAAACAGTTGGGTTGGTATTTGAAAAAAAGAAATCTTGGAAGTTGACATTGAAGAATCCAATGAGGTGTACCAGTGTGTGGTCAGAGTAAAATCAGAAGCATTGATCTTTGGACACTTTCATACTTCCACAGTATGCCATGAGGAAATCATTTTCATATTGATTTTTCTACTATAAAGCTACTCTGTGCTGTAGAGGCATTCCTGGTGTGTGTACACAAAACACCAGCCTAACTTTTAGGCCATCAGACTGGGAGCGAAGTGCACCCCTTGATAAAGCCACCCATCTACAGCTCCACATTGCAAAGGAAGACGGGCACTAGTGAGGTGGGAGGTCTTTGCTGATCTTCTCAACCCCACAGCTTCCAAGAAGCTCAAGTCCCCCAAAATGTGGATTGATGGTCAAGGTGGTAGTGCATAGGTAGAGTTATGTGTAGTGAGAATACAGAAAGCCTCCAAATTCTATTTGGTATACAACATGGCTTCCTGAAAATAAGAGCCTTTCTTTCCAAAAAGGGGAATAAGCTTTCTTTTTTGAGGCTGTGAAAATCCACTTAAGAAAATGCACTTGAATGTATAGCTTATTGAAATCTTAGAAGCTGTTGTCCAGTTGGGACACAGTTTCAGAATTTTGCCGAGCTTCTTGCCCTTATCTGTTGGGTAAGCATTGCAGAAACAAAGTTAAAAATATGCAAACCTGGTCAATTGCCATGACTAACACTAACCATAATTTGGCTGTTACTCACTGGCATTTAGGGAGGGAGCACAGGCACAACTTTGTGGCCAAACAGCTCTGGTCATATCTACTGTTTGGCTCATTTTTTTATAATAAAAATTGAGGGACTCGCATGATTTATGAAAGGAACAAACAGATCATGGCAGGGCCAACATTCCTGCAAAAGGATTTTTGACTTCAAGTGTCCTGTTGTGCCCACGGAAACGTCGTCTGCTGCTGGCTGAGCCTCTGGTAATTGATCATGGTCAAAACAGTTCCGTCTGGTTTGTGACAGCACTCTTCTGCTACTGATTTTTTCCCGTGTGGGCATAATACATCAGGTTCCATTGATGGTAGGTGCTTTGGGAGTTACTCAATTTGGATATTTACATTTTACCAGGCTAGCCATCCATGGATTGAAGCTCCTGCAGATTGCCTTGACCGATAGTAGTCATTGGTCACATGCACCCAAATGCACACAGATGTGGGCACATGCACATCGATTAATATAGGCTTGAGCACCCAAGGTTTTTTTCCATCTGTGGAGTGTATGGTGGGGTATGGAACCAAAACTCCACAGATGGGAATGGCCCACTATCTTTTAATATTTTATTTAAGATTGTCATATATTGTCTTTCATAGATCTCTAGGGGTGACTACCAATAGAATTTAAAACAAGTATTAAAGATTAGTAATGAAACTGAAAAAACATCTAAAACTATTGGTGCTTAACAGCTGTGAGATAAAATGCTGATTTAATGGGCAACTGCCTCAAACTCAATTTGTTTAAAGGGAGTAAGAATGTAACTTCATGAAATAATCCCAGATTTGAAGAGTGAGATGATGTATATTACATATTGTTTATAGGTAAGAGTAAAAACAAACCATTCCAAAAAGTAATGGAAAATACTAGGACGTGTGCTTGGACTTGTCTGGCTGCTGATTTAGATGATATTGCTGAGTATTTCCCATTTTGCAAAATGAGAGCAGCCAATATACAAGAATCCAGATTTTTCCATAAATTGAATGTCGCTGTAGACATTAAGAGAAAATGCCTTACTCCATTGGCATCTATAGGTTTAGTAAATCACCAGATTGATCTGCTTGCTTCCACTGTTTCTAAAACCAAAGTGCTGCCAGCCTTTGTCTTTAATCATGTTTTGTGGGCAGAGGTTTCAGATAGCTTTTTCTCACCATGTTCATTAAGAAGCCCCCAAATAGGGATGCTCCAGGAAGGCTTCACTGATGAAATATGATCATGCCATAAAATGTTGAGCCAGAATTGTAACATGGCTTTATTTGGCAGGTGGAAAGGGCATCTCTGGATCCTGGAAGGGAGTTTACCTCAAGGATGGAGTTGACAGACTTTCTCTTTGGGTACTTCTCTGGAGCGTCTGTTTTGTGCGTATGATTGTGCAGTCATTCTCAACAATCAGGCTTGACCATCCAATAAAATGGAATTGGGCGGGGTTAGGTTTTAATTCTGTAAAACAAGTTGTCTAGCTGCAGAAAGCTAAACCTGGCTAGGAAAAGCAATATCACATTTTGTGTTTGGCTGTGGTGATGGTAGCTAACTGCATTTCCTTGCCTTAAACCAAAAATCTTGGCCCCTTTTTGCACATTCTTGTGTAGGTTCTTCCACGTCAGACATATGGCCTGCAGGCCACTTGTGGCCTGCCAAAGGATTTCAGATGGCCTACAAGGATGTAGAATGACTTCAATGCTCTCTACTGCTCAGCCTTCTTCCAAAGGAAGAGTTGGGCAGAGGATGAAAGAGTCAGGTGAACGTTTGTTCCTAAAGGCTCCTCCACTGCTTGGCTTTCTTCCGAGGAGAAGGATGGTTGGAGAAGGAGGAGGCCAGGCGAAATCTTGCCCTTCAAGGCTCTGCGGTTCTGTCTTCTGAGGAGAGTGCCAGGCAATAGAGGAGGATAGGCAAACACATACTCTGTAAGGCTCCTCCACACCTGACCTGCGGTGGAGGAGGATGGGGACAGAATTCATATTAATAATTAATTAAAATCAATCTGCAGCCCAAAGAAGTTAAGCTTATTTTAGTTTTGACCCCTACCAACTGCAAAGATGTGCAAGTCTAAATTAGTAGATGATTTTTTAAATTATTATTGTAATTACTGACTACTATCTGTACTGTGCATAAGGGGTGTTCCCCTTTCATCTAAAATGGCAAGAAATGTAATGGCTGCATGTACCATGTGTACATTACATTTTAAAATTTAAAGCTAGCCCTGTAGCAGCTTCAATTTTTAATTTAATTCCACACTTAGGAACAAGCCCTCTTTATTTCTGAGAAGGCATACATGAAGTTGCTCTTTTAGGCAAAACGCTGTTGCTGGCTTGCACCAACATAGTATCTTTAAAGACATCCTGCACTTATCTATGCAGTGCCTTTGCCACCAAGTGCACAAGAGCAACCAGAAGCATCCAGGTGCTGCCTAGCTCCAACCCCCTGCTCCGGTGTAGGGGTGCACATAGGGACTATCCAACTGTCCTTGTCCACCTGGAATGAAGATGTAGCTCCTGTTTTCATCTCAAGAGGCAGTAGATGAAGAGGCTTCTTCAAATAGGCCAGTACAGCTGGACAAGCTGGGTGGCTCCTTAAACAAAACAGTAGCCAAGAGGAGTGAAGCTGTGTCTGGGAACTTCTCATAGGTCTTGGCTATGCAAGGAAGTACATTATCCAAGCACTGACATAAGTCTCTTGGCATAGATTTATGCTCTACCAGAACTCAGCAAAACTAGTGAAGGAAAATTTTCCTACGCTGAAGGAGGACCTTTTTTTTGGGTGGTTTGGCCATCCAACTTGTATAGGTACAGTATATACAGGTACAGTATATACAAATCAAGCTTGAAGTATGCTAGTATGCTCCCTAGGGGAGGAACAAGCTATTTCCAGTTTTGTTTCTTATTTCAGAGTTCTTGTTCTAAAAAACTTGATTTCTGTTTTGGGAGAAAGGGAAAATATTTCTGTTCCTTTTCTATCAGCTTTCTCTTTCTTCACTAAGTGGCTTCTGTAAAGATGCTTCTTCACCTCAGTTTCTTAGCCTTCAACTCTTTTTAGGATAGTCCAAAATGGAACTTCTGATTGCAAGTGGAGGGTGGGCCTTGCACAGGGATGGTGCTTGGTCCAGTTCTGAGTGTTAGAAGCCAACCAAAGCCCTTACAGAAGTGATGAAAGATGGAATTGATGTAACGGTACCTGGTGACCAAATCGGAATTGGAGGTAATATGGGGAAATGATGAGTACTGAAGAAACTGGTTCTTCAGCTCTTCCCCCCTGTTGGTTACACCATTGATTTTTCAGTGGACTTAGTTCTATATATGCACACACCTATATGTCCTCAAGCTGTTAAATGCATACAGGAACAAAGTTGTACTGGAAGAAAGAAGTGACTTGACTCCAGATGAGGCACAGAAATCATTTTCAGCCAGTGCGTAACAAGCACGTTCTTGATGGAACCTGGCTTGAGGAGGATAGTAAGCTCTGCTTTAACGGTCTGTCTGCCAGACCCTGTCAGGAATTTAAGAGAACTTCGACTCTTCCAAGGAGTGAGCAGTCCTAGAAAGGCAAGACAAGAAGCCCTTTCCCTCTCTTGACAAGAAAGTGCCATTTCTTTGGAAAATAGGATCCTTCCTTCAGCTAATATATTCCACTCTGTAGAAGTTCCCTTTAGGGTCCATTGCCTGAGGAGAAAAATCTACTCCTTAAAGTGTTTTGTCTCATTACAAAAGAACTGGGCTAATTCCCAAGAGATAGGTTCACATAGCACTGAGGCCTGGTGTAACTGGGTGTTCATCATGGGCAGGTTCTAATCTGCCTTCGGACTGAAAACAAACCAGTGGCCCAGGCAACAGAGGTAAGTGAGAATTTCAAAGGGATCAGTACCTTGGTCTCCCCATTATCAGTGAAAAAGCGCTTCATTTTTGAGTTTTTTGAGACTCCTCCTGAGTCAGAAGCAAAGAGGGCTGAGCTATGTGGTGAAGAAAGTAAAGAAATTCCAGAACGTTTTCTCTGTGGAGGGTTTGCACAGCTTGTCTTAGGGATAAGAATGGGGAGTGAATGTTTTGGGCAGGGACCAAGACATTTCCTCTTTGCTGAGAATCCCATTTCTTCCCTTCTCTGAAACCACTTGATCATAAGAAGGAATTTGTTCTGTCTAGGAAATGGCTTGTCTCTCCCCGAACCATGAAGGGCTTTGGCTGGGGGTGTGGAGAGATCCAAGGGGAATAGCAGAAGAGCCCTTTAGCACCTCTAGATAGTTACAATGTACGAGGGGATATCCAAATGTTTTAATCACCTTTTTAAAAAATTGACAGAAAGTTTGTTTTGATTTGTCGTTAACTTATCTCTATGTAGTCACTATCTAGATTTATATATTTTTCCCAGCGTATCTTGACCCTCCGAATACCTGATATTGTAGAAGTCTGCAGATTGCGCCTTACGAGAGAGTATCATAAAGTAATAATTATCACCCGGAAGTTTATTATGGCATATTGATGAAATTTTGTTAGTGTCACCATTGGTCCTTAAGTGCACGTTGCTGAGAAAATCAGCTCATTGCATCCTTTATTTTTGTGACTGGCTCTGCCAGAAGTGACTAAAGTGTAAAATCCTCATCAGGCACAATCTGCAGGCTTCTACAATATCAGGTATTCGGAGGGTCAAGATACCCTGGGAAAAATGTATAAATCTAGATAGCGACTACATAGAGATAAGTTAACAACTACAAATCAAAACAAACTTTCTGTCAATTTTTAAAAAGGTGATCATTTAAACTTTTGGGTACCCCTTCATAAAAGCAAATAAAAGAGTTATGTCCTTCCTCTTGGTTCAGGGTTCCCTCACTGGGTGAGCCTATAGGTACATTGGTTCATGGCTCTGTGAATTCAGGACAGCGGATAAAATTGAGCCCAAGGCATTAAGCATGCATAGTCTAAAAGAGTTTCAAGTCTTTTCCCAAAAATGGTGCTTGAACCTTAGACGAATGAACTTTCCTGAGAATTTATGGCATATTACCAAGGGCTTCAGCCTCCAATCATGGTTGTGGGGTAAGTCACTGTACTTTTCTCTGCCTGTATTCTGGCAATAGATTCAGTCAAACAAATGTATAATGATAGCATCTGAGGGATATATTATGTAAAACTGACATTAGTTTGTGTAACCCTTTCTTTTTTAGATAGATGTTTGGGAAAGTATCTTCTTCCTTTCTCTTAATAAGAGAAATATTTCAAGCCTTTTATGCATCCTTCTGATCCTTTAAACCAGCAGTTGAAGCAGAGCAATTACAGTTCCTAGTTTTCTGCCAGTATGGCAGTTACGTATCAATATGAAGAGATTCAAAGGTTTTAGTGGCTGATGAGGTTTTTCTTCAGACAGTTTATTTTAGGGCACTCAAGAAGGTTACTATTTCATTTTCACTATAATTTGAATCTATCTTCACAAGGCAAAATTGGGAAGATCTTCAGATCCTCTTGCAGATTAAAATATCTCCATAGATATTAATCTGATTATTCTGAAGTTAAAAGCAGACAGTATTCCAGGGCAGTAGTATAATAGCATCCTCAAAACACCCTTAAGTGGAGAAATTCCTAAAATCACAGTTTCAAGACCACTAAGGAACAAAAAACTTGGCTTCCTCAGTACAGAAACTTTGTATATCTCATAGGAGTAGTTAGTCTGTCCATCTACTTCAGAAGTTCTACAGATAGGTCAGTTGTACCGATGGAAGCAATTTATATTAATACAAGGTGTTTCCATGCTTCCCTACTGAGTCGCTGGTGTTTATAGAGACTGCATGTTGACATATATTTTACCTAACCATTGCAATGATCTTTTTTTTTTCTTACAGGTATACAGATGACGTAGTAAAGCAGTATCCAACATTCATGCTAAATAATTGGTTAGACTTCACGCATAGACAAAAAGAGTGAGGGATCTATGTTACTACCAAGAGTAAATCTTACACAGTCAATATGACTACTTGATCATGTGTGAGCTTGCACAGCTTCTCTCTCTATCTCTGTCTTTTCGTTCTTGTGAACTGGAAAATCTACAACAATGAACTTTGGACAGGTAAGCTATTACAGACAGAGCCGGGGTGGTATAGTGGTTTGAGTGTTGGACTGCAACTGGAGATCAGGGTTTGATTCTCCGCTCAACCATGGAAGCCCACTGGGTGACCTTGGGCAAGTTACACTGTCTCATACTCAGAAGAAGGCAAAGACAAACCACCTATGAACAAATCTTGCCAAGCAAACACCACAAGAGGGTCGTGTTGGAGCAGGAAATGACTTGAAGGCACAAAAGAATGCTAAGAACCACAGGCCACAAATTTCAGCAACATCTCTTTGAGCCATTTTCATTCCATTTCTCTGTAAAACCTTTGACAGCCTGATTAGGAGCTGATTTAAAATAATGGATTGCTTTATGTCTATGTACAGTCCAGGGTCCAGAAGGCATAGTTATACAGTTATCCTTGGCCCTGAGTCTGATGTATGTCTTTTTAACTGCAATTTGAATAGCAACAGTGCCTCATAAAGTTTGGAGAAAACACAGACACTAGTGGCAACTTCTAAACAGGTCACGGAAGTCTTGATACGGGGATCAGGAACAGTAGAAGAGTCTGGGCCTCAGCCAGTGTTAGAGGCCCCCTTCAATCAGAAAGTAACCATACCTGTACATCCAGATTGATTTCTAAACCAAAGCTGATATTTCAACAGTGGGAGTCTAGGCTCTAGGAGGTATGTACTTTGTTTTAACTTCCATTTTAAGAGACTTTGGGTTCCATATTGGAAGAAAGATGAGATATAAAACCAGTTTTTTTTTAAAAAAAAGATGCCATCTTGGCTTGCAGGATTTCCATTAGCAGAATATGCCTGGATGCTGATTGTCCCTCTGTCAACATCAAGGTCCTCTTGAGATGGCTAACTTTTGAAATTTCTTGAAGTTCACATTTGTTATTTGGAACCTGAACAATCCTAAGGACTCTGTCCGCCCTTTTCTTGAGATGCTACACAAGGTTTTCCAGTAGTAGAAAATGTTTTTCAGTACTTTTTTTCTAGTGGCCATCACTTTGGTCTACAGAGTTGCCCACTTAACAGTATACCTGACTGTGGAGATGGGATGCATGTGTGTGTATATGTGTACTGTATATGTATGTATATGAATACCTATGTATTCTACAAGGGTTGGTGTTGCATGTTAACCTGACTCTTTATTTTTACAGATCTGAATGCTGGAATTAACACTTACTTTTTTCACCCCCCAGGTAAATCTCTTGAAAAGAAACGACACAATCTGATGTTGTTTGCTCTCAAAATGAACCTCAGCTTCACCCAAGGTTTAATATCTATTACTCTCCCCCCCCCCCCCCCCCCCCCCCCAGTTAAGCATCATCATATTGGTGGATCTTCTAGATGGCTCTGGTGAGGTGGATCTTTGTCTACATCTTGCTAGTTTATGACGCCTTTATTTATACTATGTCTGGAAAATGCAGGGATGTGTTCATTGCCTAAAGAGGTCCAATCAGCTCTTCCTCTTTTGGCACTGATGCCTCTATTAGTAATCTATGGGCTTTCTAGATTGGCAGGAAAGTGTGACATGAAGTTGCCTTTTCCTTAATGCTTAGCAGCTGCACCACAGCCTTTAGATGGAGCTGCGCTGTTCTGCAGTTTTTAAAAAAGAAGCTGGGAAAACCAGCACCTTTTTAAAGGCACTTCTTTTCCCCTAAAACGCAAAAAAAAAAAAAAAAAAAGCGTTTTCATGGCACATTTTCCCTTTTTCTCATCTAAAGGCTAGAGTTTCATGCAGCCATGAACACACTTCTTTTTGCCAATCTAGAAAGCCCCATGACTACCATGTGAAATTCAGCATAGTGATTCTGATCAATGTAGTGATTTGCATATTTCTGCGTATTGGAACAACAGGGAGACACAACCCATACATGGATATCTTCTCCACATTAGAGAATACACATACCCTGGTAAGTGCCATCTTTCCTTTTACCCATTATTGCTGTCTCTGTGTTGAATTTTATGCCTTTCTTGCTTTTTATTCTGTTAGCAAAATAATGTTCTCCAAGTTTAGCCAAACGTCTTTTCCCCAGTCTGTTTTCCTTGCCAGGAAGCCAGGAGGTCTAATACCAGCTGCTAGGCCTACCCCTACCTTCCTTGACTAGAAAATAAGAAGGGCTTGCTACTTCATAGCACAAATGGGGTTTTCACAACTGCACAGAGACGTAATCACAATGTTCCTCAACTGAGTAGCTTGGTGGGAACCAGGCCCAGCTCCCATCTACCTAGTCTACCAAAACTGTTGTCTCCTCAATTTCTTTCCATCCTAAACTAGAGTGACTTCTCTTGGAGTGTTCTGTGTAGCTGAATAGTTTTTCATTTCCTTTCTTGTTCATCTCTATCTTTACAGTATGTTCTCGCATGCTTTTGTTCATTCTCCACCTTTTTTCTTTATATTCTACCACTAAAAAAAACTGGCTCTTTACTTCAGGGCCTTGGCCCTTCTCTCTAATTTTTATGGAGTCTCAACTTTCTTTCTTTTCAAATTCTGTTCTTCATGTGGCTAGAAGGTCTCTCTATCTGATGGGCATTCAGAGTGTTTGTTGTGCCTCAGGGAGGGACATCTAGTTGAGAAGTGCTTGATCTATAGAGTTTTACCTCAGGCTTTGAAAAACTAAGCTTCACAGCTTAAACTTCATTACTGAGAGAGATCGCCTAAGGTTACAGACCAGGCTGCTTCAAACAAGCCTCCATTTTTGGTTTCTACAATGGCCTCTACAACAACATTGAAACCCAAAAGGCCCATCAGAAACTGAAGATGGGATCAGTACTGATAGCAATCTCAGTACCAACGACTTCTACTCAGTCTACTGTGTTGATGGTGCATTCAACATCAACTGTTTCTCCAATACTGATACTTTTCAACCTGCCATTTACAGCCATTCTAATAGAAGAACTCTGTCCATCTGACCTCCCTGGCACATGAAGTGAAGTGTGCAGCAACTCATTCTAAATCTCACAAAAAAAAAAAAAGTGATGACACCAGATGGGCATTCAGCATTAAAAAAAAAAAAGCAGAACTAAGGAAGAGAAGAGGCCTAAGCATTCCTAAGCATCCTTGCAATATCAGCTTTAGCAATTGCTTCAACATATATACCATCGGCACAAGGAATTACTGGAATACCACCAGTGCCTCTGTTGGTATCAAGTGTTACTGATCTTGATTCCGTTTTGGTACAGAAGGTAGAACCACTAATGGAACAGAAAGTGCACATTCAGCAGACCTCTCCTCCCTCTCCTTATTCAGCTCCTGCATTGCATTCTGCTGTGTCCCCTTGTTGTTATTGTTCCCCCAGACATAGACTACTTCCACCATCACCTTGGCATGACAGATCTCCTTTTTGAAGGGACCAGCCCTATGCATCTCCACATCCTCCTTGCAGGGACTACTGGTACAGAAAAAAAACCTATACTTCTGTCTTGTGTATCAATTGGTACCCACAAGAATGCCTGTGGAGAGAACCCAGATCTTGCCACACCTATTCTCCATTATATCAAGATAGCTATCATGATCATTAATTTGCCCACTGGCATTGTTCTCCATCTCCTTAGTATCAAAGTTACTGAAGATCTGTGCATACTCATCTGCTATCTGATTCTCCTCTTTGTCACTTGCCATATATCCTACCCCATGGAAACATTTGTCACCATCAGCAAGATGCCACCCTCCATCCCTTCTGCCCAGGACAACAGCAGCTCTTTCCAGGCCTCCTCTTTCACATACTCCAGTTGTAGTACCTCCAACTGTTTTTCTTGTCATTACCACAACCTACTCTGCTCACATATTTGCCACTATGGTAGTCATGTTTCTGACACATCTAAGGTTCTAAACTAGATTATGAATTTAAAAAAAATCTCTTGATTCTGAGGACCCTTCTGAGGATTGCTGTAACTTACTGTGAGCAAGGTGCAGTGGAAAGAAGGTACGTAAGGGGATTCTTTGTCCGAGGAACAGAAAGGACATTTAGTATCCCTCTTCACAACTTTTCGCTAGTTGGCTGCTAACTCAAAAGCTGATGCCATCACTCTTAAATCCTCCTGCTGCCCCAACTTGGATTAACATTAAAGGACACCCATCAGGTTAAGATAATTAACCTGGGAAATCTCTGGTCATGAGTTGGCAGAAAAACAACAAAATTGGTAGATTTCTCTTCATTGGAATGGGGTAGCAAGATAAGTGTAATTGTCCATGTTTTCTCCAAAGGAGCCATGGCAATGGCTAAATATATGTGAAGAACAAAGCATTGCTTTTCCTTTCTTTGTTTTTTAGAATGAGCCAGTGAGTGATCTCCAGTGAGGAGGGTCTGCTGCTTTAAACTTAGCAAAAGGCTGCTTTGGGAGCAGGGGAATCACAATATATCACTTCTAATGTTATACAGTGAGACATCTCTGTGGGAATAGATGCTCTTTACATTCATTGCCAAATAGAACTCCCCTTCTTGTTTCTTCCCCCACCTCCATAGCTAGTAGGGTTGGAGCACTGAATAGAAATGGGATGGCTTGATTTTGATCCTCTTGGAGGGAACGATGCTGGATATTGGATATCAGGAACCAAAACCCCATAGAAAATCATTTACATTATGGTGCCACTGATACATGCATGAGATCAAGCTTTAAAAATGTTTTGCCAGAAAAAGAGTTTTTTCAAAATAAACACCTTCCTCAAATCATTGTGCATGTTTTGTTTTGAATACTTTCTTATATAGTGTATTGCTCATGTAATTTTGGGAGTGGGTGGCTTTGGTATCCCAGTTGAACAGTCTGCAACAAGACCTTGACAGCATGGGAATCTCTTTTATAAAATCTCTGAGCTTCTCAGTGCATAAATACCATCAGCCTAAATCCAACTGCTAGTCTCAATTATAATGAGCCTGTTGAATTAGTATTAGTATTGGTATTATTTCTTGCCTGCCTCTCCCCATGGATCAAGGGAGGAAACAACAATGAACAGATAAACAATATCAGTTAAAAGACATCAGTTAAAACACCAAATAACATATGCGCATATTTAAAATTCATAATTTAAAATTCACAATTGAAACAACTGGATAAGCCTGCCAGAAGAGACTGATCTTCAATGCTGCTGAACAGCATGGAATAAATGTTGGCTTATTTTCTAGCAGGTAGTTTAGTGGATCAGCCCTAACTGGATTTAAGAGTTGGATATTATGTTAGCATGATTAGTCATGGTATCTTTGCTGTACCAGGCCCTTTCTGTGCTGGCCAATAATATGAAGCCAGCCAGGAGCATTATGCTCCTGAACTGGCCCTGAACTAGCCACACACCAGGCTGCGCCTATTTAAGCGATATTGCATTGTTCATACAGGCCAGCTGGGCCAACACTGGATTGTCACAGCTGGCCCATCCTCTGTCTCCACAGCACCCACTGTCCCTGTTGTACCTGCAGAAATTCTGTGGACACACTGCCCAACAAACAGTCTCGCCTGTATATGTGGTTGGATTGTTCCCCTGATTGCTCTCTTGGGTGCAGGGGCCATTCCAGAGAAGCTGCAGCATGCTGGGCAGCCTATCCACAGAGGTCTTACAGATCCAGCAGCGGCCGCGGCAACTCCAAGAACAGGCCATCCCCTTCCCTGTGCTGCTCAGCACAGGGATGGGGGATGGTGCGGCACTTGGCATGTGAACAGTGGGCTGGCCTGATCCGACTGTTTGCACACAACAAAATCCTACCCCAACCCCAGGATTTTGGGGAAACACTGGGACTTCTCATGATTTAGCAAAATCAGGTTAATGGGGAGTCATAGAGTTGGAAGAGACCACAAGGGCCATCCAGTCCAAACCCCTGCCATGCAGAAACTCCAAAGCATCCCTGACAGATGGCCATCCAGCCTCTGTTTAAAGACCTCCAAGGAGGGAGACTCCACTACACTCTGAGGGAGTCTGTTCTACTGTTGAACAGCCCTTACTGTCAGGAAGTTCCTCCTAATATTGAGGTGGAATCTCTTTTCTGCAATTTGTATCCATTGTTCCGCATCCTAGTCTCTGGAGCAGCAGAAAACAAGTATTTCACTGGACATTGTGCGTCGTTGTTATTTTTAATTAACCTTTATTTATATACCACTGTAAATTTACACAATGCTGTACATGCGATCAGGCAGCACACCCAAGACTCAGGATTGTCAGCTTTGGTGCAACTGTAGCTTGGCCCACTAGTTAAGGGCTCTTGGCCCATTAGCAAATTACCTTTTTCCAACTGGTAGTCTAGGCAGGATAGGGTATGCATGGCAGCAGATGCAGCCTAGCTCTCTCAGATGTGTCAGAAGAGTTAGGAAAAATCAAGGTACTTACAAGAAGGGTTGTTTCCTTTCCTAGTCTCTGGAAGTCAGTCTATCCATACGGGAAGTGAGAAGTCCACTTTATAATGTCAGTATAGTAGGGTGTTTGCAAATCATCATCCCTTACATAATGTTCTGTATGGCAGCGTCAAGTCCATATCCACATTAGGGGCAACCATACCAGTCCCCATAACCTCTGCTCCTCCTCAGGTAGGTAACAAGGTTTCTCACTCCATCTCCACAAAACCTGAGGATTGATGGATAGATTTGGAGTTGTGCAAGTGGATTTGCAAAATAATTGCCATTAATGCAGCTTGGGTTGTTGGATCTCCTCCCCCTGGTCCAGAGAGATTGCCTCATCTTTCTAAAGCAAACTTTTCCAACTGTGGTAGAAAAATGTGCCTGTAAAGGCTACTCTGTATGCTATTAAATTGCTGGCTCACTCTTGAGTTTCGAGTGGGGACATAAGGATAGAAGACCTACTCTTCCCTCAACAACCAGCATGCCACTTAGTAGAAGAACTAAGGAGGTGTGCTTTGATCCTGAAATGCCCATTTTGCCCAGCTGGAAAGCGGTAGCCACAAAAGACTCCTCCTTGCTTCCTTTTTGCTTCTTGGAATCCACAGCTGCAATTTCTGTTTAAATACTTCCAGTGAAGGACAGTCTCTCACACTCTTCAGGGCAATCCATTTCACCAACAAACAGCTCTTGCCATCAGGGAGTTTTTCTTACTCTAGGTGAAATATCTCTTCTAGTAATTTGAATCCACTGCTTCATGTCCTAATCTTTGGAGCAGAGAAAGGGAACTTGATGTATCTTCTACATGAGATCCCTCCAGGTGTTTAAATCATTTCAGTTTCTATATACAAGTTAGCATATAAAAAGCACTGTGCCAGAGATGGCACAGGTAGAGTGGAGAGAGGCAAGGGGAAAAAAATCTGGGAACACAATATGTACCGGTATGTCAAGGTGAATAGAGGAAATCATTCTTCCTTACCGATTTGTTGTGATGATCCCTTGGATGTGAGCACTCAGGATTGCATAGGTTGTTCATTACAAATTATTGATAAGCAATGGACTTTGTGGCTTAGATTAAACGGCGAAGAGCATTCAGAAGCCCTGGATTTTAAAATGTGTTTGCCTAGGATCGAGGGACAGATCGGTGGATTCAGTGCCAGTGGGGTGTTGCCTTCCCACTATTGCCATCTTGCAGAGTGCAAGGAGGGTTTGAATCACCACTTGGCCATGGAAAACTACTGGGTGACCTTAGGCAACTCAGAAGAAGGCAAGGGCAAACCCCCTGTGCACAAATTCTGCCAAGAAAACCTGTTATAGGTTTACCTCATGGTCAACATAAGTCAGAGATGACTTAAAGACACACAGCCACAACAAAGAGCAGACTGTAACATTTTTTTTGATTCTAGAATTCAAAAATATAGCCATGTTAGTTTGTAGAATCAATGGCTATAGAGATCTTGTAGCACCTTTGAAACACTGAAAGAAAGAAGTAGGCAGCAGCTGAGGAAGTAGACTTAAGCCTACGAAAGCTCATTTTGCCAACTTCTTTCTTTCAGAGTTTTTCTCAACACTACATTTTTTTACTGTAGGTGGAGCAGCCATACATTGCTGAACGTCTTCATGCGCAAAAACAAAAAACCTCTCCCAGCATATACAAAATTAGCACATCCAGAAGAGTGTTTCTAGGCTAGGCTTCCCCTTCTGCACTGATTATCCGCAGGGAGTTTTTAAATGTCAAAGAGTTATTACCTGCTGCCTGCACTCTGAAGTGGCAGGTTCCATTTTACAATCTGATTTGTCTGAATATGAAGCCTACTGTCACTGAATGATGTGTAAAAGAGTATAGCATCAGTACTGGGATTTGTTTTGCATTGCTATCTATCCCTTCCTGTGGTCACACTTTCATTCCTTAACAGTGAAGCCTGGCACAGCTAGAGGAGTGTTGGTGGTGCACTCACAATCTTAAATGGCTGCCCACGTACCTTGAAGGACACATACAGGAAACCAAACAGTGAACTTCTCTTTCAGTCCATTGCATCCCACCCACCACCACAGGCCAATATTTCAAAATGCATCCACTCAAGGCACACAAACCTTGAGACCCCCAAAGGCATCAAAAGGGATCAAACAACATTTCCCTTCCCGAGTATTTTCAAGCAGGCCTAGGCCATTTTAACCACCAGGAGAGGGTTTATTTTATTTTATTTTATTTTAAGTATGAAGTGACTTCCTATTTTTTAAAAATGCTCTCTCCTAGGCATATAATGGTCCAGAAAATGGTAGAAATGCATTCTGCATCCCCTGGTTTGCAGAAGTGGGTAAGATGGAAGGGTGGGCAAGGTCTTCTGTGGGCAACAACATCAATCCAGTGGATGATCTGGCTGCTCAGTAGATTTTCCAGAATTGGATGATCTGGCTGCTCAGTAGGTTTTCCAGAATTTCATGGTGGCGAAGTGAGACATGGATAACATCATGTAGTCTATAAGTGGCAGGAGCTGCAGGTGGAAGGACATGGCACTTCGAAACAGCAGCAAAAAGACTGAGAGCTGGTAATGGCACACAACAGGTGTTCACCATTATGTCTTTGTCTATTTACACTGCCACTAGTACGCTAGAATAGGCGAAACCAGAACCAGATCAATATTCTTATAATAATGGCCAAAATCCTGTTGGGCCATTGTGTGCTTGTAAGTGGGCTAACAGCTGTGGAAAATACAATTGCAAAGATACGCAATATCCATATGCAATATAGGGCTGCTGTTATGTAACTGTATAGCAGCACTGGCAAGGGGACCGAAGCCCATTGGGACTGATGTGCTATAATGCTGGGATGTACATCAAGGGTCCCAATGCCCATTGGGCAGCCTTGCCATTGTCCCATTACACATCTCCACAAGTCAATAACTGAGATTCTTGGCACCTCTGTTACTATTTAAAAATTATGTTAAGACAATGTATTTTGCTGCCTGAGGCAGAAAGGCAAATTGCATGTTATTTGGCATCTTAGACAGAAAGTCTGATGAGCATCTCTCTCCCTCCCTGGGAGTATAAACACAATTTTAAAAAATTAAATAACAATTTGTTGCCCTGTGATGATGCCAAAAATCTCTTGCCTAAGGCTGCTGCCTCATTCCGCTTAATGGTAGGGCCATTCCTGGGCAAGCTGGAACTCGCCTGGGCTTGTGATGCCAGCCATGGATTCTCTTCTCCCAGAGGTCTTAACAGACAACTCAAATTTTGCAGTCTGGAGCACATAAAAAGTCCAGGACATTTCTTAAATTGGCATCCTAAGGCTGTCAGGATAACCTTGGATAACCTTAAGTACACTCAACTAATGTGAATGGTTTGGTAAGCAAAGATCAGGATGACTAGGTAGCATAACCACAAAGGAGGAAAAAACACCGAAAAAAATGTAGGACATTACAAAATAAAAGCTAAAAACTCTAATATAAATATTAATTCATGCTTCGTAGTCATGCTCCAAGTGGAGGACAATTCCTCCTGAACAGAAGGTTGAAATGGAGGACATGTCCTGGAAATGGAGGACATCTGGTCACCCTGGCAAAGTTTGGACAAGATATCAGAATTGACGTTGGGGCAGGTGGTTGTAGAAAGAAGCATGAAAGAAATCCAGGAACGTTTGCTCAGAATATGTTAAATCTCAGCTAACTAGGTAATATGCAACTCAGAGCATGAGGGGCAAGCTTGATGCTGAGATATGTGGCAAAATATGCCCAGCCATTGAAAGAACTCTTAGGATTTACTTCCTGCTTACAGACTTACCAACAGAACACATTGCATTTTTCCCCAATAGTCCCTAGACTGTGGAATGGCCTGCCAGAAGAGATTCAGCAGCTGAATACAATGTCTGAATTTAAAAGAGCATTAAAGACCAGCCTCTTCCAGCAGAATTATCCAGATTATTTTTAAATTGTGAATTTTAAATGATGAATTTTAGATGTGGATTGTTTTAATATGTGTACACATTATATGTCCTATTAAAATGATATGTTTTAACTGATATGGTTTGTTAATTATTGTTGTCCTCTACCTTGATCCACGGGAGAGGCAACTAAGAAATTATTATTGTTGTTGTTGTTGTTGTTGAGAGATTTATAATTCTTCTTCGTGGTCTCTGCGAATCATACAAATGGGTTCTCTGCGCCTGCGCAGTCGAATTCGGAACTTTCTGGAATCACTAGGCAGAAAAGCGGCTTGCAACTTTTTGCAACTTTTTGGCGGTAGCCCCTCCCCTCCTCTATATAAGCCCTGTTCCCGCTCTTTCCCTCAGTTCCTTTTTTTCCGCCGCGTAGGCTACTCTAAAGGAACAGTGTGGAATCGCTTGGCTTGTCTCTCTTGGTTTTTCGATCTTCGGCTTGCTTCTCGACTACTCTCATTCGTCTGTGACTCGGCTATTGTTTGACCTCTCGGCTTGACTGACTTCGATTTTGGATCCCGATTTGGACTTGATGTCTCCGGCTCCATTTAAGCACTGCGCTGTTTGTGGGGTCAAGGTCCCTCACACGGACCCCCACTCCAAGTGCTTGATCTGCCTGGGCGAGGCCCACGACACCCAGAGCTGTGCCCTTTGCAGATCATTGACGTCGCAGGCGAGGAAGAACCGTGCCTCTCGGCTGAAATCCTACCTTCTCGATCGGGCTTTGGCCCCTCAGGAGATCCTGCCTTCGGCTTCGGTTCCGGCTTCGGTCTCGAAAGCACCCGTTCCGGCCTCCAAGATGTCTCAGGAGAAGGTGACTGTTGTTTCCCCTGTTGGTCCCTCCAAGTCCTCCCGGGACGCGGAGACTCACCCCGCCGAGAAATCGGCTAAGAAGACGGGTGAGAAGTCTAAGTCCTCCAAGAAGGACAAGCCCAGGCAGGGCAAGGACCACAGGGATGAGAATCGGAGAAAGAAGGTGAAAACTCCTTCTCAGGGCATGGCAGAGGGCTCTTCCTCTCTGAAGGAATCCACTTCTAAAGCCCCTGCCAAGAGGAAGCATTCCACCGAGGGGGAATCCCTCCGGAAAAAGCGCTCCTCTGAGGGTGAGACCCTCCAGAAGAAGGCCCGCTCCGATTCCGACGTGGGAACCGAGCTGCCACGTGCGTCGACACCGAGGGATGTTCCCGCCACGGAAATTCCCGCTGTCGAAAGACCCGCCTCCGTACCGGCCGCTTCCGTACCGACAGAGGCGTCGCCTCGCTCCCAGGCCGCCCGTCGCGAGACATCGGTGCCGCGCAGCCTGACGCCCGCCCAGCGCTCCCCACAGCTGAGCCAGAGGTCTCGTAGGTCGCCGACCCCTATGGCCGAGACCGAGGACGAGCCGGAATACTATTATGATAGCGAGTCCGGCAAGTACTTTGTGGCGGTCGACCCTTCTACTCTAGATAGACCGCGAGGCAAGCGCTGGCGCCCACTTGATGTGTCTGCCAGAGTGGGTGAGGAAGTCCAGGTTTCGGCACCGGCGAAGGTCGTTGAGGAGGACGCCGTTCGCGGAGAGGCAGCAACCCAGACTGCCTACTCCCCTTCCAGTGCGGTACTGTGTGGAGGGCCCAGCTCCGACTCGGACGTGGAGTTCGACACCGAAGGTTCAGTCCCATCTCCGATCGATACCGACACCGAGGAAAAGGGACCGGTTCGGCAGGCCTTTTACCAACCAGGTCCAGTGTCTCCTACTGATAACGTGCATACCTTCGGGGAGCACGTTATCAAGATGGCGAATGCTTTGGAGCTCCAGGTGTCTCGGTCCGAGGAGGAGGCCCTCAACCCGGTCGAGAAGCGTGTTCAGGGCTCGGCACCAACATTGGCAGCCATCCCATTCCTGCCGTCTTTGGAGAAGATCGCCAAGAGGTCGTGGCAGAATCCAGCATCAACCCCGTTGACCTCGAGGAAGATCGACTCCATTTACAAGATCTCTCCATCATCGGCAGAGTGGCTTCATTCGCACCCGCCTCAGAATTCGGCAATTGTCGAGGGGTCACAGAAGGTCTTCACCCCAAAGACCTCCCCGTCTCCTTCGGACCGCGAGGGCAAGAAGATAGACGGGATTTCGAAGAAGATCTTCGAGGCCTCAGCCCTGGGACTGCGGGTGTCGAACTATAATGCCTGCATGGGGGCCTACATCCAATACCTGGCAGAGAGGATGTCACCCCTGCTGGCTGACCTCCCTCAGGAGAAGGCTCCTGCTGCAAACCAACTCCGGGAGGAGGTACACTCGGTTGCAGGCCTTCTTATTGCCTCGGCTCGACACACGGCAGACTGTTCGGCCAAGTCCATGGCTTCCAGTGTGGCCCTCCGGAGACATGCCTGGCTTCGGGCTTCGGATCTAACCCCGCAGGCAAAGGCCGCTATAGAGGACATGCCGTTCGATGGCGAAGGGCTCTTTGCCAAGGACACCGACGAGCGGCTGAACTTCAAGTACCGCATGAAGTCAGCCGCAAAGAAGCACGGCATGTCCGCTCCTCAGCAGGCCTTCTCCAGGAGGCGCTTCGGGACCAGACCACCCTTCGGACAGTCGCAGAGGCCATTTGAACAGGAGAGGCAGTACCGTCGCCAGGACACCAGGCAGAGGTTCTCCTCTCCCTCCTCATCTTCATCTGGGAGACGTCTTCAGTCCCGGTACCGAAGACCGCTCCCGAGGAAGCCCGGACCTGATTCGGGTAAGAAGGGACAGTGAAGGTCTCCAGCGTACTCCGTTGTCTCCCCGTCTCGTCCCTTCTTTTTGGATCTGTTAAGGCCTTTCTATAACATCTGGGCCCAAATCACCACCGACTCCTGGGCGCTGACTATTATATCCAAAGGATATGCCCTCGAGTTCGAAGAGCTCCCGCCTACGGGAGCCCTCCTGTCTACGGATCCCTCACCTTCCCTCCTCGACAAAGTACGCACTCTGCTGGACAAAGGGGCCATCTCCCCCCTGGACCCGGACCTG
Organism: Urosaurus nigricauda; assembly: GCA_034509955.1. Classification (NCBI taxonomy): domain Eukaryota; kingdom Metazoa; phylum Chordata; class Lepidosauria; order Squamata; family Phrynosomatidae; genus Urosaurus; species Urosaurus nigricauda. The sequence goes on along the minus strand of JAOEGL010000002.1, from coordinate 148,846,018 downwards.
GCCCACCGGGCGTTCTTTTCTAGATACTTTACGGTACCGAAACCGGATGGAGGCCTCTGTCCCATACTGGACCTTCGGGACCTTAACAGTTTTTTGGTTTACAAGAAGTTCCGGATGGTAACTCTTGCTTCCATTTTGCCATTATTGTCGCAGGGACTTTGGTTTGCGACGCTGGACCTCAAGGACGCCTACTTCCAGGTCTCCATTCGAGAGGGACACAGACGGTTCCTCTCCTTTGCCATCGGGACGGAGATGTACCACTACAACGTCCTGCCCTTCGGTCTCGCCACGGCGCCGAGAGTCTTCACCAAGTGCATGGCTCCGGTAGTCGCCTACCTGCACCAGCGAGGGTCAAGAGTCTTCCCCTACCTAGACGATTGGCTCTTCGCGGCAGACTCCAAAGAGGCCCTTTGCCAGGACATCTCCTTCGCCGTCTCCCTGCTCCAGTCTCTCGGCCTGGTACTGAACCTCGAGAAGTCCCACTTGACCCCCGTCACCAGGATCAAGTTCATCGGGGCCATCCTCGACTCAGAAAGTTGCATCGCATCCCTGCCCGAGGACCGTTTCCTGTCCCTTTCCAAGGCCGTCTGGCATTGCTGTGCCAGCAGACGGGTGCGGGCTCGAGAAGTCCAGGTAGCGCTGGGCCATATGGCCTCGACCACCTTCGTCACCCCGTGGTCCAGGCTCCGGTTTCGGCCCCTGCAGTCGTGGCTCCTCTCCGTCTTCGACCCGTCGGCCGATCCTGCAAGCAAGTGGCTCACAGTACCGAGGCCCGTCGCTCGTTCCCTGTTCTGGTGGCTCGACTCCCAGAACGTCTGCGCCGGCATGCCGTTCGTCTCTCCGGACCCGCAGGTGGTCCTCACCACAGACGCATCCAGGGACGGTTGGGGGGCCCACACAATGGGTCTCACCATAAGGGGCAAGTGGCAAGCGTGTCACCAAGATCTCCACATCAACGCCCTGGAGATGCTAGCTGTCGAAAAGGCCTTGAAGGCTTTCGAATCCGAGCTTTGCGAAAGGGTAGTGCAGCTCCTGACGGACAACACCACGGTTATGTACTACCTGAACAAACAGGGCGGAACCAGATCTCCAACTTTACTGGAGATAACTCTTCGGATTTGGCACTGGTGCATCCCGAGAAAGATCTTCCTGCAGGCAGTACATCTTCCCGGGGAGGAGAACGTCTTGGCGGACCAGCTCAGCAGGTCAGATTCGCAGTGCCACGAGTGGACTCTCCACCCCGACGTGGTCGCGGACCTCTTCTCCAGATGGGGCACCCCGCAGATAGACCTCTTCGCGTCGGAGACCAACACACACTGCAGCCGGTTTTGCTCCCGGGATCGGTCTCGACGCTCGCTCGGGGATGCCTTTCTACACAGCTGGACGGGGGAATTTCTGTATGCCTTCCCTCCGTTCCCGCTCATCACGAGGGTCGTCTCCAAGATGTCGAGGGACCGGACAGATGCCATCCTGATCACCCCTTGGTAGCCCAGGCAGCCGTGGTTTCCGTCTGTTCTTCACCTGTCGCGGAACCGGTTCTTCAGGATCGAGCCCAGACCAGACCTGCTCACTCTACAGGAGGGTCGAGTTCGTCATCCGGACATCGAGGACCTTCCTCTCGTGGCGTGGCGACTCCGGCCTTAGCGGACCTCCCGGCGACGGTGAGGCGTGTGATCCTGGCGGCCCACAAACCGGCTACCAAAAGGTCCTACTCCTGCAAGTGGCAGAGATTCCTCCGCTTCCTGGACTCGAGAGGCCTCTCTCCGTCCAGGGTATCGACACCGACGGTGCTGGAGTTCCTGATGACGCTGGTGGAGTCGGGGCTGTGCCTTAACTCCATCAAGTGTTATTTGTCTGCTATTTGTTCCCATTTCCAGTTTGATGGGAAACCTTCCTTTTTCAAGGACCCCTTGGTGAAGGGGTTTTTGAAGGGCTTTAACAACCTCCATCTGCCAGCCGCGGTACCGGCACCTGCCTGGAGCCTTGAGGTTGTTTTGTCTCGTCTTGGTACCAAGCCCTTTGAACCCATGGCTACCACTGACCTGAGGCTGCTGACTTGGAAAACAGCCTTTCTGGTAGCCATTACCTCTGCCCGCCGTGCTGGCGAGCTCTGTGCCTTACGGAGGGACCAACCTTTCCTTCGGTTCCACAAGGATAAGGTGGTCCTCCGTACCGACATTACCTTTTTGCCTAAGGTAGTGTCTGCTTTCACATGTGCCAAGACATTGTGCTCCCGACCCTGGCCCCGAACCCGACCACCGACACCGAACGCCGTTTGCATCTGTTGGACGTTCGGAGGGCTTTGGCCTTCTATTTGGACAGAACTTCGGGTTCGAGCCGCTCTGACAGACTGTTTCAGTGCTACTCAGAGCCTAAGAAGGGACTACCTGTGACTGCTCAGAGGTTTTCTAAATGGGTGGCCGGTACCATCCACCTCTGTTATGAACTGTCGGGTAGAACTCCTCCGGCCAGGGTCAGGGCACATGCAACTAGGGCGGGGTAGCGACATCCTCCGCTTTTTTGACTGGGATTCCGCTGGAGGATGTCTGTAAGGCTGCTGTCTGGTCCCAACCTATGACTTTTATAAAACATTACCGGTTGGACACCAGGGCAAGGACAGATGCAGCCTTCGGCAGAGCAGTGCTACTGTCTGGTTTACACTAATGTCAAGTTCTGTACTATGCCATGTTGTGTACTATGCCATGTTGAGTTTACATTGCATTATGGTTGCATATGACACATTGCACTAACTGTTGCACTGTTTGCCTTTTTACTTGATTTCCTTTGCATCCAGGATTGGGTGTTATGGTGTCTTTCTGATTGCATTTATACACCATGTACATAGTTTACTCTCTGAGTATTTGGTTTATGTTCTGCTCTGTGAGCAGCATTGCACTATGGTTGGTTTGTTCTATAATTCATACAAGAATCACACAAGGGTTGGTTCAATTTGACAATTTTTATTGTGAATCAATAAATGTTTTTTTGGTTCACTTCACAACTGTTGTCATGACACTCCCTCCGCCGCTTACCTAAGCTTGCTAGTCTAACCCATTTCATAGAATCATAGAATCATAGAATCGTAGAGTTGGAAGAGACCACTAGGGCCATCCAGTCCAACCCCCTGCCATGCAGGAAATCCAAATCAAAGCATCCCCGACAGATGGCCATCCAGCCTCTGCTTAAAGACCTCCAAGGAAGGAGACTCTATCACCTTCCGAGGAAGTGCGTTCCACTGTCGAACAGCCCTTACTGTCAGGAAGTTCTTCCTAATGTTGAGGTGGAATCTCTTTTCCTGTATCTTGCATCCATTGTTCCGGGTCCTGTTCTCTGGAGCAGCAGAAAACAAGCTTGCTCCCTCCTCAATATGACATCCTTTCAAATATTTAAACAGGGCTATCATATCACCTCTTAACCTTCTTTTCTCCAGGCTAAACATTCCCAGTTCCCTAAGTCGTTCCTCATAGGGCATGGTTTCCAGACCCTTCACCATTTTTGTCGCCCTCCTTTGGACACGCTCCAGTTTCTCAATGTCCTTTCTGAATTGTGGCGCCCAGAACTGGACACAATATTCTAGGTGGGGCCTGACCAAAGCAGAATACAGTGGCACTATTACTTCTCTTGATCTAGACACTATACTTCTATTAATGCAGCCCAAAATAGCATTGGCCTTTTTAGCTGCCGCATCACACTGTTCACTCATGTTCAACTTGTGGTCTACTTGGACTCCTAGATCCCTTTCACATGTAGTTTCATTCAGCCAGGTGTCACCCATCCTATATCTGTGCATTTTATTTTTCCGCCCTAAGTGCAATACCTTACATTTCTCTGTGTTGAATTTCATTTTGTTAGCTTTGGCCCAGCTTTCTAGTCTATTCAGGTCATTTTGAATCTTGATCCTGTCCTCTGGGTATTAGCTATTCCCCCTAATTTGGTGTCATCTGCAAATTTGATTAGTATGCTCCCAATTCTGTCATCCAGGTCATTGATAAAGATGTTGAATAGCACTGGGCCCAGGACAGAGCCCTGTGGGACCCCACTGGTCACTTCTCTCCAGGATGAAAAGGAGCCATTGTTGAGCACCCTTTGGGTTCGGCCAGTCAACCAATTACAGATCCATTTAACAGTTCCTTTGTCTAGCCCACATTTTACAAGCTTGTTTGCAAGAATGTCATGGGAAACCTTGTCAAAGGCCTTACTGAAATCAAGATATACTATATCTACAGCATTCCCTTCATCTACCAAACTGGTAATTTTATCAAAGAAAGAGATTAGATTTGTCTGGCATGACTTGTTTCTCTGAAACCCATGTTGAGTTTTTGTGATTATGGCATTGCCTTCTAGATGTTCACGGACTCTCTGTTTAATGATCTGCTCCAGAATCTTTCCTAGAACTGATGTCAGACTAACTGGACGATAATTGTTGGGATCCTCTTTTTTCCCCTTTTTGAAGATGGGGACAACGTTTGCCCTTCGCCAGTCCGCTGGGATCTCTCCTGTTCTCCAGGAGTTTTCAAATATGATTGCCAATGGCTCCGATATTACTTTTGCCAGTTCTTTTAATACCCTTGGATGGAGTTCATCTGGTCCCGGAGACTTAAATTCATTTAGATTAACAAGGTGTTCCTCTACTATCTCTTTACTTATTCTGTGCTGAAATTCCCCTATTCTGTTCTCTGCTCCATTATCCTCAGGTTGAGCACCCTTTGCCTTTTCTGAGAAGACTGAGGCAAAGAAGGTGTTGAGTAATTCTGCCTTTTCTCTATCTCCTGTTAGCATTTTGCCATCTTCTCCACGCAGTGGCCCTACTGTTTCCTTCTTCTTCCTTTTGCTGCGGACATATCCAAAAAAGCCCTTTTTATTGTTCTTAACCTCTCTAGCAAGCCTGAGTTCATTCTGCGCTTTAGCTTTTCTGACTTTACCCCTACACATGCCTGCTATTTCTTTGAATTCCTTTTTCGTGATTTCCCCCTTTTTCCATTTCTTATACATGTTCCGTTTCAAACTTAGCTCAGTTGAAAGTTCCTTAGTCATCCATCCTGGTTTCTTGAGACACCTCCCGTTTTTCTTTCTCACTGGAACTGTTTGAAATTGTGCCTTCAGTATCTCCCTTTTGAGAAAGTCCCATCCATCCTGAACTCCTTTATCTTTTAGTATTTCTGACCATGGAATCGCCCTCAATACTTCTCTAAGTTTACTGAAATCCGCTCTCCTAAAGTCTAGGATGCGTGTCTGACTCTGCCTGGCTTCTCCTTTCCACTGTATTACAAACTCCAGGAGAACATGGTCACTTCCACCTAATGATCCCACCACTTGCACCCCATTAACCAAGTCCTCCTTGTTGGTTAGGATCAGATCTAAAATAGCTGACCCCCTTGTTGCCTCTTCCACCTTTTGGACCATGAAATTGTCTTCCAGGCAAGTGAGGAATTTGCTAGACCTTGAGGATTTTGCTGAGTTAGACTTCCAGCAAATATCAGGATAGTTGAAGTCGCCTATCACTACTACATCTCTCTTTTCTGACTGTGTGGTCATCTGTTCTAGAAAGATATCATCCAATTCCTCAGTCTGACTTGGGGGTCTGTAGTAGACTCCCACCGTAACACCCTTGTTGTTTCCCTCCCCTTTGATTCTTATCCAGATGCTCTCCACCTGGCTTCCATGATTGATGTCCAGGATCTCTTCACTGGTGTAAATATCTCTGACATATAGTGCTATTCCTCCTCCTTTCCTGTTTGGCCTATTTCTCTTAATAAGGTTATACCCCTCTATTTCCACATTCCAATCATGAGACTCATCCCACCAGGTTTCAGTGATGCCTATTATATCATATTTGCTTTGTTGTACTAGGAGTTCGAGTTCATCTTGCTTATTTCCCATGCTCTGTGCATTAGTGTAGAGACATCGCAGACCATGGTTCCCTTCTACTTGCTGCCTGTGCAAGTTTTTTTGCCTCCCACTGTTGGGTCCTTGCATTGTTTGCCTTGTTTCCTCTATGTCAGTTTGACTATTTTCGCCATCACTTTTGCCTTCCTTATTGTCTCCCTTCCCCTCGGAACTCAGTTTAAAGCTCTCCTGATCAAGTTCTTGAGACTGTTGGCAAAAACATTTCTTCCAACTGGCGTGAGATGCAACCCGTCTGTTGCAAGAAGTCCCTCCTCATGGAACCGCAGCCCATGATCCAAGAATCCAAATCCCTCTCGGCGGCACCATCTGCGAAGCCAGTTATTCACCTCTGCTATTTTCCTCTCCCTTCCTGGACCATGCCCTTCAACTGGCAGAAGAGACGAGATGCAACCTGTACATCCATTCCTTTCAGCTTCCTACCAAGCGCCTCGTAATCCCTTTTGATGTTCTGAATGCTGTGTCTTGCAGTATCATTAGTTCCCACGTGGACCAAAAGGAAGGGGTATTGGTCAGTAGGCTTGACCAGTCTTGTCAGCCTCTCTGTCACATCCCGGATCTTTGCACCTGGAAGACAACACACCTCTCGAGACATCTTGTCAGGCCTACAAATCACTGCTTCTGTACCCCTCAGCAAGGAGTCCCCCACTACGACCACATGCCTCCTCCGAGGCTTAGCAGTGACTGTTCCCTCGGGTGGGACTCTCAGGCTCCCCTGCTCCGTCCCTGAAGTCTGTCCATGCTGCTCTTCTTCATCCTCCTTGATAAGGGAAAGCGCTTCGAATCGATTCTCTAGCTGCAAGCTCCCCGAACAATTCCTTCTTGGTTTACTTCTCTTTGTGACATTCCTCCAGCTGTCTGCCTCCTCTGTTTGGCAAGTGACCTCTTCCACCCTAGCATCTTCCTCTGCATGGTACTCATCCAAGATGGTTAGTTCTATTGTGTCCAGGAAATCCTCTTGTTCCCTAATCTGCTGAAGTGTAGCTACTCTGGACTCCAGCTGCTGCACTTTCTCCTCCAAGAGTGCCACCAACTTGCACTTGGTGCATGTGAAGTTCTCCACTTCTGTAGGCAAGAAGAGAAACATCCCACAAGAGTTGCAGGTGACCGCGGCAGATCCCTCATTGTCCATACTGCAAAGTCTAATGCCACTTGAGCAGAGTTGTTCAGTTAGAGAAAACTAAAATTAAGCTAGTCTGCTAGCTCCGCCCCTTGTGACTCACAGATGTGACTCACAGAAGCTCCTCCCCTTCAGCCACGAGCACACGGTCTCAAGCACACGGTCCCAAAATGGCTGCCAAGCAGCTCCTCTCCTTCTCCTCTCTCTGGCCGGACTGTTCTGGAAGGCTCTGGAAGGTGGTATATAAAGCTAGTCTGCTAGCTCCGCCCCTTGTGACTCACAGATGTGACTCACAGAAGCTCCTCCCCTTCAGCCACGAGCACACGGTCTCAAGCACACGGTCCCAAAATGGCTGCCAAGCAGCTCCTCTCCTTCTCCTCTCTCTGGCCGGACTGTTCTGGAAGGCTCTGGAAGGTGGTATATAAAGCTAGTCTGCTAGCTCCGCCCCTTGTGACTCACAGATGTGACTCACAGAAGCTCCTCCCCTTCAGCCACGAGCACACGGTCTCAAGCACACGGTCCCAAAATGGCTGCCAAGCAGCTCCTCTCCTTCTCCTCTCTCTGGCCGGACTGAGACCACGAAGAAGAAGGACAGGTTGCTTACCTGTAACAGTATTTCTTCGAGTGGTCATCTGCGAATACATACAAATCCCACCCTTCCTCCCCTCAGTGTCCTGCTCAACATTGTTCTGCTCCTCCGTCGCTTGCGGCGGAAAAATTTCGGAACTGAGGGAAAGAGCGGGAACAGGGCTTATATAGAGGAGGGGAGGGGCTACCGCCAAAAAGTTGCAAAAAGTTGCAAGCCGCTTTTCTGCCTAGTGATTCCAGAAAGTTCCGAATTCGACTGCGCAGGCGCAGAGAACCCATTTGTATGTATTCACAGATGACCACTCGAAGAAATACTGTTACAGGTAAGCAACCTGTCCTTCCCTGTGCTGCTCTTGCTGTGGCTTCTGGAAGGCTCACTGACAATCCTTGGGGAGCCCCCAATCCAGGCCTCATACCGTTGCCATTAGCATATTCTCCAACATTTCACAGATGAAAATATGTGGCCAAGCAACATAAGAGTATGGTCAAAAAAGAAAATTATTAATCAGAAACAACACACAGGGTGCAGCAGTTTGCTTTTGCATAAGCCTCCTGGGAAGGGCAAGATTCCTCTTCTCTGCCTCTGATGAGTTAACTGAGTGCAAAAAGGGTGGAAAAGAGGCCTGGAGCAATCACTGTCAAGTCAGCCTAATGTGGATACCAGGAAACTGTCAGTCTGTGTGCACTTGGGAAGGAAAGTGATTTCTAAGAGCCTGCATGGTTTCTCAAAAACAAGTCATGCCAAACTAATCTTATCTCTCTTTTTAAAATAGAGTTACAAACTTGGTGTATCAGGTTCCCCATGTTAGTCTTACAGACAAGCTAGTGAACTATGGTCCAGACAGTGTTAGGTGGATTTGTAATTGGTTTACAGACCGAAAACAGATTTGCAGATATCACCAAATTAAGGGGAGTAGGGAGCCAGTGTGGTTTAGTGGTCTGAGCATTGCATAATGACTCTGGAAACCAGGGTTTGAATCCCAGCTTGGTCATGTAAACCCACCGGGTGACCTCGGGCAAGACACACTCTCTCAGACTCAGAGGGTGGCAATGGCAAACCCCCTCTGAAGAAATTTGCCAAGAAAACCCCATGATAAGTTTGTCCTGAGGTCACTGTAAATCAGAAACAACTTGAAGGCACCCAACAACACATAAAGAAGTTTATATTGTTAGAATTTGAGGCCTGGGTATGAAATGTACAGATGTGCACAAATGGTTAAACAGGAATTATGGCTAGAATTGTCTACAGCTGAAGGATGGAAAACAGACACTGCTCAGGGTCAGTATGTGCTTGCTTGCATGTAGACCTAATGTAAACAACAAGAGTCTTCCTGACTGAGGGGACAACACTGTAGGTAACACAAGGAAGAAGAATCACCAGAAGAGGTTGGGTGGAGTAGTGAGTGGCTGGTTGGAGAGATTTGTCGAGCCTGTATGTATATTTGTAAATACAGCAACTTAAGAATAAAACCTCTGAGGAGAGAGTTTTGGCTCCAGTCTGTTTCATCAATTGGGAGGAGGATTCCTGATAAAGCCGAAGCTTCAGGGTTGCCAGTAATTTCAAAGGCATCAGAAATTGGTTGAACTGTGCACTTCTGCTTGTTTACATCAACATATATGCCAGAAAACAGGATTAGAATTCAAAATGACCTCGACAAATTGGAGAAGTGGACCAAAATTAACAAAATGAACATCAGCAGAGATAAATGTAAGGTATTACATCTAGGCAGGAAAAATGAAATCCACAAATATGGGATAGGTGATAACTGACTTGAAAACAGTACATGTGAAAAACATCTAGGAGTCTTGCAACTTTATCACAGAAAGCTATATGTAATGTAATCAAATTTATTCGGTCTTTGACCAGTATAAAAACACATCAAAAGAACAGCATCATAAAACTTGGCATAAGCTATACACTTATGTATAAACAATATCAAAAGCAAATCAATCATTTCATCATTTATACAGCAATAGGATTTCCATTTGTCAGTTGAGGGCACACCTTACATACAATATAGCAATATTTAGCCACCTTCTGGGACACAGTAGGATCATGGTTATCCAGCAGGAGGAGTAAATAAAAGAAATCAGTATTACAGTGGTACCCCGGATTACCTTTCGTAACCCGGACGCATTCGTTTCCCGGGGGACCGCTATTTCCAACGGACTGTGTGGCCGATTTAAAGGGGCCGCACGGTTTTTTTTATTCGTATCCCGGGGGATCCTTCATATCCCAGGGGATAATTTTTGGTCCCGCCGGTTTCGGATCCCGGGGATTTCGTTCCCCGGGGGATTTGTAAACCGGGGGACCACTGTACCTGGGAAATTACTTAATAATGGGGTGATCAATATGATGTCGAATATCCCTATAAAACTGGCAATAGAGGAGAACGTGCTCAGTGGTTTCAATGGCACCCGAGTCACATGGACACAAACAAAGTTCAAATGGTATTTTCTTGTATCGTCCTTCCAATACGGCTGTAGGTAGCATATTGAACCATGCCAAAGTTAAAGCCCTTCTAAACTTGGGAAGAGTAACATAAAGTAAATATGGAGCTGGAGAGGAAACCAGTCCTTGGTTGCTGACTACAATATAGTTTGAAAAGGAAGCAGTTTCCATTTGTCCTTCTATTTCTAGGATTTTTTTGTTTGTTTGTTTAATAGTGGATTTAGCTCTATCGACATCCAGTTTTAAAATTACATCTTTGTTAAGGCCTAGTTCATTCAATTTCTTAATAAGGGCTGATTCCATTTGGGATTTATAGGAATCAGATAAAATTAAATTTGTCAGGCCTCCAGAGGTTTTATGTAATTTCAGCCAATAGGTAAATATACTTATCCACAGACTAGATTCCATTTTGTTGGTCCCTGCTTCCCTTCTGAGGAAAGCATTTGGAACGCATTGTGCGACCTGAAAGATTTTTCTAAGGAACTTGGTTTGTACACGCTCAATTGCATTAATGTTGCTATACGGCCCCAGTTGGGCTCCATACAAAAGTTGCGGGCGAACCTTGGCATTAAACAACTTAATAGCAGCCAGGATGAATTGGACAAAGTTATAAAAGTGAGATTTTAACAGGATTAAACTGTCTCTGCCAGGTACTTATCACACAACATTTTGTCCGTCCTGCTGCTGCATTGCATTCCGTTTGTTATTGTAGTGCACCTTTCCATTGATGGGCAAAACCCATCAATAAGCTTTCAATCTCATTGGTATTCCATTACTGTCTTTGTAGGATAGGTTTCTTCTGCTGCAATTTCTTCTCTGCAGCTTCTCAGGCAGGCATGTGGTGTGACTGGGCTTAGAATCATAAAATTACAGAGTTGGAAGAGACCACAAGGGCCATCCAGTCCAACTCCTGCCCCTTTCCCATTGCTCTGATTGCAACTGCCAATACCTTCCCAAAGCAGTCACAATCACTTGTCCCTGCCTTCCTCCCAGAAGATGGCCTTTGGCAGTGTATAAAACAGATCATATGAGCATGAATTATCAAAGCATTAAAGTGTGATAAAAAATTATGCCAAATCAATATGCTTCCATTCCTAAACCAGCATGATTGCAATGGGACAGCAGGCTGGTATGGTAAAAGTCCTTAGTAGACCACATCCCAATCATGAGTCAACAGTGTGATGTGGCAACCCAAAAAGCCAGTGGTATTCTAGGTTGCATCAACAGGATTATAGTGGCTAGCAAAATTGTAGTCCCACTTTATTCAGATTTGGTTATACCTCATCTGGAGTTCTAGGCACCACAATTTAAGAAAGATGTGGATAAGCTGAAACATGTCTAGAGGAGCAGCTAAAAAGGCCAATGCAATTTTAGGTTGCATCAATAGAAGTATAGTGTCTAGATCAAGGGAAGTAATGGTGCCACTCTATTCTGCTTTGGTCAGGTCCCATTTAGAATACTGTGTCCAGTTCTGGGCACCACAATTCAAAAAGGAAGTGGAGAAACTGGAGCGGGTCCAAAGGAGGGCGACTAAAATGGTGAAAGGTCTGGAAACCTTGCCCTATGAGGAATTACTTAGGGAGCTGGGAATGTTTAGCCTAGAGATGAGAAGGTTAAGAGGTGATATGATAGCCCTGTTTAAATACTTGAAGGGATGTCACATTGAGGAGGGAACAAACTTGTTTTCTGCTGCTCCAGAGACTAGGACCCGGAATAATGGATGCAAACTCCAGGAAAAGAGATTCCACCTCAACATTAGGAGGGACTTCCTGACAGTAAGGGCAGTTCAACAGTGGAACACACTCCCTCAGAGTGTTGTGGAGTCTCCTTCCTTAGAGGTCTTTAAGCAGAGGCTGTTGGGGATGCTTTGATGGAGAGTTCCTGCACGGCAGGGGCTTGGCCTGGATGGCCCTTGTGGTCTCTTCCAACTCTATGATTCTATGGTTCTATGATTCTATGATCCCAACTCATGGCAACATTGTCCAGGTTTAGACAACTCCCAAGATTCCCTGTCCTCCACTGCTCTGCTTGTGTCCTGGTTGTGTCCTGCAAATTCATACCTGTGATGTCTTTACCAGAGTCCATCCATCTAGCACGTGATCTCCCTCTCTTTCTACATTCCTCCACCTTTCCTAGCATTTTTGTGTCTTCTCATGATGTGGCCAAAGTATGACAGTCTGAATCATCTTGGCTTCCAGGGAGATTGCAGGCTTGATCTGTTCAGGGACCCACTTGTTTGTCATTATTTTTCCAGGAAATACTATTAGTGAACTATTCCTAGGCTACTCACCTGTTTAGTTAGCGTGTTTATTTATTTTATATTAAAACCAATAGTCTTATTTCTTAAATTATCTGTTGTTGGTTCTTTAGTAATGATACTGAACTGGCAATTGCAGTTGATTTGACAGCCTGTAGATTTCCAATTGAGAGCCAGCATGGTGTAATAGTCTGAGCATTGGACTATGACTCTGAAGCCCAGGGTTCGATTCCATACTCAGCCATGAAAACCCACTGGGTGACCTGTGACCTTAGAGTCATCATAAGTCATAAAGGAAGGCAGAAAACAACAAGATTTCTATGCAGCCTACCAAGGAATTGGCCTTATGGCCCTGTGCCAGATCTCTTAGCCACAACATGCTAGCCTGGGTTAAAGAGGAAAAATGAAGCACTGGACATGATGATACTACCCCTTCTCCAAAACATGTAATCCAAATTTCCTGTTCTCCCACATTTCACAGATGAAAACAGGACCCATAGGGCTAAGCAACATAAGATTGTGGTCAAAAATTATTCATGAGGTGGATTGCACAAGTTAGGAGAGGCTACAGCAGTTTGCTTTTGAATGAGTCTATTGGGAAGGCAAGGATTCTGCCACCTCTCAATGCTATGTCAATTGACTACCATTAACTTTGCACTTTCCACTCTGTCTGCAGCAACTGAAGTACGGTGAAGAGAAATGAAAAAAGGGAGAGGAGGAGAGAGAAACTGTGACATATTAAAAGTAGCTGAAAAAGTGCAATGACAGAGGATTAATTGGGAGTGCCCCTGCCAAATCAGGACAGTTGGGGGTATGTGATTTCCTTTGCACCCAAGACATAGCTGCTATTAAACATTTAATATGTCATTGTAACAGTTCTCTGAGAAAAGGCTAGGGAAAGGCTTGCAGCAGGCAGCTTGTCCTACCCCACAGGATTTCATGTGTGGCCCCAAACGTTTGTTAAAATAGCCTTATAAGTAACCTGGCCTCTAATTGCCCCGAAAATGTCTGTGCCGTTACACACCACTTGCAGTTTCTGCTAAGCTCTAGCTCAGAGCTCATTTTCCCAGAAGCAACAACAAAAGAAATCAAACTACTACAAAACAAGGGAAGGAGTCTTCTATGCATCCTTTTTATTTCTCACCCACAGTAGTACATATCCCAGCATGAAGTTTTTGAAGAGAGTCATAGATTGGATCAGATAATCTTACATGGTTGATAGTTACACAAACACAAGACGGCCTGCTGCTTGGACACATGGTGCTAATACATCCCTCCACTGCCCCAATTTGCTACTGACCCCGAGTTGCTGCCACCACCTCGAAAATTCAGCTGCCAACAATCCCCACAGCAATCCCATCTTCAGGCCCTGTTGCATCCTGAGTTTCTGGTCTAGAAGCAGCCTTTGACATATTTATCAAGATTTTTCCCGCTGCAGTGTTTCTTCCAGCCAACCCTGCAAAGAAAGAAGATGGGGAGGGGAAATTGAAATTCCATGTTTCCTGCAAAGGGAATGAAATCATGCTGCTCCAGGAAAGCTACTGCCATTCTCATTTCCCCCTAGAGACAAGGTATTTCTTTCTTTTAAAGGGTTTCCTTTCTTGTTCTTTTTGAACCGGGAGCCCTGTTGTTTAGCAAAGGAAAGACCATTCTGTCCACATCACCTCCATCCCTCCTTGGTCAATCTCTAATCAAGGCCTAAATCAGTCAAGATTTTTATTTTATGTTTAATGTCTTTGGGAAACGGATTCAGCAGGGATGGCTGAGAAGAACTGAGAATCAGTCTCTCTAGTCTTTAGTCTGGCAGAATTGTAATAGGATGGGGGGGGGGGGGAGAAATTTTGCTCTGTTGAGAGAGGCCATCCTTTACTAGTAATGGACAGTGGAGGCACTTACCGGCAGTGAACAAAGCTAATGTCAACAACAGTTGAGCCAAAACCAAAAAACAGGTGGGCTCTCATGTTTCTCTCTCTTTCTGTCACCCCCACCCCATTTCTCTTGCACATCACTTAACCAGACAGAGAAACCACCCACTTCTTCCACAGTTAACCAACCCTCTCACATTTGACCCTTAATTCGACTAGACTTACCAAGGACTCAGTCCTTTGGCCTCCTGTGCTATCTTCCTGGCACATGTGATGTCATCATCAATGTTATCATCCAGGAATTCTTAAGACAGAGGAAAGAGGTTGGAATGAGCCACACAGAAAAGTTACAGATGGACACTGGAATGATGGTACAGTCCAAAATGGAAACCAGAGTGTGGAAGAAATATACTTTCATGCTTCCATTGGCTGTGGTTTCTGCTGATAATGCAGCCCCCCCCCCTCAACGCATTCCCACATCCACTTACTGCTGCATTTAATATGGCAGGCATTCTTGGCACCCGCGGTCTTTCCATCGTCGCACCAATACTTGCTGTTGATCTGGAAGAGCCCATAGTCACGGCTATTGCCATTATTATTGACTGCCTTGGTGTTGTATGAACTCTCATGTTCTACCAGACAGACCCCTGCAGAAAGATTAAGAGATCAGGTCACGCTATGGAAGACGGAGTTCTCATAGTCAGCAATGACCCCTATGGTTTCTATAAGCCCAGATGCCTCTCATGAAACCCCTCATAAGCAATATTTTGAATTTTATTTCCATATGCACACTTGTATCTTTCCAATGACAATAATTCACATAGTAAAAACTGGCTATTTTTATTTCATTGTTAACATTTAAGATCTGAGCAATGAATGGGACAGCTTCTGAATACATTTTTGATTGACTGACTAGGTCACTTCCATTAGAGCTGGGGCTTCTCTCACCACTGGACCAATCCTACATCTCTTTGTCTGGTCTCAAATTTCCACAGATTACACACCATTCCTGTACATTGAAAAATCCTACATGCAACACTGTACATGTTCTGATGTTTAATTTTCTATGTAGGTAACTCCAACATAATTGTTGGACTGACTCTATAGATTTTTCTTTACCAGTTCCTGAATGTTTTCTTCACCTTTGTTTATTCCCCACTCAATCCCAAATAATTTAATACTTTGTCCCTGTTGGTTTGAAAAGGTATTTTGTTGGAGTAAGTTAAAAATCATCCTTTTATTCTAAAACTGTATATCAGGGATGTATACACGTCTTTTACTCAGGTTTCAAGTCCAATCTCAAGTCTTTCCCTTTAAGTAAAGTCCAGTCTCAAGTTCTTGCAAGACACTTTCCGGTCAAGCTTCAAATTGAGTCTTAAGTCGGGGAGCCATCTTTCAACAGGAACAAAAGGAGGTAGGGTTTGTTTCTTGGATGGAACAGCAAATGTATTAGGCAATGGGACTGAAGTGGGGGTTGATGTTTACTCAACAGATTTTCCTCGCTGCACATTGGAGGAGACTTCTAAAGCATTGGAAAAGCTTTAAAAGAATCGTTCCATGGCAAGCCTATTGCCAATGCATTTGCTGCATTAGGATGGGTCTCGCCTGCTGCTCAAAGTGAATGATGCCATCAAGCCAGTTGCTAAAATATATAAGTCACAGTATGTCCTTTATTGCTGAGTCACATCCAAATCGAATCACTTGAAGTGAGTTGAATCCAACTTGGGTCTGAGTCAATTGACTCAAATCTACATTGCTGCTGTATATTAATGAAAGGGACCTATGTGTATTTCAGATATTTTAAACAATTAATCTAAAACCTGCCTCTACTGAAAATTAGAAAGGTACAAACCAAAGCATGCTCCTTCTAGTTCAGGGTTGAGTAGAGCCGTTCTTGCCAACAGATCTTTCTCTCTCCTCCCGCCCCTTAAAAACCAATGACACACTCTAGGAAAGACATAATTATTTCTTAAGAAAAGTGAGGTCTGCCAGTAGAATCATTCTCCCCCTTCCCCTTTGTAGGTCTATCTCAGACCAGATGGGGAAGTGTTGATCCCTCAGCAAGTGTGTCAGGAAGCCATAGGAGTGAAAAAGCAGAGCAGGGGGTCTCCAAAGCCTGGACCTTGTGATTTTGGAGTACAGCTCCCACAGTTCTTAAGCAGCATGGCCAGGGACCATGGGGGCTGGGAGATTGAGCAGTAGCCCAAGAAGTAATTCTTCTAAGGTCTGAACAAAGACTAAGTGGATACTCACAGTCAGCCACTTTACTTTTCTCAAAGCCTTCAAAGCCTTTCTTCTTCAGGTACCGAGCCAGTTCACATCGTTGCATTTTCTTGCCTTCTGCACTAGGCACAGCCAGGGCTGCAAGAAGGCAGACACCCAAGAACAGAAGTGTCTTCATCGTGGCAAAGCTTGTCAGATGGGTGAGCAGCTCATGCCAGGCACCTGCTTTTATGGTCCTGTTGTCTTGTCTCACCATGGGGCACAAGGCGTGGTGTCCTTACACCATTCCCTCCCACATCTGCCAGGAATCAGTTATGTTGGTTACTGGATGCCCTCAATAAAATCCCCTGGGGACTTTCCAAACATTGTCTGGGGCATTGGATCAAAACAATCTAGAAGGATTAGGGGAGGCAAATAATAAGAGATTGGCACATGCTTAACTAGTGCCATCATTGAGCACCACAGTGTTTCCTCACAAATACTTTCTTCTTCTGTCACCTGATTCAGACTTGTAATTGAGCAATTCCGAAAGGTCCAGCAACATAGTCTTCTCTTCTTTGAATGCTGGGAAGGAAAGAAGGAAGTGGCTAGTTTTTAGAATAGGGTGGTGGTTGACGGGAAAACAGAAGATGGCATGGATTAAACTTGCCATTCACATTCTGTTAAAAGTACTAACCAACTGTTTTATCACACTAGGGGGCAAACAGGATTTAAACAAGAGTTAAACAAGAGTTAAACAGGAAATGTCCTATGATAAACATAGGGCATTTCCTGTTTAACTCTCATTTAACTCTCATTTAAATCCTGCTTGCCCCCTAGTGTGATAAAGCAGCAAGTCTGCTACGGTCAACAGAGCCAACAGTCAAATGAGATCATGACAGGTAAGGTATGAAACAGAGCCATACCTTATTCCTCTTTTATATAACCTATTACGGAACAGTTCTGTCATATGTTTATTGTCTAGTTTTACCCAGTCTCCATTTGAAAGTTCAGAAACATTTTTAGCATCATTTCAGCCACATTGATGTACACCACAACCACAACCACTGCTTTGTCCTTCCCAGTGTTGTCTAGCTACCAGATCCTGGAAGAGTTACTTCCTTGGATAACAGCTATGTTAGCTGTGAGATTCTGGGAGGTGTAGTCCCAAATATTTTTTCTCTCTCTATGGTTCTATGGTTCATCCACTTTTTGACATTCACTGTCATTACACCAGAGACTCGGGTCACTTCATGTGGCTTACACGCCAGTCACAAAACCAGCTCTCTATATTTCTAATGATCAAATTGTGCACTATCAGGAGCCACCTGGAAAGGGATCCTTGGTTGGAAAGATTATCCTTCTGCTCCCTTCCCTCCTAGAGAGTGGTCCCTTCCAAGACATGGTTTCCTTCTTCCTTAGAAGAAGATGCTTCTTTGCCCCAAGCCCTTCTTTTCTGTGATAGCAAAGGAGAATGAAGTGGGACATTTCTACCACAAGCCTCATCTCATAAACTTTCTTGGCTCCCTCAGGTGAACTAACCCAGCTTCCAGAATCTTAATGATTTCTCCCAAAAGGCTCAGTAATGTTTCCCAAACCTTAAGGAGGAAGTGAATGCTACTTCCATCTTGAAATTTGGGAGCATGGAGACCCTGGGAGAGGTACAAAAACAGGTTGACCTGCACCTGTGGTCTCCACTTGGTTCATGGCTTTACTATATTCTAGCAACCCTCGCATTCTTCCTAGCTTTCTCCTTTCATAACTATTTACAAGTTTACCTTAGTTAAGGAAGTACCGTAGGGGTTTTCCCCAACACTACTTCTTTAACAGAAGGTTGCTTACTTGGATTTGTCTCTCTCTGTGTGTTTCACATGTTGTTGTTTTTATTTAATCATAGGATCATGGAATGCCAAATGTACATGCAAACAGCCTATATTGTGAATCACTTCTCTCCCTCTCTTCTCTATGCTAGATAATACTTAAATTATGCAGGTCCTCTTCCAATATTTTGACCTCAAGCAAACAAACATATTTTAATAAAGGGTCTAGATAATTATAGCAATTAGATACCACTTTCACTGTCATGGCTCCATCCTACAAAACTGTGGAATTTGCAGTTTCATGTAGTATTTAGAATTTTCTGCCAGTGAGTTCTACTGCCTCATCAAAATATAAATTCTAGGATCCCACAGGATGCAGATGTGGTAGCTAAACAGGTCTCAGAATCTGTGTGGTGTGAAAAATGTCTACATAGGATTGCATAAAAATTGCACCAATCAAGACTTCTAAGAAATGTCTCAGGCAAGCATCGGCACACCCATTTCCCAAGCACCAAGTCTCAGTGCTCCAGTATTTGACTTCTAAATGTTTCTTCCTTCTGACCCAGTCCAGAATTGAAGTTAGGCAACTCAGAAAGGTTTGATACGTTATCTCTTCTTGTATCATGTAAGCAAGGACTGCTAGGAAAGAAAGACAAGGGGAAAAAAAGTAAAGAAAGAGTCAAAACAGACAGGCAGACCACTGGTTGGTTTCTGATATGGAATGGATGCTTGCAGAAAAAGGTGAAGTTTGGTCTGAATCAAATTAACATCTTGAAACCAGTAAAATGCAAGTAGGTCATACAGGTAGGCCATAGGACTTTTTCACACACTGAAAATTGGAAGCTTAAACTAACCTCAATCTGGGGTCATTTGTAGGGTTTGATGTTATTTCGCAGGAGAATATCAAACAATGCTGAATCCAATTCAAAAGTGAATGCAAACTACCTCTGAAGCAATCTTGCCCAGAAAACCCCATGATAGGGTCTGAAATAAGTCTGAAACGACTTGAAGGCACACAGCAACAACACAAAAGCTCTGTTTAATGCTCTGCCAAGAAATGGTTGAAACAGACTACAATTCCCAAGATCTTTCGCTGCAATTTTCCCTCTTGCAGTTTTCCTTCCTATTCCCTGGCTGCTCAGAAGGGAAAAAAGGGAAAAAGGAGAAGGCTGAGCATGTCTCCTACCCACCCCTCAATTGTAGCCACCTCTAACTCGGGTGGGGGCGGGGTGTCCTTGGGACCGGTACTATAAAAACTTCCAGGCACAATCCTGTCTTCCCTGCTCAGGCGCAATCACATAAATTTGCAATATAAAGCAGATCAGTATGTACTCATGTAATAAATTCATTCACATTGGCACTGCTTTCTCCTTTGGATGGATGCTATTTTGTCTCTACATGTGATGAGGTGATAATCGGATGCATTTCTGAATTGGCTGCACTTTCTTTTCTTTCAGGATGGAGATACATTCCTCCCATGAGAAAAAGTCCATAGACAGTATGTCGCAGAAGAGATGTTGGCTTGTTGCTTAGTATTGTTGGGGGAAGAGCTGCTATAGAACTGCAAGAGTGGCTTCTGCAGGCTACTTTTGGAGAACAGCAAAGTCACATATGGTCCAGGGCAACCACACCTCCCACGTATGGCCAACATATTGCTCAGATGGTCCCCTGTGGTTGCCACCATGATGATTGGTTACATTTACACCCTTCCTTTTATCTAGGGAGGTCATAGTGTTGACCTGGTCGACATGGATCTGGTACAATGTAGAGTTCATTGGAATTTAAATGTGGGGAGGCATGTGTAGATGCAGCCAGAAGCTCCTCCCAAGAGTGGTGCACTTCCTACATCTCTACCTCAGAAGTGGCTGAATGGACCAATCACACCGAATGCAGGGGAGGGGGGACATGTAATGCATCTTCCACAGACCCAGAGGTAGCAATGAGTGGAAGTGAGGGTGGTATTGATAATTAATAATAGACTAATTAGACTAATAGATTAATTAGAAAGAGGAAAGCTCTTAAGAATGTAAGACGGGCACAACCTTGACAGATCAGGCAAAGGATTTTTGTGTCTAACATCCTGTTCTCCAAGCAGCCACCCAGATCCTTCTAGGAAGCCCGGAACATAGGCCAAAGGGGCACTCACACTTTCTTTCCCAAGCCAATAAAAAAGACTCTGACCTAAGCTTGGAAAGTTTGCTGTTTGGGACTACAGCTCCCTGGCCAATATAAGAGATGTAGCACGAACAGTAACTTTTGATTTTGGAAGTATCTATCGATCTGCATGTCTGTCTCTTACTTATCTACTGCCCTTCATGTAGGTACCTTCTGGAGTTGCATCAATCAATTAATCGATATAGATCTCCACCCTTTTGGTTGGCTTATTCAAAATATTTCTAACCACTCTTCCTTCAGGTAGCTTCTGGAAAGGCATTCAGAAGCACAAAGAAAATGAGTCATGTTTCAATAGAAAAGGAATACCATAAAAATATCAGTAATGATGAGAACAACCAAGAGATAGAGAGGTGTCCTCTGGTTGAAGTGGTAATGGAGACATTAGAGTGCCTCCTCCTGCAATCCTTGCTCTTTAATCATGTCAGCCAATACTGTTTAAAATGTAGAAGCAAAGAAATACAGCCCTCCAGATGTTGCTAGACCACAAATCCCATCATCTCTCACATGGCAGTCTTTACAGTCTGTCATGATACAGACTGTACCCACATGAAAGTTGCTTTGGAAATAGGGATGATGCCCAACACAAGGGACCTGATTGCATGGCTTTAATGCTTACAGCTGGTCTGTGCACTGAATGGAACCATAAACATCATCAGGTTAATATCCCTGAGGCAGGGTTTTAGGCCTCCCAGTTCCTGCCTCCCTCCCTCCTTCCCTCTCTTGGGTCTTCCTTACTAGTGCTGGTGTCTTTGCCTCCACTGAATTACTCTTTCCTACTACTACCAGACCAGATATGATTGGCCCTTTCACATTACTTGGAAAATATGCTTTTCTTTCCTTTGTATTCAAAGCATACAAGTGCCATATAGAACACTAGTCTTGTTTCAGAATCCCAACCAGCCATGGCCTTTTTTCAGCATACTCCACTGTCGCCCCATCCCTGCTTTGTTTCCTTATTTTGCCTAAGTACCAGACACCATTCTGTGTCCACCATTAAACATGCCCAGTTCTCACTGGGTTGATTCATGAACCCCATCATCACCACTACTTACTTCTTCAAAGTTTCATTTTTCTGAAGTCTTTTGTTATTCTGCAAACTTTGGAGTACCCAAACCCCGAGAATGCCTCTCCATCATGTATGGATGGTGATGTTTTGCCTACATAAGTTTCCACCAATTGCAGCTGAGGCTACTGTTCATATACAGGCAGAGGTAGGCAATAAGAAAAGAGGGAGCCATGTTAGGGGTGGATTGACTCACTCAAGGGAGCCATGGACCTCAGTGTGGAAGGCTTGAGCAGGCTTTAGATGACTGGGACTCTTTAACATTGATCATTGACAGGGTCTCCATAAGCTGACAGCAAATAAGAACACAACAAAGGCAACTTCTGAGAATGTTGGTTTTTCAGGATCCTCCTACCCCTGCTGCAGACCATACCAAAAACCCACAGGGAAAAAAAAAATCATGGAAGGGACTAGAAATCCACATCTGGTTTAGTGTAAACCCTGGTTTGATATTATGGAAGTGAAAGAGGAGAAACAAGACACTCGTCATCTGCACCATATTCCAAGACCGAATTGTTTCTTGGCCTTCAAGGAATGAAAATACTTTTTACCCCACTGGTTGTTTTTTTTAAATTATTTTTCGGAGGTATTGAAGATGGAGCCTTCCACGGGAGAGGCTTGCACTAGGACTTTGTGAGACCATGGTGCAATTCCCACATAGCCTCGATGTGACCTTGAACAAGTCACACGCTTTCCGACTCAGAAGATGGAAATGGCAAATCTCCTCTGAATAAATTTTGCCAAGAAAACCCTGTGGCAGAAGTCACAGCAAGGGACCGAAAAACTGATGGTTAGAACTGCTCCCTCACCCTGTGTTACACATTGATTGATTGATTGATTGATTGTGAAATGGGAGATTGTACAATGGGAGATCCAATTCTGCCAGGAGGATTTATCAATTGGGAATCTGCTACTACAGGTTTGCCTCCCTCTTCTGGTAATACCTTGCTATTGTGATAGAACCTACAACAGCTTGATGTAGAATCTGTCAGGAGAGCCAGCATGGTGTAGTGGTTTGAGTGTTGGACTGTGACTCTGGAGACCAGTGGCATCACTAAGGAGATGCAGGTGTGTGTGTGTGTGTGTGTGTGTGTATACCACACCAGGTGACACCACTGCTCCTCCAACATCTGCATTTTGGCAGTAACAGGCTGTGGCAATTGCCTACGTCTCTTTAAAAGTGCCAAAAAGATGGCATGAATGGGGTGAGGGTCAGGAATCATAGAATCATAGAGTTGGAAGAGACCACAAGGGCCATCCAGTCCAATCCCCTGCCATGCAGGAACTCCCAGTCAAAGCATCCCCGACAGATGGCCATCCAGCCTCTGCTTAAAGACCTCTAAGGAAGGAGACCCCACCACACTCCGAGGGAGTGTGTTCCACTGTCAAACAGCCCTTACTGTCAGGAAGTTCTTCCTAATGTTGGGGTAGAATCTCTTTTCCTGGAGCTTGCATCCATTGTTCCGCGTTCTAGTCTCTGCAGCAGCAGAAAACAAGCTTGCTCCCTCCTCAATATGACATCCCTTCAAATATTTGAACAGGGCTATCATATCACCTCTTAACCTTCTCTTCTCCAGGCTAAACATCCCCAGCTCCCTAAGTCGTTCCTCATTGGGCATGGTTTCTAGACCCTTCAACATTTTAGTCACCCTCCTTTGGACACTCTCCAGTTTCTCCACATCTTTTTTGAATTGTGGTGCCCAGAACTGGACACAGTATTCCAGGTGGGGCCTGACCAAAGCAGAATAGAGTGGCACTATTACTTCCCTTGATCTAGAGGAGAAAGAAGAAGCCCCAGGTTGTTATTTTTTAAAAAAAATAAAACCTCACAATTTTTTTTTAAAGTAAAATTTATTTTTAAAAATTATGATTAAAAGCATCACATTTTATAAAATTTGCACATGAAGCACATGAAACCATGTGTATGTAAATACATTTATTCTGTGCATAAGATATTGTAATTTAAAGGTTTTCTTCTAATTTTGTTTGCTGTTTATGTCACAACTATTACCATTATATTTAGTAATATATGGAAATTGCAATTTATGGGTAACATTGGTACAAAAAATATTGCTAGGGATTCTATATAGTGTGGGATGGAAGAAGGGAGGGTGGCATCATGAGTTTCCGCACTGGGTGACACCAACCTTAGTGACACTACTGCTGGAGACCAGGGTCTGAATGCCTGCTTAGCCATGAAAACCTACTGGGTGAACATGGGCAAGTCACATATTCTCAGTCTCGAGTGAGGCAAAAGCAAACCCTGTGATAACCTTAGGGTCGCCATTAGTCAGAAACATCTAAAAGGCGCAGGACAACTAAGAATTGTTAATAAAATCTATTATTCTGTATATGTATATGTAAATTAATAGCTTGACATAATAGATTGTATTTTTCATGATTTCCCTGGGCAAGTCACACTCTCCCAGCCTCAGAGGATGGCAATGGCAAACCCCCTCTGAAGAAACCTGCCGTGAAAACACCATGATAAGTTTGCTAGAGGATCACCATAAGTAAAAAATGATTTGGAAGCACACAACAGCAACAAATTCATTTTCCTCATTGTAGACAGTCATCCCCTTATATCCATGGGGGATCCTTTTTGTAACCCTCCATGGATAAGAAAAAATGTGGGACCTCAAGTCTCATTGTTCTCTACGGCCTTGCGGCTGTGTGCACACGCCTTTATTAATAACAATAGGGCTTGATGTCCGCAGAAATTCAAATCTGTGGATGGCAAGCCTGGGGATAACAAGAACCCACTGTATTTACATGCAACCCTCATTTTCTGCACATCCTGACACTTCTGAAATTACTGCAGGGAAAAAATGTGTGTTTTGTATGTGTGCACTTCCAGGTCGCCTTTTAACTTGTGGTGATCCCATGAATTCCATACAGTTTTCTTAGACAAGGAATACTCAGCCTATCACAGTGGCTTTCAACCTGCGCAGCACTTCTAGTCATTTATTTGTGGCTCACTGATGAGGCACACCTGTGGACCTTTCATGACACACAAATGTGCCAAAGTATAGTGGCTGAAAACCACTGGCCTGTCAGCTCACTTTTCCCTCCTCCACTCCCATTAGAGCAGTTGTGACCACTGTATGCTGTGAACATGGTCTCTTGGCTCTTGCCATTCCATCAGGTTTCAGAAGAAGGGGATAAGATTCAGGAACACTCTAAAGTGAAAGCATATAGTGTCAATGAATTCACTTCAGCTCTTCCTGTTCCTTGTTCAGTGTTTCTAGCTAATAAGAACTAGTATTTAACTTTAGAAACTGTTGGTTGAGTTTACTTTTAAGAATCTTTTCCCTCATCGTCTCCCCACTCTGCTTCTTGTATCAAGGACTGCCTCATGGATTGGTCTTAAGCCATGCCTGGAAATGTTTCGAATGAAGTCTGTGTGTGGTATGCCTGCACGTAATTTCCGACTTATGGCAACCCTAAGGCGAACCTATCATGGGTTTCCTTGACAAGATTCGTTCAGACGAGGCTTGCTATTGCCTTCCTCTGAGGCTGAGAGAGTGTGCCTTGCCCAAGATCACCCAGTGGGTTTCATGGCTGACCTGCAAATTGAACCCTGGTCTCCAGAGTTGTAGGCCAACCCTCAAACTACTATGCCATGCTGACGCTCTTTAACTGAAGAGGAGGGTCAAAAAGCTTAAAGCCAATATAAGTAGCAAGAAAGCAAAAAATTCAGTTTTTGAGTAACTTAATAATTGGAAAAATAAAAAAGTGATGTTTCAAGATGACATTCAAACTGGAATGACAATTATTTGGTCAAATCGACAAAGGAAGGGGGAACTAAGAAGAATAAGCAATGGAAGGTGATGTAGGGAAGAAACCAACTGTTATAAAATAAATAGTTGGAAGGAGGAAGGCCTGTAGATAAACAGGTAGAAAGTTGACTTGGATTAGGTGAGTCAGTTTGTAAATCATGTCATGGCACACGTAACTTGCTTAGAGGACTGAGGAAGGAAATGGAGAGGGAAACTGGGAGCAGAAATATTACTGAACCCAAGTTAAATGTAAGAGACTTGTTGCAATCTTTGGACCAAACCAGCCAAGGTTGTATAGTTTGTTCTTTTTCAGTCACAGTGCAGCAAGTAACTTTCTAACTAAGATTAAAGGGTGCTGTTTGTTGTCTGTGAATCTTCACAAAAAAATTGTGATGGAGGACCAAGTAGCAACCTCATGCCACCCCCTGTCCTGGCGGTAGGGCTGAACCTGAAGCACACACACCAATGTACATATTCATGCAAACCTGCTTAGGAAGTAGGGTTCCCCCCTCCCCAAAGATGAGTATCGCTTTTGGTGAGCATTGATGGATGGCAGATACTGTACTCTCTCCACCCTGGTCCACAGTGCTACATGGCCTGCTGGCAGGTTCCATGGTTACAACATATATTGCCTCCATCTCTATTACTCCCAAAGGTGAGGTAGAATTTTGCAGAAGAACACTTTTTGCTCAGGACATGTCTGGATGCATCACAAGAAAAGGAAGAAAAAGGTCATGAAAATGTAAATCTTAATATAGGCATGGAGAGTGGCTTGGGGTGATGTGCAGCTATGCTATGGGAAAAGGTTCCAGTCCATCCCCTGTGCAGTTTAGCATTGATATGAAGCCACTGGGTCAGTCGTCAAGTGTTTTATAGTTGGATGTCATCAGTATGACGATTGCATTTTAATCTTTCTTTAAGATTAATTCCCTTTCAGCATACCTCAATTGTATTTAACAAGTTACATATCTTGGGTTGGGAAGCATACACTCCAGCTGTGAAATCTGACAGGGACAGTTGCAATTAATCCTCTGTCTTCCCACTTTCTCAGTGTAGGGTTTTTTAAAAAATCTAATTCAGTTGCCCCTTTTGTTACAAGATTTCAAACTTGATTAATTTTAACTAGCTAGTTACGACCTCTAAGCGAAAGACACAAGGGAGGGAGACATAACAAAGTTGTGAAATGAAGTAAGAAAGGGAGGGGAGTTTGGAGGTGCAGCTGTAAAATACATAAAACAAGGGCGGGAGGAATGGCAAAGGGGCAAGGGAGGGTGAAGAAGGGGAAGCAAAGGTAGGGATAAGGAAAATAGCAATGTACTGAGGGACAAAAAAGAGAGGGAGGTAAGGCAGTCATGTCAGAGACCCCAAGGAGCAGGGAAGCAGTGCAGTTTGTTGCTCCATCCTAATACTTCTCAACCTGAAGCAACCTCTTCACTCTACCCGACATAGGATTGGCTCCATGTTTTGTCTTCCACAGAAATTTGGGGGCTGAGGCAGGTTGCTTCCCTGGGGATAGGAGATTCTGGGGGGAAAGTAAGAGGAGAAGATTAGTAGAAGCGTTTTGAGGCAGATGCTTGATCTGACTCTTCAGTGTTTCAAAAGTATATTGAAACAATGAGAATTCAAAAATAAAGACCTTTTAGAAGGAATAACTCCACATCAAAAGCATCAGCATTATTGTTGATATCCCACTTTTCCCCTAATTTGGGACTCAAAACAGCTTTGCATTTTGTCCTGGAAGTATTATATGGCCATTTGAACAATTTACATATGTCATACTAGGTTTCATGCCTTTAAAAGGTAAAGGTTTTCCCTGGATAAGATTGTCTGACCATGTCCAACTGTAGAGGTTGGTGCTCATCTCCATTACTAAGCCGAGAAAGTCAGTGTTGTCAAAGACGACCCTGGTGGTCATATGGCCAACATGACTGCATGGAACTCTGTTACCTTCCCATTTAAGTGGTACCTATTTATCTACTTGCTCTTTTACATGCTTTCAAACTGCTAGGTTGGCAGAAGCTGGGACTAGTGACAGGAGCTCATTCTGTCATGTGGTGCTTGGGTATCGACCTGCTGACCCGCCAACCTGCCAAGGAAACCAGGCAGAATCTATTGGGTTGTGAGTGTAGAAAGGATTTATATTGGGAAGACGTGGAATGTCATGTCCAGCAGGATATCAAGTTCAGGGAATCAAACATCAAATTTTAAAACTCAGAAAATCTTTTTTTTAGAAACTGTAGATCCAGTCTAGTGAAGTTCATTGTCAGAACTGACCAGGATGATCAAACACCCCCCTTTTCCAGGACATGTCCTACTCATAATAATTATTATTATAATTATTATAAGCAGTATTCCACTATTATATCAGCATCTATGTCTGAGACCACCACAACTTAGCAATATCATTTCCACTGTATAATCTGTCTCACCTAATTCCCAACATTTTATGGCATGCAGGTTGCCTATGCTACTCCTGGCACTGAAGAAATATGCATGGGAAGAACAGGTTTGCCAGACTGGAATAAGTTTTGGAATAGCTTTTGCACTGTTTTTCTGAATTAAACAAAGGGATTCTGTTCAGAGTTTTCAAAGGGTAGCTATGTTAGTCTGTTGCACCAAACATCACAGACTCTTGTGAAAGATTAAAAATTTACACATTTGATTTGGAACAAGAGTTTGTGGATTGCAGCCCACTTCATTAGATAGGTGGAGTTTCGCCTCCTGGCTGAAATGCTGAGGGCATCTAACCAACAAAATAGGGACTAAGTAAAACTAGGCAGTGGGAGTGATCAAAAATTAAATAAGAGAGTAATAAGCTACACCTCTACTTCACACATCACTTGTCATGGTCATATTTCACAGCTGGCCCTGTTCACCACAGCAGACATAGACATCATTTTTAATAGTATGCAAATGACCAAATTTGATTTATGCCCTCTTCCACTTGCCCTTCAGCCACCTCCTGTTCTAGATATTAACCTTCCTGGCCTTCCTTCCAGCAGTCACAAGAAGGAAACAATTACAAGGAAACACTGGAGGACTGGGTTAGTGAATTGGTTAAGGATGCGCCAATCCTTAGCAATTACTTCCTCTAACTCTTCTTGATTTTTTTAATCCAGTGTCCCAAACTATGTTTGAGATTTTAATGAGGGCATCCAAGTGGCCAATTTGATTCCTGGCATGTGTGGGAGGGAATGGTGTAAGGACTCCACACCTTATGTCCCATGGTGAGATACCACCAAAGACACTAGGAGGATAAAAGCAGGTGCCTGGCATGAGCCTGGCATGAGCTGCTCACCCATCTGACAAGCTTTGCCAAGATGAAGTCGCTTCTGTTCTTGGGTGTCTGCCTTCTTGCAGCCCTGGCTGTGCCTAGTGCAGAAGGCAAGAAAATGCAACGATGTGAACTGGCTCGGTACCTGAAGAAGAAAGGCTTTGAAGGCTTTGAGAAAAGTAAAGTGGCTGACTGTGAGTATCCACTTAGTCTTTGTTCAGACCTTAGAAGGCTTCCTGGCACACTTGCTGAGGGATCAACACTTCCCCATCTGGTCTGAGATAGACCAACAAGGGGGAAGGGGGAGAATGATTCTACTGGAAGACCTCACTTTTCTTAAGAAATAATTATATCTTTCCTAGAGTGTGTCATTGGTTTTTAAGGGGCGGAGGGAGAGAGAAAGCTCTGTTGGCAAGAACGGCTCTACTCAACCCTGAACTAGAAGGAGCATGCTTTGGTTTGGACCTTCCTAATTTTCAGTAGAGGCAGGTTTTAGTTTAATTGTTTAAAATATCTGTAATACACACAGGCCCCTTTCATTAATATACAGCAGCAATGTAGATTTGAGTCAATTGACTCAGACCCAAGTTGGATTCAACTCGCTTCAAGTGATTTGATTTGGATGTGACTCAGCAATAAAGGACATACTGGGGCTTTCTAGATTGGCAGGAAAGTGTGACATGAAGTTGCCTTTTCCTTAATGCTTAGCAGCTGCACTGCAGCCTTTAGATGAGGCTGCGCTGTTCCGCAGTTTTTAAAAAAGAAGCTGGGAAAACCAGCACCTTTTTCAAGGCGCTTCTTCTCCCCTAAAATGCAAAAAAAGTGTTTTCATGGCACACTTTCCCTTTTTCTCATCTAAAGGCTAGAGTTTCATGCAGCCATGAACACACTTCTTTTTGCCAATCTAGAAAGCCCTATTGTGACTTATATATTTTAGCAACTGACTTGATGGCATTATTCATTTTGAGCAGCAGGCGAGACCCATCCTAATGCATCAAATCCATTGGCAATAGGCTTGCCATGGAAGGATCCTTTTAAAGCTTTTCAAATGCTTTAGAAGTCTCCAATGTGCAGCGAGGAAAATCTGTTGAGTAAACGTCAACCCCCACTTTAGTCCCATTGCCTAACACATTTGCTGTTCCATCCAAGAAACACACCCTGCCGCCTTTTTTCCTCTTAAAACATGGCTCCCAGACTTAAGACTCAATTTGAAGCTTGACCGGAAAGTGTCTTGCAAGAACTTGAGACTGGAATTTACTTAAAGAGAAAGACTTGAGATTGGACTTGAAACCTGAGTAAAAGACGTGTATACATACCTGATATACAGTTTTAGAATAAAAGGATGATTTTTAACTTACTCCAACAAAATACCTTTTCAAACCAACAGGGACAAAGTATTAAACTACTGTATTTGGGATTGGGTGGGGAATAAACAAAGGTGAAGAAAACAATCAGGGACTGGTAAAGAAAAATCTATAGAGTCAGTCCAACAATTATGTTGGAGTTACCTACATAGAAAATTATGCACCAGAACATGTACAGTGTTGCATGTAGGATTTTTCAAAGTAGAGGAATGGTGTGTAATCTTTTGTGGAAACTTGAAACCAGAAACAGAGATGTAGGATTGGTCCAGTGGTGAGAGAAGCCCACGCTCTAATGGAAGTGACCTAGTCAGAAGGTGACCCATTGATTGCTCAGATCTTAAATAAATATAGATGTCAATAGAGAAATAAAAATAGCCAGTTTTTACTATGTGAGTTATTGTCATTGAAAAGATACAAGTGTGCATATGGAAATAAAATTCAAAATATTGCTTATGAGGGGTTTCATGAGAGGCATCTGGGCTTATAGAAACCATAGGGGTCATTTCTGACAATGAGAACTCAGTCTTCCATAATGTGACTTGACCTCTTAATCTTTCTGCAGGGGTCTGTCTGGTAGAACATGAGAGTTCATACAACACCAAGGCAGTCAATAATAATGGCAATAGCCGTGACTATGGGCTCTTCCAGATCAACAGCAAGTATTGGTGCGACGATGGAAAGACCGCGGGTGCCAAGAATGCCTGCCATATTAAATGTAGCAGTAAGTATATGTGGGAATGCGTTGGGGGGAATGCATTATCAGCAGAAACCACAACCAATGGAAGCATGAATGTATATCCTCTTCCACACACTGGTTTCCATTTTGGACTGTACCATCATTCCAGTGTCCATCTGTACCTTTTTTGTGTGGCTCATTCCAACCTCTTTCCTCTCTCTTAAGAATTCCTGGATGATAACATTGATGATGACATCACATGTGCCAGGAAGATAGCACAGGAGGCCAAAGGACTGAGTCCTTGGTAAGTCTAGTCGAATTAAGGGTCAAATATGAGAGGGTTGGTTAACTGTGGAAGAAGTGGGTGGTTTCTCTGTCTGGCTAAGTGAAGTGCAAGAGGGGTGACAGAAAGAGAAAGCTGAGAGCCTACCTGTTTTTTTGCTTTTTGGTTCTAGCTCAATCATTGTTGGCATTAGCCCTGGCCACTGCCAGTAGGTGCCTCTCAACAGAGCAAAAGTTCTCCACCCCATCCTACTACAATTTTGCCAAACCAAAGGCTAGAGATACTGATTCTCAGTTCCTCTCAGCCATCCCTGCCAAATCCATTTCCCAAAGACATTAAACATAATAATAATAATAATAAAAATCTTGACTGAATTTAGGCCTTGATTAGAAAATGACGTAGGAGGGATGGAGGTGGTGTGGACAGAGTGGTCTCTCCTTTGCTAAACAACAGGGCTCCAGGCTCAAAAAGAACAAAAAAAGGTAACCAAAGGAAAGAAATACCTTGTCTATAGGGGGATATGAGAATGGCAGTAGCTTTCCTGGAGCAGCATGATTTCATTCCCTTTGCAAGAAACCTGGAATTTCAATTTTCCCTCCCCATCTTCTTTCTTTGCAGGGTTGGCTGGAAGAAACACTGCAAAGGGAAAAATCTTGATAAATATGTCAAAGGCTGCTTCTAGACCAGAAACTCAGGATGCAACAGGGCCTGAAGATGGGATTGCTGTGGGGATTGTTGGCAGCTGAATTTTCGAGGGGGTGGCAGCAACTCAGGGTCAGTAGCAGGTTGGGGTGGGAGGATGAATTATCACCATGTGTCCAAGCAGCAGGCCATCTTGTGTTTGTGGAACTACTATGTATGATCTGATCCAATCTATGACTCTCTTCAAAACCTTCATGCTGGGATATGTACTACTGTGGGTGATAAATAAAAAGGATGCATAGAAGACTCCTTCCCTTGTTTTGTAGTAGTTTGATTTCTTTTGTTGTTTGCTTCTGGGAAAATGAGCTCTGAGCTAGAACTTAGCAGAAACTACAAGTGGTGTGCAATGGCACAGACATTTTCGGGGCAATTAGAGGCTAGGTTACTTATAAGGCTATTCTAACAAACGTTTGGGGCCGCACATGAAATCCTGTGGGGTAGGACAAGCTGCCTGCTGCAAGCCTTTCCCTAAGATCCTCAGAGAACTATTACAATGACATATTAAATTTTTAATAGCAGCTATGTCTTGGGCTTCTTTTGGCAACATTTATTCAGAGGACAAATTTCTTTTTCCCCCTCTGAGGCTGAGAGGATATGACCTGCCCATTTTCACCCAGTGGGTTTCCATGGCCAAGTCAGAATCCAAACCCTGGTGTCCAGAGCTATAATACAACACTCCTCAAATCACTACACCATCCTGGCTCTCTGTACAGATTCTGCTGCAAGCTATTTTTCATACTGTGGCATTAGCAAGGTATTGCCAGAAGAGGGAGGCAGATCCTGTTCAACCTCAGGACTCAGGAGATTCCAAACTGGTCATTCTGGCAAAAATGGATCTCCCGTTGCACAATCAATGTCTCTGTGTAACATTACATACAGGCTGAGAGCACCTCTAACCTTTGGCTGTTCTGTCCCTTCCAGTCGACTCTGACTTATGACAATTCTGTCACAGTTTGCTTGGTAAAATTTAATCAGAGAAGGTTTGCCATTCCATTCCTCTGATGCTGAGAGAGTGTGCCTGGCTCAGGTCAGATAGTGGCTGTCTGGGGATTTGTATCATGGTCTTGAGGAGTCCTAGTCCATGCTTCTCCTGTTAAAGCCTCCTTCTCAAACACCACCTGTTCACCACCACCCCAAAAAAAATTAGTGGAAGGGCGGGGGGACAATATTTTCATTCCTTGAAGGCCAAGCAACAATTTGGCTGTGAAATAAGGCCCAGTGCCTCTTCTAACCACAGAAATCAAACATGGAAGGGGCTAGAAATCCACATCTAGTTTAGTATTATTACATGACTTTGACCTTGGGGAATTTTTAATTAGGTCAAACTTGTTAGCAGGAATCTATCACTTTTTATACAAATCAGCAGAAGCAACATGCTTCCAATGAATTGTATTTTTATTTAGGAGAAAATTAATCAGCAACATACACACACACATGCATACACTTAATCTATGGACTATTAGGAAAGGTTTTTGCTTATGAAATACGAGGGGGTATCCAAAAGTTTTAATGATCACCTTTTTAAAAAATTGACAGAAAGTTTGTTTTGATTTGTAGTTGTTAACTTATCTCTGTGTAGTCACTATCTAGATTCATACATTTTTCCCAGCGTATCTTGACCCTCTGAATACCTGATATTGTAGAAGTCTGCAGATTGCACCTTACGAGGGGGTATCATAAAGTAATAATTATCACCCAGAAGTTATTATGGCATACTGATGAAATTTTGTAAGTGTCATCATTGGTCCCTAAGTGCACGTTGCTGAGAAAATCAATTCATTGCATCCTTTATTTTTGTGACTGGCTCTGCCAGAAGTAACTAAAGTGTAAAATCCTTGTCAGGCGCAATCTGCAGACATCTACAATATCAGGTATCTTGACCAGGAGGGTCAAGATACACTGGGAAAAATGTGTTAATCTTGATGGTGATTACATAGAGATAAGTTAACAACTACCAATCAAAACAAACACATGGCTCACCACTTTTAAAGTCATGTGAATTCTATATTGTACCAGATTCATGTTGACCTCTTGACATCTTTACAGAAAAGGTAGGATTTCGATGTAACCAACCATCATACTGGCAACAACAGAGGACCAATTGAGGCAAGACCAATGTGGAGCTGTGAGCAATGTGTTGGCCATAGGTATGAGAAGACATGATTGCCATGGAACATATTTGCTGTTCCCCCAGTCAGCCTGCAGAAGCCACTCTTGTGGCTCTTCCCCCATCAGTAATAAGCAATAAGCCAACTTCTCTTCTGCAACAAAGCATCTGTGACCCACTTGGATTGTATGACCTACCTATATGACCTATTTGTATTTTGCTTGAGTCAAGATGTAATTCAGACCAACAACTTCAACTTCCTCTACAAGCTTCCACTCTGTATCAGAAGCCATCCCATGCTCTCTCTCACGCACTGTCTCTCTCACACTTTCTTTCTTTCTTTCTCTTTCTTTCTTTCTTTCTTTCTTTCCAAGCAATCATTATTTACATGATGCAATACAGGACAATACAGGCTTGTCTGAGTTGGCCAAGCACAACTGTGGACTGGGTCAGAAGGAAGAAACATTAGTGAAGCAACGTTGGAGCACTCAGAATTGGCACTTGGGAAATGGATGTACCAATGCTTGCCTGAGATATTTCTTGGAAGTCTTGATTGATGCAACACTGTTAGGGACAGCTGCTTCTTTGACTGGTGTGTATGCTACACAAAGTGATCTGAATGTCTGATCTGAGGATAGTGGATATTGTGCTTTGGCTAGATAGACTGCTAGCTGCAGTTTGTTTTTTTAAGCTACTTTTTTGGACTACAATTCCCAGAATATGACAACGAGCATAGCCACTGGCCATTCTGCCTGTGCATTGTTGTCAGAATAGTAACTTTTGTGGGATCTGATAACTAGGCAGCATTGGGAAGGCCACAGTAGCAGTTGTGGGGCACTTCAACAAAGCTGAAATGCTGAAGGTAAAATGTTTCTCACCATCCACATGGGTAAAACTAGTCACTGAGTGTGTAGTGGGAGTGTTCAAAAATAATATAAGAAGGGAATAACATTCGCCTCTGCTTCTTGCATCACATTAGCAGTGGCATCACTAGGGGGTGCGGTGATGTGGACTGCAACAGCGACACCCCAGAAAAGGAGTGACACCGGTCAAGCAACCCCCACTTCCCTGCCCAGCACTGTTTTTGGCCCTGCCCCCTGGAGCCCCCCAAATTACATTAGTAGCATTATTTATTGTTATTATTTCTTATTCACCTCTCCACAAGGCTCAGGGGGGGATAGAACACAAATTAAAACACTTAAAACCATTTAAACACTTTAAGTTAAAACACATAAACATATCACACATTAAAATGATCAAGCATAAAATGAAAATATCCCGATTTAAAATTCATAGTTTAAAATCAACTCTTTAGACCTTCCCAAGGAGACAGATCTTTAATACTTTTTTAAACTTGGATAGCATGTTTAGCTGTCAAATCTCTCCCAGTAGGCTAGGAATTATTCCATAGTCTACAGGAGACAATGAAAAAATCCTCTGAGTCTAGTTCTGACTGGGTGAAGTAAATGTCA
Source organism: Urosaurus nigricauda (assembly GCA_034509955.1). Classification (NCBI taxonomy): domain Eukaryota; kingdom Metazoa; phylum Chordata; class Lepidosauria; order Squamata; family Phrynosomatidae; genus Urosaurus; species Urosaurus nigricauda. The sequence goes on along the minus strand of JAOEGL010000002.1, from coordinate 148,810,915 downwards.
CCCAGGGGTCCTGAGTGTATGGGGCAGGTAATATGGAAGGAGGCAATCCCATAGGTAATCTGGACCCAAATTATGTTGGGTTTTAAAGGTAATAACCAACTTTTTGTACTTTGCCCAGAAACTTAGTGGCTCATTAAGCGATGGAGGTGGGGAATGGGGCATAAATTTAAAGTGCTGTTCCTAAACTCTGAAAGTAAGTGTCCACGAATAGACTCTTCGGGGCTCCTTGGGATAAAGAGGCAGCTAGTTAGCACATAATTACATCTAATCAGTTAATGCCAGGTTCTCCACAAAATAAAAGCAATGCTGTGTAATTTACAAAATCCTGCTATTTTGGTTTTCTTGATGGAGAATTCTGTTGTCATCATTGTTTGTCCAACGTCTTTTTAGTATGCAGAGACCACTCTGGTCTCTAGTATGGAGAGTATGGAGAGTATGGAGTTTAGTATGGAGAGACCACTCTGTTGTACTATCTAAGAAATCCAATACTCCAAACTTTTCAAGAAATATATCTAAATGGCCAGGCAGCTTTAGGCCCTAGTTTCTAAATGTATTTACAGTGCTGGTCGAATCAGTCTTAAACAGATCACCTGCATGTCCTCTGCAAGTCCTGTGAATTGGCTCTGTTCAGCCAATCCTGTCATATCATTGGTTTCCTTTTGCCGCCAGGTGGATAGTGCAGAGCTCAGAAAATTAGCTATGCCAGGAAGCTTTAGGGATATTTTCTCAGGAAGAGGAACTTCCAGGCTGAGGTGGCGTGATGTCACAGGGAACTCTAAGAGATCTGATTATGGGAATCCCTGTGCTAACTGAGACAACCATCAGTTTGCCAAACAATTGAAAAAAGCCTCCCAGGTACAGGAGCTCAGAAGAGCACCCATTTGCACCAATTTCCCACAGCCATCAGCAGGAGACATTTTCTATCCCTGTCACAGATGGAGTTGAGGGGACCAAGGGAACATCACTAAGGAGTTTATCACACTACAGGAATTGGAAGTATAATCCAATGGCAATCTGAATGCAATCATGGGGTTTCACGTTATTGCGTGAAAGCTGATCACACACAATTTTGGGCAATGGGAAGTCCTTCCGAACACAATCGCAGGATTTCACATTATTGCGTGAGAAACTATAACACACAATTTCGGGCAATGGGAGGCAATTTCAGGCAGTTCCGAACGCAATGCGGCATAAATACACAGTCACATAAATTCACTGAACTAGCGAATTCACTCAATTCCAAACTGGCCCCACTTTCATTTCTTTCGAAATTGAGGGAAATTCCTCCCATGTGATAACGTCCTAAGCACCATGGACTAGCCACCCGGATAAAACGTTTAAACATCATACAATCAATATATTAAAACATACCATTGATTTAGTGAAACTTAAAGAAGCCTGCCTGACTGTGAGGTGGAATCTAAACTCTCCTATATTTATCTCTACAACTTTGAAAAAGTGAATAAACAACCAGAGGCTGAGAGAAAATTTGCTGTGATTTTAAAAACCCTTGCAGATTTTAAAGCAGCTCCTGAAAGGGAGGCGGTGGCAAAATTAGAAAACTGGATAAAGTCTATAGGATTGACTGGATTACAAAACAACATAATTTGATAGAGTTGATAGTTTATTTCATGAGACCTCAGCCTAAAGACAATATTTTACAAGTGCTTCTGTCCCAGAAGATGGAGCTTATGGTTGGTAAACAGCCTTTTTAGCGCCAGTAAAGCACTGGATCAGGGCCATGGCATGTGGTTGCCACAGCCCTGATCCAGTGCTGAAAGGGGAAGTGCGGAGCCACTCCTTTAAGACGGTTGTAGAGCCCCTTAAAGCAAAGGTTGCAGCAGGCAAGACTTGAAGTGAGGACTCAACTGTTTGCTAGAATACTCTTAGTAACCAGCCTCCAATTGCCCCGTACATGTCAGGGCCAATACACCTCACTCCTACTTTCCCTTTGGCTGAGCTCTATCTCAGAGCTCATTTTCTGAGAAGCAAGCGACAACAAAACCCAAACGATGACAACAAAACAAATGATCCACATGCGTTATTCATCCCTTTTATTCATCACCAACAGTTGTACAGAACCCAGCATGAAAATTTTGTGGAGAGTCATAGGACTTTATCACACGGGGGAAAGTATGTTATAAAAACAGGGATTTAAACTAACATTATCCTGTGAAAATAGCATGGTCACGGTGAAGCTTTTCAAACACATTGTGATTAAAGAGGTCTTATCCCGGTAGTAACCAGATAATAACCAGTAACAAATCATTCACAGGGAAATCGTGTGAATGGTTTATTGCTGGTTATTATCCGGGATAATGTTAGCTTAAACCCCTACTTTCCCCTGTGTGATAAAATCCAAAGATTGGATCAGGCCATTTTACATGCTTGGCAGTTACACGAACACCAAGATGGCCTGCTTGGACACACGTTGCTAATTCATTCTCCCCCACCATCATCTATCAGCCCCCAGTTGATACCAACCCACCATCAGCTATCAACCTCGAAATTTCAACTGCCAACTCTCCCCACAGCAATCTCGTCTTCAGACCCTGTCGCATAACTTCATAGTTATCAAGTTTTTTCCTTTGGCAGTGATCCTTCCAACCAATCCTGCAAAGAAAGAAGATGGGGAGGGGGAATTGAAATTCCACTGCAAATGGAATGAAATCATGCTGCTCCAAGAAGGCTACTGCCACTATTCATATCCCCCTAGAGACAAGGTATTGCTTTCTTTTCTTTTCTTTCCTTTCTTGTTCTTTTTTAACCTAGAGCCCTGTTGTTTATCAAAGGAGAGACCACTCTGTCCACACCAGTTTTCCAGTGATGGAGAGGGGAACATCATATTGTGAGTTAATCCTCCTCATTGCTGGAAGTATAGGCTGGAAGTGGAGTGAGCCACCACTAAGGGGAGCAACCACCACAATTCCTCAGTATATTTACTGCTTTGGCTCTATGTAGGCTTTGTTTTTCTTCTTTTCTTTTTTTCTCATTTCTTTGCTTTATCTTCAAAACTTTAATCTTTCTTCTCTATTTTTCTTATATTTATAGTATGTTTTCTCCTTCCTTGGACACTGTCTATAAAAACAAGAACATTATTTTGCTTTTATTATATCCTTTCATCTTTCTATCCTTTTCTTCTGAGGAGCGGCCTGGCAGGGAGAGACAGTTAAGCTATGCTGTGAGGCAAATATGCCCAACTTCAGCAATATGTCTGGAAAATATTTTACCTCTGCCACACTAAAAAGGCTAAAAGACAACAGAGCTCCTGCACAGTCAGAGAGATATCTCTCTATCCTTGACCAAATGGTGCAAACCTTGATCCCAGAAAAGGGACTGTGCGGCTAGATGGTGAACCTGAAAGGACTTGGCACAGTTGGAAGAGGGAGATTTCTCTATCCTTGACAAAATAGCACCCCAGTACAATGGAAGGCAATGGCAAACCTCCTCTGAACAAATTTTGCAAAGAAAACTCCATGATAGGGTTGCCATAAGTCAGTGACTTGAAAGCATACAACAACAACAAACATCCAATCTGTTGTTTTCTTCAAGGATGTTCCCCAAAGTGATGGTGGTACTGGTGGAACATTGGAAACAGCAGGGTCTTCATGAATACCTCAGTGATGTCCTGATAAGATCTGATTCTCTTCTGTAGAATTTAACAGATTTCAAGTTGTGCTTTCCATCTTAACCTGACATGGGTTTCTAGTACATAATGGGAAGAGTTGCCTAGTTCCATCTCAGAACATGTAACACTTTGGAATGGTTGTAGACACTTTGCTGGGGAGAGTCTTCCTGACCAAAGAAAGGGCAGGAACACTCAATGAAGAACACCATCAAGCAGTTAGATCATTCTTACTTATTGGACCTGCTATTATTGTTGCACCTACAGGGCTTTATAATTGCTGCAGCAGACTGTGTACCATGAGTGTGGTTTCATGCCAGAAGCCTGCAGTGGTTCTTCCTGCTGTATCCAAACTAGATGGCAGAGGTGAATTACCTGCACCTGTGTGGGACTAAAACAAGTTCAAACATCTTTTGAATGGTGGTTGTTGCCAGCAATCAGGATGGGTTGTCTGATTTGAGCTCTGCTGGAGCTCTAAATAATGACAGATGCCAGCTTAAGGGGGTGGGGAGAAGTATGCAACTCCCAATATACAAGAAAGGTGGGATTGACAAGATTTATCCTACAGTATAAACTGGCTGGAACTAAAAGCAATAAGGTTATCTCTTTGAACTTTTCATCCACGAGTACAAAACAGGTCACTCCTGATCCAAACAGACAAGGTGACAGCAAAGTTGTGTGTGAACTACAAAAGGCAGACCCTATCCAGGTGGTGAAAGCAACATCTGTAATGATTGTGTGATTGAAAGTCGATCACATAAAGGTAGACTTAAACTTGAGGACAGTATGGCTCAGCCTGATGGACACAGATCAGGGTGACATCTCACAGACCTCAAGGAATAATTTTACCATCCTTTTGTTCTGATCCAAAGAAGGAATTTGAAAAATCTTGGCACACCTTGGATGTAGCTTAACATGCTACAACAAGACTGGGATATCACTTCTGGGAATAGTTGTCAGTCATTCCACTTGCAGTGCAGCTATCTTTGCTCCATGAGCAACAAACATGCCCATCATAGATATATGTAGGTCAGCAACATGGCCTCCCCTTTCCACATTTATCAGAATAATCAAAGGAGAAGTTTCTGAACATATTTATCATTGGCCGCCCAGGTTACTTCCATCAGTGATAAGGCTTTTTTCATCAATCCATCATCTCTTTGATTGGCCTAAACAGACTAAACACCGTTCCTATACTTTGAAAAATCCTCCTCTTTGAAAATACAAGTCTCTGAATTTTGCCTTCCCCTTATTTACTCCCACCCTATCCCAAATAGTTTAATTCTTTTGGTTGGTTTTAAAACGTATTTATTTTGGATAAATTTGACATGAAATTTCACGCCCATATTCTAAAACTATATAATTATGAAAGGATTCCTTGTGCTTCAGATATTTTACACAGCTTGACTAAAGTCTGCCTCCACTGAGAAATACTGGGAAGGTAAAAAACCAAAGCACCTCCTGCTTTAATTCCTTCTAGAGCAGGGCTTTGCAGAAGCATTCTTGCCAACAGAGCTTTCTCTCTCACATACGCACCCCTAAAAACCAGTGAGGCACTTCAGGAAAGATATTTTAAAAATCTCTCATCTTCCGGGGAATCATTAAAAAAAGGATATCTGCCAGTAGGACAATTCTCCTCCTTCACCCTTGCATCTCTGACACAGGCCCAGTGAAGAAGTCTTAATCCCTCAGCAAATGTGTCAGGAATCCATGGGGGTTAAAAAGCAGAGCAGGGGAACTTTTGGGTGCTCCTTTTTTGGACAACAGCTTCCACAATTCTCAAGCAGCATTACCTAGGGTAATTCTTCTACCGTCTGAACAAAGGCCAAGTGGGTACTCACAGTCAGCCACTTTGCTCCTCATGAAGCCGTCCATGCCGTTCTTCTTCAGGATCTGAGCCATTTTGCATCTGCCAAATTTCTTGGTTTCAACACTGGGCACAGCCAGGGCTGCAAGAAGGCAGACACCCAAGAATACAAGGGTCTTCATCTTGGCAAAACTGATGAACAGCTCCTGCTTGGTTTCTGCTTTTATCCTCTTGGTGTCTTGGGTTGTCTCACCATGAGGCACAAAGTGTGGAGCCCTTAGATCATCCCCTTCCACATCTGCCAGGAATCAAAAGTACATTGGCTACTTGGATTCCTGGCCAGTGCGCTAATTGAGTGTCAGTCTTTCCTCACAAATCTTCCCTTCTTGTGCCACCTGGTCCAGACTTGTAGTTGAGCAAAATAAAAGAAAATAAAAATATTTGAAATCCACCTCTGAACCCAAGCATTTCAGATAATGCTAAAGAACAGTGTTGTGTGATTAGGTACAGCCACAGAAGCCATCATTCTACTTTGGCAGCCTCATTAAAGTCCTACGTTTATTTCATTCTCTACTGTGTCCTGTGCATGGTTGATGTGGGACTGGTAGTTGTTCAGCTTCTGCCTAGACAATGATTACTGTGTTTGAAATTCTTCACATTTCCGAACATGACCTTGCTGTTCCCCAAAACTGGCCTACATAAACCACTTCTTCCCCTATAGGTCATACACAAACTGTTTACCCAGCAATCCAACTTCCTTCTCAAGGTGCCACCATCCTTATAGAAACCACTTAGGCTTTTCTTCCTTCCTTCCTAGCATTCATTTGTCTGATACAAGCAGTGATAATGTATCAAGCCTTTCTAAGATGCCTAAGCACAATTCTGGACTGGGTCAGAAGGAAGAAACTTTTAGGAGGCAATATCGGGGCACTGAGAATTGGTGCTTGGAAAATAGATGCGCCAATGCTTGCCTGAGATATTCCTTGGATGTCTTGATAAGTATTACAGTATTGGGACATGTCAGTGCTTGCCTGAATTATTTCTTGGAAGTCTTGATTGAAGCAACAGTATTAGGACATGCCAGTCCCACAGAATCCATTTAGAAGTTCAGATTGCCAGAAGTGGAAGGGTTGTTTAAGAGCTCCAGGGTGCTGCTATGACAGGCCTTTGGGGCATTCACTCAGCAGAATGAGCAGAGGCCCCCTTACCACTCTTGGGCTCACTTACCACTCTTTGTAGTACAGAGCCATGGAACTGGAGTATTGGAAGGAACTACAAGAGACATCCATAGCTAAGGCAGACCTGAGAGATGGCTATCCAATTTTCACCACCTTCTCTGGAAGTTTCTTTCATGACCCTAACCTAAGGGTGGCTAAAGTGCAACCTGTGGGCCACATGTAGCCTTTGGGACCCCTGAGTGTGGTCCATACAGCTCCCCCCCAACTCCTAGATATTAAAACATCTCTCCTTCACCATGACGGCAAAGCAAGACAAGGGTCCCCCGGGTGTCATGCCTCTTCTGGGGTGTCACCCAGTGTGGGCCATTCCCCCCCCCCCCTTATACACCTCCTAGTAATACCACTACTTTAGGAGGATCTGATTTCATATTCTCCTACATAGCCTTCTGAACCAGTGTATTTGGCACACATTGCCATCAAAACCAAAAAGCAAAAATAATCAGTTGTCAGAAGTAACTTACATTTGTTGCTTGTATTTTGGAGCATTTTGGATTTTTCAGATAAAGGATACATGTGCGTGTTGTGTGCCTTCAAGTTGTTCCCAACTTACAACAACCCGAAGGCAGTGAACTTATCATGAGGTTTTCTTGGCAAGATTTGTTCAGAGGAGGGTTGTTATTGCCATCCTCTGAGGCTGAGAGCATGTGACTTGACCAAGGTCACCCAGTGGGTTTTATGGGTGAGAGGAGAATTGACCCCTGGTTTCCAGAGTAATACTCCTACACTCAAACCACTACTTCTACATTATTTTTCAGGCAGATGGCTTCCTAGGATGGTACAAAACGACATGAAGAAAATTCACTGTGCTAATAGAAACAGAATAAACATACTGGTAATGCCAAAAAGGAATAAAAGGCAGGGATGTGACCTATGGGTGAAGATGGCCAGGTAAAAAATTATAGCACCTGCTCATTTGCGTTAGCCATGATGGCAAGCCCTTTGGGTGTTTCACTGGGGGAGAGCAAAGTGCATGAGGGCAAAATAGCCACCAGAACAAAACTAGAAATGACTTTTGATTTGTTTGGAAACAAAATTGGGGTGGGACGGTCCAGGAAGATCACAGGGCTGAAAAACAAAACGAATTTAAAAAAATAAAATAACGCCGGGGCCACAGGATTAACAGGCCTTGGTCTATAGGATGTTGCTCTTGTTAAATCTTCAACTTATGGAGACTCAGTGCAATCATCCTGTCATCAACAATCCTGTTTAGGTCTTGCAGACTCAGGACAACCATGGCTTCCTTGACTGAGTCTATCTGTCTGCAATGTAGTCTTCCTCTTTTCCTACTACCTTCTATTGCCACTGCTAGGTTCTTATATAAAGCAATACAGTCCAGATCCAGATATGTGGGGGCAATTGGTGTGAACTGTAGGGGTGATGAAGGCATTTGATACGTGATGTCGGATATTCAATTTTACTGTCATTTTATTTTTTATTGCAATCATTTTATATATCATTTCTTGATGGTCTTAATTCCCTTATTTTATCTGTTTACTTTTGTAATCTTTTAGTTTATATTTGTCATTTCTATTTAGATGGATTTAGATTTCTGTAGTGTGCACACAACCTGTGCATTTTTAAGGTATTCATATGTACTTGTATTGTATGTGTACTGTATTTTGTATTTTATCAATATTGCACATATCTTTCTATTTTTATCATTTATACTTTTTGTAGATTTTACATAGAATGCTATTGTTTGTATATTATGTTTCTATACTATGTTGTGACGTAGTTTGAAACGGCCCTAGGGCTATTCAATAAACATTGATTGATTGATTGATACTGCCTTCTACCTTCCCAAGCATAACTGTCTTTTCTAATGAGTCATACCTTCTCATATGTCCGAAGTACGACAGTCTCAACATCATGGATTTGATAAAGTAGGACCTGGCCACAAAAAGCTGATGCCATAACTTGTATCTAGTATTGCAAGTTTCACTCTTGCTCAACATTTAGATCTGCTCAGTATCTGAGCTACAGAAACCTCTTCAGAGCCCAGGGAGATCCAGGAGAGTTAAGATCTATTCAACAAAGAGTCAGCTGAAGAGGCTCTGCTGCTCCCTTTTGGTTTTACCTTGCTGTTACTCTACCAAAAAGTTTGATATACAGTACAATCTATTATTTTGTGTGTGTGTATAGACATCCAAGTGTAGAAGTGTGCTTTGTCATGCTCTCGAAATTGATTTTCCTCCATGGCTACATGCAGTGCAGATGCCAGTGTATCAAAATTGAGCATATATAATTGAACTGCCTGAGGGCAGCCCAGTTACTGTCCCAGCTCTGGTGGAAGATTATCTTGTGCGACATGCACATGCCTCCATCTCTTCTGAATCATTTAATCAAATATCTAATTCCCAGCAATGCAAATGGTATTCTTTCATGATGATGAAAACAATTTACTTAGACTAGGGTGCAGTTTTTCTAGCTCCAAAGGCCATATGTGATGTTAGATCGGTGTGCAAACACACTTATGCACCACTATCAATCCTCTTACCTCCACAGCAGTTCTCCAGATCTTCTGATTTAATTGATTCAACTAGCCAGGAAAGAGGAATATGTTTAAGGACCTTTCACGCTTCTTTCATATTTGGAGGAATGGGCATGCAATTCAGGTCTTTGTGTCCCATGCAATTCACAACTATCTCTGATTTAGCCAATCCTACAAATCCAGTTACTAATTTGTTTTGCCCGAGGAGAAGGACCATTTTAAGACTGAGGCTGGTAGATGGTGGACCAATGGCTTCTTCCCAGCACAGCCCATGCTAAAAAAGGCAAGTCCCATTGATGCATCTTCAACTCCTTCCATCTCCATATCTCACCACTGGGCAGGGTTGGAAAAACATTTTAAAAAAATAAGCAAAAGCCCCTAGGTTTTTGGGGGGTTTTTTAGTTTAGTTTGTTGTTTTTCCCTTTAAACCAGGGTTTTTCTTGTTTTATTTTTACATTAATGTGTAGGACTACACCAATATAGGACTCAATCAAAAATTTAAGTTGCAAAATGCAGTTCAGTTGTTATGACCACAAGTTTAAATAATAATTGTTAGCAATTTGTTTTGGTTGAACCTATGTTAACTTGAAGGAATTTTTCTAAACTGCATTTCTTGCACTATAAAATAAAATGAATAAAAAGGAACAACTGACACTGATACTGGTCTAGCAATGAACAAATGCCAATAAACTGTAAAAGTTAAAATCTTTAAATTCAGACAGTAGAATTCAAAGATATAGCTGTGTTAATCTGTAGAGTCAGTATGTAGAGAGATCTTGTAGCACCTTTGAGACTAACTGAAAGAAAGAAGTTGGCAGCATGAGCTTTCATAGACTTCAGTCTATTTCCTCAGATGCATCTGAGGAAAGCTCATGCTGCCAACTTCTTTCTTTCAGTTTGTCTCAAAGGTGCTACAAGATTTCTCTACAATAAATTCAAGCTGTCATTGTTGTTCCAGTAAGAGGGTTGGAAAAATAATAATATGAATAATCAATTTTAAAAACCATGTATGTTTTGGGGTTTGTTTTTTTTAAATTCTTCGGTTTTAACCAAGGTTTAAACCAGCCAACTCTGTCACTGGAGCAACAAGGAAAACTAGTACTTTAAGTGTTTTCCCTTACAATGGAAGTAGTCCAGTCCCTTGATCACAGCTTGTGTTCTCAGCCAACATTTCACTTCTCGAGCAAATACCAAACAGTTTTTATTCACAATTACAATAAATACCTCCTTTGCATAAAAACTCCATTAGAAATTTTGCAAAACTCTTTAAAAAAAATTCTCCAAATTGCCAAATACTCTGATTTAACAACAACAGATATAACCAGTATGAAAAAGATGTTGTAAAATTTAATCTACTGTACTGCTTTAAAAGAAATATCTAGAAATAATTCCAGTCAAAACTAAATCACAGGCTTTGGACAAGCTTTTAGAAAGATAAGCAATCCTGGACTCTACAATAATTTTAGGGGAAAAAATACTCTCTTAGTCTGACAATGCTCAATGCAATCTACACAATACTCCTGCTTTAGTCTTATATCTTTAATATACATGATACCTCTGCTTTTTGTCTCAAACATCTGGTGACACATCTTCACTTAATATTATCACCTTCATAGCACCTATAATCACTGCTTGACATTGCCCATTTAACAGTATTTTACATCAGAATTCCAAATAGAGGTAAAGACTTGAGGATCTTGATGTTTTACACACTACACTGAACACTGAGAAAGGAACTTCAGTCTTTGTTATTTAACCCCCATACCCTGCTTTATAGAGGACTGTAGTTTATATTAGCAATTAGATCCCAACTAATTTCAACTCCCTTTCAGAGTCACCTGCCTTACCACAGCACACACCTCCACTGCAGGGACTGGTTCATAGGCCTTTATATGGATCAACTTCAGGCATCAAAGGGAGGACCAAAGGGCTGAACTCTTGTCAGATCCCCACAAGGGAATTATTTAATGCTGATCCTTGCCCAGCACTGTCCACCTCTCTAAAGAGGGTCCCTTCACAGCAGAAACATCAGTACATTTAGATCCACAATATATCCATAAGATGTGCCAAGGACATGAGAATTTTTATTTCCGATAGGAGTGATGGTAGACCTAAGTCTGTTAAACTTGTCAAAATGTTGCTGCCAAAGGCTAGACCATAATGGGGAGCAAGTCCTGGATTCCAGTGAAGCCATCACGACTGCTGGATATTGAAGATCTTGCTCAAAAGGGAACTGTTTGACTGGGATTTCTGCTGTATCTCAGCAGCACGGGCCAGCTGCTGCTTCAGACGTTTCTTCCCTTTACTGGTCTGGATTTCATCTTCAGTACGCCGCTGGACAAAGCCCCAGCTCTTTTCCTCCTGCTCTCCCTGACTGCCCTTCGCTGTGAAGTGTTTGCTCTTCTCCACATTCTGCAGGTAGAAATTAGTCTCACGCTTGGCTTGGGAAACTTCAGCACGCATTCGCTGCTGCCGTACTTGCCGTTCATATGCGAGCCGCTCGCTCAGGTGAATCCACTTGAAGCGGTGCAAGTACTGAAATCAAAAGACAAGGAACCATCTTAATGCTTCACGGAGCCTCACCACATTTACTTATTATCTAAAATATTTATTATTTAAAACAGGGATGGGCAACTTGTGGCTGTGGCCACTCTTAGTATAAGAAAAGCTGAAATTCATAAACCAAGGGATGGCCAATTTCTTTATTCTCAGAGGCTACTCTGTCCTCCACACATTAGTTTAGGGACCAAAGGAATCTTACCCCTGCACCATAGATAGGTAAGACTATAGTAGTTGGCAGTAAAGTTTTTACAAAAAGGGTGGGTAGCCCTTGGCCTAAATTCTGATGCAGTCAGCAAGCAAGCAGACTACATCTCTCCCAAGAATGAGCTTTCCCTCTCTCAAATAGCTACTAGATGGAAAAGAGAAAAAAACGTAGCCCCACTACTGCACTACTGGATTTACTCCCACCCATTACTGGCTTGTAGTTCAACAGACTGTCCCAAAGGGAAATCATTCTGTCTAAGGGAATTCAGATACTGGTACATAAGGGTTTCAAGATATGAAGTATGTGTACTTGGATGTGAGCTATTAAGAAGAGTAGGAACAGAGCTGAGAAATCAATGTGCTTCCCAAAAGAAGGTCATCCGACAGCAGTCCATTGCTCCTCCAAAATAGAGTCAGTTTATCCATATTTGTTTAAACATACACACAAAGACTCACTGGCCCATTTTAGATTGGCAAAAAGAGGTGTGTTGAAGGCTGCATGAAAGCCCAGCCTTTAGATGAGAAAAAGGGAAAGTGTGCCATGAAAACACTATTTTGGAGTTTTAAGGGAGAAGAAGTGCTTTAAAAAGAAGCTGGCCCATTTTACATTGGCAAAAAGAGGTGTGTTGATGGCTGCATGAAAGCCCAGCCTTTAGATGAGAAAAAGGGAAAGTGTGCCATGAAAACACTATTTTGGAGTTTTAAGGGAGAAGAAGTGCCTTTAAAAAGTAGTTTGATTTCCCCACTACTTTTTTAAAAAAGGTGCAGCATTGCTATTGCATCTAAAGGCTAAGGTTTAGTTGCACGGTTAAATGGGGCTCTGTATCTTTAAAGCGCCCATTTAAAGGCAGCGATACAAGTGCGGAGGGAGGGAAGGTGCCAAGACAAGAAGAGACCTTCAGAGCCCGGCCAGAGTGCGCCTGCACCTTCCTTCACCTCCTCCCTTTGGCTGAGAGAGTGTGACTTCTAGGGAGACAGCAGGGCACTGGAGGCGCTCAGCCAGACCAGGGCAAGCTGGCAAGAGGAGGAGGAGAAGGGGAGGGACCTGGAGCACCTCCGCTGCCCTGCCTCCCTGCAAGTCACACTCTCTCAGCCAAAGGGAGGAGGAAGGAAGCGGGGAGGGAGGGAGGGAGGGAGGGAAGGAGCTAGGAAGAGACCCCCAGAGCCTGGCCAGAGCACGCCTGGCCCTCCTGCTTCCTCTCAAAAAGAAGGCTGGAAAAGTAGGACGTGTCCTGGCAAAGGAGGACGTGCCTGGTCAACTTGGAAAAGGGGGGCCTCTGCTCAAGAATGGAGGACATATGGGAATCCCTCCTGGACAGAGGGCTGAAACCTCAAGACAACTCAATACAATGCTCTGACAGAACACAGACTACAACTCCCATGAGCCTTTGCTACCATTTCCCAAGATGCCTTAATTTGCAACAGAAAGCCGACCAGTATGTTCACATGTGATGAATTCTTTCGTATTGACTCTGCATTTTCTTTTTGTGTAGACGCTCTCTTGTCTTGTGTGTGATGAGCTTGTGCGTAATCACGTGCATTTCCGAACTGACCTCACTTTCTCCCTCTTTCGGAATGGTCCTGTACTCCCCCATGTGATAAGCTCTGACTGTATGATGTACCTGCGCAATTGTGCAATTCGCAGCCAGCAAGGAAAAAAAATGTTTAAAGCGCGGCTAAAAGCCACGTTCCTTGCCACCCATGTAGCTGCTCCGCCTGTGTTTGTAGCGTTTTGACAGCTTCCCATGTAGTTGCTGAGCCACAGAAAAAAACTCAGTCTAGCTGCCCTGTACTTTTTAAATGCACACCTGGGGCTTGCAGTCTAGCTGCTAAGCATAAGTGCAACTTCATGTCACACTTTCCTGCCAATCTAAAAAGCCCCAGTGTTTCCTCTCCTTAGAAGAGATATAATAAGCAAAATATCTGATGACAACTTTAGAAAGTACTATGTGATTACATGTAAGTACATGTGCTACTTTGTGATTACACACAGTTACTTTAAGGGCCAGAATTTTGATTACCAGACGCCACATAAAGTTACATTAAACCAATGCAGGGCTAGGGGCCATTTCCTTTTCTGGATATATTCCAACCCACTCCACTGGGAGCAAGCATCATTAAACGATTATTTCCTCTTAGTCTCTACAAATGGAACAAACACAGCACCATACCAGAATATAGCTTATCTCATTAGATAATGGAAATGAGTGGGTGGGGGCTTCACAGAGAACACCAAATTATATGGAGAAAATTTTGATACTTTCAGAAGCCTAGGCATAAAGTCTATTCCTTTTTAGAGCCAACAAATAAGTGTTTAATTTAGCAGCTAAACAGCAACAAATTATGATTATATCAAAGGAAAATCCAAAGATTCTTATTTACCAGAATAGCCCCAACACACACACATACCCGAGGGTTGGTGTCACACAGTGTGGTAATTCATGGTGTCACCACACACCCCACCCCATTGACCTCCTCCTCCCATTTCACACCATACAGAATCCTTAGTAATACTTTATTGCACTAACGTTATTCGTAAATCATAGTTCCCATGTACTGTTGAATGTAATGCTAACAGTTGTGATATAAAGCAACTAGCAAAATTAAAAACATGCCTTCAAATTACAATATCATATGCACAACTTCAATGGATTTACATATACTTGGTGAAATTTGGTTAAAATGTGATATTTTAAAAGAAAATTTAGAAAGAATAAAATAATTAAAAATATTTTTAAAAAAAATAAAATTCTGAAATTTGAAATTTTAATTTTTAAAAATTCTGGGGCCCCTTCTTTCTCCTTCCATTGAGCTTCACCTCACTTCCACCATCTCTTAAAGCATTTTAAAGGGAAGCAGATAAATGTCAACAGCCCATTTCTGCCAAAAGATAGGTCTTTGAGGAGCACCCCCTTTTAGGGTGTCACCTGGTGTAGTCCACACACCCCTAACAACACCACTGCATACCTTCATATTCCAGAGATCATAATGAAATTTACTCTTCCTGCGGGCACCCATGGGTGTATTGTGCAAACTGGCAGCAACCAACTTGGCCACACGCTTATCTCGGAATTCTACCCAGCCTTCTGTGAAATTCTTGGCATTGCTTCCAGCTTTCTTCTTTTTCTTTCGTATAAATCGTTCTGATGGACAGAGAGAGAGAGAGATGGGTCAAAATCTGTGCAGTCCTGGAGTAGATCTTAGTTCAAATCTCAAGTCAAACTTCAAAATATGTTGGCTTATGGATGTGTCATTGTAAATAAGCAGGCATGTCTTTGATATTTTAAATGGAAGGCGTGCCAACCATAAATTATTTATATAAGATCACTTCTAAAGCACTTTTCCCGTTATGATATCTCAAAGCAGTTCAATATTAAAACAAGTCCAAGAACATAATAGAATAACTCGCTCAAGAAGTAACTTTGTTTCTGAGGAGATAACAATTGCATAACACTTCAACCTGAGTGTTATCAATAATAAAACTTACTGCAGAGAGGTTTCCACTTGGATCTCCTCATTGTTCATCCACCTTGCCTTATAGATGCCAGTTCAAAAAAAGCGATTGCACCCAACATTGGGGCTTTCTAGATTGGCAAAAAGAAGTGTGTTCATGGCTGCATGAAAGTCTAGCCTTTAGATGAGAAAAAGGGAAGGTGTGCCATGAAAATGCTTTTTTTGCGTTTTAGGGGAGAAGAAGCGCCTTTAAAAAGGTGCTGGTTTTCCCAGCTTCTTTTTTAAAAACTGCGGAACAGCGCAGCTCCATCTAAAGGCTGTGGTGCAGCTGCTAAGCATTAAGGAAAAGGCAACTTCATGTCACACTTTCCTGCCAATCTAGAAAGCCCCATAGTTTTTATTTTTCACCATGACATTCATCACACCTGGCCCTACTTAGCACCTCCACACACATAATATAGCGTGTATTTTCCTTCCCGCACATGCATACACACATCTGCCTACTCCTTCCCTAATGCAAAAACCCCAGCTCACCTTCAGGCTGCAGGAAAATACGCCCCACTTCACCATAGACACTCAGCAGGTTCCGGACATGCCGTGGCCGGAAGCGGGGAGGGATGTGACCAAGGTAAATAATTCCAGGAACCACCTTTTTGGTGTCAGCTTGACCAGAGAGATCCAGCTGAGCATCGCTTTCTACTTCCTTGTCCTCCGAGGCAACATTTTGGGTGCCATCTTCATGACAAGGTTCCTGACGCGTTTCATCTTCCACCTCCTTGTTCTCATCCAAAGGCCCTTCTCTCTCCTCTTCACTGTCCTCTACCGAGTCTTCAGCCGCAGGAGTCGGCCGATGCTGCTCTACACCTTTGCCAGCCATCCTGTTATTGATGGTACTATTAATGCTTCTTGTCCAAGAGGCGTAGCACAGTTGGAAGGCTGCTTTCTCCCTGTAAAGAAACTAAAAAAGAGAGACAGTGGGGCTTTCTAGATGGGCAGGAAAGTGTGACATGAAGTTTCCTTTTCCTTAATGCGTAGCAGCTGCACCGCAGCCTTTAGATGGAGCTGCGCTGTTCCACAGTTTTTAAAAAAGAAGCTGGGAAAACCAGCACCTTTTTAAAGGCGCTTCTTCTCCCCTAAAACGCAAAAAAAGCGTTTTCATGGCACACTTTCCCTTTTTCTCATCCAAAGGCTAGAGTTTCATGCAGCCATGAACACACTTCTTTTTGCCAGTCTAGAAAGCCCCAATGAAAAAGATAGCTCAGGAAAAAAAATGAGGTAATCAATTGCATCCACTTTCCCCACTGTTTATCCGCCCACATCTTCAGTGCTTCAGTATCTATAAAAACCACGGTTACTTAACATTTGTGCGGCACCTCGCCCCACAGCCCATAAGAAGTGGGAAACCTGCAAAACTGATTCAACAAGCGCTACGTGCAGCAGGCGTTGAAACACAGCTGGGCATGGCTGGAAAGTCTTTGGGCCTAACTGTGGGAAAGAAATAAGCCTACCTGCCCAGTACTATACTGCTGCCTGCCTTCTCCAGCTCTGCAGAGGCAACCCCCCAAAAAATCCTGTGTAATATATTTATTTATTTTATAGTCCACAAAATGCCATTGGGGGTGTCTTATAACATTAAAAAATTGTACATTCCCAAGACCAAGACCATCCCTTCCCACCCACCCCCCTTAAAACACAATTGTTTAATATTGTTTCAGAGTTTTGGTAGCCAGGGACTTACTCAGGAAGAGATCTGTCTTAACAGCTTTCTTAAAGCTCTTTAAAGTAGTAACACGATGGAGCTCATCCGGCAGGCCGTTCCATAACCTGGGAGTTGGAGTCTGTTGAGGCACAAGAGCAGAGTATTAGTGCAGTGCAGAGCCAGCCATAGAGAATCTGGCATTTATTATCCTGAGTCTAGCGCCTTATTATAACACAACTCACCGTTCCACGCCGAATAAGAAAGCATAAACCTTTTTTGCGACAGTCTCACTTTACGGCTCCTCCTCCTCCTCCTCCTGTAGCAAAAATGATGAAGACCGACTCTTCCATAGATTAAGTAAATAATAGAGTGATACTAGGCCTCGACGTGAGGGATGTCTCATAAACACACTCTGAGGGGAGGTTGACGTACACCTCTTTGGCCTTAATGTACTTGGTTTCGATAGTACAATTATCCCCTTCGGCTTTAGACTATTCCTAAAACCTATTTGGTCTAAAAGTATACAAAAACTTTCTGAGGTGGGTTAAAAAACAGTAGCGAAACCCGGAAGTGACTCTCTAGCCACACTTTGGGAGGATGTCACTCTTCATCTTTTCCACAGTATAAGTCTATAGCCTTCCTGAAAAGAGGCGTGGCTTGGGGAAAGGGCGGAGCGGCTGCCCAGTGAAGCCCAAAAGGGGCGTGGCTTGGTGAGGAGGCGGGGCGACTGGCCAGTGAAGCCCAAAGGGGGCGTGGTTTGGAAAAGAGGCGGGAAAGCCGCCAACCCTTCAGTCGCGAGCTGGTTTATTAACGGTTCTGCTGTGCTTTCTTAAGGCGCGTTGCGCATGCGCCCCAACTCACGACCTCTTCGAACGCTCAGAGGAGCGCGCTACATTCTTATAGTGCTGCTCTTCCGCTGTTCCTGTTCTGGCCGCCTCCTGGTGCATTATGGGACTTGTAGTTCAGTGAGGCCTAAAACCTCTCTGGCTGACTGAGAATTCTAAATGTCTCTCCTTCTATTAAACTGCAAATCCCACAATGCAACAGGACGGCAGCCACAGCAGTTAAAGATACAGTAGTATATAGAATAGCAGCACTATAATAAGAGTTTACTGTGGTAACCTGAAAAATGAATAGGTCCACCAATATAATAATAAATCACACACCCAGGCTGCATCCACACTGCAGAAAGAATCCCTTTTGACCCCACTTTAACTGCCATGGCTCAATGCTATGGAATTCTGGGAGTTGTAGTTTGTTGAGGCACGGCTTCAAGCAATGTATTTTTCCCATAAGCTTGTCTCTGCTGCTCTTAGTGTAACTTTGTATGCCGATACTAAACATGGAGTGGGGAGGGTCAAATGTATTTATTTCATTTCAAAAAATAAATCTATTTTCCAGTCATTTTCAAAGTGGACTTCACCAGAGATGTAGCATTTACAAACTCAGGCCACGATGCATCCAAAATGTGAAGAAATGCAACTTTAACACCGACAAAAACATTTTTAAGACTATCAAAAATACACCCAAATTGCAAGAAGTGAAATAAGGACAGTAGGGCCGCAGGAAATGGTGGCAGAGAAACAGGAAATGTCCCTTGGCAAACAGTGTGATGAATTTATATGAGAAGATAAGAGAAATATAGGAAGGAACTCAAAAATTCATTTATGGACTAATTAAAAGGGACTGGGAGACTCTGGCTCTTGAGTTTTAGATTAAAAGTCCATCATCCCTATCCAGGATAACCTGTAGTAAGACATTGGGAGAGTTGTAGTTCAAACCATAAGAAAAGGAAAATGTTTTCCAAAAGGTAATTGAATGTAAACTGTTTACTTATTGATTAGATCATTGATTAATGACTTATACCCATTAAGCCTTACAGAACTCAGTGGGACTTGCTTCAAAGTGCAAGATACCTGCTAAATGCATTGAAAAATTAATTCAATCTTAACGATTGAATTAATTTTTCAATGCACTGAGCAGGTATCTTGCAGTATGCCTTTTGAATAAGAGTTTCCAGGTGCTTGTGGATCCAAAGTATCCATCCATATCTTTCTTGCTGTGTCTCAGCAAGACATGGCGCTCTAGCCTTGTCTCCTGCCAATCATCCTTGGCTGGAGTGGCAAATACTGCTGGGATCTTGGGATCACCCCATGTAATGATGCCATGAATAATAACCCACTCTCGGTGTCCTCTTTGTTTCTTTCATGCTCAGGAGGAGTCATCAATGCTCCTTCTCCTGACTCATCTTCCTCCATTCTACAGAGATGCCCAAATGAATAACTACTTAATGGGCTCTTTTGTAAGAATGTGAAAATCTGTCAGTCTGGTTTTCATTCAAATAGGTTCTAGAACAGATCAACCCTGAACTCTCCCTGGAAGCCCAGATGACAAAACTGAAGCTATTATACTTTGGCCACATCATGAGAAGGCATGAATCATTGGAAAAGACCATAAAAGCTAGGGAAGGTAGAGTAGGAAGAGAGGAAGACTGCAAACCAGAAAGAATTCATTTACGGTCCGAAACACACTGCAGAAATAATCCAGTTTGAGACTGCTTTAACTGCCCTTGCTCAATGCTAGGGAATATGAGGAACTGTATTTTTGTGAGACATTTAGCCTTCTCCATTGGAGAGCTCTGGTGCCACAATATACTACAATTCCCACTGCAACTGCCCTTGCACTGAGCCAGGACAGTTAAAGCAGTCTCAAACTGGATTATTTCTGCAGTGTGTTTTGGACCACTGACTCAAACAAGGTGGCCAAGGGCCTCAGTTTACAAGACCTAAGCAGATCAGTGGAGGGCAAGAGATCTTGGAGATGCCTCATCTACAGGGTCGCCATGAGCTGTGGTCCACTCCAGGGCAGTTAACAATAAATATGTCGGCAGGTTCACTATGGAGTTTATCAGACGGGAGGAATTTCTCTTTATTTCAAATGGAGCCAATTGGAGCCAATTCAACTTCACGTGAATTCGCTAGTTTAGCGAATTTATGTGAACTCTAATTGCATTCAGAATGCATTCAGAATGACTTCCTATCATCCAAAAATGACTGCCCATTGCCCAAAATTGCGTGAGATGCTTTAATACGCAATAACGTAAAACCCATGATTGCGTTGGAATGACTTCCTTTTTGCCCAAAATTGCGTGAGATACTTTAATACACAATAACGTGAAACCCCATGATTGCGTTCGGATTGCCATTGGATTATACTTCCAATTTCCATCATCTGATAAACTCCTTTGACTCATGGTTAATCTATAAATAAGAGACCTTCAGGATCTCCAGTTATAAACTGCTCTGCTCAAGTCTTGCAAACTCAGGGCTGTGGCTTGATGGATTGCATCAATCTACCTGTAGCTTGGTCTCCCTCTTTTTCTACTGCCTTCCATTTTACCAAGCATTATCATCTCTCCCAATGAGTCATATCATTTCACAATTATGTCGAAAATATGACAGCCTCAGTTTAGTCATCTTGGATTCTAGGGAGAGTGCAAATCTGATTTACTATTGGATCCATTCACTTTCTTTTTAGCGGTCCATAGGTATCTGTAGAACTCCTCCGACACCAGATTTCAAGTACGTCGATTTTGTTCCTGTCACCTGTCTTCACTGTCTGGCTTTCACAAGCACACACAGAAACACGTAGAAACCATACACAGAACTATTTTTCATAAGTGTTTCTCTCAGTCCCATCAGCATTCTTATCTTGCACCAGTTGTATATTGGTTTGTAAGACTTTTGCTTTCTTCTGCTGAAAAATTTGCAGGTATTTTGGTGCACTTCTTTCAATGTACATTATTTGTTGTTTTTGTTGTTAACCATCTTCAAGTCAATCCCAACTCATGGTGACCGCCCTGTCCTCCATTGCTTTGTTTAGGTCCTGTAAATTCATACCCATGACCTGCTTAATAGAGTCCATCCATCTAGCATGTGGCCTTCCTCACTTTCTACATCTCTCCACCTTTTTATTGCCTTTTCCAGTGAATTGCACTTTCTCCTGATGTAACTAAGTACAACAGCCTGAACTTAACCATCTTGGCTTCCAGGGAAATTTCAGGTTTGATCTATTCTAGATCCCATTTATTTGTCTTTTTTGGCTGCTCACAGTATCCTCCGTACTCTTCTCCAGCACCATATCTCAAAAGAATTTATTTTCTTCTTATCCTCTTATTCTTTATATACATTTTATGATGTGCATTTTTACTTATTTCCACACTGACTAGAATGATATTTTGTCCATTTTAACAATAAACACACTTTTAGTTCTACATGCCTTTTCAAATGAAGACGTATTTTAATGCTTTTTTCCCCTTCGTCAGAGCACCATTCCAGCCACATAAGGAAAGATGTGTGCTTCATTCCACTGTGAGTCGCAGGAAGGATGAAACTGATTTTTCAAAGAAAGATAAATCCAGCAAAATTCTTTCCCATTTGGGAAAGGGTAATTTTAATATACTCTGAAATAGTGGTAGAGATCCTCAGAACCCTGGAACCAAATCTGTCTCTCTAGGCATCTCAATCTGATCCCACGGCACTATAGTTTGTTGTTGTTGTTGTTATTGTTGTTGTTGTGTGCCTTCAAGTCATTCCTGGCAACTCTAAGATGACCCTATCACAGGGTTTTCTTGGCAAGTTTTTTCAGACAGGGTTTGCCATTTTCCATCCTCTGGGGCTAGTGCCTTCAGAATGAGCTGATATTAACTGAGTGCTCTGATGAACTTCTGAAAAATTAGAACAATCTTACCCAAGTGCTCTTCCATTATCTAAACCAGCAAAACAGTGCACACTGGAGGCAACATCCACAATAACATCACTCAAAGACGTGGTTTGACAAGGAATGTGTCAATGCTTTAAAAAAAAAAATCTCATAACCACCTACCAGGGCTATGCCAGAAGCAGCAACAAAGCTGCTTCAGCAGAAGAGAGGTTACAAAAAACTGCTGGCTTACAAAAGAAAAAAGCCAGTAAAGATGAACTGAACCTCTGAGGCTGAGAGAGTATGACTTGCCCAAGGCCACCCAGTGGGTTTCCATGGCTGAGCCAGGATTCAACCCCTGGTCTCCAGAGTCATAGTCCAACACGCAATGTTTTTCCCCCATTCTGAAATGTTAATATGCCTCTCCTAAGGCTTAGTTACCTACTGATAGTAAAAAAAAATAAGCTAAAATTTTTCCCCTTGGCCTTACCACTAGAATTTCACCCTGCCATTCTTTTGCCTTTGTCTCCACCCGCCACTTGAATGTGGTCCTCAAACTGAAAGAAGGTCCCCACCATTGCTTTGCATTGCAATAAACTTTTGGGCGGGAAGAGTCTCACATTGTTATGTGCCTTATGGTTACCCTTTCTTAGGGTTTCCTTAGCAAGATTTATTCAGAAGATGATTCGTCATAGTCTTCCTCTGATGCTGAGAGAGACAGTGTATTTCCATGACTGGCTAGGGTAGGGATTTGAATTCTGTTCACTCCCTACACCAACATGGCTCTCAGGAGACAAAATTGCAGTACCCAAAGGAGTTTATCACACAGGAGGAATTTCTCTCAATTTCGAAAGAAATGGAAGTGAGGCCAGTTCGGAATTGAGTAAATTCGCTAGTTCAGCGAATTTACATGATTGCGTATTGACACTGCATTGCATTCAGAACTGCCTGAAATTGCCTCCCAGTGCCCGAAATTCCATGTGATAGTTTCTCACGCAATCACACAAAACCCCATGATTGTGTTCGGAAGGACTTCCCTTTGCCTGAAAATGTGTGTGATCAGCTTTCACGCAATCACGCGAAACCCCATGATTGCTTTCAGATTGCCGTTGGATTATACTTCCAATTTCCTTCGTGTGATAAACTCCATAGATTCCTTATCTATGGATTCAACCAT
Organism: Urosaurus nigricauda; assembly: GCA_034509955.1. Classification (NCBI taxonomy): domain Eukaryota; kingdom Metazoa; phylum Chordata; class Lepidosauria; order Squamata; family Phrynosomatidae; genus Urosaurus; species Urosaurus nigricauda. The sequence continues at coordinate 148,787,958 of JAOEGL010000002.1, read as the reverse complement.
CCATGGTTTTAAAATATCTCCAGCCACCTAGTACACAATGGTTTAGTTTGTTAATATGGGAGAGCATATGGAATCATTCTGAAGCATTTCATAGCAGTATACTATATATTTAATGACACCACAGTGGATATTTTATGTCTTGCTTTCTTTAAATTATGATAAAATACATACTCCAGTGTGTTGTCAATTATAGTTGGTAGTGCAGGGAACAGATTCCTTATCCATGGATTCAACCATCCATCAATATTAAAATATATATAAATTCCAAAAAGCAAATCTTAATTTTGCCATTTTATATAAGGGACACTACTTTACTACACCGCTATATATAATAGAACTTGAGCATCCACAGATTTTGGCTTCCACAGAGGGTCCTGGAACCAAACTCTGGTGCATACCAAGAACCCACTGTGTATGCCTCCACATTTAACTCATTAAAAATCGTGTCTCTGATATCAAAAGTCTAAGAAACATTTGATTAAACTATGTAAGCCTCTGATTTCTCGCAGGGTTTTAAAACTTCATGAGAAAACTGTTTCTTTTTAGTTATAATACTAATTTTGAAACCTATGTACCTCCACTGGGAGAGGGCAGATCCTACCTCAGGGCAACAGACATTTTATGCCCAAAGGAACACTGCAGTCTACACACCCTCCAGCTCCATAATTTATCTGCCACCACAGTCTTTTACTGTGGTACAAAGGGACCATTTTGAGCCCTACGTTTCCAACATCTCCCTTCATTTAATTATATCAGATAGGTTGGGCTGACATGTCCAAGTCCCAAGCTTAAAATCAGATCCAGTTCATTTAAAAGGATGGGGGAACAATGCCAATAACTGAAAAGAGAATGGAAGCCATAATGTCAAGATTGGAAAGCCTTCCTAATGGATACCAAGGGCTTGGAGATTTAGGGCAACCAGCTTTGTTCGTTGTCTTTTTTAAAAACTAAAAATGTGAATAAATAGAGTGTGAAAAAGAATCTTTGAGGCAAGATCATGAAACAGAGGTCCTCATTAAATGCAGCCCTGGTGTGATGCTCTTAGAACAGGCATGCCTATAAATAGCACCAGTCAAGGGGCTACGCAGAGGAGGAAAATCCACAGGAGAAAAGAAATTACAAAGGTTTCCAAAGACAAAATTGGACAACAAACTCAAACGGATTTGCTGCGGCCTCAGACAATTAGTTGGCCATCAGCTAATCTCAGTGGTATTTCTCTGTGTGCAGTACAATTAAATTTGCATTTTAATGAAATCATCCCAGTCAAAATGGAATCTGCTGTTGAGATCTCTTGCATTTTCAGCAATAAGTGAAGTATAACAAGTGAAGGAACTGTTGCATGCCAATGAGTCATGGGGGAGAGGCACAACCGGCACGCTAACATCCGAAGTCATCAGAATGATTCCCCTTGGGTTCAGTATTGGAGAAATAATTCCAGCAAAACACGGTCAGGGAAAAGATTAATCAGGGACTCGGGGACAAATCTGTTGTTGAGTTTTCAAGTCATTTTAGACTTATGGCGACCCTAAGGCAAGCTTATCACAGGGTTTTCTTGGTAGGTTTCTTCAGAGGGGGTTCTAAGGCTGAGAGAATGTGACTCACCCAAGGTCACCCACGTGTTTCATGACCAAGCAGGGATAAAATGTTGGCGGCAAATGGCAATTTGGGGATAATAGAAGAGGAGGAAGGGACGAGCCCAAGTGTAGATGGATCGGGTGGTATCTCTTTCAATGAGAAAACTGGAACAAAGGCACCAGTGTTGAAGAACTATTCAAATTAACTCATCGGGTGGTCAAGTACAAAAGAGGGCAAAGCTCCTGCACCTTTAGTAGTTGTGTAGCAGATGGCATTCCAGTATGAACAACTAGGTGGACCAAAGGATTGTCCTCTCATACACAACTGTTAAATCGGGGGTAGCCATTGGGTAGCCCTCTAGAAGTTGTTACAGTGCACCCCCAGCATTCCTTACTACAGGCATTATTGGCTCAGACTGCTGCGAGCTACAGTTCAATACAGTACCTGGAGGGCTGCACAATTTCCATACTGAATATGGGAATATTGTATATTGTAGAGCGATGACGGTTGAAAGAATGATTCTCATAGCTCAGAACTACTGTCCTCTTCTGTTTCACTAGATGGAGCTCAACAACCATCTTCCCAGACACACACATACAACACACACACACACACACACACACACCAATTTGCCTTTGGTAACAGCTGAAAATCAGGCAGGAGAGCAGACCTCCCACTGAGCGGCATATTAATGGCACCACAGTCCTTCAAAACTCAAGCAGGGACCCAAGTAACAGCAATTAACAGAAATCAAGGTGAAGGAATGCATATATAGTGTGTGTGCGCAGGGGTTGCCTTGCTCTTTTTATGGCCCAAGAAAAGGTAGAGCACAGAAACAAACATTTTACCCGGGCTGGTGATCTGGGATCAGGCAGTATACAGGTTACATATCTGTTGTTTTGTGAGGCCTTAAACCATACCTCAAGAACGAGCGGGGTATAGTGCTTTGAGTGTTGAATGAAGACCCTGGAGACCAGGGTTCGATTCTCTGCTCAGCCACGAAAACCCACTGTGTGACCTTGAGTGAGTCACACACTCTCGGCTCCAGAAAACTCTGTGATAGGGTTGGCTTAGGGTCACCGTAAGTCAGAAACAACTTGACGGGACACAACGTCATAAACCATTTGTTGCTGTTAACTGTCTTCAAGTGGTTTTCAACCCACAGCGACCCTGTGGGTGAGACATCTGCAAGAAATCATACCTCGTGCTTATATTCCCCCCAAAAGACTTTTAAATGTTGTGGCCCATTTGGGGCGTTTTCCACCCCCAAAATACACAAAAAAACCACCCATAAATGCAATGGTTTAATTTGCCTGCCAGTGTCAGCAGCAGCACAAGTTGTTTCCTCTAAGGTCAGAACAAGATGCCCAGCCATGAGATTGATGCTGTGCACCTTGTTTTTAGCCTTAGAGGGAGTCACCTACACTGGTGGTGGTGGTGGTGGTGACAGGCGACACAGTGGGACACACGTTAACAGCTACCCAGCGTTGCTCCAGATTGCCCAGGTAACAGGAGGACATTGGGGTAGCTTTGGGGCCAGAATATACCAGGAAGAGTGTGGAAGAGGATAAGTCAATTGCATATGACTCTGTGTGTTCATCATGCATGCTGTAATGTAATGTTTATGTCAAAATCAGGGAGCCAGATACACAGAAGGAACTAAAAGAACGTAAAGGACACCAGCCAGTCCTCCACTGTTCAAATAGGCAAGGTCTTTCATGTCAGTAGTACTTGGGTACTATTGGATTTTTTTTTTCTCAAGTAGATACAAGGCATTAAAAAATAAGACTGTTTCATGGAAGGAAATTAGAGGCAGGTCACTTGGACACCATAATTTTTCCTTTTTCTCTGGAGGACAGTTCACATTGGGCCATAGGTTTTGGTACCTGAGTTGGAATAATCAAAATTGTTTTCTCCGCTACCTGCCTAACCACCTGCCAGTCTCTTATTTCTTTCATGGTAAGGCCATGCCTGGCATCTGGTGGGTTAAAATAAAGATTTGGACTTTTATCAGTCGGTACACTTTTCTCCTTTCCTTTCTGAATGACAGGCTCAGGTGTGTGCAACCTTTATAGCTATTCTGTAAAGAAGCAAACAACACAAAAATGCAGAATTGGGCATTCCTAGTTACTCCAGGGATGTGTGGCCCTCCAAATGTTAATTCCCGGCATTCCTCACTATTCAATATGCTGCCTAGGGCTGCTGGGCATTGCAGTCCTACAGTATTTGGAGGGCTCCCCACTCCCCACCCTGATGGTATGATGAAGTATCTCAGTTGCAAAATCCTCTTTTGAATGACACAGAGAACAAACAAGCAAGAATCCATTAATCAAATGGGGAACATAGCATTACTTGAGGATGTGATCATGTCGTATTTCAACCAGAAATGACAGAAAGCAGCAGAAAAGAAAACAGGAGAATACAAGAGCAGTTCATTCCACACGGCTGATTTTTTAAAAGAGGAATACGGAAGCTAATACGACACAGTGTCTGATGTCACTCAGACAAATTCCTGGATGCTTTCAGTATAAATGTTATGAGTCAGCCTGCTGGCTAAATCAACTTCCCCTCTACACTGACTTGCCATAGCAGTCTTGACAAGCTGAGAAGGCATATTAATACTCCATGTTTATACAGTATTTTGCGTACATTCTCCCAATAATCCTCACAACTACCTTGTAAAGTAGGTCACTGTTATTATCCCCATGGGACTGAGGCACAGTGGCTTGCCAAAGGCCACCTTGTGCCTCACTGCAGAGATATTTAAACCAGGGATACTCACAGCTGCTACATTACTCTGAGTCAAATTCATTCCCAGTGAGGTGTAGAAACGAATCCAGTCAAAATGGGAAATCTAATACAAATCACCTTCCAAAGAAGGAAAGGGAATCTTATTGATCAGAATACAAGAAGGGGCTCAGAAAAAACTCTATGGCTCTGGGTAGCTCTGAAACAGGAGAACTCAAAGTTTGGTTGAGGCTAGAAGCCTGGATTTTGAGGTTCCGCTCCAAGTGGTAGGGCAGCAGGGTTCATGATATGTTCCAGGGAACCCGGGAATTTCTCAGAAGCTGTTCAGGGCATCCTCAAAGTAAGGATAGATCTGTAAAGATAAACCCATTCCTCCAAATTGCAACTTGCTTGCTCACTCCTTCCCCTCTCTCCCAGCAGTGTGCAGTTTCAAAGAGCGATGCACGGTTTTTAGAATGTATTCACTTCATGCAAAATGTTGGGATGGTCCAACAGGCCTGGCCAATGCCCAATGTGAATTGTGCATGTTCTAAAATTTTATCCAGAAGGTATATCTCTACTATTAGGCGCAGTGAGATAGCTGCCTTATAGCATTGCTAGGTCAGGAGCATCGCAAGCCCTGGGATTTCAAGGCGAAAACCTGAGGCCTAGGGATGACCCCCCTTTTGATGTCCTAAGAGGTGGCCCTGATGATGTGATCAAACATGATACATTAAGCATCAGCCACAGTTGCGCAGAATATGCCATTTCAATCAAATATATCAAGCCTAACAAAGAAGGAGTGCATACACAAATGCACATACTTTTCAAGGCACTGTTCCCTCCATGAGTTTCTTCCACTTCACCTAGAAGGATGGAGAAGGGGGGCTGTCATGCATGCAGATTGTTATTTACTTTCTTTGACAGTAATTCTTTTATTACCAAGAGGAGAAAGAGACATTTCTAAGCTAACAGACTGTTCTGCTTCTGCTGACTTGACTAACTTAGGGCTGCGTCTGCACTGCAGAAATGATGCAGCTTGCCACTGCTTTAACTGCCGTGGCTCAATGCTATGAAATTCTAGGATTTGTAGTTTTGTGAGAGACCCTTGGTGCCACAACAAACCGCAAATCCCAGGATCCCATAGGATGACGCCATGGCAGTTAAAGCAGTGTCAAACTGCACTAATTCTGCAGTGTAAGTGCATCCTAGAGTACTATACACTATTATTTTGGGTGATGCTGGAAGGCACCATCTGCTACTCTGCCTCAGGTAGCGTGATGTCTTAAACGTGGCCTCTGTCCCCAGAATCCTTTGAAGCAAGTATTCAAAGGTTTCTCAGCGGACAAGCTAAGGTCAAAAAAGTGTTCACTGAAGGTTGAAAGTTTAGAAACCACTCCCCTGGGAGAAACATATGGTGACTTCTAGTGACTTAGGGGTTCATTCACATGTGGGGTTTTTTTAGTGTGATTATAAATAAATATAATAATAATAATAATAATTGTTCACACTACAAAATCACATCTCTGCACATCTCTGCGAGTTCAGTTGCTCAAACTTGTCAGCACTTGAATAAAGATGGAGTCAATGATGTGAATGTATTAGAAGTACATGCACTGGTCTATGACCATAATAAGGATTCCTTCCTTCCTTCCTTCCTTCCTAGCATGGTTCAAGGCATACTGAGTTTTATTGCAGTTTATTCTGGATCTGTTTGCATCAATTATTCACATAACTGAGAATGCAAATCTTTTAGAAAACTATGGATGGGAAATGACATTGGGTTAAGTGGGGTGGTTTGGCAGCCCTCCCCCCAAAAAACTTAATCGGATGCATTCAAAATGCATGTGAACAACAAAGATTCAACCCAGATTCTACCTGGATTATTTTCATTATCTGACAGGAAACTGAGATTATTTTTTTCTGTTTTCTGGTTGCCGGATCCAGACAGCACCATCCTGTCTCCTGCCATGCACTCTCCGTTATTCAGTGATCATGAAGATAAATCCATCAGTCTCACACCATCTCAGTTTCCCCTTCGTGTGGATAATGAGATAATAACATTTGCCATCCTCATCAGCATTTGCGCAGATCACTTTAACATCTTTTGTTGGAAGAGAGGACAAAGGATTATTGTTATACTTGAGTTTTTGCTCTTTGCTTTCCTCATGTGAGGTCATAATCCTGTGTGACATCCCAGTGGGTTGTGGCGGGAAATGGCTGTGATGGGGACATGGGATTATGTCTGGGGAACCCACAAAGAAAGCCGACACTGGGAGGAGACGTATGTCAGAGAAAATCGTCTTAGTGACAGAAACCAACAATTGAGGAGGGAGGCATGGGGGAGAGTGGCCACTGCAAAGAGGGAATCAATGGGATTAGTACATATACAGCCGGCCCTCCGTATCCACAGATTCTGCATCCACGGATTCTTGAAAATATTCTAGACAACAACAACAACAACAACAACAAAATCCCAAAAGCAAACCTTGATTTTGCCATTTTATATAAGGAGCACCATTTTACATGCCTTTCTATACAATGGGATTTAAGCATCCATGGATTTTGGTATCAACATGGAGTCCTGGTAGCAAACCCCAGCAGATACCACGGGCCCACTGTATTTCAAAATGAAATGTGTGGCTACCACATCTGCACTTTATTTAAAGCCAGGAAGTCTACTTTTCTTTCATTTTCCCCGTTTTCATACTTACACCCTAATGGGGATAGGTTGCCATACATTCTTTTTAAACACACATCTTCTCAGTTGCTAAATGTTCTTGTAAAATCTTCCTTCTCACTTCACAGTGGGTGCATCTACACCGTAGATAACACCACTTGCCATGGCTGTATCATGCAGAATAGTGGAATTTATAGTTTAGCGAGGCACCAGCCCTCTTTTGCAAAGAAAGCTAAAGTCTTTGTAAACCTGAATGGAGCTACATGGGTGGAGCTACATAAATTCACCCTAGACAATGAGGAAATGGAAATAGTTAAAGATTTCCCATAACTTGGATCAAACATTGATCAGAATGGAGACTGCAACCAAAAAATGAGAAAAAGACTATGAATGGGGAGGGCAGCTATGAAAGAACTAGGAAAAATCTTAAAGAGCAAAGATATACAACTCAGCACTAAAGTTAGAATCGTACAAACCATTGCATCCCCCATCTCTGTGTAAGGATTGGAGAGCTGGACAGTGAAGAAGAAAGTGGATTAAAAAATAAAATAAATAAATAAAAATAAATTTAAAAAATTAATAAATTCATTTGAGATGTGGAGAAGAGTGCTAAAGATACCATGGTCAGCCAAAAAGACAAACAAATGGGCCCTTGAACAGATTAAGCCACAACTGGAAGCCAAGATGATCAAATTGAACTTGTCATACTTTGGCCACATCATGAGAAGGCACAACTCATTAGAAATGACAATAAGGCTAGGAAAGGTAGAAGGCAATAGAAAAAGATTGCATGCTAGATGGTTGGACTCATTTAAGGAGGTCACTGGCCTGAATCTACAAGACCTAAGCGGAGCAGTGGAGGACAGGAGGGCTTGGAGATGTCTCATCCATTGGGTCACCCTGAGTCGAGGTCAACCTGAGGACAGCTAAGAACAACAAACAGTAGGTAAAGTAGTGTCAAACTGCATTATTTCTACAGTATAGATGTGTCCAGTGTGATAAGAGGTGAGCTAGTGTCCCATTGGGCAAAGAGCTCAACCTGAGACCATTTGATTCAACAGCCACCTCGCCTGCTCTTACCTATTGTACTCCAGTCTGATACCACTTTAACTACACTTTAACCTACAGATATACTCCAGTCTGATACCACTTTAACTTCCACGGTTCAATGCCCAGAGTTGTAGTTTGTTGTGGCAACAGAGCTCTCTGAAAGGCTAACTTAATCACCAAACTACAGTTCCCAGAATTCCACAGCATGGATCCATGACAGTTAAAGCAATGTCAAACTGGATTATTTCTGCAGTGCTGCCCCAGCCTAGGATTCTGGAGACTAGGGCTCAATTCCCATGAAAAGCATTATTGAGATTGCAGAAGTTGTACTCTTTCAGCCTTAAGAGAAGGCAATGGTAAATCTGAGCAAATCCTGACAAGAAAACCTCATGACAGCTTCACCTTAGTGACACCATAAGTCAGAAACGACTTGAAGGCACACAACAATGAACAACAATTCCTGCATTTCCTTCTTTTGGTCTATTTGGAATGATAAGCCACCCCAAACCATCTTTGCTCTCAAGTTGAGGATCTGCTATGAGCTCAGCTTTTGACACTGATGTTGCCAGAGATCTGAGCGATAGATCCAGGTTGCTGAAGACGAACTATGTCTCCCCAAGAAAAATGAGTGGAACAATCTAACCGGAGAAGAGCAATCTCTAGAGCTGCTGTTAGTAAATCCACTTGGATTGAATCAACCCAAAATACCTGCCTGAGCTGGTGTTCCTCACGTGGGTTGCACCACACCTGTCTGATATCCAAATACCTTGGCTCCCTTCACACTTATTGCACACTGATTCCATTTTCACTGTCATGGGTATGTCTGATGAAATTCTGGGACTTGTAGTTTTCATAGAAGCACCAAAGGAGGAGCATCTGGCTAAGGATCCTAAATCTCCTCCCTTCGCTGGTAATCCCAGGATTCCATAGGATGGAATAACAGTGCTAGAATTGTCTACTGTGAACAAGCCCCTTATACCCAATTTCCCTTCATCGTTCTGTTTAGATAAAAGAGATGAGCCAACTTCACAGGGGGCAGAAGTTAAAATAATTTTTGCCACTTTCCTCAAATATCCTTTTTTTAAAAAAAAAGGAATAATGGATGTTGCAATTAGACCTGTGATTGGGATGTGCTTGTGTGGATAATTTCCTCTCCTCTCTTGCACAACCCCATCGAGTCTAATTCCAGGCCCTCGGTTTTTTTAATCCAGCACACCCTCCCTTCTCCAGTATCAGTAAGCGAGACAGCTGTCTCTTCCCTTGCTAATACAGTCAAATCCCATCCCAAACTCCCCGGCTGCTGGCAAAGCCAAGCTTGCAACCCTGGTCACAGCAAATATTAATTATATCGAGCTGGGTAAACAGTTGGCCTTTTATTATAATTAAGAGGGATGATTTAATTGGGGGAAAAGGTGAAGGGAGGAAAGGGAACTCAGACAAACTTGGGTGACCCAAGGTCTCTGGAAAGCTTCATCACCAGTGCAGGCATCTTGAGCGTTTGAATCAACACAAACCCTATGAAGGTAGTCCAGTGCTGCTGCTGCTGCTGTTGTTGTTGTGCGCCTTCAAGTCAGTTCTGACTTAGGATGACTCTAAGGTGAACCTATCGCGAGGGTTTTTGTGGTTGAGAGTGTGTAACTTGCCCAGTGGGTTTCCATGGTCGAACAGGGAATCGAACATTGATCTCCAGAGTCAATTTTCACATTGCTACATCTCATCCAGTTTTACAGGCCCACAAATGCTGGTGTGCATAGTCCAATGCAGTCATCTGAGCATTAGCCTATTGGCTGAGAGGAACATTTTATAGCAGAGAAGGAGGTGACATAATTGCACTCATCAAATAGCTAAAGAGCTGCGAGACAGTATGGTACTGGTTTGTTCTCTGCTGCCATTAAGTCATTGGACGGTTTTGGTTGAACATTAGAGGGAATGTCTTAATGGAAAGAAAGATTCAGCACTGGAACCAAGATGGTGGGATCTCTTTTTCTTGATTTCTTCAAAAAGAGGCTAGATAGCTACCTGCTGAAGGTCCTAAACTGAGCAGGGGGTTGGACTCCATGGGCCATGAGGCCACTTCCGACTCTATGATTCTATTATTCTATGATTATCTATAACCTTTGAAAAGAATAGAAGCTACCATGCTTTGCTGTTCTCAGTGCATCGTGGTCTGCTCTGTTTAGACCTGAATTATTAGTCCATTTTCATAGTTCTCCATTCATTCACTTGAATAAATTGTTCTTCCTTCAGGCAGCTATACCTGTTCCTGCTGTGAATGCCAGGTCAGGATTATGCCAGGCCCTGAGATTTTAGAGCTAAAACCTAAGACCTAAAGATGCCCTCTTGTAATGTTAGAGGAGACAGGTGATATTTCAAGAATGACGTTCCAAGGAGTAGCTCCTAATGATGCCATTGTGCATGACACATCACTCCTCAACCACGGTTGCACACAGCGTGCTACTGAAATAAAAATGCACCAAGTCTAACAAATGGGGAATATATGTATGTACATACATTTTCAGGAGGCGTTCTTGCCCTGTGATTACTCCTTCTTGACCTGAGAACTAGAGAAGAGAAGCTAGGCCCTGAGATCTGGCAGTCCCAGTTCCAGGAGACGTCTGATCTGGCTACAGTGACACAGACCTAGGTTACACATTCCCATTGGGAATTCAGCAAGACTGCTTTTGCAAAGTGTTCAGAAATGTCAGCAAGTCCAAAATGTTACGACAAGGCTGTTGGCCTCACCTGTGCTATACTCTCTGCACAGTTTGAAGCAATGTTTATGATCTGTAAAGACTTTTAAGACTTAGGCAGGATGCCTGGGGAGGGCGGAAGGAGTGTATTTCTCATATGCACCTATCCAACTTTTCAGATGTTAAAGGGAAATCATGGGAGTTTATCACATGGGAGGAATTTCTCTCAATTGTGAATGTAGCCAATTCGCAACTACATGAATTCGCTAGTTTAGTGAATTTACATGAAATCTGATTGCGTTTGGAATGCATTCAGAATGACTTCCCATTTCCCAAAAATGACCCCCCATTGCCCGAAATTGCGTGAGATACACTCATACACAATAACATGAAACCCCATGATTGCGTTTGGATTGCCATTGCATTATACCCCCAAATTCCATCGTATGATAAAGTCCCTCATCTCAGTCCCAGCATCTCCATGGGAACTTTCATGGATTGTATTTATTCATATGACCCTATCCAACTCTTCAGATCTTCAGGGGACATCCTTTTCTCATTCCCAGCATCTTTATGGAAAATTTCATGGACTGTACTGCTAATGTATCATGGATTGTACTTTTTCATATGACCCCATCCAACTTTTCAGATCTTCGGGGGACATCTTTTTCTTAGTGCCAGGATTTTCATAAGATCTTTCATGGATTATATTTTTTCATATGTGCCTATCCATTTTCAACTCTTCAAGAAAGATCTTTTCTCAGCCCCAGCATCTTCACAGAAACTTTCATGGACTATATTTCTTCATATGACCCTATCCAAGTTTTCAGCTCTTCAGAGGAGTTCCTTCTTTTGGTTCCACCACCTTCACACGCATCTCTGGTGAGGACATGAGAGAGGGCCTTCTTGGTATGGTGCCCAGTTCGGGATTCCCTTCCAAAAGAGGCTAGGTTGACCCACTCCCTCTTGTCTTCCTGCTGGTAAGCAAACACATTTTTATTCAAGACATTTAGCAACTGACTGAAGGGGCATTTAATGGTCATTGGAGGAGGTCTACTCCCACTAATGTATTTTGTTTTTCAAACACATGTAAAACATTTAGTTGTTGTTCAGTTGGTGAATTATGTTATTTCTTATTATTTGATTATTTTATTTATTTTTATATTCAGTTTACATCCAGGATATAATTAAAAATAAATAAATAAAATAATCAAAAATAACAACTCATCCTCACATATCCCTACGCATCCTTCCTTTTTCTGCAAGGAATCATGATGAGGCCCGCCATTTCACTATCTGCCTACAAACGCAATCCCTTTTGGACAAAACCCATTTTCAGAAAATGGGTGAGATTCAATAACTCCCCTCTGCCCAAGTGCTGTTCTCCTAATTTATATCTCAAGGAGCACCTTACAACATTTTTTAAAAAAAATATGCAAAGATAGATATACATATGGAAGACAATCTTTAGAGGGGAAAAAATCCTGAAAACTGTAGGATCCAGAACAGCCAAGTTAACACTGGGGAGTTTATTACATGGGAGGAATTTCTCTCAATTTCGAATGGAGCCAATTTGAATTCACATAAATTCAGAATGCGTTCAGAATCACTTCCCATTGCCCGAAATTGCGTGAGATACACTCATACACAATAACGTGACACCCCATGATTGTTTTCAGATTACCATTGGATTATACCCCCAAATTCCGTCATATGATAAACTCTTGAGTATATTTAGCGGGCATAGAATGTTGACTAAGGGACAATCCACACATTGAGAATAATGTGTATTTCCTCCTATTTTGCCTCCAAATATGCAATGCCTTCAAAATTTTGGTTGCTGAGCTATCAAAATGCCATGTTCTGCTTTTGCCAAAACAAAAGCAACATCATTTGCAACATATAGAGTGAGGCATGTTTGTATTAAAATAAACAGACATCTTTATCCTCTTAAGGGAGGGCAGTTCCTAATACATCCTAACTGTATCATTTAGTTTGGGCTTAAAGAGAGGAAAGGATTGGGGGATGTGAGAAGGCATGAAAGGGAGAATTGTGGCCTGCTAAACAGAAGCACCTCACCCTTCGGTATTTTGCAAACTCCACTTATACTTGACAACATATCCCGTTGCAGACCAGTAAATAAACAAGTAAGCAAACATGTAAATAAAATCCAAATAAACAGCAGAATGTGTATGTGCAGCAACAGAAATCACAGGACAAGAGAACTTTGGAGCTAGGAATGAGATGGAGATGGATGAGCAGATAATTATAAATATTTTTTAATACCAGACAGATTCTAGTCCTGGAACAGATCCCATACAGGCCCTCTTTTAAGTGATGAATTAATGCAATTGCCTCTCTCTCTCTCTCTCTCTTTCTCTCTCTCAATCTCTCTCATTCTCAGTGAAATGGCATCCCAAACAGCTGGCATTTGCATGAAATAATTCACAAATTGGGAGAGGAGAGCTGTTGCGCTGTGCCAAACAATCTCCAGAGAGAATTCCCCAAAAGAGAAGGCACCCAAGCCTCCATGAAACAACATGGAAAGATAACTCTACAGTACTACAGAACCCTATAAATTAAGAAATGGAAAACCTCTTCATGCACTAGCATCTCAATACAGTGGGCCCTTGTTATCCATCGGGATTTGGTTCCAGGACCCTCCGTGGATAACAAAATCCGTGGTTGCTCAAGTCCCATTAAATATAATGGCACAACAAAATGGTGTCCCATATATAAAATGGAAAATCAAGGTTTGCTATTTGGAATTTATACTTTTTAGGAATATTTTCAAGCCATGCATGCTCAAATCTGTGAATGAAAAATCCGTAGATAAGGAGGGCCAACTGGAATCACTCACCTTCTGGATTAGTTAAATATATGTGCTGTCTTTCCCAGGCCCTGGTCCTTGGTGCCCTGTCCTGTTTCATCTCCAGCACAAAGTCTTGTCTTTTTTGGTCTTTTTTCTTTTTTTACACTGCAAGGACAGACTCACTAGAATGAGGAATCACCAGCACATATTTGGTATCATAAATAGGCAGCAAATTCTTGTTTATGTATTATTTTTGTACTTATACAGTACTTCCCCAAAGGGAAAGAGTCCTTCATTCCCAATTATATTCTCATTTCTGTGTGACCTCTCTTGTCCAAGTCAACCATCCTCAACCTGCAGTCCTAGGCATACATGCTTGGCAGTAATCCTTATGGAGACCAGAGTTTGATTTTCAGCTCAGCCATGAAACCAACTGGGTGACCCTGGGCAAGTCACACTCTCTCAGCCTCAGGGGAAGACAATGGCAAACCTCCTCTAAACAAAACCTTACCAAGAAAAGCCCATGATAGGTTTCCCTAGGGTCACCATAAATTGGAAATGACTTGAAGGCACACAATAGCAACAACGAGAACAACAAATCCCTATTGAATGCAGTGGGGCTTTCTTCTGAGCAAACATATAGTCATTGCTCTATCCACAGATTCTGCATCAATGGATGCAACATCCATGGCTTGATAATATTCACACACCACAACAACAACAACAACAACAACACCCTCAATCTCACCCATTTATATAAGGGACAACATTTTTACAATGGCATCATATATACTTTTACAATTCCATTGATTATTTTATTTTATTTTATTTTATTTGGTATCCATGAATTTTGGTATCCATGGATTTTGGAATACTTTAGGAGTCCTGAAACCAACCCCCAGTGGATACCAAGGCCCACTGTATATTGGTTTGTGCCGTCATGAGCTGCTCAAAAATGTTTTGCCAGCTGGTGTGGGCCATGGGAAGAAGGCTATGGTGGCTGATGGCTCCCATGTCAGAGGAACAATAAATCCTTTCTGGGTTAAGTTTGAATTTCCAGAGTGTGACAGTAGCTATCCAAAGTGCTGTACCCTATACTGAAAAGAAGTTCAGCATAGCTGTCCAAGGTGCTGAAATTATTTGGGGGGGGGATTTCAGTACCTTGGAAAGCTCTCTTAAAATCCAGATTCACCATCCCACTCTCATGGATGCTCCCTATGGCCACTGGTAAAAGGAGAGCAATGAAGTAACAACAACAACAACAACAAAATCATCACCTTGTGTTGGATGAGAAAAGCCATAACTTTTATGGGTACAGTTTAGACAGAACTTTGGCACTGCACGGGGTATAGATTGACTTGTGGGTGATGCCCACTTGGACATTATTTTTGCACTCCTTCATAACCCTGCTTTGTCTTCCATCAGGTCCCTCTTCCAGCTTTTCCATCTGACCTTCAGAATGACTCTTCCTGTCCTCCTCACTAAGGACCTCGCTGGAACCAAAATGGCAATGTGCAAAGCTGTTTTGTTCTGATCTCTGCCATTCATTTTAAAGTTTCTTTCCCTGCTTTTACTTCTCTGAATTGTTTGAATTGCTCCAAGTAGCTACAGTTAGCTGAATTTCTGTAAACTACTGATCTTGTTCAGACTTGGTTCTAACAGGGAGAACTTTTTTGTGTGGCTAATAGAATTTAAATTTTATCTCCTGGATTTTAAAATACTTTGTCTCCCAGTGCCACGTGGCCAGGAGGAGGAGCGGTTTCCCTGAATGGATATCACTCCATACCATCTCTACTCAGAACAACACCAAGAACATTTTGACAAATAGCATTTATTTCTCCTGCATGATTATTCACACCCTTGCCTGATGAAGAAACCAGTGGAGCTTGGAAAGCTTGCAACATGTATGTTGTGCATTTTGGTTGGTCCAATAAAGGGATCACTGTTTTGTGGATTTTGGATGTTATTATACTTTGCTATATGGCCAACACAGCTATCCTGGATATTATTCAGAAGGGTTTTGTTTTTATTACATTTCTCTTTTCCCTAGACATAGCGAGAACTTAGAGGTTTTACCTGTTTTGTTTCCTGGAAGCCCATGCTTTCCTCTTACCTTTCAGCACCTTTGTACGCTCATGATGGGCTAAGAGAGGAGAACTGGCAATCCAACAATCTTAAAGACTAGTGGTGGCTGCTAGCTCCCACATCTAGGAGGGAGTGAATCTGCTCCAGGTTTTAGTCTGAACTGCAAAGGAGCTTTTCAGGGCTTAAAACCTATGGACAGGGGATTCAGTAACTTGGATACCTCTTTTAAAGTTCAGATTAAAACCAGATCAAATTTATCTGCTCCAGTTACATGGGAGATAGAGAGTCAGCATGTCATAGTGGTATGAGTGTTGGAATATGACTCTGGAGACCAGGGTTCAATTCCCGCTCGGCCTTGAGATCCACTGAGTGACCTTAGTCAAGTCAGAAGATCTCAGCCTCAGGGAAAGGCAATTGAAATCCTTCTCTGAACAAAGCTTTCCAAGAAAGCCCATGATAGGTTCATCTTAGCGTCGCCCTAAGTCGGAAACAACTTGAAGGCACAAAACAACAACAACAATAGATATTCTTCTATTTTCTTTCCCTATAGTCTTCTTTCCCTACTGAGACAGGGCTGGTGTGTTGGTTCACAAAATGGGGTATTTTGTACCATTCTGCAAGTGATCAAGTGTGGTGTAGTGGTCTGAGTGTTGGACTACTGCTCTGGTGATCAGGTTCAAATCCCCATTAGGCCATGGAAACTCACCGGTTGACCTTGGATAAGTCACACTCTCTCAGCCTCAGAGGAAGGAAAAGGCAAAACCCGTCTGAACAAATCTTGCCAAGAAAACCCTGTCATAGGGTCACCATAAGGCCGCCGTAAATTGGAAATGACATGAAAGCCAACAACAATGACAACAACAACAGGATGTATAATTATTTTCCAGCATCATTCCCTTCCCTAAACACTGGGTAACCTTAATACAAAACTAGACCACAGCTAGAGTGTTGAAGACCAGTTAGATCAGTGTTTGTATTTTCCCCACTCCATTTCTTAGTGATGGATCTCTATATCACTTTTCTTCCTTCCCCATTGCTCACACCAATCCCTTCCCTGAAACAGGGCTGGTGTGCTGGTTCATGAGAAAATGGGGTATTTTGTACCATTCTGCAAGTGGTAACCTACTCACTTTTTAACTAGCTGCTCTTCTTTTGCCTTTTGTCATCAGCCGGAGGTGACGGTGCTTATCTCCACGGCTATGAGAACAGGCTTGATTTCAGCTTCTGTTTTCCTGGGATGGAGAATAAATAAAGGTAGGTTGAAGTACCACTGAGAGCAGATGCAAGGTGCATTCCCCTCACCATAGACTAAGTACGGTGAGTTCATGTACATCACAGAATTGGAAAGGGGGGGGGGGATGCTGAATGGCAGACATGAACCCCAGTGTGTTTTTTCCCCCTAGAAATGAAGCACTTCCATTTGACCTATTGATTTTCAAATAGAAAGATACAAGAGCAAACCAAGTCATTTTTTCCACTTGAACAATGAGTGACCCTACTGCAAAACTGGGCCAAACCCAAACAGTTGAGGACCCGTTAGAGCCATATTTCAGTTTTCCCCACTCCGGTTCATCATGGTGGATCTCTTTATCATCTTCTCTTTCCCCTGCCCCCACCAATCTCTGCCATGTGTTGGTCTCCAACAGGCAACCTTCGTCATCTCGCAGCAGAGAGCAAATGGAAAGGCCATGGGCCGGAGGGAGAGAGAAAGAGAGAGCAAAAGAGCACACCAAAGAATAAGTTCCAAAGCCATCCGCTGCGTCTTTCCTTAATCAACTCTTCTTTGCCTGGGGCATCCCAAGAGAGAGCACTCAGGAAAACGGAGACAAAAGCACAGAAAAGAGTAATGGACCAAAACTGGAATCAGAGGCAGAGAAATGGGGGAGAGGGGTAGAAGGTGTGAAGGTAAAATCTCTCTTCTCTCACTTCAGAGCAAAGTGTGCATAGTTGGGGATTCCTCTTACCTTGCATGGCTCTCCTCCCAAAGATGTCTTCCAGAAACTAACAAAAGTTAGGAAACTTGCACAGGCACAAGCGATTCTGTTGCCTTCAGGCACCATCGCTGTGTGTTCTGAGGAGTCTATATGGTGAATATTAAGAAAACAAAAATAACAAAAACAAAAAAACAAACAAAAAAAATGGTCATGGAAGAACTGCATGAATTCATCCTAGAAAATGAAAAAAATAAAAATACCCAAAGTTACTTTGAGTCAAACATTGATCAGAGTGGAGACTGTAGTCAAGAAATCGGAAGAAGACTAGGACTGGGAAGGGCAGCAATGAAGGAAGTAGATGAGACAGCAAAGTCATAACACTTAATACTAATGTAAGGATTGTCCAAGCTATCATATTCCCCTTAACCATGTAGGGATGTGAAAGCTGGACAGTAAAGAAAGCCGACAGAAAGAAAATCAACTCATTTGAGATGTGGTACTGGAGAAGAGTGCTGATGATACTATGTATGGCCAAAAACACAAACAAATGGGGTCTAGAACAGATGAAGCCTAAACTCACCTGAAAGCCAAGATGACTAAACTAAGGCTGTTGTACTTTGGATATCTGATCACCTCTCAGTCTTCTCAATCTTTTAGTCCCTCTGCCATAATATTATAATTAGGATGGGCTCATTCAATGAAGCTGAATGGTGGATAATTTAGGACTAAAAGAACTTTAGAAGAATCCGTCCTCTCCCTCTATTTGCAGCAAGGAGGGGCAGCCAAGTAGGGGAACAGCAAACACGGTGTTACTCGATGGGCTTCTTAGTCATGCTCAAAGCAAAGGACACTTTGGAATTCCTCCTGGACAGAAGGTTGAAAAATAGAATATGTCCTGGGAAAGGAGGATATTTTATCACCCTGTGCAAGGGGAGTGGGAAAAAATTACAAAAGCTACCGTTAGGTACAGAGGTGTAGGTTTGTGAAGGTGGGTAAAATCTGGGAATTGAATAAAATTTTCATTTGTAGGAAAATTTTCATATTGGGGTGGGAGCAAAGCCCTCATTTTGCTCCTTCTGTAGCTCCATCCTAGCTAGGTAAAACCTCAATAAAACGCCACACACTGGGAAAGAGAACCAAATCTAGAAATCTCAGAGGCAGATCAGGGAAATGTACGGACCAAGCCTTCAATTAATGTGATTTCAATCAAATTTAAAGAGCATCCAGTTAAAATACTTCATGTGTGACATCTCACACCAGTATACTTAACATATTTATTTGAAAACAGATCTAACTCTCGGTGGGCGACATTGGATTTGTCACTTATTGTGGGAATGTCCTTTGATGAGCAGTTTCTGAATAGGTATGCAAAGGGATCTTGTAGCATCTTTGACTCACTATGCAAAATAAGTTGTAGCATAAGCTTTCAGAGACTTGGGTCCAAAACACACTGTAGAAATAATCTAGTTTGAGACCACTTTAACTGCGCTGGCTCAATGCTAGGGAATTCTGGGAACTATAGTTTCTTCAGACATTTAGCTTTCTCTACTGGAGAGCTCTAGTATCACAATAAACTACAATTTCCAGGATTTTCTAACACTGAGCCAGGGCAGTTAAAGTGGTCTCCAACTGGATTATTTCTGCAGTGTGTTTTGGATCTTGGTCTGCTTCATCTGAGGCATGGAGGGTACTGTTTATGGTTAAGTATGGGCTTTTGTTCTGGTTTTTTAGCCTGAGATTAGTCTAATCACAGTATATAGTACAGTATATATAATCACAGGAAGTATATAATAATGTTGCCAGAACTGGTTTACTAGGGAAGGGGTGCTTTTGTTTTGAGAGGATTGTGTGTGTAAAAACTGACAAGTTATCTCACACACAAAAAATAATACATTTCCTATGCCTAGCTGCCCACCTGGCAATAGCACAAAGCTGGAAAGCAGCAAACAGTATCTCATTGTTGAAAAGCAAAAAAAAGGCTGTGGTCTTTGGTTCTGTCAAATGCAGGAATTAAGAAACTGTCGTAAGCTCTTTGGGTCCCAGAATGGGGAAAAGTGGGGAAAGGAGGAGGAGGTGGGAGGAGATTCATATTCATAGCGCATTGACAAAGTATGATATTCAAGGTACATGCACATCTGTCTGTATCTGGGTGAGTTTCCTGACACATGGATTTCCATCTGGCTAAAGCTGAGGTCCTCCAGCAGATTTCAAAGAGACAGCCACGTACACATACGATACACTGAAAGGGCCTGGGGCAGTGGGGATGGAGGAACCTAACCAAGAAAAGTGGCCTTAGGACATGGCAGGCAGCTCTTTGAAAACGTTGAAGCCCTGTGTGTGTACAGGCTAGGAATCATTAGTAAAAGGGTCAACAACAACAACAACTGCCTAATATTGTGATACTGGTCTACAAATCTATGGTGTGACTATAGCTGCAGTAATATTCCACGTAATTCTGCTCACTGCATTTCAAACACGGGGGGGGGGGGGGTTGACCAAAAAGAGGTGACCACAATGATCAAGGAGCTGGAGCAACATCCATATGGGGAAAGATTATGTTTGTTGTTGTTGTTGTTGTTGTTTAGTGGGGATGGGAGACAAGTAAGAAGGACAAAACAGGAGTTTGTGAAATCATGTATGGTGTAGATCAAGCAGCTGGGATAATTTTTTCATAGAATTATAAAACCATAACATTGGAAGGGAAGTGCCACGTAGTCCAACTCCCTCCCATGCAGGAATATCTGACTAATGCACTTCTGAAAAATGCCCACCTCTGTTTAAAGACCCTCCAAAAAAGAGATTCTACCACCCTCCGAGGAAAACTATTGCATGACTGAATAGTAAAGAAGAGTTTCTTAATGTAGGTGGAATTGCTTTTCCTGTAGTTTGAATTTACTGATTTGTGTTCTGGTCTCTGGAAGCAGCAGAAGACACACTTGCTCTATCTCTCCTACGTGGCATCCCTTTATATGTTTAAAGATGTGATTACCATCATCCTCATCATCCTCATCATTTTCCCCCAGATTGAAACTCAAGGTGGCTTACACCGATTTTTTTTTAAAAAAATTGTTGAACATCCACAAAATACAAAACTTAGAATACAAATAAAACAAAGATTAAAACCATTTTATTTTATTCCTCATATAGCCTCCTTTTCTCTCAACAGGAGTCCAAGATGGTTCACAAAGCAAATTAAAATAAAAGATAGCTTAAAAAATAATTATGATAAAAGCAATCGCTCAAAGTTCTTAAATAATAAGTTGTGCAATGAAAAACAGCTTGAATTGCAAACAGTTGACAACCATTGAAAACATGCTCATGGGCATGAAGGTCCAATGCCTCTTTCCTCTGTCCTAGGCACTTCTTTGAGGGAGAAGATTCAGCATGTTGGACAGTTCTTTGAAAGTCTGGATTCATTGCTCCAATAGTGTGGAAGTCCCCTGCTGCCTTGTGTTGTAGAAACATAGAGTTGGAAGAGACCACAAGGGCCATCCAGTCCAACCCCCTGCCATGCTGGAACACACCTCGACTCATGGCAACTCTACGGATGAGACATCTGCAAGAATCCCTATCCTCCACTGCCCTCAAGCCCTTGCCCATAACCCCCCTGATCAAGTCTATCCATCTGGTCTGTGGCCTTCCTCTCTTTCTTCTATCCTCTACCTTTCCTAGCCTTATTGTGTTTTTTTTTTTCTAGTGATCCATGGAAAAAATGCCTTCTCATTATGTGGCCAAAGTACGATAGCCTCAGCTTGATCATCTCAGCTTCCAAGGAGAGGTCTGGTCTGATCTGTTCAACGATCCATCTGTTTGTCTGTTTGGTATCCTAAGTACTCTTCCCCAGCCAACCATAAAAGTGTAACCATAATGGAAATTTTAAAGCTCTGGTTCTTTTGGGCAGTTTAATGGGCCAATAAGGCCGTGATATATATGGAACAAACATGGCAGCTAAGGCAGTGTTATAGATATTTAAACAGTCTGAAATACCCCCTCCCATTTTATGTAAATATATTTTATATAAATCCAGGTATCAGGTTATTCAGATGCTTGGTGTGGGCAGCTGGCCCAGCAGAGGACCACCATTTGTATTGATTGGGTACCGACAGGTTTTTATGGCACATTTATGGCACGCTGGTGGAAAAGGTGAAGGGCATAAGGACAATCACTGTTTCTCTCTGGTTTCTGACAAGTCTGGTATTGCATGTCTGATGCGGAAGGTGATATGTACCTATTATGACCATTGGTAACATTATCCTCTATGCATTTGTCAAATCCCCCTTCATAGCCACCTACATTGATGGCTACCTCTACACCTTCCACAATTAAATTGACACACTTTTAAAGATTTCAGTCCTGAATTTCCCACCATTCAGTGAATGAGCCCATCCTAATCATAGTGTTATGGTTAGCTCCATAAAGGGATGAGGAGGATATCCATGTTGGTCACTAGTGGTCATGTTGGCCACTAGCTAAGTACAGCAGCCTCCAAAATCCACCCAATACAGATGCCTTTAATGTGTATTTTGTGCATTTGGGTTGGCCCAATAAAAGAGTCCCTGTTTTGTGGATGATGATGTTGATGATAATGGTATCCAGGGGTAGCCATGTTAGCCATATAGCAAAGTACAATAACATCCCAAAGCCACAAAATGGTGATACTTTTATTGTATATTTTGTGCATTTTGGTTGGCCCCATAAAAGTATCTCTGTTTTGTGGATGGTGGTGATTACGACGACGATGACAATGATTATGATATTTCAGGGTAGCTGTGTTGGCCTCCATATAGCAAAGTATAATAACCTTCCAGATCCATGAAACAATGATATTTTTATTATGTATTTTGTGCATTTTTTTGCCCCCATAGAAGTATCACCTCTTTATGGATGGTGGTGGTGGTGGTGCTGGTGGTGATAATGATGATGATGCTATCTAGGGGTAACTGTGTTGGCCACATAGCAAAGTACAACAACCTCCCAAATCAAGGATGCCATTATTGTGTATTTTGCACATTTCAGCTGTCCCCACAAAAGTATCACAGTTTTGTGGAGGAGGGTGGTGGTGGTGATGATGATGATGATGCTGTCCAGTGGGATCTCTGTCTTGGCCACACAGTAAATTATAACAACCTCCCAAATCCACAAGACAGGGATCCCTTTGTGTATTTTGCGCATTCCAGCTGTCCCTATAAAAGTATCACTGTTTTGTTAGGATGGTTCTATTGAATTAATGCTTTTAATTGTTTTATCATAGTCTGGTGCATTGTAATTTGTGATTATTTTAAGGAAGGGGGAGTATGAGGTTATTTTATTGCGTATATGGTTTTAATGATGTAAGCCACCTTGATCTTATTGAAGAGGTGGTCTAGAAATAAAAATGTATTGTTATTATGATTATTATTATTATTATTATGGGGGAGGAGGAGGAGAAGGGGGAGAAGGAGGAGGAAAAAGAGGAGGGGGTGATGGTGATGATGGTGATGATGTTGGTGATGATGATGATGGTGATGGTGATGTAGTGGTGGTGATAGTGATGATGATGATGGTGGTGGTGGTGGTGGTGGTGATGATGATGGTTATAATGGTGATTATGGTGGTGGTGATGATGATGATGGTGGAGGGTGATGATGATGATGATGGTGATGGTAGTGGTGGTGATAGTGATGATGATGGTGGTGATGATGATGATAATGGTGGTAATGATGGTGATGATGGTGACGATGATGGTGGTGGTGATGATGATGATGATGATGGTGATGGTAGTGGTGGTGATAGTGATGATGATGGTGGTGGTGATGATGATGATGATTATTATTATTATTATAATGGTGATTATAGTGGTGGTGGTGATGATGATGGTGGAGGGTGATGATAATGATGATGATGATTATAATGGTGATTATGGTGGTGGTGGTGATGATGGTGGAGGGTGATGATGATGATGATGATGATGATAATGGTGATTATGGTGGTGGTGGTGATGATGATGGTGGAGGAGGAGGAGGAGGATGATGATGATGATGATGATGGTGATGATGGTGGTGGTGATGATGATAATGGTGGTAATGATGGTGATGATGGTGACGATGATGGTGGTGGTGGTGGTGATAATGATGATGATGGTGGTGGTGATGATGATGATGATTATAATGGTGATTATGGTGGTGGTGATGATGGTGGAGGGTGATGATGATGATGATGATGATTATAATGGTGATTATGGTGGTGGTGGTGATGATGATGGTGGAGGGTGATGATGATGATGATGATTATAATGGTGATGATGGTGATGATGATGATGATAATGGTGGTAATGATGGTGATGATGGTGACGATGATGGTGGTGGTGGTGATAATGATGATGGTGATGGTAGTGGTGGTGATAGTGATGATGATGGTGGTGGTGATGATGATGATAATGGTGATAATGGTGGTGGTGATGATGGTGGTGGTGGAGGGTGATGATGATGATGATGATGATTATAATGGTGATGATGGTGGTGGTGATGATGATGATAATAATGGTGGTAATGATGATGATGATGATGGTGATGGTAGTGGTGGTGATGGTGATGATGATGGTAGTGGTGATGATGGTGGTGAGGTTGATGATGATGATGATGACGATTATAATGGTGATGATGGTGGTAGTGGTGATGGTGATGGTGATGGTAGAGTAGTGGTGATGATGATGATGATGATGGTGGTGATGATGATGATGATAATGATAGTGGTGATGATGATGATGGTGGGGGGTGATGATGATGATGATTAAAATGGTGATGATGGTGGTGGTGGTAGTGGTGGGGATGATGATGTCCAGGGGGAGCAAACAACCTCCCAAATCTCCAAAAAAGGAGTTGGGGGGGAAGTATGGGGAGGGGGGTGAGGAAGGGGGGGTCTGGGTTTGCCAGGACTGGCAGTAGAGAGAGGGAGGTGGGGTGGGACCTGCTCCTGCTGCTGCTGCTGCCAGGGAAAGGGCTGGCGCCTGCTGGCTCTCTGCTCTCTGCTCGTGGTCCAGGAGAGAAGAAGAAGACGAAGGGGGCCACCCCTCTCTGCCTCTCTGCCTCCCCCTCCTCCTTTGGCCCCTTTGCAATCCTCTCCGAAGCATTAAAGCCCCAGGACAGCGGAGGATTGTGTGCGAGAGGATTTCCCTGCCCTCTTGGCTGCCAGCACTAAGTCCCTGCCAGAGACAGAGAGAGACAGAGAGAGAGAAAGAGAGGGAGATGCCAGCCAGGGACCCCCGCCTCCCCCTCCCGCAGGAGGACCAGCCCAGGAAGGAGAGGGGCTCCCCCGGGATCAGGTGAGTCAGGGGGGTGGGTGGCAAGAAGACCCTGCCTCTGAGCATGGGCAGAGTGCAGCCCCTTTGGTGGCACAGGGTGCCTCCAGGTAATGGAGGGGTGGCAGGAACAACGTGCCTCTGAGGATGGGCAGAGGGCACAGGGTGGCTTCAGGTGGAAAGGAGAATTCTGGTTGTCAAAGTAATCTGCAACAGTAGAAAGGGGTGGTAAGAAAACTGTGCCTCTGAAGACGTGCAGAGTGCAGCACCTCCAGGTAATGGAGGGGTGGGAAGAAGGCTGTGCCTCTGAGGATGTGCTGAGTACATTACCATTGAGGCATTGGGTATGTGCCTCTGAGTATGTGCCTTTGAGAATGTGCCTCTGAGTATGTGCAGAGTGCAGCACCTTTCAGGCACAGGGTGGATTCAGGTAATGGATGCATGGCAAGAAGACTGTGTCCCTGCGGATGTGCTAAGTACAGTACCCTTGGGGCAGAGGGTGGATTCAGGTGGTGGGTGGGTGGGTGGCACAAAGACTGTGCCCCTGAGGACGTGCAGAGTGCAGCACCCTTGGGGCACAGGCTATAAGGGTACTCACCACAGACTCAGTGACCCAGATGTCTTACATTTTCCACCTTCTGTCCAGGAGGAATTCCAAATTGTCCTCCATTTGGAGCATGGCTAAGAAGCAGCATGGATTTCTATTTCTAGGAGTGTTTCCAGCATTTAGTTTGCCAAGGAGATAGTTCTTCTGGGGTTGATTAGTCTTGGGTTTCAATACAGGCGGTACTATCCCTCCCATCGTTCCCCAGCCCTAACAGGAGTTGTAGTACCACCCTTCCAGGGGACTCCAGGTTAGGGATCATAGAATCCAAGAATGGTAGAACTTGAAGGAGCTCAAGGGCCATCTCTTCCAACCCTTTGCTGCGCAGGAATACACTACTAAAGTCCCAAACACACTGTAGAAATAATCCAGTTGTGTGAACTATAGCTGTGTGCGACATTGAGCTTTTTCTGTCAGAGAGAGCTCTGGTGCCACAATAAAATGCAATTCCCAGGATTCCTCAGAAGCCAGGGCAGTTAAAGCGGTCTCAAACTGGATTATTTCTGCAGTGTGTTTTGGACCTAAAGCTCTCCTAAAATATGACCATCCAACTTCAGCTTAAGGATCTCCAAAGAGGGAGAGTCCACCGCTGTTCCAGTCCCAAACTCCTCTTACAGGAAAAATGTTCTTACATGGAATCTCTTTTCTTTTAATTTGAATCCATTGGTTCGTGTTCCTAATCCCTGGAGCAGCAGAAAACAAGCTCCCTCCACTTTCTACATGACATCGTTCAGATATTTGAAGGTGGCTATCAAGTCACCTATCAGTCTTCTCCAAGCTGAGCATACCCAGCTTGCCAAGCCATTGGTTGTAGGACTTGGGGATGGGAGGCAATGGGATGAAATAAAGAATCAGAAAAATTATTAAGGGCAGCCAAACTGCAGAAAGATGCCTTCTGTCCCATAGGGACGCAAGCCACCATACTAGTGTTCTTGGGCAGCTCTTCCTCCGTTTCCGTGAGCTTTGTATATAGGAGAAAGTTTAAATGGATCATGCCCAAGGAAAATGAGTATGCAAGGGAGTGCCGTTTGGATCAGATCTGATCCGATCCCCAGTCAGCCTTGTGCTGAGAGGTCTGGGTTGTCTTCTTCTTCTAAAACCCACACCTGCTCCATAAAGATACAGCCAGGTACAGAGACCTTGAGCTTGTCTTTGGCTGTCAGGGCAGCCACCCCATATTTTGCTTCGTTCAAATGGGCGCTAAAAAAAGGAGATGGCTCATTTCTCCCATTTTGCAGATAGGCAAACCGAGGAACCAAGGAGAATTTCTACCATGGTGCCTCACAGGCACCATCACGAATTCCAGATGTAGACATCAATATAAGAAAGAAACTTCACCACTTTTGAGGCCTGATCTGAATATAGGCAGCAGAAGGGATAAGATCTTTAGTAGAATGATCAGAACAGGGTCAGCAGCGCAAATGGCCCATCCAGGCTTGTTCAGGCTGAAACAGCAGCCCTGTTTTGGTAGCCAATTCCTAGCAAACAATGGCAGACTGCTCTTAGGAGTTTATCACATGGGAGGAATTTCTCTCAATTGCGAATGGAGCCAATTTGCAATTACGTGAATTCGCTAGTTTAGCAAATTTACGTGAAATCTGATTGCGTTCAGAATGTGTTCAGAATGACTTCCCATTTGCCCAAAATTGTGTGAGATACACTCATACACAATCACATGAAACCCCATGATTGCGTTCGGATTGCCATTGCATTATACTCCCAAATTCTGTCGTATGATAAACTCCATAGAAAGAACAAACACCAACCAGTCACTTGGGGAGGGCAGGATCTTTAGGGATGCTATTGGAGCAGCAGCATCACTTTTGAAACCCCTGAAGCAACACCAACCCTACTAGATTTGGAGGTGCATGAAACGCTGCCTATGTTTGGTTATTTAGGAGTTTATCACATGGGAGGAATTTCTCTCAATTACGAATGGAACCAATTCGCAATTACGTGAATTCGCTAGTTTAGCGAAATTCCGTGAAATCTGATTGCATTCGGAATGAATTCAGAATGCCTTCCCATTTTCCAAAAATGACCCTCCATTGCCCGAAATTGCTTGAGATATTCTAATACGCAATAATGTGAAACCCCATGATTGCGTTCAGATTGCCATTGGATTATACCCCCAAATTCTGCCGTATAATAAACTCCTTAGTAGTTGTGTGTCTTCAAGTAGCTTTGGACTTATAGCAACACTAGATGAATCTATCATGGGGTTTTCTTGACAAGATGTGTTTAGAGAGTTGTCTTTGCCTTTCTCTGAGGCTGAGAGAAGGTGATTTGCTAAAGGTCATCTAGTGGGTTTCCATGGTCAAATGAGAATTCGAATCCTGGCCTCTTGGAATCCTAGTCCAACCTGCAAGCCATTGCACCACGCTTCCTCTTGGTTCATTATTTTGTTATTACTGTATTTTTACTTCCAGGAAAGACAAGCCCTTATAGGATTTTCTGCTTCATGAGCAAAAATAATTGGGCTTACTTTAGTTATTATGCCCCTTGACCTAAGTATGTATGCCCTTTCTTTCTCCAACTTGGACAAATATCTGATGAGCTGCTCTCTAAGTACACACCATGGTCCCCTGTCCTCTGCAGTTTTGTAAGAGATATTGTGGGGCACATCTGATATCCAAAGTTTTGCAATGACCCTAAACAAAGCCCTTGGGAAAGCAGAATGCTGGACTTACTCTGATCTGGTCCTGCATGCTTTTTCATATAAAAGGGTAAAGCAAGGAGGCATAGAAACTACATGCAACAGGTTTTTCATTCTGAACTTGGAAAAGTCACCTTGTGGATTACAATTCCCAGAATCCACTGATTATGCTGCCAAATTCTGGGAAATGTAGTCCAAAAATGTCCAAGCACAATTTTTAGGCTGTGGGTGTAGCTACACTGTAGAATTAAAGCAGTTTCTCACCACTTTAATTGCCATGACTCTATCCTACAGAAACCTGGGATCTGTAGCTTGGTGACATATTTAGCCTGTTCTGTCAGCTCTGGCACTGCCTCTTCAAACTACAAATCCCAGAAATCTGTAGGCTAGGATCATGGCAGTTAAAGTGGTATCAAACTGCTTTAATTCTCCAGTGTGGCTACACCCTGTGCCTCTGGTGCTGCAAAGCACACATGGAACTGGCGACTTTGCTTGGCCAGAGTGGAATATACCATTAAAGAGGAGGTCTGAGGTTCATGGATCGCAGCTGGCTTTGCTTCGCTGGGCATTTGAGTACTCAGTACCTTGATGTTAGTGGTCCCATGAAAGACTTTACCGTCAGACTTTGTGGAGAGCAGGATGTACTAAAAGAAATCAAAAGGGATGAAAGGTTCTTCTCAGGTGCCCAACTCCGCCAATAATATTAGGTGTAATCAATAAGAATTTGAGAAGAACCAGGCAATTTCAGGAAAAGGTCTTTGTCTCTAAAACAATGAAAAGCATATTTTGGTAGTAGAGCCCTCTCTTGGACACAGAAAAGTCTATTACATTAGAATAGATGATCTCACACCTTGACCCATGGACAAACAGTGGTCCGTGAACATCATTCAGATGGTCAACAGAAATGTGGCAGAACAAGAGGAATAATTGAACTTTGCCTTACACGGATTTATTTATTTTTACATAGCAGCCATTTTGACCAGGGTGAAATGATCAAACAGACTAACAAATTCCTGGCTCTGTGATTTTCATTATATGCTACTATCACATTCTACTAAAAACATTTTTTCTCTAAAAGTGTAGCACTTGAGGGGGACTTTCTCAGTGGCCCAGATCTAGGTTCTAGGATTTTCATAATAATGCACTGGAACTGATGATGAAGGAAAAAATGTTATTAAAACATGAATTTGGTATGTGCTTTAATTTACAGAAAAATGTAATTATTAAATTATCCACTGATATCCCTAGTATTTTGCAACATGTACACCCACATAATAATGGGAAAGGTAGAGGATCTCTCACACTATTTATTATATTGTCACTTATATCAAAATCCTAGGGAAAGATTCCTAGGACAGATCATGGCTTCCCTACAGAAGGTTCCTTTTGTGAAGATATGTTGGTCACTGTCAGATTGTGACCCATAAATCACACAGCGTTGTTTACTAAAGCTGCAAAAAGTATGCATATAATCACTCTGAATGCTATTGTGATGGACTGTTTTCTATTTTATTGCAAAATCTATCTTCTTATGTGGCTTACCATTGCTTTCTGACAAATACAGTACAGGGTTGACTGACTGACATACAAACACAAAAGGTTTTGAGAACTGATGCCCTAAAAGATTCAGTCCTCCTTCCGGGTTGGACCTTTCCCTCTTTATCTCCCTCTGTTCCCCTTCATCCCAGTCCCAATCTCAATCTCTTCCTTCAATAAAAGTGTAGCTGGATTATTGCACTCCACAATGCAGATGGAAGCTCGCAGAACTGAATGCTCCATCATCCACAAAACCATTCCTTCCACATCTTCTGCTGAGCTGCTAGACATCAGTGTTTGACCTCAGAGTTTGTTTTTTCCCCTCATTCTCAGGAGGAATATAAATCTAGTGAGGAGCTCTGAAATGAGGATGTTTGAGCGTTGGAATACGACTTTGGAGATCATGGTTCGATTCCTCACTTGGCCAAGGAAACCACTTGGTGGCCTCAGGCAAGTCACATCCTCTCAGCCCGAGAAAAGCTTGTGATGGGTTTGCCTTAGGGTTGCAATAAATCAATGACTCGAAAACACACAACAACAAGAGTAAGGAACAGAACAGGGATGGATGGCCTGTTCAGACAAGTGAGATGGTTACCTTGAGCAGCCGATGGTTACCTTGAGCAGCAAATTGCGAGTTATTCGTTATTACTGGATTTTCTACTGCTAGGAATGGAGAGTGAGGTTTGTGGGAATTGCTTCAGGTGAAAGGTGACCAGATGTCCTCCTTTTCCTCCTTTTCAGTCTTCTGTCCTGGAGGAATTCCCAAGTGTCCTCCATCCTGAGCATGACTAAGAAGCAAGAATTTAAATTTGTATTAGCATTTTTAGCTTTTATTTGGTATTTTCCTACATTTTATTGAACACCCTACATTAACCTCCTTTGTAGTTATCTCCTCTGGTCACCCTGTTCAGGTGTCCTAATGACTTGGCCACAGAGGTGGACAGAAGGATGCTGCTTGCTGTTTTACAGGCTGCAAAATCTCTGGAGCCAGCCCTTAGACTACAACGAAGGAGGCAGACTGTTTCATGTTGGGCTTGAGAGCTTTGCTATGAACTCCCACCGGTATCCACTAGCGTCTGCACACTCACCCCTACCATGGGCATCCTTGGCTCCACTAATGGGCTCTGCTGCTCCCCCACTAGATTCTGGCTCTGGATCCTCAGTTCTGCCTCTTCTCAAGATCCACCTGGATCCCAGGAGATTTGGCAATCCCTAGTCATGGACACAATGTGGGCCAGCATAGTGTAGTGGTTTGAACATTGGAGTAGGACACTGGGAGACCAGGGTTGGAACCCTGGCTCGGTCATGGAAACCCACTAGCTGACTTTCGGCAATTCTTATTTGCCAAGAAAATTCTATGGTAGGGTTAGGGTCCCCATTAATCAGAAAATCAGAAGGCACACAACAACAATAATAACAAATCATGGACAAGATCATAGTGTTAAGTGTTAGACTAGGACATTGGGAGACCAGGGCTCAAATCCCCACTAGGCTGCTTGGTGACCTCGATCAAGTCACGCTCTCTCAGCTTCGGAGGAAGGCAAAGGCAACCTCCTTTCTGAACAAATCTTGCCAGGAAAACCATGTGATAGGTTCACCTTAGGGTTGCCATAGGTCTGAAATGACTTGAAGGCAAACAACAACAAATCACAGACAGCTAGCAGATCAATGTCTGGAGTTGTGCAGTGTCCACACACACACACGCATACACACAGAAATGGCTGGAGGCCCTTCAGTCAAGTCTCAGTACACTGAGATCAGGCTCCCTGCCTTAGCAAAACGTGCCTGGTCCCAGCTCTGGCGCAACAGAATCAGTCCCTAGGTCAGTGCAAATCATCTGAAATGCAGGACGTTGACCTGGATAGGGCTGTAGCTCACTTGTAGAGCACCTTCTTGCCACAGCAGAGGTCTCAGATTCAAGTCCTTGCACCTCCAGGTACAGCTAAGTTTCTTGACAGGAACAAAAAAGTCCCTGGAGAGCTGGTGCCAGTTGGCACAGATGATACTGGGCTCTTGCAAGTATCAAGACCAAGCATGCTGGGCAGCAAGCTGGGCAGTTGCTTGAGTCCAAGTCCACCATGGGACATTGGGAAGGCCATTGGTCTGGCACAGGAGGCAAGGGAAGAGGTTTGCTGCGGCAAGGCACCCCAAAGCAGCTTTTCAAAGACTGGTTCTTTGTTCTCTTCTGCCCTCAACATGGCTGACATCCCTCTTCCATCCCCTCTTGGATGTCAGCCTGGCTGAATGCTCCTTTTTTCCTTGTTAATCCTGTTTGGAAGGAAGGGACCCTCTGTTTCATCCCCTGCCCCCAGCTTGATCCCCACAGACGCGTTCCCTTCTCACTGCCTAATGCACTGAGCCATTATCCCAGCAGCCTGGGCTTTGGCACCAATCCCCTTTCACTGGAGAGAGCGAAGCACATCACTTTCTGCTTTAATCAGCTGCATTTCAGCTACTGCCAGAGTCACAGAGGGAGGTAAATAAAATCACACACAAAATACACCCAAAGTGCTCAAAAAATCACTACACCCATCATCTTTCCCCTTGCTTCCGCCAAATCCATCTGCTCTTCCTTCTCACAACTTTTGACATTATTCTCCATTCCGCATTTATACCATTCCTCCTTTTCTCATCTCACCCTCTTCTGTAGTCCTCTCTTTCCATTTCAGAATCCAGGAATGGTGTGCTTTCCCTGTATAGATTTAGTACATAGTAAATAGTAGATTTAGAACTCCTCTGAATTTCTAATACAGGGGAGGGAATCCAGCTTCCTTTATTGTTTAAATGAAGCTTCTGTTCTTTAAGGTTTTAGAGGAAAGCTTGGAAATGCTTCGGCAGATGCTAGTGACATTCGAAGCATCTGGATTCAGGGGGCTTTTGGACCATAAAATTCAACACTCACAGCATGAGAATAGCTCTTACACCTTTGTTTTTCCTTCTTTCTGCAGACTCTGCCACAGTTTGCATGTATATGTGTCTTTAAGTTGCCTTTCGACTCATGGTGACCCCATGAATTTCATAGGGTTTTCTTTGGCTTCTAAGATCAGACTAGATCTGGTGCCTTTACTGGTTTCTTATTTCCAAAGGCTTAGTTCTTGTCAACATTTGGAGGAAACTTGGGTCTTCTTAGAAAAGAGGGGATGATAAACTAGCAAATATGTGTAGTTCTGTCCAATGTATTCTAGATGGTGAAACATTATTTCACTTCCCCACAGACTTCAACATGTCTTGGGATGCCCCTGCAACTAACAAGGTATTGTTCAAAAACAGGACCAGGCATACTTTGTGTTGTTTGGGGTCTACTTTGGTTCCCCCCCCCCCAGAACCCTAAGATCTACCAAATGGTGGAATTTTCTGGTGGGAAGAGAATCCAGGAATATGTGCTAAGAATCAGAGCTCTCCTGCCATATTCAAATATCCTATAATGCCTATCCCAAGCTTTTCTTTTCTCAGCAATATAATTTAGGGCAGGGGAGAGGAGTCATTTTGTTGCCATTGCTGCAAAACACAACTAGGAGAATTCCCTGTTGATCTACTCCAAATCATCAGTAGATCTAGATCTTTCTATGCTCTGCCTCATCTCTAAAGTAGCTGCTAATGCCATCAATTCACACTACATACATATAATTCTAGAGCCAACATAGTATAGTGGTTTGAGCATAGGGCTATGACTCTGGAGACCAGAGTTCAGTTCCTTGCTCAGCCATGGAAACCCACTGTGAAGTTTATCACACTCACACTTTTCCCGTTCTGTTCCTGTTAACAAAGCGGACAGATCGTGAAAGAGGATAAGGACTAATGCTACTGCATTAAGTGTTCTTAGTGATATGTGAAAGTGATTGGATCGATTGCTATCGCACACCATTAAGGGAGAAGACGACCTGTTATCATTCTTGGACCTGGCTGTGAATGGATATTACTGCACAGCCAGGTCTCTTCCCAAGCGCAACCTGTTCTTTCCAATGTTTTTGTGCATGCATAGTTCTAAAAGAGGATCTTGCACGAAGTTCAACGGGAGGGCATTTCTACAGTTTCCCTGGCCAGCCCAAGGAGCGGATGAGGAGGAGAAGGCAAGAGGTGCCTTGGCCCCTCTGAGACCCCTCATTCCCTGATCCTTTCCTGGGCATCCGAAGGAGAGGATTGGGGAGGAGAAGGCAGGAGGTGCCTTGGCCTCTCCAAGACCCTTTGCCTCCCTGATCCTTTCCCTGGGCAGCCCAAGGAGAGGATCGGGGAGATTTGCCATCCTGTCTTGACAAGAACAGTAGTAAGGGAAGGAGATGATAAGTCAGGAGAAGGGGTTTCACACCACGTCATAACATTAGGGTTCGGATGGGGATGCACTCGAGACATCATAGATATCGCACACAGCAGGGAGTAATGGCCTCAGAACATTTTCTGGGAAGGGAGGACAGAAGACACTTGTTGGAAACATTTCACATGAATGGAAGGGAAAGGGAACCGGGTGAAAATGTCTTGCTAATGAGGCTATGCGATAAAATTTGTTCCGTTCCAGTCGCATTTGAACCTCGAAACGTTTTAAAAACTATGTGCGATAAACTTCTGTGTGGTGACCTTGGCCAAGTCACACTCTCTCAGCCCCAGAAAACCTTATCATAGGTTCATCTTAGGGTCACCATAAGTCAGAAAAAGCCAGTGATACCCAAAAATTTTACCTTTGGGACCCCCCTTTACTTCGACATGCAGATGTTGCACCAATGTAGTATATGAAAAAAAATTGTTTATTTAGTGTGTGTATCTTCATTCACCTACCTATTCATGAATAATAATAATAATAATAATAATAATAATAATTTTATTTATAGCCCGCTCCTCTGTCATCAATTGGATATTTTAGTATTTTACAGTATAAGGAAATAACATTGTTCAAATTTGAACAGTTTTATTTCAGTAAATTCAATATTTAACTCCATGCTTGTGTAAATCTGACACCTTAAAAAGTTGGGAAGAAGAACAGGAGGAGGACAAGAGATCAGGGCATCCGAGTCTCATGCCTCCCCTTGAGCAACTCTCACGCTCCCCTCCCTGGGTACTACCCCTCCACTTCTCATAGCTGTTTTGTGTTGAAGACAGTGCACACTACAGGGGAAGGGGTAGGACTGGAGACTGAACCAACATCCAATTTGATAGTGTACAAATTTGCAATGTGAGGAAATAAGGTTTCCCTGTTACCCATACTGGGCTTGATTCGTTTCTTTTTGGTTCATTTCTTTTTCTGTTATGACATCCTCACTTCACTGTCCTAACAAAATAAAATTTTAAAATCTTCACGAAGAGCAGATACTGACGATCCCTCTACCACAAGAAGAGCCCCGTTTTCCTAGAATTCAAAGATGTAGCCGTATTAGTTTGTAGGGTCAGTATTTAGAGAGATCCTGTAGCATCTTTGAGCGTAAAAGAAAGAGGTTGGCACCATGAGCTTTCATAGACTTAAGTCTAATTCCTCAAATGCATCCGAGGAAGTACACCTAAGTCTATGAAAGCTCATGCTGCCAACATCTGTTGTCCTAAGGCAACTTGGCTGACTATAGTCATAGGGCTATATGTAAAAAAATATTTGTTTTTGCAGTACATAGTAAAAAAAATGATTAGTTTTTGCAGTACATAGTTTTTTGTGGGGTTTTCGGGCTATATGGCCATGTTCTAAAGAGTTTCTTCCTGACGTTTCACCAGCATCTGTGGCTGGCATCTTCTTTCTCTGAAGATGCCAGCCACAAATGCTGGTGAAACGTCAGGAAGAAACTCTTTAGAACATGGCCATATAGTCGAAAAAACCCAAAAAAACTACGGATGCCGGCCATGAAAGCCTTCGACTCCACATTTTGCAGTAAAGTTCATTGGGCTTTTCTGGTTGTTGTATGTTGCCTCCGGACTTGCTTATTCCGGATCGGCCTTTTTAGTCATCAACGCGCTTGTAGTAAGCGTGGGATAAGTCCTTCCTGAATCTTTGTTAGCGAAGAAAAGCCAGAGAGAGAGATGTAGCCTCCATATCTAGTAATTTCATTCTTTTTTTTCCCCTTTGGCGGGGGGAGTGGTGGTGTTTGAAGCTGCTTCTTGGATCTGCACTAGGGAATTTTTGTTTTTAACTAAGGCATGGTTTACTAAGATGGCCCTATGGTCAGGAGGGCAATTTTTCTCCTATGAAGAAAACATGTGAAGACATGCCATTTCATTAATATATGATAACATTATACGAAGGGGTATCGTAAAGTTTTAATGATCACCTTTTTTAAAAATTGACAGAAAGTTTGTTTTGATTTGTAGTTGTTAACTTATCTCTATGTAGTCACTACCTAGATTTATACATTTTTCCCAGCGTATCTTGATCCTCCAAATAACTGATATTGTAGAAGCCTACAGATTGCGCCTTACGAGGGGGCATCATAAAGTAATAATTATCAACTGGAAGTTATTATGGCATATTGATGGAATTTTGTCAGTGTCATCAATGGTCCCTAAGTGCATGTTGCTGAGAAAATCAGCTCATTGTCTCCTTTATTTTTGGGACTGGCTCAAAAATCTTTGTCAGTCGCAATCTGCAGACTTCTACAATAATGGTATTTTGAGGGTCAAGAAATGCTGGGAAAAATGTGTAAATCTGGATGGTGACTACATAGAGATAAGTTAACAACTACAAATCAAAACAAACTTTCTGTCAAAAAAAATTTAGGGTGATAATTAAAACTTTATGATACCCCCTCGTAACTCTAAACAAATTTTATTTTAAAAGAAAGGAAGAGAAGGGAACATATTGTTCAAATGTGTCTCTGGATTTAAAAAAAACCAACTTGAAGGTGGAAATAAAAGGGGTTTTTAATTTAAAAATTTTTTTAAATTAAATTATTTTTATTCTTTTAAAATTTTCTTTCAAAAGAACATCACATCTCACCAAATTTTCTTCTCTAAAAAATTATTTTATTAAACATTTATGCCCATACAAAGCACCACCAACACACATCACACAAGATCAAAACATATACATAATAAATATTTACATACCAATGTTTCACATACATCCACTAACATACCGTCGCCTCAAAATCTTCATTCCAATTCTTTCTTCTACTTCACATTCTCAAACCTTTTTCTTTCTCTTTACTTTAACCTTCTCAAACCCTCTTCCTTCTTATGCATCACTTCCATTCTCATTATACAACTGTCTTCCATATTAAAACATTTATTTATTTATTTTCATTTTTATGCTACCTTTTTCCCAAAAAGGTACCCAAGGCAGCTCACAAGACAAAATCACTTTAAATAAAAATTTTAAAAAACAATTAAAATAACCTAGTTAAAACAGCATAAAATTAAGATCGAAAAGATTGGAGGCTTTAAACAGAGGTTGGATGGCCTTCTGTCAGGTATGCTTTGATGGAGAGTTCCTGCATGGCAGGCGGTTGGATTGGATGGCCCTTGTGGTCTCTTCCAACTCTATGGAGTTTATCAGATGACGGAAATTGGAAGTATAATCCAATGGCAATCCGAACACAATCATGGGGATTCACGTTATTGCGAATTAAAGTATCTCACGCAGTTTCGGGCAGAAGGGAAGTCATTCCGAACGCAATCATGGGTTTTACATTATTTTGTATTAAAGCATCTCATGCAATTTCAGGCAATGGGCAGGCATTTTTGGGCAATGGGAAGTCATTCTAAACGCATTCGGAACGCAATTGGAATTCACGTAAATTCACTAAACTGGCGAATTCACGTGAATTCGAATTGGGTCCAATTGGCTCCTTTCGAAATAAAGAGAAATTCCTCCCGTCTGATAAATTCCTATGATTCTATGATACAAAAGTTTTTTTTAAAAAAAAATCATCAATCCTCCTTCTTAACTCTTTCTTTCTTTTCTATTCCTTATCTCACTTACTTTAACATTCATCCCTACTTACTTAAAGCATTCTTCAAAACATTCACCTACACTATGAAGTCGAATGCTTTCATGGCGAAGATCCATAGTTTTTTTGTGTGTTTTTTGGGCTTTGTGGCCATATTCTAGAAGAGTTCATTCCTGATGTTTCACCAGCACTGAAGATGCCAGCCGCAGATGCTGGCGAAATGTCAGGAATAAACTCTTCTAGAATATGGCCACATAGCCCGAAAAACACACACACAAAAACCCTATATTCACCTACACTTCCTTACCAAATGTTCAATTTAACTACTTACTGTATATACTCATGTATAAGTCTAGAAGTTTTAATGAAAAATTTATCTTATCTACGAGTCAATTTAAGTACTGTATTATAACTCTTAGCAAAAAAAAGGAGCCATCCCCTGGTAAAAAGCAAAAGAGTAATCTGTCCTGGAAGCACATCCCCCCTCTACTCTCTCATCGATCCAATATTTAGTGTGACCACAAACATTTATAACTGCTTAAAGTTTGTAAGTTCTTTTCCTTTGTTTCACCCTTTACATCCTTTGTTACATACCCCTAAGTTTTACCCTCGACTTATCCATGGATCGTATCAAAATCAAACATTTTGGCCCCAAAACCTGCCCTCGACTTATACATGAGGTCGACCTATAGTCACGTATATACGGTAGGCTGTGTGTGTAAAGTGTAATTTTAATTTTGCTAGTTGTTTATGTCACAGCTGTCACCGTTATGTTACGTGACCTACAGGGATTACGATTCACGAGTAACATTAGTACAAAAAATATTACTAAGGAGATGTACAGGAATTACAATTTATGGGTAACATTATTACAAAAATATTACTAAGGCTCCTGTATGGTGTAGTATGGGAAGAGGTCAATGGGTGAGTTACCATACTCTAGTGGTAACACTTGAGATAACACTTGAAATTGCCACTTCATCCCACCTCATAGGAGGGACAGCCTTGCTATAACATGTACTACATAAAAGTTAACTGGACATAGGCAAGAATCCTGTTGGTTAGTCCCAACTGGATTAGACCCCCTGAATCCATGGTTCACACAGATAAATCCATGATCACATAGATAAATCCAATTAATTCAATGACTCTACTCTAGTCAGGAGAAACAATAGGATTTAGACCATAAAGTGTTGGAGGTAGTAGTACGTGGTGTGCTGAGATTATAATCACTTAATAACTACCTTAATGCGTGTAGTTTTGAGGAGTTGGGAGTAGGTGGGAGGTAGATGCTATCCTTGTTGGTTGGTATTTAGTGGTGTAAAAACTGAGGGAGGAAAGGAAGGAGAAAATAAGAAAAGGCCTCAGAAAAAGTGATACCGAGAAACTTTATGTCGAGAGGTCTTGTAGCACCTTTGAGACCAACTGAAGGAAAGAAATTGGCAGCGTGAGCTTTCATAGCCTTCAGTCTACTTCCTCAGATGCACTGAGAAACTTTATTACACTGAAATAATAAAAAACTGGGGTTGTGTCACTTTGATAGGAGAAGTGCACTCTGTTGCATCCCTGAACACTATGATGGTTTCACCTTAAGGTCACCACAAGTTGGAAACAACTTGAAGGCACACAACAACAACAACAACAACAACAACGTTTTTATTGAAATGCAAAAGGATCTTGTAGGGAGCTCTGAAACTGATTGAATGAAGGAAGTAGGTAATATGAGCTTTCGTAGACTTCAGCCTACTTCTTCAGACCTGTTGGTGCTGAAACATGGTAATTTGTAGGAATATATCCTTATAGATCAGTGAAACATCCAACACCAACACATCTGAAGAAGTAGGCTGAAGTCTACGAATTCTCATGCTACTTTTGAGGCTTTGTCTTTCTGTTTTTGCTTCCTTCCTTCTGTTTATGAGTCAGCCAATTTCCAGTGCTTTTCTTTCTCGTCTTCAGTGAAGGAATTATTTCCCTTACAGAAGATTTTTGGCCCTCAGACTCAATGCAATGAAGTAAAGCACAGCTGCCTCAGGCAATGAATTTGGAGACCTGAGAGAAACAAATTTGTTTGGATGGAGCATGTAGAAAGACTAGGAGGGGGCTTTTTAAATACTCTCAAAACATGAAAGTTGTTAGCAACAAAAATTTAAATTAAAAACTTTTTGCAAAAGCAAAATTAAGTTAGATAATATGACCAGGAGAGATGAATTTCATTGCTTTTTTAAAAAGCTGTAATATCCACAGTGAGTTTGACAAACCCACGCTCGACATAATCCTAATAAGTTTCAACTACTACAGGACACCAGTAAGTGCTTCAGTGTAGATGAAAGCTGACAGGCGCGGTTTATTCTGAGGCATTGTTTTAAAAATTTATATACATTGCATCCCATTTCATTTGTTCTTCTTGGTTTTAGAAGTTGGGTTGCTTTTAGACTTGGTCCATTACTGTGTGTCTGTGCATGTTACCTTGGCCTGGAGGATGTTGCTGTTGTTGTTCTTGTGTGCCTTCAAGTCATTTCCAATTTATGATGACTCTATTATGGGTTGTTCTTGACAAGT
Organism: Urosaurus nigricauda; assembly: GCA_034509955.1. Lineage (NCBI taxonomy): Eukaryota > Metazoa > Chordata > Lepidosauria > Squamata > Phrynosomatidae > Urosaurus > Urosaurus nigricauda. The sequence goes on along the minus strand of JAOEGL010000002.1, from coordinate 148,747,915 downwards.
CTTTTCAGAGGGGGGTTGCCATTGCCATCCTCTGAGGCTGAGAAATTGTGACTTGCCCAAGGTCACCCAGTGGGTTTCCATGGCTGACTGGGGATTCGTAGTCCAATGCTCAAACCACTACGCTATGCTGGGTCTCCCCAGTTTAGAATGGTGAGGAAAAGATACACATGGTTTTGACCAGTGGAGGTAGAAGCCATTGCAAAGTTTAACTGCACAAGCCCAATTAAACAAATGGATGTTGTCTATGGGTACCATTGCATCAGTGATGTAAGAGTGCAAATCCACTATGTAGTGTATTATTAACCTTTATTATTAACCTTTATTTATATAGCGCTGTAAATTTACACAGCACTGTATATACAACCATTTAATTAGACGGTTCCCTGCTCTCAGGCTTACAATCTAAAGATACACAACACAGAAGGAGAAGGGAAAGGTGGTGGGGAAGGGGATCAAATCCAGTAGTTCTTCACTCCCGTTGAGGCCTAAAGCAAGGCAGATGGACTGGAGGGAGGGCTCAGCTTCTTGGTTCTGCATTAGTTAGCAAAGTCAACATTAACAAAATTAACCCTGGCATTCATTTATAAAGTATGTCATATGCAAATTCTAGACATGGGCCACCACTGACCTTTATGATATTTTGGAAGCTATCATAATGAACACTCTTTGGATATTTATTATGGTCTTTTCTTGTTTGTCTTTAATCATAATTCTCTGATTACATTTTGTTTTTATTTTAGTTATAATTTTTATGAACATACAATCCAACCAATACAAAATTTCTCATTTCTGTTAACATATATTTTCTATTTAGATTTCCCCTTTAATTTTCTTCCCTTTCTTTTCAACTATAACTCACAATACATTCATACTAGTTCCTACAACTAAGCACACACCAAATCTTAATTATTCTTTTTGTTTGTTTGTTTTCATTAATACTGTGACACAACCTTATCAGTTAGGTTTTCATTACAATCCTCAGGCTTAAAAAAGGTAAAAGTAAAGGTATTCCCAACTGAAAAGGTTGTCAAGTTGTGTCCCACCACAGGACACCTTAACTTTCCTTCAAATTGCCCTCCTGTTTTTCCTTATTGATATTTACAAAAAGTGAGATGGTTTAACACCCCTACATATCTCAAACCATACATATCTCAATTAAACACCTTATATCCCTTCATCAGAGCCATCCTTCTTTACAAATATCCTATTTGCTTTTGTATATCCTATTTCAACTTTATATTCTTTGACTTGGTTTCATTAGATTTCCTTAAATTTCTAGCTGTGTTCCCATAATCGCCACTTTGCCCCATTTTATGTTCATAAATATCAGGACTTTTTCCCAATCTTTGTCAAACCCTTATTTTATCTGAGTTCAATTTCATTGATAATTGATCCAATTCCATCATATTGTGTAACTGTTTGATTACATTTTGAATCATGGAATATTGTCTGTGGAGAGGAGGGGATAATTTACTATTGCACCATGTAAATTTCTAATAAAAGATAATTTTAAAATTAACATTAACTTCTAAAATAATTCATTATTACTGACTTTAAGTTTAAAGAATAACTTTATAGGATAGTCTGCTTTTGTGACAATTGTAGAATGAATTTCTTGCATTAATTGTCAGTAACACACTAGGTTTACATTTTTGAAAAAACAGTTAAAATGACTACATGTAGCCAAAAAGGGTTAACATTTCCAAACAGTTTCTGCAAGTAATGAATTAAAGTAATATGAAGTGTTCATCATTACTCAGCCAATTAATGTTGGTTTATTAAACCACAATTTTTAACATTATTGTTCCAAAATTAATTAAGTACATGTGATGAATTGCATTTTTAAATTAATTACTTTCGAGCTTTGGGAAGGAGTGCCATTCAGATGGCATTCTTCTCATCAATGAATTTTGCAAAGCCAGGGATGGATGGAAACTTTGATGCTTTAGTGCACGGGTGGAGAATGTACAGACTTGCAAATTTTGCTGGATTGTAACACCCATTTGTCCTAGTTAGCAGATATTGAGTATCATGGGAGCTGAAGTCAAACAACATATGGAGAACCACGTGTTCTCAATCCCTGCTTTAAGCTCTTAAAACACCAACAATTCTTCACTTGGTCATTTGTGTGATTCTCCCATAAATTAGTTCCACAATGTAAAAGCAAGAGAACGAGCAAACAGAGCAATACCTGAAACAGATTTAAAGGATATTAAAGATAATTAAATTAAAACCCCTGCCCGAGGACTCACAGTTAATTCATAACCCTAGTCCAGCTCACCACCACCATCATTCCCCGTAGAAATGCTAGCATTCTTTTACCACTGCCTTATCTGATCCAGGGACCTTCTGAAAGTTTTGGTCTATGCGCCCATCATCCCCATCCATGTTGAGTGGAGGGAGTGATGAGAGCTATAGGCTTCCACATCAGGAGGACACCCAAGTACGGTAGGCTTCTTTGATGCTCATCTATCTGATGTCTCCCTTTCCCCCGAATTTCTCGGCCAGTCCTTTCTGTTTCAATAACTGACATAATAATAAAAGTGTATGTCTCCACTGGGGCTCCAAAATTGTAAAACATGATCACCTGAAGCTTCACGTGGGCAGTAACAAGGCCCTAGGAGTGTGCATTTCAGAGTGGTTTTGTTTGAAACAGTTAATTGCAATCTGTAGCCTGCAGGACCATTTGTAGACATTAATCTTGGTTGTTGTTGGATGCCTTCAAGTCATTTCCAACTTATGGCGACCCAAAGGTAAACCTAACAAGGGGTTTTCTTGACAGGTTTCTTCAGATGGAGTTTGCCATTGCCATCCTCTGAGACTGAGAGAGTGTGACTTGCCCAATGTCACCCAGTGAGTTTAATCTACCCAAGATAAAAAGTTGTGGGCAGATCCAGGAGATTAATTTCTTCCAAGGGGCTCTAGGCTGCTCCAATGTTCAATCTCTCTGCAAGGCCCTGAACTGTTCCAGCAGATCAGGGTCAGAGGGTGAGAAAGCGGATGGCATTCCTCCTGCTTGAGTGTGGAGTGAAGGGGGTATGTCTTAAGAACATGGTGGGTGAGTGTGCATGTGTGCATGCACTGGGAGGGAAAAACCACAGGGAAAGAAAAAGAGTGAAGCAAAGGAGAGGAAGAAGAGCTTGGAGGAGAGGCTAAGGGACTCAAACCAGGTGAAGCTGATACCTCTGATGTTGGCATTGGTACAACATCTCAAAGAGATCTCGGCTGCATCCACCCTGCCTAAATAATCCAGTTTGACACTAGTTTAACTGCCACAGCTCACCACTATGGAATTCTGGGAAATATAGTTTGTAGTGGCACCCGAGTATCTCTGAGAGAGAAGGCTAAATGTCTCATAAACCTACAGTTCCCAAAATTTAATAGCACTGAGCCACGGCAGTGAAAGTGGTGTCAAACTGGATTATTTTTGCAGTGCAGATGCAGCCATCAAATGTTATTTTAACCTTGTCCTGTTGGACATCGGGGGTAACCGTGTTGGCCATATATCAAATCCAGTAACAACAAAAATCCACCAAACAGTGATACCTTTATTGGGCCAATCAGAACACACAATATACATGTTGTGAGCTTTTGACACTGCACTAGTTTCTTCATCAGGCGAGGTGTTAAAAACCATACAGGAAAGGGGTAAATAGAGATGTTAGTCATAGGCCTGCATTTTGCTGTTTCTGTTCTCAGTTCAGATAGTATAGGGAGATATATATTTCTTGCAGGCTGGAACCTCCTCCTTCTGGCCATGGGGCTACTGGGAGATTCTCCAGGAAATTTAATATCTATTTGCAACACACACAAAAAGATACTTCCTTTGCAATCCAGTGTGTCTCCATCCTGCCCTGATGGATCACACATTGTCCATTCAATAGTGTTCAGACACCTTCCAAGCCAACAGTATCCATTTTCAGCCATGATGAGCACCCACGGTAGAGCGTATTAGCCATTTTCATCCACAAATCACAACCAGAAGTCACTTCCAGTTGTGATTTGAAGTACTGATACAGTATTTTCAGAGTTGAGGCTGCTGAGGGGGTCTTATGAGCAATTTCACTGTTCTTGGAGGCTGAGTGACATGGGAAAGGATTTTTATGGTTGACATATGGGGAGTTGTTTTTTCCCCCCTTTAACCTAAAAAAATGGAGAGACGTGGAGGCTTGCAGAAAAAGGTATTGGCAGCCATATGCTGCCTATGGGCCACATTTTTTCAATCCCTGTCCTATGGACACAACCACATTATTTATGTACTTCTCTATTACCGGTATTAGATTTATGTCCTGTTTTCCTCCCACAAAGGACTCAAGGCAGCTGGTGATGGTGATGGTTGTGATGATGCTAATGATGATCATTGTGGCTGCAATCCAGCATCCCCTCGGCATAGTGCAAAACCATCAATATGCAGTGGTATGCTACTATCCAACCCCCATGCAGAATAGCAACATTGCACAACATATGATCAGGTGCTGTTCTACATTGCTCATTGTGCAGCCACGGTGTGCAACTGCAATGCTGAATGTTGTTGTATGTGCATTTCTGATTCCGCCCCCTCAGCAGAATATATCTCTTGTGCTAGGGTGAATAATTCATCCCACACCCATAGAACAACTTAGGCCACTAACAGGAGGCCAGCTTTTGTGTGTTGGCAAGTTACTGGATACAGTCATGTGGCCATAATTGTTCTGGGCTAGTGGCCTTTCACAAGATAGTTTTCTGAAGCAAAACTTTTAAGGAAGAATTTGGGGCCATATTTGATTGATTGCCTTTTGTAGTACTTTTAATGCTTGCCATTCAGTTGTGGGTTCTTGTTGTGTGTGTTTTTAATGTTTCCTGTTTTAACAGAGCTTAGACATAATGTGTTAAAAATATAACATGTTACTTGCAAAGTTCTTCTTTGCTGTCAATGACCACCAACCGTGTTCATTTTCTCCCCAGTGATTCACACCCAACAGTGAAAAAAAATGGTTTCCCCTTTTATTTCTTGGAAGTTAAGCCCTCTATCCGGAAAACTGACCTTCCCGTTCATCATTCTTAAACTCTTTATCCTTTCTTCATTTCTTTTTTTCAAAACCAAATCCAAGATATATGATAAATGACTCAAATACTTTATATCTTGCCTTATCCCCAAGACTGGGACTCAAGACAGCACAAGATACATGAGGCTTTTCTTAAATGCTACCCTAAAGGCATCAGATCCCATCTTGGAAGCTAAGCACGGTGAGCCCTGGTTAGTACTTGGATGGGAGACTGCCAAAGAATACTAGGTACTGTAGGCTGTATTTCAGAGGAAGAAACTAGCAAAAGCACCTGAGTATTCCTTGCCTAAGAACACCCTACCAAATTCATGAAGTCACCATAAGTCAACTGGCGACTTGAAGACACATACACATACACACACACACACAAGTGCTCAGCAAAGACCCCCAGAAGTGGCAGTGCAGTTTCTGTTAGAATTCACTACAAACCCATAACACACAGGAAGCAAAGTGCAGACTGTGGGGCAAATGCAACCCAAGAACCCCACTTTTCTGGTCCCTAAAGCCCTATACCAATCAAATAGATGCACCATACCCTCCCCATTATAAAAAAATGAATGTGACCTTTGGGTATTTTTGCCCCCAAACCATACCAAAAGCTTTCCAAAATGGAAGAACACAAAAAAACAGCCCCACTGTACTCCCACAACCACCCAAGTATTGGTCACCCTCCCCTAGAGACCTCTATTCTCTTCTACAGATCCTCTCAAAAGGATGACAGAAAGTCAAGCAACCTATAGTACAGCCAGCCCCCTGTACCCACAAATTCTTTATCTACAGATTCAAGAATCCACAGCTTGAAAATATTCAAAAATATATTTATAAATTCCAAAAAGCAAACCCTGATTTTTTGCCATTTTATACACGGGATACCATTTTATTATGCCACTCTATTCAATGGGACCTGACTATCCACGGATTTTGGTATCCACAGGGGATCCTGGAACCAAACCCCAGCAGATGCCCACTATATAGTGCCAGGGCAACTGAGAATTGTTCCAGGGGAGAAAAATTCCAAATTTTTAACTGGATGGATACACAGGCAGACAGGCAGACAATCAGAGAGACAGTTAGACAGTTACATAGAGAAAAGGCTGGAAGAAAGAAAATGGATGATTGGGCTGACTGACGGAAGGATGAATGGCTGGCTGACAGACTTGCTTGGGATTGTGAGAATCTGCAGATAGAGTCCTTCTCAGTGGCCTTATTTCCCAATGCTATCCTGTAGCTGTACCTCTCTGCCTCCCACTGGGCTGCACTCTTCCTTCAGGCCTGGATGCTTCGGAGCTGAAGCTGCTGAGCGAGTGGCCTTGTGTGTTTTGGGTCAAGTACTAGGAAAAGCTTTCAGAATACAGCTCCTTACAGATTTCGCTTGCGGCGTTCTCATCTTCCCCCACCCTCTTCTCTCTTTAACCATGATGTTTATTCAGAAAAAAATATGCATGCACACACACGCACACATCAGCTGTAGCACTTGTGGCAGAGGGAGGATTCCCCTGTTCTGAAGGTGCACTTCATTGAGAAAAAGGTCTGTCTGTGGATAGAGCAGGGTTGGGATCCCCACATGGGCCATGAAAACCCACTGACTGATCTTGGGCAAGTCACATTCTCTCAGCCTCAGAGGATGGCAATGTCAAACCCCCTCTGAAGAAAACTGCCAATAAAACTCTGTGATAGGTTCGCCTTAGGGTTGCCATAATTTGGAAATGACTTGAAGGCAAACAACACACACGCTCACAACACAGGATCCGGAGAAGAGTTATTGCCGAGAGGAAGGAACTGGAGTGGGCCAAGGGCATTTCATGTCGTGAAGTGAAAATTCAAGTGGCACTTTCCATTCCCATCATTTGCTATACAAGAGCAGGTAGTCTGAAGACATTTTTCAGTCTGATATGAAGAACCAAGATGGCATCCTTCCCTCCACAGTCCATGTACAGAAGCTGGATGGACTGGCAGCTGAGCCTTTCTTCTGCATTGGTGATGCCCTGTCAGTGCCAGTTTAGAGGGCATGAAGGCATATTCGGTGGCCTATGCAGCCCTATCCTCCAAGGTGCTGCACCTACCACCTCACACCACTTATTGCCTATGGCAGTTGTTTCACTTCCCTGAGTATGGGGAATCTGGTGGACTACAACTCCCATCCTTTTTTTGGCTATGCTGGTTTGGACTGGTGGGAGTTACAGTCCAATCACTCCCTGACTGCTTATAAAATTACAGTGCCATCCTATAAATGCCTAATCAGGCTTCAAATTGTTGTCATTTCCCCTCCCTACTTTCTTTTTTCAAACAAATAAAGACTTTTCTATTTAGACAGACTTTAGATGATTGTATATAAGGCCAGTCCTGACAAAATAACGTGCTGGATCTTGCTGATTGTTGTGCTGGTTTGTGTGTGCATTAAATGATATATGTTTTAATGTGGTTTCAGGTTTTTTGTTTTTTGTTTTTTTGTTTAATCTCATTTCAATTTTTGTATCCTGTGGATTTTTAATACTATGGGGCTTTCTAGATTGGCAAAAAGAAGTGTGTTCATGGCTGCATGAAACTCTAGCCTTTAGATGATAAAAAGGGAAAGTGTGCCATGAAAACGCTTTTTTTGTGTTTTAGGGGAGAAGAAGCGCCTTTAAAAAAGTGCTGGTTTTCCCAGCTTCTTTTTTAAAAACTGCGGAACAGCGCAGCTCCATCTAAAGGCTGTGGTGCAGCTGCTAAGCATTAAGGAAAAGGCAACTTCATGTCACACTTTCCTGCCCATCTAGAAAGCCCCTATATAATTTTAATTAGTTATGATCCCCTTTGAGTTCTGAACTGGGAAAAAGGCAGGATATAAATAAAAATGTATTTGTTTATTTCCTCATCAGACAATCTATAGCGATTAAGTCATTATGATTTTCCTTGTTCCTTGATCAACAGAAAAATCCTCTACTTAATATAACATTTTGTGCAATTCCTGTTAATTGCAATGGGCCCTATGTAGGAGACTTTCTGACAGATTCTGCTCCATGAGCTACCAGTAGATCTGATAGATCTGGTTGGAAAACTTCTGCCTTATTTTGCCTCAGGGTGGAGGTAACCATGGCCAAGGAAGGGCTTTTAATCTGCATAAGGGTAACCAGGTTAGCTATTGCAGCAAAATACTGGGTCGATATAACTACTTACAAATAATAGCTTACTTGTAATTAATAGTTTTGTGTAATTTCCTTTTCAGTAACACAAAGAGCTAACTTCATTCTTTTTGCAGTATAGTTATAACTTGTTTTTTAAAGACTACAAAGGTACGTATATACTCGACTATAAGTCGACCCCATGTATAAGTCGAGGGCAAGTTTTGGAGGCAAAATTTTGGATTTTGATATGATCCTTGGATAAGTTGAGGGTAAAACTTAAGGACTTGCAACAAAGGATATAAGCAATGAAGCAAAGGAAAACAGAGCCAAAGAACCTACAAAATTATGGCAGACATAACTCTGTGCTCACTCTTAAGTCTGAATGGAAGAGAGAACAGGGGAGATCAGTGCTTCCAGGACAGATTACACTCTTGCATTTCACCAGGGGATGGTTCCCTTTTTAAAAAGAGTTAAAGTATACTATTTACATTGACCCTTGGATAAATTGACCTAGCTTTTTGGGGTCAATTTTTTGACTAAAATTTCTAGTCTTATACATGAGTATATACAGTATATGGCTATCACTATTTTGGGGTCTTTTGTACTACAGCCTAATTGCTTAAAAGAGGAATTATTGTAGATATCTTTGAATATTATAAACCAAAGAGTTGTTTTTAAAAAATGCAACTCCATAAGTTACCAATTAATTGGGCTTGCAAACTGTAACTAATTACATTTTTAAAAGTAACTTTCCAATCCCCGGCAAAAGCAATAAAGCCCACAATTTTGTTTGTCCAAACATTATGTCCAATATATTGTCCTGTAGCATATGGGGGCATATATATGTACACACAACTAGGAGAGAGGGAGTGGGGGCAAAGATGCTGTGAAGCCAAAGGAAAATCTCACATAAAAAGTCAAGACAATGACACTTGGATTACTAACAGCAATTCATGAACACTGATGATAAGGCAGTTGTTATTCTGTGCACTTCCTATGTATTATGTAGTTAGAAGAGCACTTCATGCATCTGATAAAGTTCATGAGCACTTGAGCCATAAGATATACTGTATATTTGTTGTTAAGATGTCACGAGGCATCTATCTGCCAACCCATCAGCAGTTAAAATACATCTCCCAACTGAACTCCTTTCCAATCAACCAGCTCCGCTGAGCTGTGTTTCTGTTTGCATGTTTGTACATGTGCACATATGTACACACAATGCACTTCAGTCTTGTATCTTGACTTACACACACATACACATACATCATCCCCACTTAACTACCTCTTATACAATCATGCCTATAGTAGACATCAGACTTCATCCTGTTGAACAGGGAGCTCATGCTTCCAACAGAAATAAGGAAAAACCTAGAATCCTACACAGTCCTATGCACTCCCAGTTCAGGGAGGTGATGGGGACTCAAGACTTCTCTATGTCCCCTTCCCTGGTACCGTACTCTTGACTTTTGTTCTGACAGGTTTGGAGGTTCTGTGTTTAAAAATGGTTACTATATATACTTCACTATAAATTGACCTCATGTATAGGTCGAGGACAGGGTTTGGGGTCAAAATTATGGATTTTGATAGGATCCGTGGATATGTCAAGAGTAAAACTTAGGGGCATGTAACAAAGAATCTAAAGGACAAAGCAAAGGAAATGGTGCCAAAGAACTTACAAAATTCCAGCTGGCAGAACTGTTTGCGCTCACCCTAAAGGCTGGAAGGATGAAAGAGTAGAGAGGAGTGAGTAGTTTCAGGACAGATTACACTCTTGCCTTTCACCAGGGGATGGTTCTCTCTCTCTCTCTCTCTCTCTCTCTCTCTCTCTCTCTGTGTGTGTGTGTATGAGTTAAAGTACAGTACTTATATTGACACGTGGATAAGTCAACGCAGATTTTTAGATTCAATTTTATGACTAAAGTTTCTCGACTTAAACATGAGTTTATATACAGTTTTTGCCCAAGGTTTATGGTAGATTCATTTTTGTTCTTCTTGGTGGTGATGGAAATGGTAATGATAGTGATTTTATATTCCACCCAATCCTGGGTCTAAAGGTCTTTTATCGATTGCACTGTTAGATTTTCTACTTCTAGTTTTCATGATGGACTTTTAAAAATGTCTGGATGTTGTTTGTTCTTGGAATTTATTCGCTCTTTTGTTTTACCTGATACTACCGATAATCTCCTCTTTTTTTCTTTTTTAAATGAAGTAAGGGTTAAAAAGGTATATAAAAGAAAGAAATATGTGGACAGCAGTGCAAAACAGATGAAAGGAGGCAGTGGGGATGCTGTTCTTATTTTCCCCTTGATGATGGTTGCTTTGTACATGGCTGAATTCAGCTGGTGACCAGCCTAAAGGGCAGAAGTCCCACTGATGTGTGACTCTGTTTTTCTTGTCTCTGTGGACACAGCTGCTGGGTTGAATTAATTTGGAAGGGGACTGATTATACAACTCACAGACACAAATATTGCTTTTTCCACCTCAAGCACTATCTATTAAGCCTCCAGTGGAGTAAGCCCTGAGTATATTAGAAAATGACCAACTTCTTCAATACCTTCCTCCTCCAGTGACCCATGTTGAACTCTAGAAGGGGTTAGGCCTGGTACAGAAGGGCAAATTATGCCAATATTAGGGCTTGATAAGGCTGGGTGTCCACACGCGCCCAGCCCTAACATCGCCACAGATGGTGGGTGCCATAGCTGCGCACATGCAGCGCAGTGCCCAAACAGTAGTCACCGAAAGAGGCATCATAGCGCTGTGTCACAGCGCTTATGACACCTCAAAAAAGAAGTTGCCCTAGAGTGGCTCCTTTTGGCGGGTGCATCAATGGCTGGTGCGGCCCTGAGGAGGAGCAAAAACGGACAGCATGAACCTTCCCGTCTGTACTACCCCTTAGTTTGCAAAAAGAACATTTCTGAGTTTTGCACATGATGATTTGCATGAGTGAATGGGTCAACTCAGACCTAACACTACGGCCCGATTTTTCATTACGCTAAGAGTTGGCAACTGTCACAGATCTCTGAGGATCACTTCAGTGGTCTGTGTGGGTGTAGTAGTTTGAGCATTAGACTATGACTCTGTTAAATCATGGTTTGAATTCTTGCTGGATCATGGAAACCCACCGGGTGACCTTGGGCAAGTCACACACTCGCAGTCTCAGAGGAAGGCAATAACATATCCCCCTCTGAACAAATCTTGCCTTCATAAAAACCCCTGATAGGTTCAAGTTGCCAACCTGAAGGTGCACAGCCCCATATAAAAGATTTTATAGTTAAAATCAGGGGAATGTGTAGACAGTCAAGGAAGGTCAGCACCTTTTGTGTGACCCATTCCTGGAGGATGCTGCTGACTTGTGATTCTTCCCTTCTCCTTTTCTAACCCTGCCTCCTTTTGATTCCAGGCCATAAGCATCCTGGAATCCCCAACAAGACCACGCGCAATGGACCCTGCTGCCTTCCCGCTACTCTGGCTATGGGCACTGTGGGCTTTGGGATCCAGCCCAGGTTGGGTGTTTGGCCAGTCACCCACCCAGCCGCACTCAATCAAGATAGAAGGGGACATAACGCTGGGAGGGCTCTTTCCCGTTCATGCCCGGGGCCCAGCTGGTGTGCCATGTGGGGAAGTGAAGAAGGAGAAGGGGATCCACCGAATGGAGGCCATGCTTTATGCTCTGGATCAGATTAACAGTGACCCTGACTTGCTCCCCAACATCACTCTGGGAGCCCGCATCCTGGACACCTGCTCTCGCGACACCTACGCCTTGGAGCAATCATTGACTTTTGTCCAGGCCCTGATCCAGAAGGACACATCCGATGTGCGCTGCTCCAATGGCGAGCCCCCCATCATCACCAAGCCGGAGAGGGTGGTGGCAGTCATTGGGGCCTCTGCCAGTTCTGTTTCCATCATGGTGGCCAACGTGCTTCGTCTCTTTGCCGTAAGTAGAGAGACAGGCCTTTCAGAAAGAGCTTCCCTCCTAAGAAAGGGGTCTGAACAGCAGTGCGTTTGCTGGGGGTGATGATGTTGTTGAACCTGGGCCTGTTCTGAAAGGGAAACCATGAGAACACTGGCTCAAAGGGGAGGAGGACTCCTGAAATGCTATCTGCATTTATTTAAATTTCGATTCTTAAAGCAAATACTGGTTTTGACTAACTTCCTAGGAAACCTAAGTGTTGTGGCATAGAAAAGAACCAGATCTCAAATGTATACAGTACATAGTTTGGTACGACAAAGAGGGAGAGATTTTGCCCAGAATGTTTTTTTGGACCAGAACTCCCAGAATCCCCCAACCAGTATGGCCATGGGGACTTCAGGGAGTTATAGTCCAAAAATAACTCCTAGAAGTCCTGGTTTTGCCAATAAACCTGCAAAAAGGGGGAGAGTAGATATTATCATTGCTTAGAACATTTGTAAATTCTATACTAAGTGGCTGAAATAGTTGTGATTTTATTGCACCAAAGTTTGAAAACTCTCTAGATGCTGGCTTAGCTACTGAGTGTTATGGACTATATATAAACATTCCAACAGTTCTGGGGTATATCTACTTTGGTTTAGTTTCATTTTATGCCAGCAAACTCAAAGTAAGCTAAGGCTCATTTTTTAGCCTCTGTGCATGTACCTAGAAGTTAGTTCTTTTGTTATCAGTGGTACTTACTTTCAGATACATTTGCACAGCATTACAGTCAATGGTGTATTATAAGAGAGGCATGTGAACATGTATGTGAGTGGTATGAATTAAGTTGTGTTAGAGAGGTCCAAACACACTGCAGAAATAATCCAGTTTAAGACCACTTTAACTCTCCTGGCTCAGTGCTAGAGAGTACTGGGATCTGTAGTTTTATGAAACACTTAGCCTTCTCTGTCAGAGAGCTCTGTGCCACAATAAACTACAGTTCCCAGGATTCCCTAGCACTGAGCCAGGACTGTTAAAGCGGTCTTAAACTGGATTATTTCTGCAGTGTGCTTTGGACCACTGAGTGAACAGGCAATGATGCTAGAGACATCATACATACATAGAGAATCTACTAATTTTAGTAGATCTCCACTTGTATAGAGCATGACATTCTTAGGCTAACTTTTATTTGCTCAAAATAGACTCTGTATTATATGTGACCACATATAATAATTTATTATTGCTATTTGCCATCAAGTCAACTTCAATTTATGCTGATCCTATGAACATGGGACCATCAAGATCCCCTATGAATGAGAGACCACTAAGATCCCTGGTCATCAATTGAATTATATCATACAATTAAATCATGACCACAGATGATTAAAAAATGATTAATGAAGATATCAAAATAAAGATTTTGGATACCTAAGCTCAGTCATTAACCAACATGAAGATTCTAATCAAGAAATAGAAGACCAGGGCTACATCCACACTGCAGAAATAATCCAGGCCGACACCACTTTAACTGCCATGGATCATTGTAGTGGAATCTGGTAATTATAGAGAAGGCTAAATGTCTCATAAAACTACGATTTGCAGAATTCCATAGCAGTGAGCCATAGCAGTTAAGTGATGTCAACCTGGATTATTTCTGCAGTGTGGATTTAGCCTTGGACGTAGAAGGGCAACTATGAAGGAAATAGATAAGATCGTCAAGTGTAAAGATATGTCATTAGATATCAAAGTCAGAATTATCCATGCCATCATATTTCCGATTTCTGTGTATGGATTTGAAAGCTGAACAGTGAAGAAAACTGACAGGAAGAAAATAAACTCATTTGAAATGTAGTCCTGGAGGAGAGTTCTACAGATACCGTGAACTTCTAAAAAGACAAATGAATGGATCCAAGAGTAAATTAGGGCTGAAGTCTCCTAGAAGGCAAACTGAGGCTATTATACTTTGGGCATGAGACAATGTGACTCAATGGAGAAAATGAGCAAATTGGGAGGTAGCAGGAAAAGAAAGAGATCACCCCATGGATGGATTAACTCTATGAAGAAAGCCATGGCTCTGAGTTTTCAAGATCTGAGCAGGGCAGCTAGTCACTCTCTCATTCAAAGAGTTGTCATATGTCAAAGTTGACTTGACGGCAAGTAACAACAAATTATATGTAGAAAGGATTACAAAAGGTCTCCCTCTAGACACTTTCTTGCCCCACACCTCTTTTATGGTCCTGGCAATGGTGGTGATTGCAGTCGCTCCTGCCACACGCTAGGCACCATTTTCTTCTCCAAGAAACCCGAGATGATTGGCAGCGTTGTATCAGTGTGAGGCCAACTCAGGATAAGAGGGCTGCCCTTTTTCAGGCAACTTGTAACTCTAAAAAAATAATAATAAATAGAGAAAATGGTACCTGGCAGCTGTGAAAAGAATGATTGCTGGCAGCAATCAGTAAAGGGGTTGCTTTGTTCAGGAGCCACTGGGAAAAATAAATCCAAGAAGTGAGGCCACCTTGCTGCGTAGTGTGAAAATAGGAAAGCAAACTTAGGGTGATATACTTGTCTCACATTTCCTCCCAAATTATATTCATCTCTTCTATTATACAGAAGACAAAACCAGAAACGTTCCAAAACAAATTTGACAAATAGGTGGGTGGGTGGGTAAGGAACTTACACTTGATCAAAAACTAGCTAATGAACCTTAGCAGAATTAAGGCCGCCATCCTGTACACATCTTGCAGTTGTTATGTGCCATCAAGTCAACATCACTTTATGGTGACCCTGTATCATGACCCAGTGTGACATAATAGTTTGACTGTTGGTCTACAACTCTGGAAACCAGGGTTCAAATCCCCGCTCAATCATGGAAACCCCCATCCTCTCAGAGAAGAGCAAAGACAACCCCCCTCTTGCCAAGAAAGCTCCGTGATAGGCTCACTTTAGGGTTGCCATAAGTTGGAAACGACCAGAAGACAAACAACAATATCATGAGATGACATGACTGATTGGAAAATTCACTCAGTCAAGGAAGCCATGGCTTGGGAGTATCATCTACAAAAGTCAGTTGACCATACTAACATATTTAGGACTCTACTTGTAGCATTCTAATGCAGAGGTGGGGAACACATGGGCCAATGGAATGGCGGGTTTACTTTTCCCTACCATACTATGTAATTGTTTATAACCATAAAGTAGTTAAGTAAACACGTGAGGAAATAAGGGCTGGTACAGACAGGCGCTTTGCACCAGCCTGGGCCCAAACTAGGGGTTTGCGGGGGCTAAGCGTTTACACACTCAGCAACCCTACCACGCACCCTGGCTGCCATCATGGTGGCACCCATCCATATGGGGTGTGCCATGATGACAGCACTGTGCCACACTGCGCAGACATCATCATGGCATGCAAGCACACCAATGGTGCCCCACCAGGGAGCAGGTTCTTTTTCTGGAGGCTGTGGCATTTGATTGCGGGGCAGAAACGGGCATTGTCTCACATGCATGCACCCTCATAGATGGCTGCCTAGTGACAGAGAGAACCCCACAACATGCCAGGGCAATATATTCACCTTTCATATAAGACTGACCCATGGCACAGTTTGGAAACAACTGGAATAATTCACCCAGGGTGAATTTACACACTGATGAGCTTCAAGATAGTGATGATGCTGATCTGCCCAAGCATATTTATACACTTTTGACCATATTGCTGTATTAATGCAAGAGTCCTCACTACTGCAGATATGACTAAAGGAATCTTCTCAGATAACATTTTGATAAGCAGATGTATTTTTTTTTACGTATCAACACTGTATGACCACTGTAAAGATCTGAAAGAACTGTATTGCCTTGGCAGCCCTTTAAATATGTATGGCAAGGGGACATGATCTGCATCTTTCTGGATCCTATTACATTCTGTCCCACTCACACAGTTGTATAAAATATGTCTTATAACCTGAGGGGTTAATATCACTCTATACTGCAGCTGAAGAAGTGGACTGATATCTGCAAAGCTCATGCTAAAATAAAAACCAGTCTTAAAGGTGCTGTTACATCCCCACATTGCCCCTCCTGTTTCCACCTTCCCCTCCTTTCCTCCTTTTTATACTGCAAGATACTAACACAGCTATATGTTTTTTTGAAAAAAAAATATATCAACTGTCCCATAGAATTGGGTTCACAGTATTAATTCCTCAGAAATTCCTATGAGATTATAAGATATGACAGAAGCAGGTCTCTTTCAGACCGGATAAGATTATTTCTGAATCTTATCTTGGAGGAAGCAACTCAAAATGCACTACTTAAACCCAAGGATATAAAATTGTCTTGACCCCTGTGGCTGGAATCCTATTGGCATACGTAGGTAGACGCTGCAGTTTTTAAGGGCTCATGCAGTGGTAACAAGGAAAGACAGCTTACCACTGATCAGTTGATTCAGTGGCTCTACACTAGTTGGGACTAACAGTTTGATTTAGGTGTGGGTTTTTAATGCTTTAACCTTGTACAATACATGAGTCAACTAATGCTGTTGTACTTTGGACATATCATGGAAAGAAAGGACTTATTAGAAAAGACAATGATGCTCAGTAAAGTGGAAGGCAGTACGGAAAGAGGAAGACCACATTACAGGTGGATAGACTCAGTCAAGGAAGCCATGGTTTGCAAAACCTGAGCAGGGCTGTTGATGGCGGGGTGACTTGGAAGTTGCTCATTCATAGGGTCACCATTTGTCGAAGTTGACTTGACGGCAATTAACATCAACAACCTTGTACAATATATTTCTTGCCAATTAATAAGCAAAAGCTTTAAATAGATTTTTGACCTTGTATAATGTCGTTATAAAGATTTATCAGCAAATGCTTTTGGATAAATGTTTCCCATAAACATTAGGTTGTACAATTCTTCATCCCTCAACAACACTATCCTTGGAGTGACAGGCTTTTAACACAGCACTCCCTCTCCAAATATCCAGACGACTTTCCTAATTTGTTTTTAATAGCAGCCACAGTTGGACTGTGACTCTGAAGACCAGGGTTTGAATCCCCAGTCAGCCATGGCAACCCACTAGGTGATCTTAGGCAAGTCACACTCTCTCAGCCTTAGAGGATTACAGCGGCAAACCCTCTCTGAACAAAACCTGCCAAGAAAACCCTGTGATAGTCCAACTGCCTTATGGTTGCCATAAGACAGAAATGACTAGAAGGCACATAACAACAACAACAAAATTTAGTGCAGATTTGCTCTTGTATCTTTGTGTGTCTTCTTTTTCATATAAGCACTGTTTGACCACATTGACATCTCCACATTTATTATTGTTATACCCTCCAACATTTCATAGATGAAAACTGGGACACATATGGCCAAGCAATATCAGAGTGTGGTCGAAATGGTAAAAGGTATTGATCAGGAAGAACAGACAAATTAGGAGAGGCTGCAGCAGTTCGTTTTTGCCTGAGCCTTTTGGGAAGGACAAGAGTTCATCTCTTCCTCTTCTCTCCCTCCTGCTAAATTCACTGAGTACAAACTACTTTTGCACTTGGAATTCAGTTTGCAGCAACTGAAGTAAACTGGGGACAAAGGGGAAAAGTGAGAGTCAGAAAGAGAAAGTGGGACATTTTAAAGGCAGCTTAAAATGTGGGTGGAAAGAGGATTAACTGGGGCTGCCCCTGCCATGCCAGGACACTTGGGGGGGGGGGTATGTTATTATGACGTATTGTTAAGCCCTTGCCATCACTTTTTATTGGCATGATGACCAAATACCTTACATTGGTTTGAGAGAACATAGTAGTTTCCCGGTGGCCTCTCAAGCAACTCCAGTGACACTAAAATGAATTATTCTTTCAAAATCCTGTGCCATTTTTCCCATTCACACATAAACTCACATCTGACCTCTCCACTCTGCTTAAGCTGGGAGGCTCTGGAAAGTGTGGTTGGGGTAGGACTGCGAGGTTGCCAGGGTCAGATGATTTATAGGACAGATGGCATTTTGTTTTCTCACTCCATATGCCAGATTTGGTAGAGAGGTTCTTCCTAGTAGCTGCCAGGGGAGGGAGGCTGGTAATGGCAGGGCTGATAAAAGAGAAGGCAGAGTGGGGAATATTGGGTGAAGTAGTGGACGGGAGCCAAAGGATAAATAGATGACAGGGAAGAGTCAGTTGTGGTTGTCAGAAGCAGGTTGGCGCAGGTCAGAAAGGAAGCAAGAAGAGAGCTTGGAAAGTTAAGAAGCATGGCATACCCTCAACATTTCACAAACCTTCAATCGTCCCACTTTTTCAGCTACTTTTTAAAATGTCCCCGTTTCTCTCTCTTCCTCCCACTTTCCCCCTTTTTCTTCATCTCACCTCAATTGATGCAAACTTACTTCAAGATGCCAAAATAGTTCCAACTCAATTAACTCATCAGGGGAGAGAGGAGAAAAGAGTGTGGAATCTTGCTCTTCCTAGGAAGCTCAGGCAAAAGCAAACTGCTGCAGCCTCTTCAAGCTTATGTATTCTTTCTCATTTATAACTTTGCATGAGTCCCGGTTTTCATCAGTGAAATTTTAGAGTGTATGTGCTTGAGCAACATATTTCACTATTATTGTGGGGTTAAGCATCCTTCTTTGACCATCGGCTTTACTCCTGCACTCTGAAAAGCCCCCAAGCGGTGTGTATTCACCAGTTCCTGTATTTTCACAGCATTGAATTTTACACACACACACACACACACACAAATTCTGTGAACACAGCAGGAGATGTCAAAGCTGTTGAGGGATAACTAGTCTGTTGAGGTGAACTTGAGTTGCACCCAACCACTGGTAATGTGCAGGGGATCGGAAATATGGACCTTTTGGAAAACCACTATCCAAGTTTAGGGAAAACAGAATGGTTTATCTACTCCACTTCCACACTTTTTGTGAAAGTTCACAGACATGTCCCAAAATTCATGGGAGTTGCAGGAAATCCTGAAGGGAACCACTTAATCAGCAACAACAACAAACATATACACATAGAGACGGCGAAGATCCAACTAAATGTATCTAAAACACATTCATTTTTGTTGTTGTTGTTGTTGTTGTTGTGTGTCTTTGAATTATTTCCAACTTATAGGCCAGCTTGTCATAGGGTTTGATTCCCAGCTTGGCCATGAAACCCACTGGGTGACCTTGGGGAAGTACAGGTCTTCCAGTGCAGTGTCTTGGCCCCTGACTGAGGAACATTGCCTTTTCTTTACAGTTACCATCCTCTGTTCACTATTTATGGAATTGTGGTTTTGCCAGACTATTTCTTGCATTTTTCTGATCTGATTTGTGGCATTTTGTTGTTGTTCTGTGCCTTCAAGTCATTCTCGTGCAACCCTAAGGTGGCCATATCACAGGGTTTTCTTGGCAAGATTTGTTTGGAGCAATAAATAGCAATTACCAGCCTGTCCAAGTGCTACTGAGGCTTTTAGCAAATAGTGCGACTTTATCACAGCGGCAAAAAAGATGGGAGCATAGTGGGATGCTCCCTTCAATATTGTGCAATAATGCAAAGATTATCACATGATGTTGCTCCTGCAATTATCTCATGAATAAAGAATTTTAGCACTGCTTTTTATGCATGAGATTTTCATCTCAATTTCAGGGGATAGCCATGGCAAACCTCCTCTGAACAACTCTTGCCAAGAAAACTCCATGATAGGTTTGCCTTAGAATCACCTGAAGGCCCACAGACACAACAACAAGGTGAACCTATCATGGAGCTTTCTAGGTCGGAGAGTGTGTGGCTTGCCTGAGGTCACCCATCGGGTTTCCGTGGCAAAGTGGAGAACCGAACCCTGATCTCCAGAGTCCTAACTTAAGTCCTGTGCTCACACCACTATCTCAGCCTCACACACATTCCACCACACCAAGGCGGCTACACTCTCCTTTTTGCTCACAGACGTGCAATGCTGAGCAGACACAGCCTGGCATGCTCCCTCTCCCCTCCCCATCTGTTCCTGACTGGAGCTACTGCTCATTTTGCTAAAACCCCTTTAATCCCCATCACTAATCGCTTTAATGGGGCTTCTCACAGACCTAGCGAGGGCGGGAAACAGAGAGATGCTGCGGAAAGGGAAATGGGACAATTTGGTTCTGCTTTCCTACAGATCTTTTCCTGCAAGGGAAGGAATGGTGGGGATTCCTTCCTTTCTAGGCCAAGGAGGAGGGAGTAGGGTCCAGGGTTTACTCCCTGAAATTAGCCCTGGGGCCTCTAGATCCCAATCAAGAATTTAGAAAGTCAGAGAGATAGGAAGTGGATGAAGATGGGAAAGAGCCAGAAGGACTAGCTCCATCCCATTGGATTTCCACCCCTATGGCTTCAATATCCTCGTTTCCCTCCTGTCAATGGAAATTCCTTGACCTGTCTCCAGTCCCACTGACTCCGCAAAATGACAGGGCTGGTGTAAAGCAACCTTCTCATCTCTACCTTCCACTTTTCACCCAGCCATATTTTGTTAGTGCTTTTCAGTGAACAAACACATATGAAACTGGCTAGATGGGAATGACAGCATGTTGTAATAGTTCGAGCATTTGCACCAGGCCTCTGGAGACCAGTGTTCAAATCCCTGCTTGGCCATGGGAGCTTATTGGATGACCTTTGACAAGTCACACTCTCTAAGCCTCAGAAGGCAAAGGTAAATCCCCTCTGAACAAAGGAGGCCAAGAAAAGCCTTTGATAGAGTCGCCTCAGACTCACCATAAGGCAGAAATGACTTGAAGGCACCCAAAAATAAGGCGAGAAAGGTTGATCCTTGTCCATAGAGTTTCACTTCTAAGTGCTTTTTTGATCACCCGTCTCTCTCACCCAGTGATGATTCAGTCCACTTCTACCAAAATATCCCCACAACTGTTCTGACCTTTTCATGCCTTCTCAAACCTACTGGGCTTAGCACCAGACTCTTGGGCTGCTTCCCCAGAGAGCTCGGGAAACTATTTTTATTTTATTTTATTTATTTTTGGGGCAAAAACTCTTAGAATCCCACAGCCAGCATAGCCAATTGCCATGCTGCCTGGGGGATTCTGGTGACTGTAGACCAAAAAAGCAAATTTTCTAAGCTTTCCTCCCACACTAGGGCATATATAGTGCTATTCTGTCCTTGCTTTTCTACAATCAGCTGGAAGAGAAATTAAAATGGTAGCTGCAGAGGACTATCAAAATATGCTCTCTCTCTCTCTCTCTCTTATAGTACTGTTTGTTTCTCCATAGTCAAAATCTTTTTTATATATTTCCTTGCAAGATTGATCAGCAGAGGATCTTGGAAATGTTAGTGAATTGCCTCCTCTTCTCAGGAGTCCACCCATTTTATTGTTTCCTATTTGGTGAAGTCAGAAGCTTCCTTATACATTACTTTTCATTTATTCAGTTTCTCTTTGTCGTGGAAGGGAGCACTTTCATTTTTCCTCTCTCCTTATCATAACTAACTTTTTTTTTATTTTAAAACAACAATTAAATTAATTTAAAATAAAATAAATAATCAAAACCCCTTCTCCAACACAATGCCACAGAACAGATCAGAAAAATGGAAGAAACAGTCTGGCAAAACCACAATTTCATAAATAGTGAACAGAGGATGGCAATTGTAAAGAAAAGGCAGTGTTTCCCAGTCAAGGACCAAGACTCTTCATTGGAAGACCACTGTAAAGCTCCACCCAGGAACCATCTGTCTACCCTCCTATAGTAGTCACATCTTCCTGCCAGCCGCCGTCTATGTTCCTAGGGTATATAGATTGTTGGTTTTCCCTCTCTGGTGCCTTCCCTATTAGCTTCCATGCTGATAAAGGAGTTCACATGACTGGACTCTTTGTGTGTATAACAAGAAATGGCCAATAACCACTGCCCTAGTGGCGCAGTGGTTAAATGCCTGTACTGCAGCCACTCACTCAAAACCATAAGGTTGTGAGTTCAGTACTAGCCAGGGCTCAAGCTCAACTCAGCCTTGCGTCCTTCCAAAGTCGCTAAAATGAGTACCCAGATTGTTGGGGGGCAATTAGCTTACATTTGTAAACCACTTAGAGACTGCTTAGTTCAGTATGAAGCCGCTATTGCTATTGCTTGGAATGTGTCGGTGAATGAGGATGCAACATGCAACTTCCTTTTTGGTTCACTGCAGAGGACATAACTCTGTTCCAACCAAATTCCTCTCCAAAATCCACATTTAAGCAGCAGATTCCCCCAACATGGTCATATTAATGTTTCCTTAGAGTGGGAGGATCAGCAGGGATATGTGTATTGTTTTCCTCTAGATCGATATGTTCCAAGAAATTGTGAGGACCTTCTAAGGACCCCCAGAAGTGTAGACGCCTATCACAGTGCAAGGCTTTAGAAAGCCTTCCAAAGATTCTTCTCACCCCACCAGGGGCACATGCACTACATTCTTATATCAGTTTCACACCACTTTAATTATCATGTCTTCCTGCCTAAGGAATTCTGGGATCTGTAGGTTGCTGAGATACTTAGAAGGCAATTTGTGAAGACAGGGACTAGAGATGACAGGTTAATTTTTACAGCATAGACGGGCACCTGTAGAGCCAGGGTGGATGTTGTGATTTAAATGTTGGACTAAGCAATGAGAGAGCAGGGTTCAAGTTCACTTCTCAACCATGGTTATCTCTGGATGATCTTAGGCAAGTCACACTCTCTCAGCCTCAGAGGAGGGCAATGGCACAAACCTTATGCCAAGCAAACCCTGTGATATGGTTACTTATCAGTTGGAGTTGTTATGCCATGGAGAGCGAGGTCAATGTCTACTACAAGGAACTCTATGGTCCCTCCTGACCAACCAACTCCAGCACCTGTGCATCGTGCTAGACATCTATCTGGAGACGGAAACCCATGACAACAGTGTGAAGGGACCCAAGGAGTTTCCCTGGGAGAAGATGTGCCTTCGCCTGGTCAGGGGTCCCAGCCAGTGCACAACAATAAAAAGAATAATTTTCCTAGACACATTACCATTTCAGGTCTTAAGCGGAAAGCTACCTGTCTAATAGAACAACAGCATGTTGTAAAATATGTCGAAATATGTTGTAAATGTGTAGAAAACTAACATATCAGAAAGAAAAAGACAGCTTAGCCTTTCCCCTGGCATGCTATTTTTCCGTAAGCAAGGAGGTTTTCTCTCCCCTGCCACTGGAGAGCATTCAACATGCAAATCTCCTAAAGTGGGACAACAGTACCACTTGACTCTAATGAATTGATAAATTGCAAATCACTAAGTTTACTAGGAGAATGCAGCGGGGTAAGGACTGACTGAGAGAGGATTTTGCATGTATTTTGCAGACTCCATACTTGGGGTGGAGCAAAGCAAAGCATCTTCTGGTGGTCCTCATCCTTTGGCATTAGGCCTTGATCAGAACCTGGAAGAGTTATTTTTCTGGATATCAACTGGGAGAACCTCTCCCCTAGCTATTTCACCAAAAAAAAATAATAACCTTAGTGGATATACCTGGTTGTGAGATGGCAGTGCTCCATGGAGTGCAAGACGGTTGGATCTAGCCATCTTCTTCATTTCCCACAGTGCCTTAGAATGATCTTCTTAGGTCTCCATGAAAGGTACTGTGGAAGTTAAAAGCCCAGCTAGATCTACCCGCCTGTCACTATTCAGAGTGTTGCAGTTTCCTGTCCTTAAATGAAGGGGAGCTTCCAGGGCAAGGCATTAGTGGTGGGGGGACAGGGGAAGGTGTGTGTCCTAGGAAAGCAGCACTGATGCTGACTCAGTGGAGAAGAAGCCTATGGCTTATGTCCTCACAGTGACATGCACAGAGTGCATAAATCATGCCTTGGATTTTCCATTCAGGAGTGAAGCACCAAGCACCAAGTATGGCCCACTGACAGTGCACTAAGAAACAACATCCAATGCAGGGATTAGCAACTATGGCTCTTCAAATAGGTTTGACTGTAACTCCTATCATCCCTCACCATTAGCTACGCTGGCTAGGACTGCTGAGAAAAGACTGGAGGGCTACAGCTATATAACTGTAAACTAGAGGAGTGTTGTTGTGTGCTTTCAAGTTTCCAATTTATGGCAACCAAAAAATGATCCTATCCTAGGGTTTTAATGGCAAATTTCTTCAGAGGGACCTTCCCATTGCCGTCCTCTGAGAGAGTGTGACTTGCCCAAGGTCACCCAGTGGGTTTCATGTCTTAGCAGGGATTCGAACTCTGGTCTCCAGAGTCGTTGTCTAACACTCAAACCACTACACCACCCTATACCCAACAAGACAGATTGCATTTTTAAAAAGCTCTATTTTTAGGGGCATTTGTTTTAGAGAAACGACATTGAAACGGAAATTCTTTGCAGCTTAGTGAAGGAGAAAAATCTTCAGCGTGCAAAAAGTATCCCCAGATAGAACAATACAAGTATATTACAACTTGACTATCACCGAATGATCTCCACAATACAAAGAACTTGCCTGATCCTTGTTTAATGGTAATTTCAGTGCCTGGTGAGGACTTATTTAAAAGTTATCGTAAGCCTTTTAACGTTTGCAATTTTAAATTTTTAATCCACCCAAATCTGTTATTATCTGTTACATTTTGAAGGGTCATTTTACGGTTATTGCATAATATATATTTATGCTTTTGTTACGGTCCAAGAACATTGTTATTGGCTGGCCTATATAGATGCCACAAAAGCAATAGATAAATATAGCTTCATTCCTTGAGCAAATCCACACAAAAAAATATACCATACTTCCTGTAGTTGTAAATGCATGAGGATTAAAAAAAACCCTCTCTCTTATATTAAATTGACGTAGCTACTCACATTATTTCTTAGAAAAGTCCTCTTTTCTGGCCTCCTATTTTCACATGCTCTTCCACTTTGTATCTGTTATCTCAAAGCTGGATTGACCAGGAGAGCCAGGATGGTGTAGTGGTTTGAGTGTTGGACTATGAAATCCCAATTTGGCCATGGTCAAGTCACACTCTCTCAGCCTCAGAGGATAGCCATGGCAAACCCCCTCTGAAGAAACTAGCCAAGAAAACCCCATGATAGGGTCTCCCTAAGTTTGTCATACCTCGGAAGTGACTTGAAAGCACACAACAACAATAATGGCAAATGAATAACTTTATTTGATGATTCTCTGAGTTTTTCCATCTTCTTCCCACCTCTCACTCCCATCTTCAAGATGTCCAGGCTAAACAACTTACTAGCCTAGTGGGGGGGAAAACTTATTTTTAAACCTTTCTTTCCTCCATTTCACTTTTAAATACTTACTTTTCAGTTACTCCTGGCATTTTAAAGCTTTTAGGTACAATGCATTACAGGTCTGCTCAGAAGCAAGCCCCACTGATTTCCAAGGGACTTACTAGCAAGTCGGCACATGTAGGATTTCCATTTCAAATTCACTCTTGGTAGGAGTGCTTACTCAGAAGCCCCACTGAAAGAGATCTTGCACATGTTTGTCCCAGTGGACAAAAACCTAATCACAGCAGCAGATCTTCTCCTTGGCTGCATCCACACTGCAGAAATAATCTGGTTTGATACCACTTTAACTGCCATGGTTCAGTGCTATGAAATTCTGGGAACTATAGTTTGTTGAGGCACCAGGTACCACAACAAACTACAGTTGCCAGAATTTTGAGTCATGGCAGTTAAAGTGGTGTCAGACTGAATTATTTCTGCAATGCAAATGCAGCGCTTGAAGAAAGAATGGAAGAATGACTGTATAAACACATGTATTTAATGCCTATCTAGTGAGAAAAGAAAGTTAAGTAGGGATGCTGCCAAACTGCAGAATTAATGCAGTTTGCCATTTCTAATGTCAGATTTGTGTTCATGTACTGTATCCTCTTGTGTAAACACTCTTTTGTCCAATGCAGAGTGGCCTATGTCTTGGCATAGGATGGTATATATCACATTGGATGAAGAAGAAGTAACTGTACCTCTGATGTTGAGGATGAGGTTACTCACTTTGTGCAATGTTGTTTCCAGTAGATGTGGGGACAGAGTAGGCATTTGGATTTGTGGTGGAACCTTGTCTCTATCTTACCCTCCATGTTATATATCCTCTTGTAAGTGAGTAGTTGCTTAAGATTTGAAGGCTGTGTGTTTTCTAATAAAGCCCTGCCTCCCAGAGCTTGTGAAAAAGTTGTTTTATTCTCCAGAAGTAGTTGTAGCCCATTAAAGATGTGTTTGAATGGTTTCAGATGAGGTAACATGGGTGTTCTGTCATCTTATGGTTTTGGTCTCTCTTGATGTAGATGGTTCTGGTGGTCCAGAGATAGCTATTGCAGAAGGATTGAAGGGATATAGAAGGAGAAAATTTGTCATGCCTAAAGAGTGTATAGTGTAGCTAGAGTAGGATAATACACCAGCATTGACCCTGGAACAGGGAGGATGGAGAAGTTGGATGTCAAGCCATCCCTAAGACTGGGTTTGTGAGTGTCTGAGTCATCCACCACTAAAAGAAATCTGGCAAAATTGGACCATCAAGCATCCCATGTAGTTGAGCTTCCTTAGGAATGACCAGTAGCTAAGAAATATTAAGACATCTATCATTGGTGAGGTAGAATAAGGCTTGTCCTATGCCTACTTACTTGGAAGTAAGCTACATTGAGGGCATTTCTTCATACAAATTTTTCTTCTCAGAGCCTTTATGCTTGAGATAGTTTCAGTAATAATGCATTGGAAAAATAATTTGCAAGATTAATAGCAACCCAACTGCCAAAGCTGACCCCACTACCTTAAAAACAGGTCTGGGGGCCTTGTACACCATCCCTCTAACTCACTTTTTTCTTTCCATCCCAGATACCACAAATCAGCTATGCTTCCACGGCTCCTGAGCTCAGTGATAGCAACCGCTACGATTACTTCTCCCGAGTGGTGCCTCCCGACTCCTACCAGGCCCAGACTATGGTGGACATTGTCAAAGCACTGGGCTGGAATTATGTCTCCACGCTGGCTTCTGAGGGGAACTATGGAGAAAGCGGTGTTGATGCCTTTGTGCAGATCTCCCGCGAGGCTGGTGAGAACCGGCAGGGTTGGTGGGTACGTGGGTTTGACTGGCAGTGTGGGAGCTGCTTGTGGTCACTCAGGGAATTCTTGTGTGGCCAGAGATGAGGTCTTCTTCTTTTTTTGCAACTTGCAAGTGCAGGGAATAGAAGGGTCAGTCAAGGGACATCTTGTGAAGCCTGTATTCCAAGTTCTACAGCAGCCCATCTGATCTGATCTTAATATTTTAAAGCATGTGTGCCTTGAATTATTGTAGCTGAAGTAAGGTGGACACCCTCTTTGGTAGAAACGCTATAAAGTATAGCGGTTAAGGCAGAAAAAGATGGGTTTCTCATGTGGGCAGGTAAGAGGTAGGTCCTGTATGTGGTCTTCAGCTAGCCGGCAGTAGCTCCAGTTAGCCAGAGATTGACCTTGTAAAGGGGAATTAGGAGAGGCAGTCATGAGGCAGTGTTCTCCAGAGTTAAATCCTCTTGGCTAGTGCCATGACAATAGCCTACTTGATCAGCAGCTAGGACTCAAAGGAACTGGGGTGACCTGTGGAGTGAGACAGAGAGCTTCAGATCTTCAACACTGTAAGCAGGCAAGTCCAGTGCAGAATTTGGGATCCAATACCAAGCCAAAACCTGGGAACCAGGAGCTTGGAGACTGATAAACAATGACGCTCTAGAACATCCCCTCTCCTGAGCCTGATCCCTCTGAGAAACTGAGCCCCAACCACACAAGTGCCTCCTAATATCTCAGTGCCCATGTGCCAGCTAGAAGCACACCAACCAAGGAGTGGTGGAAGAGTGGTGCTTGGCTCAAGCCTATGGATTGTCCCATCTATGTGGACCTTTGCTTTCAGAGAAGCGGAGACAGATAAGAGCATGCTCAGAGCTTGAGCTCCTTGTGATTGGCCAAAGATCTTGGGAGCTTTATATTTGATCTTGGGTTGTATCCTGCTTCTCTTGCAACTAGTGTATCCATGGATTATATATATATATTTATTATAATGTCTTTTTAAAATGTTTTTATCTTGTGAGCTACCTTGCGTCCCTTTCTGGGAGAAAGGCAGCATCGTAATGAAATGAAACAAATAACGGAGGGAACCAGAGTTCCACATTAGTTTCTGAGAATCTCCCCTATCTTCCTTTATTTCATCCATATCAAAAATAAGCTCCAGTGGTTTTTCAAAGTTTCTGCCTTCCTACTTTTGCAGCTTACAGGGTTGCAACCGGCTCTCACTTCCATGTGTAGGTTTCCAGGCTATACACCAGAGCTCACTTCCAACAGGTTCCTCAGCTTTAAATAGCTTTATATGTCTGATCAGTGAACAGAGGTAACAGTGGCTGGCGATGTGAGCCCACTAGGCTTTAAACACAACTTTACAGGAGCCAAGTCAAATTTTATTTGCATCAAGCCAATGACCATTGCACCTTTAACAGGTATACAGCATAGCCCAGAAGATGACCAGAATAAATGCACACAAATGCTGAAACTAAGGCAATCTTATATCAAAACTATATCTCTGGGGGCTGGGGCATTGGAAAGCATATAAAGTCACTGAATTCATTTTAAAGTAAAACTGTACAGTTGGAAACTAAGGCTTTGTTTCTAGCCCTATTTTAATACTGGTGGCTGAACATTTTTTGGTTTTTGGCATGACCACAGAATCACAATCCTCAAGGAGGAAATTCACATAACAATCAAGTAAGGTTCCTGGGGAAGAGAACAGTAAAAGGATATTTCCCTCTTGGTTATAGTCTTTGTGTGAGCTGTCCATGGTGCTGAACTTTAAAAATATACTCAGTATTTGTATTGTATGGCTGCTCTAAAGTTCACTGTCAAACCCAGAATGGATTCCTCACTCTACTGACATGGGAGCCACCAGCAGAAGAGCTTTTTTGGCTTGAAGGGGAGATCCTAGGTGCCACATCAGACCCATGAGTCAGAGGTATCTTGTCCTTGTTTTAGATAATGCTATTCAGACAGATATGAAAACCCTCAAAGCCTTGTAGAAGATTCTAAAAGCATCCTCCAAGGTTCACACAACAACAGTCAAGCACACTGGACCTCTATGTGGCTTCATATGAACACAGGTGCAGACCCAGAGCTTGTGAACATTCTTTATTTGGACTTTGCCAACCTGTGACCAGACTACATGTATATAGACCAGTGGTTCCCAAACTGTGCTCTTTAAGGGGTTTTGGGCTTCATCTCCCAGAATGCCAGACTATTGGCCAACATGGCTGAGGCTTCTGGGAGCTGAAGTCCAAAATCTCTCAAAGGGCACAGTTAGGGAACCACTGATCTAAACCAATAACTGCAGCATCTCTCAGGCAGCAAAGTTTTTTTTTCCTGCTGCTAAATCAGGGTTGGGAATCATGGGACCCTCAAAATGGTATTGGGCTGAAACTCTTATTGGCCCAAGCCACCATAGACAATGCTGAGGACTGCTGGGAGTTACAGTCCAACAATATCTGGAGGGCCACAGAATTCACCCCTGTCCTGATAAAAACAAAAGATGGGTGTTGGGGATTGAACCTGATACATTCTACATTCAAAAGAGGTGTTGATCCACCAGGGTAACTGTGTCCCCACCACCATCACTTCCCAAAGTTCTGTTGCATCTCTCCCAGGTGGAGTCTGTATAGCCCAGTCCATCAAGATCCCAAGGGAACCGAAACCAGGCGAGTTTGACAAACTGATCAAGAGGCTGATGGAGACACCCAATGCCCGTGGCATCATCATCTTTGCCAATGAGGATGACATCAAGTGAGTGTGCCGTCATCTGCAGTACGCACCATATTCTCTCAGGAACAGAGTTGAACAAGAGAGATGCTAACTCTCCTTTCTCCCACAGACGGGTGCTGGAGGCAGCCCGCCTCGCCAATCTGACCGGGCAGTTCTTGTGGGTCGGTTCTGACAGTTGGGGGGCCAAGATCTCCCCCATTCTGAAGCAAGAGGAGGTGGCTGAAGGAGCTGTTACAATTTTACCCAAACGAGCTTCCATTGAAGGTAACAAGGGGCAGCAAGTCCTCAGGAAGGCACTGGGGACATCTGTGGAAGGGACGAAAGCACGCGTGCATATGTGTGTATGAATACCAACGCTTGGAAAAAATACTTTTTGGACTACAATCTTCCAGACATCTACTATCAGCATGGCTACTGGTTCAAACTGCCTGGGGATTCTGGGACCTATAGTCCAAAAAGATCTGTTTCTCACATCCTGGTGTATAACCTACTAGGCAGGAAGTTTAAAAAAACCTGAGCTGAACTGTGGCACTCTTTGTTTATATCTCCCTCCAGCTAAGTTGCTGATAAGCTTAATTTATGAAGAGACAATCCACGCTTAAACACCACTCTGTAATTGCTCTGGTTGCAGAAATGAAAGGATGTTAAAAGGGTATTAAGTAGGAACTAATCCATTTTAAGGGGATCGTAGTCCATGAGTTAAATACACCTTAACTGACATTTCATAGTTATGGCTAAATTAAGTAGAAGGGAACACCCTCTCCGTACTTTTCCTTGCACAGAGAATTTGCTACTTGCAGATCTCAACAAATCAAGCCAGAGCTGAAAGGGACAGTTAAATAATGACTGGTGAAAATGTTGGGAACACCACGAAAGGGAAAACTATAAAGTTCATTTCCTTCCACTATCAAAGATTTTGAATTTCATATTCTCTACCTGGTTTGTAAATTCTGGTTAATTCTCCAAAAATAAATAATGACAAAACCTTTGCCCATCTGTACTGTCCAAATGCAATATGTATGCCTATTCCCACCACGGAGAGGACCAAGTTATATTTGCCAGCCATATATGTGTTATAGATAGGAACCCCTGAGAAAAAAAGAAGTGGCAACACTAATTCAACACTAGGATGACAGGGATTCAAACCCTGAGTTTTCAAACAGGCTAGGATGGACTAATCTGTTTCTCTCTGTTTCTCCCACATCTGGTTGTTGTTGTTGTTGTTGTTGTTCTCAAGATCTTTCCATTCTGAACAAGTAGAAATCAGTGGATATTGGAAAATTTGGTGCGACTTTAAAAAAAAAACTTTGCTGCTGCATTATGGCAAAGACCTTGGCCTAGCTCATATTCACTCACTTGATCCTCTTCCTCTTCTCTCCCTGAGGTTTCGACCAGTATTTCACCACACGCTCCTTAGAGAACAATCGACGCAACCTCTGGTTTGCCGAATACTGGGAGGAGGACTTCAAATGTAAGCTGACTCGTCCAGGGATGCAGCCTGAGGAGGCGGCACGGAAATGCACTGGTATGGATGCACTGGTATGGCTGGTATGACTGGGAGGCAGCGGCCAGGGCTGGAGAGGGGTATAATAGAAGGTCAAAACAAGGAAGAAAGATATACAGACAACCACCGATGCCAGTCAGGTTCATTGTTGTAACCCCTTCCTCCCAGGCCTGGCAGGATAAGGCCTACTCCCAAAAGCAGCTGAAAAGTGGGATGGCACAGGATTCATTGGGACAAATCAGTCCCTGCCTAATCAGGACAGCTAGAGTGTTTTGAAATGGAAATGGCTGGTTTTGAAAAATAGGTAGCTTTTATGTTAAACTGTTTACCAGCCCGTGCAACCTATTTTAAAAATGCTCTGCCGCGCATGGAGGTTTCCAAGAAAAGCAGTTCAGCCTTAGAAGGAGCAATAAAAGGATGGTTTGGGGAGCCTGAAAGAGGTGAGAGGCAAAAAAACAGCTCCCAGTGGCTGCACTTTGCCCACTCCCACATTCGATAGTGGGAAGCCAGAGATTATATATATGGAGTTAGGAAATAATAGAGCTGCCTATGCCAGCTCACCTTCACTGGACCTACTAAACTACTCTGCTCCTCTCAATTTCAGCACCACTGCTGTTGAAATAAAAATCAGCTGCCTGTCTTGGTTGGTTTTTGTAGACAGAATTGGGGTGGGGGGATAGGGGAGTAGTCCTATCATACTTATTGCTTCAGACAGCAAAATCTTGTGAGCCAACCTGACTCCCCAGCTGTGTGTTAATCCCCGATTTGGGGAGGTGTCAGGAGAAAACGTTATCAGGGAGTTGCAAGGCCTGGGTTCATTTCACAGCTCCACAGGGAATGATTAGGCTTCCATGTCTCTCCCTTCTACAAGGATAGTAGAAGGGAAAGAAATCACTTGCATCTTTCCAGCCTTAGCTTTCGCCTGGAGCCCCCAAATTCACCCTCCTCCTTGCTGTGTTTGGTAGTGCCACTTATCCTTAATTGACCAAAGGCTTCCCCCAATTTGAAGTTCGGTCAGTGTGTTGCCTGACAAGCTGGTAGTGAATTTGCCTGAGCCGACATCTAGCAACTGCTGAGATTTATCATTCAGGCTGTATCCTCTGTCCAAATGTACATTTTTTTTTCTTTAAAATATCCCCATGTCCATATTTTACAACAGCGTGGCAAAGAACTCCTAACAGAAATCAGTAGCCAACAACAAAATTGTACTTGCCCTTCTGCTCACACATACCTATGTTAGCTATTCATAGTTTTAAAATAGTGGAATAAGGTAAGGCTTTTCTAAAACTTCCCTTCCTGCTTACCTGGAGGCAGTTCATACTCACCAGAGGTGATCAGAGGTGGGAAGTTTGGGGCTGTCAGGTATTTTGGACTACAACTCCCACAATCCCCTACCACTGGCAATGTTAGGGGGGTTTCTGAGACCTGAAATCCAAAACATATTGGAAGTCAGAACAGATATTCGCTCCCCACCTCACCCCCATGCTTCATAGGCATTAAAGGATATGTCTGCAGCTATATGTCATGACAGCCAAAAATGCAGCTTCCATTTTCACAGCTTTCTGAATGCACCGCTGTCTTCTTGGCCCCAAGGTGTGATCAATCCTCATTTAAAACATGCTGCTGTGACTTTATGATTAGGTACATGTGTGGTGTAGTGGTTTGAGTGTTCGACTAGGATTGTGGAGACCAGGCAGGGTTCAAATCCCCACTCGGCCATAGAAACCTATTGATCTTGGGCAAGTCATACTCTCTCAGCCCCAGAGGAAGGCAATGGCAAACTCTGAACAAATCTTGCCAAGAAAACCCCATGATAGCTTTACCTTAGGGTCACCATAAGTCAGAAACAACTTAAAGGCACACAACAACAACAACAACAACAATGCAACTAGGGTAAAGTTTCTATCTGAACTTGGAAATAGTGACTTAAGAGTAGTGTAGTTACCTTCAGTGAGTTGTTGTTGTTTTTTAAGGAGAAATGCAAGGTGTGGGGGAAAGTTTTGTCACAATGAGCAACATTTTCTAGTTGCTACAAAACAAGAGTGAGAATTTTATGGCCCATAGGCTTCATGCAGCCCTGAGGTCCAAACATCCCCAAGATCCCCAATGTCCATATTTTTATTTTCAAATGGCTATAACACAAATTTTCAGCTGAATAAAGACTCTATCAGGTCCATTTTGGCTCACAAATGCTTTCCACACCACCTCCAAAATAACAAAAAATAAAGTCAAAAAGTGACTGAAAGTGACTTCCAGTCAATGGAAACGTCACTTTCAGATGTCACCAAACTCTGTAGTGTAGCTTGCCAACAGTTAGGATACATCAAAATTTTTCCTACCAGGCTAGGTTATATGCCCACCCTTGTTCTAAAAGTTATTTTTAAAGAGATTTTTTCAGAGATTTCAATAGACTTTTATGCAAGATGTATACCTCTCACATATCTCAACTGTCACAATTTGTCAAGGATAATCCTGATTAATCTCCTGCCATTCCACTTTTTCTGATGCTTTTAATGTGTCCCATTTTTTCATTCCTCCTCCCACTTCATCTAACTTCAATTGCTGGAAACTGAGTTCAAAGTGCAAAAATAGTTTCCTCATTATTAACTCTTTCTGTCTTGTCTACACTTTGATGTTGCTTGGCTACAATGTGTCCCACTTTTTATCTGTGAAATATTGAAGAGTATGCATCCCCCCCACACCAAAAAAAAGTAATGAAAAATAATGAAAATGTAGGAAACATCACAACAAGTAGCACAATGAGAGCCTGGAGCATTTCTTCCTTGAAACAACTGGCAGGTCATGATCACTATTATTGCTGGCCTCACTGAGGCCATTTATTGCATTACACAGTCCCACATTAATGTTTATGTTTGCCTGTCTGCCTTCTTTTTGGAAACCTGGAAGAGCCCTGGAGAGTGCTCTGTAGAATTATAATCCTATTGCTCCTGTTCCTATAGCAAAATAAAACTGGCATGATTAACATTATAGGTACTTTGGATCAATTACGGTAATCATCTGTTGTTGTTGCTGTTATTATTATTAACTACAATCTGTTGTTTTATTACAATCTGTAAATTGTAATAAATACATAAGTCTCCCTGATGATTCCCAAAATAGCATCAAATATGCACACACACATGCACACTCAAAATTAACAGAAAAACAACAATTAGGAAAGCAATTCTTAACAGTAATGGTGAACACTGAAACAGCCAGCAAAATTAAAACAACAATTGATTCCCCCCCCCCCCCCCCCGCAGATCGGACTAGTCAGCCTGGGCATGGGCAAATCCTATTCTAAATTCTTCTAGGTATCTGGGTACCAAGGTCCAAATGTCACCCTCTGAGCCAGAGCTTTAGACACAATACTAAATAATAGCAGATAAACAAGACTAGATTTAGTACCTTAGCAAAGCCTGAATAAGTGGACTCAATACCAGATGAAAAAGTATGGAATTTATTTGCAAAGGCAATTGGTATCTATTTATACAAGAATTTGGGGGGGAATATATTACTAAAATATAAGGGGTACACAAATTGTTGGGGGCAAGTAGCTTACAGTTGTAAACCGCTTAGACACTCCTTAGGTGCTTTGAAGCGGTATATAAATGAAGCTGTTTGTTTAGACCACACTAACCAAGGCATGTAGAGTAAAGTACAGTGGGCCCTTCCCTTATGTGGGGGATCTGCTTCAGGCCCCCAGACATAAGGCAAATCCTGTGTATGATGGAGCCCCATTAAAAATAATGGGGCTTGTGCCCACAGGGCAGCACGCACACCACTAGCACGTGCCCCATTACTTCTTCCATGGTGCACCATGGCTTCTTCTTTCAGCTTACGCTGAAAGCCACATATATCGCACCCGCGTATGATGCAGGCACACTGAATATTGAACCAGATGCTGTGGTTAACACAAGACAAACTGTACATATTGTGCAAACACTGACGTGTGCTATACAGTAAAAACATAGACATTCCCTTTGGTCTGATGATATTGTAGCAACCAATTCAAAGGCTTAAAGCATTCTGGCAAAAAGTGCATGCATGGTTTTCATGCTAATGTCCACATTGAGTTCACATGGGAAACTAAGGAATTACTTAGCTGAGACAATAATGCAGTAAGGTATCAAAAATAGTATAAAGTCAAGATCTAACTTACAAGGAGGAGGCCTGGTATAATGGTTTGAGTGTTGAGCTAGGACTTCAAAGACTAAGATTTGAATTCCCATGTCATCGTACCTCGCCCAAAGTGGTTGGTTAAAGCCACTCCTTCCATGTTCCACCTGCCACTGCTGTGGCCTCTGAAGTGGAAAGAGCAATCAGGCACAGCTCCATCCTGCTTGGGTCCCTGTGGCTCATGAGATCCCTTCCTTCCATGTTCCAATGCTGTGCCATTGAGGAGGAAAGAGAAACCGAGTGATCTTAGGCTTGGCTTGCCATTTGTCCCAGAAAACTGGGGAAATCCTGAATTGAAGGGTCTGAAAAATGTCCTGGCCAGCTGGGCCAGTTGAAGCAGGAGTTTCCTAAGGGCAGGCATGAAACCTGGATTCAGATGTGAAACCTTGTGAGAAAATTAATCATTGTGCCCTTGAGGCTCTGGGTGGTACTGTGCAGGCATGCTGGACCCAGAGCCCAGATGGTGGGAAGGGAAAGGAAAGGAGGCAAGTAGAGACCCTGAACAGAGAAGGGCTCGTGTTGTGCCCTGGTAAGTGTGTGGTGACACTGCTGCCCAAGTAAGAGGGAGTCCCTGGCTCTTGGAAGCTTCCTTCCACTCCCTCCATAAGAGTGAAAAGAAAGAAAAAAGTTTTGCTAAGTTCCCTTCCAAGCAACTAAAATTCAGAGACATTTGTTTATGTACTGCTGAAATAATTCAGTTTGACACCACTTTAACTGCTGTGGCTCAATGCTATGGGATCCTGGAATTTCTAATTTTGTGAGCTATGCACTCTCTGTCAAAGAGCTCTGATGCCACAACAGACTACAAATCTCAGAATATAAATTGTTAGCAACATATAAATAAACAACAATAACAACAATGTTAAATCTCAAAATGTGGTAGGTGTAGGTGTGAAAGTGGATGTGGGTGGGTGTTCGGGGGGGGGGGGTGTTGATAAGCCACCCAATCCAGTCCTGTAGATTTTTGTCCTGGTTTTGTGGAAGAGAATTATGGCAATCCTACCTTAGGCGAGTCACACTCTCGGTCTTAAAGGAAGACAGTGGCACAAACCTCTGAAGTAATCTTGCCCAAAAACTTCAGTTCTGTTGACTTGAAGGCACATAACAACAACAAACAAAATCACAAGATTTTGTACCAGGAGATAACTCTACAAGTGGAGTCATTTTTAAAAATCATGGGGAGATTTTTTTTTTCCTATGCAAAACTATTGAAAATATGAGAGACTGCCTTACCTGCACTGGTTTTGACTCCGCACCTCTTTCTCTCCTGCCCACTCTTCCATGCCAACACACAGGGGATGAGCGGATTGGACGAGATTCTACGTATGAACAGGAGGGAAAGGTGCAGTTTGTCATTGATGCCGTCTATGCCATGGCCCACGCCTTGCACAACATGCACCTGGATCTCTGTCCAGGCCACATTGGGGTGTGTGACAAGATGGATCCTATTCATGGCCGTACCTTGCTAAACTACATCCTTGCTGTCAATTTCAATGGTAAGACTGGCAGAGAGTCTCTTTGGCTGTGGAAGCATTGTGTTGCTTCACTCAGTATGAAATGCAAAGGGCAGTGGAAATGAAGTAATCTATGGTAACATCCCAGGCTAATGTTATACCTGAGATAAGGAGACATGTAGAACTCAGCAGTACTCAACTCTATGTTGTAATTCAGGGAAGGGGCTGATAGTGGTTGTAAAGACTGCCCCAGATTCTCGTTTCCGGAGCCCACAACTGTTGGCCCTCAAGTGATGTTGGAGTACTACTTTGATCATCCTTCACCATCAGTTTTGCTGGCTAGGGCTGATGGAAGACGCAGTCCAATAGCAGCTGAAGGGCTATAAGTTGCCCGCCCCTGCTTTGCCTCTCTAGATTACTGGGGAGTGGGGGAGTTGCATATCTGAATGCATATATGAATGCAAGAATACCCCTGATCTTGGCATCTACCAAACTAGCATAGGGCACAATGGTAGTCTGATATTGTGCCCCTAGCAGGCTCATTTTGTTTGCAGATGAAAGTGTTTTTGTGACTGGGAGCATTCAGAGATGGGTTTTCCCCAGAGATAGTGTTGTCAGGTTTTTCAAGCAGCAATAAAAGGACAGTTGAAATTCATGACAGTCAGGTAGCTGCTATTAACAAGTTTGTATTCTGCTTAAATACAAAATGAAAATAATTGATTTCTGTTAACCTAGCCATGTATTTCTTTGTAAAATTAACATATTGTCCACACTCGTACATTACATGACGCACACATTTTAGTCTTTATGAAGGGTGCACACACCAAAATACAGGAATTTTTGCAATTATGTGCAGTCTATGTAAAAGGAAAAACTTTAGAACCCTCAAATGGAGAACACGTCTTATACTAATAGACACTTGCCGACAAGAGTTCTGGACCTCAAATAAGGCACATCCATTATAATAAGAGATACACCATACCCCAGTCAACAACCCTTTCAACCTGAAACAGTAACATAGGAAAAGCCCTGCTAGACATGATCTAATGCTTGTCTAGCTGAGTGTGGACAACCAGACGCTTTGGGAATTTCCCACAAGAAGGCATAAGGGCAGTAGTCCCTTTCTGCTGGTGTTCCCACATAACTGGTGTTCTGGATCCTAGAAGTTGCCTATAGCCCTCTTGACTGGTAGCTACTGATAGCCTTATCCTCCATGGATCCCTCAGTCCAAAAGACTATCAGCATCCCATTTGTAACTCTTTCCTTCCTACAGGCAGTGCTGGAACACCTGTAATGTTCAACGAAAATGGAGATGCACCTGGCCGCTATGACATTTTCCAGTATCAACTGACAAACACCACAGTCCCTGGGTACAAGGCCATTGGGCAGTGGACAGAATACCTGCGCCTGAATGTGAGTCACAAAGCACAGGCTTAGAAATTGCTCTAGTGACCAGGAATGGGGTGGGAATTTGGCAAGACGACCCACCTGAGACCTCTTTCCCACCAACTTGTTTGCTTTCAGACCATCAACTTCGAACATGTTTGAGTCCTCAGTAAAGGTTGTGGAGTGCCCTCTCCTTGGTGTATAGAATAATACTAAGGCATGGGGAAAGCCTCTTGCCAAGGACTCTGAGACTATGGACAATATCACACAGCACTGTTATAGCACTATTATTTCACTTTAATTGCTATGGCTGGCTCCTGTGGGATCCTGAGATTTGCAATTCAGGGAGTGACATTTAGAATTTTTAGCCAGATAGCTCTTAGGTCTCACTAAACTACAAACCCCAGAATTCCCCAGCAGTTACAATGGAATAATAGTGCTATAATAGTGTAGTGTGATATTGACTTCAGCCTACCAAACCTTTGTGCCACACAGCTCCCTTTCAGCTAGAGGAACCTGATGTACCTGAAGTACTATGGTGAATAGGAAGCTCATACAGAGCATGGGAAATATGTTGTTGTTGTTGTTGTTTTGTTGTTGTTCTATAATTCCTAGAGTTGTTCCCCGATTCTATGACTTGTAGTCCATAAAAATAACTTTCCTGATTATTCCATCTGAGCTTATGGAATAATAGCAAAGTAAACTATAATGAGAAAGCAATGGCAACCCCTTGTGAACAAATATTGTCCTGTGATTGGATCATCTTAGAATCACTGTAAGTTGGAAATAACATGAAGGTATACAACAACAACTATAAAACTGAGGACTCCCATACTCATGGTGCCCAAAAGAGCAAACTACTATTGGGTGACAAGTGTATTCATTCTTTTACAGTGGACCTTAGCTGGCATGCTGCCTCTGGACGCAATTTCTTGATTACCATCAAAAGGGATTACTTTCCCAAAGTATTCTGACCTCATAGTCGCACTCTGACTGTGCTTTACAACAAAGCTCCCAGGATTTTTTTTCTATGTTAAATCGCTTCACACACAACTGTAAGAAAAGAGGAGAGTGGGTCAATGGCAGCAGCACAGATTGACAGTATTTAACATTATTTTTTTAAAATGTTTTATCAAGGGAAACTTTGTTTATCAAAATGAACAAAACTGCAAGCTGAATAGAAGCCCCCTTTCCCTAAGCCCTCCATAGCTGTCGAACTAGGCGGGGACATGTTTACTGGGCACAACCCAGATAGAGGTCAACATGCGCAAAGATTATATAACATATTGATGGTTATTAACATTAATTATGTAAGATCCTTTTATGAGAAGCTTAACATGAAGACAGCCAGCTACGCAGGATGGTACTATGCCACATTCTCTTTCATCTCTCAATGGAGCGAAATGCAATAAAAAGCACATATTTAAATAACCATGGCAGTTAAGCCACAGACCCTGCTTGCTGGAAGATTCTGGGTGTTGTAGTTCAAAGGTTGGAATTGAGCCTTGTGAGGAAAGCAGTAGTGGCTGGTAGGTCCCATGTTGTAGTGTTTAATATAGGAGTGTAGGCCAAGAGCCCTATGCAGAATTTCAAGGGTTGCTTTTGTAGTATCCATGGCCCCACAAAATGCTCTCTGGGAGCATGGGGGTATTTTTACCACACGCACACACCCCCAAAAGAAACCAATTTAGGCCATGGAAAGGGCTTTTTTGGAAAAAAGAAATGAACAGAATGCAGTTACCGCTCACTCCCTGCTACTAAAAATAAGCCTCTTCTATACCTAAAATGATCCAGGGAGGTGTAAAACACGTTGAACATCCCCACACACTGCATAGTGTGTGGGAGCAAAAAAAAAGTTTTTTGTGGGGTATGTGGGTCTCCAAATTTTCCTGGGAAGCTATTGTGGCCCCTTAGCCTTTCACAATTTCTTACCCCTGTTTCAAAGGAATTATATAAGGTGGTGGGCCCTGTCACCGCAAAAGGTTCGGCACCATGGACTACTCCTTTGGATTTCAGTCCCAAACCCCAAATCCTTTCCCTGCCTCGCTGATCGGGAAGCTACCAGCCACCACTAGAAAAATGTGACTGACTGTGATACAGGCAACTCTACAACTATCCCTGCATCACTCGTGCACAAGAGATGACTTGTGTAGCACTATGGGCAGACATAAAGGTGTAAAAGAAAGGACATATAGGTGATATACCAGAGCTAGCATACTGCAGTGGATAAAGTTCATTTGGAAAGCACAAAATAGCTTTAAATCAGATTTAAAGGTTATTGAGTAACTTAGAACCAGTCACTCTTCTAGCCTCAGCTCACTCCCGGGCATGTAATAAGGAATCTATCTATCTATCTATCTATCTATGGTATTTATATATCACCTACCAGCTAACAAAGGCTCCCAAACAGGGGGCTACAAATGTGCAAAATAAAAACAAATTATATCACAGAACCATAGATTTTTCAATACTAGAGTCTTCTCCTTTGGATATATGCAGCAGTACTTTTCAAATGTTATATCTTTAAGGCAAAGGTGGGAATTGATCAGCGCATGGACCATAGCTGACCTGTAAGGGACTTTTGTGCACTTTCATGGAGGCTGGGTCTTCAGAGGCCTCCTGTGGGTGTAGTTTTCTGTTTAGTGTTATGTCACTCAGAACAAACACTTTGTTTAGACTGCAAACAGACTTTTTACAAAAACTCACAGGGGAGGTGGAAAATAAGGTTGCTGTCTCCCAGACCATCCTTAGGCACCCACCCCTGATTTATGGCATATTTTAAGCCACAGTGATGCATGCCCTCTCTGGTAAGGACTGTCTTTTGGAATCTGCCATGGAACCTTCTGTTTTGCAAAGGATTCTGCATCATATTCTAGAACAGCCTCATTTTGAGCTGGCAGCCAAGCAGATTAAGGCCTCCTTGCCAGCCCAGGAGAATGGAGAGCCTGGCCTAGTCCCTATATAAGAATCCATTGAGGCTGTATGTTGCAAGGGAAGATGCGTCCCAAGGGACAAGCTGTCTTTCAGGGAAATTGGTCTGTCAATATGAGTCTTCTCAGTTATAAACCCCCAATTATCTTCCAAAAAGCATTGAGATTCCTTTGAAAACCATGTCTGTGGGTTTCATTCTTATTTCCCTTAGATCGAGGAAATGCAGTGGTCAGGGGGCCAGAAGGAAATCCCCTCTTCAGTATGCAGCCTTCCCTGCAATCCAGGTGAGAGGAAGAAGATGGTGAAGGGAGTGCCTTGCTGCTGGCACTGTGAGCTGTGCGATGGTTACCAATACCAACTGGATGAGTTCACCTGTGAAATGTGCCCCTTCGACATGAGGCCCAACCTCAACCGGACAGCCTGCCGCCCAACACCCATTGTTAAGTTGGAGTGGAGCTCCCCCTGGGCTGTGCTGCCCATTTTCTTGGCCATTCTGGGCATCCTCGGCACCACCTTCATTGTCATCACCTTCATCCGCTTCAACGACACGCCCATCGTTCGAGCTTCGGGCCGTGAGCTGAGCTACGTCCTCCTCACAGGGATTTTCCTCATCTACTCCATCACTTTTCTGATGATCGCTGAGCCTGGGGTGGCTGTCTGCGCCTTGCGGCGCCTCTTCTTAGGCTTGGGCATGGCCATTAGTTACTCAGCTTTATTGACCAAAACCAACCGCATCTACCGCATCTTTGAGCAAGGCAAGAAGTCTGTGACTCCACCCAAGTTCATCAGCCCCACCTCACAGCTGGTCATCACTTTCAGCCTCATGTCAGTGCAAATTGTGGCTGTGATCATTTGGCTGGGGGTCTCACCTCCACATAGCATTATCGACTATGAAGAACAGCGTACGCCCAACCCTGAGTTTGCCCAGGGGGTGCTGAAGTGTGACATGTCTGACCTCTCCATCATCTCTTGCCTCAGCTACAGTATCATCCTGATGGTCACCTGCACTGTCTATGCCATCAAGGCCCGCGGCGTGCCCGAGAACTTCAATGAGGCCAAGCCCATTGGCTTCACCATGTACACAACCTGCATCGTCTGGCTGGCCTTTGTGCCCATCTTCTTCGGCACCGCACAGTCTGCAGAGAAGGTGGGAGTGCCTGGGCCAAGAAACAGGTTATAAAGGGAAGAGAACAGGGTAGGGAGAGTTTGGGGTACAGGGAAGGCAGGCCAAGACAAGATGTTCAGGGCTGGATCAGGTGATATGTAATGGTGTATGACTCTTGGGGTGTGTGACTTTTAAATAATTGAGAGATATCTCTGGAAGACTGCCCATTTCAAAGTGGGGAGGAGAGCCTTATATCTTTTTCCTTCTGTTGTTTAGTCCAGTCAGTATTGCAGTCCCCAAACAGCTTATCTCCCCCCAAGGAAAAAGCTACAGGAATCCTGTATCTCCTCACCACCACATGTGATAGCAGTTTGGGTGAGATGGAAGCATATGACTAGAGATGGAAGCATATGGAAGTAGGAGATGAAAGCATATGACTAGAGGCGTTATAAAGACCTTCTCTCACAACAGCTCTTTTGTTGGCTGGTCAAAAACAAAGTAAAATATCAATCTCTCCCATATAGTGGGAGCCTCATTTCAACTCCATAAACATCACGTATATGTGCCATGCGGGGAGATATTACACACAACCCCCATGCATCATCAGTGATGTGGCAGCTAAAAAAGCCAATGCAGTTCTAGGCTGCATCAAAAGAAGAATAGCATCTAGATCAACGGAAGTAATAGTACTATTCTCTTCTGCTTTGGTCAGGGCTCACCCGGAACACTGCATGCAGTTCTGGGCTCCCCAATTCAAAAAGGAAGTTGGAACGTGCCCAGAAGAGGGCAACTGAAATGGTGAAAGGTCTGGAAACCATGCCTTATGAGGAGCGACTTAGGGAGCTGGGTATGTTTAGCCTGAAGAAGAGAAGGTTAAGAAGTGATATGATAGCCCTGTTTCAGTATTTTAAGGGATGGCATATTGAGGATGGAGCAATGGATTCAAAAGTGATTCCATCTCAACATTAGGAAAACCTTCCTAACAGTAAGAGCTGTTTGACAGTGGAAGATGCTGCCTTCCCTTAAAAAAATGTAAAACAAATTGGATGGATCATGAATGGAGAGTGGCCCTCCAACTGCTGTTGGACTCCAACTCTCATCAGCCCCAGCCAGCTCAACCAGTTGTTAAGGATGATAAGGATTTTAATTCAGTGTAGGAGGACCTCAGGTTCCTCACCCCAGGCTAAGATATACATAACGGATGACACA
This sequence comes from Urosaurus nigricauda, assembly GCA_034509955.1. Lineage (NCBI taxonomy): Eukaryota > Metazoa > Chordata > Lepidosauria > Squamata > Phrynosomatidae > Urosaurus > Urosaurus nigricauda. Next base: position 148,704,418 of record JAOEGL010000002.1, on the reverse strand, counting down.
CTGTACTTGTTTTGCCCATCTCCCAACAGAAAACAGAATCAAAGGATCATACAATTGGAAGTGCCACAAAAGATATCTAGTCCAGTCTTCTGCAGTGCAAGAACACACAACTAAAGTACTCTTGAAAGATGCTCATCCAACCTCTGTTTAAAGACATCCAAAGAAGGAGACTCCACCAATCTCCAAGGCAGTCTGTTCCATTGTCAAACAATTCTTTGGTAAAAAGGTTCTTCCTTATGTACGTATAGGTGGAATCTTTTTTCTTTAAATCAACGGATTCATTTTGTAGTCTCTTGAGCAGGAGAAAACAAGTTCACCCCATCTTCCACATAACATCCCTTCAGATATTTAAAAATGGTCTTCATGTCACCTCTCAGTCTTCTCTTCTCCAAGCTGCACTACCCTAATACATTTCCCAAAAGGCTTTATTTCCAGACCTTCTACCATCCTGGTTGACTTCCTCTGAAAATGTTACAGCAAATAATTAAACCTGAGTGTGAGAAAGGTGAGGAACTTACTAGCCTGATAATATTTTTCATCTCCATGCTCTTCACTAACTCATATCAGAAGTTCCCAGAAAGAGAAATAGGGCTATGACCTTCCATGGTTCCTAGAACATCCAGTTCTGCCATAAAAAAAGGATTTGTATATTTGGGCTATGTCTGAGGAATATAAGATTGCTGATACGATGCTGAACAGAGAATCTGATTTGTTCCATGAAGACTTGGGGCTCAAATCTCCAATCTGCCAAGAGGCTCAAGAACAATGTAGAAATTAAACATGCCAAATAATGAAGAGGTATATGTTTTAATGAAATAGTTGAGACATTTAGCTGCCTGAGGCAGAGCAGCAAAGGACATCCCCATCTACCCAAAAGAAAGTTTTTGTTGTTAACTGCCCTCAAGTTTCTCTCGACACATTGCAACCCTGTGGATGAGACATCTCCAAGATTCCCTATCCTCCACTGCTCTGCTCAGGTCCTTAAATTCATGCCTGTGACCTCCTTAATAGAGTCCATCCCTCTAGCATGTGGCCTTCCTCTCTTTCTACTTCCCTCTACCTTTATTGTTTTTTCCAGTGAGTTGTGCCTTCTCATGATATGACCAGGGTGCAACAGTTTCAGTTTAGTCATGTTGGCTTCCAGGGAGATTTCACGCTTGATCTGTTCTAAGACCCAATTGTTTGTCTTTTTGTCTGTCCACAGATTCCTTAGTATTCTTTGCCAGCACCACATCTCAAATGATTTTATTCCCCTTCCTACCCACCTTTTTAACTGTCCAGCTCTTACACCCATATGTGGTAACAGAGAATACAATGGCTCATATGATTCTGACTTTCATGGTCAATTGTATATCTTTGCATTTTAGGATCTTTCCTAGTTCATGCATAGCGGCCCCCCTCATTCTTAGTCTTCTTCTGATTTCTTGGCTGCCTAAAACCAGTCAAATTATTTTGGTCATGGAGGCTGAAAATCCCAGAAGCAGCTATCTTCATCTCTAGCAACAGAATAAATACAATAAAAAGTAACTACTGTAACTACTTGCCGCCTTTTCATGACACTCCACACTTGCTCCATGAAGTAGCCTCCTCGCTTTGTCTAATGGTAGGGCCAGCCCAGAATCTGAGCAGAGCAGTGGCTTTTTGATGCAGGGCAGGGTACTTGAACATTTCACAGATGAAAATTAGGCCCTGTGCAGACTGGCAGTTTGGGCCGGCCTGGGGGTGGAGTTGGAGCATAGTGTCCACATGATGCATGCCCTGGCTCTGCCACCAGGTTGGAATGACACCACGCACTGCACCACACAGCGCACGGTGTCACAGCACTCCTCTAGTGCTGCGTCCACATGACACAGTGCCAAAGGAGCACCTTCAAGCCGTGGCACCGTGCCAACCGTGCACTTTCCAGGCTGCAAAAAGGAGCTGCGGTTACCACGGCCCCAATCCAGCGCACCTGAAGGAAGCTGCCGGCTGCCCCTTGGGGTGGTCTGCACAGCCCTAAGATACATGTGGCCAAGCAACACTAGAGTGTGGTCAAGATGGCAAAATTTATTAACGAGGGAGAAAACACAAGCTAGGAAATGCTGCAGCAGTTTACTTTTGCCTGCACCAATAGGGAAGGACAAGATTCCTTCCCCTCCCCACATCTCCCATGTACTGAATTAATATAGTGCAAACTATTTTTCTCCTAGAACTCATTCTGCAGGATTTGAAGTAGGTTGAGGACAAAAGGGGGAAAGTGGGAGGAAGAGGGTGAAACTGGGACATTTTTGAAGTAGCAGAAAAAAATGAAATGACAGAAGATTAAGTGGGATTATCCCTACCAGACACAGATAGTTGGAAAGTATATGGCAAGGTAGTAATCCCCTCCACCTGTGGCACACATGATTTCTTTTACATTGGAAATACACATCTAAAGCTTCATGGGTGGAGGATAGGATGATTTTGAAGAGCAAGATGACCAGTGAAGAAAGAAATAAACAACTGCTTGATTCAAAATGGGTTGCTTCCTGACTCAGCTGCTGCCCCTTTGATGAAGTGGTCAAAGTTTTGTTAAATACTTTTGTACATAATGGTGGTATCTAATTGGTAGCCTCAGCTCAAGCAGAGCTACTGAATCAACTCTTGAATGGAGGGTCAATACTTAATGTAAATCCCTTTGGTTCAATAGGGCCTTACTAATTACAACGAATAGATAGGGCTCAGGCTGATGATGTCTAGTCTGCTGTCTGCTGCTTCACCTGGAACTGCACCAGGGACATCACTAGGGTGGTGCAAGGGATGCGGAGCACACCTGGTGACACCCTAAAATCTGCCTTTTGGCAGAAATGGCCTTTGGCATTCGCCTGCATCGCTTTTAAATGGTGGACTTCAGTGGAAGCGATAGTGTGAGTGTGGTAAGGCTCAGTGGGAGGTAAAAGGATAGACCTCAGGATTTTTAAATTAAAATTTTAAATTTTAAAATTATTTTTTGAATAAAATGTATTCTTTTTCAATTTTCTTTTTTAAAAAAATATCACATCTTACCAAATTTTCACTTTAACTACATGAAACCATGTACATGTAAATACATTTAGGCTGTGCATACAATATTGTAATTTAAAGGTATAATTTTCATTTTGCTAGTTGTTTATATCACAACTATTGACATGACATTCAGTGAAATATGGGAATTAGGATTTATGAATAACATTAGTACAATAAAACATTACTAAGGATTCAGTATGGTGTGGTATGGAAGGAGATCAGTGGGGGAGAAGACTACACTGAGCGATGCCATTCCTAGTGATGCTGCTGAACTGCACCCTGCCTTTCTCGTTCTCTTGTAGCTTTCCTAAAAAATTAAAAAATTAGATTTTTAACTTTATTTTTTTTAAATTGTAGGTTCTCCTTTCTTTTCCCACTGAGTCTTACCCCACTCACATCATCTCTTCAGCATTTTAAAGGGATGCAGGCAAATGTCAAGCCCATTTCTGCCCAAAGGCAGACATTTGGGGAATTATGGCATCCCCATGTGGGTCCCTAGAGCAGAGCATGCTTCACCTATCAGAAAGTTGGAGAATATATCAGGCAAAGGGAACAGCTGACTCTACAGATGCTTTGCCCTAGAGCTTTCAGCAGCCTCACCCGGATGGGAATGGTACAGGATTGTGGGAGAGGTACCCAGAAACAAATCAAGGGCTAAAGGTTCATCCACTCCAGAGGTGTCAAAATGCCAAGGCAGTCTGATCAGTTACTGAGTTTAGCACATTTAAATCAACTGAAACCAGCAGGCTTCGACAAACCAAACTCCACAGAGGGTTGCAACCTTGCTTAGATGTGCCACAGAAACAAGGGATGCTTTCACTTCTGATAAGTGCACATAGGAGTAAGGGCAGGAATGAAGACCTCAGGGCCCCTTCCATGGCAAACTCTTTCACCTTTATGTTTTCAACATGGGGCCCATTTGAACAATTGGCAGAACCAGTCTGTGATGGACTGTACCACTTCAGATTCAAGTTTGAATGTTTCTACTTGAAAAACTTCCCTGTTTGTAGATAAAGTCTTATCTGGAAACACTCTCCCCACTTGGCATGCCGGTTTTCTAGGCACAGAGCTTTTCAAAACAGAAAAGAGATCTGAAAGACAACTGCTCCCCCACCTGTTGCCTAAGGTGATTTAGGGCAATAAGGTGTACCACTACACCCTTCTAGTTGTACATACCACAGCTTGGAAAAGTTACATATTGGGACTACAGTCTAAAGAATCCTGCAGCCTGCATGGCCACCAAATAGATGTAATTTATAGTCCAAAAACAGAATTTTCCCAAGCTCTGGTATCAATTGGTCTCAAGCGAAAGGTTTGGGAAGATGAAGGCCTCTCCCCTTCCTGCTTTGCTGGCAAGCAACCTATTGTTATTTTTCTCTCCCCCTCCCATCCCCTCCTTCAGATCTATATTCAGACAACAACACTGACCGTCTCTATGAGCCTGAGCGCCTCGGTTTCCCTCGGGATGCTCTACGTACCCAAAGTCTACGTTATCATCTTCCACCCAGAGCAGAATGTCCAGAAGCGCAAGCGTAGTTTCAAAGCGGCCGCCACAGCTGTCAATGCCTCCTCCAGACTCTCACAGAAGGGTGCCCAGAATGGAGAAAGCAAAGATGAGAAGCCGGACAGTAAGTAGCCAGAAAGTAGGTATCGCTATCTTATTTGCTCTTTGATGACCCCACCTGACATGCCTCCAACTGACCTCCACCTGCCCTGTAAGTATCCCTTAGTCCCCCCCTTCTGCTGTACCCACAAAGTCCCCACAACTGCTCCCATCCTCACCATGTGCCTTGGGGCTTTATAGAAAGGAGGGCTTTCACAGCAGCATACAGCTAGGGCTGCCAGGTTAAGATTGCCCCTAGACCCTGAGATTTCAGTACAAAAAACTGAGACCAAGGAATAGCCCCATGTAAGTCTGGGTAATGTTACAAGGGGCAACCTCTGCACGACACACGATATGCTAAGCATCAAACACAGTTACACAGATTATGCCATTCAAAATACGGTGGGAATCTGCTGGGGTTTGGTTCCAGGACCCCCCCATAGATAGCAAAATCCATGGATGCTCAAGGCCCATTAAATACAGTGGTGTAGTAAAATGCTGTCCCTTGTATAAAATGACAAAATCAAAGTTTGCTTTTGAACATCAGATTATGATTCTGAAGACCAGAGTTCAAATCCCCACTCAGCCATGGAAACCCACTGGGTGACTTTGGACAACACTCGCTCTCTCTTGCACTGTCAAACCTCCTCTGAACAACCCCATGATAAGTTTGCCATAAGTCAGCAATGGCTTGAAGGCATACAACAACAACATAATATATACCCAAAACTGTTCAAGGCAGCACTTTTACCTTCCTTCTTGCACTAAGGGCTAGAGAAGAGGGGGAGAATTGGAACATGGGATACTTTACAGCTTAATAAATAAAATGTGCCTCCCATCATTGGACAAAAAGACCATCTTTAATACATCAAGGCAAAATAGCCTCAAAAATATCACCTAGTATATTCTTAAACATCAGTCCTACTGATGGAAAATTTCCCACACTGATTTTAAAAAAAGGCCTCGTTGGTTATTACCTGGGGTCCTGCATTAACAGATGTAGCATTTAAAGGTTGCAACTATGACATGAATCCTTTGGGATCCCAGAAAACATGGGGAGAGCCTCTTCTTGCTTCTTCTGCTGTATAACCATAAAATGAAAGAACAGAGAGCCAGTCAGGAATGGGGATAAGCTCACTGCTAGTTTAGACTGGTGTAGAAATGGGGAGCAAGGAAGAATCAAGGACTAACACGACTCCTGCTGCTTTTTACAGGCTTAGATTGTAATACACTTTGTAAACCACTTAAGGAGTAAGTGCACTGATAAGCGGTATAGAAATGTACTTGCAATTGCTATTGCTATTGGAAATTGAAACAGAAATCTTAACTAAAGGGGCTGTTGTTTCTGAGAATATTCTTTCTTGGCTACTTGTGGAGATGGTATAAGAAACATTTAACTTAGCCTCTTTGATTCAGCCAGAAGATATTTGCAGAACAGAGTTGAGGGTGAGCCTTGGTGCCACAAGGATTGGGAAGGAAGGAGAAAGCTAAGTAAATCCATAGACACACACACAAACCTGGAGACTTTCACACCGTTCTTTCCTCTTGCCTGGAGATGAGCCCCCCAAAACTGAAGACTTTGCACCATCATCTCCTGCCACAAAAACTGGAGGTTCAGGGTCAGGCTCAGAGATCTGGCCTCCCTACTTGAGACATGGACAGCAATTATAAAAATGGTGATGTCTCACAGCTCATGTAGAGTGCTTTTCTGTCAACCGTTCTGGCCTCTGGGGAACAAGAGAATCCAGGGCAGAAGGCATTACATTTTTATGTTGTGCTTTAATTGAAAATGTTTTTAATCTGTATTTTATTTATTTATTAGCCTTTACCCTGCCCTTTTGTGTGTGTGTGTGGTGGTAAAAAGGTGAAGTATTAAATAAGCATGTAAATAACAGGCAGGTAGCCTTGGGCCCCACACCCCATCCCCTGAAAATTAATGGGAGCTATTGGAACCTAGGAAAAGAAGCATCTTCTGGCATTATCCATCCTTCAGTAAGGAATGCCTTATTCTGGCATTATCCATCCTTCACCGAAGAGGAATGCACTTTGATCCATCTTGTTCTCTGCAGCTGCAAACAGTCTGGGGGAGACTCCCAGACGCTAGCTTTCTATGGGGGAGGGCAGGAAGCTCTGGAATATTAATAGCCACTCTCTGTGGGCGACAATGTCCCAGAGCAGATGGCGAGGGCTCCAGCGCCTTGTGCTGCATGACAGCCAAGAGCGTACGCCTGACCAAGCAAGGGTAGAAAACAAGGCAAGGTGCAGGAACCTGGCCTCGTCACGCTCACTCTCTCACTCTGTCCCATTAGACCCTACTCCACTTTTCAGGCATATGAAAGATGACTTCTCTTATTCCAGGGGCTCCCAACTTGGGGTGCAACAAAGAGTGGCTAGTGTCCCTGAGTCACAAGTTAGCACTCAGCAATCCAGAGGCAGACTTGCAGACTGCACTCAGCAAGGAAGTCCACATTTTGACAAAATCCCAACTGAGAAGCAGGAACAAAGAAGTCATTGAATTTTATGTACATAATTGGGATAGATTTTACTGTTTAGATTTTTTTCTGAATAAATTAGGATCTAAGTATTCAATTTAGATTTGCCTTTTAAAAGCTTATTTTTAAAATTCCTATTTGTTCAACCACAGTATTGTATATGGCTCAGTCTGTGGTTCAAAAATTAAAAATCAGACTTATACAGTTTCAAATGTGATACTACTTTTGCAGGGGGTGAAAACAGTACAAACATTTCCTAGGAGTGTGGGGCATAGAAAAGCTGGATGTTCATAACTATCCTCCCTGGCCTCAGTTCTCTGTCTACCAACACCAGTCCCTGCTCATATGCATGCAATGAAAGAGAGGCAAGAATCCAGCTTTCTCCCATCCCACTTGTTCAGTCATTTATTTGAACATGTATGCAACCCAACTGTAAGAAAATAGATCCCAGAGGAGATGTACTTGGGGCTAACCTAGCAAGGAATTCCTGCTTTCAAGTCACTGGCCAAAGGCCTGGTTTCCCCACTAAGAGGGCATGAAGGTTAGGGCTTTCACCTCCTATGTCGATCCATGGTCTAGTATTTAGTGGTATATTACTTGTGGACATGAGAATTCTATATCAGGCTGGGCAAGGTATGTCCCCCAATCCCCCCAGTCCAAAAATATTTGCTCCAGAATTCACCTGAATGACCTCTCTGGAGCGTGGGGTTCATTTCAGTCAAGGTTAGAGGGGGCCCTGGGGAAAAAATAAAATAAAATAAAAATTGTGTCCCAAAAAGCATTTTATGAGTTGTGGGTGACATTTCCAACACATTTTGGTAGTCTTTTTTTTTTTAAGTGATGTGAACAAGAAATGAACAAAAAGTTACTTCTGCTTACTTTTTGTGCCTAAAATGACCCCAAAACATGATGAGAATGCCCTCATGTCAGTTAGAGAGTGTTTGGGGGCACTGACAGGCAAAAAAATTATTTTGATTTTTCTTTTGGTTTTGTGAGCCTGATGCTCATCGGGCATCAATGCACATCAGGCACTCTTTCCATTATCCTGATATGCATCTTCACAATCCACTAGCAGGATTCCTTAGCCTCTGCTGGTTAGCCAAGTGTATGTAAAGTTATGTTGTGTAAAAGGTGACACGGGATTACAGTGAACCTATATAAAACAGTATTTTAAAATGCACAAAAAATAGAAAAATAGAGCACCCATCCAGTTAGAAGCCCCTTCCAAGCAAGATCAGTTGCCAGAGGCCTCCCTGAATAGTAAAGGTCTTTGCCTGGAAGTAGGAGAACAGAGAAGGGGAGTCAGACTAGACTCCCTTTCAGAGCCTGGGAGATTCAGAAGAAGTGTGCTTCTTCTATAAAAATGATGATGATGATGATGATGATGATGATGATGATGTTTATTTGTAACCCGCTTCTCTAATAAAATACTTGGAGCGGGGTACAGCAGAATTTAAAAAATACAAAGTAAAACAGCAATCATATCTCTCCCATACCACCCCCTCCCCCATAAAACTGAATTAAACCAGAATATGTTAAAATTAGAGGTGTTAAAATTGGTCAGCAACTATTAAAAGAAAATACAGTCTCCTGAGCAATATATGTGCAAATTCGCAGTAGATGGATCAGCAGTTTTGCGTAAGGGAACAGCTAAAGTTGATTCCCCAGTTCTATTTACTTTTTCAGAGTCAGGAGTTGATGGTCCATTTATACCTTCTTCAAGGAAAGGCCTGCCGGAAAAGATGCGTCTTTAGAGCCTTTTTGAAACTGGCCAGTGACGTAATGAGACACATCTCATCCGGCAGGCCATTCCACAGCTTGGGAGCGGTAGCTGAAAAAGTCCTCTGGGAGGTCTGCGACAGCCTAGTTTTCATAGCCTTCAGCTGGTTCCTCCCAGAGGACCGAAATGTGCGGGGAGGTTCATATGGGAAGAGGCGGTCCCTGAGGTAAGACGGGCCTGAGCCATGTAGGGCTTTAAAGGTTAATACCAACACCTTGTACTGTCCCGGAAACTGATGGGCAGCCAGTGGAGAGCTTTAAGCACAGGTGTTATGTGCTCTCTCCTTGATGTTCCTGTGATAAGCCTGGCTGCCATGTTCTGAATTAATTGAAGTTTCTGGGTTAGGCACAAGGGTAGCCCCATGTAGAGCGCATTACAGAAATCCAGACGTGAGGTTACTAAAGCGTGTACCACAGACTCCAGGTCTTTTGTATGCATGGGAATTGGGGCAAGGGGGGGTGGAATCCACCTTTTCTCTACCTTTTAACCATGACAACAATAAAGACAGCAAAGGGGCAAAGAATGAATTCTCAAGGGATCTCTGATATTGTCCCTTGAATGAATGGCATCCAAGCCTCCCATGGTCTTTGAAGGCTTTCCTCTCTTTTTACAAAGTGATGCTACTGGTGAGAACCATAACATCTGGTGTCTCCCCTTGCAGTTATTAAGAATGGCTTATGCCACTACACAGAGGCAATGATCAGTATCTCTGCATAGAGGCTATGCATGTGCCCACTATGATTTGAATGACCATCATGGTTTGAAAACAGGGCAGAGCTTAGGAAAGTTGACTTTGGTTGGCTGGAAGATTTGGAGGACTGTAGCCCAGAAAAGTAAGGGGCTGTTCAAACCGCCTCTGAAGGGGCGGCCTGCAGCTGCTTCCATTTTCGCTAGATCGGGACCATGGCAACCGCACGCTGCAGCCCTGATCTGGCCTTTCCAGGCTGCAAAAGCCATGCCACCGCTGCTTTAAGACACTCCTTTGGCACTGCAGGAGTGCCATGATGCTGAGCGCTGTGTGGCATAGTGCACGGTGTCATCTGCCCTTAGGGCAGAGTCAGGGCATGCGTCATGTGGACACCATGCCCCAACTCTGCCCCCAGGCCAGCCATTATGGCCAGTTTGCACAGCCCCTACCTTTCCAAGGCTCTGAAACAGAATCTCCACAATCCTACCAAATAAGAATGGTGGCAGACTGTAGTCCGGTGCAGCACCTTCAATCTGTACCTCTTCCCAACTGGCCATGTTACTCTTGATGGCTCCACTCCCAGAGGTGACTGTGTGAGAGAGACACCAGTTTATGAATCAGGCCATTGTTAGAGCAATGGTTCTTAACCTGTGCTCTTCCAGCTCAGGTGTTTTGGGCTTCACCTCCCAATATATCTAAGGATCAAGGATTCAGGCAGCTAGAACTTCCCTCCCACGTCCCTCCAATTCCACAGATCAGCCCACTCTTTCACTCTGGGTCCCAGCGTGACCCCCATTCTTTCACATATGTATCTCTATCTAACACTTCTCCATTTTGTGTTTTTTGCAGGCCTCCCTAAGGTGATGTACATCAGCTATACAGAACTGACCATGGTGCCCACATAACTGAAGAACAAAGGCACTACTACTGAGGGGGGCAAGGGGATGTGTGAAATATTTTGGGGGGGAGGTTGAAAGGGGTGGGGTGGGCATATGTTGGGGAATAAACCTGTATTTTTACAACATTGGTTTTGAGGGTTTTGTTTTTCAGTCTAACTTGAATTTCAGGCACCTAGGGAAAAGATGGAGAAGCTGTGGTCCTCTGGATGTTATTAGACTCCAACTCTCATCATCCCTGACCATAGGCCATGCTGTGTGGGTCTGACAGGATTTGCAACAACAGCTGGAGAGCTGTAAGGTCCTCAGTCTGGCCTAGGAGCTGCAGGGTCTCAGAATCTGTGACTATGGAGGCTAGCTCTGAAATTAGGGTCTCTGAGTATGCCTGTTCCTCCCAGTTCTCAAACAGTACAGCAGTAATGTATTCACTAGTAATGTTCTTGATCTCTGTATTAATTGCAGGCCTTCCAAATTTAGCAGAAGCAGATTATTTCTTTCTGCAATGGTAATATAGTGGGCCCTCCACAGTTGCTGGAGTTAGGGGCAAAGGATCGCTGTGAAAGTGGGGGGGGGGGGGGGGGGAACACAAATTAAAAAACAAACTTTTTTTTTTAATCTGAGAGAAAACCTTTCTAGGAATCCCTGGGGTCCTGCAGTGTAACTCTATGGCCAACATCTGGTAGAGTCACGCTGGAGGACATAGAGATTCCTAGAGATAACATATTAACCAAATCCACGAATAATCAAATTCACAAAAGTCAAAGCCGCAAATGTGGAGGGCCAGCAGTACAGACAACATATCCTCCAACTGTCCCAATTTGTCAGGGACAGTCCTGATTAATCTTCTGTCATCCCACTTTTTCACCTGCTTTTAAAATGTCTATTTTCTTCTCTTCTTCTTACTTTCCCCTTTGTCTTCAGCTTATTTAAATTGTTGCAAGTGGAATTTGAAATGCAAAAGTAGTTTTCACATAGCAAGGGAGGGAGGAGAAGAGAGGAGGGTGTGGAATCATGCCCTTCCCAGCAGGCTCAAGCAAAAGCAAATTGCTGCAGCTTCTCTTAGCTTGTGCTCTTCCTCATTAATAACTCTTGCCAACTTAAACACACTCTGAGGTTGCTGGGACTATGTGTCCTGGTTTTCATCTGTGACATGTGGGATGGTATGAGACAGTGATGGAGTCCTAGCGGCGTAGTGGTTAAATGCCTGTACTGCAGCCACGCACTCACAAACCACAAAGTTGTGAGTTCAATACCAGCCAGGGGCTCAGGATCAACTCAGGCTTGCATCCATCTGAGGTTGCTAACATGGGTGCCCAGCTTGTTGGGGGCAATTAGCTTACACATTGTAAACTGCTCAGGGAGTGCACTGATAAGCCGCATAGAGATGTACTTCCTATTGCTATTACTATTTCTAAAGATTGAAAAGAGGTGCTTTACTGTTGGAGTGAAGTATTGCTGTGTGAGGGGTTAGGTAGCTGGATGCATTTGAGGCTATCTGGAAGACCAGAGCTGCTGTATTCTTGGCTTTGGAGAGGAACTGGTGCAAAACCCTGCTCTAGTTTGTAGGATAGCACATTTACGCACCAGCTCCCACATGTTGCAAGAATGAAACTCAGCTGCTTCCCTGCTATGCTAGCCACTCCTGTTAGCCATTGAAGGTTTATTTATAACTGACAAGCAAACCAACAAGAAAACAATAGGATCGGACAACTTCATCTCACGTTTTTTATTTCTGTGTCCTGAGGGATGAGTGGATTTAACTCCATGCTCGGGGCATTTTCAGAACTTCTGAGGGTGAACGACAGGGGAACAAATCTGCTCAGAGCTGTCCTGTGGCTTCTAATTTAAAGTAGCCAGTTTGCCCATCATCACCATCAGTGCTGAACCCAGAAGTTTTCTGTCCGATGTAGAATCCCACACCTGCTATGGCCCACCCTTTAAAAAGTCTTGCACTACCATTTGGAACAATTTGTGTTTTCATCTGTCACTCTTGTGATGCCACCTGGAGAAGGTCATGCCACCTTGATGCATAGCTACTCTAGCATTGAGCCACTCCTCCATCTCTGCTCCCTCAAGATAATCACTGCTCCCTCAAGCCAGCCGAAGGGGAAATTTGAATTGATTCTGATCCACTTGTTGTTCACACTTGTGCAGAACTGATTTATTGAAAAGAAGTGGGAAAAATCAGTGTCAAAAGGACACGGGTTAAATGGGTCTAGAGCATGGCCCCCTCTCAGAATCACTTCAACAATTCAGATTATATGGAAACCAGGGTTTTAACCGGTTCAAACCAGTTCACAATCCAATTTAAAAGGCAGTGGGAATGAGGCCCAGAACATTACGAGAGCAATGTGGGAAGGAACTCTGCCCAAAGCAGTCCCTCAGTGCCATAACTGTACCAGCCATTTTTACTCAATATCTCTGTCTCCAACTGTTCTTTGGACAACACTGCCTTCCCTCATCCCATGAACACATAAGCAAGCATTGCCCTTCTGAAAGCCTTCTCTGATTAATTTGTCAATGAAAGGTGGGGTTGGCAACCAATTAAAGGATTTATTTTTTAATTGACCACCCCTCTTTCATCTGATCATTCAATTAAGTTTTTAAAAGGTTGCCTATGATCAAAACCCTCATTAGAGACGACTTTTTGAGATGTTGAATGAAGCATGTGGGTTGATCTATAATTTAACAAAAGATACCCTTTATCATGAGAAGGAAAGGCCAGCTTTAATCTTATTTTTCTCTTCACTTGCTATGGCAATCAACACACCAAAACACAGATTACCTCAAAAAGTACCCATACCAAGTAAAACTTTATTGGTCAAATTGTGCAGCCCTACAAAAAGGTGGAAAAGCCTAAATACCCCAAAGGCACCAGGTCCCACCTCATCTCAGAAGCTAGGTAGGGTCTGGGTGTCTTAGTACTTGGATAAGGAACCACTAAAGAACAGAGGTTGTAGTAGGCAATACTCAGAGGAAGGCGAGGGCTGACCATCCAGAGTATCTCTAAAGGTGGTTTTAAATTTAGAGTTGCCAAAGAAAACCTTATGAAATTCATGGAGTAGCCATAAGTCAACAGGTGACTTGAAGACAGAGACAGGCAGAAAGGAAAAAGAAGTTGCTGTTAACTGCCTTCAAGGATAGTGGTGGAGTCTCCTTCTTCATTAAGTTTATAAACAGAAGCTGGATGGTCATCTGTCAGGGGTACTTTGTATATTCCTGCACGTCAAGGAGTTGGACATGATGGCCCTTGTGGTATCTTCCAATTCTATGAATCTATGATTCTAAACCACTCTTGACATCAACCCAGCTCTTGCAGACTCAAGGCACTCGTGGTTGCTTGGTCTACCCATCTAGAATGTTGTTTTCCTCTTTGTCTACTGCCCTCTATCTTACCAAGTATTATCATTTTTAGTGAGCCTTTTCTTCTCCAGATATGTCCAAAATACAACAATCTCAGTTTAGTAATCTTTGCTTCTAGGGAGAGTTCAGGCCTGGTTTTTGTCTTCTTAACAGTCCATGGTAGTCACAGAACTCTCCTCCAGCACCATATCTCAAATGAATTCATTTTCTTCCTATCAGCATTTTTCACCGTCCAGCTTTCACAACCATACATAGAAACTGGAAATACATTGGCATGGATGATCCTAACTTTAGTATTCAGGGAGTCAAGGAGATTTGGCCCACCAGATTTTTTATTATTATTATTATTTCAGCTCCTAGAAACTGGAGCCAGCACAGCACATGGACTGGGCTGTAGTCTGAAACATGGAAAAATGTTCCTCACTCCTAAATGTAGAGGTATAAAAGCTACTTAATACAGGAGGAATAGTGTGGCTGCAACTTCCAGCATTCCTAAATGTTAGCTATTCTGACTGGGATTGCTGGGAGTTGCTGTCATAATCTTGAAGGTCAAATCACTCTCAACCCTGACCTGATATGAGGAAGCCTTATAGGCCAGTGCTATCTTCTCTGACTGGCCGTGATTTTCCAAGGACTTGGATACCTAGTTCTCCCAGCCCTTCTAATTTTATAATTATTCAAAATTCACAATTTGACACTTAAACAAATATTGACATAGACGTGAACATATAACCATAAAATAACACCAATAACCCCTTCCCTCCTTAAAAAACCCAATCCAAAAAGACAAAGAAAAGAAATACACACACACACAAAACTTCCAGATTACTCTCCATTTGGTTTCTTAAGTTATACTATTCTCCCTCCTCTTAATCTTCTAAATTCTTCTTCTTACCTAGATGTTTACCCTATTGTTAATGTTATTTCACATTCCATAATTTACATACATATAAAAAAGAACAAACAAAACAAAATAAAATACAACAAATTTCAATTACCTAGCTATCAAAACCCTATCACACTAATAGCTCCTTTTAATTGTTGAACATATACTATAAATGGTTTCCAATTTTCTATAAATACATTCATTTGCTTTCCCTTTACCATATTAGTCAATTTATCTAATTGGGCCATTTCCATCACTATCTATCCAGTCTATACATGTTGGAATTTTATTAGTTTTCCACTTTCTCACCAGAACCGACCTTGCTGCTCTTACCGAATAACTTCTCAAATTTCCCTATTTTCGTCCATTACTATTCTCTAAATCCACCATATTTAATAAATATAATTCCGGTTTCAAACCCACTGTAAATCCCAAAGAATTTCCAACAGCCTTTCTCATTTTAACCACAGATCTTAAGTCACTGAACCTAGGACAGGGCTATAGTAGCAAAAAGATAGCAAATATGCTGCCCATGGAAAAAGTCCCAGACTCAATTCCCCAGTGTGTTCATATATGGCTGGGAAAAGCTTCTGCTTTAAACCTTGGCTGTTTCCAGTCACTGTCATTAACAAAAAAATGATCTTAGTAGAAGGCAGTTTCTTATGTTCATGCAATCTCTTGGGCGTCCTCACTAATAGCTAGGAACAAGGTACGTACCATTCTCTTTCCCTGCTGTTTTCTACACTTCTTTCTCCATTCAGTTGAGACAATCATTCTTTCCCTCATCCTCACTTCACCTTTAACAGTGGGATGGGAAGACGGGGAGAGAAAGCCTAGACAAAGCCTATGCTCTTTCAAACACCGTACTTGCTACTCATCCTATAACTTCAATATACTTTTTCTTATTTTAACAGTTGCCCAAATTGGACCAGTGGCCTGAGCACTGGAGCTGTATCTGCATTAGATAATTAAAGAAATTTGGTATCGCGTTAATAGCCACAGCTTTATCCTAGACACTCCTGGAATTTGGAATCACCAGAGACTGAAAATTCACTGCTAGGAAGCTCTGGTATTACAGTTCAAGGGAATGGGGACTAGATCTCTCTGGCAGAAAGAATGTTACCTACCGTACCTCACCAAAATGCAAATGCTAGGATTCCACAAGATGGAGCCACAGCAACTAAAGTGGGATCAAATTGGCATAACAGGAGAGAAATCTTGTAGCACCTTTGAGACTAACTGAAAGAAAAAAATTGGCCGCATGAGCTTTCGTAGACTGGCCAAAATAAAGCTGCTTCAGGTCACTTTGGAGGTATGGTGTTTACATGATGCATGCATCCTAAGAGGCCAGAAGCTGCACCAAAGCCACACTCCTAAGGCCTGGAGTGCCTCTTTGGCACAGCTTCTGGCCTCTTAAGATGCATGTGCCATTTAAACAACATACCTCCAAAGTGACCCAAAGCAGCTTTATTTTGGCCTTCAGTCTACTTCTTCAGATGCATTTGATGGAGTGGAATATGAATGCACTCTGGGCCAGCTGCAGGTTTTGTTCATTGAAGTTCAATAAAGTGAGATCACCCCACCCCCTTTAAAAAACAGAGAGCTGTTAACAATAAAATAACTGATAAGTACAATGATGGAACAACCAGAGATAGCTCCGAAGCAGCACAGGTCAGAACTGGAGTGTTTGACTGGAACTGGAAAGAAGAAAGACACAGGGTCAGAAAAACAACAACAACCTTAAAATAGCTGCAATAGGATTTTCCTCTTTATTTGTTGACTAGCCAATTGAGCTAGGTTTATTATTTGTCCAGAAAAACAAAAAAATAGCCTGACCTGAGATTTCTTTTACCTTGGATAGTCTTGAGATACACCATAACAACTGGGAGGGGACGGAAGAAGTAAGACTTCCGTGGTGGGCCTTTTCAAGACGTAACAACAAATGAATTAAGCCTTGCAAGTTGTAGGAATCCAACACCAGATTCCTACAACTTGCAAGGCTTAATTCATTTGTTGTGTAAATCTGGTTGAGCTGTAGATTTACACAGAGCCCTTTCCCCTTGCCTGGTGCTGAGCCCACCAAAGCTGGAGAATGTGCAGCCACCTGGAGATGACCCATGAAAGCTGAAGAGATCTGGCAACCCTAGTTGTGATCCAAAATCACTTGTATCACTTGTATCCCTGTGATACAAGGTTCAATGCTATGGAATTCTGGGATTTGTAGCTTTGTGAGATATTTAGCCTTCTCTGTCAGTGAGTTCTAGTGCCACCACTACCTACAAATTGCAGGATTCCACAAGATGGAGGTGTGACAGTTAAAGCAGTGTCAATCTGGATTAATTCTGCAGTGCAGATTCTGCCTTCCTACTTCCATTGATACAGGAGAGGTATTGTCTGCCATGGGTGATAACCATCAACAACCACATCCTGCACACATTGTTTTAATACTAGCACTGGGGAGGCAAAAGAAAACACCTTTGAACAAAATTTGCTGAGAAAATCCCAACTATTGGTTCACTTTAAGGTTGCCTTAAGTCGGAAATGACTTGAAGGCACACAACAACCACACGTAACAGTGTCTATCAGCAACAGTAAAATGGCCTTTTATGTTTAGGAATACAGTACTATCTTTCAGATCAGGATATTATTTAAATTCTAAAATATTTTGTATTAACTCTGAGCAATAGGACAAAAGAGAATTTTAATCTGCGTCAGCTATTAGAAAAGATCTAGCATGCAACAGGTTGGAGACTCTTCCACCACCATCCCCAAAACCTCGCTCCACTGCTCTTAAATACTAAAATTAGCTCCAGAACAGGCAACCGTGTTCTCACAAAAAGCATGGCCATTGTGAGCGAGTACAAAAGGACGGTTTGAAGAACAGAGTGTAGAAAACCTCGGGGACATGAAAGCAGATCTTCTTGTTACCAGTGAAAGGGCTCAAAAATTAATGTCCTGGGCATGTTCCGGAAAGCAGTGAACGGAATCTTAAAAGTAAAGAGTCAATCTTTTGAGGCTCCATGCAAGCCTTTGGTGGGCTGAAAAACATGATTTTTAGAAAAGAGTCATAAAATGCAGAATAATTCCTACCCCTTCTACACTCCCCACCACAAAAAGTGGGGATCTCCGGCCAAACAGAAATGGTTACGGAATGTAACAGAACGTGAATGCGACATAATTTGCATGCTTATTTCAACTCAACTTGAGATTTATTTTTATTTTTTAATATTTTTATTAAAACCTAAACTTATATACAAAGCAAATCTTTACATTTCTAATGAGAGAGTAGTAGAATGGTAAATATTAACCACAAATCCATCAATAAAACAATAAAGAAAAAATTTAAAAATTTAAAAATTGCAATACAAAACATCATTCTCGGAAATAACCAGCAATAATAATAGTAACAGTGAAGAGTATATGTAACTAAACGTACCTCAAAGATATATAAGTATAAATATATTCACGCACTGTATATTTACCTACCTATATGTTTCTACGCTTATGTTGGTATATATACCCATACAACTAAAAAAGCACTTTTGTTTGTAATTACTCTATATCACCCCAAAAAAACCCTACGTATTAATATTCATTTCTCCTATGCTGTACACCCTATTTCGTAATTTATTTAATCTTTTAAAATTCTTTGTTTTTGATTTATATTCTACTATCATTCTCTCCTGCCTCTGTCCCATTTATATCCTACTTCTCTCCAAACTTTAATCTTTACTGTCAAGTAACCATTCTTCTTTCTCTAACTCAACATGAGATTGAGATGCCTCAGCCAGAGGATGCATGCATCCAAGCTTCAATTCTTCACTAAGAAAAATAAACTCTGAAACAGGTATGAAATTAAACCGATGATGTTTTGGAACTTTTGTACCCCACTTCAGGGTGGCGTCAATGGGCTTTCCCATTCTCACATCCAGGTGCTGCCTAGACCTAGATCTTGCTTCAGCTTGCATTCTTGTTCCCCTCTTCAGGTTCCCTTGAATTTGAAATCTTGTACATATTTGTGGCATTTTGGCTGTACAGTGGGCCCTTGGTATCAGCTGGTGTTTGGTTCGAAGACCCCCTCCCTGTGGATATCAAAATCCTTGGATGCTCAAATCCCATTAAATAAAATAGCACAGTAAAATTTGATAAAATGACAATATCAAGGTATGCGTTTTGGAATTGACACATATTTTAAAACATTTTCAAACTGTGGATAGTTGAATCTGTGGATAAAGAATCCATTTATAAGATGGTTTGACTGTAGTTTTTTCATTCTGGCTCTTGGCAGCCTTTTCCTCCTCTCCATTTTATCATTCCTTATTCTCTTCATTGTTTTGCTCCTGCCATATCCTTGTTAGAACCAAACACTTCCTCTGCTGTCTATTTTCTCCCCTGCTACTTAAATCATTCTGAGCCTTTTTTTTTTTAACTTCTGTCTTTTTAGTCACCCCTTTCCTTCGACAGCCATCCCTGAGTGCAGTTCCAGATCAATCCTTGCAAGGACTCACTGGAGCTAGCAGAGGAATGTGGAGTGTGGCTGATACTTTCTTGCCCTGGCTATTCAACAACTGCTGAGAGTAGTTGATCTGTCAAAGTGAAGGTACAGAGTTATATAGCAGTGTGATACTACTTTGCCATGGCTCCGTCCTACAAAATTCGGGGATTTGTAGTTTGGTGAAGCACCAGAGCTCTGTGATATAAACACACCCTCTAAATAACATACCCTCCAACAATGAATCCCATTTTGGGGAAAAGGTGGCAGAAAAGGTGGCATGAAAAAGAACACACAAGCTAGGAGAAGATGCAGCAGTTTGCTTTTGCCTGAGCTTACTAACTGAGCCATTGTGGTGTGGTGGTTTGAGCTTTGGACGATGACTCTAGAGAGCAGGGTTCGAATCCCAGCTCAGCTATGGAAACCTTGGACAAGTCACATGCTCTCAGCCTCAGAGGAAGGCAATGGTGGCAACCCCCCCCCCCTGAACAAATATTGCCAAGAAAACCCCATGATAGGTATGCCTTAGGGTTGCCATAAGTTAGTGAAGACTTGAAAGCACACAACAACAACAGCACTGGGAAGAGCGACTCCACCCTCATCTCTTTTTCCTCCTGTTGAATTTTTGCACTTACTTTTGCTCTTAGAACTCAGTTTGCAGTAACTGAAGTAAGCTGAGGACAACGGTGGGAAGTGGGAGGAGAAGAATAAATCGAGATATTGTAAAAGCAGCAGGAAAAAAAATGGGACAGCAGAGGATGAATGAGGATGGTCCCTGTCAAATCGGGAGAGCTGGAGTGAAATACCCCAATAAAATACAAGTCCCAGGGTTCTCTAGGATGGAGCCATGGCAGTTAAAGTAGTATCAAACTGTTGTGTGTGGATACACCTGCTGGGGGGAAATGTGCAGTGTTGAGGTAGTCTTGGATTCTGAACACCTTTCAAATAATACCTGTAAAAAGAGGAGAAATAAGTCCAACCACAATATGAAAAAATGAAAACAGGAGTCCATCTGCCACTTGTACAACCAGGTTTCTCTCCTTCCCTCCCTTCAGGAGGTTCTTGTTCTGTGCCAAATTATCATATGCACCTCTAACCACTGTTCCCACCTGTCCCACCCACATCAGTTTCATGGTTCAGGCACCATCTTTCCATCTAATCTGAACCTTCTGCCAACCTCTTCTCAACCCTTTCCCCAAGCCAACCAAGTGTGGATTTTCCTGAACAAATGCTGCCCCTTTCTTAGGAGGTCTTTAATATTTCATCAGGCCAGTCCAAGCAGAAAATCCTCACTTAAGGCTTCCCCCACACACAGAACTCCCACTCCGACCAATAAATATTGCAAGGGCTGCAGCCTCATAAACATTCAGCCTTGTTTTCGGCCCAAGGTCAGAGAAAGAAAGGCATAAACGGAAGAGAGTGTCACTGCTGTCACATTAATGGGTACAGCCTCCATCAGATGCAACAGGTCAGTGTCCAGGTTGGCCAAGCCATGCTGAAAACCACTTGTTCCCAAAAAGGAGGGGTCATAAATATTAAGGGGCTCCTGGCATTTCCCGGGATACATCCCTTTTGATTCCTACCACCAATCTGCAGCCCTTTCACACTACTGCTATAGCGCTATGATTCCACTATAACTGTTGTGGCAATATCCTATAAAGTCCTGGGAGTTACAGTTTAGGGAAGTGCGCTTAGAATTCTCAGCCAGAAAGCTCTTCTAGTAGCTCACCAAATTACAAATCCCAGGATTCCATAAGCTGCAGCCATTTGGCCCTTGCAATTCCTTTTGCTATGGGTCAATGACAGTTAAAGTGGGGTTGTTGTCGTTGTTAGCTGTCTTCAGTTCGACTTCAGTTCATGGCAACCCTGTGGATGAGACATCTCCATGACTCCCGATTCTCAGCTCTCTGCTCAGATCCTACATGTTGAGACCTGTGACCTCCCCGATTGAGTCCATCCATCTGATGTGCAGCCTTCCTTTCTTTCTACTGCCCTCCACCTTTCCTAGAATTATTCTTTTCTAGTGATTCACGTCTTCTCATGGTGTGGCCAAAGCACAACAGCCTCAATTTAGTTATCTTGGCTTCCAGGGAGAGTTCGGGTTTGATCTGTTTAAGGACCCATTTGTTTGTCTTTTTGTCTGTCCATGGCATCTTCAGCAATCTTCTCCAGCACCACATCTCATATGAGTTTATTTTCTTGCTTTCTGCCCTCCTCACTGTAAAGATCTCACACCTATATATGATGGGGAATACAATGGCTTGGACAATTCTGACTTAGTTGTATATCTTTAGGATTTTGTCTAGTTCTTTCATAGCTGCCCTACCCATTCCTAATCTTCTGATTTCTTCACTGCAGACTCTGTTCTGATTATTTGATCCAAGGTATGGGAAAGCTTTGACTATTTTGATTTCTTCGTCATCTAGGTTGTATTTATGTAAATCCTCCATTATCATTATTTTTGTTTTATGTTCAGCAGTAAGCCTACCTTTGTACTTTCTTCTTTGACTTTCTTTAGTAATTGTTTCAATAATACTTTCCGCTAGTATAGTGTCCTCTGCTATCTTAGTGTTCTTTCCTTCTGACTTCTTCTACCAGTTCTAAGCTTGCTCTTTGTATGATATTTTCTCCACACAGGTTGAACAAGTAGGGTGATAAAATGCTTGACCCCTTTGCCAAGTGAGAACCATTGTTTCTCCATATTCTGTCCTAACAGCAGCCTCTTGTCCCAAGTACAGATTCCCCATCAGGACTATCAAATGTAATTGTGCTCCCATTGTTTTTGACAGCATTCCATAGTTTTTCATGATCTTTGCAGTCAAAGCCTTTGCTATAAACTATAAGCACTTGCTGGTTTTCTTCTGGAATTTCTTTGTGCACTGGATTGACCATTGTATGTTTGCGGTGTGGTCCCTAGTGTCTCTTCCTTCCTGAACCACACGTGTACATCCGAGACTTCTCTCTCCATATATGTTTGGAGTCTCGTGGTGCAAAATTTTGACCATAATTTTGCTTGAGTGGGAAATTAATGCTATGGTCCTGTAATTGTTTTGTATAGTGTGAATGGGCCCCTGAACTGCCTTTTACTAATTTTTTTATCCAGTCTTCCCCAAAAGCATAGTACAGGGGCCCTTTCATGCCACAAAAATATAGCACTGATACTACTTTTACTGCCATGGCTGTATCCTATGGAATCCTGGAGAATGTAGTTTTCTCAGAAGTACCAGAGAAGACGTTCCTTGCTAAGAGGATTCTAAAAGCCCTTCTCTCATAGAATCATTGAGTTGGAAGAGACCACAAGGGCCATCTAGTCCAACCCCCTGCCATGCAGGACCTCCAAATCAAAGCATCCCTGACAGATGGCCATCCAGCCTCTGCTTAAAGACCCCCAAGGAAGGAGACTCCACTACGCTCCGAGGGAGTGTGTTCCACTGTCGAACAGCCCTTACTGTCAGGAAGTTCCTCCTAATGTTGAGGTGGAATCTCTTTTCCTGCAATTTATATCCATTGTTCCGCGTCCTAGTCTCTGCAGCAGCAGAAAACAAGCTTGCTCCCTCCTCAATATGACATCCCTTCAAATATTTAAACAGGGCTATCATATCACCTCTTAGCCTTCTCTTCTCCAGGCTGAACATCCCCAGTCCCCTAAGGCGTTCTTCATAGGGCATGGTTTCCAGACCCTTCACCATCTTAGTTGCCCTCCTTTGGACCCGCTCCAGTTTCTCCACATCCTTTTTGAATTGTGGTGCCCAGAACTGGACACAGTATTCCAGGTGGGGCCTGACCAAAGCAGAATAGAGTGGCACCATTACTTCCCTTGATCTAGACACTATACTTCTACTGATGCAGCCTAAAATTGCATTGGCCTTTTTAGCTGCCGCATCGCACTGTTGACTCATGTTCAGCTTATGGTCTACTTGGACTCCTAGATCCCTTTCACATGTGGTCTCATTCAGCCAGGTGTCCCCCATTTTATATCTGTGCATTTCATTTTTCCTCCCTAAGTGCAGAACCTTACATTTCTCTGTGTTGAATTTCATCTTGTTAGCATTGGCCCAGCTTTCTAGTATATTCAGGTCATTTTGAATTTTGATCCTGTCCTCTGGGGTATTAGCTATTCCTCAATCCCTCTTCTGATCTCAGGACTCGATAGGATGGAAATAGGGTAAGTGAAGGGGAATATTGGTGCAGTATGAAAGCACTCCGGGTAGCTGGTGGTATTTCCAACAAAGGGAAGTATCTCTGACCTCACTATCTAGTGAAGGAGGGGGGAAATCTGTGGCACTAGTTGTTGGTGGACTACCCCTTCTATCATCCCTCACTAATGGCCAGGTTAGGTGGAGGTGATAGGTATTGGATCCAACAACATCTAGAAGACCTCAAGTTTTTAAATTCCTTTTAGTGGATTGCTTCCATGCTTCCTCTCCCCCACTCTCATTTACGTCATACATCCTTCCCATCTCCCTTGATCCTCTCTCATTATGTGCTAGACAGGCCCACTTATCTCTCATGCTTCAGACAAACCCCCTAAACTCCCCCCCCCCCCATACTGTTCTAGTCTCCCTGGAAATGCAGACATGCTTAGCCTAAGTCAAGTTGATCCTCAGCAACATCCCCCTCTTCCCACCCCACATTTTAAGTCAGCAGCCAAGGGGGTGGGGAAAAAGGGTGTGTATTATTTAAGTGCTAAAACAAGAAAGCATCACCAAGTGAGATCATATAGATGCCACACATCTTGAAACCATTCCTTCCACCAACAAAAACGAAGAGGAATAAACATATACATGCAATGCAGGACAGGAGAGGGAACTTTTAGAAATTCATATTGGCTTGGGAAAACAAGCCTTTGACTGTTGACCAATCATTCTGAACCAAATAGGATCACACCCATTTCGCCATACATTCTAGCTGATCCATGCCACTGAATCGCCAAATCTGTGACACCTTTCCTTGGCTTCAGAAATTATGATGGAGAAGCAAAACCCTCTCCAAAGCCCCATCAATTCCCATTTCCAGGACTGTGGTTGTCCTATTGCTAGTAGGAGGTGTGAAGCTTGCAAGTGTATGCATGTGAATGCCTCCCCGTACCACTGGATGTCATACAAACAGCCAAAAAGGCTCTGCACTTCTCTGGTACCCATTGCACCAGTACTCAAGTAACCCACTTCAAATTCAGTATTTGTGACAGGAATGTAATACAGGTGATGGATGAGAATTCAGAAACAATACAGTACATCTTGCAAAAGAATTCCATTAATGTAGCAAACCACTGCCTGAAATTCAAGGGGGGTGTAATTTTGTGTTAATTTTGCTACAAGCACACCACTCTAGGATCAGACACATGTAGGGCCTGAGATCACCTTCCGCAGTTACATCTGTAGCCTCACAAAAGGCCATATCTTACAAATAGCAGTGCTACAACAGCACCACCATGCGGCTGGACATCAGGCTCCTCATCCCAACTGAGCTCTGTTGCTCTGCCGAAAAGAGCACCTGTGGCCCACTGAAAATAAGACTTGGAAATATATGTCTAAATGGCATACCACTTCTGGCTGAATATCAACTATGTTTTGCAAACTCAAGGACTCTACAAACACTGACAATCCCAGGCATATTCCATACATGTTGAAAACTGTATCAATTAATAATATATCCAGGAGTAGCTGTGTTGGCCATATAGCAAATCCAATAACATCAAAAATCCACCCAGTGATACCTCTATTGGGCCAAAGTGCACAATATACAGAATGCACAATGCACAGAGACAAATAGAATAAAAATTGCACAAAAATGCAGGCCTATGAGTAAAAAATTCCATGTTTTCTCCTGTATGGTGTTTTAACACCTTGCCTATTGAAGAAGCCAATGGAGCTTCAAAAGCTTGCAACATATGTATTGTGCATTTTGGTTGGCCTAATAAAGGCATCACTGTTTGGATGTTTGATGTTATTGTATCAATTAATATTATCTGTCACAGCTCATTTCAGTATCCTGGAGTTTCAGACATTTGTCTGGGGATTTTAATTACCAACATTTTCTAATGGGAAAAAACAAAGAGGGCACCCATGAAGTGGCAACTCCCATGGAGTCCCAGAACACAACCTTTTATATTCCAGTTGGGGTGGGTAATACAAGCCTGGGATGTTTTGCAAATGAGACAGGCCCCAGAGGTCAGTGGAACAAAACTTCCCATACAAGCAAGTCAAGAAGCTAAGAAACAAACCAAAGCACAAACAAAACATAGGATTTTATTAGACAGAAAATATTTCAAAAAGCAAAATATTGGGCATGGACAAGTAATACAAAATTCATAACCAACAAGGAAACTAAGCCAGAGGAATTGTAGGGGAGTGGTGAGATGAAGGACAAAGTGAGGGCAGAGGAAATTAAAACTGAAAGGTGCCATGGGAGATAAAGGACATATATACATGTACACACATACACACATCCATGGAGAATCAAAGTGGCTCCAAATAAATCTGTTTTCTCTTTCACGTCTGAAGGAAACAAGGAAATTTCCCCTCAGAGAGAGATTCTAATCTAGTCCCAGGATCACATCATGTTGGAGACCTCAGGAGCTCTTCATGCAAGGAAGGGAGTGCTGAAGTCCACAGTACTGAGATATACTAGCCAATTCTTCAGCGAAGGTCTCTCCTGCGGTGGCTGCAGAATAAAGAGAGTTTTATAAAAGCTGCATCTTGGCCAGAATTGGTGAAGGAGTGTAAAGATATGACTTAGTAAAAAAAATCTTGTGTTTATTAGGGAAATAAAGGGAAAATTTGTTTATGTATGTGATGTATGATGCTAGAGAAGAGCTTTACAGATACCATGGACTGCTGAAAAGAACAATTAATGGGACTTAGATCAAGATTGAACTCCCCCAAGAAGCTAAGATGACTAAACTGAGGCTGTTGTACTTTGGACATATCATGAAACTACATACTCACTGGAAAAGACAATTATGCTTGGTAAAGTGGAAGGCAATAGAAAAAGCAGGTCATCATCATCTTCTTCTTCAAGATTTATATCCTGCCTTTCTCCACAATAGGATTCAAGGCAGGTTACAATATTTTAAAAAGACAAAGCTAAAACACTGATTACAAAGTTTAAAAATAATTAAATAATACCAAGCTTAAAACATAGGTTAAACACAACATAGTTAAAACAGTAAAAACCATTAACACAGTAAACCAGCACACCATATTATTCAAAGAAAATTCACCCACCAAACACCTGCGTAAAAAAAATGTCTTCAGCTGTCAGCAAAAAGAAAGCAGGGAGGGGGCCGACCTGACTTCCTGTGGCAGGGAGTTCCATAGTCTGGGAGTAGCCACAGAGAAGGCTCTGTCCTGGATCCTCACCAACCACACTTGCAAAGATGGTGGGACTGAGAGAAAGCCCTCTCCTGCCAATCTTAGTGCCTGGGCTGGCTTGTATAGGGAGATACAGTCCTTCAGATAGTCTGGATCCAAGCCGCTTAAGGCTTTAAGGTCAAAACCAGCATCTTGAATTCTCTCCCAGAAATTACACCAAAGGTGGATTGATTCAATAAAGGAAGCCACAGCCCTGAGATTGCCGGACCTGGGCAGCTGATGGCCACCATCTTGGTGGTTATCTCATGCTTAAGGTTGTCATAACTCAAAATTTACTTGATGACAAATAACAACAAATGTAATGCATAGCATATGTGAGAGCATGGTATGCTGGAGGTCATTGGTGACTGGCTGAATATTTGAAAGAATGCAAAAAAGATGAATAGGACCGTTAGAGAGACAGGAATCAGACAGATTCAGGGTGATTAGGTTCAGCTAGGAAACGGGGAAATAATTAGTGAGATTTATTAGAATCAATTGTGATTTAGGTGTGTTAAATAAAGAACAAAAGCCTTGAAATTCTGTTGTTCTTCTGCACCTTTGTTTTTGACTTATGGCAACCCTATTACATGCTTTTTTTGTCAAGATTGTTCAGATGGGGTTTGCCTTTGCCTTCCTCTGAGGCTGAGAGAGTGTGATATGTCCAAGTCACTCAGTGGGTTTTGTGGCCAAGCTGGGAATTGAACCCTCATCTCCAAAATCTTAGTCCAACACTCAAACTAGTACACCATGCTGGGTCTCAATTTCTAAATACCATATGAAACTTTGTACAGCAAGTAATATTTAACTATATGTGGTACTTCTGTTTAATAATTATTTTTGTATTATTTGCATGTGCCTCTGGGATTGCTGCAATACTGCTACTGAGTGGTTGAGAACAGAGAAACGGTGTCTGTGGTGGCAGCAGTGGTTCAAGGTGTCCAGTGGTAAGATTATAAGAATAAAATCTTACACAGAAATCGTGGAGATATCTAGACGGTCCCTGCATTTGTTGTTACAGCAATGGGACCAGAAGAGGGTCTCACATTTGGTAGCAGTGATTTGACAAGGTCCCGACAAAAGGTCTTTAAGGGTGCATAGGAAATTGAGGCCAACACCTCAAAATCAGAATTGTGCTCTTATTTGGGCAGGATGGTTTTCCAAGAATTTCATCTCACTGCATAAAAAGAAAACACAACATAATGCCTCTGAGGAATCTGACAAATCCTCCCTTTCTGAAGTATTCTTCTAGATGTAGAAGCTGAGGTATAACCAGAAAATGGAGAGCAAAAGTGACAATGGGCAAGTTGATGGGCAAAATGAGTAAGGAGCCTGCTACCTTTCACTAGTGAATAGTAATCTTCCCAAAAGCTTGCTACTCTCTAGGATCCACATAGGGCAATATTACTTAATGAACCCTCAGGACTTTTAAGTCACTTTTCTCCACCCCTGCTTCAGGCCTACCTGCCATGCTTAATAGTGTTTAGTGTTTAGCATAAATGTAGACATATAGTTGTAATCATATGCAGCATTCACTGACAGCTCGTCTTTATGGTTCCACTTCTCTACATACTCCCTATCACTTGGTGGCCTTTTAAAAAATAATTTTGCTAATTTAAGGAATTATTTCAACTCCAAATCATGGCCTTGCTCCTTTGTCAAAAGACAGCAAAACAGAGAAAAGGAACAGATGTTTACTAACCCGGTAGGAGGTCACATCAACTGTACCATGTTGATTCTTCACTGAGAGAAGGCAGATCCCTCCACTGGCAGGATAACCTGGCTCTACATACAGATTACAAGTAGAGGATGGCTTCAGGTAACTCAATAGCCTTTTCTCTTGCTGCCAATCAATGGCAAAACTGTGGGAGAGCAGGAATAGAGAGGGTTAACTAAAAACAATCAGAAACATAGAGAGTCAAGGAGAATAAGATTTACTCTGTTTCACAATGGAGGCTCTTTACTTCACACCATCTCTTGAAAGCAATTATCCATTCTGTGCAAATATCATCAATCCTTCAAGTATAGAATGGAAAATGTCTAAAGCGAGGACTCCAATTTGGGGGGGGGGGGGGGAGCTGGATACATTTCGAAATTAGAGAAACAGTTGTGGGCACTGCTTATTTTAAATCCAGCAATGTCACCAAATTTGACTAGTATTGTCATTTGTGCAATTTGTTCACTACATATACTCTTTTTTCAGCCTAGGAAATTAGGACCTGCTCCCATTCTTTCAAGACGTTTCAGTATACAGTCACATTTTAAGTTGTCAAATGCCTTTTCAATGTTGGCACTGCTACAAAAATGGCTACTATGCACTGCCTAGACACAAAGCACAATTACCATGTCCAGGAAACAGAGTGCAAGGCAGAAGTTGGGTCTGAGGGCTAAATGTCAAACCACAAAATAACCATTCACAGAAGGATAACCGACAATATTTATCTGGCCTGCTAGCTTTCTTTTCCTTTCCCAAAGGCAGCCTTGGGGCCTAAGGACATTCTAAAGAAGGGAGGAAAGATGCTGCAGCAGCTGGAGGGCACTGAAGCACATGTCACACATACACCCCCACACACACATTTTTAATCTTCAGGCAAGTCAATTTTACTCTTTCTACTATGGGTTAAAAGGCCTGTTTCCCTCTTTTTATATTAAGATTTGTTTGTTTGTTTGTTTGTTTATTGCTCTTGGTTTTAATGCATACAACTCATTTTATTCTATATACTTGACTATAAAGTGAAAACTTTATGCCCAAAAATTGACCTTAAAATCCTTGGTTGACTATAGAGGCCAATACAGTAATACTGCTTAGAAAGATCTGGAAAGAAGCACCACCCTGATGCCCCATGCTCCCTGCTTTAATGGCGATTTCTGAAAGAACTGATGAGGCAGGGAATGTGAGTGCGTGAGTGTGAGAATGTGTGTGTGTGTGTGTGTGTGTGTGTAAAAGAGGAGATTCCCTTCTCAATGTGATATTAAAAATTTATCTCCCCATCCTTCTCCTCCTCCTCAGGATCTCTCGACTTACTCACAAGTCATATCAAAATCCATGATTTTGGCCCTAAAACCTTCCCTCGAAGGCTAACTCAAAGAACTGCAGCTAGGCTGTTAACTGCAGCTGGCTACAGTGAGCACACAGCCCTCTTATTGCAACAACTCCAGTGGTTGCTAGTACGTTTCTGCACACAATTCAAAGTGCTAATGATGACCTATAAAGCTCTGTACAGCTTGGGTCCAGGTTATTTGATGGACCATCTCCCTTTATGAGCTCATTAGAACTCTGCAGGAGAGGCTCTTCTCTCTGTCCCACCACCTTCTCAGGCTTGTTTGATGGAAACAAGGGAAAGGGCCTTCCCAGTGGCTGCTCCCAGACTTTGGAACCCAATCCCTACAGGAGTCAAAATGGCCTTCCCCTAACAACTTAAAACATTCCTGTGCCATAAGGCTTTTAGAAACTGACTGGGATGGGCTTATAATGATGCACTATGCTATTTTATGGTTGGTATAGTCTTTTATTTAATGTTAGTGTTCTTAACATTTTAAATTGTTTGTATTTTAAGTTTATTTTAATAATTTTATTGAAGTTTGTGTACACAGTGGACCCTCCTCATCCATAGGGATTTGATTCCGCAGCCCCTGCATGGCAAGTCGCACCCCATATTATTCAGTGGTGGCAACATGCATGTGGACACATCAGCATCTACATGCATGCACTGCAATTGAAAAATATGAGCCATGGCAATCCACAGGTGGTCAAGTTGACAGAACCAGTCCAACAGTACAGAGGGCCCACTGTAATCTGTCTTATTGTTTTAGAGTATGTTGTAAGCTTCCTCCCATTATTGGGAGAAATGTGGGATATAAATGAATACAATTATTACTATTTCTACCATTGTACTTTCCAGACAGCCCTATCTGTCCTAACTGCCACCAGCTTTCCAATGATGCAAGTCAAGGCTCCTCCTCAGTGCTGCTGCCCAGTATCCTTTATTTAACTCACGGATGGTTTCTATTCAGGTCAATGAGATGTGGGTAGGGAGTCCACATGTAGATCCTAGGCTTCTTCTCCTGTTATTTCCACAACAATCAGAAACAACAGTTAAGAGGCTTGGGAAACTGTTGCACAGAAGAGATGATCAGTTTGTATCCTGGGAAGATGCCACACTGGAGTCAACTCCCGAGTAGACAGTCGTAGAATGGATCTCTACTTTACATGTTTGGGAAAGAAAATGTCCACATTGGGAGGAACTTGGCCTGACCATGCCTGCTTTGCTTTGGACCTCATTCACAGCTAGAATGCTGCCAGCAATGGGCAGGAAATGAGATCAGACTCTCTTCTGCACAAATCAAGTGCCAAGCTATGCCTTTCCCTGACTCCCACCCGAGAGCATAACACTAGCTTAGGAAGCTAATCCTCACCTGCAGAGGCCTGAAAGAGCTACACAAACTATAACAATATTCAAAAGCTCACCAGCTTTGCAGTGATTCAATCTCAGCCATGAGATGTGCTTGTTGGGAAAAACTATGCTGCAGTTCCAAGATTATGCCTCTAATGGTGCTGTAGGTGCCCACAGGAAGCACAGCAGAGACAAGGAAGACAGGGCTGTCAGTCTAACATACAAAAGACAGAGATGGGATCAGTGGACAAGGCACAGCTCTTTTGGTCAACAGCACCCCACTTCTCACTCCTGCTTACCTGGACTGTGACAGTTCCATCATCTGCCCAATGTAAGTACAGCTTCAGGTGATAGGAATCAGAAGTTCCAGGCTGAGAACAAGAAGTCAGCTCAATCTCCAGGTCAGCCTCAGAGACAGAAATTAATTTTATACCTTGCAAAGTCTCCAAGTGGCTTCGGAAGTCAGATATTCTAGATATAAGAACAAAGTGAGGGTAAAGAGAAGGAAAAAAAGGGATTCTTACAGATCACTCATTGTGGAAAAATCAGAGGGAATTATGATTACGGAACAGAGAAGAGATGGATCTTCCCTCTGACCACCCTTTTAAGGCTGGTTTATGGAAGATGATTGCAGTCCAAGCCAATTATGCAGCAAGACTTCAAGACTTGGAAATATTATTTTTGGACTAATGTTCCCAAAATAGCCAACCAATATAGCCAGTGGCCAAGCTGACTGACGGAGTCTGAGGATGCAATCCAAAAAAGTAATTTGTATAAACCTGGAAACAGCTAATTTGCAGATTAGGCAACCCAAGTTACACAACCTCTCTAGAGCACACAAGTAACTAAAGCACTTAATCTTACACCATTAATTCATCTATTTATCGTATATATTAAACTATAAGTTGACCTCATGTATAAGACAAGGGCAGGTTTGGGGACCAAAATTATGGATTTTGATATGATCTGTGAATAAGTTGAGGGTAAAACATAAGAGGCATGTAAGAGTCTGGCACAGTAGTTTGAGTGTTGGAATACAACTCTGGAGACCATGGTTCGATTCCCAGCTCAGCCATGAAACCCTCTGGGTGGTCTTGGGCAAGTCATATGCTCTCAGCCTCACGGTAAGGCACTGGCAACCTCCTCTGAACAAATTTGTGAAGAAAACCTCATAATATGACAATTGCTTTAGGGTTGCCATAACTCAGAAATAACTTAAAGCAGTGGTTCCCAAACTACCCTTTAAGAGATGTTGGACTTCACCTCCCAGAAGGCTCAGCCATGTTGCCAATAGTTTGGTATTCTGGGAGCTGAAGTCCAAAACCCCTTAAAGAGTACGGTTCGGGGACCTCTGACTTAAAGGCATACAACAACAACAAAGGATGTAAAGGACAAAAGAAAGGAAAAAAGTGCCAAAGAACTTACAAAATTCTAGCAGGCATGACTGTGCTCTAGATGGATGAGGAAGGAACTACAGTAAATTGTTAATCATGGTAAATTTTGACGTGTTTGGGGAAGGCACACATATAAAAAAAAATTGAAAGGCAAAGCAAAGAAAATTATGACTACATTAGTAATGATTATACCTTTAACATGATAACTGCCTGATTTTAACCTAGAAAAGCTGACAAACATACACAAATATCTAATTCGAATACTTCAGAACCCAATGCCTCTTGGTCTCCTTTGAGGGGAAATATCAAAGAGCTATCACCACTGCCATTTCCCCACCCAGGCATTCAAAAAGGTCAGAAGTGGCATCAGAGAGGAGAGAGCAGAGGGGGTCAGTGCTTGTTTTAGATGCTCCCAGGATGAACTACTCTCTCACCTTTTGCCACTCAGAGAAACTGATGGTTCTTCTTTGAATAGAGATAAAGTTCACTACTTACAGTGAATCATGGATAAGTCAACCCTGTTTTTTGGTCAACATTTTGACTAAAATTTCTAGACTTATACGTGAGTATATACAGCACTTTAAAACACAAGTTTTCACACATTCCCTAAGTCTCTGCTCTGCTATAAAATTGCTTTGAAGATGTCCTTGATGCACACTGAAAAAAAATGGAATAGTATAATGCTCTGCCTCCTATTTTGAAATCTATCAGTTGCCAGGCTTTGGAGACACTCCTATTAGAATCCTTGCAAGTTGATTTTAAAGTTGTAATATAAGTATTGTTTTGTACCATATAAGTGTATTTTCCTTAATATGCATTTTTAAATTGAGACATAATTTGTTGTAAGACATGAACATATAATGGATTTTTCAATTGTAACTTGTCTCTTGTTATAAATACTATTATCTATGTATCACTCCCTTTCTTTTAACAGCCCCTAAAGGCCATAAAAATATTTCCAGGCCAAAATGTGTTGGGTTGTTTTCTAGAATAAAACAATCTCTTTTCAACATCTTCTGTCTCTTTTCCACATCACACAATTAATTCAGCCATCATGACTCAAAGGGGAAGGAGGTCAAGAACTATAGTGTGCCACTAAAAACCCTGATTTATCAGCTTCTCTAGTTTCTAAGATGACAGCAAGCAATGCCTTAGCACTTTCAAGTGTACATTTCTGCCATCCTAAGGAGCCAGAAACCTTGCAATATCACAAGTGTCATGATGGAAGAAACAGTGGCAGGGAGGGTTATAAGATGATATATTCTGCAGGTTTTCTAAATGTCCAGAGAATCAGATCATGCATGCAACCATAGATGTGCACATACACAGAGCCCCAATTATAATATGGAATAAGAGAACAACAGTCATTTCGAATTCCATGTGCAATGTTATGCACCCTCCGGATTACCTTATTTCAGACAGAACTGAGACGTTGTTGTGTGCCTTCAGTCATTTCTGATTTATGGCAAACTTAAGGAAAACCTATCACAGGGATTTTTGGCAAGGTATGTTTAGAGGGCCTTTGCATTTGACTTCCTCTCAGGCTGAGAGAATATGATTTGCCCAATGGGTTTGCACTGGGTCTCCAGAGTCATAGTCCAATGCTCAAACCACTACACCATGCTTACGCGCTAGTCACCTCTGAATCTTCTGCCTCCAGACACAGGCCTGGCTCTCTTGCTCCTCCAGCATTCCCCGCAGTCCTTGCAGCTCCTGGTGGTTTTTCTGTAGCCTGTCCTGCAGCTCTGCAACACAACTTTCTAGCTGCTGCTGTCGCTCACACAAACGCTCCTGCCATAGAAACATCAAACCAAATCAAGATGAAGGGATCCAATTTCCTCATGACCTTCAGAGCCCTTCCTTCCATTCCTCAACGGAGAAGGAAATGCACTCTGTGCATGCTCAAATTGCCAGGCCTGACACAAACACACCCAAGTAGTGGCTGTTTTTCCCCACCCTTGAACTGTGTGGGATCTAGTTTATCTACCCTGGCACACCTACCTGTTCCTTCTGGAGCCTACAGCGGGCACTCTTTGCCTTCTCTTCCATTGCCCTTTTCTATAAAAGAAGTGCAAAAGTGAAATAAGTACTGTATATCTGTAGCAAAATCACCATGCACAAATCAGCTGGTCCAAGTCCGTACCAACAAAAATACATATATTTCACTTCTATGCCATGTGTAAAACTGATGGAAAGTAAATTGCCTCTCCATTCTGTTTAGTATTTCCATGAATGCTAACCTGACATATTGAGGGAAAGGCACTCATCCTGAATGTGATGATGAGGTGATAGTTGCTTTTACTTCTGCTGCCAAATTTCCACAGCAAGTGGCAGTGGCAAGGGTATGCAATCCTCAGGGGACTGTCAGGATCTGCTGAAGATGCCCAGGGGTAACATCCCCTACTTATTTAGGAAGGAGTAGTAATGTTAGGAATCTCATCCCTCCCACCACTGTAAGATGTTTCAATAGTTTAAGCAATACTGATAGACACGTCCGGGAAACAGCGTGGTGTGGTGGTTTGAATAAGAACTCTGAAGACCAGGATTCAAATCCCCGCTTGACCATGGAAACTCACCAGGTGACCATAAGGAAGTCACATACTCCAAACCTCAGAAGAAAATACAAACTTCCTTTGAACAAATCTTGCCAAGAAACACACACACACACACCGCATAGGTTCACCTTAGGTTTGTCATAGTCAGGAACAACGATGAAGTAGACACATTCTAAAAATATTAAGACTGGTCTCAGCCTTTTTAAAGCTCTAAACTGTTTGTCATGGTTGTCTCAGATATGCGCCTAAATCTTAATATTACTCCCAACTAGAGAGTTGAATCAATGGAATTTACCTACATGTTGACTCACTGCTCAATAATTGAATAGTTGGGGAGAGGCTGGAAATATAAAGATTTTATTTTTATTTATTTATAAAATTATGTAGTAGAAACAATACTAAAAAATATCCATACGATACATAAATATTAAAGCATTTTGATATCCTGGATGCTAGCAGTTCGTTTGATTAGTCAGTCAAGATGGGACCTCTCAGCTCCTATTCTCCATCTGGAGCACCACCTCCACCCAGGAAACCAACCTTGGCCTGGTAACGCTGCAGGGCACTCTCCAAGAGTTGAGCCCGATTGTCCCCTTCCTTCAGTTTGGCCAGTATGTAAGGCACAGCCCCTTTGATTAACTCCACCAGCTGCTGGTACTCTGCTTTGAGGGTCTTCCATTGCTGTTTTGCCTCTACCATCTCTTTCCCTGAAAGAGAAATGCCCAGTGAGAGAGGCGAAAGACCAAGATTTATACACCCTGATCATAAACAGAATTCCTCAACTACCAAACAAAGCAGGAGTTTCCAAATCATGCTACAGAGAGGTCCTGAAAGAACAGGGTGGAGAACCTCAGGTCTCAGACTGAATATGCTTCTCTGATTGCTCAAATGCCCATACCCCATTTTCCATCACACTACTGTCTAGTGGTTCCCCAACTTTTAAGTGATTCCCTCTTATTCCAACATTTTGGAATGTCTCTCCTAGGTTCATGGAAAGAGGAGCTTTAAGCCAAACGAAGACTCACTGGTCATTTTGGCATTAGCCCTGTCTACCACTACAGTGCAGCTCCCTGAAAACAACTCTGCAATTAAAATTTGGTTCTCATGCAGAAACAGAAGAAACTCCACAATCAGCAAGTCTGATCTTAATTCACCACATACACTCACCAGTTCACATTTAAAGAAATAGTCCCACAACATGCATTAGCACTGTTTAGTTAGAAGTCTTTGAATTGGAATTGATTGTTGGAAATTTTTGGAGACCTCTTTTCTTATATCTTTCTTTATTTATTTATTTATTTATTTATTTTATATCCCACCTTTCTCCCCAGAGGGACCCAAGGCGGCTCACAGATAAAAACCTTTAAAATTAATATAAAATTCAAACAATTAAAATATCTATATATAAAATCACATAAAATACACAAAATAAAATATAATATAAAACCACATAAAATATACTCATGTTAAAAACAGATTAAAAACTCACCTGCTCTATAAAACCACCCTGCTATGAATTATGTACAGAAAGCCTGCTGGAATAAAAATGTTTTTACGTGGCAGCCGAAGCCAGCAGGAGGGGGCCACCCTAGCCTCCAGAGGAAGGGCATTCTAGAGGGAGTTTGGCTCTGGAGATATAAACAGTGCCATGTAGCAGAGATGGGGGACAGCCAGTGTGGTGTAGTAGTTTAAGTTGGACTACAAGCTTTGGAGAACAGGGTTTGAAACCCACTGGGTCACCTTAGGCAAGTCTCTCTCTCACAGCGTCAGAAGGACGCAAAGGCAAATCCCCTCTGAACAAATCTCAGAAACGATCTGAAGGCACACCACAACAAGAGATGGGTATTTTCCCTTAGACATTCTGGTACTGCATATCCAATCATCCATCACTGTCGATTATACTAGCTAGGTCAGATGGAAGTTGCAGTCCACTGGGTTCTCAAGGGTCACACGTTCCTTTGTCTTTTTGCGAAGAGTAAGTGTGGTAACTTCATGGCACATTTCTACTGAATTCCATGGGACTTTCTCCCCAGTAAACATGCATAGATGGGGAATCCAATGCAGTTAAATAACATGAATAATAAACATTTTAAAATGTGTATTCTTGATCAGGGTACACTCTCATCAGTTTGGGCATACAGGCTGCCTTTGTGTTCCTTGGTACATGTATAGTATACTTACGGACAGCTGTGTCAGAGGCATCCTGGATGCATGGGGCAGAATCAAGGAAATCCAGAAGGAATTTCACCATTTGTAGCTGGGTGTACATCAGTTTGTGAGTCTTCCTGGTGCTCTGGAAAACATAACAACAAGAGGGAAAGGGGTGTTGACACCAGCATTCTGGAGGCACAAAGGGGTCCTGGGAATTTCTGAGCAAGTCAGGATAGAAGGCAACTTCCCAAGTGAAGGAAAAGTGAGCAACCACTCACCACTGCATGCTCAGCCAAGACCTGGGCTGGGAGCTCGGCCTCCATTCCATCTTTGGTTTGGTCTTCAGACATCAGCTCATCCTTCAGCTGAGCCAGGAGCCTGAAAACAACATGGGAAACCACAATATCAGGAAAAAATAATGGCTTTCAAAATGTCACTTTTGCCATGTCCTCCATTCACTCAGTGGCAGAGGAACTATCCTCTGGTTGCATCTACCTGCAGAATTAATGCAGTTTGACACCACTTTAACTGCCAAAGCTCAATGCTATGGAATTTGAGAATTTCTAGTTTTGATAAGATATTTATCATTCTCTATCAAGAGCTCCAGTGCCACAAAAAAACTACAGCTCCAAAGATTCCATAGGCTGGCACCATGATAGTTAAAGCAGTGTCAAACTGCATTAATCCGGCAGTGTGGCAGCAGCCTCTGTCTCAAGGACAGTGCAATGGCAAAGATGTATATTTTTCCATGGAAAATCTCCCACATGCACACACATTAAACCATAGTTGCCTGTGCTGTTGTACTGTATAATGATAGCCAAAATACAGGATATGAACTTCCAGTTATTTTTCTTGTGCAAACCCTAGTGCTCAGAGGAACATACTAACAAATGAATACACTACTAAGTGTATTTGTATTTTGCAAAATCTCTGGCTTCTCAGTTGTTAAGTACAAGATGTCAATACCAAATGTGTAAGCTGGATGTGCTTACAGCAAAAGCAAATTCAACTTTTGCTAGAAGATACATCGGGTACAGATCTTTTTCTTTTTTTTTTAATTCCTTCAGGTGTAGTGATTTTTGTTAAAATTTTATCCTGTTCTCTTGACATTATTACATCTATTACATCTAGTTCAATTTTCTATTCTTTGGGGAAACTTACATGTTTTCAAGACTTGCTGTGGGACCAAGATACAGGAAAAGGTCCATCAAGAAGACTCAAGAAGAGTAGCTGGATTTCCAAGATACTACAGTTTCTGTCTTTATTCCACACTGCTCTTAGCCAACAACATGCCCTCCATTTTGAGCAGGGCTAGAAATCATGAATTGTATCTTTAGAGGAGGGCCTTTTATCTTTTTATTTGGTCATGCCCTCCAATTGGACCACAAATGCCCTACATTTCAGGAGTGCTTTGTCCTCCTTTTTGGTTAGAACCGTGGTCCCCCAAACTGTTCCTGTTTTAAGAGATGTTGGACTCCATCTCCCAGAAGCCCTCAGCCATGTTGGCCAATGGTCTGGGATTCTGGGAGCTGGAGTCCAAAACCCTTTAATAAAGAGCACAGTTTGGGGACCACTGAGGCCTACAGCAATGTTTCCCAAACTTTGGGCCTCATATATTGGGCTTCATCATCTCAAGATTCCTGAATTCTAGGGCCTCTGAAGTCCCAAGCCTTTGGGGGACCAAAGTTTAGGAAACATTGCCTTATAGAGCCTTCACCCAGTTCCAATATATATCAGTGGTCTCCAAACTGTGCCCTTTATTAAGGGATTTTGGACTCCATCTCCCAGAAGCCCTCAGCCATGTTAGCCAATAGCCAGGGATTCTGGGAGCTGGAGTCCACAATCCCTTAAAGCAATGGTTTTCCCAAAGTGGGCCCTTTATTAAGAGATGTTGGACTCCATCTCCCAGCAGCCTCAGCCACGTTGGCCAATAGCCAGGGATTCTGGGAGCTGGAGTCCAGAACCCCTTGAAGAGCAGAGTCTATTATGTCCCCCATTCCCATACTCACTCCACAGCCCTGGCTTCCGCCGCCATCTTGGGCCCAGCAGAGTCCCCCATTTTCCTCCTTCCCGCCCTTTCCTTCAAACCCAGCTCCTCCCAGCCTCCTCAGACAAAAGCGCCATTCCTGAGGAGGGCCTCCCCTTTTCCCCGCCCAGCTCCACTTATTATAGCACTACTAGTGCTGTTCCACTTTGACTGCTCTGGCAGCCCCCTGTTGCATTCTGGGGCTTGTAGTCCAGCGAGGCCTAAGAGCTCTCTCTGGCTCAGAATCCTCATTGCTCCTCCTTAAACTTCAAATCCCAGAGTGCAATGCGAGGCAGCCAGAGCCTTTAGAGTGGAATAGCATTGCTATAAGAGTATAGTGCTGGTGTAATCTATGAGGAGGTCTGAGCTGGTGTGCTTTTGGTCCAAAACACACTGCAGGGATAATCCAGTTTGAAACCCCTTTTAACTGTCCTGGTTCAATGCTATGGAATTCTTGGAAGTGTAGTTTTTTTAAAGACAATTTTAGCCTTCTCTGTCAGAAAGAGCTCTGGTGCCACAATAAACTACAATTCCCAAGATTCCCTAGTACTGAGACAGGGCTGTTAAAGCAGTCCCAAACTGGATTGTTTCTGCAGTGTGCTTTGGACCTTTGTTTGTAATCCAGGACTCTTAGTATCCACTTGTGGGCTAATCCAGTCTGACACCAATAACATTGTCACTGTCACTGGCTCAATGCTATGGAATTCTGGGATTTTTAGTTTCTTCTGGCACCAGAGCTCTCTGTCAGAAAAGGCTAAATGTCTCACAAAACTACAGAAATGGCTAAATAGCTCACAAAGCCACAACACCGTGGCCCAAGACACACTGCAGAAATAAATCAATTTGAGACTGTTTTAGCTGCACTGGCTCAGTGCTGGGGAATCCTGGGAATTGTAGTTTTTGGGGCACCAGAGCTCTCTGGCGGAGAAGGCTAGATGTCTCACAAAACTACAGCTCCCAAAATGCCCTAGCACTGAGCCAGGGCAGTTCAAGCAGTCTCAAACTGGTTTATTTCTGCAATGTGTTTTGGGCCTCAGCCTCAAAGGTGTAACTAGATTCCTTTCCACACTGATGCTCCTTTAATGGTTGTGCATAATAATGAATTTCAGCAGTTGTTACCTGGTTGTGATATGACATAGCAAAATCGGTTCAAATTCCCTCTTCTCCACAACTATTAAAAAATACAGAATCCCCCTCCAGTTTTCAGTCTGACAAACCCTCTTTCTGGCTGTGATTCTTCTAAAAGGGGCTTATAGGAGCCTTACAGCAGTCGGTTCTAATAATCCTAAAATCATATTGGGCAGGCCGTGATTATTCGCCTGGCCTATGGACAGAAAGGCACTTTCCCCAAATTGAGATGGAAAGATTCTTATTATCGCTCTGCACGATGTGAAACAGCTGTAGAAAGAGGGAGTCTGAGCACTGATTACCTTTAAATCGCAGACACCAATATTATTTGCTAAAAGCATTAATAATGCAATCCTGTACATGTCTATTGATCATTACATTTTATGGTGTTCAACTGGGGCTCACTCCCAGGTACCTGGGTACATAACTGAAACCTCAATTGATACCATAACTCTCCCCTTTTTTTAATTGGGGTTGTATTAGCAACAGCATTTATTTTCCCCTGTGTAGCCCTCTCATGTTGCACAATGCATTATGACAAGGCTGGGGATCTTTTTGCCTTCCCTTTGGTTGCTGAACAACCATCCATCTCGCCTGCAGGAGCTGTCCAACAGAGAGCCAAAGATTATTTACGAGTTTATCACATGGGAGGAATTTCTCTCAATTTTGAATGGAGCCAATTCGAATTCACGTACATTCGCGAGTTTAGCGAATTTATGTGAATTCTAATTGTGTTTGGAATGCTTTCAGAATGACTTCCCATTTCCCGAAAATGACCCCCCCATTGCCCGAAATTGTGTGAGATACTCTAATACGCAATTACATGAAACCCCATGATTGCATTCGGAATGACTTCCCATTGCCCGAAATTGCATGAGATACACTCATACGCAATAACATGAAACTCCATGATTGCGTTCAGATTGCCATTGCATTATACCCCCAAATTCTCTCGTATGATAAACTTTCTAGAGAGCCGAAGATTACCCAGCATGGCTTTACAATGCTGGGGACAGGCAAGTATAGCTTTGGGGCACATGAAGACTTCCAAGTCTTCTTGTGCAGCCTTCCAAATTCACTGGGCATCCCTTTTATTGAGCGTTTTTGGGGGTGGGGAGATGAAGTAGCTCTTCTGGAACTGTTTAGGAACAGCAATTCACCTTTCAAAAATCCACCATCCCATTGACATGGAAGGTACCATGGAAGGTTTATAAAGCCACCCTAAGCAAGAGACAGGACCTCCGAGATTTAAAGACTATACACTCAGCCCTCCATATCTGCAGCTTTGACTTTTGTGGATTTGATTACTGTGGGCCCTTGTTTATCTGCTGGGGTTTGGTTCCAGGACCCTCCGTGGATAACAAAATCTGGAGATGCTCAAGTCCTATTAAATATAATGATACACCAAAATGGTGTTCCATATATAAAATGGAAAATCAAGGTGTGCTATTTGGAATGTTTACTTTTTGGGAATATTTTCAAGCCATGTACGCTCAGATTCATGGATAAAAAAAATCCGTGGATAAGGAAGGCCAACTGTATTTGCGGATTTGATTAATATGTTCTCTCTAGGAATCTCTTGGCCCTCCAGCCTGACTCTGTGACCAATGTTCAGCAGAGGTTGCACTGGAAGACCTAGGGATTCCTAAAGAAAACACTTCTCTAGGCATCTGTAGGTTCTCCAGCACAATTCTATTGTCAGCATCTGGTGAATGTTGACTATAGTTTTGCGCTGGAGAACCTAGAGAGGTGTTCTCTTAGGTTAAAAAAAATAGTGGGTTTTTATAGTGTTTTTTCAACTTTCACAGAGGTCCTCCCTCCCTAACCCCAGTGAATATGGAGGGCCCACTGCATGGATGGGATGGGTCTGGAGAAAAGGGGACCAGAGGGAGGGACATGCAAAAAGGTTAAAGGAAATAGAGTTACATGTACTCATACAAAAATATAATGGTAACTGTGTTGGCCCATGAGGGGGAAAAATATCAAAATCTACAGTTGGGCAATACCTGTATTAGAACTAAATAAAAGTTTGTTGGCACAAAAGTATACCAAATTTTTGTGTTTGTTTGTTTTTTTGTCCCCCCCCCCCCCCAAGAATAAATGGTACACAAATTAAGGGATGAGAGAAGAAAGAGAAAAGTCAAGAATCATAACACATGCTGTGGCTCTGAAGTCTACGTTTAATTTCAGTCCTGAAACAGAGAATACAGTTTGAAGGAGTTACTAGTAACTAGGCAGACAAGATTTAAACAGTAACCCTAGACACATTTCCTAGCAAGCAAGTTCCATGGGATACAATGTAACTTCCTTTTGAATAAACCAGAATATGTTTCTGTAATCCGCCTTGATTCCCATTGGGAAAAGGCAGAATAGAAATAAACATTATTATTATTATTATTATTATGCTGTTACATTTTTGTTTGACAATAGCATTTATACGTTTCATATATCCAAAACGTACAAAGCTGTGTACATCATTTAAATATACAATATATATAATATGGAAAACAGAAGTTGCTATATATTCATTACTGAGTCTATGTAACAAATGTCAGGTTGATCTAAACAGGAAAGTCTTGCTGAAATAAATAAGTAGCCCTCTCTGTTGTATTTCCCAGGTTGCTTCCTCTGCTCTGAGCCCATTACTCAGAACTCACCACATACTTAAAAAAAAAAATCCTTGGCACTGTTTTGGGAATATATTAATAGTTTTAATAATGAGGGTGCCCTGGAGCATATGCATTCTACACTGGAACAGCCAGCCTCCCCTTCTGCCCCTGAACAGGGATTATGTTTCAAGGTAATCCTCAAGA
This sequence comes from Urosaurus nigricauda, assembly GCA_034509955.1. Lineage (NCBI taxonomy): Eukaryota > Metazoa > Chordata > Lepidosauria > Squamata > Phrynosomatidae > Urosaurus > Urosaurus nigricauda. Next base: position 148,661,381 of record JAOEGL010000002.1, on the reverse strand, counting down.
CCCTTTGATTTTGGGATTAAACTGCTCTTTACTGGCAATGAAGAATATGAATTTGGAATCACTCCAACAGTCCCATGCTAGTCCCTTCTGCTATTTTTGCTCTCTTACTTCACACATGCAGTTCCATCCTAAGCATGTTTACCTGGGAGAAAGTCCCGCTGAAATCGTGAGACGTATAGTCAACTTTTCGTTAAAATTGACTATAGAGTTGTGCTGGAGGATCTAGATATTCCTAGAGAGGACATATTAATAAAATCCATGAATAATCAAATCTACAAAAGTCAAAGCCACAAATGTGGAGGGACGAGTAGAGCATTCTAATGGTGATTGGCCACATGTGTCCTGGTTTTCATCTGTTAAATGTTGGAAGGTATGTGTGGTGTCAGATGAAACTGGGAGAAGGGTCTCCTTGGTACTATTCCACTGGCTTCTTGTGCAATCAAGGAAAAAGCTGAAACCCTGCTCCATGAAATGTCGGTTAGGTTACAGTCTTATGCAAAAAAGGAGGCCTAGGATTACATCTCACATGTTCCCCTCTTTGGAGTTTATCATACGGGAGGAATATCTCTCAATTGCGAATGCAGCCAATTTGCAATTACGTGAATTTGCTAGTATAGCGAATTTACGTAAAATCTGATTGCATTCAGAATGCGTTCAGAATGACTTCCCATTTCCCAAAAATGACCCCCCATTGCCTGAAATTGAGTGAGATATTCTAATACGGAATTACGTGAAACCCTATGATTGCATTCAGAATGACTTCCCATTGCCCAAAATTGGGTTAGATACACTCATTCACAATAACGTGAAGCCCCATGATTGTGTTCGGATTGCCATTGCATTATACCCCCAAATTCCGTCGTATGATAAACTCCTTTCTCTCTGTAAAATCGGGCTGTCCAAAACAAGAAAGTCAGACCCAACAAGGACAAAAATGCCTTGAAAATCATCCTCCATTCCCTTCCTGGGTGGATAGGCATCTCTGTCCCCACTGAACAGGGAGAAGAAATCATGTCTGGACAGAAGGACTGTAAAGATGGATGTCCATTATTGCTGGGGTATTTCTTTGAAAGTACAGAATGGAAATAGACTAGTGTCCAAAACACACTGCAGAAATAATCAATTTTGAGGCCGCTTTAACTGCCGTGGCTCAATGCTAGGGAATTATGGGAACTGTAGTTTTGTGAGACATTGAGCCTTCTCTTTCAGAGAGCTCTGGTGCCACAACAAACTACAATTCCCAGGATGTCTTAGCACTGAGACAGGGCAGTTAAAACAGTCTCAAACTGGATTATTTCTGCAGTGTATTTTGCACCTAAGAGTTTCAGAAAGGCAGTGTTGCAAAACCCACCAACAAAATTAGCAATATTTTTTTTAAATCTCTATGTCTACAGAGGAGACTTTCTCCCTTTCTTCAAAATATAGAAATAATGGACATTATCAGATGACGGAAATTGGAAGTATAATCCAATGGCAATCTGAACGCAATCATGGGGTTTCATGTTAAGAGTATCTCACGCAATTTCGGGCAAAAGGGAAGTTATTCTGAACGCAATCATGGGTTTCACTTTATTGCGAATTAAAGCATCTCACACAATTTCGGGCAATGGGGGGGGGTCATTTTTGGGTGAAGGGAAGTCATTCTGAGTGCATTCCAAACGCAACTGGAATTCATGTAAATTCGCTAAACTAGCAAATTTACGTGAATTTGAATTGGCTCCATTCGAAATAGAGAGAAATTCCTCCTGTCTGATAAACTCCAATGTCGTAGAAACAGAAAAAGAGATTACATACCAGCCTCACTTCTAGACCCCATTTGACCACTGATTTATGTGAGTTAAAAGCAGCATGGGAAAATCCAACCCAATACATATATTTGTGTAGCCCCCATGAAATCAGGGTTTGTTGTGGAAAGAAAATTGTTCCTCTGAAAAAGGAGGAATCCTTTTTGGAATGATAATAAAATATAAAGGGATACAAGAGCTATAGGCCCTCTTCAGAGAAGAACAGGGAGTTTTCCTAGTCCAGAAGATTATTTATACAACTTAGTCACAGGCTAAGAGTTGGCAGTTTTTCATATTTTATTCCGATTTTATAAACTTGTAGCTGTGCTCGGCTTACAATGGGAATGTATGGAAATTCAGTTTGAAAGGTCTCTTTGGATTTCAGTACCCAGGCATTCCAGCCTGCATGGCCAATTGTAAGGGATTAGGGAGGTCGAATCCAAAACACTTGGCAGGCTAAAAGTTTCACTGTACTGTCTGGCAGTTTAATGTCTACGTATTCAGGACAGCAGCTTGGATATCATGCTAATCTCAGGTTGCATCCACACTGCAAAAATAATCTAGTTTGACACCACTTTGTCTTCTCTCAATGCTATGGGATGCTCTGGTCTGCCGCAACAAACTACACTTTCCAGAATTCTGTAACATTGAGCCATGGCAGTGTTAAAGTGGTGTCAAACTGGATTATTTCTGCAGTATGCAGCCTCAGTGATATTTGTCCACCATTTCTCTCCTTGGGTGCATCTGCACTCTAGAAATACTGAAGCTTACACCACTTTAAGTGCTGTAGCTTCATCCTATGGAATTCTGGGATGTGTAGTTTTACAAGCCTTTTCTGCCCGAGTGCTAGCGCCTCACAGAACTACAAAACCCGGGATTCTGTAGGATGGCGCCCTGCATGGGGCTTAAAGTGGTCTCAAACCACATTATGTCTAAAGTGTAGGTGCACCCCATGCCAGAAAAAGCTCCATCTCACATTAGGAGGGGTTTAAACACACAATTCCCCTGTTACCTATAAATAACGTAAATTCTCTCTAGGGCTATAAAAACATGGCACACCATTGTATGCTCAAGGCTGCCATTCTCCTGCATGTTGACTGGCAAGCTGCGCTGGAATCAGTAGGGCTGCAATTGTAGGGGAAGGAATGGGCACAGCCTCCGCACGGTACACATTCCCTCGTGTGGCCCGTGGGAGTTTACAACAGCCAATCTTGTGCCAGGCTCTTCAAGATCAAGATTTGCAAAGACAACACACACTGCAAGCAAGGGCAGGCAGGAATGGAGCTCGCCCTGCTTGCTTTCTGGCCCTCTAGAGATTTCCAGTGCGGCTCCACCCTCTCTCTCTATAAAGGCCCAGATTGCAGCCCAGCAGGTGCAGCTGGTATTATATGGTTTGGGAGTGGTGTATCCAGTGGCTAGCCATGGCTGGGGCTCAGAAAAGAAGCTTTCTAAGCGGCAGTAGTTGGGACATCAGAGGCTGGAAGAGATTCCAGTGAGTTTTCTTGCTTTGGTCTCCCGTGAACTTTCCTCTTGGTATGGCCCCTGAGAGAGCACTTTGAAAAACTTGGCAGAATTGGCTTGGCTGCTGGTATTTGGGGCTGTCTGCTTGAATACATACCAAAATCTCGCTTCTTTCCTTGCTCTCTATCCAGAACAGGCCTGGACAGCTTCACTGGGTCCAGGATCCAATTCTGCCCCAGAACCTTCCAATACTGTACAGCCAAAAATAAATATAATAATAAAAACTACAGGGAAGGGGTTTAGAAATGACTGGAAGTCCACTTCTGGTTTTGCAAAATTTGTAATTTTGAATGTTAAACTGTGTACTAGGAGAGCCAGTGTGGTGTTATGGTTTGAGTATGGGGCAAAAACTCTGGAGGCCACGGTTCAGATCCAGACTCAGCCATAGAAATCCACGGGTTGACCTTGGGCAAGTCATACTATCTCAGAAGAAGGCAAGGGCAAAGCTCCTCTGAACAAAGCTTTCTAAGAACCGCCATGACAGGGTCACTGTAAGTCAAAAATGACTTGAAGGCACACAACAACAAACGATGTGGGGACATTCAGCAACTCGTTTTAAAGGTGCGTTGCCACCTACCTTCAAGGTCATAGGTAAAACAAATTTGGTCCAAGCTATCTGGCAGACTGTATCTCCCTATAGGATCTCACCGGGACCCTGACAGCGCCTTATTTTTATTCTACCCCCTTCATAGTCAGGCTTATTGGGGATGTCTGATATTTTCAGGGAAACATGATATCAGCTGCCCTGGAACATCCACCTCTTTCCTGTTCTTCCATTAGCAGCAAAATATTTTCTTTTTATTTCAACAGGCCTTTGAAACCTGAAGTTTGTTTTTTTTTAAAGGAAAGGCTGGTAAGACTGCTATATTGTTCTAACTGTGCTATGTTAAACTCCTCTTTAACACTGTAGTTATCTTGTTTTTTATTGTTTTAACAGTTATTTCTTCAATGTTGATCTTTTGTATTTTTAATTATGGTGTATTTGTTTGGAGTCCTCACAGAGTACGAAGCAAGATAATAACATGATTGTTGTTTATTGTGTATTGCTTATGTTGAGTGACTGATGATTGATGGATTGATTGAATCTATACCCTTCCTTTCTCTTGGGATGGGATCCAAGGTGGGTTACTCTTGCTAATAGTAATAGAAGCCATCTGTTAATAAGTGATGGCGAAATAAATGATCTGACAGAATCTAATCTATCAACATATGGTATATTCAGTAAATGTGAAGAAGATGGATACAAAAGTAGGCAACATAGTTGTATTTTTTACAACTGGAGTGGAGGGAAATTAAACATCGATGGGTACAATTTATCCTACAAGGGTAAGAAAAGAATACCAGGCTCCGGAGAAGGGAGGAATAGAAACAAATAAACAGTATCTGGAGGTCATGGCAAACTACAACCCCCAGAATTCGATAGCACTGAGCCATGCCAGTTAAAGTGGTTTCAAACTGGATTATTTCTGCAGTGCCAATGCAGTTCAAGGGGCTAATCTCTGTCATGCTGCCTGCCTGCCTTTTCTGCAGGGGCAAAGCTTCCTAAAGGTTTGATGGCACCTGGGGCAGAGAAGTGAAATTGAATGCCCTGCCCCTGTCCTCATCAAGGGAGAGGATAAGGAATTGTGGAAGGGGCTCCAGTGTGCAATGTGGCAAAGACAGCAAATTGGCCAATGAAGCTATAGGCGCAGGCCACAGTAGCTGGAATGGAGGAACTTGCTTGGCTGGGGTTCAAGGCAAATAGCCTGTATTGCACTAACCTTCTGATCAGTCATAAGCAAGAATGGGGATCTTTTCAAATCAGGCAATGAAATTGGAATTGAACTGATAAAACTGTGGGGCAGGAGATGCTGGCTGTTCAAATGCAGAATGAGTGTACTCTGAAGTACTCTATTAAAGGTCAAGTCTCCCTTATCCAAAATGCTTAGGACCAGAGATGTTTGGGATTTTGGATTTTTTAAAATTTTATTGTGGAATGCCTATATTTACATACATATACATAATGAGGTATCTTGGAGACGGGACCCATGTCTAGACACAAAACTCATTTCTATTACCGAAACAACTATAGACCAGTTTCCTTGCTGCCATTTTTAAGCAAGGTGATCGAGAGAGCAGTCGCCTCCCAACTCCAAGCTGTCTTGGATGAAACCGATTATCTCGATCCATTTCAAACCGGCTTCCGGGCAGGATATGGAGTTGAGACTGCCATGGTTGCTCTGACAGATGACCTCCGCTTGAGCATTGATAGGGGTAGTGTGACCCTGCTGGTGCTCTTGGATCTCTCAGCGGCCTTTGACACCATAGATCATGCCATCCTTTTAGACCGGCTGAGAGGGATGGGGATCGGAGGCACCGCCTTACAGTGGTTCCGTTCCTTTCTCTCCGGCAGGACCCAAAGGGTGAGGCTCGGGGACAGCTGCTCCTCCAAAATTGAGCTAAGCTGTGGCGTCCCGCAAGGCGCCATTCTGTCCCCGATGCTATTTAATATTTACATGAAGCCGCTGGGTGAGATCATTCGGAGGCATGGAGCTCAGTGTCATCAGTACGCTGATGACACTCAGATATATTTCTCCATGACCAGATCATCTGCTCAGACCTCAGATGGCGTCTCCTCTCTCAATGACTGCCTGGCAGCGGTAATGGATTGGATGAGGGAAAACAGATTGAGACTGAATCCAGACAAAACGGAGGTACTGACAGTCACCGGCCCGAAACCAGGTCTGGGAATACAACTCCCGGTCCTAGATGGAATCACACTATCCTCGAAGGACCCTGTTCGCAGTCTGGGGGTACTCCTAGACTCGTCACTTCACATGACTAGTCAGGTGAATGAGACGGTCAGGAGTGCCTGTTATCAGCTTCGGCTGATACGCCAGCTGCGCCCTTTCCTGGAGATGAGGGATTTGGAAACTGTGGTACATGCTTTGGTCACCTCATGACTAGACTACTGCAAAGTGCTCTACATGGGGCTGCCCTTGTACCTAACCCGGAAACTTCAATTGGTTCAAAACATGGCAGCCAGATTAGTCACTGGGACATCTAGGAGAGAACATATAATCTCCAGTGCTTAAATCTCTCCACTGGCTGCCAATTAGTTTCCGGGCACAGTACAAGGTGCTGGTTTTAACCTTTAAAGCCCTACATGGCTCGGGCCCATCTTATCTCAGGGACCGCCTCTCCCCGTATGATCCTCCCCGCACACTTCGATCCTCTGGGAGAAACCTACTACAGCCTATCAAGACCAGGCTGGCACAGACCTCCCAGAGGGCCTTTTCTGCGACCGCTCCCAAGCTCTGGAATGGTCTGCCGGATGAGATGCGTCTCATGACATCTCTAGATTGCTTCAAAAAAGCCCTAAAGACGCATCTCTTCCGGAAGGCCTTCCCCTGAAATTCCCTATCCCCGGCTTCGGTCCCAGACTTTGATTTCCTGCCTACTCCCATGTTTCTGATCCCCACTTATGATGTGGCCGCATAAGGAAGGGTTAGGATGTTGTTATATGTTTTTAAATAATTACTGTTTTAATCACTGCCGGTTTAATCTATTTTTAAGGGGTAGGAGGTTTGGAAACGGGTCATGGGATTGTTTTAATCTATGTTTTTTTTACTTGTACCCTGCTCCGAGTGTATGTACAGAGGAGCGGGCTATAAATAAACAATTATTATTATTATTATTATTATTATTATTATTAATTTCTTATACACCTGTAAAATGTAATTTTATACAATACCTTTAATAATGTTGGGCACGAAACATAGTCTGTTTACACTGAATCACAAAAAGCAAAGGTGTCACTATCTCAGCCACCTATACAAAAAGTTTTGGGTTCTGGAATATTTTTGGATTTTGGAATTCTGAATAAGGAGACTCAACCTGTATAAATTATTCCTATATGCCAGGACATGGCAAGGATTTTTTAAAGGTTAGAGTTGGCCTTTGAACTAGGGCTCAGAATGAACAGTAGCAATAATATAACAGAGATGGGGTAAAAACTTATGGGTATAGGTACAACAGGGAATTCTGCAATGTATAGCTCAACAGAATTGGGTTTCCCCTGACACAGAGCTTAACAATGCAGTTCTCTGCCTGCTTATTCACACTATGTCCAGTGGGATTGTTTCCCTAATAGGAGTAAATAGAATTGCTCCCTGTGTCTTTGCAAGTGCACTGAGTTCATCTGTGATCCCTGCACTTTTGTGTCTCCCTCCTTCTAGTATCCTCTTTTCTTCTTCCACATCCTCTAACTTTACAGTAGTTTGTATGCTGCCAGGGTCATTTGCCTTACTTATTTTGCTTTGTAAAGTATCATGATAGTGCTGAGATTGTAGCAAAAATGATGATAACGATGACGACGAGGACGATGATTAGTGGTACTACAACTAGATAAATGTAATAATAGTAAACAGTTGGTAACAAATATTAAAATGAAAGTGCTGAGAGTGCAGCACAAATGATGATGATGATGATTAGTGGCACTATAGCTACAACTAGATACATGTAATAATAGTAAACAATTGATAAATAATAACATGTAACTTATAATATCTTCAATATTGCTTTTATTTCTGCGTGCCTTCAAGTTGTTTCCTGACTTATGGCAACCCTACCACGGATGGGGTTTTCTGGGGCTGAGAGAGTATGACTTGCCCAGGATCACCCAATGGGTTTTGATGGCCAAGCAAGGACTTGAACACTGATCTCCAGAGTGGAAGTCCAATGCTCTAACCACTATGCCATGCTGTTCTTTATTATGCTATAACAGCATAGTATTATAGCTGTTATTAGCGTTCTAACCACAATAATATAGACATCAGTTTAGACTGCAGTTCTGTACCCATGAACCGGTGAGCCCCCTAGAATTCTGTGAGACTTCTGTCTGACTAGCTACATATTGCATTGCACTCTTTATGTGTTTAAGAAATAATATCAGAGCCTGGGGGTTTAAACTAATCGCTACTCAGCCTCATAATGATCTTCCCCTCCTTTCTAGGGTGCATATTTGTGCCATACGATGTTATAATAGAACCTCTCGGCTCTCTTATCTGTTAAGTGTCTTTCTGTCATCTTGCCAGGAGAACAATTACAGTGTGCTTTGCGTGATTTTAGGATTATTATGGGTGAGAGTATGCTCTCAAGGCTGCCTTAAGTTCCTTTTTGAGAAGCCACTACCAAGTACCAAGGAGAAAGAAGGCATGGAGGGACGAGTTCTCTCTCTACACAGAATAGGCTTGGGTTTGTGTCTGACTGGAAACCCCACCTCATAAACTTTATGAACCAGCCTGTGCTCTGAGATCTGCTGGACAGGCCCTTGTCTCTGTGCCACCTAGGGTACATCTGGTGTGAACATGGAGAGGCTCTTTCCAGTGCAGTGGCTGCCCCCAGAGAGGTTAGACTGGCACCGTCCCTGCTTTCTCTTCACAGACAAGGTCTTTTCTATTCCAACAGGCATTCGAGGGGTGACTACATAAGGCCTACCTTATACAATGCACTGGATATTGGTAATTGTTGTGCTTGTGTGTCTGTGCATTTTAATATGTGTTTTAAGCTAGTTCTAATTTTTTTTCTGTAGTTTAATTGTGTTTTAACTTTTTTATTTCTGTTGCTGTTGTTGTAAGCTGCTTTGAGTCCCAATCTGGAAAAAAGGTAGGATATGAATCAGTATCATCATCATCATCATCATCATCATCATCATCATCATCACAAGAGCTCTTTCCTCAGTTCTTGTTGTTGTTGTTGTCTTTAACTACCCTTGAGTCCATCCCAACTCATGGCAACCCTGTGGATGAGACATCTCCAAGAGCCCCTGTCCTCAACCTTTCTGCTCAGGTCCTGCAGGCCCAGGCCTGTATCCTCCCTGATCAGGTTTAACTATCTTGTGTGTGATCTTCCTCTATTTCTACTGCCTTCATGATGTGGCCAAAGCACAACAGCTGCAGTTTAATCATCTTGGCTTCCAGGGAGAGTTCAGGTTTGATCTGCTCTAGGACCCATTTGTCCATCTTCCATCCTATTCTCAGCAGTCTTCTCCAGCACATCTCAGATGAGTTTTTTTCTGGTCCATTTTCTTGACTGACCAGCTCTTGCATCCAGCCATGATAATCAGGAATATGATAGCTTGAAATATTCCAGCTTTAGTGTTCGATTGTATATCTTTACTCTTTAGGATCTTGTCCAGCTCCTTCATGGCTGCCCTTCCCATTCATAGGACCTTATCAGACGTTGGAAATTGGAAGTATAATCCAACGGCAATCCGAATGCAATCATGGGGTTTCACGTTATTGCGAATTAAAGTATCTCACGCAATTTCAGGCAAAAGGGAAGTCAGTCCGAACACAATCATGGGTTTTACATTATTGCGAATTAAAGCATCTCACGCAATTTCGGGCAATGGGGGGGGGGTCATTTTCGGGTAATGGGAAGTAATTCTGAACGCATTCTGAACACAATGGGAATTCATGTGAATTCACTAAACTAGCGAATTCATGTGAATTCGAATTGGCTCCATTCACAATAAACAGAAATTCCTCCTGTCTGATAAGGTCCCTAGTCGTCTTCTGATTTCTTGGCAGCTGTCTCCATACTGATCAATGTTTGATCCCAGGTACGAGAACTCTTTTTACTATTTCTGTAGATCAAACGTGTGTAGGTTCCCTGTGGTCATTATTTTTGTTTTATGTTCAACAGTAGGCCTGCCTTTGCACTTTCTTTGATCTTCCTTAGTAGCTATTCCAGGTCTGGGAGGTTTTCTGCTGGTATTTTAGTGTTGCCTGCATATCTTAGATTGTTGATACTCCTTCCAGGTCTGTGATGTTTTATGCTAGTACAGTGGAGCCCTTGGTATTTGCTGGCATTTGGTTCCAGGATTCCCCCCCCCCCCCCGCGCCCTGGACACCAAAATCTGTGGATGCTCAAATTGCAATAATAGCAATGGCGTAGCAAAATTGTGCCCATTATATAAAAGGGAAAAATCAAGGTTTGTTTTTTGGAAATGTGTGTGTATATATTTTGAAGCTGTGGATAGTAGATAAAGAATCTGCGGATACACAGGACCAATTGCAGTAAGGTGTCCTCTCCCCAGCTTAGGTCCAAAAAAAAAAAAATAATATCCTGGGAACTGTAGTTTATTGTGGCACGAGAGATCTCTCTGACAGAGGCAGCTAAATGTCTCACAAAACTACAGCTCTCAGAATCCCTTAGCATTGAGGCAGGGCAGTTAAAGCGACCCAGACTGGATTACAGTGGTCCCCCGGGATACGAAGCCCCCGGGGAACGAAATCCCCGGGAGCCGAAACCGGCAGGACCGCAAAACAGCCCCCGGGATCTGAACAAAACCCCAGGGTACGAAAGGGAAAAACCTCGTGGCCCCTTTAAATCGGCCGCGCGGTCCGTCCCTTAAAGCAGTCCCCCGGGAAACGAACATTTCCGGGTTCCGAAAGGTAATCCGGAACGGATTACCTTCGTAACCCAGGGGACCACTGTATATCATTATTATATTATTATATTAATTTATTTATATCCCACTCTTTCTCCAAAACTGGGACTCAAGAGCCGCTTTGCAACAAAAACAACAGTACAATTAAAAACACAGAAAAAAGTACATTATAAAAGGAATTAATTTATTACAATATTAAAACAGATAGTTGTTATAAAATAATAAAACACATTTGAAAAAAGATAAAACCATATATATATATATATATATATATACTGTAACAGATTTCTGAAATGACACAAGATGTCAAAAATTTTAATTTTTAGCTGATTCCTTGTTATAATTTGATAGTTTTATAGTAATATAGTTTATATTGTTTTGTATTTATGATTGGGATGTGGGTTTGGGCCGGGAATTATTTTTACGCTTATTGCCTTTTTATTGTTTCTTTTCCATATTGTAACCCACCTTGATTCCCCCTTGAAAAGGTGGGCTATAAATAAATTATATTATTGTGAAGTCAAAGGCTTGCATGGCTGGCATCCATAGATTTTTGTGGGTTTTCCGGACTCTGTGGCCATGCTCTAGAAGAGTTTCTTCCTGATGTTTTGCCAGCATCTGTGGCTGGCATCTTCAGAGAATGCTGGCCAGGAAAAGAGTTGGGTATATACCCTGTTTCCCCTAAAATAAGACATTACCCCGAAAATAAGACCTAGTAGAGGTTTTGCTGAATTGCTAAATATAAGGCCTCCCCCGAAAGAAAAACCTAGCAAAGTTTTAGTATAGAAATATATATACAATATATAATTAATGTTCTTTTGTTGTTGTTGTTGTTGTTGCTGTTCAACAATAAATGTGAATTCTTCTTCATGGAAAAATAAGACATCCCCTGAAAATAAGACCTAGCGCATCTTTGAGAGCAAAAATTAATTTAAGACAATGTCTTCGGGAGGAAAAATTAACATAAGGCACTGTCTTATTTTGGGGGAAACACGGGTATGTATATATATATATATATATAATACTGTGTGACCCTGAGTAGGGAGGAGTGATTAGCATGTTGATCTGTGTATTGATCTGTTGCTAATGGCAGTCCTAATGGGAGGATATGCAAATCCTAATATTATATATATATATATATAATATTTATATATATATTATATATTTATTATATATTTATATATAATATACTATATAATATATAAAATATAATGTACATAATATATATTATATTATAATAAAATATAAATATGCATATCCTAATGGGAGGATATGCAAAGAGGATTAGTGTCTGCTTATTAAATTATATTATTATTAATAATAATAATAATAATAATCTGCAGTGTGTTTTATCCCTTCAGATATCCCTTCCTCCTATTTCCACTCCTCCTCTGTGCCCAAGCCTGCTTTCCCTCCAACCTCCCCAATCCTTGCTCCTCCTGAGCTAGAAGCACTCTGCACATGCTCAGGGGCACTCTTTCCTCCTCCTCCTCCCACTATGTGTAAAGCTGGAAAATATGGGCAGCAGTAAGTAACTGAGGAAGGGCTTTTGTGTTGGCTTGCAACAAGGAGGAGGAGGAGGAAGGCAGGGTGCCTTGCAGCAGGGCTCCTCCTCCTTCCTTCCGCTGCTTGGGCCTCCTCCTCCTCCTGCTGCTGCCGCCGGCCATCGCAGGGACTGAGAGAGAGGGAAGCCGGGGGAGCCTTTGCCCAGGTACCGCCCCCCCCCCAATGCACAGCCCCTCGTCCAAAAGGGGTGGCTGTGTCCTCCTCCTGCCCTCCCAGGCTGAAGGGGTTTTCAATGGAAGGGCTGCGGCCTAGTCCCTTAGGCCTCTCCACCGCCAGGGATGCTCTCGTTGCCATGGCGACCCCCAGGCCCCGGTCCCAGCAGGCCTCGAGCCCCAAACCCGTCGCCATAGCAACGGGCCTCCATTTCACACAGGCCCAGGCCCTCCCCCTCCAAGGCCCAAGGCTGCAGGAGGGGAGGGGGGATAATCATTCCCTTCCACAAAACAAAAGTTCATTAAATTATTATTATTATTATTATTATTATTATTTATTAATTTGGTCCTCCACTTTAGAAATCTATAATTGACCATAGAGGTGCAGTGAGGCGTTCCTAGAGAAGACACCCTTCTCTAGGCATTTGTAGGTCCTCCCAACATGAATCTATGGTCAGCTTCTGGCAGTGTTGATCATAGAGTTGCACTGAAGGACCTATATGTTCCTAGACAAAATACTTCTCTAGGCATTTGTAGGTCCTCCCAACATGAATCTATGGTCAGCTTCTGGCAGTGTTGATCATAGAGTTGCACTGAAGGACCTATATGTTCCTAGACAAAATACTTCTCTAGACTTGATTCTATGGTCAACATCTGGGAGGTTTTGACCATTGAATTGCACTGGAGGACCTGGAGATTCCTAGAGAGGTGCTCTATTGGGTAAAAAGAATAGTACACTTTCCCTCCATATTTGCTGGGGTTAGGGGCACAACCCCCCCCCCCCCCGTGAATATGGAAAAACTGCAAATAACAAAAACACCATGTTTCTACTTGAGATGACACCTCTAGGAATCTCTAGGTCCTCCAGGGCAACTCTGTGGTCAGCGTCCGACAGACACTGACCATAGAACTGCAGTGGAGGAACTACAAAGGCCTAGTAGAGTGATCTCTCTAGGGCTGCGTTCGCACTGGAGAAATAAACCAGTTTAAGTGCCATAATGGATACCAAAATCCATGGATGCTGAAGTCCCATTAAATAAAATGGCATAGTAAAATGGTGTCCCTTACATAAAATGGCAAAATCAGTGTTTGCTTTTTGGAATTTATATATTTTTAAAATGCTTGCAAGCTGTAGATGTTTGAATCTGTGGATTAAAAAATCCATGGAGGGCTGATGTACACTCCTAGAAATATAAATTCATGCTTCTTAGTCATGCCCAAAGGGGAGAACATTTTGGAATTCCACCTGGACAGAAGGTTGAAATGGAGGACATGTCCTGGGAAAGGAGGACATCTGGGCACTGTGTATCAGTGGCAACACTAGGGTTGGTATCATCCAATGTGATAACTCATGTTGTCACCCCCGCCCCCATTGACTTCCTCCCACACCATACCATACAGAATCCTTAGTAATGTTTTTAAGTATTTGAAGGGTTGTCACATTGAGGATAGATCAAGCTTGTTTTCTGCTGCTCCAGAGACTAGAACACCGAACAGTGGATACAACCTACAGGAAAGGAGATTCCACCTTAACATTAGGAGGAACTTCCTGACAGTAAGAGCTGTTTGACAGTGGAACACACTCCCTTGGAGAGTGGTGGAGTCTCTTTCTGTGGAGGTCTTTAAACAGAGACTGGATGGCCATCTGTGCATCATGCTTTGATTTGAGAGTTTCTGCATGGCAAGGGGTTGGACTGGATGGCCCTTGTAGTCTTTTCCAACTCTGTGATTCTATGATTCTCCTAATGTTACTCATAAATGATAATTCCCCAATAGCACAATGAATGATAGTTGAGGCATAAACAAGTAGTAAAATTAAAACTGTACCTTTACATTGCAATATCATATGCATAGCCTATCTGTCTTTACATGTATGTAGTTTCATGTGGTTAAAGTGAAAATTTGGTAAGATGTGATTTTTTTAAAAAAGAACATTTAAAAAGAATAATTACAATTTAGATATCTTCATATTCAAATGTGATATTACCAGGGCAATTTAAAATTTAAAATTGCTTTTAAAACCTGGGGCCGGGGCCTCTCCTTTTACTTCTACTGAGCCTCACCCCACTCACACCATCTCTTCAGTGTTTTAAAGGGATGCATGCAAATGCCATAGCCCATTTCTGCCAAAAAAAGAGCATGTTCGGAGAGCAGTGGTGTCACACGCACCCTTAGGGTGTCACCTAGTGTGGCCCATACACCCCTAATCACACCCCTGGTAATGTCACATTTGTAGAGGAAGAAGTCTAATTTCTAATTATTCTTTTTAAATTTTGTTTTAAAACTTCGCATCTTACCAAATGTTCACTTTAACCACATGAAACTACACACATGTAACGAATAAGAATAAATCTTTATTGAGTAAGTCTTCAGACCATTACACATGAAACTTAAAAATATAAACTATTAAAATAATGGAGTAGTAACTTTAATCACATGAAACTATGTAGATGTAAATACATTTAGACTGTGCATATGATAATGTAATGGAAAGGTCTGGTTTTAATTTTGCTAATTATTAAGTTTTTAACTCTGCATAAAATGCAAGACTAAACTGAGAAATTTGACTCTAAGTTGTTCAGGAAAAAAAATGAGTGTTGACTTTTGTTGACTTGTTGCTTAAGGATACAAGCCATTTTTTGTCAAATCCCTTGAAATTTCATCTCAAACCACCATGGGTGGAGGCACCTCGGGTTGGGAATCCCTATGTTAATCTAAGGGGTGCCTCCTGTTTGAGGCTTCAAAAGCTTATCCTTTTATAGAGTTTGAACCAGATACCAACAAAATTAAAGTAAAATAAAATCCCACATTCTGGGAGTGTAGGCCCTTCATAAAGACACAAATGCACCCATCATGTAATATATGAATGTGGACAGTATGTCAGTTTGACAGAGAAACATGTGGTTAAGTGAACTGAAATCAATACATTATTTGTTACAGTATCTAAGTAGAAAATGAACTTGTTAATAGGTACTTCCTGACTGTCAACTTTTCATGTCTGTCTCTTATTGATATTTTGAAAACCTGGCAACATTACTTCCTTATCTCTGTCCTCCTGCGTAATAGGATTGCTGTCATTAATTTCCACCTCATAAAATTCCTACATGATTATTCAGTCTTTCCTTCTCTCCACACCATTCCTCCTTAATTCAGGCACTGTCATTGCTTTTCATTTCATGGAGATCATACCAACTAGCAGCCATCCTTTCTTTCACCCACCTTCCCATCTGCTTTCACACAATATATCCCTTATCAGAAATTCAACATACACACGTGCGTGCACGCACGCACACACATTTATTTTAAAGAAAGAACCTGTCTTCTTTGGTGTAGAAGATTAAACGCAACTCAGAGGCCTGAATATTGGGGTTTGAGAATCACAAATAAGACCTACCGTAGATCCTATTGGTTAGTTCCATCCTATTGATCCCAACTGAAGCAAACACATTGAATCCATAGCTGAATAGTGAGGAAAATCGCACTGCTTCTATGGATCTATTCTAGTGTGGGTTAGCCATAGGACTTGGTCTTAAATAATCCTGCTGGTGGTTTTAAATTGTTTTATCTGTGCTGCCAGCTTTGCTTCTTTAGTTATTCTTGCATTGTACTGCTGTTGTCTTTTATTATTTTGACAGACTGAGATAACTTTGATTAGTGGGTGGTTTACAAGTTCGATAACTGGGTTATTGGGGCTTTTACAGACAGACAAAATAACTCATCTGGATGCTCTAAGGCCATTGTGGCCAACTTCCTAAGATAGTATATTGGACCTTCTTTTGAGAAACTACTGTAGCAGTTTGAGGAGGGGAATGTAGTCCTTCCTTCCTGGGAAATACCGCCAAGAATGGTTAAAGTTATAATTAGGTTAGTGGGGTAGAGAGTCATGTTGTGTAGACCTTGTGGTTGACAGTTTGTTACGCTTGCTGTAGTGCCATGGAAGATTCCTTGATATGCATCCCTTTCTATAGTCTTGCTGTCCAATGTGGAAGGAACATCCTGGCTCCTTCTTAATGTAAAATCCTAGAAAAGCAGGTTAATAGAGCACATGTTAAAGTTCCAGTTTACGTTTGCTCTATTAACCTGCTTTTCTAGGATTTTACATTGAGAAGGAGCCAACTGACTAACAGTAAGACTATAGCAGTGGTTTGAGTGTTGGACCATGACTCTGGAGACCAGGATTTGCTTCCCATCTCAGCCATGAATCCCACTGGGTGACCTTAGACAGTCACATTCTCTCAGCCTCAGGGAAGGCAATGGCAAATCTTCTCTAAACAAATCTTGCCAAGAAAACCCCATGATAAGGTTGCCTTAGGTCAGAAACTACTGTGAAGGCACACATCAACAACAACAAAGGTTCCAGACAAGGGGTACTCTCCCTTGTGTGTATGTATATACCTCCAAGTCACCTGTCAACATATAGTGACCCCATGAATTTCATAGGGTATTCTTACGCAAAGTATACTCAGAGGTGGTTTTGCCATTTCCTTCCTCTGAACTATAACTTACAGCACTTGATATTTGTTGGCAGTCTCCCATCCTTTCTCTGAATTTTTATTTTTTAAAAAATAATTTTTATTTATAGTAAGAAAAAAGACAAAAAATACAAGTACAAAACAGCCACAACATAACTACAATTAACAACAGCAACAACTTTCTCTGCATTTTAATGGAAAGGGGAAGTCCAAATAAACACGGGCACTCTTGAGCTCAGAGTCTCTCCTGCAAAGACAAGTGGTGGACCCAGCTTGTTGCAGGAGTGGCAGATCTACTCTTGGTTTTATCGATGCTTCTACTGCAGCCATGCTGGGGTATGTGGGATCTCTCCTAGGGCTGTACTGCTGTTGAGAATAAGATCCTGCACTTGGGTGGCTCCTGTACAATCTGGAACAGATGCAGAAAGAAGGCCCATAAGGCCAAGAACAGATTGGCCTTATGAATCTCACCAGCTGCCCCAGTTCTCCCAGCACTGAGTTTCTTTTTTTGTGCATCTCCTTCTCCTCCCCCTCCCCCTTTTTTGGGGGGAGGATGGAGAGTCTCTGTGAGTGCTACCACGTATCCCCTTCACTGCCAATAACCATGAGATTCTCCTCCTATCCCACCATTACAGCATCAAATGTTGGGACCTTCTAGATGCCCTTGTGGTTCCTGTGAGAGACTTTACTCATCTAGTCACCCCACTGGACACCACCATATTTGATCAGTTGCTGCCATCACAGGCACCATTTGTCTGAATTTAAGCTTTCCAGTATCCCTTTAGTAGCATTCTAACACATATAATATAAAAATAAAATAAAATATTAAATAGAAATCAAAATTTACTTATTTAATAGAAATAAATCCAGAATGATGGTAACTCTAACACATATCTTTCTTTCTCTTTCTCACTTATATCGTAATGCTAACTTTGACTCTAGCTAATCTCTGTCTCTGATGCTAATTCTCCTAACATTTCAAACTGCTCTACCTGTCCTGCACCAACCTTTTAAATATCCCTTGACATTCAGCCAGTCATCATTCACTCCCAGCATTCCATTCTCTCACCCCTCCAAAAGGATCCTTCCTTTATAGCGCATACTACACATTGCATACATAACTATACGGTGGACCCTTAGTATCTGCTGTGGTTTGGTTCCAGGACTCCTCTATGGATACCAAAATCCACGGATGCTCAAGTCCCCTTTTATATAATGGCATAGTAAAATGATGTCCCATATGTAAAATGGTAAAAATCGAGGTTTGCTTTTTGGATTTAATTTTTTTTTCAAGTCATGAATGGCTGACTCTGTGGATGTAAAATCCATGGATACATAGAACTGACTGTATAGTCCACCTGTTTTCAGGTAGACAGTATTGGGCTGTATGCTTGATATAGCCCATGCCTCTGCTATTTCTCAAGGCCAATGACAGTGATGTTGCCTTGTACTTCCATCCATGAAATGCCCATTTATTTCAACCTTCGTGGGCTTATTGTCATATCACTTGAGTTCATTTGCTGACCAGAGGGTGGCCAAGTGCAAAAGTGGATAGGGAAGCATCCTGTACCATTAATAGTTGTGTAGAATACATTATTTTGCCTTTTGTCATTTGTATGACAAATTAGGTATGGGTGGTTGAATTTGTGGATGCAGAATCCGTGGATACAGAGGGCTGGCTGTACCTTAATTTATCTAATGGTTGCAACCATATTTTCTACATAAGTCTAGAATATCACAGGCTCTCTTTCCACCCCCATCTGATATGATGTCTCTGTCTGGTTGCAGGCATCCACGTACAAGCTCCCCTGAGCGGCCACTGGCGGTGTGGGGCATGGCAGCAGTGTGGCAGCAGGTGCTGGCTGTTGATGCACGGTAAGTTCAATGGGGGCAGGACCAAGAGGTGAAGTGAGCACCACACCTCATTGCTAGGAAGTAGAACTACAAAAATGGAGCCAGGTTGGTCTTAGCTTAATTGTTCAGCGAGACAGAGGTCTCGTGCCCTGCAGAAATAATGCAGTTTGGAATCCTGAAAATACATAGTTTGTTGTGGAGTCAGAGCTCTCTGCAGAGAAGGATAAATATCTCACAAGACAACAAATCTCAGAATTACATAGCATTGAGCCATGGCAGTTCAAGTGGTGTCCAACTGCATTATTTCTGCAGCCCTGTTTATTAGACTTTAGTTATCTGGGCTAGAAAATAGTAAGTGAATATTTATGTAATGGTAAGTCAATATTTATGTAAATGCCATGGATTCAATGGGCCTCCTTTCCAGTTAAGGCCTACCAATAGGATCCAGGTTTTATCCTTGGTAATTTCTTGAAATAAACAGGTCATTCTTTGGTATTGACATCTTAATTAGTGCAGGAATTAAATTAGCAATTCAAAACATGTCCAAAATTTGGTAAAAGAAGCTGTTTCAGCCATCTTGATTTTTGGAGCAAAAGATTGCTAATATTTTAGAGGCTAGAATTCCATGTACATCTCTTTAGTATATGACTTGGGTCCTCAATTTTTTAATTCCAAATTTGAAATATTTTTCATTTGAGTGCCCTCAGAAATAATTGACATACAATCGCAGTATTGCTGGCTGAGTTTGGACCCCAGTGTTGTAATAGAGGACAGTGTGCTGCAGGGAATCCTAAAAGAGATTCTCTCCCTAAAGCTGGCACTAACCCAGCATGGTGCTGAAGAGCCATAGGCCTGGGGCATGCTCAGCCAGGAATGTACTTTGGCTTAGGCTCCAAGCAGCTGATGCACAAACACCCACCCCGTTGCAGGTACAACGCATACCGCACTCCCAACTTCCCGCAATTCCGCACGCAGTATATCCGCCGGCGCAGCCAGCTGCTGCGGGACAACGCCAAAGCCGGCTACGATCCCTCGCTTCGTAAGCAGTACCTGCGGCTGCGCAGCCAACTCCTGGCCCAGCGCTACGGCCCCCTCTCAGAACAGAGCAGCTTTCGTGCCTACAGCAACAGCATTGTCCGAAGCAGTCGCACCACCCTTGACCGCATGGAGGTAACCAGGGCTCCTGGGTTGAAGGGCAGCCAGAGAATCAGACAAGTGCATTTCAGCAAGGAATACACTGTATATAAATGAAACGTGTTCCCTCGTGGGGAGATGTTGATGTTGACACCTGCTGTGATGAGAGAATAGTTCCCATCAAGCAGAGGTGGACAAAGTTCTGCCCCCTGGATCCATTTTGTATCCCAAGGGCTCCCATTTGGTGTTGTAGCATCTTTTTTAAAAAGCTGGAAGTAAAGTGACTTTGAAAAAAGGCTTCTCCTAGGTCTAAACTATCTAACGGGATTGAAAAACATGATGGAAAGGCCCCCACAGACCATCCGAAGAAAGCCCACATTATGTGGCCTAAATCCAATTGCTAATCCCAATTCAGGCCCATGAAATCAATTGCCAAATGGTCAACCAAAACTTATGTAAATCCCAGTGAGTTCTAGTTTTGACTAGAAATTGGATTCCAGCCATTGTGAACAACTAAAATGTGCAAATTAAGTATGTTTGCATGTAGTCTCTTTGCACAATTCTGATCCCAATATTTAGTTTTTCAAAGAATTTTGAAATTGGGATAGGATAATGGACAGGACAGGACAGAAGCAAAGTCCAGGGCAAAGTCCCAGTAGCTATTGGAAATATTAAAAATGTAGCCCCTCTGAAGGTCCTTAAACTTTCACTTGTAAAGCCTAGAAAATGGACATGGTAAAAAGGATGAAATAACATTAGGTACAGGTATGAATAGTAGCACTGTACTGTTTCAATGTTGCTGCTGCTTCCTCATATGTGCTGTAGCTTCCTGTCCTAAATCCCTTGATCCAGGGAGATATGCTTTGCCCTTGTCTTCCTTTCAGCATATTGTCTCCTCTTTCTTGCCGTCAAATGTTAATAATTAGTAACAGTTGTATCGTGCCATAGGATTTTGATGACGACCCAAGAGCATTGGGTGCTCGTGGCCATCGCCGCTCTGTCAGCCGAGGGTCCTACCAGCTGCAGGCTCAAATGAACCGAGTCGTCTATGATGAGAGGTATACAGGCAACGGAAACTTGATCTGGGAATAGCATTGCATGTAGGGTCCCATATTCATTTCAGTCTGCTTAAATGGTCTATGACAATGAATTTGAAGTTTTGATCAAGAGCTGTTGGTAAATGAGAACCCTGGATAATTGTTCTGACTTCAAATGGGTGATGCATTCAAAATGAAGGCTTTGTGCTTCTAGCTAGCCTCACTCATCCAGCCAGAACTGCAATTCATGGTGTATCTTGTTGTAGCTCAATGTGCTGCATCTTCCTTTAGACCACCAGGCAGTGTCGTACCCACTTCGGTGGCAGAAGCCAGCCGTGCCATGGCCGGGGATACCACACTGAGTGAGAACTACGCCTTTGCTGGCATGTACCATATCTTTGACCAGCATGTGGATGAGGCTGGTGAGTAGTGCATGACTTTGATAGCAAGGGCTTTGTTGACTAGCTGCTGAGAAACTCCCTTTTGATTCTTGAGGGCATCATATTAGTAGCACAGATGATACAAACTGGAGTGACATAAGGATAGTTATTTGCAGAGAAAGATCCATAATGGGTTATGTTCTAAATTTTGTTATGGGAAAGGTGGAGATTATAACGGGAGGGTTGGAAAAGGCTTTACAGGCTATAGTTGGCAGTTTTGCTGGTAATCATAGTTAGCAATTGAAATTATGCTGTAGCCTAGCACAGTGCCTCTCATCTTCCACAACAGTGTTCACAACAGTATTCAAAATACACTTTGGAAAGAGCAGAGTAATTGTGTTGAAGGAAGGCAATCCTGTTTTCTAAGTAGTGCCTGTTCCTGTGGATGCCAGTAGCTGGAGTGTAGAAAAATAATTAAGACCAATGAAGAATCGTTTTAGTTTGTCAGGCTCTGGGGCAAGGTGTGTGTGTGTTCTTTCACTTGGCTGTTGAAGTCCAATTAGCCTTCTTTCTCCCCTTTCCCATGTTTTCCCCCTTCCTCTGCAGTGCCCAAGGTTCAATTTGCCAATGATGATAAACATCTGCTAGCCTGCTGCTCACTGGATGGCACCATCTCAGTGTGCCAGTTGGTGCCCACTCCCCCTGTGGTGCTGCGGGTGCTGAAGGGACACAGTCGGGGGGTGTCTGACTTTGCCTGGTCCCTCTCCAATGACATCATTGTTTCCACCTCACTCGATGCCACAATGCGCATTTGGGCTACAGAGGATGGCAAGTGCATCCGGGAGATTCCAGATCCAGATGCTTCTGAACTGCTCTGCTGCACTTTCCAACCAATGAACAATAATCTCACAGTGGTGAGTGAATGATGACATCTAATACTCTCCCTCTTCTGCAGTTGAGGCATTTCCTCTTCAGAGAAAGCTAGCTTGCTTGATAATGAGTCTCCTTGTCTTTGTCTGCCCATAATTCAAGTGAGGAAAGAAGTAGTGTATTTGAAAGAAATATGGAAGAGGTGTATAGAACGGATGCTATTGGTCCTTGGTGCTTTTTGTAAGGGGGGAAATGATCTTGTCACAAAACAGTGGAATGAACATAGGAATGAATTAGGAGTATTACATTTTTCCTCTCTAGTTGTTCCAGCTGTTTTGTGAATCAAGGTGGAAGACCCAAAGTGAGGAAGAGCAGGACAGGGAGAGTGTATGTGTGTTGCTTATTTTCCTTTGTTTTGTTCTGTTCTGTGTAGTATGAACTTGCTGTCTTTTTCTGTCCATGAGGTGGGGAATGGAAAGCACAATCTCCATGTGGTGAACATCTCAACAGGGAAAAAAGTGAAGGGTGGCTCAAGCAAGCTAACTGGCCGAGTCCTCTCTCTCTCCTTTGATTCCCCTGGACGTATCCTCTGGGCCGGAGATGATAAAGGCAGTGTATTTTCGTTCCTCTTTGACATGGCAACAGGTGAGCTGGGGATGAGATGGGGAGTCTAGCAGGGACAGGAATTAGGCAAGATAGACTTTGCCTTAAACACAGTCCTCTGCTTACCGCCCCTCCTGCAGGAAAACTGACCAAGGCCAAACGGCTGGTGGTGAATGAGGGCAGTTCTATCACCAGTATCTCCGCCCGCTCCTGGATCAGCAGAGAAGCACGAGACCCATCTCTCCTCATCAATGCATGTATTAACAAGCTGTTGCTATATAGGTATGGGGCTTTATATTGCACTGTTATGCTAGAAGTAAGATACTATAATGAGCCTCTAGTTAAAGAGTGAGACATGTTTAACCTCTTGTTTCAATCATTTTCCTTGCTGCCTTCCCTGACAGGGTAGTGGACAATGAAGGAACACTCCAGCTTAAAAGAAGTTTCCAGATACAGCAGAGCTCACATCCTGTCCGCAGCATCTTCTGCCCTCTCATGTCCTTCCGTCAGGGAGCTTGTGTTGGTATGATTGGGCCCCACCTTTATTACAGAGGGCAGGGATTCCTCCCCTGAGGTTTCTTGTGGGTGGCTAGTTCCAAGCCTGCAGTTGGCCTCCTTCATCTGGCTGCCAGTACAAATGGCTCATAATCACTGCAGTGGTAGAAAGCAAAGGACAGAATTAACAGTCTCTCATAAAGGGCTAACAGATCTAATACCTTTTCTTTGTACATTTCAGTGACCGGCAGTGAAGATATGTGCGTCTACTTCTTTGATGTGGAGCGTGCCACCAAGGCCATCGTTAACAAGCTGCAGGGTCACAGTGCTGCTGTGCTGGATGTCAGCTTTAACTGTGATGAGAGCCTTTTGGCATCCAGTGATGCCAAGGGCATGGTTATTGTCTGGAAAAGAGAACAGAAGTAGCATTCCTTTCCTTGACAAGCGTTGGGAAGTACTTTTAAGATTGTCACAGGCGGCAGCTGAGGTGGAAGCCAAGAGCTCAGAAGAGGAGTAAAGGTGTCCTTTTTTCCCTCTTGCTGGTTCCTCACCATCTCCTGTAGTTAGAAAAGTACTGAGCATATCTCTACAGTGCACCAGCACCATTGCTTCAGTAATGGGCTTGTGTACAGCGGACAAAGGAGCCAGGATAATACTAGGAAATGTTGTTTTATTGTGGTTTATGGTGTTTAATGTCTAGATTGTGTCCTGTTGATTATAGCAGCCATTATGGCATGTTGAAAGTCAAGGGCTCCTCTGGCTCCTGGTTAATTGGCAGAATAGGATTCAGAACTCCAGGGGTTCTTTTCTGATTCATCAGTGTGGTTCAAGTTCCATTTAGTAGCAGTCTACTTCTTGCCAGTGCAAAACAGCTTTAGTATTCTAACAATGGCCTCTTCCATCCTAGAAATACTGAGGACCAGTAATATTTATACAGCATGAGTTAAAACACAACCATGCTCAGTGTTAACCTCACATCAGGAGTATCCAGCACCAGGTCCTCTTTTGCCTCCGGTGCCACTGAGCCATCTACTCTGAAGGATCAGCTTGCATTACTAATCTGTCTCTTAGACTTCTGAACTCTACAGCATTAACTTTGTGCACAGACTTCCCAGCAACAGGAAGTAATTCCACTTGCTCATCTGTACATTGGGCTGTTAGCACATTGTCTCCAACTTCTAGTGAATGGATGTGTTCCTAGTTTGAAATAGGGGATGAACAGAGGTTTTTTTTTTCCTCCCTATCAACAATGATTGCTTCAAATAATACTAACAGCGTGCTTGGAATTTACAAAACCTCTGGCTGGAATATTCCTGACAGCTGTATGCAAAAACAGGTGCTCCTTGAAGTTTAAGCTCTGCAACAAATGGAGTCTGTTTAAATTGAAATTTGCAGCTATCTAATGTAGTTACCTTATGCCACTTCTACAGCATGTATGGCATTGTAATAGAGTGGGGGTGGGGAACTAGTTGTATAGAAACTCTTCTGTATTGTTGCTGTGATTGTGTCCTTTACCTTGGCTTTGTCCTCTTTTCTGTGAACTAGGAGAAAATGTTTCTGAAGCCCCTGGTACTGGAAAAGGTGACAGATGTGGTACTTGGCCAAATAGATTTTTATGCTAAGTACCCAAAAGATAAGGGTTCAGTTATGGGATGCTAGAAGGTTCTTCATTAGCACCATAACATCACCATATGAAGGAGCATAAGCTGAGCTAAGGGGATTGTCGTTTCAGAGGTTCGTTCTGCACAGCCTAATGAAGAGAGTGAGAGATGTGCAGGTGTGCAGATGAGGGAGTTAACACAATCTGTGTTAACAGTGGTTAAACAGTGCTTCCAGCACCTAATGATATTATTTGGCTCTAGAAGAAAGATTTACCAGGTAAAGAATGAAGAGTAAAGATTAGTATATAAAGAAGTGCTGGAGAAACTATGGCCCTCTACGTGCTATTGGCTATGCTATGTGGGGCTGATGTGAACTGGAATTCAACATCAGGATGCCCACAGGTTCCCCACTCCTGCTGTAAAGGGACAGAATTTTAAAAGCAGCATGGGGATTTTTGTCAGAATTTTCCCATAATCACAGAGGTGTTTTAGGAAAAGCGACACACTGGATGCTGGGCTAACAGATTACCTAACTGTATTCCTAATGACCTCTACCTGCAACTTGCCTTAGCCTCAGTTTAACAAAATAAACAATGATGTCTGACATCTGGCAGTGCTTTTTTATAAGAGCCCTATAGTACTGCTTCACTTGTTACAAAATATTCACTCTACTTGTTTTAAGCACATCAGGAATCCTACTGGATCAGACAAATGGTCTGCTTACCAGTAGTTTTCCTGTTTTCCCAATACAGTAATAGCTAACCAGATGTCACTGAAAGCTTGCAAAGATACGAGGGCAATTATAATCTCATCAGTTACTGTGGAGCAACAGTGGCTCCGAAGGCACAATACCTCTGAACTTGGAGATAGCATGTCATAATAATAATTGATAGCCTTATCCTCCATGAAATTACACAACTCACTTTTACATAACTCACTCATTCAAGCTGGTGGCCAAATACTCCTTGTTGCAGTGAATTTCACATGTAAATACTGACCAAGGAAGTACTTCTGTCTTGAATCTTCTGCCAGCCAGCATATTTGAACATTAGGTTCTAGTGTTATGAGAAAAACTTGCAATATTTCAGATAATAAATGATTTTATAAACCTCAATATACCTCCCCTGCCTTTTTCCCTCCAAAGAGGCCAAGTGTCATAACCTTTCCAGAACTAGAAAGGTGCTGTAGCCCCCAGTAATTTTCATTACCCTTTCCCAGCTCTCCTTTTGGAGATGTGACAGGTGATAAATGAGCTTATGATTATGAGACGGGATTTGAACGCTATGATACAATTAACTGGTTTGTGCATCAAACCTAAACTGTAGCCTGTTCACTTACAGTTATAAGATCCTCTTTTGTACTTCTGAAGAAATTCGCAAGCAAGTGAAATTGATCTGTAGATCTAGTATAACCTTCCATGGTTTTTCTGCAGAAGTTACTTCAGTTCCCTACTCCACAAAGGTACACAACAGAAGTCATCTGATGTTTTTAAAACAAGTATAAGATAAAATAAGGAATCCAAACATGTTATTTATCAGTCATACTTTTATAACTTCAGAACAGATTCCAGAATACAGCTGTTTCCAGAAGCTAGATTCTCTGCCCAAACCCACTTCCACAAAGTTATTATTAAAATATTTCCCGTTAAAAATGCATTAGTTAAAAGAGGAAACATTGAGGCTTTTCGGTTTGCATAGGGCTTAAATTCATGATGGGTAGTAAGTGCGATTTCAAGTACAAATTTATGGGCCACCCTCACTGAAAAGGTTCCATGAATACATAAGGTGGACAGCAGTCATATGGCACATTGAGGTAATAGAGTCTGTGCACAGACAAATTGATTTAAGATACAAAAATGGCTGTGTTTTCCCACCTACCTATTAGGCGGCTAGGAAGTGCTTTGCATTAAAAACCAAGACCTCTTATCCCTAGAAAACGATACTGAGAGGGGAAATGCCAGTGTTTTCTGCCCTGTTGCACTTGCAATCAAGCCTTTAAAAGAGAAGAAGCTTTAACCAAGGTTCTGATGAGATAGACAGAGACTTACAATGGAAGTTTTCTTCTGTGCTGTGGTTTCTCCAGCCATCATCTCAGCAGCAAGTTTGACCAGTCAAACATTCCTCCCACCTAACAGCATAGATGCCATAAGAATACTCTGGCCTGGCAGTGAGTAGCAGTCAAGTTGAGCTGGGTTGCACAGGAGATATGGGTAACTGCCCTCTTTACCATTCATAGTCCTGTTAACTTGTTTTTCAAGCAGTTAAGTGCCTGACTCTTACTCTCTGCAGTCATTCAGCAACTGTCAACTTTTTTTCTTGGCTTCCAGTCCAGGCCTGATCAGACATTTTCCAAGCAAAACTGATAAGGAACTAGAAGAGGTATTTCCGGCAGGACTCTGTGCCACACTTACACTCGATTCGCATCCGCTTCTTTGGTGAGCCACCAAGGCCTCCCACCAGGCCAAAATTAGAGTCCATCCTTGTGCTTTCTGCATTTACTGGGTCCACTGTGGGAAAAGATTTATTCTTTATTTATTCAAGCTATTTATAGATAGGAGAACCACAAGCTTTTACTTCGTAGCATACCTAGCACAGGCTGGCATCCTGTTCAGTAATTATGATGTCACAAGTCTGCCTTACACCACAACAGTTCACTTTTAGGGATGTTGTGCATTCAACAGCCAAAAATTAACATCCACTCATCCACACAAAATCTACATTTTCAGAAGACCAGCCACCACCACCCCTGCAACGTGGCCCTTTCTATTTTGCTGGAGAACAGAGGATGAGCAGATATGCATTCAGCACTGCAACAAGCACAGGAACTAGCCATCTTGTGGAGAAGGAAAGGGTAGGTCTTGAAGAGGAATCTCAGGAGATGTGGCTAAGGAAACATTGCTACGTCTCCCAATATGGGATGCCAGTGACAAATACACATTTCCTAGTAGGTGCTGAAATTGGTAACAAGGATCCTCATCAGCCCATGAGGCTAAATATCTAACAGTTCCTTTAATGTGTAGCAATCTAATGCACCCTTAAAAAGGGGGGGGGGGAGTACAATTAGCTTACAAACATTGTAACAGCTCTGCTTTAGTTCAGAGGAAATCCAAATAGAGTAACAACAGTGGTCTTATAACACCCTTCTTTAGGCATGGTGGAACTCTGCCTTGTTTGAGCAATGCACCAAACACTTCCCTTTACCCAATCTGCTTCTGGCTTTTTTCATAAGCCAGGAAGGGCATGTAGTGGTCTTCGCCTCTACAGGATCTTGTCCACATTTTCAGGCTGCATAAATTGAAAAGTGTCCACTATCAGTGGATAGGCAGAGGCCACAATTGCAACTGCTGGATCTGTATTAATTATGGCCTGCAAGTCAGAGCAGACCAAAGCAATTTTATTTGCTAAGTGCCAAACAGTTTGCAGAGCAGGCTTTGGAGCGGTCTGAATTCTCCACAGAGTACAGATGCTTGCCCTTGTGGTCTTGCTTTTATCAGCTTTGAACTATTATTTTAGTAGTTCAAAACAGGATTTATAGTCTTAATCCCTGTTTCCTGAATGCAGTATCAAACTACAATAAGTTTCAATACCCTCTCCAGCATTTTCCTCACCTTGCATGTTGTAGTCAAAAGTAAGTTCCTCACCAACACGAATAGACCGAGTAGCAAAGAAGGCAATGCGTGGGAGCCGCTCATCCAAATTTTCAATGAAAACATTGTACACCTGTAAATTGGGGTTGCACTGGAGCACAGAACACAAATCAGAGGAAAGTAGTTAAGTATACTATGCTAAAAATTACTTTGAGGATCTATCTCCCCATCCCCCAGAATTTACTCCACTCACACTGTGGTTGACAAAATGAGAAATGTTGCCATAGTAAGCAGCATCCACTGTGTATACATCTTCTACATAGTCCAGGTCAAACAGGTAAGTAGCACCTTGTCGGTCATAGATCTGACCCCGTCGTTCAGCCTCCTCGGATGTGATGATCTGGGAGAGATGTGGAAAAGAATGAGCGATATAGAAAGATTTATTTTTGCTTTCTTAGTCCTCTACTGTGAGCTTTCCTTCCAGTAGCTGTACAGCTAGCTAATTATTTTCTTAATGGTATGTAATGTCTATGGTTTTGCATGTATCTTTATAATTTTACATCTTGTCTGCAGCTACTACCTCAGATAAATTCAAAAGCTGGATAAGTCTTGTTTTCAAAGCAAAATCCACTGCAACCATGACAAATAAGTTTATGAAAGATTTCCAGAACTTCAAAGACCCTCTGAAGTTCAAGCTGACTAGTGACATAATCATACAATATATTAAAATACTGTAGATCTGTTGGCCAGCACCCTCCCTGTTTGTTGTACCTTCTCTATACTGCAGATGTCCAGTAGATGGCTCTAAAATATACCCTCATGCTGTGAATTTGCCTTCAAGTTACCTGTCTTGGAGACTCTATGAATTCAGTAGGGTTTTCTTAGGCATGGAATACTCAGAAATCATTTTGACAGTTCCTTCATCTAAAATATAACCTACAACCCCTGGTACTCATTGGCAGTGTTCCATCCAAGTACTAACCAGGGCTGATCCTGCTTAGCTTCCAAGATTAGATGAGATTGGGTACCTGTAATCTGGGGTTCCCAACCGTTTTGACTCGTGGAGCCCTTATATTCTACCCTATGTCTTACAGGTCAATGGTGTTTAGGAGTATATATAAGAATATATTCTTATTTTTAAATTTTATTTAATTTTTATTTCCTTCATTTTTCTGGAGCAGCCATGGAGCATCTGGTAAGTGCACACAGAGCCCTAAGGGTTCCTCAGAGCACAAGGTTGGGAACCCCTGCTTTAAGCTATTTCAGCCCTCTTTCAGGTAATAAGACTCAATATATCCTTACTACAGAAACGTTTTTCTTGCGCAGATCTGACTACACTGCAAACATGTCTGAGGTGTTTGTCCTTACAGCCTCTTTGCTTAGAAGATTTAAAGTCTGCCTTTCAGCTCAGAGTCCCTCAAGATGACCAACAAAAGATTGCAGCAGTACACATGACATCATACACACTAATAACTTTCAGTACAGTATTCTGGCTGATTACATCTTATTGACATACAACAGTGTGATTTACGGAGCAAAATCAAATATTCCCCTTCATGTTTTTGTATTTTGATCTACTCTATCTACCTAACAGTGAGGAAAAATCTCTCACTTTAAATTGAGATACAGCAATTTCTGAATTGAAGAACAGTTTGACATTTGGGGGCGGGGAGGAAGGGGAGCTAAGATTTTAGGGCATGTTTATTGACTAGTACACAAACTAAGGTCTAAAACAAACTGCAGAAATAATCCAGTTTGAGACTGCTCTAATTGTCCTGGCTCAGTGCTAGGGAACAAACAAAACAAAACAAACAGCTTCATTTATATACCGCTTCATATCCTTAAGGCGTGTCTAAGCAGTTTACAATTGTAAGCTATTTGCCCCCCAACAATCTGGGTACTCATTTTAGCGACTCGGAAGGATGCAAGCCTGAGTCAAGCTTCAGCCCTTTGCTGGTCTTGAACTCGCCACCTTATGGTTTTGAGTGAGTGGCTGCAGTACAGGCATTTAACCACTGCGCCACCAGGGAATCCTGGGGATTGTAGTTTCTTGTGGCCTCAGAGCTCTCTGACAGAGAAGGCTAATTGTATTACAAAACTAGTTCCCAGGGCAGTTAAAGAGGTCTCAAACTGGATTATTTATGCAGTATGTTTTGGACTTAAGTGTCGAGGGAACAGTGTCCCTATTATAAGACCTCTACAGTATTTCCCTTTCTTTCTGGAGAAGAAACTTTTCCTTTCTACATGCTCCTCTTGAATTATCTATATTATTATTATTATTAACCTTTATTTATATAGCGCTGTAAATTTACACAGTGCTGTACATACAATCTTAAATTAGACGGATCCCTGCAGACCAGATACTCTACTATTTGCAGGAGGACTAGAATTCAAAGGATTTGCTTCTGTTGGACAAAAAAGGTGAGAGTAAGCAATACCTCCACTCCATAACTGCACCCTTATTCATTCAAATTTTCAGGGCAATTCTCATGCTTTTGATCTCTAGGGATACTGCTTTTCTTTTGTATCTTGACTAACACTCCCTTTATCCCTGACAAGATTTTAACTGGCCTTCAACAGACTTCTATTCCATCTTACACTGGAAGTCACCTCCTATAGCGAATTAGTTGATTTCATGATGCCCACATAAATGGATGTATTCTTATCCCTCTGGTGCATGTACACATAATGCCTGGCCCTTTTAGGATAGTGGTAGGAGCTGCTTGGGATTAACTGAAACATTTGTAGCAGTCCATTAGAGTCAGTCAGAATCAGGGAGAGAAATTAATCAAAGCAAGATGAGACAAAAAAGTACAAAGAGTTTTCATTTGTTTCTAGTCTGGCCAGTAACAAATTACAACGGGGCAAACAAAGAGTAGCCTCTCTAACCTAAATAACTGGGGAAAACCAGGCCAAGAGGGCTGGAATAGTATTTCAATAGCAAATAAAATATACATGCACTCAATGAGGATGTAATTTCACTTATTTGGGGGTTTTGAGAGGGAGTGGGGAATGTAAGGAGAGGGGCGCAGCCTGCCAAGGTCTACAAAAGGCAACACAGTCCCTGAACTCTCAGAAGTCATCCAACCCTTACTTACATTTAAAAAAATAATGTTTGTTTCTATACTAATCATCCTAACTGTGTTATTTCACATTCACTGCTTTGAATTTACTTATTACATTTCATTAACAGCGTGAGCAATTTGAA
Source organism: Urosaurus nigricauda (assembly GCA_034509955.1). Taxonomy (NCBI): domain Eukaryota; kingdom Metazoa; phylum Chordata; class Lepidosauria; order Squamata; family Phrynosomatidae; genus Urosaurus; species Urosaurus nigricauda. Next base: position 148,629,683 of record JAOEGL010000002.1, on the reverse strand, counting down.
AGGATACAAATCCACAAAATAAATATGCTGCTTAATTGCATATATGTATACTTAGAAATGATTTCCACTGAGTTTAATGGCAATCAGCCCGTATAGGATTTCAACCCATTTTCATTCATTCGTTCATTCATTCAACATTCATATGCTATTCAGCAATACTTATCTCTACATCTTCCACAGGTCTGAGTATGCTACCTAAACCATACTGCTAGGGCATGTTGCATGCATACAGGCCATTACTTCCTCCAACTTTTATAGCATGGAAAAAGTCACCTAGGTTTAATTTTTATTGCCTGCTGCATACTGGATCCCAAGGAACCTTCTGCCTCATGCCTGTTCATCCTACCTCTCCCACATATTCCATAACAAAGCTGTTCTTGCGGATCTTCTCCAACGTGCGTACACCCCAGCCACGTCCATTTGCTGTCCGGAAAATGCAAAGGTCGTAACGAATGCCTCTCTGTACCACTCTGTTGGGGCAGTCAATCCCACAGTTGCAGCGAGAATTGCACTCGTAGATGGGCATGCCAGCCTTGATCTTCACTTGGCCAAGCTCATTATAGGCAAATTTATGGTGGGAAACACCAGGACAGCAACCACCAGCTGCTTCTGACAGACAGTCTGTGCACTCACAGCCCACAGCCACCTGGTTGAGAGTGATACCGTCCCCAACCTTGTATTCGTTAATGTAGACAAAGTCCCGGGGAGGCCCATCTAAGTCCACCTCATTCTCAACCACAATGCGTCCCTTGTGGCTGCGCTTTGCATTGAGTTCATGCTCCCAGTTTTGCAAAGCTTTCCGCTGTTTGGCCTTCTGCACCAGGTAGCTGGAGATGCCTTGATCAAGCAAGCGCATGTTCTTCTTGAGTTTACCTCCTCGGCGAATTAAAGCCTGCTCTAGGTCCCGGTGGAACTGTTTCAGTATGGAGATACAACGCAGGTTCTTCCGGGGCTCCCAGGTGTTCTCTGACTCAGGGTAGCCCCGCCACTTCACCAGGTAGTACTCCTCATCCTGAATAAAAGGTAACCATGCAGTGTCAGCCTAAAATAATGCCAATTCACTTCCCACAACAGATCCCAGAAAGCAATGTCTCCCAATATCTGTTGTCCTATTGTCTACTAAAACCCAAAGCCAAGAACAAAGCCCAGGAATCTCAAGGAAAATTTAGCAATTTTTCATTATCCCATTCTAATAATCATTCTGCAGCAGAGGGCACTTTCATCACCCCCCCCCCCCCAAAGCAAGACCATCTGATTAAGTCAAACTTTATTAAACGTAATGAAGCTAAAGTAGAAATGGTGAAAGTGTCAACAAATTTTTAAAATCCCAGTTAACAAACTGACACCTTAGAACTGAGGAACCCCAATGCAAGTTTTTCTCAAAGGAAGAAGCAACCATAATGCTTTAGAAAGGCCTGAGAAACTCACTCGGACTTTCTTGTAGTCACAGAGATATTCCACTTCAAAATCACAGAGGTTTTTTCTCGTAATGCCCAAGGAAGGGCAGCACATCTTCTCCAAACGACATAAATCCTGGAGTTGAGACCAAGTCGACTTGCAACAAACAGTGCAGGCTACAGGGGATAAGGACAAATATCCACAGTTAGAAGTAACACGCCTTTTTCTCTCCCTCCCCGCTTTTTTAAACTATAAATTATCTGACTGCCCCACCCAGCATCTTATCTAGTATCTTTAGAGCAAGAGAACCCTCAGAAGTCTGACCCAGGAACACTACTTCAGAAAAAAAAGGTTGTGTACATAATCTTAGAAGCATACTGCACACCTAGATTTACTTTTTCACTTGAGTTCCAACTCCAATGTGGAATTCCCTCCCACATTGTTTTCCATCTATAACTTGCTTATATTCTTTTACACAGAATTGCTCTTAGTTGCTACAAATCTTAAAAGAAATTCAGACTAATTGCAGCACATTTGACTATTCACATAATGTAAAACTAATACCTCAGAACATCAGCCATAATAAAACTGTTGATGTGGCACATGATCTGACCTGGCACATATTTGACAGCATTGTTAAGATTGTTGCTTTCAGCTCCATAACCTCACAACCTTCAATTGCGCACACATCCGATGTGTACTAGTTCTTAGATGTCCAAGCAACATCCATCTATGATGTTGCTGGTTAGGGCGTTAAAGTCATTTCTGATTTATGGTGACCCTAAAACAAACCTCTCTTGGGATTTTCTTGGCAAGATTTTTCCAGAGGTTTGCCATTGCCTTCATCTGAGGCTGAGAGCATGTGACTTGCCCAAGGACACCCACTGGGTCTCATTGCTTTGCTGGGAATCAAACCCTGGTTTCTAGATTCATAGTCCAACATTCAAACCACTGTGCAATGCTGCCCCCCATCTATGATACTATATACTATTACCAGTTCTAAGCCCAAAGTATAGAATCATTTTTTGTTTGTCAGTTCCTCTAAACCAGCTCAGATCTCAAAGAACAGAATTACTTCCCCATTTTTATAAATAACAGACTATAACTAATTTTTTGGAGAAACAACTCCCAACCTTCAGTGTTCTAATCGTTCATAACATTCTTCCATTCTCCAATTTCAGTTTGTTGGTGGAACATTTGCAGCAGTTATTTATAAAGCAACCAAAATTGCTCAGCAGCTTACAAAACATAGGAAACAACACAGGCCTTGCCCTCAGGTGTAAAAACTTGAAGGGAAGGGAGTTAAAGAAAGAAGAATCTTTCAGGGAAGTCATGGTAAATAGTTTTTTGTGAGACTTTCGGGCTATGTGGCCATGTTCTAGAAGAGTTCCTTTCTGACGTTTCGCCAGCATCTGTGGCTGGCATCTTCAGGTAAATAGCTGGCAATGAAAGGGTTTTCCTCCATCACAATAGAAAAGTGTCAGGAGGACAAGTGACAATTATCCAGACAGGCAACAAGACTTCATTGGTTCTCCCTTACTGGTTCTTGGACCCATATTATTTTAACTAAAGAAAGCAGAGTTGGCCATCCCTATCTGCTGCTTTGACTTTTGCTGATTCAATTATTTGTGGTTTTGATTAATATGTTCTCTCCAGAAATCTCTAAGTCCTCCAGAGAAATTCTCCTGGACGTTGGCCATAGAGTTGTGCTGGAGAACCTAGAAGTTCCTAGAGAAAACATTTCTCTAGGCATTTGTGGGTCCTCCAGCATGGTTCTATGGTCAACTTCTGGCAGATGTTGACCACATAGTTGCACCGGAGGACCTAGAGATTCATAGAGAGGTGTTCTCTGAGGTAAAAAGAATAGTGGTATTTTTTATTTGCGATTCTTCTACATTCACGGGGATCCTTCATCCCTAACCCCAGAGAATGTAGAGGGACCCCTGTACAGTGGGCCCTTGGTATCTATGGTCAGCTATCTCCATTTCGGCTTTGACTTTTGCAGATTTGATTGTTTGCGGATTTGGAAACTGACCAGAGTTGGGCTGGAAGATTTAGAGATTATTAGAGAACACACTTCTCTAGACATCTGTAGGTCCTTCAGTGTGATTCTATGGTTAGCCTCTGGGAGATGTTGACACATAGTCCTAGAGAGGTGTTCTCTCAGGTTAAAAATATAGGGGGGGGGGGGTTATTTCTGGTTTTTCCAGTTTCACAAGGGTCCTGTGCTCTAACCCCAGCGAATGTGGAGCACCCACTGTATTGTGGTTTGGTTCCAGAATCCTCCAGGGATACAAAACTCCATGGATGCCACAGATAGTTGAATCCATAGATAAGGAGGGCCAACTTTAATTATTTCTATTTCATAGGGCTCCCTAACAAATACCTACTTTACAGGTAGAAGGTAAGTCCTTGGCATCTCCAGGTCAGGTTGAGACCCTATTGTCAACCTGACCTGAAGGTGCCAAGGAATGACAGTAGTCCAATAGAGGAACCAGCATCTGACACAATGTAAGGCAGCTTTACAGGTTTTTATCGTAATTTCGGTGGATGCATTTTGTTATAGTCTAGTAGTCTGAATTCAGCATTGTGTGACTTGTATAAAGAAAATCAGTGCATACCAGAGCTGAAAAATTTTGCAAAGTCTTTAAGGAAACTGGTTTGTTCAAACAGTTTGCCTTTCACCTGCAGAATCTTCATTCTCTCCAAGCCGATAAAACTGAATACTCTAGGGTGAAGGTCAGCACTAAGTGTATGTTGGATAAAAGGTCAAAACGTCATTATGATCTGTGACTAACACAAGAAAACCCATCCCAAGTTTTTGTGATCAGGGTGGCTATAAAATAAAACACAACAGAAATCAATTGAAAGGGAGTGATAATCATATTTTTCAAAAATGCTTCACTGTAGTCAAAAACACATGGCAGAAATAATTCATTTTGAGACCACACTGCAGGATTAATGCAGTATGAGACCATTTTAACTGCCCTGGCTCAGTGCTAGTCATTTATAGTCATTTAGTTCAGCTACCTCGCCTCATTGTAAGATATTCCCAACTCCTATTGTTCCTGATATATTACCAGATTTGAAAAAACCAGAGTATACTATAGCAAAAGCACATGTAATGCAACTTGATAGAAACAAACTCAACAGTGATTAATGAAAATGTCAAACAAAAAGGAGGATTAAGCAAGCATACATTCATGTAAAGTCACAAAGGCATTTTTCTCTTAAATTCAAAGCTGTCTAAAAATTTCCACGAAGGTCCAACTCTCATGATTAAGAAAGTTACACTATTTCTGTCCTTTGGTCAACTCCCGATCGTATCAAGACCATTCTCTTTTCTGTTGTTTGAGCGGTATCAAGATTTCTGGCTGATCTTCAGGACCATGCTTCCATGGTAAATTAACCCCAAATAGGAGCTGGTTATTCTTTTAAAGCAGTGATTTCTACCAAATCTTGCCAAGAAAAACCTGTAATAGGTTTGCCTTAGGGTCACCCTAAGTCGACACTGACTTGAAGGCACACAACAACAAAGACACATCTGACAGGGCTCCATCAAGAATCTGACAGGCCAAGGGTTTGGATCAAGATGACTAGTAATGCTTCTTTTCCAGGATATGCCCTACACTTCAAACCTTCTGTCCAGGAAAGGTTTGCAAAATGTCATCCATTTTGAACATGGCTAATAAGCATGGATGTACATTTAAAGAGTGTTTTTAGCTTTGATTTTGTTATGTCCTCAATTTTTCTTGAGAACCGTCCATCTCGCTGTGCCTTGGCCTCCTTTGTGGTTAGGACATCAGGACACCCTGGTTTGAACAGCATTATTGGCCTCAGAAAAATCATACAGTGAGGTGAAAGTTAAGTTTATTGGTTTCCCCAGCCACATAAAACTAGAGTACTCCTGCTGAGAAGTAAGTGAAATAATATTAAATGGAGCAAAGCTTCTCAAGGGACAGGAGGCAAAGCACATGAGGAAAGCACACCAAAAAGGGCAGGAAGGGGGACAAAAAATGGGGTTCACAGAATGGCTTTCTTTGCTGAAGACAGGGGTGACCAGAGGTCCTAACCACAAAGGAGGCCAAGGCAAAGCAAAATGTAGGACTTTCAAGAAAAAATGTTGCCAAATAAATGCTAGAAACACCCAGAAATATAAATTCATGCTGCTTCTTAGACGTGTTCAACATGAAAGACATTTTGCAATTCCTCCAGGCAGAAGGTTGAAATGGGTTCTGGGCTGCAACCAAACTAGAGAAACAATCCAGTTTTATCCCACTTTAACTGCCATGGCTCCATAGGAGCGTGACTCTACTTTAACTATAGGACATGTCCAGAAGGTAGAAATGTAGGGGTACTGAGACATTGAGGACTATCTTGGATTTTTGTACCCCCCCCCCCCCCCCCCTTTCAGTGCCATGGCTCCATGCTATGAAATTATGGAGACTGTAGTTGAGTTGTGGCACCAGATCAGAACCATGGCAGTCAAACCTGATTTTTTTTTTTCTGTAGTGCAGATGCACTGCTGGAAAAGGAAGATGTCTAGTCACCTTGGCTGAAGAAATCAAGCAATGCATCTCAGGAAGCAGACTTTAGTCTAGGAAAGCTCATGCTGCCAACTTCTTTCTTTCAGTGAGTCTCAAAGGTGCTACAAAATCTACATACTGGTTCTACAGACTAACACAGCTATATCTTTGAATTGTCTTATGGATATGTAGAGAGCACCTTTGAAATTAGAGAGAAGTTGGCAGCATGAGCTTTTGTAGACTCATGTCTATTTCCTCAGATGCATTTGGTGGATGAAATACATATCCTGGAAAGCTCATGCTGCCAATTTCTTTCTTTCAGTTAGTCTCAAAGGTGTTACGAAATCTACATACTGGTTCTACAGGCAAATACAGCTATATCTTTGAATTCTCCTGCAATTGGTATGTAGAGAGCACCTTTGAGATTCACTAAAAGAAGCAGACAGCACGAGCTTTTGTAGACGTCAAGTTTACTTCCTCAGATGCATTTGGTGGACGAAATACATCTAGGAAAGCCCATGCTGCCAATTTCCTTCTTTCAGTGAGTCTCAAAGACGCTACAAGATCTCTCTACGTACTGATGCCACAGACTAACACAGCTATATCTTTGAATTCTCACCCTCAGGAGGGGAAGGCTAAGGCTCTCTGAACAAGTATGTAGAGAGAGATCTTGCAGCACCTTGTAGTGACTAAATGCATCTGAGGAAGTAGACTTAAATCTACAAAAGCTTCAAAAGCCAACTTTCTTTTTTTCCCATTGAGTTTCAGAGGTGCTCCAAGATCTCTCTACAGACAGGGGCTGCATATAACCCGGTTTGGCAGTGCTTTAGCTCTTTTCTGGCTCAAGGCTATGGAATTCTGGGAGTTGGAGTTTGTTGTGGGGCCCAGAGCGGAGCAAAGCTCCGCTCTGGGCCCCACAACAAACTCCAACTCCCAGAATTCCATAGCAGCGAGTCAGACAAAGAGTTAAAGCACTGCCAAACCGGGTTATTATGTCTCCAGTGTGGATGCAGCCTGCTTCTACACACGAACACGGATATTATATCTGTGAAAGAAACACACAGCGTGGGAAGGACACAAAAACAAAAACAACACGAATGAGTGAGTGCTGGAGTTAAGAGAAGCATTTTTATTATCTGTGAGTGATATTTTACACACAAAGACACACACATATAAGGTGCGCCTATTCCCACAGTTCTCTCTGGGGAGGACAGGACTCTAGAGTAGTAGAGACAGACAGACAGAGTGTGACTGACTGACCGGGAGACGTTTCATATTTTTCACGCTCGCTCTTTCCCCGCCCCTCCCCCCAGTGAGCTTTTCAGCCAATCCCTTTTCGCGCGCGCTTCATCCCTCACCTCCCCCCCCCTCAGTAGTAACGGTCGCTTTTTGAGTGCCGCCACGCGCCGTTTAGAACGTTGCCGCGGCGGGCGCTGATTGGCTAGCGGCGGCGCGCGACTCCCTCCCCCGCCCTCGCCAACCGAACCGATTCTCTCTCCTCAACCGCCACCAGCTCAAAAGCGCCCCAGCGCGCGCTGCGCTTGGCGGCCGTTTTCAGTTGTTCCACACTCACCTTTTAAATTTTCCGCCATCTTGCGCTTCTCTCTCTCTCACTCTTTTTTTTTTAAACTTCCCTTCAGCCACTGCGGCCGCCAGAAAGTTTTCATCTCACACTCACACACACACACGGCCAAAAAGGAGGAGGTGGAGCCTGAAGGAGGAACCGGCGGACAACGAGCCGCTTCCCCTCCTCCTCAGCCTCCGCCTCGGAGGAACGCCTCATAGGCCCAGGCCCAATAGGAAGTTGGGGAGTGTTTTTTCCCCCTTGGTTCCCGCCCAGACATTTTTTTGGCACCTCCTCCTCCTCCTTTGGCCCCCCTTATATGCCGCAGGGCGCCTAATTAATGGCGCCAAAAGTGCTTGAGAGAGAGAAAGAGTGCCTGCCGGGTTTTCTTTAATAAAAATAAAAACGTACCCAAAATCCTTAATGGTAGCCTCACCTCTCGAAGGTCCAAAACACACCGCAGAAATAATCCAGTTTGAGACTGCTTTAACTGCCTTGTTGGCTCAGTGCTAGGGAATCCTGGGAAGTGTAGTCTATTGTGGCACCACAACTCTCTCTGACAGAGAAGGCTAAAGGAGCATTGTCTCACAAAACTACAGTTCCCAAAACTCCTTAGCATTAAGCCAGGGCAGTCAAAGTGGCCTCAAATTGGATTATTTCTACAGTATGTTTGGATCTAAAGTTAGTTAAATCAGTCTTAACTTGGAAAGATGGTTATAATAAACACACTGAAGCAACACAGGTTCAAAATACACTGCAGGAATAATCCAGTTTGAGACCACTTTGACTGCCCTGGCTGAGTGCTAGAGGGTTCTGGGAGCTATAGGTTATTGTGGCGCCAGAGCTCTCTGACAGAGAAGGCTAAATCTCACAAAACTACAGTTCCCAGAATCCCCTAATGGGCAGTTAAACCATTTCTGCAGTGTGTTCTGGGCCTAAGGCTGCATCCGCACTACAGAAATAAGATTTGTTGCTAGTAGTACCAGAGCCCTCTGGCAGAGAAGGTTAAATCGACCCACAAAACTACAGTTCCCATATTTCCATAGCATTGAATATCATGGCAGTTAAAGTGGTGTCGAATTGGATTCTTTCCAATTATGGAGCCTAATTTGTACCTTAGTAAAGGTGATCCATCACAGCAAGGAGGGTGAATATACTGTATCAGTCTGGATCTGGACCCAGAATGAAATAGCTCCATGTTTTTGTGTTCTGGACCTAAGGCCTTCAAGTCCTTTCTGACTTATGGCCAGTTGGCCAGTGCCACCCCTCAGGTGAACCTATCACAGGGTTTGCTTGGCAAGATTTGTTCAGAGGAGGTTTGCCATGGCCTTCCCCTGAAGCTGAGAGAGTGTGACTTGCCCAAGGTCACCCAGTAGGTTTCCATGGCTGAACTGGGAATCCAACCCTGGTCTGCAAAGGCATCGCCCAACACTCAAAACACTTGTGGAGAACCTATCAAAGGGTTTTCTTGGCAAATTTTTCAAGAGGGGTTTGCTGTGGGCATCCTCTGAGGCTGGGAGAGTGTGACTTGCTCAAGTTCACCAAGGAGATTTCCATAGCTGAGCAAGGATTCGAACCCTTGTCTCCAGGGTCATCCTCCAACGCTCAAACCACTACCCGATACTGGCTCACAAAACAGCTTTAGATAATCTACCTTACTACCACCACCATCGCTCCTAATTATTCATTCGTTTATATCTTGCCTTTTCCACATTATTCAAGAACGCTTACAAAATGTTAAACCTATGCAGATTAACATATATGTAAAAACAACCAAAAGAAGAAAAAGGCATTACTGGCAGAAAATGTGCTTTGCAAAAGACTGCTTTCAGAGGGTTGGTTGCCTGCTTTGTATAACAGACATATAGCAATATTACATTCATCTGTGGAAGCAGAGACCCAGTCAGCCTACAAAAGCTTACGCTACAAACCTCTCTCTGTAATTTCTCTACCTTTCCTTGACATAAAACATGTTAACATTATCAAGTTCTTATATTAATTAATATTAATTATTAATATTGTACATGCAGACACTAGAAAGAAACAGGTAGAAAAGCAATTAGTACTAAATAATGGAGGAAAAAGCCTTAAAATACAGCAAATGTGATTGGGGGTGCACCTACATCACATAAATAATGCAGTCTCACTGCTGTAGCTCCATCCTATGGAATTCTAGAATTTGCTGTCTATTTATTAGCCGCCTCTCTCTATGTTGGTACATTGCAGGACTACCAATCCCAGGGTTCTGTAGTGTGAGCCATAGCAGCTGAAGTGGCGTCAAACTTCATTAATTCTACAATTGAGTTTATCAGACGGGAGGAATTTCTCTTTATTTCGAATGGAGCCAATTGGAGCCAATTCGAATTCACGTGAATTCGCTAGCTAATTTACGTGAATTCCAATTGCGTTCGGAATGCGTTCAGAATGACTTCCCATTACCTGAAAATGACTGCCCATTACTCGAAATTGCGTGATATGCTTTAATACCCAATAACGTAAAAGCCATGATTGCGTTCGGATTGCCATTGGATTATACTTCCAATTTCGGTCGTCTGATAAACTCTAATATCAATGCTCCCTAGGTTAGCAGTTGGAGCAGTGACCATGACATGCCTTATGCTTGGGCTCACATCAACGTGGAAGCAAATAATTTTAAATTATTTAAACCTGAAAGGGTGGACAATTGGACATATCCTTTGGTGGCCCTTGTTTAGTATCTTTATCTTGCTTAAATACCGGTATAAAGTTTCATGGTTTGTGAACCTGAAATAAGCACAAGTCTGCTTGTTTCTGCTGCCTTTTCCTGCCCCACTTTTTGGGGTGCTGCTACAACCAGTGATTTCAGCTCCACATCATGACAGTCTGTACAGCAACATCCACTTCTAGTTTTGAAAAAATATGTATTTTTTAAGTACAGGAACCTCTCAGCTTATCTGCTGAGTTAGAGACCGGAGAACTGTCAAGCGGTGGAATTGCTTGAAAAATGGAACCAAGGTTATTCTAGCTTGCCAATGCATTTTGGCAACCAGAAAACATAAAACAATACACTATATATCACTTTTGAATGCTGTAAAAACTAAATGACACACTCTGGGGGTGGGTGTGCGCACACGCACACATACACACATACATACACACATATATATATACACACACACAAGTAAAGTAAAATGAACAAATCCTTATCTTTAATGTCCTGGTCTCAGTATATTATTGTACATGGCATATATATATATATATATATATATATATTATACTGTATACTGTATTATAAGTACAAATACTGTACAGTAATATTGTAGGACAGGGGTTCCCAACCTGTGCTCCGAGGAGCCCTTAGGGTTCCACATGCACTTCCCAGGAAAATGAAAGAAATAAAAATTGAATAAAATTAAAGAATAAGAATATATTCTTAATATATACTCCTAAACACCATTAACTTGTAAGACATACGGTAGGCCTCTTAGGGGCTCCGCCATAGAAATAATGGCTCCATGAGCCAAAAAGATTGGGAACCCCTGCTGTAGGAGATGAACTGCCCACAAGCACCATGGACTGAACGCAGATTGAAGGAGCAAAGACGGTGCACTGTCACCGAGAGACGGAAAAAGGCATCAAGCAGCACTCAGTCACAAATGAGCCTCGGTAGTCGGCTTGGTGCCTTTCCCACTATCAGCTAATTTTGCAAGCAGTGTGTGCACAATGCATGTAAGCACTCCAAAGTGAGCCTCCATAAGAAAAATTGTTTCCACCATTGAAAATTGCACATATAAGTTCCATTAATTCAAAGAGGTCTATGCTGTTTCCATAGGCAAGCCATGAGAGTGTGTGCACAAATACATGCAAGGAATCCCGAGTGAGCCTCGCAGAGAACTTGTCTGTAATTTGCAAGCATTGAAACAGCAAAGAGTGAGTTATCAGAAAACAAATGGTCAAAAAGCAAGGTAAGCCTGTTGTTGTTAACTGCCCTTTAGTCAGTCTCACTCATGGCAACTCTGTGAATGAGACACCTGTACTGAACTGTATAAGGGTCTTCTGTGTTTGTTTGTTTTAAAGAAGGGAATGAATATACCTGGAGGTTCCAAAGGAGACAATTATTTAGCCAGAAAAAGCAGCAGTTTAGGAGAGCTAGAAGCAGCAAAAACAGCCTTGAGGCTTCACTTGGTCCTGGAGTAGATTTTGCCCACATCTTATCTTTAAGTAGGCATTTATTTGCATATATGGGGACTAAAGATGTGCCTACTCCCTACTCACTCATTCAGGCTATACTATAAACCTGAGCACACCTACTGGGGAGAAAAACTGCAAAACCCACTGAAATCAGTTGGGCTTATGTCTGAAGAAATATGCTTAGGATTGCTCTTAATCACTTTTAAAAAATTAACACATTTTTATCATGCTGAGCCAAAAAAAAAAAAAATCCGACATGGTTTACCTACAGCCAACAAAAACAAGAAACTCCCTGAGGATGCTGTGTTGTGAAAAGAAATGATTTATGGAAACCGCACCGGAGAAACTAAAATATGTCCTTTCAGCAGTGTTTGATAAAGGGAGGATCTAACAGACAAAGCAGGCACTGAGAGATTCAGAACTACACTGCCAGTGTTACTCAACTATCTACATCACGATCCCATGCCTGTTCCATGAAGTAAGTCCTGCTAAGTGCAGTGACAATGCACAAGATTGCAACCACAAAAGGCTTGTGAAGCAATAAACTTCCCTATTATCTCTTCGGACAATTTGGAAACTTACTGGCTCCTCCCAGATTAGCTCCATATATAGAATCATAGAATTTTAAAGTTGGAAGTCACCCCAAGGAACTTCCCTTGCTCACACTGGAATATGCAGTGAAAGCATCCCTGCCATAAGGCCACTGAACTCTGTTTGAAGGCCTTCCATGAAGGAGAACTGGCCACCTTCCAAGGGAGTCCAGTCCACTTGTCCAACAGCTCTCGTCATTAGAAAATTCTCCATAGGGTTTAGCTGGAATCTCCTTCCCTGTCATTTGAAATTAATGTTTCGGGCCATCTTCTCTGAAGCCGCACAACACAAAGCAAGATTGCTCCATATTCCATCATGTGATGGTCCAAATATTTGAAAACTGGTTCCATATCACCTCTCAGTCTTCTTTTCCAGGCTAAATAAGTTTTTGCTAGAGTGAACTACTTTTGCATTACTTCTGCGCGTTTTTGCTGGTGACCTGTTATCAGTCACTTGGAATGACCTTACTCCATATGCCTGTGTGTGTTGACATACGTATTTGACCTCCTTGCTCTTTTTCCCAGTCTGTCTTCTGTCTTCTGATCTGCCCCTCCAGACTCTTCGCTGCAGTAGAGAGTAATGTGCCGTTTTCCTAAGTGTGCATAATCTCATAAACTGTTGCTTAATGTATTTCATGTCTCATGATCACCAAGGATTATTTGATGGAGTTAATGCTCTGGCCAATGCCAGTATTAGACAGACAGAAAAAAATGGGAGCCTTCTAGTAAATGAGCCTTCTGTGAGATCTAGAGGCCTCTTTGAAAGATTTTGATATATTGATAAATGTTATACATGATAAACATGATAAACGTTTTTTCACAACAGAGCAAGAGAAGACTGATATTACTTAAGAGCAAACATATAGCCATGCCAGGTCACAGTCTGAAGGAACGTAGTTTGTTCAAGAGGCCTGTGACCAGAAGACACAACTGTGGCTTTCTCTTCCTCGCAGATCTGCCCCTCCTTGCTATGGTGCAATAAGAAAGTCCTACTAGCATTCAGAGCTGCTCTCCAGATGTCCAACTGTACTGTATTACATATTGTTCTACAATAGTCCACTCTTTTGTGTCTCACAAAACTCAACTATAATATCTCTGAACAACAAAGATCAATACAAATGATCTATGGAAGGTCTTCAGAGCTAAACATTACATTTGAAAGAGACTGGAAAACATCCTTTACAGCCTTGCCAGCGAGGTTGAATTTGGGTTGCAAATCTGGATGAAAAGTATTTCCACACAAAGCAAAGAAGCCACAGTGGGGGACTGCTGGCATTCTAGCCCAGCCAAACTATAATGATTTAACATCTTTGCTGAAGGGGGTGTTGGCTCAGGGCTCTCTTCAACACAACTGGCTAGAATGTCACAATCATGGGATTTGGGAAGCAAATACATATCCTTACATTAATTGTAGAGTGCAGTGCAACATTTAATGGAGCATTACTTTGACTGCCTGTCTTCAAAGACAATGACAAAAACATACTGCATAAAAACTTAATCAACATGTGTCTCATAGCACTAGACAGGTAGTAGCAATGCCATGTCAGTTCCCTCTGGGAATGTCATCATGTAGCTATCTTGACAGACTATCACTCTGAGAAGCTAACAGATATCCTGCAGATTATTAAAAGCTACACTGCTCCTTTTCTGAGGTTTTGTACGTACAAATAAAGATGCCCACTTCACTGCACAGTCCACCCAGGTGAAGTTTTAGTAGGGTGCCTTTTAGAGACTAGTAGAATCAAATTCATTAGAGTAAAACTGTGCAATTCTTCATCTACCTTGTACAAACTCTGTGGTGGTTGCGCGTAATTTCTCTTGCTGATGTATTTCATTGTGTCAGCTAATGTCACACCTTCTAAATGTGTTATCGTTTATTATGTACAAAACTCAGTATAAAGCTTATTCCAAACTTTTTGAAACAATAATTATTTCCTTTTGGTCCATCAACTCTGGAAACTACCATCATTTCCTCTAATAGGGGAGCTGAGGCCATACCAGCTTGGAAGCGCAATGAGGCCACATAAAATAAGGTGGTAGCTTCTACATATTCAGGCAACCCCGTAGGAACTCAGGAGTGTATAAAATTGTGGATTCAGAGAGAGAAAACGTGTCTCCATGAAGTTAACAGCACTGAAGTTTAGCTTGAGGGGACATCCTTTTTTATCTCTCCCTGCCGTTAACCTTAGGGGGAAATCCTCCCTTGGTGCCACAAGGAGCTTTTTTTCTCGGAGGCTAACAGCAACATGTGTTAGTTATACTACCTAAATTGGTATAAAACCCATAGAAGTTTGCAATGTACACAGACGTTCTTCCCTATTACCACTGCAAGTAGACCTCTTTCATGCTTCATGGGAACATTCTGAATGTGACCATAATAATGATTCAGGAAGCATAGATCTGTCCCACAAAAATTATATTTGTGCAGTTTCAGAGACTCAAAGAGAAGGATTTTGTACCTCTTAACCGCCTGCCTCAGTTTCATCCAAAGTCCCAAAATACCCAGGGTGAAGCTAGGATTTCCTGTGAAGAGCAACTTGCTTGCACAATATCCTATTACTATAATATTGAGTGGCATAGCTATTTATATGTACGATGTTCATTTTGTTGTGCTGTTTTTGTTTTAATATTTTGTCCAACAGGCACATTAGGATTACGGTTAGTTTCCTTTTCCTGAATAGAACAAAGTTCATGGAATTGGGCTTTCCTGCCACACACCCCTTCTTCAGTTCAGACCCTTTTGTGTCCCTTACAAATTTGATCCAAGCAGCTGGGGGATTGGGGGAGCGAAGAGATGACAGAAATCTAAACAAAAGAACAACTTAGGGCCCAAGCCATTGAAAATGCTGTGGCTTCCAGTATCTATCTCTGTGGGAATGTAATTTTTTAAATGAGAGCATTTTTGGGTTTTTGTTTGTTTGTTTGTTTGTTTGTTTTAAATAGAGTAACTGTGGTCTAACCGGGCATTTTGCTTTGCCATTCATCCTTCAATAAGTCTTTCTGCCATGTCTGAAAGTAAGTATGTCTACTCATTATAATGTCTAATGCAGGGTTTCTCAACCAACCCTAGGGTTCCACAAGAAATTGCTAGCAGTTCTGGGAAAGACTGTGATTGTGTGTGGGGGGGGGGGGGGGGAGTGTTTTTTTAAGCTATAGATATAATAATTTTTATACAAGGGTTACTGAGACCTGAAGATTATTTCAAGGGCACCTCCAGGACAAAAAGGTTGAGAACCTCTCCCTGCTCCCATATATATATAAAAAATGCTAAAGCAAAATTTTATATATATATATATATATATATATCTTTAGAATGGTGCAAAGAATTCAGACAACTAGGATTTCAGTGTGTGTTAATAATGTACCTTCTTTTATAAGAAAGAGCTTTTGCTTACATTCCTCTTACCTATTATTTTCATACCTTTATCTTGGCCCCAAAGGAGGAACCCACTTGGGGTGGAAATTAATAGATGGCTGGGAGGAAGAGAGAGAAAGATGGGGAGGGGGGTGAGTGAAAGATGATACCTCTCTTAGAAAAGTAAAAACCACAGATTAGGCGTGGTATTGTCAAGGCAGGGTTTGAAAGAGGTAGGATTACAGCCTCACTTTCTAAAACTGTCAAAGGCATTCAGGTGCACAGGTGTGGGAAGAACATTAGAATTATGCTTAGGCCTAAGTGATGCTGGTGAAGAAATGGAGGGGGAAATAATGGCCCTTTGCTGCCAGCAGTAAAGCAGAGCTGCCCAAGCATCTCTTGGATTCCAGACAGATCTTCATGAGTTGCAAGGGGACACAAGTACAGCCCACAGGTTGATAGGAGGATCAGGCTTTGTGCCAAGTGTCCTTCTGGACTCAGTCATCCCATTCGTCATCCTCGTCTTCATCTCCATTGTCTTCATCTTCATCTGAGGATAAAGAACAGGGAGGTCATGTTAGAGTGAGGATCCATGGATAGATGCACCTGCTTGACTATTTCCAAAGGGGATCAATGTGTGCCCCATATATTCACATACCAGCACTACTGACGTCACCCTGCTTTGTTCCTTTGTTTCAGCCCAACAAGACCAATGGAAGACTCAAACTTTCACCTCTTGCCAAATGCCCCTAGGTCAATCTTTTATCTTTGCTTGGTTCTTTCACTTCAAGATGATTTCCTCCCCTCTCCAAAATAAAATAAAACAGAAATCTCTGAACTCTTGAGAAACTAGAAGTTGTTTGTAAGCATACCACCAGGAGGTGCGTTGTATCAGATAACCATGAAGACCAACACTCACCTGAGGAATGGATGACTTTGCTCCTCTTCTGCATCACCTGCATAAGGGCCCCTACCAGGCCTTCTGAGTTCTGCGTAGGTGGTGGCGATTCTAACACATCTGGTGTCTGAAATAGACAGAGGGGTTTACAATGGTTTAGGACTCACAGTAATGAAGGCATGTAGAAAATGGAGAATATTAAACTGTTCTTGCTCCCCATGCTCCCTCAGAAATCAATAGAACAAACTGACACAACAACAACACAGATGGAGCAGTCATAGGCCAATATTCAGGCCTGTTATTCACTCAGTATGGCCAACTTGTATCTGGGTTCTACTACAAATGTGAGGGGGGCCACATGAACTGAACACTATGCCAGATATGATTTTTAAAAATGTATCTCTGTACAGAAATCTAGAGATCACATAGAAGAGATTTAGCTTGGTATTCTCCCTGACAAATAGCAAGCCTTGATTTTGCCAATTTATGTAAGGGGCATCATTTTACTAGGCCATTGTATTTAATGCGACTTGAGCATCCACGGATTTTGTTATCCATGGAGGGATAACCTCAGTGGATACCAAGGGCCTACTGTAACATCATTATTTCATCCATTCAATATCTCTTCCTTCCATCATCAGAATCTGCTACAGACTTAATGAACAGCTTCCAGCAAAACAAGAACTGAGAGGAAGACAAAGTCACTCTGATAGGGGTGGCTTAAGGTGGGTATGAAGATTTATGGGGAAATTCCAGTGATCTATTTAAGGCTTTTAGTCCAAGTCTCCAAGTCAATTCTCAAGTCGAGTCTCAAGTCTCTATCTTAAAGTCTCAAATTGACTCTCAGGTCCTCGCAAAATACTTTCAACCCAAGTCTCAAGTCAAATCTCAAATCTGCGAGGCAACTTTTAACCAAAAAACAGGAGAAGGGGTACATCGTTTTGGAGGAAAGAGCAAGTGCATTAGGCAACAGGCTTGAGGTGGGGATTGAGGTCTGCTTGGCAGCCTGTCCTTGCTGCACATCAGAGGAGACTTCTAAAGATTTTCAAAAGCTGTAGAAAGGTTCTTCCACCTCAAGCCCACTGCCTGCCACATTTGCTGTTCCCTTCCAAGAAATACACCCAACACTTTGGGAGCAGGTCTTGCCTGCTGCTCAAAGTGAATGGCACCAGCAAGTGAGTCACTAAAAAATTTGCACGTCTCAAGTCAAGTCCGCGTGTCATTCTTACAAAGTCCAAGTCAAGTAATTGAAAACACTTGAGTCCAGCTTATGTCCAAGTCAGTTGACTCAAGTGTACATCACTGGGAAATCCCTTCCTTATCTCATTAATACACCAACTAAACCCTACCGGCTAAAAGCAAGCCATTAACCGAGTCTCACCTTGTTGAGTTGTATTCCTTGCCGTATCTGATCTAGCAATGCACCACGTCCTATGGAGGGGACAGGAGGCTGAGTCCGCGGAGACCCCAGACCTCCAGAAGGGAGAGGAGGAGGAGGACACGGGGCAGACCCCTGGCATGGGGGTGGGGGCGGAGGGGGTGGGGGTGGAGGGGGTGGGGGCGGCACTGCCCCAGAGGGGGGTGGGGGAGGACGGTTTGGTCCAGGGCGAGAGGCGGGTGGAGGAGGTGCCCACTGACTGGGGGTGGGGTGTCCCCAAGGGGGCTGTGGTGTGGAGGGGACAGATGCCCTATTGGAGATGGGTGGGGCACCGGGGAGGGGTGGGAGAGGGCCACTTCGGCTATGGCCAGGTGGTGGAGGAGGAGGAGGCCCTGAACGACTTGGAGGAGGAGGTGGTGGGTGGCTCGGACCTGAAAAGAGACAAAGAGGAAAATTCAAATCTCGGGAGCCAGCTTTAGCGATGGCAATCCATAATTTTTATTTTGTTTTATTTTTTAAATCTTACACTATCTGGTTTGCTGTGTGGATTGCAGACAAGCTAGTAGAAACAGGAATGCTTTTTGTGTCAGGCTATGCTATAACACATCTATTAGTCTTTTTGGCTACTGCCACACGGCAGAATTAATGCGGGTTGACACCGCTTTAACTGTCAAGGCTCCATCCTGTGGAAGCCTGGAGTTTGTCGTTTGCTGTGGCACCAGAGAAGGCTGAATATCTCACAAAACTACAAATCCCAGGCTCCCATACCATTGAGCCACGGCAGTTAAAGCAGTGTCAAACTGCATTAATTCTGCAGTGTAGTGCAGCTTTAGTTACAGCAGCATTTTCACTAGGCCAAGTCTACTGCATTAGACACACAAAGTGCTTTCCTCACAATTAACTAACCAGAAATTATATATATATATATATATATGGAGTGGGACCAGATTACTGTTCATGCTGTAAAACCAATAAAAATATTTCAAAAGTACATAGCCATGCAATGCATAAAAGTATAATCTGTGACTGTTCTAAAGCTTAATATATGCAGAATAAGTAGACTGAGCACTCATAATTGTAGTAACTGTAGTAATTGTAGTAACTGATGATAAAAATACAACCATCCAATTTTTGTTATAATTTAGGGGGACAAAATACATCCCCCTTGATGCTGAACTGCAGTTCTTAGTACTGCTCCCCATTGGCTATAATGGCTAGGGTTGGCGGGAATTGCATTCCTACATCTGGAGGGCCACGCTTTGGCCACAACTATGTAAACTAATCCCTGCAGTACGACAGGAAACCATTTTTTTCAATATGTTTCCATAAACTTTTTTGTTTCTTGTAACAGTCTTTCCATAGAAAAAAATTAAATACTGTTGGGAAAGGAAAGTATCACTATATATATATATATAAATAAAGATGCTACTTCTGGGGATGGGTGGGTGGGAAACAAGCCCACTGTCATGTGTGTTTGGATTTAAGATGCTTTGCCTGCTGCTGTAAAGTGGACCATTTCTCTGGCTCTAAAAGGTAATATTATTGATACTGGCACCGATGCTGGTACTGATCTCAATGTTTGCAGTAACTGAGGATAATGCTTCAAGCCTCTGACATAGCAAACCGTGCTATTCCGAAAAAGTGTATATTGTCATAATTCAGTCTTTAAAGTGCCATGTAACTCCACTGGTGCAAGAGGCGAACACAGCCATCACACTGGAAGTTATTACTCAGATCAGGCCCTCCATGCCCAAACAAACCAAAGAAAATTGACATGGGAATGTCTTTCACTTGTTGTTGCAGTTGTAGTTAGGGACTAGGATGTGAAGCCACTGTAGTTGGAATAGGGATACAAAAATACTTGCCTATTTTATTGTCCCCACCAAGAAAGGGTGCTTGACACACAGAGATACCCCTCTTAAAGAAAACGGGGGACTACTTTTTCCATTTAGGACCTGTTTGCAAAAAAAAAAATGTGCCGTGGATTTTGCAAGAAAAACATCTGTTGAACAAAAGATAGTGTTTTCTCTGCAAAAACCAAAACCAAAAAAACCTTTGTTTTTATGCAAACAAAAAAAAAAAAAGATCAGAGTAAACATTTTTTCCCCAGAAAGAAGTCCCAAAATGCAAAAACATTTTTAAAATGTGTAAAATTATCTTGTAATAGAAAGGAAAGTGAGGAGGAGAAGGAGGAGGAGGAGGAGGAGGAGGAGGAGGAGGAGGGGTTGTCCAATAATAGTAGTAGTAGTAGTAGCAGTAGTAAGTCCAGCAGCTCACCCTGCCGTCTCAACTCTTCCTTCACAGCCTCCAGCCCTCCTTGGCCTTCAATGAAATCATAGATAAGCTTTGACGTCTCAGCATCAGTCAACTGAGCCTCACTGATCCCCGCCTGGGAGAAAAGTGTCTTCAAATCAGGGTCTAAGTTATTCACCTGAAATACAAAGCATAGTCAAACACAGATGTCTCTTGGTCAGTCTGTCCACATTTTAAGATCCTTGAGGAGAGCTTTTCCTTGAGTCTTCTACTGTCACAGATACATTTGGAGGCGATGCAGGAGAGAGCATTCTTCATAACTGTCCTTAGTATGTGGGGCTTTCTGGACCTTCTAACAGCAATCCTTCTAACAATAAGTAAAATTTACCTGAAACTTCTGGCCTTTTTATCTGAAACATCTGGTGATTAAGTAGCTATGCCAAAAAGTCTTCAAGGAGGATTTGTGTATTGCATTTTATTGTTCCTGTCCTATTTTTAAACGACTTTTTACTGCTTTAAACTACTAATGTTTTAATAAGATCATTTACTTTACTCTTTTTGTTAACTTTTAATTATTCTCTTTTTATTCATCTTGTGAGCAGCCTTGGATCCAATTTGTGAGAAAACCAGCAAATCAAATAAAACAAATCATACACACATACATAAAAAGGTTCAGAACCAAGCAACCTTCCAGATATTGTTGGATAACAACTCCCATTATTCTTCTTCAGTGGCTATGCCACTTCCTTAAAGTTCGAGCTGTAGCCTCAGAAGGATCCCAAGCACAGACAGACATACCACCTTCTGGAACACACCCTATCATAGGAGTTTATCAGACAACAGAAATTGGAAGTATAATCCAATGGCAATCTGAATGCAATCATGGGGTTTCACGTTATTGCGTATTAAAGTATCTCAAACAATTTCAGGCAAAAGGGAAGTCATTCCGAACGCAATCATGGGTTTTACGTTATTTCATATTAAAGCATCTCACACAATTTCGGGCAATGGGGGGGGTCATTTTTGGGTAATGGGGAGTCATTCTGAACATATTCCGAACGCAATAGGAATTCACATAAATTAGCGAATTCATGTGAATTTGAATTGGCTCCAATTGGCTCCATTCGAAATAGAGAAATTCCTCCCGTCTGATAAACTCCATAGCTGAACCAAGGATGCATCCGCACTGTAGAAATAATGCAGTTTAATTCCACTTCAAGTGCTGTAGCTCCATCCTGTGGAAATCCTGGGACACAGTCTTTAGCCTTCTCTGCCAAAGAGTGCCGATACCTCACAAATTATGTAGGATGGAGGCATGGCAGTTAAAGTGCCTTATTTCATCAGTGTAAATGCACCCCAAATCACTCCACAAATCTGAACTGTCTTTAACACAGCCACACTATTATTTCAGTCCATGAGAATACAGCAACAAAAGCAGCAGCAGCAACAACAAGAACAATAGAATTTTTGTGGCAGAGTAATCCACCCTGAAGAATATAGAATAGTTCTGTAGATTAAGCACAGTTGCTACAATCTGTTTATTCTGCCTAATTTAGTTATCTTCAGCTAGCCATATGGGAAGGAAAGTGTAGAAACAGAGAGCTTTAAAGGTGTGGGGTCCAGATGTTTTGGAGTACAGCTTCCGCAATTATTTACTATGCCATTTGGAGCTTCCAGAGTCCAGACACTGGAGTCCAAAACATCCAGAAGGACAAAGGTCTCCCAGCTGTGCTTTACAGTTCCACTCCCCAGCTATTATTTAGTTGAATGCTAAATCATGTAACAAATCTCAGACAGCCATTTCAATAAACACAAAGCAACTTGTGAAGAGAGGAGGGTTATTCATAGGACCGTATGACACTCGTGGAATCCCGAACAGAAGCCGGATTTAAATTAGAATTAAATTAGAAAAAAACTGCCAATTGTTTTTCACAGGACAATACTGCCAACGTGAAATAACACAAAGATAAAGCAAAGGCAAAAGGGACAAAAATAGCAGCTTTTTACTTTTGGGAAATTCCTTTTGGGAAATTATCTTTGCATTATTTCACTTTGGCAGTAATGTCATATGAAAAATTTCCGCATTCACACTTCTTTTCCCCTAACTTAATTCTAATTTAAATCCCATTCTGTTCTAGTGTGATAAGGTCCATAGCAAAGAAGAAAAGAGAAAGGTCTCTTTCCCCCCCACCCTTGACTCCACTCAGTGCTTTTTTTCCCCTGCATGAAGTCCTTGGGTGTCCTCCCTCCTACAAATCCCAAATACATTTGAACCTTGTAAAGGGAAATTGGTTGGTTGGTGAAAGGGTCCTCTTTTCTTATCCTAGTTATTCACCTTAGACTGTCCAGAGAAATGAAGGAGGCTAGCCAAAAGGCCAAAACAGTTAAAGTGATGCTAATTCAGCCCTAGAGAAGCTTCTGCATAGGACTGAGAGTAACTAGGAAAGTGCTTGCTCCTGCAAAGCTGCAGATCACTCCCACTTTCTCTCTGCTTTTGCCTTGGCCTAAGCTTGCCAGAGCAGGAAATGTGTCTGCCAGTCACTTTAACATTGGAAGAAACAGGCACGGTTTCATGTCATGGCATCTCTTCAGGCCTGGGGCACACAGGCGCTTCACACACAGAGGCTGTATCCACACTTCGGAAATCATCCAGTTTGAGACCACTTTAACTGTTATGGCACAAGGCTATGGAATCCTGAAAATTGCAGTTTGTTGTGGCACCAGAGTTCTCTCAAAGAGAAAGCTAAATGTCTCACGAAACGACAATTCCCAGAATTCCATAGCCTTCAGCCATTGCAGTTAAAGTGGGGGGGGGGAGGTTTAAACAAGATTATTTTGCAGTGTGGATGCATCCTTAAAGAGAGTGTTCAGCTTGACTGCACAAACTCAAGCCATGAGACATCTCAGTTTCATTTCCCCAGTTCAAACTCCTTCTTTCAAGCCCTCTAGCAAACCACTGTGACTACGTACATCAAATCCACTGTTGGGATCCCATCCAATGTGCTGGACATGCCTGGAAAAGAATCATAGAAGACATCCAGTGAGTGAAGGCTCTGGCTCAAACATCTGGGTCAACCTCTCCCAGCACAGAGATAGGTTTGAGCAATACTGGCTTCAGGATATGGGTCACCTTGGAGGGCAGGCAAGTACTTTAAGTCATCCCGCCTAATCTGAATGAAATACGCAGATGCTCTTATGTTTCTGAGGTACTCTGTGCCAAGTGAGACTACGGCAATGGGACTTTGTCCAGGCTTCGGATCCCAGCAAACGCAAAACCTCCTCCTCTTCTGGAGCTAGTCAGGCATTTGAAAAAGACCCAGATTCAGACATCCTTTGATATTTAAACTCAAGGACAACTGGCCTCCAGAAGAATCCTATTTCTCTGCAAGCAAGCCTTATATCCGGATCACAGCCTGGAAATACTACAAATACTATAAATAACATTGATACACATAACCAGCTACTTGTGGATTGGGGGTTACAAGAGTGTGGCAGAGCTACACTGTAAAAGCAATGAAACAAGTAAAAGAAATGTTACTTTATTGGTATTATAAGTAGTTAATAGTTATTCTCAAGGGCAGCTTGTGGGCCATTCTTACAGGACGATGTCAACTGCTGTGCCACTCTGTTATTGGTCCTGAAGGGTTCTTCTATCCCAAAGAAAAACAACAACTCATTTCCTCTTCACTTCTTGCTCCAAAGCAGGCCTCTGCTGGGCTTAAATTGGTGTGCGGGCAGCAAAATCTGATAGAAATGCTCCCGTACGAGAGAGTATTGGTTTTTGGCAAAAAAAAATGTAAATAAATTCATTTGATCTTTGGGGAAAACTGGGTGGGAGTCACAAAAAATGCCCTGGAGGCCATACGCAGCCCATGGGACACTTTTTGTCCACTTTTGCTATATACCATGACTTGCTTGCACTCTTAGGACTTTATCACATGGGAAAATGGGGCGGGGGTGTACGAGGTTACAGCAATTACCCAGACAAAACTAGAATTCACAATTAAGGTTGTCACACACATCACTATTAAACAGGCCATAAAGAGGCAATAAACAGCAACGAATCATTGTTGGGATTTCCCCCATTCGTGATTTGTTGCTGTTTATTGCCTCTTTATGGCCGCTTTATGGCCTGTTTAATAGCGACGTCATGTGAAAATCTTAATTGCTAATTCCCATTTTGCCTGGGATAATCGCTGTTTAAATCCCTGATTTTGCCCAGTTTCCCCCATGTGATAAAGTCCCCAGTTATGTTCTTTTCAATGTAGCATCTATGCCTGTACAAAGGAGAAGAAAGCATGTCAATCCCTAGCTATGAATACAAGATTTCCGGCTGCTATTTTAAGCAGTTTCCATCCAAGACAGATAATAACAGGAGGTCTCAAAATGTTTAACATTATCCACATCAATCAATAAATTAAAGTTTGAAGTCCTCCCAGGCAAAGCAAACAATGACTGATGAGAAAACTTGAGAAAAATAAATGGGAGTCAAGGATCCCTCCTAAGACATGGCTTGAAATTTTGGAAAGGTCCTACCTGAACATACACTTCTTGATGAAAAAGGTTTATGTAGCTTCTGGAGGCAACTCACTTGAACCCACTTGGAGCTCCAATGTCAGCCTTAGAAATCTTCTTTTTCCCCTTCTTCTTATCCACTGCAGTGGGAACTGGGAGTCCACGGTAGCGGGAAAAGGTGATGTCTGGATTCTGTATGTCCACAGTCGCTAGTGGGAGAGCTGGTGAAGGGGAGTTTGACGGCATGCCAGGTCCTTGGGGAACATGAGATGGGGTGATGAAGCAAACACTAACTCAGGAGTTTATCATATGATGGAATTCAGGGGTATAATGCAATGGCAATCCGAACACAATCATGGAGTTTCACGTTATTGTGTATGAGTGTATCTCACGCAATTTTGGGCAATGGGAAGTCATTCTGAACACAATCATGGGGTTTCACATAATTGTGTATTATAATATATCACGCAATTTCAGGCAATGGGGGGTCATTTTTGGGAAATGGGAAGTCATTCTGAATGCATTCTGAATGCAATCAGATTTCATGTAAATTCGCTAAACTAGAAAATTCACGTAATTGTGAATTGGCTCCATCCACAATTGAGAGAAATTCCTCTCATGTGATAAACTCCAAAGCCACCCTATCCTTCCCTTGCTCCCATGCCCTACAAAATATCTATGTTGATGTCCATTGTTTTCAAGCCAGCTTTGACTGATGGCAACCTAATGAATGAGACACATCTAAGAGCTCTGGCCAACAGCCCAGCTCAGGTCTTACAAACTCAAGGCTGTGGCTTTCTTGATTGAATCAATCCATTTACAAAGGCATCTTCCTCTTTTCCTAATGCTTTGCACTTTACTACTATTTTATTTTCCAATGCCATGTCATCTCATGATGTGTCAAAACAAGTTATGATCACTTAAATTTAGTCATTCTAGTGAGAATTTAGGCTTGATTTGCTCTCAGACCCATTTATTTTTCTCTTTTGGCAACCTGTGCCCAACATCACATAATAGAGCCAATCCATGAATGTGTCTTTGCTCTCCCTTTAAAATGATTCTAATTATATAGGTTTGGGCCTCAAAACAAAAACTAAAAAAATACAATTCTACATTATTTTCTTTGGCCGTTTCAACATATCTGGCAGATGGGCGTGATGGAGATGAACCTCAAGTCAGACGGTGCAGCACTGTGGACAGTGGTTTCCAATACTGTGGTTCATTGATTCTACTTGGAATAACAGATGGCTTATCTTTCTGAAACCTATGTGCTACCATAAGTAACTTACACATCTGAAATGCTCATAGTTGGTGTAAGTAGTAAAATGTAAACCTGCAAACAACCACATGTTCTTCCATCTGCTGCAAAAGATCATTTGAGCAAATTATCATTTCCGTCTCTGAGTTTATTTATTTTGCAGCAGGTAAATGAAATTTTAGGGATGCTGTCCCAAGATAACTTTGGCTGTTTGTTTGTTTGGCATCTTTCTATCTCTTTCAGAATATTGTAGAGTTATGATTTCATTGTGTTCACCTATATTGACATACTATCTTTGGAAACTACCTTTTAAACATGTACAGTATAGGAAAATATTCAGGATATGAAATTATTCAATCAGTCAATGGATTTCTCTCACCAAATCCGAAGGCTACGTACCATTCAAGTCAGCCCCAGATGATGAGTATCGTGGACCAAGCGGTCTTCTGTCTGGTAAAGGTAAAAAGACCAGTGTTTAGTGACAATTCACCATCAACTGCTCCAGCACAATTCCATGTTTTCTAAAATTAGAGCTGCCGGAAACTTTTTCCCCAGCCAGCAGTTTATAATCACTGTCCCTGCGTTCTAAAATTAAAACCCTCCTGTGATTCAGGTGTCTTTGGTTACCACAATGTTTCTCCATCTCTCTTTGTCAAGTAGGATAAGCACCCCACCACCACCAATTGTGGATTTATGCATACACTTTGGAGGTTGTAAGACGGGGGAAAGAGGGAAGAAAAAGGCATAATCCCAGTGATTGCATGGGAGATTTTCAGATGACGGCGTGCTCATCCAGGACTTATCCCGAAAAGAACCCAGAATGCTCCAGCAACAAAGCGTTCACGGGGAAATACTGTGAATAGCTTCTCTATTGCGTGAATGAAGCATGATTGTGAGAGTGCAAAATTAATTGCGCTTCATTCTCACTATTGCGGAAGCAACAAGGGATACCCAGAATGCATTCTCTTTGCCAGGATTGGATTTCAGTCTTCTTTTGAGGTATAGGGCACATTTTTGTTTACGCTGGATTAAAACAATGTGGTGAAGTAATAAATTTTATTTTGTTGCATTTTATTCTGTGAGGGATGGAAACATGATTTCAAGACATGCGAAACAGCACAAAATGATCAACTCCAATGTGCTAATGATTGATTCACAGATGTGTGAGAAATGTGATATTATACGGTATGTCACACTAATCGCGCAATTGCGTGACTGTGTGAAAATATTGAGTGCTATAGCTCTACTGTTGCAATAGCTTTAATAACATGATCATTGATAAATTGGCCCTGTTGTGGTAATTTCCACAGTAAATTATAGTCTAGGACATGGGTGGGAATCATGCTAACCTCCCAATGTTATAGGACTATGATTCTCATCATTCCTCACTCTTGGGTGTGCTGGTTAAGGCTACTGGGATCTACAGTTCAACAACAATGCAAAGTCCACATGATGACCACACCTGGTTAGTGGACTCAGGTTGTTAGGGTTCTCTAAATGCTAACAAAATGTGGAAAAGTTAAAATACATTTCAAGCTTAAACAAATGAAAGACATGCAAGAACAAATTGTAAAATGGACATTATTGTCCTGGTGTGATAAGAATTATCCTTACCAGCTACACTATTATTTGCTTATATATCATGTGTAGAACTGATCATATTGTGTATCAAAATTTCTTTAAACCTGATGTCCATAAGGTGTCAAACAGCACCATTGGCAGATGATGGGAAATGTAGTCTTTCTTATCTGCCAGGATATGTGCACTTATAAAACTTTATGATGTCTATTTTACTGGTCTTTTTAGTTAAAATAATACCTATTGTGGGGGAGGAAATGCTATGAGATCTCACAGCCTAGGACCTCTGCATTTCTCCATCTGGCTTTACTAACAACCCATCACATCAATACTCCTAAACTTTTTATATTTTTTTTAAAAATTGCTCTAATATTTTTGACCAGGCTGTCTATGGTTCCAAAAGACCATATTTTAAATATTTTAAATATATTTTAAAATCAAATATTGGGTTTAGTGGTATCCCAGATAGAAGGAAGGAAGGAGGGAGGGAAAGAGGGGGGAAGAAACGAGTGAGTTACAGGAGTGGGGGGGGGGGGGAATGAAAGCATAGCCTTCAAATATTAATTCTTCCTCCCTTCTCATCAAATTTTCCTTCAGTTCTCAAATTATAGTACCTTAAAATGTCAGATGAGCATTTAGAAATAGCGTTTAGGCATCCAAAATAAAGGAGCGGGCAAAGTGACCAAGGGAGTGTGAACAATACAGCAAATAGAGGAGTTCTAGGTGTAAAATATTTTCAATGGACGTTATCAGACAACGGAAGTTGGAAGTACAATCCAATGGCAATCCGAACGCAATCATTGGGCTTCACGTTATTGCATATGAGTGTATCTCACGCAATTTCGGGCAATGGGAAGTCATTCTGAACACAATCATGGGGTTTCACATTATTGTGTATTAGAGTATCTCACGCAATTTTGGGCAATGGGAAGTCATTTTCGGGTAATGGGAAGTCATTCTGAACACATTCCAAGCGCAATTGGAATTCGCATGAATTCGCTAAACTAACAAATTCACGTAATTGCGAATTGGCTCCATTCACAATTGAGAGAAATTCCTCCCATCTGATAACATCCACTGTCTCCCTCTTAGTAATGCTTGAAATATTTTACCCTCTTCTCATAGCTACAAGGTAAGGAAGGGAAAAGAAAGGAGCTGTAAGTGGCCATTTCTGGGTTTGATTTTTTAAGATGAGGTTTACTTCTAGGCCCAGTGAGATGAAAAAAAATGGTCCCTGGACCACTGAAAGTGCCAAGCCTGTTTACAGAAAAGTGATAGAAATATTGACAGAATACTTACCCCCATTAACTGGAGGTGGTGGTGGTGGCAGTTGTCTGTTTTCTGTAAAAGAGAAAGAGGTTTGTGAAGAAGGAGATGTAATTTGTGTTCCTCCTGCGAAGGTTAGAGAAGAAGTTGGTTGCCTCCTGTTGAAAACAGGATGCCAGAGAAGATGGACCCCTTCTTTTTTTAAACTTCCAGCAGGGCTCTTCTTATAAGTTAGTTTACAGGTTGAAGGGGCTATTTCTCTTATGGAAGCCAGACATTTTATAAATGAAGACATGTTCAGCATAATGCACTGGAAAATATATTCCCGTTCTCAAGTTTCCAAACATATAAAATATAAGATTTCATTACATTTTCTTCCTGAGATTCCTCAACACCCCCACCCCTAAAATTCTTGTAGTAACATGTTTGAAAATATGCACTGTTCTGCTAAAGTCTGGACTTTACATACTTTACATAAAGTCAGACACTTTACATACAGCTTTATGTGGGTATCATGTCTCTACTAGGTCTTATTTTCAGAGGATGTCTTATTTTCGGGAAAACAGGGTATGCCTTTGTCTGCTAAACAGATCTTAAACTTCTCCATCTAATTGAAAACCTCGAAAGGATTATCAACTTCTGAAAAATTTAATCAAATCCAAGGGTTCAACATTTCGTGCAGCACTGTACAAAACCTGCCATCCATCTCTATGTATAGTTGTCCATTTCATCTACCTCATGCATACATCCACCTCAGCACATAGTATCATGGCCAGGACTGCACAGCTTTTCCCCAACCTGGTGTCCACTAAATGTGATGGTTTGCACATCTCCATCACCCGTGCAAGCATGGCCAGAACAATAGACTCATAAAAAGCAGCTACAAATATTAGAGCTTGGAATAGTTCTTTTTCTGGACTAGGACTCCCACAAAAATCAGTAAGCATAACTGCAATAGTTGGGGGATTCTGGAAGTTGTAGGCCAGAAAAGGAACTCTTTCAAGCTCAGTGCAATATGCAGAGGGCATCAAAAAATGGCGAGACCTTGAGATTGTGTCCCAGTTTTGGGAGAAGGATGGGATATTTATTATTATTATTATTATTATTATTATTTGTATAGTGAAGCCAAATGTAGAGTGCAGGCATTTTCCCACTAGGGGGAACTGCTTCCCATGTAATATTAGTCATACAGTATAAACTAGATTCATCATACCTGAACCTGTTACAGGACCTCTCATTTTAGACAAAAAGGGCTTTCTGGTCCATTCGGAAGCCCCCCTCTTTTTATTTTTATTTTTTTGATAGGGAAAGGCAGGTTTTAAAAAGAAATCAGGAAACTGGAATGGTAAAAGAGAGAAAGGGCAAAGAC
Source organism: Urosaurus nigricauda (assembly GCA_034509955.1). NCBI lineage: Eukaryota > Metazoa > Chordata > Lepidosauria > Squamata > Phrynosomatidae > Urosaurus > Urosaurus nigricauda. The sequence goes on along the minus strand of JAOEGL010000002.1, from coordinate 148,599,565 downwards.
CGATTTTCTCTGGCTGCACTAAAACTATAACCCCCATAATTAAATTAGCATCAAACCAAGAACAACTGCTTTCTCAGAGATTCATTTTAGAAACGAGTTTTCTCTCCAATAAATATGACAGAGCAGTATGACACTGAGCCAGTATAAGAGAATATTTTTCAAGTTTGTACAGATTAGGAACGCTAAGGACGTGTACCGCTGTGTCTCAGGAAGGAAAGTGGAGAAATGACAACACCAGAAAAAATTGACCTTGCCTACTCTTGGCTTTGTTTCTATGAATTTAGTTCAGTTGCTGTAAACTTAACTCAAAGTGCAAAAATAGCTGGTACTCAATCAAATGAGCAGGTTGGACAGAAGGCAAATCTTGCCTTTTCCAAGAGGCCCAGGCAAAAGCAAACTGCTGCAGTCTCCCCTAGCTTTTGTGTTCTTCCCCATTAATTATTTTTGTCATCTTGACCACATTCTGATCTTGCTTGGCCACACGTGTCTGCTTTTTCAGAGCCACTGTTTTGAATGAGTCAGAAGGTTTCCTGCACAGAGATGGGGATCTCCAAGGAAGAGACGTGCCTCCTTTCAGTTAAAACCCCTTGCTTGGAACCCCCACATACCCATTCGCTGGTTCCTCTTCTGGATCTTCTCTTCCACCATTTGTTGGAAAGCATGTGCCTCATTCTCATCAGCAAAGTTTAGCCCCACAGTGCACTCCTGCAAGCAACCAAAGCACAACACTGTTGGGGAAAGGAAACCACAGCTATTCCTGGCAACAATAGTTCTCTCTCTAATCTCTCTCTCTCAAGTTTCAGTCCTCTCACTCAGTCACTGCTCAGCTCTCCTACAGAAGTAGTTGGAGGTTTGCTAGGTTAACCTTCCTTCACTTCCTCCCAGCCTTATTGCAACTAAGGTCTTAGATTCATTTAAAACAAGGGTTCCCAAGTTTTGGTGCCTGGGGGTTGAGATGGAATTTCAGGGGGTGCGACGAGAGAGTTTATCATACGACGGAATTTTGGGGTATAATGCAATGGCAATCCGAATGCAAGCATGGAGTTTCATGTTATTGCGTGTGAGTGTATCTCACACAATTTTGGGGCAAAAGAGAAGTCATTCCAAATGCAATCATGGAGTTTCACGGAATTGCATATTAGAGTATCTCACACAATTTCGGGCAATGGAGGGTGATTTTCAGGCAATGGGAAGTCATTCTGAATGCATTCTGAACTCAATTAGAATTCACATAAATTAGCTAAACGAGCGAATGTATGTGAATTCAAATTGGCTCCATTCAAAATTGAGAGAAATCCCTCCCATGTGATAAACTCCAAAGAGCGGCTTGTGTGCTTGAGCGATGAGTCAAGAGTAATCACTCAATTTTTTTCTGAATAAATTAGAATCTAATTGCTCAATTTAGATTTGCATTTTATGCACTGACTAAAACACCTTTTAAAAAAAAGTTCAGTTTGTTCACCCGCAGAATTATATGTGGCTCAGTTTGTGGCCCAAAAATTAGAAATTAGGCTTCTTCACCTTCAAATGTAATATTACGTTTGTAGGAGGTGAACATTAGTCAAAATTTCCAAGAGGTGTGGGGCATTGAAAAGCTTAGGAACCACTGGTTTAAACCAAGGTTTCCATAGGTCAGTGGTCCTTTTTCTGTCCTATTCCCCCACCCCATTCCCCTTGGTTACTCTTGCCCCCACTTTGTACCTCTTTCTTCATTGTTTGGCCTGCATCAAATTTTAGAGTACAATATAAACCTCTTAGAAGAAGGATTGCCTCTCATGGACTTTGTAATACAGTAGGCCCTGAGTATCCACTGGAATTTGGTTCCAGGATCCCCTTTGGATATCAAAATCCATAGATGCTCAAGTCGCATTAAATACAATGCCATAGTAAATGGTAAAATCAAGGTTTGCTTTTTGGAATTTATATATTTTAAAATATTTTCCAGCTGTGGATAATTGAATCGGGGGGGGGGGGGGATCAGTGGATATGAAGGGCTGACTGTAATACTGCTGTAACAAAATATAATAATGCAGGATATCTTTTTCTTCTTCTCTGCTTCATTCCCCCCCCCCCCGCTGTTTTTCTTGCTGTTAAGTATTGTATGTATGTATGTATTTAATTTATATCCCACTTTTCTCCTAGTATAGGACCCAAGATGGTGTACAACACTTAGGCGCCTTCACAACAGCTATGACTTATAGCAACCCTCTCCTAGGGTTTTCTTCACAATATTTATTCTGAGGATATTAAACAGAGGTTGGATGGCCATCTGTCGGGTATGCTTTGATTGAGAGTTCCTGCATGGCAGGGGGTTGGACTGGATGGCCCTTGGGTTCTTTTTCAAAACTATGATTCTATGGGACCATTCACACTGCATTTTATCCTGGGCTCCAATCCGATTTAAATGAGGGTTGTTCACACTTGCATCAGGGTTTCCTTACCCAAATCGGGGGGGTCATTCAGACTTGTGCCAGGGTTTTCTAACCTGAATTGGGAGGGGCATGATGTAAATTCCCCTTAACCTGAGTTTTTTGCCATGGATTTTCTTGCGGATGATTCTATGCCATTGTCTTCTTTTTAGGCTGTGAGAGGGTGGCTTGACCAAGGTCATGCAAGTACATTTCTACAAGCAAACTTTTCTTGTGTGAAACATGATATGAAGTGCAAAAACAGGCTTTATTTTCTGATTTCCAGGTGCCTCTCCACTGAGCCAGGTGTAAGGGAAAGTCTGGCCCTCCATGTGTTTTGAAATATAAGCAGCATAATCCTTTACAACTGTCCCTAGTGGTTTGCATCTAAAACATGTGGATGACCAAATGCTTTTCACCCGGTTCTTCTTTCCCCACTCCAACATATAGCCTACCATATACATTACTATATTAATCCACATCCCAATACTCACATCCCCTGGAAAGGTATGGAAATAGGAGGTAGCAGCAGTGTAGACTAGCTGGGTGTACAATTCTTGTTCCCAGGTCATCTTCCTGTCCTACAAGAGAGAGACAAAGTAGGCAGGGACATTCATTATTTGCTTTCACCCCTCTCTTGGTCCCGGTAAATTTTAAAATCCCAAATACAAAATTTCAATAGAGCAAGGATTACCATCAAGACACGCACCTAAAATAACTTCCTATTTTTGATCTAATTCTCAGGACTGAACAAAGTACCATGGGGAGACCATATTTGTTCACTGTTGTGTCTAATGGTAGATAATTCTAACTAAAATCTAATTATTTAAACTACAAAATATTAAATGGATGTAAACAGGGCCTTCATACACACCTTAATTCCCCTCATGTTCAATATCTGCAAGGATTTCTCTCTTGTATATTATATTATATTACGGTATATACTCATGTATAAGTCTAGAAATTTCAGTCAAAATGTTGACCCAAAAAACCTGAGTCAACTTATCCATGGGTCAGTGTAAGTACTGTACTTTAACTGTTATCAAAAAAGGAACCGTCCCCTAGTGAAAGGCAAAAATATAATCTGTCCGGGAAGCACTGACCACCCCTCTAGTCTCTCTCATCCCTCCAGCCTTTAGTGTGATCACAAATAGTTATAATTGCTGAAGTTTTGTAAGTTCTTTGGCATTGTTTTCCTTTGTTTCATCCTTTACATCCTTTCTTACATGCCCCTAATTTTTACCCTCAACTTATCCACAGATCATATATATTATTTCAACTTATACATGAGGTCGATTTATAGTCAAGTATATACTGTATATTATTATATTATATTATATTATATTATATTAGAGTTTGTTATTGGGTGCCTTCAAGTCAAGTCTGACTTACGGTAACCCTAAGGCGAACCTATCACAGGGTTTTCTGGGGCTGAGAATGTGTGATTCACCCAAGGTCACCCAGTGGGTTTCCATGGCCAAGCTGAGAAGAAGCAAATGTTGGTGGTGGCATCCCCTTCTCACCCTATTCAAAGTGTGCCATACCTTGTAGCGCTGCCAGAGTAAAAACTGAACAGGGCTCTGTACTTTTAATGGTTGTGCAGAAAACAAAGTGTCACCAGCTATTGCTCCCTAGCAAAATTCTCTCTTCTGGAAAGCCATTAAGGGTATAGGAACCATCCCTAGTTTTCACTCTGGCAACCCTAAGGGCCAACCAAGTTATTTTTGGCACCTGAGTCAGCAAACACCACAAGGACCTCTTCCCTTTTCCTGACACTAAAAAAGGCAATAATAAGAAGCAATTGCCTGTATATTGCCCTTTCATAGCACTTGAAATCAGTTGCTTTAGGCAACAGTCTCACTCACTATGGCTCATTGGCCCTCCCTGAGGTGGTTCACACGTACATTTAGGATGTTTCAGTTTGCATGGGGATTCCCATGGATGAAGTATCCTCAGTACAAAAAGATTCCTACGCTGAAAATACAAGCAAGACAGGCTTGAATTTAAAGCCGTGCATGGGTGTTTGTGAGTTTTGTTGTTGTCGTGTGCCTTCAAGTCATTTCTGACTTTTGATGACCCTAAGGCAAAAAGCTATCATGTTTTTTTCTTGGCAAGTCTCTTCAAAGGGGGTTTGCCATTGCTATCCTCTGGGGCTGAGAGAGCGTGACTTTTCCAAGGTCATTCAGTGGGTTTCCATGGCTGAGCCTGGTCTCCAGAGTCATAGTCCAATGCTCAAACCACTACACAGTGCTGGCTCATGGTGCGAGTTTTACTAAACAGTAAAAGGAAGAGCGGGCCAGCCCTCCCATAAGGTAGAGCGAGGCAGTTGCTGCAAAAAGCTGATTTACGGTGGCCTGTTTTTTACTGGTGGGCTCCACAAAAGTACTGTTTTTCCTTCCTGCTCAAAATTTTCAAAGAGGAAAGTTGTCAGGCATTTGACAAGTATACAATTGGAAGGGCCAAAAAGGTTTCAGGCACCACCACATCAGCTTTTTTTCCCTTTCAGAAATGGAGAGATGCACTTGTAGAATTTTCTGCCTCTTGTACAAAACAACGTGGCTAACTTTGGGTACTATGCACCTTGACTTGAGGAATGGGTGCTATTTACTCTGTGTCTCAGGCAACAAAAAAATCTTGGATCAGCCTCTGGTAGGATTGGGAAACTTCCACAGAAACAGGGAAAGTGGGATTGTCCCTCCAGCTAGAACTGGGGTGGCCAAATATATCCTATGCCCCCCCAACCCCTATATTTTAAAAATATTTTTGGGCATTTTTTGCCTAGTTTTGGTCAAGATGCTGCAAAATGCAATACATTTGTCCCGACAAATCACAAACGTAGTTAGCACTCAACTCAGCAACAGGGACAGAAGAGGGGGTTGAATCTTGCCCTTCCCAGTAGGCTGAGGCAAAAGCAAACTGCTGCAGCCCCTCTTGGGTTGTATTTCTTTCCTCATTAGTAACTTTTGCCATCTTGACTACACTCTGGTGTTGCTTGCTCACACATGTCCCAGTTTTCATCTGTGAACTGTTGGAGGGTATGCTGCTTGGGCGGTGGAGAATGTAGCTCAGGCCGTGGAGCCACATTCTTGGAAGCCTACTAGCTAGAGCCTGCAACACCCATGCTAAGTTACAAGCCCTGGTGCTTATCTCATTTGGTGATCAGCTTTTAAATTTAAAATTTGTTTTAATGCCTCTCTTTCACCTGTCATTTTTTCATTATCTAGGGACTGGCTTTTCATTTCATACATTAGCTGAGGCCAAGTCTAGCCTCTGAATAATCTCCCGCAAAGGTTAAAATGCAGTATTGTTTGAATAAGCATTTGCAGAGCACAAATAGAATGAATGTATATCATTTTGCAGATTTCTGTTGCTCAATTTTGGGCTCAACAGAAGGGCTTTTATTCTAACTGAGACTGCATCTGCACTGCAGAAATAATCCAGTTTGACACCACTTTAACTGCCATAGCTTGATGCTATGGAATGCTGGGGTTTACTACTTGTTATGGCACCAGAGCTCTCTAACAGAGAAAGCTAAATATCTCTCACAAAACTACTAAACCCAGAATTTTACAGCATTGTGCCATGGTAGTACAAGCAGTGTCAAACTGCATTATTTCTGCTGTGCAGATGCATCTTATGTCAAATTTTTAAAAGAGAAAGGTTGGCAGGCATATGACTTCTGGGTTAAAAGCTGTTCAGGCTGTATTTCACAAACCTGACATTACCAGTACCTCTGCAACATATTTCTACCAACCTTTAGACATCCGCATGCCATATAATAAGCAGCAGTAGTGATGAAGCCATGGATATATTGTGAGTCAAGGCAGGTCTTCTATTCTCACATCCCTACATAAGACAGGATGATACAGAACGGCGCCATTAAGTCATTCTTGCACAGAACTGAGGAATGTGCCTCTAGATGTTATTGGACTGGAGGCTCCCACCCGCCTTAGTTGGCAGACCCAGTGTTGAGGGATGAAGGGAGTTGTAGTCCAACAATATAAAGAGGCCATACATTCCTAATCCCAGTGGTAGTGGGCGAACCATAGGTATAAAACTACCTGCATTGGGAGCTGGATAAAACAAAAAACTCATAGTGTGATCAGGGAACTGAGATCTTGGTACCTTGAGATCGTAGAAGCGGATGAAGTAAGAACGTCTGGGGTTATCCTTCACGAAGCACAGGACACCCGAGCCCTGCTTGGACCAGTTTCTGCTGCCTTGTGGCAAAGCCAGGAAAAGCTGGGCCACCGTTGTGACCATGGTCTACCAAGAAAGAACACGCTGTAAGTGAATGACCTAGTCAGACCAAAGAGATAATGTGACAAGGGGGAACGGGCAAGATTTTGGCCTAAGCATTGTGTCAGATCCTGTAACTCCCTGTCAACCACAAATAAACACTTATCCCATCCCTTCTTTTAATCCTACATATCAGCTTCACTCCCATCATGGATGCCTCCTCTACTCACCATGCCACCCAACTTAGGTTGCCATGTCTGGGCTGTCACAGGTCCTGAAACTTCAGGACCAAAACCTGAGACTTAGGTATGATTCTTTGGGGTATCACAGGAGGCAGGTCCTGGTGATATTACAAGGATGATGGTCCAAGGGCAGCCCTAGTGATGTCATTAAGCATAATACATTAAGCATCAATGGTAGCTGCACAAACGAAAACTTTAAAATAAAATAAAAACCACAAAGTCAACCAATGAACTGCGCATGTACATACACACCTCACCTTTCAAAACAGTGCTTTCACTCTGAGACTTCTCTTCCTTCCTCTGGAGAAGAGAATCCAAGCCCTGAGATCTGGCCCTCCTGCACCCAACTCATCCTAACTCAATCCAATCCAATTCAACATAACACCTAGAACCTACCTTGAAGGAGCCTATTGTAAAGAAACAGACCCAATGAAAGGCTGTGAAATCCAGTGAGTGTCAGGGAGGGAAACCATTCTAGAGCTCCCAAATCCTCCTCCTTCTCCATAACTAGGCAAAGATATAATGAACTGCCAGTTTTTGCCTGCCATGAATCCTATGTCCTCAAATCGAATTTATATGGGAATCCCAGGCTGTAGAAAACTGTTGCCTTAAGCACTATTCCAATGAAGTTTAACATCCATAGCTGGACCTCAGACTAATCCTTAACACCCACAAAACATGGCCTTAGGGTTTCTAGTCCATCTGTTGTTGTCTTAACTCCATCAAGTTGGCTTTGATTTATGCCATGAGAGACCACTAAGTCCTCCTATATTCAACAGTCCTGCTTGGGCCATGCAGATTATGGGCAGCCATGGCTTTCTTGATCGAGGCAATCCATCCAGAATGTAGTCTTTTTCTTTTCCTGGTCCCTTCTACCTTACTAAGAATTATTGCCTTTTCAGTGAGACAATACTAGCTGGCTACGTTTTGTTTTTTACGGCCTATTTTAAAAGACTATGTTTGGAGGAGTGTTAGAGGTTAAAACTAAGTGAATATCAAGCTTTTCTGTCAGGGTACAAGAAGAGACAGACTAGCCCTGACCCTGTTTGTTTTCCTTCCTATATTAATGTCTCATAGAACTATCAGTCTATAAAGATCATCTACTGTGAGGCCCTTTCACACTATTGCCATTGCCTTCCTCTAAGGCTGAGAGAATGTGACTTGCCCAAGGTCACCCAGTAGGTTTCATGGCAGAGGAAGAATCAAACCTTGGTATCCAGAGTCATAGTCTAATGCTCAAACCACTACCCCACACTGGTCACTGTAGTGCATATTTTCATTGATGGGAAAACCCGTCAATAGGCTCTTAGTGTCACTGCTATTCCATGACTGGCTTTGTGCAATAGGTTCCTTCTGCTGCAGTTTCACTTCTCAGGCAGTTACGAGGTGTGTGAGCATGATTCTTCTCCTCTCCCCTCTCTCCCTTGCAGCAAATCACAGCTGTCAACTGCCTCCCAAACCTAGGCGTTGTGTGGACATTAACACAGCAGCCAGCTTCTGGAAGTGGTTGGCTGAGTGGCGATCACTCATTCTCCTCCTTTCTCCCAAAGGGGAATGTGGCAGTGCGGGCAAGAGATCAAGTGACTGCGGATCACTATTGTGGGGTAAAGTGCGAAAAGAAATTATACCAAACCAGTAAGCTTCCATTCTTAAACAAACATGACAGTGGTAGGGCAACACTCTGGAGTGATCAAGTCTGTAGTGAAAGTGGAATCATAGTGCTATAACTGTGCTGTGTGAAACAGCCCCTGGACTCTTCCCCTTTTCCTTCCCTGAAAAGCCTACCATGAAAGAAAGCCAAATGAGGGGTCTTTTGGGTTGAGAAACTGGGTGGAGGCTAGTAATTAAATGGTGCAGACAGGAAGGCTCCCCTCCTTTAATTATCATTTGGGAAGACCATACTGTAGCAAGCATGAACTCGTTTTCATTATGAAGAAAGCTGCGCTTGCCAAAATTCTACACATATGCTATCCTCTTTTGCATCTGGTCACCCTACTGAGTAATAGCTAACTATATTTACAGCATAGAAAGTTACTTTTCAAAAAAGTTATATTTCTGAGACCCCATAAGAAGATAATTATGTCTATATCTGCAATTTAAAAAAAAATAGCACCAGACATTCCCTTTAAAGTATTTGGAAATAACCAACATTGGTAGTTTTAGTTACGGTACTTTCTGGGAACATCAGAATTGTAGGAGCCAGTGATCTTTTGTATAAAACATACTCAAGGAGGGTACACACACACACACACAATTGTAAAAGTAGGTTTACAACCATTATGATTACACTGCAAAGGATGCAGAAGTGGCCCCTTGTTGTGTGACAATCATAATTTAATTTAATTTTAATTTATGCCTTAGTTGTTGGGAAATGGAATTGCAAGCAACACATTATTTGCAAATACAGTAGTCACCTCCAAGCTCTATCTTAGGCATACCTAACTATATTGGTTAACTGTGTTTTAAAGAAAGCATGGGTTCATGTATTCTTCCAGAATCATGGAGAATAGTACGAACTGGTTTTTCTATGTCCAGATGATGTTTTCAAATAAGAAACTGAACTGGTAAGCGCTGTCAGGACTGGAGCCAAAAGGGCCATTGAGGAACAAGAGGGGAATGTTGATTTCTCTCATCAAGCAGAGTAGCAGTAATCCCAGAGTTTATAGTAGTATAATTTTAGAAAGCAACATCAAAAGGGGACTTGCCCACAAAGAGACAGCCCATTAAGAGATGAGGATGCTCTGGAAGGTAGGGTGATAACTGGCAAAAAATAATGCAATTAGAAGGGACGGGATACATGGAGAAAATGGGGAACATGACACATGACAAGTCCCTGTCCTGGTGAAATTACAGTATTAGCAATTACATACCCCCCCCCCCCCCCAAAATCACTCAGCGCTAAATCTAATTGTTAATACAAAGGATGCTAGATGCTAGAGAAGACCTGCCTTTTTCAGTGTTCTGCGGCAGGAGGAAACATGCCTCTTTTTAGACAGAGCCAGCTGCAACCTATATATCTTATTGTTATTGTTGTTGTATGACTTCAAGTCATTTCCAACTCATGGCAACCCTAAGACAACCTTGTCATGGGCTTTTCTTGGCAAACGGGGGTTTTCCATTGCCATCCTCTGAGGCTGAGAGAATGCGACTTGCACAAGGTCACCCAGTGGGTTTACATGACCAAGCCTGGATTTGAACCCTCTTCTCCAGAGTCATAGTCCAACCCTCGGACCATTACACCATATCATGCATTGTCTAAAATCAAAAGTATTCTCTTCCCCATTCCCTTGCAGAATGATTGCTTTTGGGAACAATCCTATGGAGGGTTTCTTTTTCTTCTCTCCTGAGTTATTATTGTTGTTATGTGCCTTCAGGACAATTACAACCCCTCAATGTGTGTGTTTGTTTCATTTTTATGATGCCTTTCTCCCAAAAAGGGACCCAAGGAGGCTCACAAAATAAAACACTTTAAAAGCCATTAAAAAAAAAACAATTGAAATAACCTAGTTAAAACAGTATAGAATTTAAGATTAAAAACATACAAAAGTTAAAAAACATAATCTAAAACCCATACCCCATATAAAAGCCCTATTGTTTGACCTGCATCAAATTTTAGAGTATAAGCCTTTTAAAGGAAGGATTGCTTCTCTTGAACATTGTAATTATAGCGCTGTTAAAAAAAACACCATAATACTACAGAGCACTTTTAATTTCTTCCTCTTTCTTCCCTTCCTCTTCATCTATTTTGTTGTTGTTGCGTCCTTTCAAGTTGCCTCTAACTTATGGTGACCCTCTCCTAGGATTTTCTTGGTAAGATTTCTTCAGAGGGGGTTTGCCTTTGCCTTCTGAGGCTGAGACAGTGTGACTTGCCCAAGGCCACCCAGTGGGGTTTCCATGGCTGAATGGGGATTCGAACCCTCGTCTCCCAGAATCCTAGCCCAAGGCTCAAACCACGACATAACACTGGCTCCCTGCAAGTCTAGCATACACTATAAAAATAAATACAGTACAGACAAAAAAAACCAAGACTGTGAAAGCAGACAACCATGACCTGGTGCTAAAATGCAAGAGAAAACATAAAAACACAAGGCCCAGCAGGCCCAACACTCAAACCACTGTACACCACACTGGTTCTGTTCACCCAATATCTAGGAGCAAAAAAAAAGGAAGGCTTTTTGCTAGTCGCAGTGGTTCCCAAACTTTGGTCTTCCAGGTGTTTCCTAGAAGCCCTAGCTAGCTTGGCTAACAGTCAGGAATGTTGGGATCTCAAGTCCAAAACACCTGGGGGACCAAAGTTTGGGAACTACTGTTCTAGTGGTTGGACAGCCTGCAGCTGCTATCAATCTCCAAGGAATTTATCACATGGGATGGATCCCATGCAGAAACTTGATTTTAAAGTGAACCCCCCCCCCCATTCACAAGTGGGTTGTTTTTCACACAACGTTTGGGGTTGTGTGAAATTAGAAATAACCCGCAAAAGCGAGTAGTTTTTCAGATGACGTTTGCATCAATGAGAAATCATGCAACAGTAATCCGAACATGAAATCAATAAAACCTGTTCCTTTTTACTTTTGGGAACTTCTGGAAAGTAAAAAGGAGTTTTATCGACTTTACGTTTGGGTTAATAATTATAATAATAATTATTATTATTATTAATTTATTTATATTTATATTACATTCGATAAAATAAATACAAAATACAAATACAAAGATACAATCAAAATATTCACATTATTAATAAAATTGCCATAACAGTCATAGCAAACATGGCAGTCATGATCAAAGGAGTGGAACATTTTATTTAAGGTCGGGCGGGTATTGCGTTATCTGAGCGCATCTGAAAAACAACCTGCAAAAGTGGGTGTTTTGTGGATTTTAAAATCCTGTTTCTGCATGGGAGTTAACCAATTTGCTTCCAATTTGCCTCCGTGTGATAAGGTCCTAAGTGTAGATGGGACAAGGAGGAGGTGTTTTGGGAGCAGAACCTGGGGAAAGTGTGTGTGTGTGTATGTGTGTGTAAACTGGAAAACCTTAGAACTAAAGAAGCATATTACCTTCCAGTTGGACGTAGTGATAGTTTTTAAAAGTACGGGGACAGAGATAACCTATGGTCTTGCTAGTGCAAGATTTGAGATTTCGTGGTTCTTTCATCCCAATGATTTGCTCAACAATCATATGCAAATATAACTCATTTGATTAATTGGCTACATTCTTTTAATTGGGTGAGAGCTTAATACGCTTTAAGCAAGTGTGACATAGTGGTTTGACCGTTGGACTATGACTCTGGAGGCTAGGGTTCGAATCCCCGATCAGCCATAGAACCCCACTGGATGACTTTGGGCAAGTCACATTCTCTCAGCATCAGAGGAAGGCAAAACCAAACCCACTCTGAACAAATCTTGACAAGTAAACCCTATAAATCTTGACCATTAAACCCTTAAGACTGCCATAAGTCAGAACTGACTTGAAGGCAAAACAGCAATAAAATGGCTGCAGCTTCATGTTGCAAGCATAAGGCTTTCAGTACTTCATATGTTTAGTGAAGAAACCTCTTTATAGAGAATCTGTCTACCATATATGCTTAATTTTTTTAGTTATCCATTTATATTTATAAACCGATTCTTCATGAACTAGTGCCCTTGTTCTGTGAAAGACTTGGGTTTTATCTAGAGGCCCTTAAGAAGTGGGGCAATGTGCAGATCCATTGGTACAAATACAGTCTTGCTCAAATGTTCTTCCTCCCGTTTGACCGCCCTTCTCCATTTTGATGTTTGGGGGATTTTATTTTCAGATAAAGTTGCAACTGTCGAGGAAGTGTAAATGGGGAAATTTTGCCCAGTGCCAAATGCTGTCAAATTCACATTGGGACCGTATATATGTACATCCATACTGCTACAAAAGGTACTGCAAAACAACAACAACAGAGCTTGGTCTTGTTTCTTTTTTGGACTGCAACTCCTAGAAGCTTCCAGCCAACAGTCCAAAAAAAAAGGTAACTTTCCCAAGCTCTGAAAAGTTACTCCAGCATAGGGCTAGTGATGGAGGAACACCTGAGAAGTCAAAGCAGTGTCCTAAAATTGCTCCCTAGCCATGGCAAAATAAGAGGCATTTGTTGGTTTAGTTGCTAAAGCAAATGAACTCAAGGAAGTTTGTTTCCAGCTCCCTCCGCTTTCCATGCAATCAAAAACTTTCCCGAACAATTTTTTGATGGGGATATAGGTCCTTCTGGGTGAGCAGAAAGGGTTGCTCAATGGTTTTTTTTCTCCTCTTCGCTGAGAGACAAAATATTTCTTCCAGTCCCAACTTGTCTGAGCAGATACAGTTCCTCTAGGACACATTTTTAGTAGCAGTTTGAGGAACACTCTAATGATTCTTTCCTCCAGCAACTCCATCCCATCCCACGTTGTTTTGGAGTTCATGCCTCCGTCCAGCACCTTTCCGTCTCTAGAATCACTTTTCATTGGTACCCTTAATAAGCCACAAAAGGGAGGAACATATGACAAACTTTCCTTCAATTTAACTTCCTTACAGTTGCCTTCCTGTGCCTTTTTCCTTGGGGATAAGCCCCACTCAACAAAGTTGGACTCAGTTGTGAGCAGATACATACAAATGAGTGCATTGTATTAACCAAGGCTGCATCTGCACCGAAGAAATAATTTGATTTGACACCACTTTAATAGCCATGGCTCAATGCTATGGAATTCTGGGAATCATAGTTTGCTGTAGCAAACCACAACCAAACTACGGTTCCTAGAATTCCATAGCATTGAGGCATGGCCATTAAAGTGGTGTGAAACTGGATTCACTCTGATGGCACAAACAGTTACCAGAATTCCATAGCACTATTAAAGTGGTGTCAAATTGAATTATTTCTGCAGTTCAGATGCAGCCTTTCTTCTTCTTCTTCTTCTTCTTCTTCTTCTTCTTCTTCTTCTTCTTCTTCTTCACTTTTTTACTTTTAAAATTTTTATTGAATTTTCGAGCTAGTTAACAATAATTGTTTTTACATACCGACACACACAGACACACAAACATACGTACATAAAACTGACACACCAAAATTTAATACAAAACTGTTAGTACTAACATATATTTGTTGTTATTGTGTGCCTTCAAGTCATGTTTGACTTATGGCAACCCTGATTATCCAAATAATCCACATATTAGTATTTTTTCCCCCTTAACTTAGTTTTGGATCAAAGAGATTGTGGTTTTGCATGATATTTTGGAAACAGCTGATATTTCAGATTATTATGGAATCAAAAAGGAATGGCATTTTTAAAATATGGGCATGCTGTGTCTACATTAAAAAATTTAACCACATAGTAGGCTAAGAAATCTAAATGGACATTGCATCCTCACAAAAGTAATCCCTCCAACATCTGTTGGGGAGAAATCACATCACATGAACTGGTTTGCCCTAAAAAATAAAGCGTCATCTGGCAGGTACAGACCATGTATTCATTTGTGGCCAAAATATAATCCTGTCATTATTTCTGAACCTGGTGAAAGGGCCTATTTCCACCATTACTGGGGGTGGCAAGGACTTGCCATCTCTCCCACTACAGGGCTGGTTGAATGTCACCATTGCCCAAGCTGCCACCACATGGGGCCTTCTGAGGAAGTGGTTTTGTGTCTCTCCATTTCCTGAAGACAAAGCAGTTTGCAGAAACTATAAACTGCTGCAGAATTCTTTCCTTAGGCATAGAGTTTTCCTTGCAGAGTCAGACCTCTCCAGCTGCTTCTACACGTGGAAGATGGAGGAGACCAAAAAAGCTCCATTGTGGTTAAGCCACGTATATTGAAAAGAGTCTCCGTCTGCCCAGTTTCTTACCAACCTCATTGGCTTTATTATACTAACCAAGGCGGCATCCGCACTGCAGAAAGAACCTAGTTTGACACCACTTTAACTACTGCTGGACAATGACCAACTTAAGTATGGAAATGCTTCCGCCATCCAGGTGTTGGTCAACGAATCGCATCCTTCTCCACCAGCATGGTATCGGCATGATGGGAAATCGAATATACTCTCACATACCTGGAAGGCATCGGGTTGGGGAAAGCTGATTGAAGCCGATATATTTAAACAGGAAATAAGCAAGGAATTGCTTTGGGAGGAAAGATGGGGTGCGGGAAAGCTATACCTGCTATAGTCCACATTCATCCTTACCCCAAGCCCCCATCATTTCCCCAAATTCTCTTTACGTTGCTTCTCCTGCTTTGGAGGTTTTCAAATAGAGGCTGGATGGCCATCTGTCAGGCGTGCTTTGATGGTGTATTCCTGCATGGCAGAGTTTGGATGGGGTGGCCTTTGGGGTTTCTTTCAACTCTATAATTCTACAATTCTAGGTAGTAAAATAGGTTGTAATATAGGTAGTAATATAGCCAATCCACCACACCTTTGCAAAAGGAAGATGCAGGAACTGAATACGTAACATACCCAGGCATACAAATGTCTTAACATAACGATTTTGTGAAACAGCAGGACTTGGAAATTATTTATGGGTTGTTGTTTATTAAATTATCTGCCTTATTCATCTAGCCAGCCAAATTCGAAGTTAACCAACAAAGTCTGGGCTCTGCCTGTATTGATTGCCATTGTTACATTTACAGCATAAAATAATAATAATAATAATAATAATAATAATACATTTCTAACTCAATTTCACTGACATTTTCTTCAAATATTATTGATCCATTATCTGACAGGTGAGGGTGATGCTGTGGTTTATTAATTTCCACAGGATCTGTATCAATCCTTTCACCTTTTCCTTTGCCGCTCAATTGGGATCTACCTGTATCACTGGCGACGAAGCAGTTGACAAGTTTGTTTAGATACAACATTATCTTTGCAAGGAGAATCCTCCCTAAAAAATCAAGTTGTCCTGAAGCACTGTTTAGGGGATCCCACATCCCAGTTCTTTAGTACCTCTCAGCATCTGGCTCATTTTCCCCAATGTTATTGATCGAGAGCATTTTCTAGTGTCTTCTCATTTATCCTTAGATCAACAGTAGCAGGGAGGTCAAGCTGAAAGGCAGGGACTTGCCCTCTTACATTTGTGAAAAAACTGAATGCTCAGGTCACTTGGATTCCCCAAATGTGGCCAAATTTGTGACTCTTCCCTCTGCCCCCATCAAACAGATTTATGAATTTTTGTTTGCAGCCCTTTCTCCCCAGAATGAGAACGGAATTACCATGCATTTCCGGCCCAAGAGGTCAAACACTTGTTGGTTCTCATGGTCCTCAAGTAAGCTGGACGGCACATTTTCCTGCTGCGCTCGGGCTCCTGGTTTGGTCCTCCGGCTCATCTTGGGCCCCGTCAGACTATTCAGGGCTCTCCCTCCACGATCTCACCCAGAGCGAACTTCCGTCTTGCAAGGCCTTTTTCTTCTTTCAACAGGAAGTTCAGAAACCACCGAGCCACAGAGAGAAAGAGACAGAAGGAGTTGGGTTCCCCATCTTGCATCGCAAGAGTCCCAGAAACATAGTCCTCCCTGAGCCAGGCTGAGGTACAAACAGGCTGAGAGTGGATTCGGGTGAAAGACGCCCCCAGAACAAATGACTCTGCCCTAAGAAACAATGAGAATCACCCCAGAGTAACTCCTAGGAAAAGAATACACGCCTCAGATTCAGCACATTAAAATATATATTATTATTTTGCGCAGCTTGTGATAATAGATACACATTTTATTCATTTCCCACATATATGGTTCAGTATGCGTACTTTATTTTGAGTCCAGTACTAAAGCTTTCCGCCTGCCTTGAACTTGGGAGGGAAATAAAAAGATTTAAAGACATTACTGTAGCATCTTGGGAGTTATTTACACCGTGAAAATAATCCAGGATGAATCTGGATTAAATCTCCATGCACCTGGTTAGATTTGGAGGGGGGCTGCCCAAAAAAACCCCACTTAATCTGGGATAATCAATATCAGTGTTTCCCCCAACTTTAAAAAAAAGATCCAAATTGCCAGTAGTGTGCTAACCAATGCAAATAGATCCGAATAGACCCGGGATAAAACACTGCATGCCCTGAACATGTTCCAAATGCATTCGCATTGCTGACTCCATCTTTACTCAAATACTTGCATATGTGAGCAACAGAATTTGCAGAGATGTGCATCAATGCAGTTCCATGGTGTGAATAACAAACCTGGAATGCATGAGATGATTTGCATCATCACGCTAAAAAACACACACACACACGACAACATCTGAATGACCCTTGGAGACTGAGAAAAAGAAACATCTAGCACACACTTTTGTGGATTCCAGTTTGGTTCATCAGATGCAGGGGAAATCATTACCCTTGGCAGTAGAATTGTAGTGTTTCTGGAGGTTGCATGAGACGGCAAATGTTAAGGGATAGCCAGTCACAAAGACCTTGTGTTGAAGCAGTTACAGATAATGCCAAAACCCTGCTTTTCCAGGAATAAATTTGTCTCCAGGCTTTAGTCATAGGCTTTCCACACATACTCTCTTCAATACAGTGAAATAAACTAATAAAACTGATCATCTCAGGGCACCAAACGTTGCTTCAAAGGGATCAAACTTCATGTCCACTTCTCCATGTTTTCCAGAAAGTGGTTGGCAATGTAGGTCGGGGCAGAAACAAGAGTGAGGCAATCATCAGAGGTATGGGCTAGTATTGAGGGTTACACACAATGCTACTCATTCTTGTTATGGACTTAGAAAACATTCATTTGTGTTATGGATCTAGAAAAAAAATGAAAAACCAGAAGTATTGACAAGCTGCCATCAGTCAGGATGACCCTCCTGATCAACTTATCTGTCCAACTACTTGGGGACTTCTAATTTCTACCAAGGACCCCCTCCTATCGGACAATCTTTCAGGGGGGGGGAGAGAAAGAAAGCTGAATTACATTATTTATTTTGTTTATTTATTTTGCCCAAAATCCATACATAGAGTATGTGGCAAAAGCCACATGGAAATCCTAAGTAAAAAGGTAAGAGCTTTGAAATCATGCGGATAATCTTCACTCTGGAGAAGGTTTCGTCAGAAATTGCTGTTTAAAACAGCACAGTCAATTGTCCAAAATACAAAGATAGGTTTACTTAGGTGGAAAGAGATAAAACTGTGACCATTGCCATTGGTTTAGAGTGGAAAAACAGGAGGCCTAACCACTGAAGTATCCCTCTGCCCTCCCTTCCCAGAGCAAAAATGGACTGGTCATCAGTCTTGCTGGGCTGGGCTGCCCATGTTCATATGTTCTGCCTATGTGCACATTTATTATGTCCGGGAGGATGCTAGGCCTATTTAATAATGCATTTATTTGCTAATATTTCACCTCACCAACTGTTCATTCGGTTACCTTCATTATACTCAAGTCTCCCCAACTCAACATTTCTGGCTATAGGCTTCAGAGTGAAAAGTTGGGAAGACCACAATCTCTCTCTCTCTCACATACACACACACACTCTCCCTCTCTCACACACATACAAAGCCAATGAAGACTGAATGCGTTAGATGGAAAGGTGGAAGATTTAATGGAAGCTCTCCACATTGCATCAATGTTGTTACAGGGCCCCAGTTTTCCATTTCTAATGTAAACTGAGGCACGGCATGTGAATCAGGCAGTTTTCTCCTGACCTTCCCCTTTTCTGATAGATGTGTCATCAAACACACATCTTCGTATAAAAATCAGCATATGGACAGACATGAAGCTGTCATTAAAACAATGACAACAACATTAAACTGTTTCCATGTATCTCAGAATGGTGGTAGTAATATAAGCACTAAAACAAATAAAAGACATTGACAACAGCATGACTGCTTCTCCTGAAATTCAGCAGTTCTTTATTGAATTCCAAAATTATACAAATACTGTGTCCTTGCATCCATTTTTCACATTTTCAATCTGTGATCCCTCCTCCCTTAAATTGAGCCCTTTCCCTACTCAAATCAGAATTAAGAGCCTTGAGTCTATGTGGGTTAAAAATCCTGAGGTTTTCAGAGACAAAAAGAAAAAGAACGAAAGAAAGCAACCTGAGGCCACCTAGAAATCACATGAGGACAATGTATTGTAGTGAGACACAAAAACCCTGCTGGGAAAATGAATAAAGATGTAAACCTGAATGAGAAGTCCACACAGACAGGCCTATCCCACACGTCTGTCACAGAACCCAAAAGTAACAAACGACAAAAAAGCTTGTCCTACGTAACTAGTTGCCTTGTAGTGTCAAGAATGTAACAAAGCTATATTTGTTTGTAAAGAGCAAAATTATTGCTGCGAAAAGTAACAGTTTCCAATTATTTTTAAGTTACCACATTTTAAGAGCTATTTTGACCGGATAAAGTGTTATGCCTTTCTTTTATTAATTGTAAGGGATTTATGTATTTGATTGACATCCCACCTTTCTTTCAAAATGGAATTCAAGGCGGTATTTCTCCTAAAATGGGATTCAAGGGTCCCGCCTCCCCTTTAAAAAGTAACCAAAAGTACTAGAAATGTAACTAGAAGTGCCACACATGTAACAACTTTCTCATCATCATGAGTAACCTCAATGTATTAGTTTATAAGCATTTTACTAAATAACAAAATAAATTACTTTTCAAAGTAACTTTCCAGCCGTAAAAAAGGAAAGATCATCCTGTTTGCCATTGGCTAAGCTGTGAACACTCACAACCAGAGGTCCTATCTAGCAGCTCCAGTTATAGCTACAGTCCCAGCCTAGCAAGAGCAGTAAGAAGTTTGGTTGCCTTTGCTACACAACTGCAATTTCCTTGGCCTATGTTCTAGGGCTCAAAATGGCCAACTACCAAAGAGAATTGAGAGGGCTCCTGCTCTTTCAACAGTTGCGTAAAAGGATGAGGCAGGTTTAGCTTGCCATGATCACACCTAACTTGTCCTACAAATGACAGAAGGCAAAATATTGTCTCCTACACAACTATAAATGGTACAGGATGGTGCCCTATCCTCTTGCACTTGGCCACCCTCTGGTCAGCTAGTGGACTTGAAAGATATGACAATAAGCCCAAGGAGGTTGAAATTAATGGGCAATTCATGCCCAATATTGGGATGGAGGAGCAAGGTGCCATGGCTATCATTGGCACTCAGAAATAGTAGAGGCATGGGCTATATCAAGCATATATCCCCATACAGCCTACCTAAAAACAGGTGAACTATAGTCGGCCCTCCATATCCACAGACTCTGCATCCATGGAGGCCACCATCCATGACTTGACAGTATTTTTAAAAATAATTCCAAAAAAGCAAACCTTGATTTTTGCCATTTTATATAAAGGACACAATTTTACTATGCCACTGTATAGGATCATCCACAGATTTTGGTATTCACATGGGACCCTGGAACCAAACCCTAGCAGATACAAAGGACTCACTGTATTGCGTGAACACCACCATCCTTGGTATTTTTGCTACAGAGCATGTAGCAAAACCAATGTCAGGTTTTTTGGGGGGGGAGATATCACCTCTCTAGAAACACTAATTTCTATGTATCTGCAGTCCTGGAGTTCCAAAGTACATTATAATGTCACCATTGCAGAGCTCAGCTTATATATATTTAGCAAAGCTGCTAGTCTTGGGATGGGCAATGTGTGGTCTTTCAGATGTTGTTGGGCTGTAAGCCCTGGAATCTCTCAGCATTGGCAATGCTGGCCAGGACTGAAGGGACCTAAAGTCCAACATCTGCAAGAGCACACACTGCTTGCTAGTTGATCAGGTAATCCAACCGAACAAGGAACAAGTGTACCATAATGCATTTAAAGTAGGAACAATGTATGCTAGACGGATTAACGACTAAGACAGGATGATCAACCGAAGCTTCCCATCCTGTATTGTAGCCTTCCCCATCCTCATGCCCTCCAGATTTGGACTACAACTCCCATTATCCCCACCTCATATGACCAATGCAAATTTGGTGGGCAAAATGAACCCAAATCAACAGGTTCAAGTTACAATGAAAAAGATTTTGACTAAACATTAGGAAGAACTTTCAGAAGGTATGAGCAATCTGACATGAAGCTGACTTCCTTAGAAGGTGCTGAAATTTCCTTCATTAGTTTTGGTTGTTGTTACAGCTGGATGACCACTGTGGTGGTACAAGCAATATCAGAATGATGGTGTAGCAACACATTTCAAGCGGTTGGCAAAGGGATCTTTTAGGATACTTCCAAAAGTTATGACTCAAAACGGTCACCCACCAGCAGTTAACAAGGGACATCTATCCGTATTCCAACAGTGACAACGGCACTGCCAAAAGGATGTTTAACAGCTGGAAAAAATAGGTTGTGTTGATGCAACAGTAATGGAAACATTATGGGGACCTATATAGAAGTCACAAAGAATTTTGGGATATCTGTATGAGAAAGGGAGAACAAGACTAAATAAATAGAGTGGCAGAGGGAGGGCAGAGACAGATGCGCAGTGGAGTGGAGAAGGTTGCAACCCTGGAAAATCACCCTGGCACAGATCTTTGCTAGATTTGAAGGGGGAACATCTTGATCCAGGAGGATAGGACTGAATACTGAGGCCTCTACTTTCTTGCATTTGATCACTAAAACCTCCATGCCTTAAAGCAGATTAAGCCATTTTAGTACAGTGGGCCCTTGATATCCGGTGGGGTTTGGTTTCAGGACCTCCCGTGGATACCAAAATCTGTGGATGTTCAAGTCCCATTAAATACAATTGCATAGTAAAATGGTGCCCCTTATATAAAATGGCAAAATGAAGGTTTGGAATTTATTTTTTGGAATATTTTCAAGTGTCAGAGGATTCTTCAATCCGTGGATTAAAAAAAAAAAAATACATGGATACGGAGAGTTACCTGTACTTGAGGTAGAACATACAAACAACATCCCCCATCCCTCCAAGATAGTAGAAAATAAAATTTGTAATTGACAATGTCTTGCCATGAAACTGCCAGGGGGAAAAAAAGCCGTATCACTGGGTCCACCCTCATTTAACAGGAAAAATTCAAAGATATAGCCATGTTAGTCTGTAGAATCGGTATGTAGAAAGATCTTGTAGCACCTTTGAGACAAGTTAGGTTAGTATTAGTCTCAAAGGTGCTACAAGATCTCACTGCATATTAACAGGTAAAGTCCTCCAGAGCTACAGCAGACCACAGCTGAACATTTTACAGCAGGAGGAGGTAAATTTATTTAGGGGACCACTGCTCCCTGAATCCCAGCCAAACAGTCCCTGAATTCCAGTACAAACAGTAACTTAACAGGGTTAAGCAGTGCAAGACATTCACCCCATACCTTCTGGAACTACAGAATGCTTTCAGACTAACTTATTCCAAATGCGACCCCATTTTCTGCTGCAAGCTTTATCAGAAACTGCAAAGGGCTTTCCACATTTCAGAACCTTCAAGGGGATGTTTTTCTCAATTTTTTTTTCTCTGTTTTGATTTGGGTGAGCAAGAATTCATTGTAATATTTACTCTCCCTTTATTGGATTGTTGGTTTTGTCTCTTTTGGATGCATCAACTTTAAAGGGGGAAAAAAGCTTTTAAAACTAAAATGTTGCATATTTTGGTAAGATAATGCTATTTTAGGTGCACCTTACTTTGGAAAAGCAGCATACAAGTGAGCTAAACGTAAACTTTGCATCCATCAAGCCTGTGTTTTAAGTGCTCTAGTGGGCCTCACAAGGTCATATGACAACTTGCCTGAATGCACTGTTTTTTAAATCATTCTTTTTACAAAATGAAGTTTTATTTTTTTCCCCAACATTCATATGAATGCTCTTTTTAAAATTCCAGTACGAGTGCATGATTAAACCAAAGGTATAAAAAAAACAAAACGCAAAGAAGGGTATGAAAGAAAATCTTCTCTTTTTAAACAGCAAATAAATGGGGAAAGGCATTTTAGAAAGTTAAGTGCTACTGTGCAAATATTTAACGCTTGTAAAATACAGAGTGGGGAAAAGTACAAATAAAAAGACACACTGAACAAAATACAGGACTAACATATCATTGACTGGAAAGCTTGCAGGGACGATGTATTGAGGTACCGAAGTATGGTGTGATGTTCAGTCATGAGCCACATCTTTTAAAGGAGAGGGAAGTATAGTGCCGGTGCAGTTCACAACTATAAGAAATGCTTTCCTGTTCTGTTTTTTGTTTTTTAAAGTGATTTTTTCTGCCATTTAGGAAAGAAAGAAGAGAGAAGAGGTACACAGGGAAAGCACTTGGAGATGGTAGTTTGATGATACAAACATATGGATATGTGTCTCTGTGTCTGTATGCGTTCAAGTCACCTGACTAAGGCAAACACTACATACAGACACAGAGACACATATCCATATGTTTGTATCATCATGAATAGGGTTTTCTTAGGCAAGGAATACTCAAGTGATGGTTTTACCAGTTCTTTCCTCTAAAATATATTTTAGAGGCCTACACAGGCCTACAGTGCCTATGAAAAGTGTGCGAAAAAAGCATACCTAGTATAAAATCAACTTTGCCTCCTAGTTTGTTTCAATGCCTTTGAGTTGAACCTTTTGATGCCTGTTGTACATCGGCACCAATCTGAAGCTACCCTTGATTTTGGCGAATTTAATTATTCTTGAGGTTGCCATCAATAATTTAATTATTTAATTTAATTAAATAATTAAAGTTGCGTGGCTGAGTGTGGAAAATCTCAGCCAATGCACATAAACTAGAAAGTGTAAAGAAAACTTTTACAAAATCATAAATCCATTAAATGTATGTATTATTAATTTTATCATTTACAGTACAGTACTACAGTACACAAATTTATTATCTAAAGTTAAATGCAGATGCTGTCCAGCTATTTTTGGCTGTGAAAAATGCGAGATACTCATGTGTTTTGCCTCTCATTGTGCGGTGTACAGTCTCTCATGTGTCTTGAACTCAAAAATATCAGCTGTCCAGTAATCATGAACTACTATGGTGTAGTGGTTTGAGTGTTGGACTACAACACCAGACCAGGGTTCAATTCGCTGCTCGGCGATGAAACCACAGGGTGACCTTGGGCATGTCACACTCTCTCAGCCTCAAGGGAATGCATGGCAAACCTCCTCTGAACAAATCTTGCCAAGAAAACTCCATGGTAAGTTTGCCTTAGGGTTACTGTAAGTCAGAAAGGATTTGAAAGCACGTAACAATGACAAAGTGTCCCAAAGAGGCAAAAGAAAAGTGGAGAACTTACAAGGTCAAATTATTAGATAGGCTTCATACAGTAAAGTCAGCTACTACGGTTGTCTGCCATTATGGCATCAACAAGTTGACTGTAAGGTATATAAAGTAAAAAAGAAACGGAAATTCATGAAGATGTTGCTTAAGCTTCACTTTCACCGTTGGGAACAAAGACTCTACATCAAGTGCGAGATCCATATACTGCATATACTCATGTATAATCTAGAAAGTTTAGTCAAAAGTTGACCCAAAAAAAACCCTGAGTCAACTTATGCATGGGTCAATATAAGTACTGCACTTTAAATCTTATAAAAAGGGAACCATCTAGGGTGAAAGGCAAAAGTGTAATCTGTTCTGAAAGCACTGACCCCTCTCTGCTCTCTCATCTATCCAGCATTTAGTGGGAGCTCAAACAGTTATGCCTGCTGGAATTTTGTTAAGTTCTTTGGCATCATTTTTGTTTGCTTCATCCTATACATCCTTTGTCACATGCCCCTAAATTTTACCATCGACTTATACTCATATCAAAATATCAAAATCCAACATTTAATTCCCAAAGCCTGTCCTTGACTTATACATGAGGTTGACTTATAGTCGAGTATATATGGTAACTCTCATGTAGAAAGTGCTACTTTTATGTGGGTGCAAAATTGCTATTAAAAAGGCATTCCTATATATTGAAATATAAGAGGAAAGGCAAAAATCTTGTATGCTTCTACAAAAAAATGGGGAGGTAAAGGATCTAGACCTACAAAGTTTCATGCAAGCAAAGGCTTGTTTGATATTTTAAGGCAAAGGTTTGGCCTACATGACGTGAAAACTACAGAACAGGCTTCTGCCAACCATGAGGCAGCTAGTGAGTTTCCTGACATCTTAGTGAATTTATTGAAGAGAAGGAATATGAACCAGAGCAGATATTCAACACCAATGAAACTGCTCTGTTTTGGAAAAGAATGCCACAGATGACATTCATTAGCTAGGAAGAAAAGAGAAGAGAACATAAGATAACACAAGAGAAGAAAAGAGCTAAGAAGAGAAGCAAGTACTGGGCTTCAAGGCAAAAAGGGACAGATTAACTATGTTGTTTTGTGCAAACACAGCTGGGCATATGATAAAGCCTACTCTTACTTATAAAGCCACTGAGACCCCAAGCCTTGAAAGGTAAGGATATATTCCAGCTACCAGAAGGCTTGGACAACAAGAATGCTTTTCCTAGAGTGGTTTCATTGATGTTTTGTGCCAAAGTCAGAAAATATCTTTCCAATAAGGAAAAGCTTCTTCAGGTCCTATTCTTCAGGTCCAAACCCCATGAGTTCAACACTGAAGATGTTGAAGTCATCTCATATCCAGCCTCTCAATCAGGGAGTAATAAGAACATTTAAGGCACACTACACACATTATTCGATGGAGAGGATTTTGCAGTTTATGAAGACCATAATGTAGAGAACATAATGAAAATGTGGAAGGGGTACACTATCTCTGATGCCCTAACTGTCACTGAAAGAGCCCGAAAGCTATAAAGCCAGAGACAAAAAACTCATGCTGGAGGAATCATTGGCCAGAACATGTGAACAAATTCACTGGCTGTACTACAGAGCCTATTCAATAGATTATGAAAGATAGTCTGGAGATGGCAAAGAAGGTGGGCGGGGAAAGGTTTAAGGATATAGATCTTGGGATGGCAAAGAAGGTGGGCGGGGAAAGGTTTAAGGATATAGATCTTGGGAACATTCAAGAGTTAAATGACATCAGATCCGATGAATTAACAGAGGATGACATGAGGGAGCTGACTGTTCCCAAAGCAGAAGTGATAACAGAGGGAGAAGGAGGAGTGCAAGAAGACAAGTGTACTTTGGACAATATTGCAGAGAGTTTGTGTAAGTTCATGACTGTAGTGGACTATTTTTATGACATCAACTCATCTATGATATGTTCTTTGAAGTTGAAAGAGTTAGTAGAAGAAGCATTATCTATGTACACCAACATTTAAAAAAAAAAACAAATTAAGAGGGAGAAAAAGCCAAATTGAAATCACAACGTATTTTCAGGAGATAACACCGAGTATCCCCCGCCTCCCGTTCCACTTCTCCAGCCCCTGCTCCTCCTCCTTTGTATGCATAATATGGAGAAACCTATGAGGATGAAGTCCTTGATGATCTATTTTCATTGCTCCAATAAATGACAATACAGATACTGTAATGCCATACAGTAAGAAAATCAATTCATCTGAGATGTGGTGCTGGAGGAAAGTGCTGAGGATACCATGGACAGCCAAAAAAGGCAAACAAATGGGTTCTACAACAGATCAAGCCTGAACATTCCCTGGAAGCCAGGATGATCAAACTAATGCTGTTGTATTTTGGCCACATCATAGGAAAACATGTCTCATTAGAAAAGACAATGATGCTAGGAAAGGTGGAGAGAAGTAGAAAGAGAGGAAGAGCACAATCTAGATGGATGGACTCGATCAGAGAGGTCAAGGGTATGTGTTTACAAAACCTAAGCAGAGGAGTGGAGGACAGGGGGCTTGTAAATGTCTCATCCACAAGGTCTTCATGTGTCAGAATAAAAACCATACTGTACTAACACTAAACATTGGTTGAATGTGTATACTGAAAGGAATCTTATAGCAACTTTGAGACTAACTGTTGCAAAAGAAGTTTTTGCATAAGCCTTTGTAGACTTGCATCTGAGGAAGTAGACCAAATCTACGGAAAACCATTCTATCAGCTTCTTTCTTTCAGTTTGTATTCGAGGTGCTACAAGATCCCACTGTATAGCAATATTCCAGACTAACATGGCTATATCTCTGAAATTGTCTGTACTGCAAGGCTCATAACAGTACAGTAAGACCTGTAGTCAGAAATATTGTCAATAATATTAATAGTTAAGTTTTGGGGAGGCTTAGAGATATTTACATTTTCCTTACTTTTGCAGGGGTTCTGCACCCTAACTACCCCAAATGTGGAGATGCTGACTGTTATTTTAACCTGTACTGGTCTCCTCACCCCACTTTGGAGCTCTGAGAGGACAACAGATGGAAGCCACAATTCAGGTACAATCTCTGGAGAGTCAATCCTTATGGCTCAATGTTGTTCTAGAGAGGAATCAACAGTAATATAGTGTAGGATGGAATTAATCCTTTGTGGGTGGCTTCAAGAGAAATCTAGCATTACTTGCTAACACAACGGAACAAGGACCCCCCTCCCCCCCGACCAAGCCATGGGTGTGCAGCATTTCCTTTCCACAAGCTTCAAAACCTCCTGTTGTAACTTGTAACACTCATTCCACATACCATACACCCCCAGAGCTGGGGAGATTGCCCAGGAGTCTAGGCTGTGATAGATCTTCCTTTGTTTCAACAACCCAGACCTTGGCTCTGTTAAGAGAAATTTGGAATCCCAACATGAACTGCCATAGGCACTAGGATGGTTATATTGTACTCTTTGGTCTGGTAGCCAGGTCCAAATTAAATATTAGCAAAAAATAAATTAGATTGTCAAGTTGGGGGGGGGGCACACTGTTGGCTTTGGCTGCCCGCCCTAATATTGAGGCTACAATCCCCAGGCACAAATGGTATTACAGTATCACCGATCCCTGTCTAATAGATAACAGACAAAGGGAAAGGAAGATGCATGGAAGTTAGAGCTTTGCCTCTACAGTAATAGAAGAGCAGGGCTTGTTACTTTGAGTAACTACAAAGTAGGGGAGACAGAAAACAAAACAGTGCCACTGAGACAGCACAGGAAAGAGAGACAAAAGGGGGAGACCAATCAGGGGTTTCCTTAATTTGTGGAGAGGGGTGTCACCACTTTTTTTGAGCAATGGTACTGTCACTTTGGACCAAGCCCTCCCCACCCTCTCCACAAAACCAACACAGTTTTTGCTGTGACCCATAACATGTGGCAATGGGTATTTTACAGCCAGGGAGGTAAAAACGGCCTGGAGTGAGCACTGCACTGCTACCACAGGAGCCGAAAGCACGTGGCAGTCAGCTGTGTTCTCATAGCACCAAAAAACAATGACAGAGGATTGTTTATCCATGGCAATACAGGCAGCCTCTTTCAGGTAACTGGATTCGTAGCCCCAGAGCTCAAGAAGTACGGACGAGAGAGCTCCCATGCTGTTCCTGGCTACTCTGGACTGCCTCCACAGCAGCAGCAAAGGGCACCTTCTGTTGTTTCCCCATAACAATGGGCACGGAACGGAGGTGTCTCCAGGAGGAACGATGGAAGAACTGGAGGCAGCTGATGCTGTTTCTCTGGCCCTGGTTGGTCCACCCTGGTCACAAGCCCTGTGTCTCTTTGGGGAGGGGAGGAGGGTGTTAGTGACCCACCCCGCTGCTCTTTCCTGTCGTTACCCAGTCCACGATGATAAAGCTGAGACTCATCACCATGAAAATGAAACCCAGGGCCGCAAAACAGGCAGCCTGCAAAAGAAAAAGAAGAAGAAATTATATACATAACACACAGCCCCTTCTCAGGATCCCTGTCTGCACATGAAAAGTATGGCTGGGGAAGGATAATGGGGCCTTTATCCATATCCTTTATATACACCATCCATATCCTTTATATATATATCTGTTGATTATTCCCCCATCTTCTTCATTCCTGATTAAATGGTCTTCAGGCCCTGCTGTCAACCCAACTCCTTCACCCCAATTATCACCATGTTCTATTTTGGTGCAGAAATTCACCATTCCCCATGTTGCAATCCTTCAGGTTTGTAGAAGCTCTCCAAACTGAGAGGGACAGGGACAGTCTCCCAAACTAGGAGTGATTGTCTTTGTTCAGTTCCATGTGTTGTCAGACATTTTTACAGAGCTTTAAGGACACTGGCTAGTTCTACTTTGGCTTGATCTGTCACACTGTAATCTTACTGCATCCCATTTCACATTGAATCCCAGCCTGCCTGCTTTGGCAGTGGGTTGGCCATGCACTCACCCACCCACAATGGAGTAACAGTCCCACCCATCCTCCATCATCTAATACCTGTATTTTGGACCTGGACAGCAGTGGCTCCTTCTCATTGGGGATAATGCGAATGTAGAAGATGCTGGGAAGGATGAAGATGAGGCTGGGGGCTGATGTTGCACCTGGAGGGGGTAAAAGAGAGGCATATGGAGTTAGATGATGTGACATCTATCCTAGCCTTTGACTTGGAAAGACTAGGAAAGCCCTAGCCTAGAAAAGGGGATTGCAGAGGTAGGAACAGCTTCCTAGAGAACAGAATGGGATGGATAATCCTCTGTATTGTGCTCCTTTGTGGTGTCTACTTAGTCTCCTCCTGCTTCTCTTCTCCCCATGCTTGCTTTTTTATTCCTCACTGCTTCTCATTTCTCATATCTGGAATTCTCTCGAGTTTTCCCTGCTGGATAAGCAGCTGGAAAGAGATGTTGGGAAACTGAGAAAGTCAATTAAAGAACAGAGGGGTTCTGATTTCCCAATATACATATCCCAAATATATATATGGTAATAGCTTTGAAATGAGCCCGCATGGTACAGTAATTTGAGTATTGGACTACGATTCTGGAGACGATGGCTTTGCTTTAGCATCACCAAGAATTGGAAACAACCTGAAGGCATGCAAAAACAACCACAGCTTTGAAACATTGTTTATAATATTCAAAAATGTTGCTCCAGCTGTTAAGAAACTACTCAAGCAGTAGGACTATAATTTGTAAATGAAATTCAGCCTTTGGGAAGAGCTGTAGTACAACGGTAGAGCACATGCTTTGGACAAAGAGGTCCCAGGTTCAATCCCTGGCATCCCCAACATATTTCTGAGAAAGAACTCTTTTTAAAGCCATAGAGAGGCACAAATAATACTGAGGTGGAAGGACTGATGGTTTAATGCAGCTTGTTTCCTATTCCTTCTTTTGTAGCTGTGCAACCTACCAGTGGCTATTAATATCTACTGAAATTTTTACCAGTATAATTAGCATTTGTTTCTATTAGCCTTATAATTTTCCAGCAAGTTTTTATGGCAGCTGGCCATGACAAATGAAATAAGACCTATTTCTTGAGCACAGGTCTATTTTTAAACATTGCATGCTTTCTGGAAGCTAGGGATGCCAACTCCATAGCCCAGTTTTCTATATTGGGAGATGAGGAATTAGGAAACAATCCAGGGTTGCAGCAATAAACCCTGAACTGCTAATGTGGCTCAGTGCAGATCCTACTGGCTTGATCTCCTTCTCAGCCTAGATTTTGCTGAAATATGTTGAATCATGTGGAAATCCTTAAATATCACAACCAGAGTTAGGAAGTTTTCCACTCCAGCTATTTCAGATGAGAAGAAACATCTTATTTTATCAAACTTTCCATTTTACACTATATAGTAAAGATGCTTTTGGGATCCTACAGGAGAAGGGGGAATATTTGGACATGGAATAGAATTGGAAGCAGGGACACTGCATGTGAAAAAGGGTTGAACTACCCCTCCATAGTACTTCATATCCACACTCGACAACTCCTCAAAGTACGTTTTCACAGAAACAACTCAGCACCACGACTGAATTACATGCATTTGGGCACAATTCAGAATTGTGTGACTCCCTCTTCCAGGAGGCCTCCCTAGTACCAATATTGCCTTTACTGTTACTTGGTATCAAGCAAAGACTTTTTATTCTCTGCTACCATATCAAAAGTTTCTTGAATATGCTTTATTATTACAACCATCAATAACATTTTGTTTTCACATTTTTGTTTACTCTTATTTTGAAGACTACCCTTCTGAAAACTGGAACTGAAATAATTGATTGAATGAATGAACGAACAAATCTTTCATTGACCCCCCTTAGGAGTCCAGCTATGGGTAAAAGATTAGGAGTTTAATCCCAGACAAAATGTCAGAGTGAATCAGGATTCTCTTAAAAGTGGCCCAAAGGCAGTTCTCTAGTCAGTGTTAACCAACATCCTAAGAAACCCCCATCTCCTCATCTTCTCAATATGTGTGGCTTTCCTCACAGCCATTTGTAAATCAGCAGGAGGCACAATGTGCAAGTTGTTGAATTACAACTCCCATTAGCCTTTGCCAGCCCAGCCATGGCAAAAGATGACAAGAGTTCAAGTTAAACACACACTCCCCCATTGCTGGTGTAAACTGTGTCATTTGGGAGGGCAGAGATCATGTTATGGTCTCTGAAAAAAGGATGGTAGAGACAATGTGGTGTAGTGGTTTGAGTGTTGGGGTATAATGACTCTGGAGATGAGGGTTTAATTCCCAGCTCAGCCATAAAACCCACTGGGTAAACCTAGGCATGTCACATGCTCCCAGCCTCAGGGGAAGCCAATGGCAAACCTCCTCCGAACAAATCTTGCCAGGAAAACCCTATGAAAACCCATAGGGTCAACATAAGTCAGAAACTATACTTGAAGGCACCCAACAACAAAAGCAGCAGCATCCCATTCCTTCTGCCTCATGAAGAAATCAGTACAATACTCATGCTGAGTTGCTCTGTAATGGTATGATTTATGATTTAATCAATTTATGTGCCATTTTTTGGCGGATATGCCAGTTGTAACCCTACCTGGAGCAGCGGGACCTAGAAACAGTTGTACATGCGCTAGTAACCTCCCGTCTCGATTTCTGTAATGCGCTCTACATGGGGCAACCCTTGTGCCATGTCCGGAAGCTTCAATTGGTACAAAATATGGCAGCCAGACTGGTCGCTGTGAAATCTAGGTTCGACCATATTACACTTTTTTAAAATCATTGCATTGGCCGCCTATTAGCTTCCGGGCATAGTACAAAGTGTTGGTTATGGCTTGGGTCCAGCTTACTTGAAGCAACACCTCCTCCCATATAATCCTCCCTGCCCTCTCTGTTCCTCCAAGAAGAATGTCCTACAGTCAAGACCGACTAGACTGGTAATGACTTCCCGGAAGAGTTTTTCTGTTGCCGCTCTAAAAATCTGGAATGACCTGTTGGAAGAGATTCGCCAACTACCCTCTCTTGAGGCCTTCAAAAAGGCGATAAAAACAATCTTCTTCCGGCAGGCCTTCCCTGACTGATTATGCCCAGAATTGATCAAATCTCTCCAATTTATTACACTCCCCTGTTATTTTATCATTTGCTAATTGTTAACCAATTTGATATTATTGTTATGTATTTATGTATGATTTTATTGTGATTTTAATCTTCTGGGAATTAGGTTCAGGTTGGGGGATGGGGGTTTCTGTCAATTTTATTATTGTATTATATAAATTCTGCTGTCACCCACCTCGATCCCCAAAACAGAAGAGGCAGGTCTATGCAATCACCATAAGGTGACATGTGACTTGAAGGTGCGGGCACGTATAAACACACTCACTCATTTGAAACTAGAGGCTCAGGCAGGCTTACCAATAACTCCAAAAATGTCCTTGATGTTTGGCACAAAGATAACAAGGAGGTTGACAGTGACAAGGAGGCAGCAGGCAATTATGACATGGCGGACCCAGCTGAAATCCTTCTTATGGAACAGCAACTGGTGGATGGCCCTGCGTATCTGGAAAGGGCCGAAAGTGTGTGAGTGATACATAGGGCTCAAAGGGAAACAAACACTCTCTGATACTCACTCACTGCTCAAATGGAAGAGGGGTTGCTTATATTCAGAAATGTTGCTTAGCATTGGAAGAGGAGGGCAGCTGTTGAAATGAAGATTCATGCCCAGTGCTGTGGGGCAGTCAACCCCTTTCCCAACTCTTTCCCATGCATTTAGAAAGGTGTGCAGAGAGATCTGTAACTTGGACTGTTTAGAGTTGAGTGACCACTTCTTCTCCATGCACCCTCAAAATGCTGCAGGGAACAGACTAGCCAACTGAACAGGGCTCTTGTAAGGATTATTGAGGTAATGTATACAACACTTTTGAAACACTCTAAACAAGGGCTGTTAAGTTCTGTGTACATCAATGATAGACAGTTGTGGCCTTCCAATTGTGTCTGAACTGCAGGTCTCATAAACCTATACAAATGGCTATGCTGGCTAGGGCAGATGGAATTTGTAGGCCAATTGTATTTGAACTGTGGTTCTCCAAATGTATTTGAACTGCAATGTCCATAATCCTACACCATTGGATATGCTGGCCAGGGCAGATGGAATTTGTAGGCCAAATGTATTTGAACTATGGCCCTCCAAAGTATTTGAACTGCACCTCCCATAATCTTATATCATTGGATATGTTGGCCAGGATGGAATGGAATTTGAAGGCCAAATATCTCTGGAGAGCTACTACTGTCAATTGCTGTTGCACATGGTGCTTTAGAAAGAATAAGAGAAGATAATTCCCAGCCCCAAAGACCTTACAGTCTAGAAAACAGAGAAGGGAGAGGCCACAGAGAATGGAAAATGAAACAGAGATGAAATATCAAACAGGGTAAAAAAAGATGCGATTGTTTAAATTGCATATAATCAGGACTAGTTGCAGCAAGATTAAATATAAATGTGACATATTATTCTGATCACATCAAACCTCTTCCATAGATCAGCTCCTATTAGTTATTACCAAAACCAACCATTCTAATGTCTAAAACCATGGAAGCAGATTATAGGAAACTCTCGCTTAGGGCTCAAAAGGATGCACTTGATGGATGGGGGGGGGGACTCATTCAGCTTCACAAAGAGGATAGGAAGCGTAGAAAAGGAGTCTCTTACCGGAAACAAAACCACAGGCACAGTGAGCGTCACAGCCAGCAGAACAGCCAAACGGACACAGAGAATGAGCTTGTCCCCAGGATCGACCTTGATGTAAGTGTGCAACATCTCTGCTTCAACACCCGCTGTCAGAAATTAGAAGGTTTAAGTGCTATATATGTAAAACAACAGAGGCAAGGGAAGCCCAGAGAGAAGTACTAATTCCTTCTCTCCAATTTCCCATCAAGAGATTTTTAAATCTATAATCTCTACAAGACTCAAGACCACAAAAGAAAGTTTATCATCAAGAGTGTTGGGAAATCTAGGTTCAAATGGCCTCTGAGCCATGAAATTAATCAAATGACCTTGAGCTGGCCACCCTCTCTCAGCCTGGTCTACCTCACGGGATTATTGTGAGAATAATCCCAGGTGCTATAAAGTTATATTTCAGAGGAAGTAACTGGAAAACCACCTCTGAGTATTCCTTGCCTACAAAAACCCTATGAAATTCATGGGGTTGTCGTAAGTGGACAAGCAACTTGAAAGCACATACATGTACAAAGTCAAGAAGAGGAGAGCATTCAGTTCCTTAGAGAAATGCTACAATACCATGTTTCCCCGAAAATATGACAGTGTCTTATATTAAATTTTGCTCCCAAAGATGTGCTAGGTCTTATTTTCAGGGGATGTCTTAGTTTTCCATGAAGAATTCACATTTATTGTTGAACAACAACAACAAAAGAACATTTATTATATATTGCATATATATTTATATACAAAAACTTTACTAGGTCTTTCTTTCGGGGGAGGCCTTATATTTAGAAATTCAGCAAAACCTCTACTAGGTCTTATATTCAGGGGATGTCTTATTTTTGGGGAAACAGGGTATCTACTGATAAAAAGATAAAAATAATCCAAAAGAGCAATATGAGGGAAGGGATTTAGGTAGGGGAAGGCCCAAAGATAGACTTGTCAAGAAACCAAACAGAAGAAAGTCTCTTACAAACAACAGCCCACATCATATCATTCAAAGCTTGAAAAGGTTTTGTTGTAACTACACTTCTCAGAATCTCCAAGCCAGCAAAACCACTATCCATGCTGACTGAAAGATTCTGAGATGTTCAGTACAATATATATATCTATGCGCCCAAACTCTGGCTGTACTGTACTACCTAATTCCCACTGTTCTCAGCAAGCAGGGGTTGCGGGGGGGGGGGGGGGAGTGCTGCGTACACACCCTTTCTGGTCCCATCTTGATAAAAACTGGGTGTGACTGTTATGTCGATACACATTTCCAGGGGATTTCTTTTTAGTACAATAATCTCTGTGTGTAACCCACCCACACACCCCACCCAAAGCAATCTGTGTGTATGTGCCCCCCCATACAGTTTATTCAACTCTATCTATGGGTCTAGGAGAGCATCTCAAAATTTAGAGCATTCAGCACAATATATCTGATAGGATTTAAATTTATCCTATCAGGCCAGCATAGATTACTGTAAAAATAATCGCATACACTATGTATGGGAACCATGGGACCCCCCCCCCCCCCCCCGATGCTGCTGGACTGCAACTCCAGCATTCCTCATTACTGACCAGAGCAGTTGGGACTTAAAAGTTCAAAACCTGGGGAAGGTTGCATCATTTCCACTCCAAGTATGCAATATTCAGTTTACTGAGATGCCAGTTATAAGCTCTCTTGTTATATTAAGCTTACTTATATATTTTATATCTTGCATCTCTTCCACTGAGACCCAAGGATAGTCACAACATAGATTAAAGCAAAATACAGCTATAAGTCAGCCGTATCAGTAAAAAGAGCTAAAAAAAAACCCCAAACAATTAATATTAGTTACCACCCTAATCGTTTGTTAGTTTATGTTTCTCTTAGCTTTTAGGCTGTACTTCTATTTCTGCTCTGTCTTTCTAGTTCTCCCTCACTACAGTTTGCAAGATGTGCAATTAGTACATTGAACAAGTATCTAGGGGGACATGGCCTCAAACCCCCGCACCCCTTCACTCAGGAAGCTCACAGTCTGACCTCGGGTCAGTCATGGTCTTTCTACCCAAACTTACCTCCTAATATTGTTGCAAGGGCAAAATGGGGCTCACTGTGGGTGGAGGAGGCCACATATGTGATGTTTTTGTTCTTGGGGGAAAGGTAAGGTAGAACTCTCATCAATATGTCTATTGCCAAGGTTTCTAAATAGAGGCAGGGGTGCAGACCCTTTGACCTTCCAGGAATTTTGGATTATAACTCCCACAATCTCTTACAATTGGGAGTTCTGGGAGCTGAGGACCAAAACATCTGGAGGGTCAAGGGTTTCCCAGCCTTAGTTTTGGAAATGCTCTATGTCTGTCAGAAGTTTAAGCATTTCAATCAGAGTGGTTCTTGCCTATCCTGTGGTTTTTTCCTTCCTTCCCTTTCCTCTCTATTGATAGGAAAAAGTAAGTACCACAAACAAGGGAATTGTCTTGACCTAGCATTAAGGAATGCCACACAACAGGAAAATGAAGCTTCATGCCTCTGGAAGCGTTAAGGAGAATGAGTTTAATTGAACTCCTTTTCTGTGAATGAAAAACAATTAAACTTTATCCCTATTGGGATTTTTTTTCCTTACCGTAAAAAGTGAGGTAGCCAAAGATGGCAGTTAGCAGGTACATGGAAAACATAGCCAGGATGGAGACATTTGCTACATTCTGCATCCGACGCTTTGAAGCCCTAGGAAAAACACAGATAGGTCACTTCTCCTGGCACCTGTTAGGCCCCAAACCCTTCACAGAATAACCATGCAAGTTCTACTCATATGAGATTGGGTGTGAGGCAGGATGCAATTTCTTTCCTAGCACATGCCATCTCAATTTTGTATTTTTTTAATGTAAGAAACATTTGGTAGGTTAAATGGGACACATTTTATTTTGGGCTACAGATTTGATACAAATTAGGGTTGGGTGAAGTAGCATGAGGGTGCTCCATAATTTACACGGCAGTTACTCTGCCTATTAGTAAATGAGAGGTCGTAGCTGTAAAGCCACCATCCTGGTGCAACTCTATCATACCCTGCTTCTCTTCTTGTTGGTGCTGGGCCTTGAGCACAACTGCTCTGAGATCAGTGCTAAGGAAGCAAAATGTGGCACACAAAGACAAGAGGCTTCCTCCCTGGGAAAGTACTAGGCATCCTAGAGGCCAATGGGAAAAACTTATTTCCCCCCAAAAAGGGATCTCCTCCAGTCATTTGAGCCAAGAAAAGGGAAGCTAGATTCCCTATGGCTGCAAAGATGTCCTGATGTAGAAGGGTGGAATTCAGATCACGGACACCTACAACTGGTCAGGCAGGTAATTCCTGATGTGCTTGTTGTTGTTGTTGTTGTGTGCCTTAAAGTCATTTCCGACTTAAAGTGACCTTAAGGCAAACCTATCATAGGGCTTTCTTGGCAAGATTTGTTCAGAGGAGGTTTGCCATTGCCTAGCCCTGAGGCTGAGAGCATGTGACTTGCCCAAGGTCAGCCAGTGGGTTTCACGGCTAAGCAGGGAATTAAACTCTGTCTCTGGCGTTGTAGTCCAACACTCAACATAGTATACCATACTGGCTCTCTATTACCTGATGCCCTATAATATGCTTTTTCCACACCACCTCCCTTTCTCTTTGTAACATAACTGAACAAAGCCTGATAGATAACCCTTAGGGAAACTGTTGCTTTACAGTGGGCTCTTGATATGTGCTGGGGTTTGGTTTCAGGACCCAAAATCCATGGATGCTCAAGAGCATTATATAAAAAGGGATAGTAAAAAGGTGTCTCTTATATAAAAAGGTTTTATTTTTGCATTAAATATATATATATCTTAAAACTGTGGATGGTTGAATCCGCGAACAAAAAAATCAATGGATATGGAGGGCCAGTGTTTTCTTTTTAAATCTCCCTGCAAGTAGTTCAAAGTAATTTCCCTTTTGTCCTAAATTTGGTGGATACAGTTAACAATAACCTTGATTCCATCCTATGAAATCTGCCCTTCAGGGGGGAGCATTAGTATTCTTAGCCAGGGAGCTCCTCTGGTGCCTCTGGTCAAACTACAAATCCCAAGACACCACAGAATGTAGTTAAAAGTGTTATGACAGCACTGTAACTCTGCAGTGTGAAGGGGGGGTAAAATCACCTTACCCTCTTTAATAGTTGTCCATTACTTCAGTTAACTCACCTGGACAGCTCTGTGTAAATGGGAAGCACCTCCGGATGGCAAACAAAAGCAAAGGCCAAGATAGGGATCGCGTATGCAGTCTATAAAAGAAGAGGGAATGCAAGTCCATTTTCAGCTTCTCCAATTGCCAGGCTGGAAACCCGGAACTCCCATTGTATGTTTTATCATCATCACCATGACCACCATTCCATCACTATATTCGATCTGTTCAGTTTTTAAAACAGTAAAGCTACAAAATTTAAAAATAATAATATGGAATTTTCCTTTCCTAATGGTGTTCTCAGTGTTGGCTCTCAACTGCATCCTTAATATGAAATCTGTTCCTAATATTTATAACTACCATTTGTCTTTTTAGAAAACCTGTCCACCAATGAGTGTGGAAATGTTAGTGCTGCTTGAATAAGATATATGTAAAAGCAATCCTGGTCTGTTTCATAAGTAACTGCAATCTTAGCTTAATTGCAAAATTCTGGTTTCAGATGCCCAGATAAACTTTTAGTAAGAGAAATTAGTTGAGAACTAAATTACATTTCACTTAAATTTTAGTAGCCATCTGGAGGAAACCTATTTGATCTATCTGCTTTTGCCACATCATAAAAATAGGGAAATCTGTGTCCCTAAAAATTTTGTTGGACTGCAACTGCCACGATTTTTGACCACTGGGTATGCTGACTGGGGCTGATGGGAGTTGCAGTCCAGCAACATCTGGAAGGCTACATATTCTCCAGTCCCAGTTTGTTGTTTGGCACATATTTTCCTCATTTATTGAACATTGAGGGTTTATCTGCATTTCTCAATTCTGTATTCACACACACAAAAAATGGTATCAGCACTAGGGTTTTCAGTTTGACATACAGTAATTTCTCATGAAAAACAAATACAGTTGTTATGTTTATAAAACTTACGGGCTGTATAGACAGCCCTCCAGGGGCGGCTCTGTGTCACCTCTAGATGCCCAGGGTTGGGGACATGGCAAGCAGACACCATGCCCCCAACCCACTCAGAAAAGAATCCCTGAAAAGGAGCTTCTTATTTCAGTGTGTGCAGGGCACCATTGCAACCTTTGTGTGCAGTGATGACACACATGTGGCGTGGCGATGTGTAGATGCTGTGCCATGCTTGCATCATCATGGCGGCCCCCATGTGGATGGGGCCAAGTCATGACGGCGCATGGTAGGGCTCAGGAGCATGCAATTGCGCCCCACTCCCGAGCCCTAAAATCGGCCCCAGATCACAGCTTTCAAGCAATCTGTACCGGGCCTTAATTAAATGCACCTTATCCAAACCAGAAAGCTATTCTTCACTCAGTAAACTTCCCATCATGGCTGTAGAGTCCTAACCTGGGAATTGACAGTGAAGACCTCCACACTGCAGGTATCTTCTTCTGAAACCACAACACTGCTGTTCCTCATGGTGTCATTGAGGGAGTGGAGGGGACAAGAGATCTGGAATTTCTTGTAGATTACCTTTAGGCAAAGAGTGAAGCGGTAAGTGAGAACCAGGATTAGGAAAAGGAGTGAGGAGTGGATTGAGTGGGTGAAGAAACTGCTCCTGACATATTTTCCCCTTCTAAACCAATGTTAATGTCCCCGAATACCCTTATGATATTGTTTGGCAACTTAAATGAAAGGCACCATCCTTCATTAGGGAGAAGCTGGAGTTTCTGAGAATTCGCTGTGAACTCACCGAGATGAGAAAGAAAAACATGCAGGTGAGCGAGAGTCCACTGGTATAACCAAGATAGCCTATATGGAGAAGGAAAAAAATTTCAGCAAGCCTGTATGCAGAATCCAACAGAACCTTAATAGATACTCTAGTTCAGTGCTTCTTAAGCAACGTTTTCATTCAATGTGCCAGGGCCTGGTACTGTATTTGTGCCCATTGCTATAGTTATTTCCTTCTTTTCTGGAAAGTCTCCTGCAACCAGCAGCAGATGGCTCAATGGATCTGTGGACTACTTCTTTGAATAGCATGGCTCTAGGTCATAGCCTTATCCCAAGGGTTCATCCAGCGAGTTTCAGTGCTGAAAAAGGATCCCTGATTCTTTATTTGTTTCAGTCATATGTGTTTGAAGTAGGGACCAGATTGCTTCAAGTTATTCTACTTTCAACAGTATCTTGAACAGCTGTACAGGTCAAAATTTAACTAAGGGGCAGTACATACTACCCCAAAAGGGCACGCTCCCGGCGCCTGTTTTTCTCCCGGCGGGAAAAGAACTCACAAAATGCAGGTTCTTTTAAAGCCATGGCAGTGCGCGGAGAAGGTGTAATAAGTGCGCCACTGGCACACTCATTACGTAAGCATGGCATCGAGTGGATGCTGTGCAGCACTTACGTAATGATGGCAGCACCCTGCCGTCATTGTTTTCTGTTGTTTTCTGTCTGCCTCTAGTGGCAGTGGTAGAAACAAGAAAGGAACATTTCAAGTTAACCAGTGGGGCCATCATTCTCTTCCCCTACAAAAACACCCAATGAATGATGTTATATAACCTCCTTGTAAGAGCATTCAGGGGAAGGAAAACGGGCACCAGCTGCTCCAGATGTAAAACACAAATTTGGCAAAACAAATTCCCACCACATACAGGAAAAATAATCTCTCTCAAAAGAAAGGAAGACCACATACCAGATGCATAGACACAATAAAAGAGGCCATAGCCCTGAGTCTGCAGCACCTGAGCAGAACAATTGAGGACAATGGGCTTTGGAGGTATTTCATTCAAGGTGTCACCATGAGTCAACTCAACTCAAGGGAAGTTAACAACAACAAATTGATCGAAATACCTGATAAATGTGCCTCCTCTTAAAATACTGAACATGTTGGAAATGCTGAGCCTCAAAAACTAGAGTATCTATTAAGTTTCAAGTTCACATTTATTCTGCATTAGCCAAACAGGCTTTTGCATACAACCAGAAGAACAAGCCAATATATTCAAACATGGTTAGAATAGTTGAACTGGTAATAAAAACCTACAATATATGTCTGAGATTATATCTTGTCACTAGACAGGTTAAAAGTTTCTCTCTGATTTATCAGGGCTATTGTGACATACTTGGTTGTTCAACAGGATGCATAATAGTTCGTGTTAATAAAAATGTTAGCTTTATTTTAAAGGGAAAGCATCTCTAATATGAACAATAAGAGGGCCAAGGTTTTGAGTCCTATCCAAATACAAAGCATATTCCAGAAAAAAATGATATAAATCTTCCATGTTTCTACAGTCATATGGGCACTATCTATCTGTGTTGGGTATGCCATCATATAACCAAAATGACCCTTTCAAATGAAGTGGGAGGGGATGAATATTAAAATGGGATATATTGGGTTCAACCTCCAAGAACATATAAAAATGGCAGGCAGGTGGCAAGCACCATATTAGTAGAGATAAGAGAGCAGGCCTCTTCCAAAATGGTACCTGCTGTGAGACACTTGCTATCGGAAAACAAAGACAGCTTTCACCATTACTTCCTTGCTTCCTTGCTAGAAAAGCTTTACTTGTTTAATTTCTGTTTGCCAGCCACTACAGGTGAAGAGATAGGAAAACAAACAAACAAACAAAAAAGGTGGCAACCTAGCTCTGCAAGAATGTATTTTGGAACCCATTTCTTCAACATAAACCCTGGAATAGAGAAGAAGAAGAAGAAATCTTATGCAGCTCTGCAATTATTTGGGTTGGCAGGTTCCATGGACAGTTCTTATGTTGATACAGGCTGCATCCACACTGCAGAAATAATGCAGTTTGACACTACTTCAATGCTATGGAATTCTAAGAATTGTATGGGGGGGAGGGTTGGTAGCATCACAGCTCTCTGACA
Source organism: Urosaurus nigricauda (assembly GCA_034509955.1). Taxonomy (NCBI): domain Eukaryota; kingdom Metazoa; phylum Chordata; class Lepidosauria; order Squamata; family Phrynosomatidae; genus Urosaurus; species Urosaurus nigricauda. The sequence continues at coordinate 148,557,901 of JAOEGL010000002.1, read as the reverse complement.
GAGAAGGCTAAATATCTCACAAAACTATAATTCCCAGAATTCCATAGCATTGAGCCCTAGCAGTTATAATCTACAGTAGTGTCAAATTGGATTATTGCTGCAGGGCAGATGAAGCCGTGAAGTAGAATTAATTCCTCCAGAAGAGGGCAGTAAGGGAAGTTATTACACATAGCAAAATGGTGGAAAAATCAATACATCATTGCCATGAACCCTCAGGTGGAAGGGACACCAGCAGTGACGCAGACACACACACACACATCATCTCAGGTGGTGTTTATCCAAGCATACCACAGCTGGTGCTCTTTGTCACTTACCCAAATGTTTCATCATAGCCAGGGGCAGGATGACACAAACACTGACGACGATGATTAGTACATTCCCGTTCATATACCACTCACTGCAACATAAACATAACCATGGTCACTACGGTATCTGCCTTGTTTGGATGAAAAGAGGCAAAAGAGAAAGAAAAACAGGGCTCCTGTTCCTAGTTGTCTCAAAAAGGGACTCTTTATGGGAACAGGGCAGATTTCCTCACCCTTAATAAACAAAGCTGGAATGACCTCTTCTGTGTATACAGGTTGAGTATCCCTTATCTGGAATTCCTAGAATCCAAAACTGTCCACATGAATGGCTGAGATAGTGACACTACTGCTTTCTGATGGTTCAATATACGCAAAGTTTGGTTCATGCACAAAATTATTAAAATATTGTGTATAAAATTATCTTCAGGCTCTGGATATAGGAAAGTACATATGAAACGTAAATGCATTTGGTGTTTAGACTTGGTACCCATCTCCAAGATGTCTTATTATGTATATGCAAATATTCCAAAATAGAAAAAAAAATCCAAAATCCTCATCCCAAGCATTTCAGATAAGGGATGCTGACCAAGCAGCAGAGACATACTATGCTCTTCTGTATCACAGGTGCAATAACTTTCACCAAACCATAATATTAAAATTAATTAGTGTGAATAATTAGAAAAACACTTATTTTGTATATGCAAGGGAAGGTCCATGTATCATGAGGACTCTGTGTGTGTGTGTGTGTGTGTGTGTATTAATGACCAACTGGTATGTTGTACATGACTGTTGGGATCCTCATCCATGGCCAGCGTCTGGAGAAATCAGCTAACATCAGGTACAATCACTGCTGTCCCCAGAGGAGTGTTTTCCTGTGTTTTCTTGTCACCCGAAGGAAACAAAGGCAGCTGATTCACTATGCCAGGAGTACATAAATAGCACACACTGGGGAAGAGGGGTGAAATCTGTGACCTAGTGATCCCAATACTGGGGCAGGGTCTCAAATTACTGTCCATAACTTGAGCTTCAAAGTAACAAGTTATTAGAGTTGCCTATAGCACAAGAACAATAAGCATCCAACTCCCCAAGATTTTGCTAAATCAACTCCCCATCAGTCTGTCACCATTGGCTATATTGAGGCATGAGCCAATGGCAGTTGTGGTCTGATATGTTCCCACAGCTATCTTTTTTAAAGTAGTATAGCGTAACTCAAAAGTAACATAACTTTGTTCCCGTCCAGTACTCTATTAGTATAATAGGTAATCGTTTCTATTTACATTTAAAGGTCAAGTTATAAGAGCAGTTTTAAAGAAACATTTTAACAAGGAATTTTTTTAAAAATTGCTAATAATTTTATCCCATTTTCTTATAAATCCTAAATCTCCCTTCCTCTGCAACAACAACAAAAATAATCAAAATGTAAGATGTAAATGCAACAAGTAAAGCAGGAGTTACTCATTCCAATGTTTTTTTTAAAATAACAATAATGAATTCTTTTGAAAATACTATGAGGAATAACTGGAATGAATTACTTCTAAAAGTAATTTCTCAAGCTGCGCCGATACCAAATCTTCACAGCTACCCTAGACCTGCTGCAGTGAAATTATGATTATATGCATCAAGTGTTGTTGGATCACAATTCTCAGCAGCCCTAGCCTGCACAGACAAATGCGAAGAATGTTGGAAGTTGCAGTCCAACAATATTGGGAGGGCTGCTCCTTGTCTACACTTACTCACTGGAGTCTTTAACGTTTTTATTTTATTTTTTTACAATTAGGAGTGTGAGGCCTAGAAATCATATTACAACAGGTAAGTGGAATGTTATCATGATACAGATTTTCTCCAATCTGGTGTCATATGGGCTGGGATGATGGGACTCTCTTACAGGGGCTCTTTTATACTAAAGAATTGTGGTACTATTCTTGCGCTTTTAACAGCCACCACATATACTATGGTATCCTAGGGAGGGACTTGTAGTTTGGTCAAAGGCACCAGAGGAGGAGCTCTCTAGCTGAGGCTTCTAATTTCCCATCCATCTATTCCATGGGATGCTGCCACTGCAGTTAAAGTGGAATCATAGTCCTATCTGTACAGTGTGAATGGGCCCCAGAATAGGGAAGGCTGTCCTAGCAGAGGTTTCTTCTCCTACAAGGCAAAGTATTAGAGAGCTCTTGGTGCCTGCCAGATGTGTGTTGGAACTGAAATTCCCATAACCTCACAGCTACACATGGAATTATGAGAGCAAAGAGAAATAGCTGGTATAGGTAAAGTGTTAAATATTCTTTCCTCCTGCCAGGCCAAATCATATTTTCTTGAGAAGGGATTATTTGTACTAGGAGAAGGAAAGAATATTTAACATTTTACTTACACCAGCTATTTCCCTTCTCCCACCAGCTGACAACGAGGATTTTATCCTTCTCAGGGATTCTTGTCCATATTTATCTGACCAAATCAGGAAAAAAGAGCCATTGGAGAAAGGACCATTCGTGACACACAGTGTTGCCCTGAGTTCAACATGAAACACAAGTGTATCACGACTGGTTATAATCCATTTCTTGTTCTAGTAATCCTTGCTTCCTTTTCCCTTTTTTGTTTGAGAGGCCTGGTGGAAGGGTGAATCCTCACAAGTCATTACACTGCTGAGCACAGAGAACAGTGACTTCGGCTCATAATTCTCCTGGTCATGAAAGGGCAGCAACACTCAGATGGATCCATTTATAGAAAGCAGAAGGGAGCCAAAAAGACCAGCTGCTTCCCTCCATAAAACTGCTCCGAAGGCTTCATAGTATTAGGCCTAGCTTGGAGGAGACAAAAGCGGGAGAAAGATAGAAAGGGGCACTCATGCATTCATCTACTCTTCCTCTCAACATGGTGTGTATGTGTACATACACACAAACACACATTCACGCACTTATATATACACACACATGCCCTATCTCCAATTTCATTCCCAGTCACAACAGCTATAAGCTGGTCATTAAAAGTTCAGGTCCTTAAATATAATAAATAAATAACAGCTCTTTTATTTATTAACTTTCTCCCAAAATGGGATCCAAGGTATCTGATCTGAATGGGTGTTATCTTCAAAAATACACCAAGGTGACATTATTAGGTGTTTTCACTGACCCAATGCATAGGAACGACACTGTCTTAATTTCAAATACAATGGGCCATTGATATCTGCTTGGATTTAGTTCCAGGAGACCAAAATCTGTGGATGCTCAAGTCCCATTAAATACAATGGTGCAGTAAAATTGTGTCCCTTATATACAATGGCAAAATCGAGGTTTACTGTTTGGAATTTATACTTTTTAGGAATATTTTCAAGCCGTGGATGCTTGAATCCGTGGATGAAGAAGCCATGGATATGGAGGCCTGACTGTATATTGTTAACCATTAAATTTTTCAATTGGAACCTCAGCCTCCCTATGAAATGCCTCTAGCTATCATGGCCATTCCCCTATAGGCATCAATATCTTAATATCCTATGGAATCCTGGGATTGCTAATTTGTTGTTGTTGTTGTGTGCCTTCAAATTGCTTCTGACTTATGGCAACCCTATCATGGGGTTTTCTTGGCAAGGTTTATTCATAGGAGGTTGTTTATTGCCTTCCCTTGAGGCTGAGTGTATGTGACACATGAAAGGTCACCCAGTGGGTTTCACGGTCAAGAAGGGAATCAAACCCTGATCTCCAGAGTCTTAGTCCAACACTCAAACCACTATGCCAGGCTGGCTCTCTAACTGATAATTTGGGGATGGGAATTTAGAATGCTCAGCCAGTGATCTCTAGTGTCTCTCCAAATTGCAAATCCCAGAATTCCATAGGAGACTGTCAGAGAAGGTAAAGTTTAATCATAGCACTGTAATTGTGTAGTATTAAAGGGCTCCTGATGCCCTACAGGTGCACGTTGGAACTAAAATCCCCATAACCCACAGCTAGTAGGGACATGTGAAATTATGGGACCTATACATCAACACATCAGGAGAGCAGCAGGCTGGACAAGGCCATACAACAAGGTAGCTGTAATTAATAAATTAATTTCTTTAGTAACTGTTTCCAGAGATTAAGCAATGGTGAAGCCCTTAAGAGAGGCAATCTACACTAATTGATAGATATCAAATTGTAAAAGAACTCCTTCTCTGTTTTTTTTAATTGGGTGGCCACTGAGTATTCATTGCTTTAAGTAAGCAATTTAAAAACAAATCTTTAAAGATTAAAATTACAGCAAAAAGTGGTATTGATGATTATATTGCATAAAAGTGTTTTATTGAGTAATATTTTCTTTTCAGGTGTAAAAACTTAGATTCTAAGTGAACAAAGAAAGCTTCTTAGAGGCAGAATAATAATAAGGGTAAAAGATTTCAATCAACAGGAGATTACAAGAAATATATTTAATGGAAATGAAAGACAAGCTGAATTATGTAAAGCCAGTTTCTAGAAAGTAGGAAGTATTATTTAAGAAAAATCTGTTTGTAAGATGTAAACAGTAATCATACTTAAGATATTATTTATAAATTATAATAAATGTGGGGAGGGATAATATCAAAACATATAAAAACAAGGTAAGGGCAGATGGGAGCTGGAAATTGAAACAGATGTAATATTGCTTACCCGTTGTTCTTTGCCAGCCCTAAGAAGGTTTGGATCACAAGTGGCAGTTCAGATTTAACAATAAACAAGTAACTAGACATTGCTGTGAAAAGGAAAAAAAAGAAACCTGTCAGGATTTCCTGTGTTTAGCTGGTGGGGAGGAGAAAGGTGGGGCAAGGTGTATTCCACCATACCATAATGTAAGTGCATCATGAGATACTGGCAAAATCGAAGCCCCAAATCAATGAAAAGTCAGGGTTTGGCACCATGCAGCTTCCTCACCCCCGCTTCTTCACAGCTAACATGTCTTCAGGTAACAGAAATAGGATAAATTTTGCAACAGAGGCAAATGGATGCAAATATATTTATTGCATAATGTGTACAGGACACTGAATTCCATGCTTATTTTAGTGCAGAATTTGAGTCGCCACGGAGGGGTTTATTTAACCTCAAAGCACATACTGTCCTGTCCATTTTCCTCCATTGAGCTGGCAGGAGACAACCTATGAGCATGAACAAGTTCTTACCTCCTATGTTGTGTATTGAGATTATCACAGCAGCAACCACTTTGCCACCATGGCCAAATGCCCGGAGTCCCAGCTGTTCGTAAGCTCTAATTCCTAGGTAAGAGAGAGAGTTAGAGACAGAGACAGAAAGAGGAAGAGAGAGAGATGTACTGTGGGATTCAGAGCTTTAAAAATATTTAAAAAGCAAGTGACCAGGATAGCACTGTAATTATCATCCGTAACTCCTGCTTGATAGCACCACTGCTCCAGCCATTTGCATGACTACAAATGAATCTTCTCCCATTTTAGACATCACCACACTCTCCATGCCAGCTGTTTTAGAAGAAAGCATTGCCCAACCTAATAGAAAGTATGCGACTCTATGGTAATAATGGTGAATAAAGGGCTAACTGTGCTCTTCAGCCATGAAGGTCCAAGCAAGAATGCTAGTCGGCATCTTCCTGAATGCCCCTCAGTAAATTTAAAAACCAGGGTTCTGGCAGTATGGGAAATTGAACATCTTGTGTGAAAGGTGTTCTATATATTTTCTTGTATAAAAGATGGTTTCCATGTAATAGTGTCACCCAATTAATCTTGGAAGTGTAGTTTGATGAACATGCCAAGAACTGTCATCTCCCCTCATAGCACAACTGTTCCCAAGGTGGAGGTGACAGGATACACTCCACCAGTTTATGTATATAGATACTCTCTCAAGAGCTTTTCACAAATTTTCCGTTTGTTATACTTTTTTTAACAATAAACTTCACAGTAGTAATTTTACAACAGTAATCTCTTTTAAATGTGTTTTATGTTTATTTATAGCTGCCCCTGAAGAAGGGATTACATACTTCTTAGAAATGTATTTGACAGTTGAATATACACAGACACACAAAGAATTTTGTTTCCCAGTTGGCTTAGTTTGTTTTGTTTCCAGTGCCTTTCCCCCATTTCCCCCCTCTGTTTGTTCTGTTTCTGTGATTCTGTTTGTTTTATGGACACTCACTCATAAATAAAGTTTGGCAGTTTTTGGCATTGGTTCAAACCCCAGTACAACCTATTTAGCTTAGTATTGCCATTGATACAGGATCACAATAAATATTTTTGTAAACACACTACCAACAGCAAAATCTATTTCAAAACACTCTTGAGTTTTGTTAAAAATTTCCTCAGAGCAATAAGACTCTTTAAATTTGAGACACCACATCCAGAACGATCTTGAACTTTTTGTACCCAGCTTCTGGCATCCAAACTGTAGAAAATACTTACCCACAACACCAGCACATTTCAGCAGCAAATGAATGGAATAGGAAGAAAGCAACGCAATGCAGATCAAGAGCACCCTATAAGAGAAGGACAACAACACAGGTCAGCCACAAACTCTTCATGAAAGGGCATAGATTCTAGAATTTCCTAAGTCTCAACTTGAAAACAAACCTGCACGTAACTCCCATACAGGGCTGGCATAGCATCACAGAATCATTGAGTTGGAAGAGACCTTACAATCAAAGCACCCCTGATAGATGTCCATCCAGCCTGTTTAAAGACCTCCAAAGAAGGAGAATCCACAGTGGAATCTCAGTTCCTGGAGCTTGCATCCATTACTCCACATCCTATTCTCTGGAGCAGCAGAAAGCTTGCCCCATCTGCAATATGACACACCTTCAAACACTTATACAGGGCTATCACATCACCTCTTAACCTTTTCTTCTCCAGGCTAAACATACCCAGCTCCTTAAGTCTCTCCTCATAGGGCATGGTTTCCAGACCCTTCACCATTTTAGTCACCCTCCTTTAGATACACTCCAGCTTCTCAACATCACAACATTCAAGTCGTTTCCAACTTATGGCAACCCTAAGGTGACCCAGTCATGGAGTTTCCTTGGCAAGATTAGCTCAGAGAAGATTTGTCATTGCCTTCCCCTGGGGCTGAGAATGTGTGACTCACTCAAAGTCACTCAGTGGTTTTCATGGCTGAGATAGAATTCGCACCCTGGTCTTCAGTTGTAGTCCAACACCCAAACCACTGGTGGTGCAGTGGTTAAATGCCTGTTCTGCAGCCACTCACTCATAACCACACATTTGTGAGTTCCATACCAGCATTCTGTTGTTTTATACCCTTACACCTGAATAAGGGGAAGGTCAATGCCAAAGTTTGTTTTCCCTTCTTTCCTCCACAGTGACCAAAGCCCCACTCCCACACTTACTGCAGAGTTGCTGCAGCCTCATCCTACAACCATTCTGTGCCTGGCAAAGATGTTTATGTGTGCGCACACATGCGCACATGTGACAGACACATCTGGTGGTGTCCCTGTAGCCATATGCGGAATGACTACATCATCTGCTGAGACCTCTGGAAGACCCTAGCTGACCTCAGAAGATTATGTATTAATTTTACATCTGGCTATAGGAACAAAGCCAGATACATCTTCAGATTTCTCCCTGCTCTTCACCAGGGATGGAGGGCCACCAGGAGGACAGTTTGCTCTATAATAAGTCTGCAGGTCAATGAATGGCCCGTTGTAGCTTACATTTGCAGAGCCATACAGGATAACAGCAAGCAGTGGAAGCTAGTGGCTTCCATATCAGTACCAATGCCACTCTATATATTACTTTGAACTTTAAAGGAGGTATCCAAGGTTCTGAACCTATTCTCAAAACTCCATGGTTAAGAAAACATTGCCTGATCCCAACCCCCAACCACCCAGCACACTCTCCACTTCCAGTTATTCAAAGTGGTGGCTGCAATAGGGTGCCAAAGCCATCCAAAAGACCAGAAAACATCTGTCGGAGCCCGCTTGGCTCAGGAGCGTGACTGCCCACCCCAGCTTCAGCATGTCATTATATTCATCTTGCAAGAAAATTTTCAATTTTTGTTCCTTGTCACTGTGTGATATGGGAGAGACACTCACACAAAGAGGACGATGCCTGTGTTCCTCATGGCGTAGGCCAGGCCCAGGATGCCACTACCCATGATGGCGTTGCTTAGATTAAAAATTGACATCCCAAATGAAGTCTTTCCCTCAAACTACAAGCCAAAGCAGAAGGGGGGGGGGGGGGACAAACAAACAGAAGCCAGGTCAGAAGAAGTGGTTAGAGATTTTTGTTCTTGTGTGGAGAAACTGCAGAATATTACCAGTAACATGTATTCAAGAATATTTTTATACTATTTTTCAATTTAAAATCTCAAAGTGGTTTACTATAGAAACAAGTACAATCAAACCAAAACAGGTTGAGTCTCCCTTATTAAAAAAAATAGTATTTTGGCTTTTTGGGGTTTTGGAATACCTGTATTTGCATATATGTGCCTAATGAGATATCTTGGAGGTGGGACCTAAGTCTAAACAGGTTATATATATATCTTATGCATGTAGCCTGAAGGTCAGGCATACATAATATTTTTAATAATGTTGTGCATTAAACAAAGTGTACACTAAAACATCAGAAAACAAAGGTGTCACAATCTCAGCCACCCATGAAAAAAAGTTTTGGTTTACAGAGTATTTCAGAACTTCAAATAAAAGAGACTCAACCTGTAGCTAACAACACATCCTTTAAAAACAGGAATTAACACTATCAGTGCTACAAAGAAATGAATAATAAAGCAAGTTACATGTCTGGGAACCAGTAGCAAAAATGACACAATGTTTAGGCTGGCAGGATCAGAGGTGTCTGTGTGTGAAGGAGGGGGTTACAGTTTTCACAGGTGGAAAGACTTTGGAGGGCAAGTAGTAGCAAAAATAAATAAAAACAGCATTTAGACAAGGAAGGTGGAAACGTTGATCTTCCAAGTGCTTAGACTACATCTCCAATAATTCCTTACCACTGGCCATGATGGATGAGGCTGAGGGAGCTGCAGGTCAAAACATCTGGAATACCAAACCTTCCCAACATTTGACTGAGACTGTGAGGAGTTGGGGACTTTTCATGGGTGCTCTGCTCAGGCCTGAGGGCATCTGAAACAAGGTGGTACACACTAGTGGAAGAATTTTGACAGCTCAGATATGGAGGGATGGAAGATTGGAAGAAGGACTGGATGGTGACGAAGATATATTCTCAAACCACCTCGGGCCCTCTTTTGGGGAAAAATCAGAATATAATTGATTGACTTACTGATGTATCTGAACAACCTATAAACCTTAGGTTTCCACAGGAGGCAGCCATGGCATTTAAAAGTGAAGTCACAGTACTATAAATGAATAATGTGAAAGGATCCTGTGTGAACGTTCTGATTGTGTATTTCAGTTCTTAAGCCCCAAAGATCCTATGAAATGGTCAAAGGGCTGGCAGAAGCGAGATGGAAGAGGGCAAAGGTGCAATGGCTGTGATATCATTTGGTCTTTCTGCCAACCCCATAAGATTCTAGAGAGTGCAAATCCTAAATATGGTCAGGAAAAGGTTAGTGAACCATTATGCATCAGAGGTCAAAGAAACAGATCTCCTGCTTTCGCCTCTCCAGAGCCAGAGAGTGAGGATTCTCATATTCTACCCAGGGTGAAGTGGGGATATTTGGCCGTGGCCCCAATCACCTACGTCAGTGAACTGGCTCAGTTTCTTGCTGTCAATGTGGGGCAGGAACTCCTCTCGCTCAGGCAAAACATGGTCTTCCTCCTCCTCGTAGCTGAAATGGAAGGAGACACAGAGTGAGTATGCTGGACCAAGCCCCACCGATATGGCTGTTCATATCCAGCATCAGCGACAAAAATTCCCACACCCAAAAAGCAACCAAGCAAGAGCTCTGTTAAGTAACAAAATGGCATTCATTTTGTTATCAATTCAGGTGCCTTGTTCCAAACACAGAATTTGAATTTTGGGAGAAATGGAAGGGAAAGTGGAAGAGGAGAGGAGACAAAGGAAGAGTTATAGAGATGTATGCACAAATGGCACAGGACAGGCAACTGTGACAACCACAGAAAACCAAATGCCTGGATAATATAATTGATATCACAAGAGAGATTCTATCTCCACAACTACAAAAGTAAACAGGCACAAGGATGAACAAAATGAAACCTACAGGACAGGTAGAAAGAGGAATTTCAAAAGCAACTTCCCAAATATTTCAGCATAATTTGGCAATCTGGACATTCCTGAAATGTTTCTGAAACACCTGCATGATGGCTCTGAATGCATTTATTAAAGTGGTCAATGCACTTCTAAAACTGCCTGCAATGTAAACACAAAGAGGGCAATGGCTGCAACAATTCTGACTTATCATTAGAGAACACACACTTGTACGCACTGCTTGATTAGCTCCCCTTGACTCCTTCCAGCCATGGGAGTGGTTTCACTAATAGGGAAGCAAGTTTCCCTTTATGTCTAAAACCCAGGTTCCTAGCTTATTACTTTCCTAACAAGCCACAGTTGAAGTCAGTTTCCTAATCTGTTTAGGTGATCAGCAAGCCAGGGTTTGACTTTGGACATAACTTGAAGCATTTATGGTCTTGTTAGAATCTAATTAGCTAGACCCTTTCACTGGTGAAAAAAGCCAAAGAGATAGATGGTCAAGCAATGTGCGTAAAAAGGCAAAATTCTCAGCAACTTTGGCTGATTGTTTTATCTAAGCCAGGGGCCCATTCATATTTCACAATTATTGCGCAATGATTCCACTTTAACTGCCATGGCAACATCCTAAGGAATGCTGGGATTTGAAGTGGACTGAGGGGCATTTATAATCCACAGCCAGGAAGTTGCCTCTGACCAAACTAGTACAGGTACAAATATTTGTACTTGCTCAAACTACAAACCCCAGGATTCCATAGGGGTCAGCCACGGCAGTTAACATGGCATCATTGTGCAATTATTGTGCAATGTGGATGGGCACCTAGCCAATGGCTCAGATTCTAAGTTACTCTTCTATTTGTGCATGGAGGGCAGTAACCCCATAAAACCCCCCTCTCTCTGTAGTTTCCTGTACTATAGGCCATACCATTCCCAGAATTCCCCCAGTGCAAGCAGCAGATTTTCAGGGGTCACAAGTGGGGCTGTGGAGGGAAGAAGGATGCAGCAGAGACTGGTCACTGAACCATAGGCCATTTATGGAAGACAAGTTAGAAGCCACTGGGTTTGTGACAGCGGTTGGAAAAAGCCCCAGATTGTTGTTGTCGTTATTGTTGATTTTTTTTATATAATAAATAAATAAACCCTGGTGTGTGTTATTTGTTACTGTTGTTATTTAAACTTTTTTTCTCCCATTAATGTTAGGGCTACATAGAACTAAATCTGAAAAGTAAGTAACAAAATGCAATTCAGATGTTATGGCCACTAGATTAAATAATCATTGTTCTTTTAAAAAGTTCTTTTAAAGAAAGTTGTTTTGGCTGAACTTATGTTGGTTGAATTTATATCCTGCACAATGAAGGATTTGTTTCTGAACAGCATTTCTTGCACCATAAAATAAAGGAATTAAAAAGAAACAACTGATTCTGGATACAGGTTTAACAATGAACACCTGCCAATAAACTGTTAAAGTTACAACCTTTAAATTCAGTCACTGTTGTTAGAATATTAGAGTTGGAAACAGTGATAATAGCCACTTTTTTTTAAAAAAAAAAATATTTATTTATTTTAAAAAACAGGACTTTGGTGTTTTGCTTTGTTTTTTAAGTTATTTTATTTAAAGCAACCTGGTTTAAACCAAATGACTCTTTTTTGAGAAAACCAACCCTGCTCAACATTTCACATAGAAGCAGGGGGCAATTCTTAGAAATAGCTTTGTAACCTGAACAACCAGATTTCCACAATCAAAGTACAGTCAGCCATCCATATCTACGAATTTTTTATCCATGGATTCAAGCATCCACGGCTTGAAAAATAGCAAAATAAGTATAAATTCCAAATAGCAAGCCTTTATTTTGCCATTTTATCATACAAGGAACACCATTTCACTTTGCTATTTCACTCTGCCATTGTATTTAATCCACAGGTTTTTGAGCATTCACAGATTTTGTGTCCACAGGGGTCTTGGAACCAAATCCCATCGGATAAGAACGTTCCACTGTACATAAGAGCAGCCTTTTGCTTGAAACAAGGGGAAAAAAATCCCTGCCATCCAGCACTCTGTCTCCAACAGCAGCCATTCAGGAATGCTTTGGCTCAGGAGCAAACCAGAGAGGGAACTTTCTTTCCCAGCCCAACCTACACAGGATCCACCCTCTGGAAATCAACAAACACAGTTGATTGGTCCCAGCCTACAGTGTGTTAACATGGCACCCTGAGCCAACCAGCTGCACTAGTACAAGAGGAACAGGACTAGCCCTCTTTCCTATTTTAGCTATTGCTGTCTATTAACTTATCTCCCACAAATGAGTGCAATCACAGGGAAGGAGGGAATCTTAGCTAGTGGCTATCGAGCATATCATGTGCCAATGCGTTCCACCAGAGCAGGGGAAAATGTTCCTCTTTCTATACTTTTTATTAATCTCTAGATCTAGCCTTTTAAACTGCACAACTGAATGTGATGCGAAGTTCACTGCCATCAGGCGGGTGGATTGCTAAGGACAGAAGTGAGACTGTCATCTCCCAAAACTTGTTCTTGATGACACTGAAATGCCATCAGAAGCTCTTTCAAAATCTCAAGGCAGACAGAGAAGATAAGTTTCCTCGAGCTCCCCATTTTGATGTTCCTTTAGTACTTAATTAAAAAAATGAAAATATGCTATTCAGTTAAGGCAATAAAGAAAATCTGCCATGAATTTTTAGACTCCATCAGTAACTGGAGGCTTTGCAACTTGGATGTAACTGTGCTGTTTGGTTATACAAAATGGTGTTTTCTCAGAAAGAAACCAAATAATGGCTTTTAACAATGTTTCATAGTTTGTTACATTGTTCATTACTTTTTTTTTATAAGAGAAATTCCATTTTAAAAAGAATATGGCTTTTTAGAAATATTCTCCAAACTCTCTCAAAGAAAGAATTACTCAGGAGTAAAAATCATGTGTCATATTCATTTTAAAATGTAATGCTATTAAGAGTTGTTACATTATGTTCTTAAAGGAACATCACTGTGCCTTGCTGCCCCTGTGTAATGTTGTTACTCTACCTTCCTGGACAGAGATGGGGAAAAAAAAACATTTTGAAGTATCCCAGTAGGTATAATAATAAATATTTAAAATTGAAGTTGGTTGGGAAAGCTTGTGGTTCTTCCTGGAATAAAGCAGCTTCTAAGATTTTTGTGGGTGTTGCTTGTTGCTACTAGCAAATGCATTTGCTTCTTACCTCTTCAAACGGTATCACTGTAAGTATGTATCTGATTACAAAAGGTACAATCTCTACCCATTGCTCTCTCCTATCAAGGAAACTAATCCTATAATAGGGTGTCCTGAAGACTAATCTATTAGTTACACTGCCTTTCCTCCAATAAGCTCAAGATGCCAAACATGACTCTCTACCTTCCCATTTTGTCTTCACAACAACCCTATCAAGTAGGTCAGGCTGAAAAAGCCTACACTGACCTGAGCTCATCCAATGCATCTCAAAATTCAGTGGAGACTTGAACTTCCAAGTCCTGTCCCTTGGGTGGGTGGAGAAAGGGAGAACAGTATGCCCTAGAATCTGCCTACATTAATTTCCTGATTCCCACCATTTTGTCCCACCCACCTCAATTGGATAAGGTCTTTCTCCCATGCTGGTCCTCCTTGCCCTTCCTTTCCATCACAGCCAGCTCAAAAGACTCACCCATCCTCCAGGACAGCAGTTTTGTCGCTATCAGGTATGGTCCCATTCAGCCTCTCAGTACCCATGTCTTCTCCCATCTTCTGAAGCTCCATCCTGAAGGTGCAGATAATCCTCAATTTGTGCAGATGCGTTTGTGCGTAGTGTTGTCTGGGTGTGGAACTGACTGGGGTAAATCACCAAGAGGAACTGGAACAGGACCAGGAGAAGCAGCAACAGTAATGCGCCTGGATCAGAAGTACACCTAGAGACACCGAGGAAGAAAATAATTCAGTAAGCCCATGTGCCGTACCATTTGCAGAGGTCTGTCAGAAGGGTTGGGACAGGGTGGTTGTTGGAATCAAGATACCTAAATATTCTCTTCCCAGCTACAAAATGGGTGTGGATGGGTGGTGGGGTGGGGGGTGGGGGATACTGCCAGGAAATGCATTGCCCCTTCTCACTGCATTTACTGCACGCCAAGAAACATACAGCAATTCCAACCCCACGCCTGGGGGAGAGTCTGTCCCAACAAGAGGTGGGTGAGGAAGGATGTAACCCAGTTCCCCCTCCCACCCACACCTTCAGGCACAAGCTGGCAGGCTGCCCTGTCTAGCGTTTCCACACATCCTCATTCTTTGGTGTATCTGAGACAGAGGTGCCAAACTGTCAAACTCTTCTTTTTTTAACCTTACATTTGTATCAGTTCCATTACTGGCTTTTATGTTTTTAAAGCTGAACAAAAGTGTGTAATCATTTTATACCCATTTCTTTAAACTAACGTACATTTTTTTCACCTCATACAATTAAATTCTACATAATTTTCAGCAATGTACTGGGTTCACTTTTGTGCACTTTCCCTTATATTTGTTGTTGTTGTTGCCTTCAAGTCATTTCCCACTTATGGAGACTCAGAGGTGAACCTATCACGGCAGAATTTGTTCAGGGTGGGTTTATCACTGCCTTCTTCTGAGGCTATGCAAAGAGATCTTGTAGCCCCTTTGAGACTAACCAACTTCTTACTTTCAGTCTCAAAGGGGCTTTGGAGGTCTTTAAACTGTCTGGATGGCCATCTGTCAAGGATGCTTTGATTGTGAGTTCCTGCATGGCAGGGTGTTGGATTGGATGGCCCTTGTGGGCTCTTCCAGCTCTATGGTTTTATGATAACACTAAAATAAGAGGAAATATGGGGCAAACAGGATCAGCAAGGAAAAACTGGAGGTCAAGAAAGGATGCACAACCATGAGTTAGGATTTCCCACTTTCAACATCTGAAGGTGAAGCAGATGAGTAGCTTGGAGTGGCTCATCTTTGCTTTGCTGTTTTTAATACAATGTCAGAGAAAACCGATCAGCATGGGACTGCAATGACCGGACACCGCGGCCCTAGACCACCAACAAGAAGTAGGTTTTTTCTGTTCCTTTTGCAGCTGGATTAAGCAGATGACATCAAACTACTAGCAGAAGACAAAAAAGACTATCAGTAATAGACTAGGAATGGAAAGGGAAGCTATGAAAGAACTAAACAAGATTCTAAAGTGCAAAGATATGACATAAACACCAAAGACAGGATCTTCCAAGCCATGGTATTCCCAGTTGCCATGTATGGATGTGAGAGTTAAACAGTGAAGAAAGCAGATAGAAAGAAAATCAACACATTTGAAATGTGGTACTAGAGAAGAGTGCTATGGGTGGCTAAAAAAAAGGCAACCAAATGGGTCCTAGAACACATCAAGCCTGAACTCTCCTCAGAAGCCAAGATGACTAAACTGAGGCTGTCATACTTTGGCCACATCATGGGAAGGTATGAATCATTGGAAAAGACCATAATGCTAGGAAACGTAGAGAGCAATACAAAGAGAGGGAAGCTGCATGTCAGGTGGTTAGCTTAAAGCAGGGAGAGGTCATGGGCCTGAAGCTGCAGGAGCAGAGCAGAGCGGTTCAGGATAAGAGATATGGAGATGTCTCTTCCGCAGGGTTACCATGAGTCCAGGTCAACTCAAAGGCAGTTAACAACAAAACTATTTTATGGTTTTAGTTTTTCTCAGAGTTTAATTTTTTTTAAAAAAAATGTATGCAATGAATTTTTATCTGTGCTTGCTCTAACTGCCGTAAGCCATCTTGGGTCCCAAAAATGGGGAGATATGAGATATAAATAAATATTATAATAATTACATGAAGGAGATTATGAGAAATTATGAGATAGCAATAGAGAGAAGCAAGAGGTTGGGTCCTTCATCTCTTCTTTCCCTCAGTGTACTTTTTCCTTCCCTCCCATTCCTCCCTCTGACTCTCACACAAGTTCAAGGTTGGCAGTCACAGATCTAAGCCCTTAAAAATTGCAGTACTCAATGAGAACATGACCTTAACACTGACTTACATCACTTAGTACCAGGCAACAGACTGATGTTATCCATAGGTTTTGGTAGAACTGGTGAAGATCAAAGTCATTGTTGATCTAAGCTAAGCATTTAGGCTGGGCCTGGTATTGCCACCTGTCTTAGAAAAACAAGAAAAGCAGGCGGGGCCCTGAGAAAACGCTCGGGGCCATTTTGTCTAGGATACTTCTGTGAAAACAGTAGGAAGCTGGTCTGTCTTGCAGGTCTCAGGCTTGCTCATGCCATCCTTGTGTCATCATCACCACCAACAAGTACAGATGAGTATAAAAGGGAACAAGTATGGGCCAAATGTATGTATGAGATGGAATTATCTTTTCTGGACCACTTGCCTGGTCAGCAAGGCTGCATACCAGCAAATTGCATACCAGCCAATTTATTTTTATTTTATTTCAATGCCGGCTTTCTCTCAGAGTGACATCTGAGGCTTACAGTATAAGTTAAAATAAAATAGAGCTAAAACAATGTGAGAACCAGTGTGGTGTAGTAGTATGAGGGCTGGACTATAACTCTGGAGACCAAGGTTTGAATCCCTGCTCAGCCATGGAAACTCACTGGCTGACCCTGACCATGTCATACTCTCTCAGTTTCAGAGGAAGGCAATGGCTAGCCCCCTCTGAACAAGTCTTGCCATGAAAATACCACAGAGCCAGCATAAGTCAGAAATGACTTGAAGGCACACAACAACAAAACAATGTGAAGTGCAAAAGTCTAGAAAACTAACAAGCAATCAAAGTTTAAAAAAATTAAAACACTTTTAAAGCATTTAAAATATAACACAACATAAAGTACATCACACTTCATTAAAACCTTTTCTGTAACTGTCAATTAACAACTAAAAAAGTATTTTGCCTGTCAGAGGAAAGAGAAGGCCAACCAAGCCTCCTGTGGGAAGGAATTCTGTTGTGTGGGAGCAAGCACTGAGAAGCCTTTTTCCATGCCTTCACCAGATGTGAATGCAACAGTGGTGGGGCAAGACAAACCAGTGGGTCTGGTCAGAGTCCTCCTTACACATTTGTCCCCTCACACAAACACTACATCCTTGCTAGCCCACACCCCTCCCCAACCAATCCATGCACACCAGCTGAAAAGGAGGGCTGGGTACCACATTCATCTCCATTTTGGCAGGATGGACAGGAAGCGTCACACTTCCTCACCCAATGCATCACAAAGATCAGCTCCTTTCCTTACTCTGGAACAAGAAAGAAATATTATCATCAGTTGATAATGGGAGATAAGAGCTTCCCACACTTCAGCAGGCAGGGAGATGGGACCTGGGGAAGAAGCTGGGGGGGGGGGCAAGATTGGAGAAGTCTCCTGGGCCATATTTGGCCCATCAACCAGAGATTCCTTACATGAAGGACTTCAGTGGTAGAAAACTGGCCTCTGGTCCCACCAAAGCTGTCCAAACTCCTTGGCTAGAAGATCTAATAATTTGCTACAATATCCTAGCACAGCCTATTTGTGGTCCACAGACCGGTGCTCATGTACAAGCTATTAGCTGCCAGTCCCTAGACAACTTCCAGACAAAAAGAAATACTGGACACAAATATGGTGCCAATGGACAGAAATATGGTACCGATGGACAGAAATATGGTACCATGGCACATTTGCAGGGGGAAGGGGTGAACTCTCAGCCCCACTACTTTTACAGGCAGAAATTCAATAAGCAAAGCATCACCCATCACTGTACTTGAGGTGGTCACTGAAATGTATGTCTTGCGGTCCAATTGTTAAAGATCCAGGAGCGCCCTGAGCCAAGGAAAACATGAAAGAAAGATGGACCAGCATTGTCTGAGGCTTCAAAATCTTTACAGGACTGCCAACTTCTTTTACTCACACAGCACCTATGCTTTTAACTTGCACAACGAATAAAAATTCAAAGGAACAATCAAGCTGCTGGGGGCAGATAATAACAACGGCAATGCCACAGTCCCCCTCTGAGACAAATTACATTGCAAATTCATCTGCAAATTACAATTCAACACATTGTTGGATTTTTATCGTGACTGTTTTTATACATTGAAATAACTACTGGGGGGGGGGGTAGCACCTTCATTCCCTGCACAAGTCCCAAGGAAGTCCCAACCCATTTGCTATTTGTATTGGGAGGAAAGCCATTAATATTAATCGGACCTCCTCTGTTTCTAGAAAACCTAACTACTCCAGTTCTGGCACCTATCGTAGGAGGCCCTGGAACCAAGGAACTCCAGGGTTAATCCTGCAGCCTTCACCTGGGAAAAAATCTGGAGGCTGGGTGGGGCAGGAAAAATGGGAAAAGAGATGTCTGGTTGGTGCCTTGATCTTTAACCGCATCCTTTGCTCAAAGACATGTTCCCACAGAAGGTGCAGAAGAACACCTGCCAGGGCCAGTCTGGTTTCTAGCCTGGCTCTGATAGGAGAATGGGGCCCAACAGGCTTGGGGAAGGTAAGCTGGTAAGCCAGGATTTATTAGTTTCTGTTTTCAGCTCGGAAAGGTGGGGTACATTTGGCCCTCCAGATGTTTTGGCCTGCAGCTCCCATCAGCACAGCCAATGGTAAGGGGTGGTAGGAGTTGTGCTCCAAAACATCTGGAGGACTAAATGTCTTTCCACCCTGTGCCACAGGAGTATGGCAGGTGGTTAAATCTGCGATGTTATGGTCATTATTTATGGAAATTTACTTTGCAAGACATTAAAACTCTTCTCCCTTTCTTCTACCTGTTGTTTTCCTAGTTCTGCCTTGTCATCTGTAACTCTGGCTACTCTTCCTGAAACACACCTGGATGGGTGTTATCTTATCTAGGGTGTGTTTCCAGGAGCTGGGCAAAAGGTGATGCTAGCTTCCTATTGCTGCAACTGTACTCAGACTGGGAAGCTGCCCACAAGCCCACAGGAACCCTGTTCCCAGGGCACTCCTAGAAAAGAAGTTTGGCTGGGAACGGACAAGACCCAAGAGTTTGAACTCCTAGCTTCTCTTTTCCCCAGAAGCCATTTGCTGCACCCAGGCCCTGCAGTGTCTCTTTATACAATGAAAGACATGGCCCAGGGTAAAGCATGCCTGGTTGTCATGCTCCATGACCATCTGGTCAATGGTCCATTTGAAACACAGGCAGTAGGGGCTTCCATGTCAGTCGGACAGGTGGGACATCCACTCCATGATTTAGTTGGATGAGATAAAAAGAAAGGATGAAGAATTAATGAGGTCTCCATCAAAGACAACTATTACAAGTCAAATTAATATCTTACGGAGGCAGTTATCTATGCTGGCTGAGAGAATTGTAAAGAAAGGTTAATAATGTAAAACAAAAACAAAACAACCCTGAATTTGCAGATAACTGGGAAGGTGATTAGCATATAAACTGAGGAAAGAAAAAGAAAGAAATACTAAAGCTAACAGAAGGAAATACTGTAGTAACAGGCAATGCAAATATACAAAAGGTGTTTCATCAATATTATTGCTCTTTATAAAAAAGCCATGAAATTTCCTTGGAGAAAGAAGATTAATACCAAGGTAGGAACAACCTATCAAAAATTATAGAACATCTGAGCGGTTGTCCATATGGGCAAAAACCCATGTTCCCCCCAGCCTCAAGTTCAGACGACACAGGCCAAAATCCCGGGACCAGGAATAGGCCTGATCCTGCCAGACCAGAAACTGCACCAATTCGGGGGTAAACAATCTTTACCCTGGGTGAATTTATCCCCTGGTTTGCCATGGCATTTCCTGGAAGCTCCACAGAAAACCCCAATTGTTTATATACTCTCCATCTCCCATGCTCCTTACCTTGACGTGCCATCACTGGTACTGAGAAACTCTCGTCTGATGTGGAAACGAGGCACCTGACCATGTGGGTGCGGCCAGGTGCCCCCTTTCAGCATCAAATGCAGTGACAGGGGGCTCCTCAGAACCAGAAATGGCTCAGCAAGATAGGAAGCGCATAACAGTAGCAGGACCTGGGTTTGCATGGCGATGGGTGTGTAAACCGAGCCAGGTGAGCACCAGGGCCAGAATAGCAGAGGCTCAACCTGGGCTATACTGGCCCATCTGCTCAGCCTCAAAGACAGATTATGAATGGTCCTATAACAGTCAAGGAGGTTTGTGATATTATTAAAAAGACTAAAACACGACAGACACCTAGGCGGGATTGTTTGTTGGCTGTTATTATAAATATTTTGAGAAGGATTTTTTAAATTCCTTTTGCAACAAACAAATACTATTTTACAGAATAGTAAGATCCCTGACACTTTGAAAAGGGTAATATAGCATTAATACCTAAAAAGGATCAAGACTTGTCGTTAACAAAAAATATCATTATTGAATAATGACTATACATATTATACAGTGATTTTATATGTGAAGTCTAAGGCTTTCATAGCTGGCATCCATAGTTTTTTGTGGTTTTTTCGGGCTATGTGGCCATGTTCTATAAGAGTTTATTCCTGACATTTCACCAGCATCTGTGACTGGCCTCATTCTCTGAAACATCAGGAATAAACTCTTCTAGAACATGGCCACATAGCCCGAAAAATCCACAAAAACTATAGTGATTTTATAGCTGGAAGACTGAAAATAATTTTGCAGGACTTTATCTATGGGGAACAATGTGGCTTTTTACTTTAAAAAGAAATTATATTAGAAATATGCTGGATATTTTGGAATATCTAGAATGAAAAGCAAGATGCATTGATTTTCTTAGATGCAGAAAAGGAGTTTGGTAACTTGAACTGAACTTTCCTGATTAGAGTGCTAGAAGATATGAATTTTGGAGTTAATTTTATTAAATGGGTTAAATTGAACTGTACTTCACAGAAAGTACAAATACTTGTTAATGGAGAATTTACAAAACCTTGTGAGAATTTAAAAAGGAATAAGGCAGGGATGTCCGCTATCTCCATTTTTGTTTATTTTGGTTCTCAAAGTATTAAATAGATAAAAGACAAGAATCTCAGGAATAAAAATTTAAAAAGAAATGTATAAGGTAAGGGCATGTGCTAGTGATTTGATGATAATTGCAAAAATCCTTTGGAAGGTATAGAAATGTCAATAGAAAAATTAAAAACTGTTGGTGTCTTGGTAGCTTTTAATATAAATAATCAAAAGATGAAGGTGTTAATGAAAAATATGAATGGAGAGAATCAAATTAAGGTAATGGACAAAACTGGTTTTAAAATTGAGAAGAAAGTTAAATATTAGCATTACCATGAATATGAATTTTATGCTGTTTCAAAATAATTATGTGAAGAAATGGAATTAAATTAAGAAGAATATGGGAGAACATAGGAGAAGTTAAATTTGTTACTGTTGTGAAGAATTTCAGTAATAAAAATAATTGTATTGTCTAGAATGATGTTTTTATTTCAGACAATACCTGTTTTAATAACTTAATTGATGGCAGGTTTGGATGGCAAGGAGAAAAAAACCAAGTGTTAAATATAAATTATTACAAGATGCAGAGGAGAGAGCAGGACTAGGCTTATTGAATTTGAAACTGGATTTGAAACTAGCAGCCTGCTGCTAGGCTTGGATAAAAGAGTGGGTAATGCTGAGAAATAAAAGATTATTAGAGTTAAAGGTGCACAACCTGAGGTTTGACTGGCATGGGTATTTATGGTATGATAAAGTCAACATCAATGCAGATTTTAAAAATCATTATGTGAAATGTGCCTAAGAATATGGAATAAACTCAGGTTGTGTCTGAAAATGTGTTTATGGGTCTCAGCACAAGAAGCTTTTTATAGAAAAGAAACAAAAGTGTTTTTAAAAGTATGTCTAATGTACCAAGACTACCTGGAGAAGTTTCAAGGGGAATATAGAATTAAATAAGCGATATTTGGTTTTATGTGGTGGACATGTGAAAAAGCTTTTAAAAACTGATTTAGATATACACATTGATGCAGAGGATCTTAAATATCGATATACAATTAAAACTGGAACTTTTTGTGCTGGGACTGATGGATGTACAGCTGACAAAGCGTTATTGAAGATTACTTCAATATATGACCAAGGCAGCAAGACTACTGTATGCACAAAGGTAGAAGAATTCAACGCTACCCATATGAAGGGAAGATTGTTGAAATTGACAGATTCAGCAAAAATGGTCAAATTATCTGATTTGATCAGAGAAAGGTCATTACTGACATTTTTAAAGGATTTATAGACTTTTTGCAGAAAAAAATATGTGATCTCTTTTGATTTTGATGATTAGTAAAGATTGAAAGAGGAGAATATGCTATCACATGTTACAGAGAGAGAGAGAGGTATGATTAACTATATATATATAAAAAAGCTGAAAGGAAGATTGGAAGTCACTTCTTTCTCTTTTTTTTTCTTTTTCTATTTCTTTTCTCTTTTTAATTTTTGTAATTTTAAATACATTTTAAAACTTTTAATATTTTCTTTAAAAGGAATTATCTGAACCTCATCACAAACAAAAGGCCAATCCTTTCTCAACAGCCAGAAATACTGCAATGGAGGCATGCCTGTGTCATTCACACCTGACAGCATCACCGTGTACACTATGTACTGAAATATTCACCCAAAAAGTACAAAAAAGAAAGGGTGACTCAACACCTGTCTCTCATCATACCCCACTACAGAGTAGGGTTGCCACCTTTAAAGGAAAACCAAACAAATCAAATGTGCTCCTGTATCATTTATGACTTAATCTGCAGGTATGGGCTGGTGCTTACTGCTTATTCCTCTATGTGGGAAGCTTTTTCCTCTCATGGAAACCCTTCCAGGGAGGAGCATGCCAGTCTTGCATTGAACAGGATCCAAAAATGGGAAGGATCAAAGCCACACACCCATTTACACTTCCCACCTGTCCACTCTATTCTCTCTTCTCTTGTCCCAGCCTCTTTGCCTCCTTCATTACCAATTTTCTTCCTCCTACTGTACCACTTTTTCTCCTTCTTTCTCTGCCTCATCTCTGCTTACCCAGAGAGGCGGGATATAAATATTTATATTATTATTATTATTAGAGAAGTGAGAAATTGAGGGGTTGGCTTCATGGTATGGAGAGTGGGTAGAGAATGCTTCCTTCCTCAGTAGGAAACTCCTCACCTGAACAAAACAGTCTTATTTAAAACCTCCACTGATACGAGTATTTCACAGAGGGGCATCATGGTATACAGGAACCAATGTGGCAGACTAGTGTGTTGATCATTTAAGACTATGGAAGAACAGAATTCAAATCCACAGTAGGCCATGGAAACCCACCAGATGACCTTGGGCAAGTCACACTCTCTAGACCTCGGAGGAAGGGAGTGGTAAGCCCTCTCAATACACCAGCGTTAACAAATAATGAAATCTGCATTCATAACACTTACTGCAGAAGAACAATTTTCCATTATGTACACACACACACAGTTCTAGAATGATATAGAACGGGGATGTTCCTACTATAGGTTTTTAGTTTGGTATAGCGAAAACTCATTCATTCCGTTGTTGTTGTTTTTTAGTGCATCCACACCATCCACACCTTGTATTTTCCCTCTTGTTCTTCCACTTTTTGAGTCTATTTTTGTTCAGAAGAACAAGGTAGCTGTGAGCAACTCTTCCACAAATGTCAATGCCTTTTTACTTTTCTCTTCTCCTCCTGTATGATTTTTAACACCTTTGCCTGACGAAGAAAGCCAGTGACACTTCAAAATCTTTCATGTTTTTTTTTTTTTTTTTTTTTGCATTTTGGTTGACCAATAAAGGCACTGCACATTTTGTGGATTTTATTGTGTTTTTCCACTTGTAATCTAACTTGGAAGAGCAATGATTGGGTAGCACTAGAAGACCACCTATCTAGAAGCAACCTTTGATGCAGCCATTGATAACAAAATACAGCTCATATATCTCTCGGCAACAGTCACTTCTAGGATATTTTGAGCCATTCCAGTAACTATTATCTCAAAAGCAAATACAGTAAGGTTGGAAAGGCTTCAGAAAATTGGAAGCCAAAATTAAACACACGAGTAAGCATTTTCCCCTTTAAGGAAAAACAAACAGCAGCACAATTCTTTAAGCCTAGGAAGAAGTCTGGTTGTAGGTCAGCCTCCAGCAAGGAAAGGCCTTTAAAAGCTGTGTGAATTCCAGCAATGTAACAGCGGCAGTTTTCTTCTTTAATACCTTTCTAAACTGCCCGTCACCAGTGTTAAAAAGACACAGGAGCCTTGTGCAGGAGAAAAAAGGTGAAAATCAAGCTAAAATTTGAGACTGTAAACTCATGCAGTGTATGTGAGATTAGATGAATCATTTCCCCCTTTTTATATACACAGATACACCACAGCTTGGAAAAATTATATTTCTACACTGGCACAAAAATCTGGCGGCTATGCTGGTGGGAGGATTCTGGGAATTGTCACACGCAGAGAGAGGGAGAGAAAGGGAAAACTTTTCCAAATTCTGACACACATATGCATTGGGAGGTTGCCACACACTTAGATGTGAACTCTCAGAGACAGAGAGAGACTTATGCTGGAATGGAAGTCCACGTCACGCTGCAACCTTGCCCGGCCTGAATATTTGCTTTGTGTGTTTATCCAGCCACGTGGACCAGTCTACAAACTTCACACATCTTCAGTCTGAGCGGCCTGCGTCTCTGAGCACGGCAAGCGTGGGAGCAGGGACTGAGAAAAACAGCACCCTTCTAGTTTAAGAAAACAAAGCCCCTATGTCCCATCCTGTCTGAAAATACTAGCGGAATATTACACTCAAAACTACAGGAAGCCAGACAAGAGCCATGGAGGCTGTAACTGAATACTCATTTACCATCCCAAAGAATGCAATGGTACTTCCTTTGAACAGGCACATATACAATAGGTAGCCTAAAAACTAAGGTCCCTTTCACACTATGTAGCTATACTGCTATGATTCCGCTTTAACTACCATGGCTGAATCCTATGGAATTCTGGGATCTCAAGTTTGGTGAGGTGCTAGAACTCTAGCTAAGAATTCTACATGTTTGTGTATGTGCCTTTAAGGTGCCTGGCCCTATGAATTTCATAGGGTTTTCTCAGTAAAGAATACTCAGAGGCAGTTTTGCAAGTTCCTTCCTCTAAAATATAAGGCCATCACAATTAAAGTGGACTTATAACAGTAGAACTGTATGGTATGAGAGAGACCTAAGCTTGAGCTCTCCCTGTCCTCTATTAATGCTTTCTTCTTACCTAAATGCAACATCTACTATTCAACATCTATTATAAGGAGTACAATGAGCCCTCCACATCTGTTTGGGTTAGGAAAACAGGACCGCCATGAAAGTGGAAACCCCGGAAATAAAAAAACACTAATTTTTTTTCACCAGAGAGAACACCTCTCTAGGAAATCTATACGTCCTTCAGTGCTGGAAGTTGACCACAGAATAGTACCAGAGAGCATACAAATGCCTAGAGAAGCATTCTCTCTAGGAATCTCTAGGTTCTCGAGTACAATCTCTGGCAGAGGTTGGCCACAAAGTCATGCTGGAAGACCTAGAGATTCCTAGAGATAACATAATAAGCATATCCACAAATGAGCAAATCTGGAAAAGTCAAAGCTGCAAATGAGGAGGGCTAACTGTACTAAACTCCATAAAAGTGATGGGGGGGGGGGGGAAATCAGCTTGGTCTCTTGCACAATTTGACTCACAAACACATGCGTACATATCAAGAAGCAAGGGCAGTTGTGATTGGTGACTCCGGTGTCAGTCTAGACTGGATTTTAAATGCACTTTCCCAGGTGCTCAACGTGCCACTGAGAAAAGGGCATGACAACCATTTCTAAAATTATGAACAGTATGATGAAAAGAGCAAGTATAGGGGCTTTCTAGATTGGCAGGAAAGTGTGACATGAAGTTGCCTTTTCCTTAATGCTTAGCAGCTGCACCACAGCCTTTAGATGGAGCTGCGCTGTTCCACAGTTTTTAAAAAAGAAGCTGGGAAAACCAGCACCTTTTTAAAGGCGCTTCTTCTCCCCCAAAACGCAAAAAAAGCATTTTCATGGCACACTTTCCCTTTTTCTCATCTAAAGGCTAGAGTTTCATGCAGCCATGAACACACTTCTTTTTGCCAATCTAGAAAGCCCCACAGTATGGCTTCTGTCAAATTACAAAACCCCTCACAAAGGTCTGCCAGAATAAAAATGGTTTTTACCTGCTTGCAGAAAGATAATAAGGAGGATTACTCTATAGAAAGGGAGATCCAAAGCCTAGGAGTAGCCACTGAGAAGGCATATACACACATTTATTCTTAATGAAACTGCTTAGAAAAACAAAAGATGGTAGGCATCGACTTAAAAGAATAATATTCCCTCTTCACTCTGTATGCTATGATGTATTAGCTTTATCTACAAGGAAAAGTATATTCTTTCAGATTCTGAAAAAGTTATTTTTTTTTCTATTTATAAAAATCTGTATAAACATGAGGACCAGAAACTTGCATTATTTCAAGTGAAAGCCAACACTTGTCAGACAACTTTTTTTTCAAATCTTTTGAACAAAATAGGTCTAAGCACTGTGAATAAATCTTGGCAATTTCAGGCTTTAAAGCTGCTTTAGAATTTGAACTAGAACCTGAGAGAGAATTCACAATCTCTCTAACATGATAGCCACCATTTGTACTGAACCTACTCCCCTTCCCACAACAAAGCATGCTTACTACTTTTAAAGTAGGGCGGCAACAGCCGAAATTCCATTTTGATTGCATTTATTCAATAATTTCACATAAACAATTTGTGTTCAACTAAAAACTTCACAATGGGTGCCCTTTCAGTGATAGTAAAGGAAGTTACCACCGAGCTTAGTAAACAATAGCTTTTCAACTCATTGTTACAGGGAATGTCCACTATTTAATGTATATTTTTCATTCCCTGTTACAAAAACATACACGTAACCAAGAAAACAGCCACAGAGGAAGAAAAAAAAAACCACCCCAAATATTTCTAGCTCCTCTAAATAAAACTTGCCCACAAAGATTCTTCGTCATGGAATGAAATCTTATCAATGCTTTTACTCAGAGGTACACTCTCTCAGCCTCTCTTGCCAAGAAAATCCTGTGATAAGTTTGCCTTAGGGTTCACTTCATAAGGTCCTATACATTTTCTCCTTCCCTTGAAACATTGGTTTTATGTTTTAAAGTTGTATCATTTGAAATGTGTTCTGGAGGAGAGTGCTATAAAAGATGAATAAATAGATCTGAGACCAAATCATACCTGTACTCTCCCTGGAAGCCAAGATGACTAAACTGAGGCTGTCATACTTTGGACATATGATCTGACAGCTCTTACTTGAAAAGATGGTGATGCAGATGAAAATGGAAGGCAGCAGGAAAAGAGGGAGACCATACTATAGCTGGGTTGACTTAATCACAGAAGCTATGGCGCTGAATTTGAAAGACTTAAGCAGGGCAGTTGATGACTACGCTTCCTGAAGGTCTTTCATTCAGAGGGTCACCATAAGTCAAAGTCAACTTGATGGCAAATAAGAACAACAGTAACAACAACAAATCCCAATGAAGATTATCACATGGAGAAAAATGACAGGAGAGAAGTGGGATACTCCCATCCTTATGAGATTAGACAAAGATTATTATATGACACCCCACAACGTTGCACTCATCCTGTCCTTCTCCCGTCAGTTGAGTGGAATGGGCCTGTCACTTTTCATTAATGGGAAACTACCGTTAATGAAAAGTGACAGGACTATTCCACATCACTGACGGCAGAAGGATAGGATAAACGCAACATCACAGCACGTCATGTGATAATCACCGTGCGATAAGGACAGCAGCATCCCACTTTTCTCCTGTCCTTTTTCTCTGTGTGACTGATAATCTCGACTGTGTTTGACAGGAAAACGTGCAGAAGTTTAGAGTTTCGGGCTTCAGTCAGCTAAACCTACTGACAAAGGTGTGCAGCCCTAAGAAACACTTGAATTCTGTATTGAAGGCCAATCCCAGAGCTTTATAAATCAAGAAATATTTGATTAATGGCAAGGTGAACTCCCTGGCTTACCTATAAGCATCCAGGGATCTCAAAATGGGAGAGAGGGCAAAGCTGTGACTCAGGGAGACAACAAACTCTGGACCTTCTCCCTGCCACATATTTGTGAGCCTCATTTTCAGGGCAGGAAATGAGTGGTTCTCTAGTCACTGCTAAACTGCAAGTCACAACAGCCCAGCCAATACTGAAGAATGCTAGTTTAGCAACCATCTATAGGGGGACCCAATTTCAGCTCTGCTCCTAAATGTCATATACAGAACATGGCCCCCCATCCCACACCTCTCAGTTTAGCCCTGCTATTTATCATTATGCAAAGAGATCTTGCAGCACCTTTGGGGTTGAGAAAAAGAAGTTGTAGCATAAGCTTTTGTAGACTTAGAAACATCCGAGGAAGTAGACTAAGTCTACGAAAGCTTACGTTACAACTTCTTTCCCTCAATCCCAAAGGTACTACAAGATTTCTTTGGATACTGATATTCCTTACAAACACAGCTATTATTAAATGTTATGGTAGCACTTTCACAGCCACTGATGGGGAATTTTTACTTGTGGAATATTTTGCCTCATGCATCAAGTTCACTTAGCTGGTTCTGCCCTGTAGTATCATTCTAACTGAATCAATACAGTTTGCCTACATGGTGATTCTCTAAGGTTCAAAGTCAATATAACAGGGATGTGATTCTTTGCTAATTTTCTTCTTGAACTGAGCAACAAGCAATTTAGCAATTTTCTTCCCATGTGAGAAAGTCTTTGAAAACTGTGCAGTTGTTTTACTTGCTGTGAAAAATTTGTATAGAGTATGTCCTGACCTACTACTGGCCTTATCACATAGACGAATCCCATGCAGAAACAGGATTTTAAAAGTAGAAAAAAACCATAAATGTGGGATGTTTTTCTAGTGCATTTGCATCAGAGCAATATTGCAAAAATAAAGTGAACAGAAAGTCCACAAAAATGACACCTTTTTACTTTTTCTGTTGACTTTTCATTCGCTTTATTTTCACGCTATTGTTCTTTGGAAGAAACGTCATCTGAAAAACATCCCGCATTTGAGGTTTTTTTCTACTTTTAAATCCTGTTTCTGCCTGGGATTTGTCTAGTGTGATAAGGTCCAATGAATTCTCATCTATAAGTAGTTCATGAGTCTTGTTGTCAGTGTTTCTCAACACTTAGGAAACAGATTTTTTTCAACCATTTTCCAAATATTTTTGAATTAGTTGGGACTAATCAATAGGATTCAAGGATATGAAGATATGCACCTTGATAGGTAGTGGGAAATGGTGGGGAACATTCATGTGCTGCTCTGTCTCAGGCAGCAAAACTTCCTGGGATAGTCTTTCCCCTTCCCAATTTCCCTCCGCCTAAGCTGTTGTGTACATTATAGAAGAAAGTTTTTCCTTAATTATCTGACAACCATGTGATCGAATAATGTTCAATAAGTTTCTGTGTTGACAAGACAGTTCCAAAATGTCCTAAATTAATTTGGAAAGCTGTGTGGCTAAACAAGGTTTTCTGTGGCTAGGAGTAAGATCTCAGTGCCTTCCTGAAGACAGCAAAAGTAGAATAGATTATGCCCCTGCAAGATAAGACGAGAGGCTGTATTAGATAGAAAGCCTTCTTAGCTGTCCTCTGTACCAACAACACCAAAGCAGTCAAGTGTCTTCCTTAAAGTTAATGGGTTTCTGCTGGTCAGGCTTATTCT
This sequence comes from Urosaurus nigricauda, assembly GCA_034509955.1. Taxonomy (NCBI): domain Eukaryota; kingdom Metazoa; phylum Chordata; class Lepidosauria; order Squamata; family Phrynosomatidae; genus Urosaurus; species Urosaurus nigricauda. The sequence continues at coordinate 148,527,807 of JAOEGL010000002.1, read as the reverse complement.
TCCCCCCCCCCCCCCACACACACACACACATACTTATTTTAATGACATTCTAAAATATCAATGATAGTAATTTAATTTCGGCTTTTCATGTTGGCTTTAGTCCTATGAGGTTCCTTTTGGCTCTGAAATGTACTTAGGCTCCATGATTGTGTGGCCTATATTAGGGCAACCGCTAAAGCTAACCAATGAACCAAAATGGATATACCTGTATATATATTATGAATATCTTGTTAAAACCGTATTTAGCTATCACAATACAAATTACTCTGCCACAAACTTCAGTGGACTTGTGTGCCTCTGTATGCATGCATATTCCCCTATGTGCAGTGTTTTCTGGTGACTCTGATGTTGTGGGTGATGAATCTAATCCAGATCCATCTTTAAAAGTTCTACCTGAAGTGCTATCCATAAAATAGATCTCCACTGCTACCCATCTCCACTGTATGTATGTATAGACAGACAGGTATTAATTCACATGCTATGTGCATGCACACACATACAAACATCTACATAGACAGAGGGAAAACGTGAGTGAGATACAGAAAGAGAGAGAGAGGATACAGAAAGAGAGAGGGAGGTATCATTTTTGGGGAGGTATCATTTTTGGCCATTACAAAGTAATGGCCGCAAGGAAGAAGCAGCCAAAAACTCTTCTATTGTCACTATTTGTTGTTTGTATAGTGATGATAAAATTAAACTTAGAGAGGGCTATTTACAAAATTCTACAGCTTCCTCTGTCAAACAAACATCTTCCCTGGACATTTATCAGATTACCCACAGCTCCTCTATGTTAAAAAAAAAAAAAAAGTAATCTGGGTCCCCAAATATGCTACCCATTTTATAAGGTGGCCAATTTTGTTATGGCAGTTTTTAATGCATATTTGTCCAAACACACAAACACAGCACAGAACACATAAGAGAGGGAAGAGATTTAGCAGTGTTGTCAAATACTGGCAGCAGCTGCATAGGATCCAAGACCAGCATCTTCCCCCAAGCCCTGCTGTCCAAAGGCCGTTCCCAACATACAGGGCCTACTTACTTCCTCCACGTCCTCAGAGAGAAAACACTAGCGTGAGCCAGGCACCAACAGCACAAAGACAGCTGGAGTTATTCTTGTCGTGAATCGGCCAGCCCTGGAAGTGTTGAAATTGCTTCCAGCTGTATCCCATATAAAGCCCATGCCATGCTTCCGTTCCTCCCAACGCAGAGACACACATAATTGTGGGCCAATACATATTGTGCATATAAGCTGTCCCTGACCTTTACTTGGAGACACTGGGGGAGACCAGGGGGAGTGAAGTGAACGAGGAGAGGATGTGTACTGGGCACAGTCACTACCTTTCTCTCTAAAATGGCAGGGAAATGGAGGACCTCAGTCCCAGTGGTGTGGACAGGCTCTGTTTTCACTGGCACACATATATCCAGTATTAACTGCTGCTCCCCAACTTTCTTTCCTAGGAAAAGTTTTCTTGTTTCCATACTAAAACCACGGTGGTCTCTATTTGTTGGGAGCCAGTGTGCTGTAGTAGTTTAAGAGTGCTGGACTAACACTCCAGGAGACCTAGGTTCAAATCCTCACTCAGTCATGGAAAACCAATTAGGCAAGCAACACTCTTTCAACTTCTGAGGAAAGTACAGTCGGCCCGCCGTATCCACAGATTCCTTATCAATGGCTTCAACCATCCACTTATATATCTATATACCTATATACATTTAGAAAAGAAAATCTTGATTTTTCCATTTTATACAAGGGACACCCTTTTACTACATCACTATAGTTCGTGGTACTTGAGCATCCACGGATTTTGGTATCCAATAGAGTCCTGGAAGCAAACCCCAGCAAATACCAAGAGCCCACTGTAATAGCAAACCTTCTCTGGATAAATCTGGTGAGGGAAACTCTAGGGTGGTTATAGTCAGTCATTTTGAAAACACATACTAACAAGAACACAGTGTGTTCCTCCCAGCCTTGGGAAAGACAGCAAATGGCAAAAAGCAGGAGGTGAAAAGAGGCACTGATTTATGACTGAAATACATCTACCTCCTGAGATTCGGGGAAGTGACCGATAGAAATATCCCTCACTACCATGTGGCTTCCAAAATGACCCTGGCTTGGATGAGGCAGACTGGAATGGGGTCCATGGGGGGGGGGGGGATTGCTGAATCTGATCCAGATGCAGATCAACAAGGTTTAAAAATCTAAAGACTGAGCAACATGCAGTGGCAATAAGGAAAGAATGCTTCTAAGCCTTCACAGCACATCAGACCTCTTTTATATATGCATGGGTACATCATTTGATGGCAGCAGCCACCGGTATTGCCTTGGACCAAAGATCTAACGTCATAGCTGCAACATCTCTATTGTCTCACACATATTGCTTCTAAAGAGAGCCAGCCTTCACATCCAGCTGTCAGTATTGCTTACAATATTTATTAGTTACTTGTATGTTCTGCCTTACCTCCAGTGACCTTAAGGAAGAATGTATGTTTCTCCTCCTCCCCCCCCCCCCCCACTTTAAATTCATAACAACTCAATGAAATACATGAGGGTTATAGAAAGTGACTGGTCCAAAGTCACCCAGAACTTGGATTTCCTGAGTCACAGAATCATAGAGTTGGAAGACATCCCAAGGGCCTTCCAGTCCAACCCTTTGCCATGCGGGAACTCACAATCAAAGCACCCCCACAGATGGCCATCCAGCCTCTGTTTAAAGAGGCATTCTCTGAAGATGCCAGACACAGATGCAGGCGAAACATAAGGAACAGACTCTTCTTGAACATGGCCACATAGCCCAAAAAACTCTGTTTTAAAAACCTCCAAAGAGGAGATTCTACCACACTGAAAAGCAATATATTCCACTGTGGAACACAGCTTACTGTCAGGAAGTTCTTCCTAATGTTGAGCTGGAATCTCTCTTCCCGTAATTTGAATTCATTGCTCTAGGTCCTATTCTCTGGAGTAGCAGAAAACAAGCTTACTGCATCCTCAACAGGACATCCCTTCAAATATTTAAACATGGTTATCATGTCACCTCTTAACCTTCTCTTCTCCAGGCAAACATACCCAGATCCCTAAAGCTTTCCTCATAGGGCACAATTTCCAGACCCACAGTCCAACACACTGGTTTGCACATGGGGATTTACAAGACTAAACAAAGATGTGATAAAAGGAAGAAACATAGATGAAGAAAATCACATACATCTTTCACCATTTGGGAAAGCATCTCTTCTGAAATGTGCTAAGCATATAATCAAGTTTGACACTTTAGCTCACACATTTGCCCAAACAGACAGGCCAAAATAAAGTTACTTCAAGTCACTTTGGAGGTATGCTGTTTAAATTGACACACGCATCTTAAGAGGCCAGAAGCTGTACCAAAGCAGCACTCCAGTCCCTAGGACTGGAGCGTGGCTTTGGCGTGGTATCCGGCCTCTTAGGATCCATGTATCAATTAAACAGCATACCTCCAAAGTGACCCAAAGTAGCTTTATTTTGGCCTGTCTGTTCAGGCCCACAGCAAGCTGGTATAGACTGCAGGTCAACTGGTATATTTAAGATTTTTTAAAAAACAGATGTGTCCAGTGGCATCACTAGGATGTCAAAGAAACAAAACACGGAGGAGGTTTACAATACCTAAGGGAGGTGAACCACTGGGAAAACTATAATACTATAGAGAAGAATCTACCACAGATTAACAAGAAACACATACATCTACAAGCCAGCAGTAGGTAAATCCGTTTTCTGTAGCTTTTTATAATAATCCCAAAATTATCAAAAGTGTGTCCTATAAAGCAATGTATTCTATATCTTCAAAGTAGTCCAAAAATAATAAGTGACACTTGTAGTAAAACAAGGCTTCATGCTGGTGGCAATGTCCTTTAGTCCTGGAGGAAGGACTTGACTATTGTTAAGTCGTTCTGATCAGAGTTTGTGCATGAAAGTATAATTGAAATACCAATTTGGCTTAACATGACTTGTCAATGCTGATGAAGACCTCTACAAGTTGAAACGGCCTCACAATTCTCCAGAGGTAAACGTCTAGGACATTGTCCTCCAGGACTATATATATATATTTAATAGTTTACCTTGATTTTGCCATTTTATATAAGGGACACCATTTTAATATAGTATGCCATTGTATTTAATGGGACATGAGCATCCACAGCTTTGGGTATCCACTGGGGTCCTGGAACCAAACTCCAGAGAATACCAAGGGCCCACTGTAAATATGGTATGGGATTAATTTGCAAATCTGATTGCTATGGGACTTCTCTCTGATTAAACCCCCTTGTGGGATGGAAAACAATAATAGAAAATACACATTCTCCTTACCATCCAGGTTGACACTGAGTCAGACTACTGGTCCATCCAACTTAATATTGTTGAAAATGACCAGCAGTGGCTTTCAACATCTTCAGGCAGGATTCTTTCCCAGTCCTATCTTGTCATGATGGGGATTGCAACTGGGACCTAATCCACACAAAACACATGTTCGGTGACTAAGCTTGAGCTCCCTCCCTACAAGTCACCACAGGTAGAAAAATGCATGTTTCATGTGTGTGAAACAGGAACTCTTTCATGCAAGTCCTGAAATCCTGGCACCCCTCAGCTGGGAATCAGGAAACAGAATGAAAGGATCTATATTTGAAAATAAATAAGCTCCCTTTCTGAAGATGCAGGCAGGATCAGAAGGACATGGAGCAAGGGGTGGGGGAAAAATGCAAGCAAGACCTAGGTGCTGATATTTGGAGTGGACAGAGCAGAGTGATAAACAGTCTTAGCCCTGCAAAAAGCGTTTCTGTTGGAGAAACAGGGTATTTGTTGTATATTTAGGGAGTGAAAGGAAAAACTGATTCACACCATTTCACACCCCAGTTTAGCTTAATTATCTACTTCATGGCTTTTTGTGGCATGGAAAGACATTAAAAATTGTTGCCAGAGTAGAGAAGGACAGATCCCTAAAACAACAAGTAAAGGGTACAGGAAACACAAACCATCCAAACCATCCTGAGGGGTAACATATCCAATGGCAGCAGATCTGGATTTGGAAAGGACTCTGCCTCTACCCAGTCATCCTAGAAGGGAGACTCAGGTTTGCCCCATAAATTTTGCTGCCTGAGGTGTCAAATAAACCTGCTGAAGTCTGATGGGAGCATTTAATGAAAGTTGTTAGTTGGCATGGGGCCCCGAATCCCAAATCCTTCTGCTGTTGCTTAATCCACTGGTACAACTACCAATCCTGTTTAGATAAAGCACTACTTCAGTTCAAACACACATTCCTAGAAACAAATTAGAAGACAGTTAAAAGAATTGAGGTGGAAAGAGAGAATCCTCCCCTCCTTCCAACCTTCCCCCCACCCCGCCATTTACAATATCAAAAGGGAGGTGTATTGAGTGTGTGAATAGTTATTAAACTGCACAGACGATTGAAAGCAAAAGAAGATACACCACTAAGGATGTACTGTATATACAGGATCACAAAATAAAGATTAGAACTACCATCTGATACATTTCAACCAGCCTGTTGCTCTTACAATCATAAAGGGTAACTACCTGCAAGTCTAGAAATATCTAGAGGACCATACAGTCTGCAATCCTGCTACAAAAATCACACACACTTGTACTTGTGTATTTACTAATTAGTACAGATTAACCACCACTTGCTAGTTCTATACTCACACTCGATAACCCAGATTTGAATCAACATTCAGAAACTGCCCAAAATATTTGGGGTCTCTGGCAGAAAGTACATGATATAGCTGCCAAAACAACTGACACTGGCTGCCCTTTTTCCACTATCCTGACATCTGCGGAGGACATTTTACTTTGCCATAACTGTGCACTGAATTAAAATGTCCCTTTTTTCCATAGCACTCGAAATACCCAGATTGTATGATAAGGTATCTGAAGGTTGTTAAAGGTTAATTAATGAGTTCTGATCTGTGGCAACTGATAAAATGGGCTGCTTACACTAAAGCCTACACTAGAAATTTCTTCTTCCCACTTTGTTGCAAAGGCGCTACTGGATTCCTTTGTTTTTTCATGCTTTCATATAGCTATCTCTTTGAAGATTTATGAATTCTGAATAGCCTTGTATGCAATGAACCTACTTAACAGGTGGAAGCATCTCCCACCCACTACCGTCTATAGAAGAATTACTTTTTACAAGTTGAGAAATTAAAGAGAGACCCCCAAACAACCCTGAATGGGCTGCATAGCGGAGTGGTTTGAATACCGGACTGGGACTCTGGGAGACCAAGGCTTGACTCTCCACTCAGGCATGTTGACTCTGGGCAGCAAGTCACACTCTCTCATCGTCAAAGGAAGGCCATGGCAAAACCCCTCTGAACAAATCTTGCCAAGAAAACCCCATGATAAGGTCACAGCACAAGCCAGAAAATACTTGAAGGCACACAAGCAACAACAGTAACCAAAATCACCTCCATGAGAATGAGTTACTTTTAATGCTCTTTAGACACACTTCTGTTCTGCTCTGCAATTACATGATCCAGCAAACAATGCACTCCTTGTACATCCCACGATTTCTTTCTCGCTGCATTTTGCCTATAGGTCCTCTCAGTAATGCAATTTGACACTGCTTTAACTGCCATGGCGCCCTCCTACAGCATCCTGGGATTTGTAGTCTGGTGGGGAGGCACCAGCCCACTTTGGTAGAGAAGACCTTCTCAAACTACAAATCCGGGGATTCCATAGGCTGGAGTTACAGCACTTAAAGCGGTGTCAAAATGCATTTATATTATAGTGTGATGCACTCTAAGTTAAGTAACAGGCTAAGTATGAATTTTCCCCAAAAAATGCCTGGTGCTGCCTGCCAACTCACTGTCTCATGCGCTTGAATGCCGCTCTTACTGAGCATGAGGTCCTCTCTTTTGGAAAACACAAATGCCGGTACAGTACTACTACTAAGACAACCAGTGTGGTGTAGTGGTTTGAGTGGTGGACTGTGACTCTGGAGACCAGGGTTCAAATCCCTGTTCAGCCATGGAAACCCACTGGGTGACCTTGTGTGAGTCACATTCTCTCAGCCTTAGGGGAAGGCAATGGCAAACCCCCTCTGAAAAAAAAACTTTTGTCAAGCAAACCCCATGAAAGGTTCGCTTTAGGGTCGCCATAAGTCGGAAAGGGATTGAAGGCACACAACATACACAATAAAACCCAACAGAAGTGGTTGTCATTGTGGCTTCTGCTTCACCCTCTTCACAGGGGTGGCGTTTTGAGACACTCATCTTCTCCATTCTCGTGGGCAGCCCACATGGCAAGAAAGGCAGCCTGTTGCTGTGTGCCTTCAATTCGTTTCTGACTTACGGAGACCCTAAGGTGACCGTATCATGGGGGTTTTCTCGGCAAGGTTTGTTCACCTTTGCCCTCTTCTGAGCCTGAGAGAGTATGGCGGTGAATCTGGGTCTCCTGAGAACCAGCGTGGCGTTGTGCTACTTGAGCGGAGACCAAGGTTCAAATCCTGAATTGGACCCTAGGAACTTCAGGGAGTGGCCATGGTGGCAAACCCCCTCTGAAGAAACTTGACAAGAAAACCCCACAATAGGATCACCAGAAGTTGGAAAGGACTTGAACAACTCTCGCTGCCCTGGTCTAAGCTCAGTCCATTTACATGTGCTGCCGCCCCAAGACAACAAAACCAGCCACCATCCAAACTAGACGGGCCCTTTTTGCACAGTGAGGGCGACACGTGGACAGAGCCGGGATGCCTTCGCTTCCCATTCGCTTCTGTGCCCCTCTGACCACCACTGCCCTGTTTCTCCTCTGCTTAGAGCCCAAGCAAAGCCATGGAGGGGGTCCCTTTCCCACCAGGAAGGGAGGCCTTGCAAAAGGGAGCCTCCTCCTCCTCTTTTCTCAGCCCCTGACTCTCTTCTTCTTCCCAAAACAAAACTCTGCCCCTGCTCCTTCACACACAGTTCTTGCTTGGCACCTTCTTCAAGTCCTTTCTCACTCATGGCCACCCTTAAGGCGAATTTGACATAGGGTTGCCTTGGCAAGGTTTTGTTTATTTATTGTATTTTTATCCCACCTTTCTCTCAAGATGGGACCCAAGGTGGTTCACAACATATATGTGTATTTATATATATATATGTGCCTCTGTGTGTGTGTATATATGTGTGTGTGTGTGTGTGTATATGTCTGTGTGTATATATATGTGTGTGTGTCTGTGTGTGCATATATATGTGAGCCTGTCTGTCTGTGTATATGTGTGTGTATACATCTGTGTGTCTGTGTGTGAACATGTGTCTATATATATGTATGTGTGTATGTGTCTCTGTGTGTATATATATGTGTGTGTGTGTGTGTATGTCAGTATATATGTGTGTGTGTGTGTCTGTGTATATATATATGTATGTGTGCCTGTCTGTCCGTGTGTATATATGTGTGTGTGTGTGTCTGTTTGTGTGTGTGTGTGTATATATATATATATGTATGTGTGTATATGTGTGTCTGTGTGTATATGTGTGTGTGCATATATAGTGTGTGTGTCTGTGTGTACTGTATATATATATATATGCATGTGTGTGTATCTGTGTGTGTCTGTATATGTGTGTGTGTGTATAAACACATTAAATCAGCACTCTAAAAAACAATTAAAATAGTCCAGTTAAAACAGTAAAAAGTTTTTTTAAAAAAATACAACATCACAAAATTTAAAGAATACAAGGTTAAAAATAATTCCAAATCAACCCTCCATCCTGCAATAAAACCAGGCCCGCATGAAGCTATGTTCAGAGGGGGTTGGCCAGGGCCTTCCCACTGAGGCTGAGAGAGTGTGACTTGCCCAAGGTCCCATCAGTGGGGGCAACTTATGGGGCAGCTATCGTCTGCCTTCAAGTCATTTCATGGAGACCCTATCTTAGGGTTTTCTCGGCAAGTTCCTTCACAGGAGAGTTTGTCACTGTTATCCTCTGGGGCTGAGAGAGTGTGACTTTGCCCAAGCTCCCATAAACGGGTGCAAGTTATGGGTTTCTTGTTGTTGTTATTGTGTGCCTTCAAGCTGTTTCCAACTCGTGGCCACCCTATAAGGCGAACCTATCCTTTTCTGGGCAAGTTCCTCCAGAGAGGGTTTGGCCCTGAGGCTGAGAGAGTGTGACTCCTGGGACTCCAGAGGCTACACACCAAGCACTACACACCTCAATGCAACTCTGTTTCAACCCCATCTCCACCTTCTCTTGACTGGGGCAGCAGAAGAACAGCTGGTGAGGAGAAAAAAAGGAGGAGAAGAAAAGAAGCAAGAAAGCTCATGAGGGTATCTCCTGCTTCTTTTCCTTCCCCACTCCAATATGTGTGTGTGCCTCACACACACTATACACAAACACACACACACCCTTCTCAAGCATGCATGGCCCCTGGAGTTGCATGCATGCATCCATCCCAGGCTGATGCAACAGCCTGCTGCTCTTGCAAGAGAAAAAGGAAACCCCAAATCAAATGCCTTTTTTTCCCTTTCTTCTTTGGATCCAGTCTCTGATCCCCCTCCAAAAAAAGAAAAACACTCACCCAGGAGGAAAGAACTCTCTGGAGCCCCCCAGGGCCAGCAGGGTTTCAAAATAAGGGGGATGAGGATTTGCAGAAGAAGAGCATGAGTTCTTTATTCTTCTTCCACCAAAGAAGGCTGGGCGCGCGCACACACAGAAAGAAGAGAGAGAAAGGCAAAAGCAAGCAAGAGGAGGCGCGCGCTCATGGACCCTGGAAAAAGAGGGACTCAGGCGCGCGCCCCACTCAGCCAATCAGGCCCCGAGGAGGAGGCTTGGAGCCCAGCCATTGGGCAATGCACTGAAGAAGAAGAAGAACAAGACAGAGGAGGACTTACAAACTAGACACAGTTGTAGTTGCACAAAATGCACACACTTGGGAATGGGAGCAGCAGGTGCAAAGGGGGTCCACATAGGTCTCTCCCTCCCTCCTCTCTGCCTTTTCCCAACCAGGAGGGCCTTACCTATGCCTCTCTACTGCTGCAGCCTTCTTTCTTCTCCCCCCAAATGTTGTCCTGTCCTCCCCTTGTTGTACATGAGTATCCAACAGCAGCATGGAGTTGTATACTCATGTACAAGGGGACCCAAGGTGGTCCTCTCCTTCCTTTTCTAGGAGCGATTCCTCCCTCTCATTCTCAGCCGCCTTCTTTCAGTCCAGGAGGAATGCCCCCAAAATGTCCTCCCTTTGTAAGAGCATGGCTAAGGAGCACCTTCAGGGTGACCAGAAGTAGTCCTCTGCTTTGTCCAGGACTTATTCCCCCCATCTCGGCCTTCTTTCTTCAGTCCAGGAGGGATGTCCTCCATTTTGAGCATGGCTAAGCAGCATGGAATTATTAAACAGTATGGCCAGAAGAAGTAGTCCTCTTCCTTTTCCAGGACCTATTCCTCTATCTCAGCCTTTTTTCTTCTCTCCAGGAGGAATGCCCAAATGTCCTCCCTTTACTAAAGAGGCCCAAAGCCGCACTCCAGTCTTTAAGACTGGAGCATGGCTTTGGCACAGCTTATGGCCTCTTAGGACATATGCATCATTTAAATAGCATACCTCCAAAGTGACCCAAAGCAGCTTTATTTTGGCCTATCTGTTCAGGCCCATAGTCCGATGCTCAAATCACTACATCACACCGACTTCTAGTCAATTTCAATTATTTTTTATTGAGATCTACAATTGTTTTGAAGGACTTATTCAACTTTGCTTTTACCCTCCCCTGAAATACCACAATATAGGGTGGGATATAAATATCAATAGAGAGCAACTGTGGCGTAGTGGTTTGAGTGCTGTATTATGACTCTGGAGACTAGGTTTCAATTCCCAGCTCAGTTATGAAACCCACTGGGTGACTTGGGCAAATCACATGCTTTCAGCCTCATGGACAGCAATGGCAAACCTCCTCTGAACAAATCATGCCAAGAAACCCCCATTATAGTTTAGTTTTAGGGTTGCCATAAATCAGAAACTATTTGAAGGCACACAATAACAACAGCAACAAATACAGTCAGCCCTCCACATTTGCAGCTTTGATTTATACAGATTTGATTATTTGTGGATTTGTGTTATATGTTGTCTCTAGGAATCTCTAGAAAGTTTATCACATGGGAGGAATTTCTCTCCATTGCGAATGGAGCCAATTCGCAATTATGTGAATTCACTAGCGAATTTATGTGAAATCTGATTGCGTCCGGAATGCGTTCAGACTTCCCATTGCCTGAAATTGCATAAGATGCTCTAATACACAATAATGTAAAACCCATGATTGCGTTCAGAATGACTTCCCATTGCCCGAAATTGCGTGAGATACTCTCATACACAATAACGTGAAACCCCATGATTGTGTTCATATTGCCATTGGATTATACCCCCAAATTCCATTGCATGATAAACTCCTAGGTCCTCCAGTGCAAATCTGATGGAAGTTGACCATAGAGTTGCTCTGGAAGACCTAGAGATTACTAGAGAAAGCATCTCTCTGGGCATTTGTAGGTCCTCCAGCGTAATTCTGTGGTCACCCTCTGTCAGTTGTTGAGCACAGAGTTCTTCTGGAGGACCTAAGGAGTCCTAGAGTGGTGTCCTCTCAGATATAAAAATTATTGGTTTTTATTTGTTGTTTTCCTACTTTTATGGAGGTCCTGTGCCTCTAACCCCAGTGAATGCAGAGGGCCCACTATATAAAAATTTAAATAAATTAATAGAGCTTTTGTTTTGGGAGGAAAAAGTGGGTGGTGCTGGAGGCCTTTGGAGGATTGCAGGAGTCTCAGGTTCTGCACCAAACCCATCCCAAAAGCCTTCTCCCATATAGAGGGACCCTAAGGCACTGGATTATTTAAGAGGAGGAGCTGCAACAAAATGTGCCATTCAGAATTTCACCCAGTTCATCCTGTTCCAATAGCCAGCCTATATTCAACAGCTACCTTGCATGCTGCACCATAATTGGGTGCCACTTCCCTACCCCTTTTAGGATCTTTTTCCTTCTACAAACCTTGAGGCTGGCCAAGGCTGCTAAGGTTCTCCTTTTGTGAATGACGGGCGGTGCCAGTTCGGGTACATAAACAGCGGCACTCCCAGCCTGAACCCCACATGAACAACAGGAAGTAATGACAGTAGTAAAAAATAATAATAATCACAAGATGTCCATATGAAAAATTGTGTAGACTGCTGCCAACAAGTAAAGAGACCTAGGATGTACCCATTTAATTCAATTAAGAGTAAGCTCAGTGAAAGCTGGCAGTGGTTGATCACTGAGCCCATTTCCAACCTTCCAGACTATTCCCAACTTTTTCAGGAGCCAAATTATAAGTTGATCTGACACAGTCAAGAGAAGTCCTCCACCCAGCGTCGCATGATTAAACAACTACATTAAGAGTCACAGGAACAATCCTGCTGTTTCTCACTATTCATAAAGGTATCAAGATACTCAGACATCAATTTCTTAAATCAAAGGACTGTTATACAAAGGCTGTGGCCTTTCCGCTAGCAGTAAAGATCTTTTTATTTACGGAAACATTCTTTTATTAGTTATGTTGCAACAGTCAAAGCCTTTAATACAGGATGTAGTGTCATTTATTTCATTCTGTCTTAAAGTTTTTAACTTGTGTTAAAAATATCATTTCAGCCACAAGCTGAACATGAGTCAACAGTGTGATGCAGCAGCTAAAAAAGCCAATATAATATTAGGAGTGCAATGTCAATAGGAGTGCAGTGTCTTAAGGGATGTAGCAGTACCATGCTATTCTGCTTTGGTCCAACCTTACCTGAAAATTTCTGTGTCCAGTTTTGGGCACTACAATTCAAGAAAGCTGAAGCATGTCCAGAAACAGTGAATGGTTTGGAAACCATGAGCTATGAGGAAAGGCTTAGGGAGCTGGTTATGTTTAGCCTGGAGAAGAAAAGGTTAAGAAGTAGCATGATGGCCATGTTTAAATATTTGAAGGGATGTCCTATTCAGGATGGAGTACACTTGTTTTCTGCTGCTCCAGAGAATAGAACCCAGAGCAATGGATTCAAACTGCAGGAAAATAGATTCCACCTCAACATAAGGAGGAACTTCCTGACAGTAAGAGCAGCTCAACAGTGAAACACACTCCCTCGGAGTTGATGGAGGGTCCCTCTTTGGAGGCTTTGAAACAGGCTGGATGGCCATCTGTCAGGACTGCTTTCATTGTGTATTCCCGTATGGATAGCCCTTGTGGTCTCTTCCAACGCTATTGTTTTATGTCTTTTTAATGTGTGTTTTAGCATCAAAATTAGTTTAATTGTGCTTTAACTTTTGTATTAAGAACTTTAAAAACTGTGCTGAGTTGTATAGATGCTGTATACCTCCTTGAATCCCATGATGGGAGAAAGACAGGATGTTAATTACTTAATTCATTTATTCATTAAATACATTGGTTGTACTACTGGATGAGATTTTTATTGTGCAGTCACCCAGCCGCATTCACAAAATTTAGGAGAGGATCCAGAAAATATTGTCTTCCACTTGTAACCCTCCTATGATTTCCTAACCTTTGCCCCCATCTTCTGCCTTTTCACAAAATACGTATTACTAAGACAAAGCAGAATATTTGCAGTGTGTTTTCTGAATGACGACGAGGAGGAGGATGTTGTTGTACTACACCTCTAAGCATTCCTTACTATTGGTTAGCCTAGCTAGGGCTGCTGAGAGTTGCAGTTCAGTAGCATCTGGATGTTCATGAAATTTCTATCCCTGCTTTAACAGCTGTCTGCTTTTATTTTGCCATTTTATTGTGCAATTGACCTGACTCATTCACAGGATATTATGAGGAGTCCCTTGATATTATTGTCTTCCCTTTGTAACCTTCCCAAGTTTTCCCACCATTTCATCATGTGTCACTTTTCTCTCCATAATGCAGATTGTCCATAGAGGAGAGGAAGATGGAATGCCTGCGCAATACCTTTTGATTGGGAATGCCAGACTCTGTCCAGTTGGAATTGCTCCTCCACACATCTAAAAATATTAAGCTGAACTCAAAGGTGCTTTCACTGTATTATCAAAATTATTTTTCTGGAGTTTAATTTTGGTGCAAGACCTAGTAGGACCTCCCTTCCTACAAAGATGGGGGAAATCTGTGAGTACTGCTTTCTGGCACATTCAGTTTTTTAAAATGCATATTTGTGTGTGACTTTAGATCACCTGTTGCTTTATGGTGATGCCATGAATTTAATCAGTTTTCTTAGGCAAGGAATACTTGGGTGGTTTTGCCAGTTCCTTCTTCTGAAATAAAGCCTTCAGTACCTAGTATTCAAAGCCAGCGTGGCATAGTGGTTTGAGTGACTCTATGACTCTAGAGACCAGGATTCAATTCCCAGCTTGGCAATAAAACACACTGAGTGACTTTAGGCAAGTCGCATGCTCTCAGCCTCAGGGGAAGGCAATGGCAAACTTCCTCTGAACAAGTCTTGCCACCAAAACCCAATGATAGGTTCTCCTTAAGGTTGCCGTAAGTCAAAAATGACTCGAAAAAACACAGCAACAACAACAAACCTGGTATTCATTGGTGGTCTCTCATCCAAGTACTAACAGGGCTGACTCTGCTTTGCTTCCAAGGTCAGATAGGGTATTTAGACTCATCCTTATACATAGATTTTAAAGATGAGGAGCTTCTTCAGGGTGGGTGAGAGTGGCAACCCTCATGTAGCACTGGCATGGTTGAAGAGACAAGGAGTCAAAAACTACAGTTTAAGACTTAAAATGATTAATGGAAAAGTTTGTTTTAAAAGATCTGTGGTCTTGGATTTAGCTTTTTAGTGTTAAATTCCAGTTGGAAATTTATCTTGGTTAAGAATTATAAGGGCAGGTGTGTGTGTGTGTGTGTGTGTGTATATATATATATATATATATAAATGCCATGCAGAGGAGAAGCATTCCTCCAATCATGTAAGAAATGCTGTAGTTTCTCTTCATTGGACCCATGCACTCTACACAATTATTGCACTATAGTTCCACTTTAACTACCATTGCAATATCCTATGAAATCATGTGTGGGTAGTGTAGTTTGCTCAAAGGCGTCAGAGGAGCTCTTAGGCTGAGAATTATAAGTGCCTCTCTCCAAATTGCAAACCCCAGGATTCCATAGTACGTTACCATGACGGCTATAATGGAATCAAAGTGCTATAACTTTATAGTGTCAAAGAGCCCTGCTGCGACGTTTTCTCTTACACATTCCTCAACAGGCCACATGGGGAAACCTGCTCTCCAGACCTTTCCATAAGTTCGACCTGTTAGAATAGCTCCAGTTTCTAACATCCTATAAATAGGGACCAGAATATCAGGAAAGCTATGATCAGAGCCAGTGTGGCGTAATGGCTTGAATGTTGGACTACAACTCTGGAGACCTGGGTTCGATTCCCTGCTAATGCTTGAAACCCACTGGGTGACCCTGGGCAAGTAAAATCCTGTCAGCCACAGAACACACCTTGCCAAGAAAACCTCATGATAAGGTAGCCTTGGGGCCACCATAAGTCGGAAATGACTTGAAGGCACACAACAAAAGCAACATGATCAGGGGCAACCTTGCTATCAGGCAGAATAAAGCAGTCATCTCAGGCAGCAGGTGTTGGAGGAAAGATTTCTGTGCCATGGTACCAACCAAGCATGCCTCCTAAGCTACCCCCTATATGTATGTTGTGTGTCTTCCACGTTTTTTCTGACTTACGGCGACCCTAAGGTGAACCTGTCATAGGGCTTTCTGGGCAAGATTTTTTCAGAGGAGATTTGCCATTGCCTTCTCATGAGACTGAGAAAATGTTACTTGCTCAAGGTCTACCAATGGGTTTCATGGCCAAGCTGGGAATCAAATCCTGGTCTCCAGAGTCATAGTCCAACACTGAAACCACGATGCCATGCTGGCTCCACCAGTTAAAATTCCCCACATGAATACTGGGATGCATGTGGCTAAGCAACATCAGAGTGGGGTCAGGATAGCAAAAAATTACTGAGGAGATTTTGAAAGCAGCTGGAAAAGTGGGACAACAGAAGGTTAATGGTAACCTTCTTGTGCCCTGCTGCCCATCCTGCAACTGACTACACTGGCCTTCTGTCCTCAGGGCCAGGGAAGAAGGGAACCCTGCCTCGTGTTGTTTGATAGTCTGTTCTTGAAGAGGAGAATCCTCAGGCAGCAAAACGTCTTGGACTCTCCCTGGCTGCTTTAGCCCTTGTGCTGCAGAGCTTACATTCAGCCGGTTTCTGTGCTGTTTATGCAGAATGTTTATACGCATATCCAGTCAGAATCTCCTTGTCTGTATAAGGGCCTGTTTCTCAGCTTGGCTGCTGAAGCCAACCTTCAGAGAAACCCTTCCCTTGAATTTCCATATTCCTCTGGGTGCCCAGCCTTAAAACAGGCTTGTGCCTGACAATGGATATAATTATGGCCCCTCACTAATGAGGTTTAATTATAAACTGTTTGTCAAAGCAGCTTGGGATTCCAAAGGGCAACGGATTAGGAACCGAACCCATAAAGAAATCCAAAGAGATCTGAATGCCAAGAACTCTCCGGGATCCCTGGGTACTGGCTCTAGCCAATGGATGACACTGCCTCTCTGGGTCACAAAACCTGATCTCATGTGTTTCTAATTACATGGAGAGCTTGTTGGTCTATGAGAAGGCCAACTCTATCATATTTCTGCAAATGTTGCAACAGGGGGAGAGGTGGGGTTGGGACTAAAAATCCATAAACCTCATCTACTGTGAACAATGATCATGGATTATGGGAGACGCAGTCAAAACATATGGAGAGAGTACTAGGTTACTTATAGTCAGAGCTGTGTGACAACACTGTTTAAAAAAAAAAAAAAATCTGTGTCACCATGAAAGCTGGTACTGAGAAACATATGCAGTCATGTTCTCCAATTTGTGGTTGTACTTGAATGTTTTTTTTTAAAGCTATTCTACAAAATTCCTTCTGCGACAAATAAATTGGACACCATAGGGAGAGGTGAAGACTTGCCTTGATCAGAATGTGGAAAAGCTACTTTGTTGGACTACAACTCCCAGACTCCTGCAGCCAGCATGGATTCTGGGAGTTGTCGTTCAACAAAATCTCTTTCCCAATAAACAGGAACACATTCTACCACCCTCCTGATTTCTGCAATGTCAGCAGCCATTGTTCCCTACAAGTTTACTAGAATGTTAGAAGCCATAAATATTAGAAAGGTGCTCATAAATGCATAATTGTGGCTATAAATGTCAGAAAGTTATGCATAAATGCATAATTATGACCATTTCATGCCCTAACTTGGGATTTCACTTTTGACTCATATAAAGAATTCTGATCGAAAGAATGATTGGGGGAGCACCATCTCAACTCCATTTTGATCCCACATTTGATAGCTGATGTCTCAGTCACTGTCTATCACATCTGCCAACTGGCAAGGGGCAGCTATCCAGGAGAGGACAGGGCATGCTGAAAGGGCATGCTGCCACACTGTTATGAGACCATCAACTGTTAGTGATGCCATGAAGGCAGGACTTCTGGGACACGAGTTGGGATGGGGAGGTAGCAGAATGAACTGGAGTGCTCCCAAAGACAGGAGTTACCACAATTTAAATAAATAAAGTCATATATTTTACAACAACATCTAAACCTGATATTAGTGTGTGGAGTGTAAGGAGTTTATCACACGGGAGGAATTTCTCTGAATTTCGAAAGAAATGGAAGTGAGGCCAGTTCGGAATTGAATAAATTTGCTAGTTCAGCGAATTTACATGATTGCATATTGACACTGCATTGTGATCAGAACTGCCCAAAATTGTTTCCCAGTACCCGAAATTGCATGTGATAGTTTCTCACGCAATCACGCGAAACCCCATGATTGCGTTCGGAAAGACTTCCCTTTGCCCGAAAATGTGTGTGATCAGCTTTCACGCAATCACACAAAACCCCATTCAGATTGCCATTGGATTATATTTCCAATTCTCGTCATGTGATAAACTCCTAAGAGTCTAAGAGCCTTATCACAATGAGAAAAGAAATCTGGAAAAGAACAGGAGAAGTGTTTTTTTTTTTTTCCTTTGCCTCGCCGCATTACATCGTAGCACTTTCATTATCTTCCCAAAACAGATGGTCATAAAAGTGTGTCTTTTGTCACACTGGAAAAACCCATTTGGCAAAAAGCACACTTTTATGACTGTCTCCCCTGTAATGAAACCTGGCAGCTTCTTCACTGACTACTGGGATCCCACTACTGAAACACCTCCATCCAGGGCCAATTACCTTTTTATTCAGAAAAGCAGAAGAACCAACTCTGTATTTTGCTTTACTTCATTAAGGCTTACTTTTGAGGGGCCCTTTCACATTACACAGTTATAGCACTTTGAAACCACTTCAACTGCTATGGTTCCATTCCATGGAATCCTGGGACGTATAGTTTCATGTAGTATTTAGACTTGCAAAACTACACAGGATCTAATTCCACAGCAGGGGTGTAGGTACAAGAGGTCAAAAATTGGGGCCTCCCCCCATAAGAATTCTAGCCTTCAAATTTATTTTTCCTTCAGTCCCCAAACCTCTAGCAATGCAGAGCGAGCCACCAAAAACTAGAACTCTCACATATACTCTGTTCTCTTTCCCTTGGTAATTTTGCTAACTGTTGGCGGTACTTGCCAAGAGCCAGACAGATAAATTCCAATAAGCAAACCTTGATTTTGTCATTTTATATATGGGACACAATTTTACTATACCATTGTACTATTACAGTATTATTATTATTATTATTATTATTATTATTATTATTATTATTTCTAGCCCGCCCCTCTGAGCGAGCAATGGGGGCAGGGTACAGAAAAAGAGTTAAAACAACAACAGTTAAAATATCCAATCCCATCCCCACCTCCCCCCTAAAAAAGAATTAAATCAAACAACGAGTTAAAACATAGTATAAAATAAACAATATCAACAGTATCAAACTAAAAGTCCCTGAGCTATATGGGTGGGCAGAAGCTGGAAAACACTATGACCAAAGTTTGGAGCCGGGAAGTATTAAGCATTTTCCGGGAAGGCCTGCCGGAAGAGATGCGTCTTTAGGGCTTTTTTTGAAGCCATCGATGGATGGAATAAGATGCATCTCATCCGGCAGGTCTGCACCAGCCTGGTCTTCATGGGCTGTAGCAGATTCCTCCCAGAGGATTGCAGTATGCGGGGGGGGGGGGGGTTCATACGGAAAGAGGCGCTCCCTAAGATAAGATGGACCCAAGCCATGTAGGGTTTTAAAGGTCAAAACCTTGTACTGTGCCCGGAAACTAATCAGCAGCCAGTGGAGAGATTTAAGCACCGGTGTTATGTGGTCTCTCCTAGATGTTCCAGCAATAAGCCTGGCTGCCATATTTTGAACCAGTTGTAGTTTCCGGGTTAAGCACAAGGGTAGCCCCATGTAGAGCGCATTACAGTAGTCCAGACGTGAGGTTACCAGCGTGTGTACCACAGTTTCCAGATCCCTCATCTCCAGGAAAGAGCGCATCTGGCGTATCAGCCGAAGCTGATAACAGGCACTCCTGACCGTTGCGTTCACCTGACTTGTCATGTGAAGCGACGAGTCCAGGAGTACCCCCAGACTGCGAACAGAGTCCTACGAGAAGAGTGTGACTCCATCTAGGACTGGGAGTTGTATTCCCAAACCTGGTTTCGGGCATGTGACTGTAAGTACCTTTGTAGCTTCAATTTGTTTTCCCTCATCCAATCCATTACCGATGCAAGACAGTCATTGAGAGCCATTTAATGTGACTTGAGCATCCACGGATTTTGGTATCCACAGGAGGTCCTGGAACCAAACCCCAGCAGATACCAAGGGTCCACTAAAAGAAGTAACTTTTAGGTTACTTCTGGAGGGCATTCCACTTCCTAGAGACTTAAAGTTTCTTGTGTTGCTGTCATCTGTTCAAATTTAAGGCAGCTTTTGGGCAGTGGCATCACTCAAGGGAGAGGACCACACCAGGTAACATTTTAAAGTGGGGTGACACCACTGCTCCTCAAACACCTACCTTTTGGCCGAAATGGGCTGTGACATTCACCTGCTTCCCTTTAAAATGCTTCAAGAGATGGTGGGAGTGGGATGAAGCCCAGAGGGAGAAGAAAGAAGAAGCCCCAGAATTTTTTAAATTTCAAATTTCAATTTTTTTCATTTAAAATTTTTTGAAATTAAAAAAAAATCTTTTTCGATTTTCTTTAAAAACACCACAATTTAAACCAAATCTTCACTATGTGTGTGTAAATACATTTAGGTTGTGCATTATGATATTGTAATTTGAAGGCAGCTGGAGGCGGTGAGGCCAAGATGGCATCGGAGGGCGACTTGGGAAGGAAGTGGGACCGGTGCCTGGCGGACTCCGCCATGAAGCTGGGTGCTGGTTTTGGCCTGGGCATTGTCTTCTCAGTTATCTTCTTTAAAAGGAAGACCTGGCCCATTGCTTTTGGATCAGGGATGGGCTTAGGGATGGCTTATTCCAATTGCCAGCATGATTTCCAGTCCCCGTACCTCCTCCATGGAAGATTTGTCAAGGAGCAATGATGGGGCTGAACGATCCCTCTGTGGCAGAGGAACACAGGCACCTTACGTTTCGCCCTCCGGGAAGATCAAAAGGCCCTCGGCCTCATAACTACCATCTTTGAAAGCACCGGGCTCTTTATCCCTAGCCCAGTATAGGTTAATTCTAATTTATAACTCTTCTGCTTTTAATTCCATGTGCCTATATCCATATTATAATTTCATCAATTCTTCTTCTCCTTATCATATTATAGTGGTCTATGGAGCCAAGTGGAAAAAGAGAGAACGCCCAGGGAGTAGGGACTGGCTCTATAAATGGTTAGATTATATAGTGGCAGATAAGCTTACATCACTTTTAAGGGGAAGATCTTGGGAAAACCAGAAAAAAGAATGGGAGCTGTTGGTAGTTTGTTTGTTTGTTTTAAAGAAAGTGAACACTGACAAATATGTATGGAAGTTTAATATACAATTGTTTTAGAATAAATATTTGAACTATATGTAAAGGGTGAATACGATTTATATGATATAGATGAATATAGAGGTAATATGATAATATTTTAAAAACTGTTTTTAACCCACATTTTAACTAATTTTTTAAAACATAAAATTGATTTGTGTTTTACCCAATTACACAATCTTATGTTTTAATATTAGTAATCCTTAATTAGTTTTTCAACTTTTATAATCAATTTTTAGTTATATCTTTTAAAATTATTGTAAGCTGCCTTGAATCCCATTTTGGGAGAAAGACGGGATATAAATCCCTTAAATAAATTAAATAAAAGAAATTAACTTTTGTGTTGAAAGCTTGTTAATTGTATTGGTTTTTTTTAAAGGCTTGGAACCCATATTGGGAAAAAGGCAGGATTCAAATAAAATAAAATAAAATAAAGACCATGACAGGGGTGTGTGTGTCCTAGAACGAAACTCCAGTAAATACCAAAGTCCCAAAATAGTTGCATTGCTTGTTATTTTTGCTCTTTTGTGTCTTTAAGAGAGAAAAAAAGACTGAGGACAGTACAGTCTAAAACCTGGAAAATGTTGTAAAAATGCTTATAAATACCCCCAAAATAGCATTTAAAACTCACTAGGGAACATTCCATGTTACACCAGCACATTAACAGTATTTCCTACTTGTTGCATTATGTTTCAAATATAACTGCGTTGCTTCTTCATTTGATTAAAAAAAGGTGATTTGTTACACAGGCAACCTGATACTTCTGAGCGCTGCTCTGTGCTCTCTAACACGATCCAAATGCATTTAAAACAAACAGACATGTCAAGCTTGAAGGATGCTTGGAGCTAGAAGTTATTTATCCCTTATCCTAAATGTGTGGAGGGGAGGTGTAGTTAATCTGCAGAAACTGGGTGAGAAGCATTCTGTACATGGTCTTGGGAACACTTGCCCACAAGAGGCTAAATGCTGAGACAACCGTGTTAGTCTGTGGAATCAGCAAATAGAGAGATCTTGTAGCACCTTTGAGACTAACTGAAAGAAAGAAGTTGGCAGCATGAGCTTTCATAGGAGTTTATCACACAAAGGAGATTGGGAGTTTATCCCATGAATATCCCAGAAAAATCACGTAATTTTGCATGACGACTTCACACGATGTCACACAAAACCCGCCATTATAGTGGTCATGAAGAAGCATTAATGCTATTTACTTTCGGGATTTCAGCGACAATCCATTTCCGATATCATTTTATTTGCGCAATTGCGTGTGATCATCATTCATGCAATTACTCGCCATTTCCGCTTCATTTGCAGGATGCTTTAAATGCGCTTTAATCTCGCTTTAATGTCCAAATCAGCCCAAGTGTGATAAACTCCATAGACCTAAGTCTCCAAATGCATCTGAAGAAGTAGAAGTAAGTCTACAAAGGCTCATGCTGCCAACTTCTTTCTTTCAGTGGGACTCAAAGGTGTTACAAGATCTCTCTTTCATAAATCCTTATTTCAACTAAGCCCTGATGGTGCGGCAGTTAATATTTGGCAAAACCAAGGTTCCCTTCCCTTTGCAGCTGCTGCCCATGGGGCCTTTCCCAAGGAGAAGAGAAGAGAGATAATCAAATCAGCCAACCACAGGCATGTCCCTACCCTGCGGGGACTCCACTCCCACTTCCTCCTCTCCGTTGCTCCTGCTACACACGGAGCAATTTCCACACTCGAAATGCCAGGCCTCCCAGGCTGCAGTTGACAAGCTCAGAGCATCTGGTCCTTTGCTGATCAAGTCTGCCTTGCACAGTTGAGCCCTGCAGGTAACAAGGCCATGCCTGCCTTGGCATTCTGATGGGAACGTTGGCAAGTGTATATGCCCATCGTAAGAGGAGTGGGAATCAGAACGTGAAGAGATACTTTGCACCTGAAGAAGCTATACTCATTTGGCTTCATAAAGCCTTCAACCATAGCAATGTTCTTTTGATCCCAAATGGTATTTATATATTATTCATGAGAGCCAGCGTGGCACAGTGATTTGAGTTTCGGACTACGACTCTGGAAACCAGGATTTGATTCCCCACTTGGCCATGAAACCCACTGGGTAACCTTGGATAAGTCAGGGTCAGGGGGCGGCAATAGCAAACCTCTGAACAAATCTTGAAAACCCCATGATTGGGTCGTCATAAATCAAAAACAACTTGAAGGCATGCAACACACACAGACAAGAAGGGTAGTTCTTAAGAATCATTGGAACAAAGTTGAAAAATAATGTTGAAATGCCCCTGAGAATGTGCAGAGGATATTTTCTTGTCCTGAGAAACTACAGAACACTCCCACATCGTGGATCAAGATTTCCAGGTCAAGCCTAAGTTGCTTTTCCTTTGCACTGACAAATTGATTAGTGCTGTAGAAGACTATTTATATCCAGATCAATTTGTGCAAAATATTTAATCTCTGTTTAATCCATATTTATAGTACAGACATAACCATGCTAAATACAGTAGGAGAGGTTCCAGATGACTGCTGTAAAGAGAATACTGCCTTAAATATCTTTTCCCCCACTTGCCAGTACATATTTATTATTATATAATTTATCATTTATGATATATGCAGTAGTGCTAAACCTAAAAAAAACTGATGCAAAAGTTGTTGGACTAGGATTCAAATCTCCACGTGACCAGAGAAACCCACTGGGTGACCTTGGGCGAGTCACACTCTTTCAACTTCAGAGGTTGGCAATGACAAACCTCTTCTGAAGAAACTTGCTAAGAAAACCCTATGATAGGTATACCTTAGCATCGCTAAATGTTAGAAATGACTTGAAAACTTACAACAAGAACAGAGAAGAAGACCCCACCACCTCTCAAGGCAATTTGCTCCGTTGCTGAACTTCTTTCACTGTCAAGAATTTCCTTCTCATATTCAATCAAAATCCACTCTTGTGTAATTTAAACCCATTAGGTCTAATTGTTTTCTTTAAGGCAGGCAGAGAACAAGTCCGAATCCTCCTTTTTGTGCCAGCCCTTTAGATATTTAAAGAGTGTGATCATATCACATACACTTCATTCTTCTCTTCATCAAGTTGAACAAGCCCAGCTCCGTCAACTTCTCGTATATGCTTTGTTCTCCATGCCTCTGGTCGTCTGCATTGCCCTCCTGTGAACTAGCTCCAACTTGTCTATACCCTTCTTAAAATGAGGTGCAGAGAACTAAATTCTGTACTGCAGATAAAGCCTGACCAGCACAGAATGTAGGGAGACTATTACTTTCCTCAACTTGGAAACTGTGCTTCAATTAATGCAGGCTAAGATGGCATTTGCCTTCTTTGTGGCAGCATCACACTACTGGCTCATCAACATCAAATCCAAGGTCCTTTCCACAAGTACAGTTGAGCCAAATATCTCCCATCCTATACCTATGCATTTGGATTTTGTTGCCTGCATGTAGAACTTTGCATTTGTCTCTATTGAATTTTTGTCAGTTTCAGCCTAGTTTTCTGGTTTGCCAAGATATTTTTGAGTCCTGATCCTATCTTCCAGTGTGATAGATAGCCCTTCTTCCCATTTTGTATCACCTACAAATCTGATAAATCATTGATAAAAAATTATTGAAGGATGTTGGCCCCAGGACAGAACCCTGAAGTACTCCGCTTGAGACCTTCTCACAGCTACTGATGACAACTCTTTCCAACCAATTATGGACCCATCTCATCTGCAGCTAGCATGGATTGTACTGGAAATGATGACAGGAATCATACTCCCAGGCATCTGGAGAGCACTGGGTTCAAGAAAGTTGCTCTTGGCCAAAGTTAACTCAGACCAAGTTACATCAGTTTGCAGTGAATCTGCCAGAAGTCCTTATTAGTCACTCCTAGCAATGCTGGGAATGTGGGAAGAGATGGCCCACATGGCTTGTAGGAGGAAAAGAATGTGTGGACATCACACACCACTTATGTATACGTACATCTCCTCCGACAAGGCTTCACTTATATCAGGCGCAAGCAAAGTGCAGGCCACATGTAGCCCCTGAAGCAAGAAGTCTCCCTTGTGACTTCCAGCATGTCAAAATGCAATAGCAGCTGTTCTCGTGGCTCCTCAAAATGGACCCAGCCAACTTTCCCACTACCTGTCCTCATCATAGTTCTCCCAATCTGAGCAGCTCTGCTCCTCAGCGGGGTATTGAGTCCCTTCAAATCCTGCACGCTTCACTCCTTTGGGGATGGAAAGTCTCCAGGGAAAGTATTCCAACTGCTCAGTGCATATCTAGGATTCCAGGCAGATCACAAGCATCTACATGTGCTTTAAAAGCCATGGGAGGAAACAAGACACAGCAGGAGAACTCCCTCCCGCAGCTCTTTTGGGCTGCTCTTTCCTCCCGGCAGGCTGTGGGCTCCAACGTAGGTGCTTGGAGGAACAACACAGGCCCAGGAGGAACAACGCTTGGAGGAACAACACAGGCCCAGGGAAGGCTCTCCTGGGACATGTGCACTCTTAAAGAGTGAGTGGGGCAGGAGGGGCAAATCCAGTCTCTCAGCTTCCACCCTCCAGATGCGTCTCAAAGCAGCAGTAGGTGGCCAATTTCCAAAAAGAACAAGATAGGAGTTTGCCCAGAAGCCAAACCACTCTCCCTCCCTTAGATTCTTGATGTTTAAGGCTAGGCTTGGCCTAGCAGAAATAAAAAGCCTATGGGGTGTGTGTGTGTGTGTGTGTGTGTGTGTGTATAGTCAGCCCCACGTATGCTCACACCCCATTGAAAACAATGGGGAGTGTGCATATGGCACGGCATGGCATGGCACACGTGCCATTCATTTAATTGTATTGTGGCTTCAGCATAAGAGCCACGTAAGAGAAGCCTGCGTATGCCGCGGGCTGACTGTGTGTGCGTGTGCATGTGTGTGTGTGTGTGTATGCATATATATGTGTGTGTATACACACAGACACACACATGTATAAGTCTGGATATTTTAGTCCAAAAATCGATCCCAAAAACTAGAGTCGACTTATCCATGGGTCAATGTAGGCACTGTACTTTAATTCTTATTTTAAAAGGTGCCATCCCCTGGAGAAAGAAAAGAAAGTAATCTGTCCTGGAAGCACTGACCCTGCTCTGCTCTCTCATCCATCCAGACTTTAGGGTGAATGCAAACAGTTATGCCTGCTGGAAATTTATACGCTCTTTGGCATTGTTTTCCTTTATGTCATCCCTTACATCCTTTGTTATATGCCCTAAATTTTACCCTCAACTTACCCACGGGTGATATCAAACTCCATAATGTTGGCCCCCAAACCTGCCCTCGACTTATACATGAGGACAACTTATAGTTTGAGTACATATGGCATGTACAAGTGAATGTTCAGGGGTGCCCTCTTCTTTACAACCACTGTTCCCCATTCATATATGGTAGGTTTGAACCCTGGGATGAGGTTCAGTGCAGAGCTTGGAAATAATTAGCTGCTAGAAACACTTTAGTGTTGCAGGAAAGGAATTTGTTAGAACTAAAGGCATAACTATCTTATGATTCTATGATGTTTAGTTTTATTCAAAGAGGTACTATTCAAAGAGGTGTAACTACGGGGGAAGGGCAAATTTAGTGCATTGCCCACCTAAATAAGAATTCTGCTACTCCTCATGACATTTTCCTTCATTTTTAAAATTTCTAGCATGGCATAACTTAAAACTTCAGCTGAGCATGTAGAAATACAGTTTAAACATCCGAAGGAAAGAGGCAGACAAAGTGAACAAAGGAGTGCAAACACAGCTGATATATGTATTCTAGGTATAAATGATTTTTCTGCGATGCTAAAAAGTTTCCAAACTGTGAACAGTGCATGTTCTTACTTTTATTCTTCCATCTCCCTGCCTTATGCCCTACCCAGTATGCCGTTCAAAGTTTTTCTTAATTATTGATTTTAATTTTCACTTTTTTGTGCAATTCCAGAATTCTACTACTATAAATAAAGTTTTTAAAAAAATAAAGAATAGAAATAGAAAAAAACAAAATAAAGGGAATAAACCTGCTTGGAAATATTGAGGGGGAAGGAGGACAGTGAGAGAGGAAGAGACACTGAGACTTGGGTCCAAAACACACTACAGAAATGATCCAGTATGAAAGCGCTTTAACTATCCTGGCTCAATGCGAGGGAATTCTAAGAACTGTAGTTTAGTGAGACGTTTAGCTTTCTCTGGCAGAGAGCTCTGATACCACAATAAACTACAATTCCCAGGATTCCCTAGCATTAAGCCAGGGCAGTTAAAGCAGTCTCAAACTGGATTATTTCTGCAGTGTGTTTTGGACCCACATGACTGCCAATATTGCAGCTGCCCCGGCAGTGACATTTTGCACCTGGCGACTAATGCAATTACAAGCTCATTGATGGGTTTTCCTCCTCAATAAAAAGGGATGACCTAACCCCACTTGGGGGATGCAGCTGCTATGGGTCGGAGGCATTGTCAAGCGATACCTTCACCCAAAAGCCCTTTTCCCCCAGGTCTAATCCACAGTTTAAAAGCCACATGTAGCAATCTCTTCAGTCTGACTCACCTGGACAATCCTGGGAGTCTTGGTTCCTGGGGAATCCCAAGAGTTGTGGTTTGACAGTGTTGCTGAATCCACCAGTAAAAGGAGGCATTCAATTGTCCTGGGTCTCATGCTTGTCATGAGGCCTGTTGCAGCAGGAGAGAAGAGAGAGAGAGAAAGAGCATCATCACGCCCCATCCATTAAAATTAATTCCTTGCCCGCTGACAGTCACATTGTTCCACTTAGAAGTGCTGCCCAACCCTTTGACTTTCAGCCAGTGAGAGGACCACCAACAGCAATGACTTGAAGGCAGTGTTGCAATCCTGAGGCAAGGCCACCTTGTTGTTGAAGGAGAAGGGCATGCACCAGGGGCAAGAAAATTCCCCACAGACGCAAGAGCCTCTGTTGTGAGTGCCAGACAAGAGAGAGGACCATGCCCTGGAGTGGTAGACAGCCTTTCCTTAGTTTTCTGGAGCCACCTTGGATTTTTATGGACCACCGTTACCACACCTCCAGGCATGGTGGAAGTGTTGCTGACTGTTTTCAAAGCAGGGAAAGAGAGATGAACATGTAGGTTACTGCCACAGCCCTGAGGCTAAACTAAATGGGGAAAAACTAAAACAGCAGGGGTCTACAGCCAGCTCAATAGTAAAAAAAATGGCTAGGGTTACAACTTACTATGCATTTATGAATGCACAGCTTTGTTTTATCAAAGCAAAATCATGATTATTTCATGTTTATTTTAAAAAGTAACAATATGTTGTTGTTGTTTAGTTCCTTCAAGTCGTTTCCAACTTGTGAGGACCCTAAGATGAACCTATCACAGGGTTTTCTTGGCAAATTTCTTCAGACGTTGTTTGCCATTGCCATCCTTTGAGGCTGAGAGAATGTGACTCATCTGAGGTCACCCAGTGGGTTTACATGCCTGAGCAGCGATTTAGACCCTGGTCCCCAGAGTTGTAGTCAGCACTCAAACCACTATACCATGCTGGCTCTGTAACACTGTTTTAGAGACCCATATTGAAATGGTGTAGTGGTTAGACCACTACGGTGTGGTGTAGTGGTTTGAATGCTGGACTACGGACCTTATCAGACGTTGGAAATTGGAAGTATAACCTAATGGCAATCCGAATGCAATCATGGGATTTCATATTACTGCGAATTAAAGCATCTCACGCAATTTCGGGCAATGGGGGTCGTTTTTGGGTAATGGGAAGTCATTCTGAATGCATTCCGAACACAATTGGAATTCACGTAAATTCACTAAACTAGCGAATTCACGTGAATTCGAATTGGCTCCAATTGGCTCCATTCGCAATAAAGAGAAATTCCTCCTGTCAGATAAGGTCCTACGACTCTGGAGATCAGAGTTGGATTCCCACTTGGCCATAGAAACCCACTGGTTAATCTTGGGTGAATTGCACACTCTCAGTCTTAGAAAATCTTGTGATAGTGTCATCTTAGGGTCACCATGAGTTGGAAACAAATTGAAGGCACACAACAACATCATCAACAAATTGAAACGCTAACCAACAGACAGATACATACATTAATCAAAGAAAGAATCAGAAAGAACTAAGTCTATGGATAGGGATGGGGGAAATCCATCACGATACATCAGTGTAGCTGCAGGGAGCAAAATGAGGGCATGCATCCCAAATAAGTATTCCGTCCTCCTTATGATATTTTCTTTCACTCCTCAATGTAGAGAGGGAGACACTGAAAATCCTTCATGCCTAGTACTATTATATTTGCTGTGGGTGCATTCCCTTGGTGCTGAGCTGGGAACAGACCCCTGGTGTTCTAGTTCTGCCCCATTATTTAGCATCTCTGATTTGGTTACTCCTTTTGGATGCCTAAATTGCATGTCTTGAGTTGTCAACTGAAGCTTTAAGTTACTGCAATGCTCGAAATTTGGGAGACTGATGGAAAATTTCAACTCAGGGATTAGAATCGTTATTTAAATGGGCAACACTCTCATCCCTTCCACACACACCCACCCAAAAGCTACACATTGTACCCATTAGCTGTAGTAATACACATGGGCACAGCACGTAACCCAGTCATTTGCAGCAGTATCAAATAGCAAATTCTGGTTATTTCCCTTTGAACTAAACTGGGGGATTTTTAGGAAGAAGAAACCAATCATCTTGAGAAACACCATCCCAGCTGTTTATAGAAATCTCAGCTTTGGGAGCTTCTTGCCTGAATTTTCTGTTAAAATACTTTGCTTATATGTTTAACTTTACAGGCCCAGAAGTAAGAGAGGCCTATGCTTTTTTTATGTTTGATGATCCTCTGATCCCATCTTCTTGTTATTGGTAACTTATTTCTGAAAGGGGGGAGTCGCCAGGGCTCACACATCTACTTGGAAATTATAGAATCTCTTCAACCAGAAGCCCTGACTTCAATCCCCAATATTCAGAGTTTGGCTGCAGACAGCCAGTGGCTGCCAAAAGGTGGTTTTGCACATGCTCTGCTTTGCTTACATTACGTGGCCAACTTGTGTAGTTCCTCAAAGGTGGAATCGGGGAGAGAATCCCGGATCTAGATTAAGAAACTAAAATGACTGAATTATGATAAACCCTGGACTTGATATTCTGAGGCCTATGTTTACTTTGGATAGAAATCAAAACACTGTTGCCATGAACTCAGTAGAGATATGCCCTGTAGTAGTTCTTACCTGTGTAACCTATGATCATGATGTCCTCCTGGGTGTTTGGCTCCTCTTTGTGGCCAGCAAAGATAATGACAAGCGATTGAGATTCATCCTAGAATTGGAAGAGACCTCAAGGGTCATCCAGTCCAACCTCATTCTGCCATGCAGGAACTCTCAATCAAAGCACCCCCAAGAGATGGCCACCCAGCCTCTGTTTAAAGACCTCCAGAGGAGAAGACTCCTCTCCCCTCCAAGAGAATATGTTCCACTGTTGAACAGCAATTGCTGTTAGGACGTTTTTCCTCATGTTGAGGTGAAATTTCATGGTCCAATTAACACATATATTTTAAAAACTGAACTACTCCTTATTTATTGAACTGCTCCTTATTTATTTATTTAATGTATAAATAAATTGTTACCATAGGGGTTTTTTTGTGGCCACCCTGGGTAGTTTTCATTTGCATTCGCTGAGTCTTGATTTTGTTGTTTTCAGGACTGGTAGCCAAACGTCGTTTACTTTAAAGATTTCTTCTTCCTTGTTGAAACTGTCCAGGTGTTTATGGATTTCAATGGCTTCCCTGTGCATTCTGACCAAGGTTTTTTTTTGGGGGGGGGGGTTCCCAGCAGACAATGTATCATTAATTAAATGGCCTTGCTAAGCCATTCAACAACAGAACAATACACAGATTAACATGTAAATCATTTCTTCACAACCAACAGTATATAAAACCCACTCTCTTCCATTCCAGCATTCTCTGAAGATGCCAGCCACAGGTGCTAATGAAACATCAGGAATAAACTCTTCTAGAAAACAGCCTCATAGCCTGAAAAACCCTCAAAAATCTATGGATGCCGGCCATGAAAGCCATAGACTTCACATATAAATTATTTATTTGTCAAGTTACTCCCCGTGGAAGCAATCTAACATTTGTTTACATTTTCAGGAACAAAAACAGAGGTGGAAAGAAGCCAAAAGAAGGTGTCTCTAACCCTAGAGACAGAAAAAAAGCCCCCAAATGCTTATAAATTATTTAATTTATATCCTGCCTTTATCCCAATGTGGGGCCACAAACATGATTGCAATTCTCTTTCAGCTCTGGATAAAGGATCGTGTGAATAAAGTAAGAATGAGGGTCCTCAGCATGAGTCGGGTTGACAGACTCCAAGCTTTCCTTGTGAAGGCGTCTAAGAAATAAATTGGTAACACAACATGCTTGCTCCATCCCACTGTTAAACCCTCACATGCTGCATCCATCTTCAAATGTCTCATTCATGCTTTTGAACCATTGGACTCTTTCACATGGGGCTGAATGGGAAGGTTAAAATAGCGCCAATTCGGTATTGTCGTTCGAATCCACATTATTACGCAAAAGACGTTCATACGTGATTGCTGGAAATGCGGGGCCAATACGAAGGCATCCAGGGGTCATTCTGGGTTTAGGTAAATTCGGGAAACCAATGAAGTTATAAGTCTGTTTCCGGTGCGTATTTGGGGTCCATTGGAATTAGCATTGGTGTGGAATGCATTTTCCTTCCTGCCCTGGGATTCCCCTCCCCGTCATTGGAAACCTCCTGGTTGCCTAGAGACTTATCTGGAGGGGAGGGACTCATGGCAGAGGGGTCTTTACCATCCCTCCTCATTTTTTGGAGATGTCATCCCGCCTGGGATGCCTGATCGGGAGATCTAGGCATCCCAGGGGCTTGGATGAGGGGGGCTGGGTGGCTTAGATCGGGAGATCTAGGCATTCCAGGGGGTTGGAGGAGGGGGGCTGGGATGCCTAGATCTCCCAATCTAGGCATCCCAGGGGCATGGAGGGGGGCCCTGGGATGCCTAGATCTCCCAATCTAGGCATCCCAGGAGGTTGGAGGAGGGGGGCCCTGGGATGCCTAGATCGGGAGATCTAGGTGTCCCAGGGGGTTGGGACACCTAGATCTGGTGGCGCAGTGGTTAAATGCCTGTACTGCAGCCACTCACTCAAAACCATAAGGTGGCGAGTTCAAGACCAGCAAAGGGCTGAAGCTCGACTCAGGCTTGCATCCTTCCGAGGTCGCTAAAATGAGTACCCAGATTGTTGGGGGGCAAATAGCTTACAATTGTAAATGAAGCTGTTTGTTTAACAAATTGTAAGCCGCTCTGATAGTCTTGGCTGAAGAGCGGGGTATAAATAAAACATTATTATTATTATTATTATTATTATTGGAGGAGGGGGGCCCTGGGCAGAAGATGTCCTCCCCTCCTCCAACCCCCTGGGATGCCTAGATCTCCCCATCTAGAAAACCCAGGACCCCCCTCCTCCAACCTCCAATCTAGGTGTCCCAGGGGCTCGAAGGAGGGGGGCCCTGGGATGTCGAGATCGGGAGATCGCCCAAAGGGGGAGGGGCAATGATTGCCCAAAGGAGGAGGGGCCATGATTGCCCAATCTAGGCATTCCGATCCAGACAACTCAGGGTCCCCCTCCTCCAACCTCCTGGGATGCCTAGATCTCTAGATCTAGGAATCCCAGCCCCCCTCTTCCAAACTAGGCATCCCAGCCCCTCTCCTCCAAGCCCCTGGGATGCCTAGATCTCCCGATCTAGGCATCCCAGCTCCTCTTCTCCAATTGGCTGGAGGAAACAGACTTGTAACTTCGATGGTTGCCCAAATTTACCTAAACCCGGAATGACCCATGGATGCCTTCGTATGGGCACCGCATTGCCAGCAATCCCGTATGAACGTCTTTTGCGTAATAACGTGAATTTGGATGACAATACCGAATTGGCGCTATTTTAACCTTCCAATTCAGCCCCGTGTGAAAGAGTCCAGAGTCATCTTTACCTGTACACTGGTTGCCAAGTTTGGCTTTAACCCTGCTGAGGGGAAGCCCAAGCATTCACAACCAGGGTCAAAAAACTTGTGGCCCTTTCGAAATTGAGGGACTGCAACTCCCATCAACCCTAACCAGTACAATCAGTGCTAAAGGATGATGAGAACTATAATTCACTAACACCTGGAGGGCCCAAAGTCCCCCATGCCGATTCACATCATCCCTGCTGAGGGATGAATCATTCAGTGGAGCAATTCTTACCAGCTCCCATTGGCAGTTCCTACAAAGGCACTTTCAAAGCAACCTCTACGATCTTTCAGATGCTACACACTTTTGCAACAGGGGAAATGTAAAACAAGAGGGAAAGTGACTCGGACGTAATTCTTTGAGATTTTTACCACCAACAAAGATAAAACTCTCATTAGACTACAGTGGGCAAATGGTACAGAGGCTCCTTGACAAATTCAGTTTTCTCTGCCTTAGAAAAAGGACGAAGGAGCCAACAAAGCTTTGAAAACATGCACGATGTATTTTTTGCTTTGCAGTTGTCCCAATAAAGATATTGCTGCATTTTGGATTTTGTCCTATTGCACAGTGGAGAATTGCACTCATTGCTCCTATACAGGCTTGGCTTAGGCTAAAATGTTCCCCAGTACTTGATACCTCCAAGGTGTATTGCCCCCAAACTTAGAAATATATTTCTAAGCTATTCATTGCTCTCAATTATTATGGTGTCTGAAAAATAATTTGCTATCAGTATAGAAATGTAACATACAACTTTCCTCATTACCTTTTTGTTACTTTTAATTACACTTGTTTTATTTTTAAAAAACAGAGGGAAAGAGAAATGGCATTAAAACCTGATTAATCCATGTCAAAATGCCACTGAAAATACTCTTTCTACTTCTGTTTGTAACTGGAAAATGTTCCTCATTGCACTGCGAAAGTAACTTTGTTCCCACATGTTAAATTATTTTTAAAATATGACTCACTGCACCCACATCTGCTATCTTATGTGTGAGAACAGCAATTATAGTTTTCCAGTGTGCCAGAGACACACTGTGCCCACTGGCTACAATTATTTCTTGCTTTCCTGGAAACTCACCAGACACTGGCAGTCAATGGCTCAGGGACTGGGCACCAGGCCAGGGACCACCAGTTTGAGTAACACTGAGATGGTCCACTGTTGATTTAGGTTTTGCTGGCACCCTAATCGGGGACAAGGAAAAAAGGGAAGGTCTCTCCAAAGAAGTACTAAGAAGTTTATCAGACGGGAGGAATTTCTCTCTATTTCGAATTGAGCCCATTCAAATTCACGTAAATTCGCTCGTTTAGCAAATTTACGTGAATTCTAATTGCATTCGGAATATGTTCAGAAGGACTTCCCATTGCCCGAAATTGTGTGAGATACACTCATACAACATGATTGCATTTGGATTGCCATTAGATTACACTTCCAATTTCCGTCATCTGATAAACTCCTATGCGGAGCTACTTAGGAAGCTGAGTATGTTTACCCCGGAGAAGAGACAGCTAAGAGGTGATACGATAGCCATGTTTAAATACTTGGAACACAAACGTTAGAATCATACAAGCCATTGTATTCCCTATTACCATGTATGGATGTGAGCTGGACAGTTAAGAAAGAAGATAGGAGGAAAATCCATCCATTTGAGATGATGTGGTGCTGGAGAAGAATGCTGAGGATTCCATGGACAGCCAAAAGGACAAACAATTGGGTCCTAGAGCAGGTCAAAATGGAAATCTCCCTGGAAGCCAAGACAAAACAGGCTGGCATACTTTGGACACATCATGAGAAGACATGAATCATTGGAAAAGACAATAATGCTGGGAAAGATGGAGGGAAGTAGGAAGAGAGAAAGGCCATGTGCCAGATGGATGGACTCTATTAAGGAGCTCACGGGTTTTATCGGTTTGCAGGAATTAAGCAGAGCAGTGGAGTTCAGAGGGTTTTGGAGAGGTCTCATCCATAGGGTCACCATGAGTCGAGATTGACTCAAGGGCAGTTAACAACAAAACAACATATTGAGGATGGAACAAGCTTGTTTTCTGCTGCTCCAGAGCCCCAGAGCAATTAATGCAAACTACAGGAAAAGAGATTCCCGCTAAAAATTAGGAAGAATGTCTTGGCAGTAAGAGCTGTTTGACAGTGGAATATGCTGCCTCAGAGTGTAGTGAAGTCTCCTTCTTTGGAGGTTTTTTTTAAAACAGAGGTTGGATGGCTTTGATACTGTGTTCCTGCATGGCAAGGGTTTGGATTGGATGGTCCGTGGGGTCTCTTCCAACTCTATGATACTATGCATCAGAAACCAATCCTTGGCTAAACCGGAGAGATGTTGCTGGACTGCAGCTCGGAGCAATGCTAGCCAATGTACCCAGCGGCAAAGAATGGTAGAACTTGCAACGTAGCAACACTGGAGGGCCACATATTGCCCAACCCAGTTCAAAGCAATTAATTTCCTTCTTCCTCAATATGCCACCCTTGTGCCTGGAAACCTTCAATGTAAAAACAAAGTGATCGGGCATGAAAAGACAACTCTATCATGTCCCAAGAACTCGTCTATGTACTTTCTCTGTTTCTCCCTGCTAATGAAATCCATTTGTTTGAGAACAGGAAAGAACTCACTATGCACAGTTTCTGCCCACTAGATGGGAAGTTATAAGGTCATTCAGATCAAGTCAAGGGACAATCCTAACTTCTCTGTTGATGTAGTAGTTAAAGATAGTAAATATCCATTGCAGGAGCTTTTGCCTATTACAGGATGTATTAAATTGAACGGATCATTGGAAAAGCATGATCTGCAATTCTGCAATATTGGTAAGATTTATTATTTTTTAAGCTGGGGTGGTAGAAGGGACAAACCCCCTCTAAATCAATCTTGCCAAGAAAAAAACTTGACAGGTTTGCCTTAGGGCCACCGTCAGTCAAGAACGACATGAAGGCACATAGAAACAGCACATTTCAAATTATAATTTTAACACAAGCTCACATCTAGAGCTGTGCCATTTATGTGAATACTGAGTTACATTTTGCCTTTTAGCCACCCACTCATCTCCTCCTAATGTTGTGTGTGAACCTCTATTGCAAGAGTGGGAACCATGTGTCCTTCCAAATGTTGTTGGACTGCAATTCCCATCAGCCTGAGACAACATAGCCAATGGCAAGGAATGCTGGGAAATTTAAGCCAGCAACATTTGGAGGACCACAAGGCTCCCAGCCCTCAGGGTGACCAGATGTCTACCCTTTGCAGGACTTGCCCTACATTTCAGCCTTCTGTCCAGGAAGAATTCCAAAATGTCCTCCATTTTGAACACAGCACATGAGTAAAACCACATTTGCTGATTCCTTTCGAGAAATCTGTCAACATGGCAACCTGACCTCACTGCAAATGGGGGGATAGGATGGAATCTTCTAAAGTTATTTTTTCTTAGGAGCAGCAGCAGGAACAGCAGCAGGACCTGCCTCCAGAGCTCAGGGTGTGTTTGTTTTTCATAAGGGAAAAGGACAGCAAACGTGTTAGGCAATGGGCTGCTTGAGGACACAGTGAAAATGTTGAAAGGGTTTTTCCTTAATTTCAACACAATGGACAAATTAATGAAATAACTTAATGTAGATTCAGTCCAAGGTTTGTTGCTAAGAAAGTACAATTTTAAGTATTTGTCTTGCTCCGAGTCCTGTAAATATACTGCAGGCCAACAAGGCACTCGAACAAAGATAGTTTGGGGCTGTACGGATGGGCGGCATCAGCCACTCCTTTACTTGCCGGATCGTGTCCGCAGCAACTGTACATCACAGCCCTGATCCAGCTTCTGCAGAGTGCAAGAAGGAGACACCAAAAGTGGCTCTTTTTTGTGCCTCTATAGGGCACCATAACCACAGCGGCACAGCTTTGTGATGCCCCTTCGGTGCTGCATCATGTGGATGCAGCACTGGAGGGGTGTCATCATGGCGCTCGCTGTCTGGAAGGGTGCGCACCATCATGATGCCCTGGGGGCGGGGTTAGGACATGCAGCATACAGATGCTGCACCCTAACCCCGCCCACAAGCCAGCATAGAGTGCCAGTCTGTATGTACAGGCTCTTAATCAGAAAAAATATAGTTGAGTACATAAGAGAATACAGTATATGTAATATAGTTGTATATAATCCATATGAAATTAATTTATATTTATAGTAGTGTTTTTAGCTTTTATTTTGTAATGCCTTACATTTTTCCTTGAGTGTCCTAAATTCTGTGGTGCCTTGTCCTCTTTAGTGGTGATGGCGTGGTCACCCTGCCCCCCCCCCCCCCGCTCTAAAGAAGGCCAAAGAACAAATGGCCCTTCAGATGTGAATAATGCAAGACTCGTCATGTTGGATGGGTCCAAAAAGTTGGAAACCAATGATATTTGGAAGGCCACAAGCCCCCCCCCCCCATCTGTTTGAGTATAGGAAATGTCTGTGCTTGATTTCATACTGGATACCATTTTATCTGTCCTGGCAAAGCACTGTTAACAACTCACCATGCCGTCCAAACAGCTCTGAGCCAAGTCAACAAGCAGCACCGCTTTATTTAGACTTTCATTCCTTTACCATATTAGCTTTAAAACAAAGACAGACAAAAGTGCCTGAGGCCTGGAAGAAAAATGACCATGTCATTCAAACAATACATTAAGTGGGAGTCAAAACAGAAAGAGGTTACATACATACAGGAGCCAGAACTGTTTCAATGGAGTCCAGTGAGAGGGAGGGTTTAGGGGAAGACTGAACTCCAAGGGTCAAGGCTGTGGACTCTAGATTTCAGTCTTTCCCAATCCCAATTTGCTGCTCTTGAATGGTTCCTTTATTATTTTGGCCAGCTAAGGGTCATTCTGTGATCCACTGGACCCTAGGACGAAGAATGAAGCCATCTTGTGCCAGGGCCATGATCCTAGTGGGATTCCAAAGTGACAAGGCTTCAAGGTTAACAAAAGAAAACCTTGACTATGAAGAGAAAACAAAAACAGGCCACAGATTTCCATTTTCTCAGCAGTTGAACACAAACTTTAACCCACCATGTTAAAAACCCAGGGCTATATACAAGGCAAATCCAACGTACTTGGATCCTCATGGTAGAAACCCCAAATCAAACTCCTTCCTATTTGATGGGAGCCATAATCCAATGGAGTGTTCTCTAGTGCTTGATGGACTGAAATGAATAGAGCTCAAGATGCCAACTCTTCATCCCAATAAGGTTTGGCCAGGAGACTTGCCCATGGTTCATGGGTAAGATGTTTGCCCAGTTCTGTGAGCCTTAATGGCACAGATAGGAATCAAGTGGCCCTTTGTGCTGTTAGACTGCAAGTCCCAGCAATTCTAGCCAGCACAATCAATAGTGAGAAATGCTGGGAGTTGCAATCCAAAAACATCTGGAAGGTCACATTGTTCCTACCTCTGCTTAGCTTCACTCAGAATCTACTAAGGTGGCCATAGCAAGGATACATTACTTGAACCCTTATTTGTTTCTTCATCCTCAGATGTTCAAATAAACTCACCTGTTGTATAGCGCTCATGAAAAGCTGAAGCCAATAAGGCTACAGGACAGAAAATTAGGCCAAACGTGAATGTACTATGAATGTAGCACAACCCATCACTAAAGCTAGCACAACAGTCGTTTGAAGTCTTTTATGCTCTCTGCAAGTCCTGGCCTGAAAGGTACAGCACCACAAACAAAAAAGAATGGCTTATAAAAATAAATAAGAAGCACAAAAAAGTAACATCAAGGCAGAATAAAAATATGCACTTATAAATAGATCACAGAGCAACAAGTTTGGATAAGTTAAAGCATCTCATTGTGGGGAGAGGATGAGGAGAGAAATGCAATGGAATTTGGCTGTCAGCTGGAGGGCTCCAAAGATGGAATCATAGAAAATAAGAGCTGATGTCACAGCGCATGGTAAAGCTATGGTGATACGCGCTGTTATCAGGATTCTGACACCAGCTGTAGTGTAGACCTCAGAACTACCAGGATAGAAGTGAGGCAATATGTAAGCTGGAATTTGGTAGGCAAAAGAAGAGTTACAGACCTAGTCCTGTAAGGTATTCACCCATGCCAAGTGGGACCGCCGGCAGATGCCCATGTGCATTGTCTTGATACTACAACACTGTCTTTGCTACTGAACATCTACTAAGATGTTTTCCTTCATGAAACTCACTGAAACCAACAGGCATTGTAAAAAAAAAAATCAAGATCCTATTTTCTGCACTGGTACTTGTGCCACAGACCTTCCTGGTAAACTGGAGCACGCTGGCTTACCCCTGTATCCTAAGGGGAAGCAGCCTGAGACACACACAACAGATAGAGTGATTTGGTTTTGGTGGTTGATGAAGTGGTGGACAGGAAGAAGTGATGGAGGCAAATGTAACCAGTCGCTACCTCACAAGGCAAATAATATCCAGGCATCCTTCAACACCATAGGTAACATCAATTCCATGGCTTCTGCTACCTCCAATGGCCATTAAGAGACTAACCATCTTTTTGTAATGAAAAGACACTACTTGTTTCAGAGAATGAATTCAGGTCCTCATCTGCAATATACCACAAAGAACACAACAGCCAGAGTAAGCAATTGGTCAGGCCATACTGACTTATGGGGACAAAAGAAGTGTAAGTGACATCCTTATGGCCACTTATTCATTCTCTGTCTCCAGCCTAGGAGGCAAACCCTATGTTAAGGGATGCTTACTGAGTTTGGCCGGGGGGGGGGGGGGGGGAGTCCAAGTCCATCCCATCCTCATACAGAAGGCAACTGTTTCCAAAAATAAACCTATCCAGATTTTACAGTAAAAGCTGTCAGGAAGCTAAATAAATATCCAAGGGAACCTGGCTAAAACACAGCAACTTTGATAGCACCACCACGCAGGAAGCATGCCACCAAGGGGAGTCTGTGATCCACCCTTCCTAAGCCAGGCCTGGATTTAGCTTATTGTTTAAATAGTAAGACACATGTAACAGAAGTTGTTCCAGTAGTTATTATTCTACTCAGGCAATCACGTAAGTAATCTCAACTGGGCAATCCAGAAAGGGGTTAGGGACATGAGCAGGCCTGAGAACAGCGGCACCAGCCCTCCACCCAAAAAGGTAGGCCTCTGAAAGGGAGGTGGGTAGGGCCTTTTAAGCAAATCTACCACCTTTGCTCAGCTATTGACATGGCTTCTCAGTGTTCCCCAGTTTTCACCAGGATGAAATTGAAATTTTCTTTAAGACCAATTTCTTTAAGACCAAAAAAAGATGTTGCTTTTTTAAAATGCATTTTTCCCCTTCATGGTAGGCAGAAGACAGAATCCTGTGGTGAAACAAGAGCTCCAGTTATTGAAGCATGCAGATCAACAGGGATGCATGCCATATACCTAACAATATGTTAGGCCAGCCAAGGACCAATGGGTCATAGAAGGCTAATCACTCTGTCCTAGAGAAAAAGCCCATCCAGTCTCTCTCTCTCCAGACAGCCCTGCCCTCATAACCGCCAACTTTTTTAGGCCCAGGGCCTGTCTTCTGTCCCCAGTGTTGACACAAGGAGGACACTACGCTGGTTTAAATTGCAGCATCAAGCATTTACACTCTATTTGATGCAATGGTCATTCAAAGTGATCATAAGTTGTTCTTTTCCAAAGCTTGGAAAAATTCACCTTTAAAAATACAACTCCCAGAACGCCCCAAGCAGTGTTATGGGATTCTGAATTATAGTTTCAAAATAAATAAATAATTTTTTTTAAAATCTCCAAATTCTGTCCCTTTCTTCATGTCTGACAGCAGACCATGAATTCTTTCACTATGTCTGCATTACACACATCACAGAGATGGGCATATCATATAGATGCGATTTCAGGCTAAAGGATAAACCCTCTCTAGAAGGAAATTAATATTTCCACAACCTCAGGGAGGATTAATCATTTCTGGGGACTGAATCAAGGGTAGCCAAAGTGCGCCTCATGGACCCCACCAGAGGTTTCCAATATCCACCTCCACTCCAACTGGGAGGGAGGTTTTTCTTTCTAGGAAGGTTTCAGGGAGGGGTGGTTGTGCCATTTTCAGCATCAGAGGACCCCTTTCCAAGTGCATTTTGGGGTCTAGTGTAATCCACAGAGGGTCCTGAAAGGCAAACACTGGGCCTTGGAACCCCTGCAGGTGCCCAACCCTTGGGAAAGATTCTCTCCTAGATGAACAATTAGCTTTGTTTAATGTTATAGTTGCTCTAACTCCAAACAACAGGGATTAAAAGCAAGGAATGGTTTGAAGCTGCAGCACTGCTGAAACTGATGCACCATCATTATTTCTTCAACATAGGCTAAGGGAAAAGCAGAATGTAATAAGGACTGCAAAATGGACTGAGCTCATCTCATGATAGAAACACGAGGAGGCAGCAGTGAGTATTCAACATATGGATGTTCAACCAAGAGACCTTGACCAGTTCTTATTATCTCCTCATTCTGTGTCAAGAAGTCAGATCATTAAGAGTGGAGACTATTGCCCCAAGCAGCATGGGAAACAGCAAGAAAATATAGGAGATGTATATTTTGCCTTAACAGCAAAAACATCAGCCAGCTTCAGAGCTCTTAACCAACAACTGCCATTTACAGTCCACATGGAGGTAACCCTATCAGGACTCAATTAACTACCACTGAATCTCATCCTTGGTGTTGCATCTTCATTACTTTGGTTACTTTTTCAACACCTTCTTCCACCAGATGGCCAGAAAAAGGAGCAGAGGACCCAGTAACCCTTCTCCACCCTTACTATCTAGTTCTTAAGCTAATCTAGAGCTCCTTCTGGTGGCTGTTTCCTTAGAAGAATAGGAACATTTCAACATTTCATTTTTGCAGGGCCTATAGTTGTTCCTTTCTTCAAATTCATCATAGATGGCAATCGGGAGAACCACTTTTAATTTAAAGGCATCTTCAACTTCTTGTGCTTTGACCCCTGTTGCACAGACTGTGGCTGTTGGCTCCCTGGGCTGCCTCTCAACATAGGAAGCTGATGTCATGAGGCGACATGCTGATAGGAAGCTTCCTATGAAATCTCTTTGGCCTGTAGAGACTAGTATTCAACCAGATCAACAAAAAATGGATGTGGGGAAAACACGTGACCAGGCTGATGAAACTCAGGTAGTACAAGTGACCCTTCCTATCTACGAGGATTTAGTTTCTGCCTCCCCATTTGGATAATATAGAGTGTGGCAATACGCAGATGGTTGAATCTGCAGTTTGCTGGATATACTTTTTCTAAACTCTTTTCTCCCACTGGGGATTTTATGCCAGCTATGAGCAAAGACCGATGTGTGCTTATGAAGGCAAAAGGAAGGGAGGACAGAGAAAGAACAGGACTGTGCAGTGACATTCTCCAAATGAATCTGGGGAACTGAGCAGAAAATAATGCCTTTTCCCCATTGTCTCAAAACTGCTAATCTAGGGAGTATTTTACATTATATGAAATATGAACCACAACACTAGGATTCAATACAAAGAGATGAGGCTTTCAAGCAGAATACTGACAATGAGCAAGATAGATTGACAATGCCAGAGAATCCCCTACACTTGCTCAGCTGTTCCAAGTGCTAAAATAAGCATAATGAGGTACCTGAGCAATGCAGCTTCTAACACAGAAAGAAGTGGTACAACCTGCTCACCTCAGATTTGATAACATTCTACACACCTCTGCTTTCTGCTCCTGTACATATCCCTCTCTCTGCCTTTGCCTCAAAGCAAAATGGGAAACTACCTATTTCAGCTGCTTTAATACTGGGCCAGCATGTGACCTGGCTTCCTGTATAAGCCAAAAGCAGGTGGAATGGAAGTTCAAGGAATCAAAATTCTTCTCCCCCGCACCCTTCTGTCAATGGGCTGACTACCATACACTTTCTTCAAGTGCTACTGCTGGATATCAGATTAACACGTAACTCTAGACAAG
This sequence comes from Urosaurus nigricauda, assembly GCA_034509955.1. Taxonomy (NCBI): domain Eukaryota; kingdom Metazoa; phylum Chordata; class Lepidosauria; order Squamata; family Phrynosomatidae; genus Urosaurus; species Urosaurus nigricauda. The sequence continues at coordinate 148,484,953 of JAOEGL010000002.1, read as the reverse complement.
ACTTGAGTTCCCTCTGCCTATATGAAAAGTCTTGCTGTACTTTCTAGTGAGATCTTGCCCTGTAAGCTAATAATGCATAGAGAGGCCATTGTTAAGGCTTGGCAAGCTGACCAAGTACCTACAATTGAAAAGGGAGGCCCACTAAAAGAAATTACCAGTTAAAGGGAAAGGGGCATTCCTGGCCAGGTGATGGCTCTTCTACAGCAAACAAATCTTAAACAGTATGTCAGCTGCAGGAGGAAGGTGAAATCACCAATGAGAAGGAAGCATGTAAGCCAGACACAAACAGTTTACCTACCCACAAACAGATCTACAAGGGCATTATGGCATTAAGATCCCTCCACTCTCCCCACCCCCCTTTTACTACAGTTGACTTTCCTTGAGCAGTTAAATGTATAAAAGACCCCAGAAATGGCCCTGTATAAAACGAAAAACTACTCAGCTTAAAACTCAAGTCACCGTAAGGGCATTAGGGTGTTGCCAATCTGCTTTTAAACACATCCAGTGTGTTCTTCCCACCCAAGGCTCTGGATTCATTCTTTAAAATGTGAGTTTAAAGAGAAACAAAAAGGCAATACTAGAACAAAAACAACAAATACAGAAAATAAAGTGCTTTTTCAAAAAACAAACCAACCCTCAAACATAGATAAAAATATTAGAATAACTCAGCATAAAAGGCAACTTTTTGATAAAGGGCATAAGTGGTTGGCTTTTGCCAAGTATCACTCTATGCAGGAAACAAAATCATATCAATATTCAGGATTAAAAATGATTTTGGAGAGCCCACCTAGAACCGAAGACCCGAGGTTCCCAGTGGGTCAAGGATCAGTCTTGTTCACTTAGCAAACCAGTATCCTGTGGCAACAATCTCCAACTGGGAGCCCTCCAGATGTGTTGAAAACAACTCCCACCATCCCTAGGATAGCAGCTAAGCCCAACACCACTGAAAGGCACTGGTTTGGTGAAGGTTGTTCTAGCAGGACTCTTAAAAATAAAGTAGGTGGAGACACAGAAAAATGCATAGGAGAGCAAGGGACAGAGGGGAAGAATGACTACTAAAGGGCAGAACCTGGTTTCTCCAAGAGAGATCTTCCCAGGAAGATCATCAGCACTTGCAAGGTTAGGAGGCACAGAAGACAGATGGGACATCTGTGCCAAGATATTTGCACAAAAAGATAGTTTAGAAACAGATAGTTTAGAAACAGTTGGACTCAGATGGTATATTGAGTGCAATAGTCCAACACAACTGCTCCAGACTGCCTTCTCAAAAGTTTACTGAAGAGCAGAGACTAAATCTGATTACTCATCAGCCAGTCAGCCTTCCGCATCGATGTCTGCACCACAGTGGCAGCAGGGAACCAGTCCCCACGCACTGATAGAAAAGAAGGAAGGGGTGTCATGATGTGGATGGAGATTCAGCTGCTGCCTCATCGCCCTCCTCAGAGTCCCAGACTTCAGACTGCAGGTAATTGGCAAAGAGGGCCTTGGCACGGTGAAGGATCTTGTTCAGGTTGTGCCGACGGACCAAGCGATCAAAATGCATGGCCAGCTCATTGTAGTCCATATTGTTCTTGATGATATGGTCCCGATGCTCCAGGAGAATGGCGAGGCACAGGAAGAGCACAAATGGGTTGCCTTTGCCAAATTCCTGGGGGGGTGGGAGGCTGACTGCTGCTGGAGGGGTATGGGCCGCAGGAGCAGGAGGTCCACAGGAGGGAGACGAAGGGGTATGAACCACTGAGTCCCCCTTCTCCTCCTCCAACTGGCTTTCCTCAGTGCCATTGGTTGAGGAGGAAGCCAAGTCTTGAGAGGGGGGTGTCAAGGCCCGGAGGGATGGAGCGGAAAAGGATTTGGCCACATTTGTTGTCTGGATCAGTGGGTCATGTTCACCACTGCAGTCATCATTCTCTTCCATGGAACGCTGAGACCTAGGCGAGGGGTCGTCCTCTGAACTGTCATCATTTCGAGCGCTGTAATATTTGAACTCACCAAAGCTAGACTGTTTCATTAGTGTCTTCTCTTCAGGAACTGGTCCCTGGGAGGGCTGATCTCCAGCCGCCTCAAAGCTGCAGGCGGGACGTAACATGTGCCTCCTTCGAACGGGTTGGCTACTGTCTCCAGGCTTGGCTGGCGGGCCCAACAACTCCACTTCCTTTTCAGGGGGATCAGGAGGAAAGGAGCTCCAGGTGACCTCTAGCATGCGCAAGGCATCCTCAAAGGCAAACTCACGCTTGAGCTCCAGCAGCAGCCAGCGGTAGCAGAAGAAGAGGTCGTCAGCCCCACGAGAAAGGAGGTAGGAGTAAAACTCAGGGTCGGAGTGGCGGAGGAGAAGCTTGAGGTGGGAGAACTTGACAGACATGACTTCTCCATCCACCTGGAAGTTGCCCTCCAGGCGCTTCATGATGCCACAGAAGCAGATAAAGGCATGAGCCTCGTTGTCCATGACAGCCAAAATGGGGGAGGCTATGTCACTCATCCCCTGACAATAGGAAATCTGTGGGTGTGTCACGGCATAGGTGGTCAGAAGGTCGTGTAAGGCTGTCAGGTGGGGATTATCATCAGAACCGGCATAATAGGGATGAGTGCGATCCGTTCGTAGCACATCCTTCAGCACATTGCTACGGATGAAATCCAGGTCCTCGGGGCTGGCCCGGGCTTCCCACTCCCCCTTCAGCTGCTCATACTCCCGGGTCTTTCGCTTCATGTAATCCATGCGCTCTTGACCTGTCAAGCCATCAGGATAGACGTTGAGCAAGTATCGCCAAACCACCTGCAGCAGGAGAAAGAAAGAGGATTCAACTTTGGCAAGGGGTTTCTCCATCAAGGGTGACATGGTAGAGGAGAAAGGCCTGCTGCTTAAATCAGAAGATTTCAGACCACTGCCTGGAAGAAGTCCATCAGGAGACTATAAAGACCTCAAAGCAGAAGCAAAGGAAAAGGGAAAACAGGGGAGAAGGCTTGCTCTTGCCCACTAAATCCCCCACCTGTCACTCCAGACTCAACACTGGCTTCCAAAATTCACCTTCTCACCTTGCGCAGTGAGGGCTCAACGCCCCCATGGAAGATCCGGAGACGCAATTCTGCAGGCCGAGTCAGCTGCCCTTCATGGTTCAGAAATGTGTGGAACTCTGAATCGCTCAGTGGGGGCTTGAAAGGCTTGACGTCCTCACCATAGGACCAGCTGAGAGCTTGCTGGACCTTTGACAGTGTCCTGCCCACCTGGTAAGAGACAACAGGAAGGCCAAGGTCAGCAAGCAACCTGTGCTGAGCCAATTAAAAACAAGAACATAAGATACCAGGCACCCCTCCTCAGGAAGTTCCATGTTTTGTCTGTCTGGTTCCATCATGGCTTCAAGTCTGCTGCAGTAGCTAGCTACTAGCTACAACTCCTTAAGAGGCAGAACATACCAAGAAAGTCTAAGGTAGCAGAATTAGTCATCTCTTGAACTCCTACCTGAGAGATGATGGACTGAGTAAAAGGCAGGGCAGCTGCTGCCAGAGACCGCTTCTCCACCAGCAGCAGGTCGGTACTGATTACATCCTTGGGGCTGATTATGTCCCAGTCTTCTAGCAGGGGGCCTAAGAGAACATGGCAATGTGAGCCAATTTCTTAAAACCAGCATCTGGAATTCCCTCAAAACTCCCCCCAACCCCAATCCATATTTTCATTAGGTCAAATCCCACTACACTTTAGTAAGTGGTAACAGAAAGGATAGAAATATGGAAATCAAGCCTTTGTATCATTCCCTCACCCATCCCATTTTTATTTGGCACCAAGGGAAGCCAAATTCTGTAATAAGTATAAATCCTGCAAATTATGCTTTGAAGTGTATTTTCTGATGTTGCATAATTCATCTTCAACAGGAAAAAATAAACATAGTATTTTCTACCAGAGATCTTGTCAGTTTTCATGCTTATGTTTATAGCCTAGAAATACAGGCTGCATCTGCACTGCAGGAATAATCTAGTTTGACACCACATTACTAATTGCATGGCTCAATGCTATGGAATTCTAGGAATTGTAGTTAGTTGTGGCACCAGAGTGCTCTGTCTCATGAAACTACAGTCCCCAGAATTCCACAGCATTGAGTCATGGCAGTTAAAGTGGTGTCAAACTGGATTATTTCTGCAGTGCAGATACAGGAGTGCATCTTTTAAAGCAAGCTGTTATAGAAGGTTTAATTCTCTATACTCATTACCCAAATTCTAAATTTGTGCTGCAGTAATCCAGGGCCTAAATATTCCAAAGTCACCACATCCGATCTGATCTTGGAAGCTAAGCAAGGCCAGCTCTGGTTAGTACTTGGATGGAAGGCCCCAAATGAACACCAGGTGCTGTAGGCTATATTTCAGTGGAAGGAACTGGCCAAGCCACTTCTGAGTACTAGTAGCAATCTTTATTTAAGAAAACCCTATGAAATTTGTGGGGTTGCCATAAGTCAATAGCTAACTTGAAAGGCACATACACACACAAATGGAAATCCATGAAGGTTTAATCAGCGTTTTGGTTCTGTATGTCACCAGTAAAAGGACAGCCATTAAAAAAGTGGGCAGGATGCACAGACAAAACAGACTCAGTTCCTCTTCTTCAGTCCTAGGACTTCTCCCTCCAAATGTTCAGTAAGATTAACATTCACGTTATAGCCATGAGTCTTCAGATGATTCATATCTTCCTGTTGTGATAGCACCAACCAGCCAAGGTCTCCGTAAGAAAAAGAATTCCGTGAAGAAAACAAGGAAATTGATTCCTTGCCTATGCCCCCAGCAGAAGGAACCAAGAGAGCATTTGCTAGTCATATAAGATGGGAACAAGAGGTGCAACTGGAATTAGGACTCTTGGCTCTCTTTCTCAAACTATAGATTACTCACTGTCCTCTGAAGGCTTGATGTCTATCTTGAGCTGCAAGTAAGGCTTGGAGGCTCCAGCAAAGGCTATGCCCAGGTCCCAGTCTGACATCAATGATAAGTAGGCTTCTTGGCCCTGCTTATCTCGGCCCAGATAGCTGATGGCAAAATTCTTCTTCCTGAGTTAGGCAGAAAGAGACATGCTTGCATTATGGGTGACCTCATTTCACCAATGAAACTGCTTCTTTCACTGGAAGGGATGTAAAGAAGAGACAAAGTCTGAGGGCATTGAAAAATATGATTTCCTTCTAGCAATTAACCCAATGTGTTTTGGCCTAATGATATTTAATGATCTTCTTCAAGTTCTGATAAAAGATAAAAGAAAGAAAAGGGACAACACACATTAACAACAGCAATAGAAACAGGAGACAAGTTGCAATATCAATTTTGTGGACATTTATCTTGCACCAAGATGCATATAATTTTTCAAAAATTTCTCAGTTTTTAAAATGCTCATTGACCTATACATCCACAAAATAGATATTGTAAATTGTAGCTAGTTATAACTTTTGCTGTTTATGTATATTGTCTCTTTTCTTTCTTTTATCAGCCCCTGAAGGAAGGCATTAAATATTACTAGGCCAAAACACACTGGGCTAATTGAAAGGATAAAATCATCTTTTTTAACACCCCAAGACTTTGTGCCTTCTCGAGATCCTTTCTAGTGGGTGTTACCAGTCCTCTTTGCTTTCTGTTACTGGAACCAAGAGAGTAGCGCTGGAAGATCCCCTGCCCCCAGTAATCCCCTGTGACCACAAGGCTCTGGAGCAGGTTTGTGGGCAGCATGGAGGACTCTAAGCAGGAAAGGAAACAAACTAGTGGATACTAATGGATACTAAGTGCTACAGTTTTTGACTTAAGTAAAAAGAAACAAATCTCACACCTAGTAGTTTTCCGCACAGAAACTCTACAATGGGACTTTGTTCCCTTACCTTTATACTCCAACCCCACTGTTCTAAGACAGCCCTCTTTCGCTGCATGGAACCTACATGGTCATTCTTTTAGTGTATGAAGCTACATTGTGCAAATACATGTGCTGAATATAAGCTTCTTTCAGCATATGTAGCAAGTGAATTTAGATGTGTGTACATTTTCTTAGCCCTACCCATGCCTGGCTTGTGTGTCTGGTAGAAGAGACAATCAATGCCTTTGCCATCCAAAACCGTACATGAAATATGCATGTTGCTTCCCATACCAAAACCAGATCTGTTACATAGAAGTGGTGCTCAGGACAACAGTGCTGCCTACAAAGAAAGGAGGCTACATGACTTCAAGTAAGACTTTAACTGGGCATAATGCTAGCCAGACTACATGCTACACTTTACTATAATATTCTGAGTTCTTCCTTAGTCACCTCCTTATCACAAGGAGATATCCACATTTAAAATTATGACTTGGACAAGGAAAGAAAAACTATTTATAAATTGTTAAAATAGCCTGCTCAAGTACTGGAAGGTGATGAAAAAGTAATGACCCATGTTATACTCTCCAACTCCAGAAGGTCTTCCTTATCAATTACAGTGATAAGGAAGTATAGTACATTCTCATTTGAAGATGGGAGCAACTGAAAGCTGACATAAATTGTGATATTACAACCAGGAATAAAATGCAAGATACTTCCATGTGTGTGTGTGTGTGTGTGTGTATGTGTAAGATAGATATACTGTATACAGTGGTCCCCCGGGTTACGAAAGTAATCCGTTCCGGGTTACTTTTTGTAACCCGGAAATTTTCGTTTCCTGGGGGACCGCTTTAGTGGACGGACCGCACGGCAAATTTAAAGGGGCAGCGCGGTTTTTCCGTTTTGGATCCCGGGGTTTGTTTCGGATCCCGGGGCCGTTTTTGCGGCCCCGGCTCTTTCGTTCCCCGGGGTTTTCGTACCCCGGGGGATTCGTAACCCGGGGGAACCACTGTATACTCATTATGAATAGGGATCTTGCAGCACTTTTGGGACTAACTGAAAGAGAGAAGTTGGTAGCATGAGCTTTCTTGACTTGAGCCTACTTCCTCAGATGCATCAAATGATCAAATGCATCTGAGGAAGTAGGCTCAAGTCAAGAAAGCTCATGCTAACAATTTCTATATTTTAATTCGACTTAAAAGTGCTGCAAGATCCCTTTGCATACTAATTTTCCAAACTAATATGGTTACGGTCTTTGTATATAAGTCTATAAATTTTAGTTCAAAAATTATCCCCAAAAACCTAGGTCAACATAAGTACTATACTTTTAACTCTTATCATAAATGGAACCATCTTCTCTGAGTAGAGTGGCAAAAGGCAAAAGTTTAGTCCTTCCCAGGAGCACCAATCCCTTCTACTCTTTACGTTGTGGTGCCACCGCTGGCCTTTTTGAATGCCTAGGTGAGAAAATATTGGATGTGGCAGCTCTTTGGAACTTCCCCTCAAAGGCGAGCTGAGAGGAATTGGGTTTTTGAGGATTGCAATAAGGCATTTGTGTATGTTTGTCAGCTTTGCTGGGTTAAAATCAGGCAAAGTTAGCACATTAAAGTTAAAGGCTATAATCATTGCTAACGTAGTCACTATTATCTTGTATCTTCTTTGCTTTGCCTTATCCTCCTTTTAGATGTGTGTGCATTTCTTAGCCCCACCCATGTCTGGCCATCTCCCACACACATTGCACAGCCAAAATTTACCATAGTTCTTGCCTCTTCTGTCTTGCCTTTAGGGTGAAAACAAGTAGTTATGTCTGCCAGAATTTGTTGGCATTGTTTTCCTTTGTTTTGTCCTTTACATCCTTTATTACATGTCTCTAAGTGTTACTTTTGACTTAACCATGGATCATATTCAAATCCATAATTCTGACCCCTAAACCTGCCCTCAAGACATATATGAGGTCAATTTATATTCAAGTATCGGCGGTAGATATCAACCACTTTTCTCCCACAACTGGGGAGCAAGGTAGTGTTTCAGTAAAACATGGTAAATTAAAATAAAATACAATAAAATATGCATTATATGACAACAATTTTAAAATGTCACATTCAAAAAATATTGGAAGACTTTTAACCTACTTAGTAAACTGAAGGCAAAGCTGGGTAAAAAGGTCTTTGCTTGCTATGAGTTCTCATTCCTTGTCCATACATTAAAACAGAACCCCTTGCTCTCAGCACTACCATCACTGACCTGCAGTACTTTCTGTATGTGAAAAAAAGAGTATGGGTGCTAAAAATCACATCTGCTGGTTTCCATCCTCCCCACATCAGTGCATTATCATTCCAGGACTCACCCATTGAGGTCAAAGGCCCTGATAAGGATGTGCTGCAAAACGTCCAGCGAAGTGATCTGCGGATCCACGGCAAAAGTACGAAATTCAGGCTGCAAGAAGCCTTCGCATTTCTGCAAAAATCACACATAGAATAAGCAGGATGAGAGAACCAACTCCATCCAAACAGTCCCCATAACCTGCAAACGATAGAGACACCACACTCCTTATGCTGAACAGGCAGAGAATCCATTTTCAACACTTGCATTTTCATTTTCCTATTGGGAAAAAATGGAGGGTAAATACTAGACTCCAATACCTACAACTTATCCTGAATTGCTTTTCTACCATGGCAGATACCACCACCTAAAAAATACTCTGCCCTTAATGAAAACAATCCTTAAAATAAAAGATAGGGAATACGCAATTCTCCGGACTATTGTATTGTATTGTGGTGGTGGTAGCTGCATGCAACTGCCACCACAACAATACAACTGGCTATGTTGATTACTGCTGATGAAATTTGCACTCTAGCAGCCACTAGAAGATTACACATTCCCAACGCCTCCTTTAAATACTATGCATATACCAGCAGCAAAGATACATTAATGCCTTATAGTAGTGGCTCCCAAACTCTCTTTGTCCACATTTTGGACTTTATCTCAGACAACAAGGGCAATGGTCAAGAATTGTGGAAGCTGAAGTCCAAAATATCTGGAGAACCAGATTTGAGAACCACCACTTTAATACATAAAGGAGACATGTCAATAATGAAGAGGAACAAATAAAACAGCCACCACCTTATTGTAAGCATTGACATGAAGCACAAGTGACAACTAGTTCCAAAACTGACAGTACTACATAAACTCCTAAATGTGATTGGAAATCTCATACTGTCAATGGACGTAGGGCCCGAACAGACAGGCCAAAATAAAGCTGCTTTGGGTCACTTTGGAGGTATGCTGTTTAAATGAGGCATGCATCCTAAGAGGCCAGAAGCTGCACCAAAGCCACACTCCAGTCCTAAGGACTGGAACACAGCTTTGGTGCAGCTTCTGGCCTCTTAAGGTGTGTGAGCCATTTAAATGGCATACCTCCAAAGTGACCCAAAGCAGCTTTATTTTAGCCTGTCTGTTTGGGCCCATACTTTCAAGGAAGGATCCCAGCTTGCTGCAGCTCTAAGCATGCTTTATTAGGAAAAAGCCACCACCAAAATTTAGATGAAGGTAGTCCTTATCAGTTTTAGATCAGACTGTTGGACCCACACTTTTGAGTAGAGCAAAGCCAAATACTGTGCTACTCATAGAAAACTTGGAATACTTACCTAACTATATCTGTTGGGTAAACAGGTCTGTAAATGTATTACTGCCTGCCAGTGCAACAGGTATGAGAAGCATTTCAAGGGAAACAGGTGTGCTTTGATTATGGGATGAGGAAAGAAAAAAGATTTCAAGACACCCCATTTCAAAACACTGGCAGTCTTCCTGGGTTATATTCAGCATATTTAGACATGTCCTGTCTTGTGGGGAGCCAGCTCTGAAACAGATCTTGTGCTCATCAATCTTAATTACAAAGGGGAAAGAGCCAGGTCAACCAAGTTTAATTTCTTAATTTAGAAAGAGGAGAATGAGTCCACAACAGCTGACAAATTATACAGTCTTGTTTCCAGGATTGAAGCTAATCTCTTTGGAAGACACTTTGAATTGCATACTTTCTGAAACAAAGATGGTACAGTGACTAAAGCTTGGCGGACTGCTCTTTTTAATTAACAATGCAAAGCCATCAAATTGGTTTGATGCAGAATAAGACCATGGCTGTTGTTGTGGGACTTCAAGTCATTTCCAACTTACGGTGACCTTAAGGAGAACATATGAAGGGATTTTTTTGGGCAAGATTTCTTCAGAGGAGGTTTGCATCTTTGTCTTTCCCTGAGGCTGAGTGTGACTTGCCCAAGTAGGTTTCCATGGCCTAGTGAGGATTCAAATCCTGTTCTCCAGAGTCATAGTCCAACACTCAAACCACTACCCCAAGATGGCTCTCTAACAAACACTATCTAGTGATTTCTCTCACCACTTCAGATTCCTATACTTTAGAAAAGTGAATAATTTCTAACCCGATGATATGCAGAATACTCTCTCAAGGCATTTTTGAAACTCACAATCCAGTCTCCTGTAAATTTATACACATGGTAAGGTTTTTCTTTGCAACAGAAAAGCTCTTATCACTGCAACATACAGTAGACAAAGCTCAGAAACACAGGTATTTTAAAATCCACAGATGATAATGTAGCAAGCAAAGAACTGAGTAAGACTACAGAATGTATACAAAAAAGGAAAGGAAAAAAAAGTGTAAATTCATGGTTTTTAACCCAGCAAGTACAGAAACAAGAACTACTTTTCAGTCCTTCTACAAACACAGGATATGTTTTCAGGGTTCCTAAATATGGATTATGGATATGGATTCAAGTCCTAATGTAGGTTGGACGGAGAGAGCTGCTTACATACCTAGGGTGTGAGAGACCATATTCCCCATGACTGCTGTGGCAAAATACTGTAATTTCTTTCCATTCACCTCTGCCCCTAGTAGTAGCAGCAGCAACCTATTTTATTGATTAGTCTCTAAATTGTTGCACTATCACAACACAACTGCCTCACAATAATGTCTGATAAACCCAGACTATATACTATTTAAAGAGTATTGTTGCAAAGCAGGAGAAGAAATCATGCTTTGAAGTTTGTTTGCAAACTGTGGTTTCTATGAACCATAGCTTGATTTATAGCCTGAAGCATAGTTTCATCCTTTGCTCTAGTTCCAGAGAAAAATGTACAGTCACAATGGGAATGAACTCAGGAATATGTGAACTTGTGAAACTCAATGCTACAAACAAAAGCCGATAAGATGGACTCTGTAAGAGTAATTTGATGTCCAGTAGAATCTGTAGGGTACATCTGTAGAAGATGTAGAACTTGTAAGGGTCATTTGAAACAGAATGTTCTTGCGTTCTAACCACCATAATACAGTACAGCCAGCCCTCCATATCCACGGATTATTCATCTAGAGATTCAAACATCCAATTCAAAAATATTGTAAAAATATATGAATTACAACAAAACAAACCTTGATTTTGCCATTTTATGCAAGGGACACCATGTTACAGTAACATTATATTTAATTGGACTTGAGCATCCTCAGTTTTTGGTATCCAAGGGGGGATCCTGGAACCAAACCCCAATTGATTACCAAGGGCCCACTGTGGCAGTTTTGCAAGTATGCTTTGAAAATATAAGAAAAAACATACCCATCTATCTGTTTAACATGCTCACCACCTGATCAAATTCCTAGTCAGCTTCTAGAAAAGAATTTTCTTCATGTGAGCTATTGAGGAATGAGCCACTCTACTGCTTAGAGCAGGCTTGCACAACATATGGCCCGGGGACCGCATGCAGCCCGCCAAAGGTTTTTGGGTAGCCCAAATGAATGTGGAATGACTTCAAGGTTCTGCCACCACTCAGCCTCCTCCTGAGGAAAGGGCCATGCAGAGGAGGAGGAGAAAGGGTGAACACTGGCCCTGCAAGCCTCCTCCATTGCCTGGCTTTCTCCTGAGAAGGATAGGTGGCAGAGGAGGAGCAGGACAGGCAAACACTCACCCTGCAAGGTATTTCCACTGCTTGGCCTTCTCCCGAGGAGAAGGATGGGTGGAAGAGGACAAGGATGGGCAAATGCTTGCCCCTCAAGACTCCTCTGCTGCCTGGCTTTCTCATGAGAAGAATGGGTGGGGGAAGAGGAGGACAGGCAAATACTCGCCCTGCAAGGCTTTTCCTCCACCCAAGTTTCTCCTAAGAAGGCTGGACAGTGGAGGACGAAGCGGACAGCGGAGGATGAAGATGGACAAATACTCAAGGTTCCTCTGTTGCTAGGCCTTCTCCTGAGGAGGACAGGCAAGGCTCCTCTGCAACTCAGATGTCAAATCAAATCAAATCATTTGAAATGTGGTGCTGGAGAATCGTGCTTAGGATATCGAGGACAGCCAAAAAGGCAAACAGATGGGTCTGGGAACAGATAAAGCCAGAGATCTCCTTAAAAGCTAAAATGATTAAATTGAGGCTGGTGTACTTTGGCCATATAATGAGAAGGCACGGGTCACTGGAAAAGACAGTAATGCTAGGAAAGGTAGAGGGTAGAAGAAGGACAGGAAGACCATGTCAGATGGATTGACTCCATCTGTGGGGTTGTGAGCAAGGAAGTGGAGGAAAGGGATTTTTGGAGGTGTCGCGTCCACAGGGTTGCCATGAGTTGAGGTCGACTTGGAGGCAGATAACAACAACAAAGTAAGAAAGGCAGTCTTCTAGTCATGGCATATGTAAAAATACACCGACATGATAAGCCCTGAAAGTTTGGGGAAACACTCTAACCCATTTACCATAGGTTGATGTTTGTTACTGTTGAGGCTGAGAGCATGGGGAGAGGTTTACATCAAGTGCCCCACCACTTTCCCTCTACTCATCTTGACCCAAGGGAAAGGTCCTCATTCATTTGGCTGCCCTCACCCAACACAGACGTGGTGGTTGTCATCGTTGTTGTGTACCTTCAGCTAATGTCTGACTTCTGGCACCCTTGTCACAAGGTTTCCTTGGTAAGATTTATTCAGGGTGGTATATCTGCCATGGTCTTCCTCTAAGGCCAAAAAGACCAGAGAGTCCCCAGAGGACAATACTTCCTCAAACCGGCCCAACTAATAGGGCTGGACAGTGCTGTTGACCCATGCCCAGAATCTAAAGAGAACTTGTAGAGAAAGATTATACCCACTAAAATTCACTGTTGCTATTACTCTCTTCAAAAAAGGCTGCAATTCTGTCTGCATTTATCTGGGGATATATTCCTGAATTGACTGAAGTTTATTTAGACAAGAGCACAGAACTGCAGCAAAGCATAAGAGTAGATCTGCATATCCATGGTCCAAAACACACTATAGAAATAATCCAGTCTGAGACCGCTTTACCTGCCCTGGCTCAATGCTAGAGAATTCTGGGAACTGTAGTTTTGTGAGATATTCAGCCTTCTCTGTCAGAGAGCTCTGGTGCCACAATAAACTACAGTTCCCAGTATTCCTTAGCACTGATCCAGGGCAGTTAAAGTAGCCTCAACCTGGAATATTTCTGCAGTGTGTTTTGGACCTAAGTCAAAAACTCTGCCTCAAATACAGTCAGCCCTCCTTAGCCACAGATATTTTTCAATAATAATAATAATAATAATAATAGAATTTATTTTCATTCGGCCCCCTCTGTGCAACGCAACTGGGGCAGCTTACAATATTAAAATATACGTACCATATCCCCCAATCCACATTGGGGGATATGGTATGTATATTCACGGCTTGGAATTTTTTTAAAAGTATAAATTCCAAATAGTAAACCTTGATCTTTCCATTTTATATAAAGGACACAATTTACTATGCTGTTATATTTAGTAAGACTTGACCACACAAGGATTTTGGTATCCACAGGAGGGTCCTGGAACTAAACCCTAGTGGATAGTAAGGGCCCGGTGTGTAATCATCTGAGCGCTAAAGAAAAGGTTTGCAATCCCAGATCTGCCATGGAAACCCACCGGGTGAACCAGGGCAAGTCACTCTCTCTGCCAAGAAACTGGCCTGTGACAGGTTCACCTTAGGGTCACCATAAGTCAAAAGTGCACCCGTCACTGGGAAATTTGGTGAAAACCTTGTTGTTGTTGTTAGTTCATCTGGACTCATGGCGACCCTATAGATGAGACACCTCCAAGAGACTCTGTCCTCCACTGCTCTCCTTAATTCCTGAAAACCCATAAGACCCACTGCGACCTCATTAATAAAGTCCATCATCCATGTGGCCTTCCCCTCTTCCCACTCCCCTCCACCTTTCCCAGTATTTCTGTCTTTTCCAATAATTGAATAAAATAAAGGATGTTGTTGTAGTTAACGTCGATCGGGACCTATGGAAACTCTATGGATGAGACATCTCCAGGCCGCCCGTCCCCTACTGCTCTGCCCAGCTCCACCAAATTCATACTTATGATCCCTTTTAATAGAGTCCATCCTCCATCTGGCATAATGTGGCCTTCCTCTCCTCCTCCTTCCCTCCACCTTTCCCAGCATTATTGTCTTTTCCAAGGAGTCCTTCCTTCTCGTGAAGTGTCCAAAGTATGACAGCCTCACTTTGGTCATCCTGGCTTCTTCCAGGGCTTGATCTGCTCCAGGACCCATTTGTCTGTCCTTTTGGCTCTCCATGGGATCCTCAGCACTCTCAGATGGACGGATTTTCCTCCTGTATTATCTTCTGTCCTTCACATCTTACCTCAGGGACCGCCTCTCCCCGTATGAACCCTCTGCACACTCCGATCCTCTGGGAGGAACCTACTGCAGCCAATGAAAACTAGGTTTTTGCAGACCTCCCAGAGGACTTTTTCAGCTACTGCCCCCAAGCTTTGGAACGGCCTGCCGGACGAGATGCGTCCCATTACATCACTGGCCAGTTTCAAAAAGGCTTTAAAGACGCATCTCTTCCAGCAGGCCTTCTCCTGGAAAAAAAAATCATCAATTCCCGGCTCTGAGACGGAAATTGGGTAGATAACCTCGGCCGCCCCCTTCATTTAACTTCCTTGATTTCACCTATTGCTTATTTGCACAAGAACTGTTCATGAGATTGCACTTTGTTTTTAACCGTTGTCGATATTAATATTTGCTGGTTTAATCTAATTTTAAGGGGGGGGTGGCAGTCGGGAAGGGGCACAATAGTTGTTTTAGTCTGTATTTTTTAATACTTGTTGTACCCCGCTCCGATTGCTTTGCTGGAGGAGTGGGTTATAAATAAACCTTATTATTATTATTACTATTATCATCATTATTATTATTATTCTTTCTTAACTGTCCAGCTCTCCCATCCGCGTTCTATGGGCAAGCGCTCCCCTACGTTTCCCTTATGGGCAAGTCTTCCCCAATGTCTCCCTATGGGCAAGTACTGTATTCACCAATATTGCTCGATAGGCAAGTACTCTCCAATGACTCCGTATGGGCAAGTCTTCCCCAATAATATCCTATGAGCAAGTATGGTTTCCCTATGGCCAAGTCTTCCCCTATGTTTCCCTATGAGCTAGTAAAATTGCTCTATAGGCAAATTATTCCTCAGCAGCATTCTCCCTCCAGAGGAAGCCTTAGCCCCCCCACAAATATTTGGGTTGTTGTAGCGCCCTTTTCCCAGCGTTGGGGCTGCGGCACCCTCCCTCCTTCTCTGGACCCATAACCCTTCCTCACTAAAACTGACCCCCACCCCACCCACCCTGACCTTTGACCCTGCAAAAGGACCGCCCCTTGACCTTTGACCTCTCTGTTTGGGCTCACCTTGACCCTCACGCGAACCACTTCGTGCTCCTCCTCCTCCTGGTTCCCTGCCCCCCCGGCCCCGAGGCCAGCCCCGCTCCCTCCAGGTGGAGACGCTGCTGTTGTCGTTGTTGCTGCGGCGGGGGCCACTGCAGCCGCCATCCTTCCCGGCCCCCCTCCACCTTCGCTCTGAGGCGCCTCTCAATACAGTCACTCTCTAAGAGGCCGTTGCAGGCCACGCCCCTTCGCGACGTCACTAGGCCACGCCCCCTTCTCGACGTCACTCACGACTACGCGGCCCCAGTCGCTCTGTCTCAGGGTGGAATCACGTGACACCCGCCCTGCCTGCTTCCCCTATGACGTCATCCCGAGCCCAACCGTCGTTTTCCTTTCGAACTAGATTTTTTAAAAAAATAACCGTTTCTCGCCTGGGGGGAGGGGCGGTTTTTGAATAATAATAATAATAATAATTTGTAGAGGGAAAGGGACACAAAAGGCAATAGTAATAATAATAATAATAAATAAAAGGAGGATAACGAAAGGGCCCACACCAATAAAAGGGATTTTTTTTTTTTTGTGAGGGAGCAATCACATCCGGGTTAAACGGAAACTGAAGAGAATAAAGACACATTTGTATGAGGCTGTGTCCACACTGGAGAAATAATCCAGTTTGGTACCGCTTTAACTCTGTTCTGGATGAAGGCTATGGAATTCTGGGAGTTGGAGTTTGTTGTGGGGCCCAGAGGGCCCCACAACAAACTCCAACTCCCAGAATTCCACAGCAGTGAGTCAGACAAAGAGTTAAAGCGGCACCAAACCGGATGATTTCTCCAGTGTGGACGCAGCAGTCAAAAAGGACTCCTTGCTGACGTCACTCTGACGTCACAACGCCAGTTTGTTGGATACCACTTTAATTGCCAAAATGGCTCAATGCTGTGTGGAACACCTGGGATTTGTAGTTTCTTGTGTGGCAGCAGAGCTGCTCTGACAGAAATAAATGTCTCTCAGAACTACAATTCCCAGAATGCCGTGGGAGTTAAAAGTGGTATCAAACTGGCTTACCTCTGTAGTGTGGATGTAGCTTCAGTGGCAGACGTCAAAGATGGGGAGCTAGCTATCCACTGCTCCTGGGTGTCCTTTTGCATGACAGCAGATAAAAACTGTTACTAAACTGGCCAAATGGCTTCCCTCATTGGGAAACACAAAGAGTTTAACAAAGTCCATCATATTTTTTTAAACCCCTCAGTGTGCTTGCCTACTTATTTCAGAATAGCTGGAACTAGTCTCTAATTGCTTTTCTATGCCCTCCACCCCTAGGAAATGTTTTAAGGTTAGCAGCCCCTGCAAAAGTGGTTATTCTCCCATTTGAAGATGAAGTCTAACTTTAGTCTCTGAACCACAAGTTGAACAACAGACAATACTGTGGGTGAACAAACTGAGTTAATTAAGCTCAATGCATAACATTCAAAACTAAATGGAGCAATTAGAATCTTATTTATTCAGGACAGGAGTGAAAAATGACCTGTGATTCATCGCTCAAGGAAACAAGGCACCTTTGGGCTGCATCCACACTGAAGAAATAACCCGGTTGGCACCCAGTTTGGCACCGCTTTAACTGACCTGGCTCAAGGCTATGGCATTCTGGGAGTTGGAGTTTGTTGTGGGGCCCAGAGCTCTGCTCTGGGCCCCACAACAAACTCCAACTCCCAGAATGCCATAGCCTTGAGCCAAGGCAGTTAAAGCGGTGCCAAACCGGGTTACTTCTCCAGTGCGGATGCAGCCTTGTTCACACCCCTGAAATTCCATCTCACAAGTTGGGAAGGAAGAAGGTCCACACGCAATTTATTTTTTTGAGAGGGAATACCCAAAGCACAAAATATGGATAGTGTTGAACAGTATCACAGACTATGCCCTCCCTACAAACAAACAAACAAACAAACAAAAAAGTAGCTGGAGTGTATTGATAGTGTACAAATTTATTTATTTATTATATTTATTTTATTTGTATCCTGTTCTTTTCCCAGGAGTGGGACTCAGAGTGGTTTCACAGCATTAAAAACAGTACAATGAAGACATTAAAAAATTATTCAACATCCCCACCTGTCTTCATTACAATTCCTTAAACGCCTGTGTGAACAAGTAAGTCTTAACCTGCTGACGGAAGGCCATCAAGGAGGGAGCCATTCTGATCTCCTTGGGCAGGGAGTTCCAGAGTTTAGGGGCAGCCATGAAGAAGGTTCTCTCATGCATTCCCATCAACCATGTTTGTGATAGAGAAGGACCTCTCCAGAGGATCTGAGAGTCTGGGCTGGTTCATAGCAGGAGAAACGGTCTGTCAAATAGTGTGGACCTGAGCTATGTAGGGTTTTATAGGTGACAACTAGCAGCTTGAATTGTATTTGGAAACAAACTGGCAGCCAATTAAGCTGTTTCAAGAGGGGCATTGTATGGTCTCTGTAATCTGCCCCTCTTAACAGCCTGGCAGCAGCTCTTTGAACCAGCTGAATCTTCCAAACACTCTTCATAGGCAGCCCCATGTACAGCCCATTACAGAAGTCCAAACAGGATGTAACCAAGGCATGTACCACCATGGCCAGATCTGGCTTCTTAAGGAATGGGCACACAAGTTGTAAATGTGTGAAAGCACTCCTGGTCACAGCAGAGACCTGTTGTGTATATACAGTATACTCTTTTGTCTTACCTGAACAATTTCATGAAACTGCTCCGAGAATAACAAATGTAGTTCAATTGTTTTCCTGTGGCCCTGAGATGAAGGGGAAAATATAACTATCATAATGAAGGAGATAACTTTCTCTCATCCATGAAAGCATTACAGTGGTCCAGGAAATAATTTACATATTGCTAAAATAATAACATTGGCCATGTTTGAATTATTTCACTAAATCCCTATTAAAATTACCACTTTAAACACATTTTTGTAGTTTTGTTCTCACTTAAAAATTAATGTAGTTTGACAACACTTTAACTGCCATGGCTCAATGCTATGGAATTCTAGGATTTGTCGTTTTGTAAGATTATTTAGCTTTCTGTTAGCATGCTGTGGTGCCACAACAAACTGCAAATTCCAGAATTTCCTAAGATGGAGCTATGGCAGTTAAAGCAGTGTAAAACTGCATTAATTGTGCAGTGTGGCAGCAGTATCACTACATGTCTCCAAGATCATAGCAGGGCTATCTTCACTGTTTGTCATTCACAGAGTCAACATAAGTTAATGCCAACTCGACAGCAAACAACAAAATGCAGCCAGGACTTCCTTTCTAAATTTGTACATCAGCTTTGTGGGCAGAGCTATTTCCTTTGACTTTTTTAACCACCGTGGAATATTTTTGTACGTAAGTATGGTTGAGGCTCTCAAGGTAGAAATTTAATACAACCAGAACAAAAGCCTGGGTAGTCAGCCCTCAGTATCCACTGATTCTGCATACATGGTCTCCATCATCCATGGCTTGAAAATCCCCCCTCCAAAACAAAATCCCATAAGGAAACCTTAATTTTGCCATTTTAGATAAAGGATACTCTTTTTTTTTCTTTTTTTTTTACTATGCCAGTGTATATAACAGGAATTTAACTTCCACAGATTTTGGTATCCATGGAGTGTCCTGGATTTAGATGTCAGCAGATACACACAAGCACACTATACATTTTTTCAAGCAGTTACACTATCTAACCATTTAAGGCAGCCGTGGAAACACAGTATTATTAGTGGGGACAATATTCCAGGGAACTCTAGAATTACTGCCTCCTTAATGTTTCTCGATCCAACATATACATTTTTAGATTGTAAACTTGAGGGCAGGGAACTAATTAAAAGATTGTATGTACAGCACTTTACAGCACTAAATAAATAAAGGTTGATGCAGCTGATGAAAAATATTCAAGTCTCTTATTTTCAAATGGGTGAGTGGAGGATTGTGGGATTGAACTGGACTATTGGAGAATGGGAAGTGGGTTAGAAGAGCTCTAGAAACTTAATTCAGTTCAATATTTTTGATAGCAGATTTTTGGACTGCCAACAAAACATTTGTGGCTAAACACCTTGACCACACCATTATCTAGGGGGCCCTCACAGTTCCTGGCGAGTAGAATTGAGCCATTCCAGGTCTGCTGTGCCATTTTTTCTTGCTCATCTCAGCCACTTTCCTGAAAAGCATCTGCCAAGTTCAACTGGCAAAGAGTGTTAGTCCCAAGCAAATGACAGATCTCTTTCCTGGAGTGAAAGATACAGCTGCAAGATGACCAGCTGAACTTCCACTGACAAAAGGCCAGAGTAATGCACACATCCATTGAGATGCTGGTAATGGTGTTCTGTCTCTTAATTTTGAGTTTCTCTTAACTCTGTGAGAAGGAAAAGGGAATGGTTCCTGTGTTAAGTTCATAGCACAGGTTTCTGTTAAACAATAGTGCTATGAAGATTATATACATGCTTCAACCACCTTAAAGTAGGACAGAAACAGAACCTCATATGAAGCCTACAGATCACCACTTTTTGAGCTCAGGATTGCACTGCAAAGGTTGTTTCACAAAGCCATCCATACTTTGTATGCTTATTTATGCAGAAGTAAGACCTACGAAGCTCAAAGGGGCTTACTCCCAAGGATTGCACCCTTGGAGTGGGGTTAATGGGTGTGTCTCCAAGTGATGTTGGATTGTTAACCTTCATGAGCCTTCACTGTTAGCTCTGAGGGATAGAGCTGATGGCAGCTTCAGTCCAAAAACATCTGGAGAGCCACCATGACCTAAAAATGTTGTTTCACTCATTTTGGGTTTGAGGTATTAAGAACAGGTTTGAGGTTTCCGTATTTGTTCAAACTTTCTACTGAGGCACCAAAGAGCCTTACTGCACTAGTCTCTTCTGCTGCTAAAATAACATTGTTTTCAAAAGCACTATGCAGTTGGGACTGTGCTCTTCCCTATCATACCTTTGCAATCTGTCCAGCACTACAGCTTTCATTTGTACTAAACTTTACCACACACAGCATTTAGAACTGCCCTCCTAGTACCACCCCTCTTCCTAGATTGGCACACACATATTCAGACATAAACATCCAAATATAAATTAAAAGCAGTCTTACACTTAAAAGCCTTTTGCCCTTGTGGAGGGAGAGAACATCATGATTTGGGATAGACTTATCACTGGAAGATGACAGTCATTATGTAAAGTGCTAGCAATTAATCAAGTCTGCTCAGTCAGGAACAAACAGAATAATGAAATAAATGCTACTTCAATTGTTAAGACTCTTTTCTTCTCATGTTTCCAGGCGTGTATGTGTGTGTGTGTGTTGGAGAGAGAGAGAAAGAGACTTGAGAATTGGACCACTCTGCTGGAAAAAGGAGGCGGGGTGGAGGAGGCAGTGAGCAAAGTTTTCCATTCCCAGTTTCCACACTTCTTCTCTCTGATCACTTGTAAGCAAAGGCCACCTAAGCCATACCCACAGTACAACCATTGAGCACCCAAAACCAGCATAAAAGCATAACTGAACATTTGCACAGAAAATCGTAGCACAGCATAAGCAGGAAAGGAGGTCATCAATGATTATTTTTGTGTTAATAAAATGAAACCGTTTCCAAATGATCTTCCACAGGAGAACAGCAAGAGAAGAGAGTAGACTGAGGCAACAGCAGGACTAAGACTCTATAACATCATGATATGGCTCAAAAACATGTCTGGATCAACCCACAATGTATAAATGTACTGTAATCCAACAATAGCTGGAGAGCAACGGCTGCCCATCCCCGTTTTTGGGCTACCTCTTAAAGCAGCAGTGGAGAATAATGGCAACGGATGCTGCTCTTCTCCACAAATGGGTCTTTTTAGAAGTTGGCAGAGGACCCTTTAGGAGATGAGGAGGGAATGGGAGGAGATGAACCTAGACGTGGAGCAGGAAGCAGCTAGCTAACCTTCTAAATGAATACAATGCTGGCAAATGGAATAATGGTCTGTTCTGAGCCCATTGTGCAGGGTGGTCAGTGCTTCTTGAACTTGCCAGCATCCATTATCCTCTGGGAAGCACTAAGATGTTTCCAGGCATCCAAAATGAGAACAGAGGGAATGACGATCCAAAGTGAATTCATGAAGACAAAATAAAACCAGAAATAAATCGGGTGCCACATCTCGCTGTGGCTGAAACCATCACGATACTCAGTGTAGAAATAGAGAATATCTCCATACAGCTGGCCTATGATAAGGATAGAAAAAACAAACAAACGAGGATCACTTAAGAGTTGAACAAAAAGGATAGACTATGACTTTCTTGCCTTATGCAATGAGATATGTGTTGGTGAGAGGCAGAGTGTAAAAATAATTTGTTAAAAATGTTTTCAAAAGACTTTGTGAGCACATGTAAGAAAGTAGCCCAACTCCGTCTCTCCTAAAACACAGATATCACAGGATCTCTTTCTGTAAGGAATCTGTAACACAAACACTACTGAATTACATTCATACAAGAATAAGTACACAGGCAAGAAAAAAAGTTTAGAGAAGTTATTTGGGGGATTACAACCTCCAGAAATGCCCAGCCAGCATGGCCACTTATCTGAATGCTTGCCTCCACTGAGTTGTAATACCTCCTACAATTAATAGGAAAGTCCTCACTTTGCCTTCAGTGCATACAAACACCAAATGGAACCATCTGTGAAATTATGGATTATATTTTTCCACTCATTTGCAAAATTCAGTGTGCAGCAGTTTGAGCATTTGAAATGACCACGAAGAACAGGAAGCACAATCCACTCATGCTACTTATCTCTCTGTCTTATGCAAGAATTCCCAATCTGCTATGAAAGAAGGAGAGACAAGCAAGCAGGTAATATGATAGGGAAGATGTTTTAAAAAAACAAGTTTTCTGATGAGGAACAAATATGGGAGTAAGACAATGGGAAATTTTATAGAGGAGGAAGATTAAAGATAGAACTTAAAAAGAAATGAAGGACTGTGGCTATGGCTGCCAGAAATATATGGGACATATAGCCATATTTCAATATTTCTACTTGAGCAGGACACATGCTTAAAATTCAGTGGGGCTTTCTAGATTGGCACGAAAGTGTGACATGAAGTTGCCTTTACCTTAATGCTTAGCAGCTACATTGCAAGCCCCAGGTGTGCATTTAAAAGGTACAGGGCAGCTAGACTGAGGGGTGTGGGAACGACTTATCTGAAGTCTTTTCTGTGGCTTAGCAGCTACATTGGAAGCTGTCAGAATGCTACAAACACAGGCGGAGTAGCTGCACCAGCAGCAATGAACGCGGCTTTTAGTCGCTCTGAACCTTTAATTTTTTTTTCCTTGCCGGCTGCGAAGTGAGCAGCTGCGCTGTTCCAGCCGGCAAACCTGCATAGCTGCGCAGTTCCCAGCTGGCAGCCGGCTGGGAATGGTGCAACTCTGCAGTTGCACAGTTGTGCAGGTTCACAGCCAGCAACTGCGCAGTTCACAGCCAGCAAAGAAAAAAATTAAAGTTTCAGCATCATTCCGGTTTCTCTGCTTTTTTTAAACTGTGCCGTTGCACTGGTGCAGCATGAATGAACCCCTTTATTTTGTGAATGAATCGACATGTTATGCACAGTAGAATAACAGTTACAGAATCTCAGAGTCCCTACTGCGCATGTCTAGGGTTCCGATTAGGGCTGGAGCTAGGGTTTGGGAGCTTTAAAAAACTGCGCAGTTAAACCCCAGCTTTTACACCTGCAGGGCATTGAGCGTTTTAATTAGTAGTGAACTCCACACCACGCATGCTCCCAACTCATGATCCATTATGCTTCGCACCTGTATCGCTGCCTTTAAATGGGCGCTTTAAAGATACAGCGGCCCCCTTAACTGCGCAACTACACTGCAGCCTTTAGATGGAGCTGTGCTGTTCCGCAGTTTTTAAAAACAGGCTGGGAAAACCAGCACCTTTTTAAAGGCGCTTCTTCTGCCCTAGAATGCAAAAAAGCATTTTCATGGCACACTTTCCCTTTTTCTCATCTAAAGGCTAGAGTTTCATGCAGCCATGAACACACTTCTTTTTGCCAATCTAGAATAGGCCAATGTTTTGAGAGGCCATTTAGACGAGACTGACAAGTTGGGGAATGTAAGGATTTGCCCTTGTATTTGTCTCATGTACATACCCAATGACACCACCAGCTGCAGTACAAATCGGTGAGACTGCCCTGAAAGAAAAGCCAGCACTGTCCAGAGGCTGAGAGGGCCCCAAGCAAAGGCTGTGATTGTTTCCATGCAAACTGTGAAATTGTCCGCTCTGTGGAGACAAAAGGTGAGATGGAAATCACTTAAAGACTCAGAAGTATCTGAAATGCTTTCATTTCATTTGTAGTCCACCCTTCTCAAAGTTAAAAAAAATCATAATAATTTAAAAAACAATTAAAATCACAGGTTGGTGAAAGGAAAGCAGGTGGGGCCAGCCTAGCCTCCTACAGAAGGACATTTCAAAGGGTGGTAACAGCCACTGAGAAGTCTCTCTCTTGTGTCCTCACCAAGTGAGCCTGTGATGGTGGCAGGTCTGAGAGAAAGCCTTCCCCTGTACATCTTAGAGCTCTGGCAGGTTTATATGAGGAAAAAACAGTCTTTCAGATGGCCTGGACCTATGCCACATAGAGCTTCACAAGTCATGATCAGTACTATGAATTGTGCCCGGAAATGAACTGGTGGCCAAATAAGCTGTTTTAATAGGGGAGTTTCATGCTCCCTATAATTAGCCCTAGCCAGCATTCTGGTCTGAGCACTTTGGACCTGCTGAAGTTTCCAAACAGTTTCCAAAGGCAGCTTCAAGTACAGTATGTTACAGTAGTCCAAACAGGATATAATCGAGGTATGTGTCACCACAGCCAAATCTGACATCTCAAGGAATGGGCACAACCTTTGCTTTCCAGACTTTGCAAATTTTAACTATCCACTACTGGGTTTTGAGGAGATATAGTTCAAAAACAATTTTTCCAAGCTCCATTTATGACCTACTGTTTTCTTTCTAACTCCTCCTTGATATTTGTGCATTTATACATACCTGATAACCCAGGATAACACTTCAGTGTATTTCATGAACTCGAAATGAGTCCGTGAACACTTAAGGCATTTCTAATCCCCAAAGTTACTAGTGTGACAATTATCAAGAATCTCTTGAGACATACATAGTAAAGGGGGACCATAAAGCCTGTGTTTATCTATACTCATATTGAATAATTTTGAAAAATAGTGAAACAAGAGAGGAGTGAACATTAACTAAAATATTAAGAATGGCTATTAGTGAATAAAATAATGTATTTATATTACTGTTAAACTGCTACATCTTTCACTTTAAAAATTTTCAGGGCTGGACCAATGGCATCCACCCAGTGATGCTACTGGGCTGGAGTGCTGAGGACTAAAATGTTTTCCATCATGAGACAAAGATAAAAGTAAGCTCTTACTCCACCACTTCAAAGCCAAAACTTACATGACATATCTGCTGTCACCTTTGGCATATTCTTTCCCTATAATATAATGAGAGAAGAAAAACAAAGTGAAGCATTGGTAGCAATAAACAGCAATACAAAGGTCTTAGGGAACTGAGTAGCTGGGATACACAGCAGATTGTGAATTGCTCTATATATTTTTTTCTTAAATAAAAATGAATATTAACCAGTGCCAATTTAAACAGAAATTTTACTTCCAAGAAACAAACTACACCTAAGGATAACTATTCATATTGTGCAATCCAAAAACCCTAGATCAGCATCAAGAAAACCAATTAAGCAAATTACATCTCTGCAGCAATCATTATTTTTATTACTTTCAATATACTTGTTGCCTTCTTGAAATTATATAGTACTGTACATTCCAAATGTACAGATAAAGAGTATCATCTCTGCAGGGCAGCGAGTGACGTGGTGGTCAGAGGAACAGGTGAAAGTAATGGTAGCAAAGGTATACGGGTATACAAGATATGCCATAAAGCCAGAAAAAGCTCCACTCTCCACTAAGGTATACCATAAAGCAAGCAAAAACTCCACACTCTTATCACTATGGCCTTTTGTAAATGCAGCTTAAACCACAACGACTAAAACTTTCTTCTTTAAAAAAAATCAAAGTTCTCTAAAATCTGCAGCAAGTCACAGATATTAGTGAACAATGTCACATGTTGATGTGGTGAAGACTTAACTATGTTGAGCATAAGGTGGAAAAGACACCATGATCATGAAGGTGGTTTTCCTAAATGCAGGAAACTTGACTGTATTGTACTCAATACTCACAGTACCGTAATAACCTTTAGACTATTGTACTGTATATACAATACTGTTACAGGTTGAGTCTCTCTTATCCAGAATTCTAAAATACAAAATACAAAATTGTCCACATGGGTGGCTGAGATAGGGACACCTTTGCTTTCTGATAGTTCAATGCATATGAACTTTGTTTTATGTACATAATTATTAAAAATATTGTATATAAAATGACCTTCGGGCTATGTGTATAAAGAGTATATGAAATATAAATGAGTTTCATGTTTGGACTTGGATTTAAAGCTGGTTTTATATGAATGCTAGCCATGCCAACCACTGCCCATTGCAACATCATTTGGACCAGACTTTTGGCTTCAATTTTTTTTTAAAAGGTAAATAGAAGCTAAACTATGGGGCAAAAGTACTGTATATTGAAAGCAATAGAAATTTAAAATATAATTAAATTAGCAATATAATTAAAAATAGTTTAAAAGGGAGATCTCAAAAAACAAACAAAACCCAAACCCATATGTACTGGATATTCTGAAAAGCCCTTTTTTACCTGGGTATCAAGGGCTTGCTGTAAGGATACCAGGGAGGGTGCCTGTCTAATCTCTCTAGGAAAAGAATTCCCAAGCCTGGGAGCAGCCACCAAGAAGGCCCTCTAATGCAACCCTGTGTAAACACAGATGAGCATTATGGACACTATACAACTGGAAGAACTTGGGAAAGTCACTTTTTAGGGCTACAATAACCAGCCCAAATGGCCAATCTCCCCAAGCTATAGCACAAGTTGTTTACCAGTGCCATCCAGGACTCTCCTGATAGCAATTTAACAAGACCAGGTTCACACCTTTCAAGGGACAGCGTTCTATTGCGACATGAATATTCGCACATCCTCTCCCTCCTATTGCCCAAGTCTAAGGGCCCCATTCCAAATGGGAACATCCAACAAACTCCCTGTGCTCACAACACAAACACTTAATTGCACCACCATCTATCACAATTTCCCTGGGCCAACCGGTAGATCTTACATAGCTGGGAGAGGAAGGATTGGTCTCCAGGGATATCCATGTAGTAGAGGCTAAACCAGCCTTCGATGACACCGTGAATAAAGCCACAGATGGCAAACCAGCAGACCGCCAAGGAGCGCCAGGTTCCCCAAGAAGCCCCCGTCTTGCAACGCCAGCCGGCTGCCAACCAAGTCACTACCAGGAGGGCCCCTGAGACCGAAAAGAGGAAAGCCAAGATCTGCCACATGGGCCGGTCATTTGGGACGTAGTGCGGGAGCTCCAAATTTCGAGGCCAGTAAGGATGGGGGACGACATGGGGCTTTGCTTCCAGTCCCATGGTAGCCAAGGAAAAAGCAAATCAAATGGCCAGGTCTGGCAAGTGCAATTTCTCCTGGAAAAAATAGAGCAAAGAACCATGTTATTTCAATATCCTATTGATTCATTCATTCATTCATTTTATATCCCACCTTCTTCCTGCCAACAGATTCAAAGCGGCTTACAGAGGTCTAATCTGCACTGAAGAAACAATGCAGTTTGACACCACTTTAACTGCCACGGCTCAATGCTGGGATTTGTAGTTTTCAGAGATGTTTAACCTTCTCTGTCAGAGAGCTCTGGAGCCACCATGAACTACAAATTCCAGGATTCCATAGCACTGAGCCATGGCAGTTACAGCAGTGTCGAACTGGATTATTTCTGCAGTGTGCATTCAGCCTTGGGCTGCCTCCGCAGATCGGTCTCTAAATCATGTCATAGGCATTGTAGCCAATGTGGCATAGTAGTCTGAGCATTGGACCAGTAGGGTCCAAAACACACTGCTGAAATAATCCACTTTGAGACCGCTTTAACTCCCTTGGCTCAGTTCTATGGAATTCTGGGAATTGTAGTTTTGCGAGAGACATTTAATCATCTCTGTCAGAGAGAGCTCTGGTGCCACAACAAACTACAATTCCCAGGGTTTCCTAGCACTGAGCCAGGTCAGTAAAAGCTGTCTCAAAGTGATGGGTTATTTCTGCAGTGTGTTGTGGAGCTAGGCCTCTGGAGAGCAGGGTTCGAATCCTGTCTCGGCCATGTAAGCCCACTGGGTGTCCTTGGGCAAGTCACACTCTCTCAGCCTCAGAGGATAGCTATGGCAAGCACCCAGATCTGAAGACACTTGCCCAGAAAAACCCTTTCAAGTCAGAGATATACCTTGAAGGCAGACAACAACAAGCAATTCTCCAAAAGTAACACAAAAGAGGAGTGGGGTTGAGCATGTACAGAGTGCATTTCCTTCCCACCCCTTAATATGGAAACATGGGACACCATGCACACAACAGCAGCAGCTGCTCCCACTCTCACTCTATGAACAGCACGCGCATGCGCAGACCACCTCACCTGCCAAGGCTTCCAGAGTCAGGCACAGCAGCAACAGCAATCTCTTCCCCGCCAAACTCACCTGTTTTATATTACCTCCATCCCAGCCAATAGGGCAGCATAACAGGCAGGCCTCTCCGCCAATCAGGTGCCCGCAAGGCAGTTTCGCTTGCACCCTCCCCCCCAGAGGCACTCAAGCTCTCTGACGTCACGGAGCACCCGCCAATGCGATTGGCTGAGGCGACGCTGAGGCGATGTGGGTTCATATGTTAATTCCCACGCGTTCCTTCCGGGTTCCATTGGGAACAGTGTACTGTCTAGGGAGGCTAGACACGTGTCAGCGCGTTCAGACGTTACTTTCCATTTTCAGGCGCTCCTGAGGGGCAAAAATGTATCTGCGTGCAAGGGATGCATCCTCAGGGCACAAATAAGCCCGTTTGACACCACTTTGGCCCAAAATATTAAATATTATTTAATGTTATTGTTAATTTTAATTAATTTTAATAATAATTAATTCTGTAATATTATTAATTTTAATTATTTTAATAATAATTAATTATTAGATAATTATTATTAATTTTAATTATTTTAATAATTATTATTTAATATTATTAATTTTAATTATATTAAATAACATTAATTTTAATTATTTTGATAATAATTAATTATTAAATAATTATTAGTTATTAAAATATTAATACAGTATTATTAAAATACACTGCAGGAAATAACACAGTTTGAGGCCTCTTTAACAGCCCTGGCTCGGTGCTAGGGAATCCTGGGAATTGTAGTGTGCTGTGGCACCAGAGCTCTCTCTGACAGAGAAGGCTCAATGTCTCTCACAAAACTACAGTTCCCAGAATTCCATAGCATTGAGCCAGGGCAGTTAAAACAGTCTCAAACTGGATTATTTCTGCAGTGCAGATGCAGCCAGTATTTGGACTAGCAAAGAACAAATTGACTTATTTCTGGTATTTTGAGCGCAGTCAAAATGGCTGTAAAAGTGTGTTTTGTAGGGCCGCATCTGCACTGTAGAAATAACGCAGTTTGACACTGATTTGACCACCTGAGGCCAGCATGGTTTCAAGGTTTAAGTGTTGGACTAGGGCTGCATCCACACTGGAGAAATAACCAGGTTTGGCACTGCTTTAAGTGCCTTGGCTCAAAGGCATGGGATTCTGGGAGTTGGAGTGTGTTGTGGGCCCAGAGCGGAGCAAAGTCTTAGTGCAGCGCTCAAACCACTATGCCACACTAGCTCTCTCTGCTGGCTCTGGTGCTATAGCCTCAATCCATAGGGAGAGGCAGGAAATATAAATAAAATTTATTATTATTATTATTATTATTATTATTGCAAACTACGAATCCCAGGATTCCATAGCATTGAGCCATGGCAGTTAAAGTGGTGTCAAAGTGTGTAATTTCTGCAATGCAGATGCAGCCTAGAGGGCAATGTGCGTTTGCCTTCAAGTCGCCTGTTGATTTATGGTGACCCCATGAATGATATTGGGTTTTCATAGGCAAGAGATGATTTTGCTACCAATGGTAAATAGAAGGTTGCAGCAGAGTCGAAGAAAGAAACTTAAATCTGATGACAACACTGAACATGGGGCAGAGGGGAAGGTTTCAAAGCTGTTACTCTTCTCAGTTGGTTAATGATAATAATTCTGCTTATTTATTTATTACCTTCCTTTTTGAAAGGCTCCAGGCAGGGTACAACATAAGTTAAAATACAATATATGGCTGACCATTCAGTACGTAAAGTTTCCATTACCATGGTTACATTGAAAGCATCATACGTGACTCTCCTCCTCCCCGCTTTATCCTCACAACTGCCCTGTTAGGTAAGTTAGGCTGAAAGACAGTAGCTAACCCAAAGTATGGGAGGCGACCAGCCATTTCTTCACAGATTTCTTTCTCCCTTTGGTTATTGTAACTTCCACATTCCCATCCACTAGAGAAAAGAGGGAGATGAATTAGTATCTCCAGAATGGCAGGCAGGGAAAGGCCTTTCCTCACTGTTGCTGCAGCAATCAAACACACACAGACTACACTACAGGGGTGTTGTGCACACTTTCAGCTCCCCATGGGTGTGTTAACACAAAATTGCATTGCATGGCTCTTCCAAACCAGGGCTGAGGAACTTTTGGCCCTTCAGAGTGTAGGACTACAGCCTCCATAATGCATTAAGTAATGTGAGAATTCAAAGATATAGCCGTGTTATTCTGTAGAATCAGTATGTGGAGAGATCTTATAGGACCTTTGAGACTAACTGAAATAAATTGGTAGCATGAGCTTTCATAGACTTCAGTCTACATGCATCTGAGGAAGTAGACTGAAGTCTATGAAAGCTCATGCTGCCAATTTCTTTCTTTCAGTTAGTCTCAAAGGTGCTACAAGAGCTTTCCACATAAGTAATGCAAGTTAACTGATAGGACTTTTAAGCCAAAACATCCACAGGACCAAAGTTTCCTTATCCCCGCTGTAGGCTTTTTAGAATCATCACACCTCTCTAATCCTTTAATATTAACAATTAATTAATATTGATTGCAAGGCTACTGTCAGCCATTCTCTTTGTCCCTCATGCTCTTCCTAAATAAGCATGCCAAGGAAGCAGGTTATTTGATTTCTTACATCTAGCTACTTATACTAGCTACAAACTACATTATATCTGCTGCATGAAGAGGAAAAATACTTTAAAACTCTTCCTCATATTTGGTGCACCCAAGCAGAAAGATCTTCTCTTTTGTACTCAAAAGGAGTAATGCTAAATCCCACCCCCACTCGTGTTTAGCTAGTAATTTCTTAATCTCTTCACTCCTTGATTCAGGGATCAAATACATTATTTTTGCAAAGCAAGGAGAGACAAAACACTGATTATCACAAAACTCAAAATTCCTTTCTCTTTCATTTATTTCCCAACAGGTAGCTGTTATAAAGGAGAACAGGCATGGTGTAATGTTTTGAGTATTGGATTAGGACTCTGGAGACTGGAGTTCGATTCCTGTCTTGACCATGTAAATCTGCTGGGTGACTTTGGGCAAGTCACACTCTCTCAGCTGCAGAGGAAGACAAAGGCACACCCACCCTTCCAAAACAAATCATGCCAAGAAAACCCTGCAATAGGTTCCAAACTTATGGTTGCCATGCCAGAGTCGACTTGAGGGCACTCGACAATAAAGCTGATATATATCACACAAGGCAAAGGAGAATAAAATCCACATTAATCAAGGCATGGATCAATAACTTCATAACATAGTCCATCAACAAGAATGAAGTGGTGAATATTTCATGTTGTCCAAAAATATATACATCATACAAACTTGGGGAATCCATGCAGATTTTGTTAGATCTGAACCCTATCGTTTCTTATTTCAGTTGTCCCCTGTAAACATGTGAAATGCAAAAGACACTTGTAATTCTGCGTTTAGGAATATGCAACAACTAGTAACAACTATGCCTCTTTGGTGTATGTGTTCATTGTAAGGTGGTTCAAATGTAGTACCAAACCATAGTTTGCAGTAATATCTGCAAATTCCAGAAAATCATGGTTTGCTACCAATCTTAGACCTGAGTTGGCTTTAAACAATGATTTGGGGAAATTGCACTTTGTTCATGATGTATCCAATATTCTGGGTCTCTGTCTTGGGGTTTGAGCAGATGTAACACCTAAACCATGGCCCAGAACATTTCTTTTTTACTTTGGAGAACACTATTGGGGATAGCATCCAGGGATTCGGGAGGCAGGTACAAAATCTCAAAATCTAAACTATGATTAATGCAAACTATGATTTGGTATGACATCTGAACCACACATTTCACATTTATGGACCTGCCTTTTATGTTTTCCACTGGTGTGATGGATTACACCACAACAAGTGTGCAGAGATTACACATAGATTACCTGTTTGAAAGACAGGAGGAAACACAAGCTAACATTATAAATATGTCTTGATGATTGACTTTGAAAGGTTTGGCATATTGTACTGTATCATGTGCAAAAGCATCACTGCTTCACGTATTTATATGTGCAGCATCCAGGGATTCAGGAGGCAGGTACAAAGCTAGCTGTTTGCCTGTGCAGTTAAGGTTTGGAATCTAAACTATGATTAATGCAAACTATGATTTGATATGACATCTGAACCACACATTTCACATTTATGGACCTGTCTTTTATGTAAAATGTGTGGCTCAGATGTCATACCATACATTAAATAATATTCAATTACTTAATGAATAAAAGGTTATTGCCTTCTGGGAAAGAATGGAATACAATGGAATACAAACATCCCTGTTTCACATGCTCCACTTCTCTGACCAGCGAGAGGTTCAGGGGCTCAGCATCTTATTTCAATTGGGTACCATTAAGAGGGCGAGAAGATGAAATGTCTGTGGGCATTACTTTAAAATTTGAATGTATACACATTCATAGGTACACAACTAAATGGGAAACCTTTGACGCACTGAATATCCTGGCCAGAATGTCAAAAGGCTATTTCTTTAGCCTACAATTCCCACTAACCATGCTTAGAATTTTAGTCCAAAAACAAAAAAAGCAACTTCTCCAAGCTCTGGTATTATCCTGCAACTCTCATCAGCCCCCATCTCACATGGTCACTGGTAAGGGATTGTGGCAGTTATACTGCTATCTTTTAACAATTGTTTATCATTGGGAAAGAATCAGTTGCATGGTTGCTGTTGGGTCCCA
Organism: Urosaurus nigricauda; assembly: GCA_034509955.1. Classification (NCBI taxonomy): domain Eukaryota; kingdom Metazoa; phylum Chordata; class Lepidosauria; order Squamata; family Phrynosomatidae; genus Urosaurus; species Urosaurus nigricauda. Next base: position 148,452,186 of record JAOEGL010000002.1, on the reverse strand, counting down.
TGTGAGTGGGGCATAGAATCTGCTCCAGGTTTTAGGTAGCATTAAAAAGGGCTATCCAAGTTGCTGAACTCTGTTTGGAAAAGACAGTTCAGGACTTGGAGAACTCCAAAATCTGTAATAAAACCTGGGGTGGGTTCACTGCCCCACTGACATGGAAGCCACTATTTTCCACTGGAAACAACTCAGATTGCCAAGTCCAAGTTCCTGAGCAGAGAGAAATCTCAAGGGCCAGTCCTAGTCACAGATGTCTGATAGCAGGGAAAAAACATGAAACAGAGTCAAATCAAGCTCAGCAATTTATGGCATAGTTTTCTGTGGGTTTTTTGGGCTGTGTGGCCATGTTTTGGGGAAAAAAACACGGAAAACTATGGATGCCAGCCGTGAAAGCCCTCGACGTCACAAATTATGGAAGTTCTTTTAAGAGGCAAAGGGTCATGCTCGGCAATAAATATTTATAGAGATCTTTTTAAAAATTCATTTTAACTTTACTTATTTAAAAACAGGTACACCTCACTTGATTTCAGGATTGTGTCTCCTTCTGTTGATTCTGAAGTTCCCAACCATTCCTCTCTTCTTTCCTCCCACCATAGTTACTCCCCGACATAAATTCAAAACAGGGATGCTGAGTCTGGCCTAGTAGTCTGAGCGCTGGATTGTGACTCTGGAGACCAGGGTTCAAATCCCTGCTTGGCCATAGAACGCACTGGGTGACCTGGGGCAAGTCGCACTCTCTCAGCCTCAGGGGAAGGCATTGGCAAACCTCCCCTGAACAAATCTTGCCAAAAAAACCCTATAATAGGCTTAGGATCATCATAAATTGGAAACCAATTGAAGGCACATAGCAGCAGCAAGAGGGATGATGAGAGTTGCAGTCCAGTGACATCTGGAGGGACAGACATTCCTCATAACTGAATTGGGGAGAGGGGAATGACTCCAGTGTTTCCATGCATTCACCTCCTCTGTGGGTGCATCTACACAGTAAAAACAATACAGTTTGACACCACTTTAAGTGCTGTTGTAGAGCCATCCTCTGGAATCCTGGGATTTATAGTTTTACCCAGTCTTTATCCTGTGCTATAGTGGCCTCATAAGGCTACAAATCTCAGGATTCTGTGATTCTCAACCTTTGGGCCTCCAGATGTTTTGGACTTCAATTCCCAGAAGTCCCAGTCACTATGCTCATTGTTCAGGAATTCTGGGAGTTGAAGTTTCAAAAATCTGGAAGACCAAAGCTTGAGACTAGAGCCACTGCTGTAGGAGAAAGCCATGACACTTAAAAGTGGTGCAAAGGTGCATTCATTCTGGGAATTGTAGCTTGGGGAAGCATTTTGCCTCTGGTGCCACCACAAACTGCAGATCCCAACAGCATCCCCATAGCATGGGTCCATGGCACTCAAAGCGGTACCAAAGTGCATTAATTCTGCAATGTGGATGCCTGAATTAAACCAGATGCAACTCTTAATCTCTGTTTACCCCCCCCCCTTTTTTTTCCAAAAAGCAATCCTCCTTCTCATTGGTTGCCCCTAAAGCCCTCCCCCCTTCTCTCTTCCTTCTCTGATTGGCCACCCTGCAGCCTCAACTATGTCTCTCTGGCATGGCCATTGGTCTCCCCAAGGAACCCTCCTCCAATTTTAAAAGGGATTACAGTATTGGCAATCATTGCACCCTTTTCTGCCTCCCTCCCTTTCCTTTCCCTTCCCAGGTTTTATTTTTTGGTGGTGGGGGGCAGGGAAAGGGAAAAAAGAAGGGGAGAAAGGAGGCAGAGGATCAGCAGCAGGAGCCCAGGTGAGTCTGGAGCCATATATAAACCTTTGTAGGAAGCACAGCTGGAAGGAGCCCAGGAACAGCTGGCCTCAGAGGGAAAGGGCTCCTGATGGAGACTGGGACCAGAGGGAGGCTGGGGAGCCAGCATTAGGGGAGATCAGGAGGAGAGTTTTGGTTTATAAACCATATTCCCTGCAATGCAGCCAGGAAAAGGGGCTCTCCCTCCATCCCTGCCTCCCCCAGCCCAGAGCCAGGGATTAAGGGGATCCTCTCCCTGCCCCTGAAAGGATCAGAGGGGATGGAGGGAAGGGGCCTCAGTCCTAATCCTCCAAGGAAGGAGGGAAAGAAGGAAGGCCTGCTCCCCTTTGTCTCAGCATCCAGGCCCCCTTCACTCCTCTGGCATTCCCCTCCCTCCCTCCCTCCATGGGACCCTCACCCAACAGCAAATCCAGGGGGCCTGAAAGAGACCCCCCCCCATGTGGCCCTCAAGCCCTTCCTAGATGCCTCCCCCCATGTAATATTCCTCCATCATCTTATGTATCCCTCAAGATGCCCCCCCCCCATGTTACATCCCTCTATCCCATCATAGCCAACCCTCCATCCCCCATGGAACCCTTAACCCAATCCCCCTATGTGACTCTCAAGCTATCGCTAAATCTCCCCATGTAGCATCCCTCCATCACCCCATGTATACCCCAAGATGGTCCCCGCATGTTACATTCCTCTATCTCCCCATGTAACCCTCAAGTCAATCCCTCTTGTGACCCTCAAGCCATAACCCAATCCCCCATGTAACACCCCTCCATCCCCCCATGAAATATACCTTCATCCCCATGCAACCCTCAAGCTGATCCCCATGTAACACCCCTCCATCCCCCCATGAAATATCCCTCAACCCCCCATGTAACCCTCAACCAATCTCCCATGTGACCCTCAAGCTATCCCTAGATCTCCCCATGTAACTTCCCTCCATCCCCTCATGTAACCCTCAAGATGATCTCCCTCATGTTACACCCTTCATTCCACCATATAGCCCTCAAGCTGATCCACCGTGTAACACCCCTCCACACCCCCATGAAATATCCCTCAAACCCCCCCCATGTAACCCTCAAGCCACAACTCCATCCCTCTATGAAACATCCCTCCATCACCCCATGTAATGCTTAAAATGATCCCCTGTGGAACCCTCAACCCACTCCCACGTGGACCTCAAGCTATCCCTAGATCCCCCATGGAACATCCCTCCATATAATGCTTAAGACCATCCCCCCATGTAACCCTCAAGCCAACACTTATGTGACCCTCAAACTGTCCCTAAATTTCCCCAGGTTACATCCCTCCATCCCCTCATCTAACCCTCAAGCTATATCCCTCATGTTACATCCCTCCATTGCATCATGCCGGCCTCAAGATGATCCCCCATTTAACATCCCTCCATTCCCCATGAAATATCCCTCATTCTCCCCATGAAATATCCCTCCATCCCCTCATGTAACCCACAAGATGATCTCACCCACGTAACCCATGACCCATTCCTTCATCCCCATGAAATATCCCTCAGTCCCCCCATATAATCCTTAAAATGATCCCTGCATGTAACCCTCAACCCAATCCCATGTGACCCTCAAGCTATCCCTAGATCTCCCATGTAACATCCTTCCATCACCCCATATACTGCTTAAAATGACCCCCATGTAACCCTCAAGCCAAACCTCAGCCCCCCATGCAACATCCCTCAATCCCCCATATAACATTCAAGCATCCCTCTATCCCCCTATCCCATCCTTCAGTCCCCCCTATAACCCTTAAACCACCCTGATCCCCCCCCATGTAACCCTCAACCTGTCTGTCCATCCTCCATTTCCCTCCTATCCTTAGTTCCTGCTGTGTCCCTTCTCCTCCAAAGGATGCAACCAAGCATCTGCTCCATTCCTCCCTTTCCTCTCTTCTCTGTCCATCAGCCATGATCCATCACCATGTGGCACAGACTTAACTAAGATATCTATTAAAGTTGTTACTTAGTGTGGAGGGACAATGTTCTTCAAGGAAGAGCCTCCAGCTTTTCCCCTCTTTCTCTCATTGTTTTAATTAATTCTTGTACTTTGGAAGGAAACATTACTTTCTTTTTACTCCTGAGCTGGGCCTGTAAATCAGTTCCCTGTGTCCACTTAAGAATGATTTGCAGGTAACCAGGTGAAAGAAGCTTTCGGTAAAGTTTAGGCAGAGCTTGGGAAAAGTACTTTTTGGATTTAAATTCCCAGAGTCTTACCATCATGGCCAGTGGTCATGGTGATTTGGGGATTCTGGGAGTTATGCTCTGCCTCCATCCCCAAAGTAAGCTTTATAGCCTTTAGTTATGAAGGATATCTTGCCCTTATACCCTCCAGCTCTCTGGCAAGGATATAAGGGCAAGATATCCTTCATATCTTGGGCAAGGACAGAGGAAGAGCATTGCCCTTCCCAGTTGGCTTAGGCAAAAGCAAATTGCTGCAGCCTTATTGTCTGTTTTTCCTAGAGATGTGAAGGTCTGTGGAAAAAATAAGGGAGAATTTTTTTGGTCAGTTTTCCTGAATCATGCTAAAATAAAATAATTGATTTTCTTCATTTCCCCCCCAAACTTTTTCTTATTTTTTTCTCTCCCCCCCCCCCCCCCCCCAATTTTCCCCTGGGAAAAATTGGGGAGTGGGTGGCGGGGAAAAAAATAAAAAAATGAAAAAAGGAAGAAAATCAATTATGGAATATTTTATTTTAGCACGATACAAAAATGGTCTTCTACATTAAGAAATTCTTGACCACACTCTGGCACTCTGGTGTTGCTTGACCGTGTGTGTGTGTGTGTGTGTGTGTGTGTCTTCTTCCTTATCACTCAAATGTTGGAGGGTATGAAGATGGAAGGTTACAACCACTGAGTGTGTTGGCAGGGGCTGATGGAAATTGACACCTGGGGGAGCAGACATTTTCCAGGCCTGCTTTAGATTAAGTCACAAGCTTTGCTGAAAATTCTTGAGTTTTTATGTTTTGCAATCTTGTACCATCTAAAAAGCTTGCTTTATTTTGCTAAAGGTTCACCCTCTTGGAATGGGAGAGATCATGGCCATATTTTGACTAACAAAAGAGAAAAATGTTGAGCCAATCACCCTGACCCAAAGGGGACCTTCACTATCATTCTGATCAATGTGATTTCCCTATCAATGTGATTTCCCTGTTCTTAAGATATTGTTTGTTAAACTTCAGGATGTCATACTGGGAGATAGAGCAGTTTGCCTGAGAGTATTCATTCATGTCCAATAATTTAATCAAGTATTTATCCCTCTCTCTTTCTCTCTCACACACACACACACACTGGTGGTGGTGGTTATAGAGTTCACATGTATAATTTTCTTCCAGTATAGCTGCTGGCTCAGTGATTTAGGGCTAATCTGCACTGCAGAAATAATGATGTTTGATGCCGCTTCAAGTGCCAGGGCTCCATGCTATGGAATCTCAGTATTTGTAGTTTGTTGTGACACCAAAGCTCTCTGGCAGAGAAGTCTAAATATCTCACAAACCTACAAATCCCAGAATGCCGTCGCATTGGGCCATAGCAGTTAAGGTGATGTCAAACTGTATTTATTCTTCTGTGCAGATTAGACCCCAGATGGAAAGGACTTCTTGGCCAATTTTCTGGCCTGGGACAGAAGACTCCAGTGGTTCCATGCAGAACAGTGGTGGGCAACTGCAATCTGTAAAGTGGGCCAAGGCTCCATCCCAGAGTCCTTTGGAGGCTGCACAGGTTGCCAAAACAAGGAAGGGAAAAATGGAAAATGACAGGAAATCCCTTTAAAAGGTGAATTGCCTGTGTAGGAGGCTTCACATTGAGATTATCTACCTTTCTTTACCCAGAAAAAAAGAGTGGATGTGAGGGCCTTAAGGACCACATGGGGCCCAAGGATCATGTTTTACCAGTCCTTAAGTTATACAGATCAATCTTGGAAGAAATGTACAGTCAGCCCTCCTTATCTACAGATTCTTTATCCATAGATTCTAGGAATTCCAAATAGCAAACCTTGATTTTTGCCATTTTATATAAGAGACACCATTTTACTATCCATTGCATTTAATGAGACTTGAGCATCCACATATGTTGATATCCATGGGGGTCCTGGAACCAAACCACAGCAGATACCAAGTACAGATACTTTGGTTTCATCATGGAATTCAAGGTGATGTACATGGAGTTTCCAGGCAGACTTCCAGCCAGGCTCAGAAACCTACTTCGTTTCAGCAAGGATGGCTTTAGAGTATATGCTCTCAGGACACAAATATGCCTAAGCGAGAGCTTCCAGGGCTTCTGGTTTGGTGGTTTCATGCTAATTTAATGCTTGATACTAGTTTAGGTGGAAAAGAGATTCCACCTCAACATTAGGAGTAGCTTTCTTACTGGAAGATCTGTTCGACAAGAGTGCAACACACTCCCTCAGAGAGTGGTGGAGTCTCCTTCTTTGGAGGTCTTTAAACAGAGTCTGGATGGCCATCTGTTGAGGATGCTTTGATTGTGAGTTCCTGCATGGCAGGGGGTTGGATTGGATGGCCCTTGAGATCTCTTCCAGCTCTATGATCCTATGAGTTATCCAGAAGGGAGGGAAGTGGTACCTCCTCCCCGCAAGTAAGGACCATACTATATCTGTGGGAGTGGGATTGTGGAAGATTCCTACATAAGCATTGTGGCCATCGTTGCTGTGCTGTTGTTTGGATTAATGAGGATTAACATGAAGATTGGCTTGCATAATTTAGGTTGATTCAACATGCCTTGAAACTGGAGAGCTTTGAAGTAGCATATTATAAATGATGTGTTACTTTGGAGAGGGGGGAAACGAGAACATAACATTGAGGGCGGTTGCAAAGTATTGTATGAACAAATAATGGTGTTACTGTTTTTGGGTTTTGAGTGTATCAAGCGAAAAATCTTGTCTAAAATGGGGCAGGAGATATTTGGGACTATTCATCCAAATACCCTGAATGCATCAGAGTCTATCTGATTTTGGAAACTAAGCACAGTCATCTCTGGTTAGTACTGGAATGGGAGATTGCTAATGAATACCAGGAGCCATAGGTTATACAGTGGGCCCTGGGTATTCACTGGGGTTTGGTTCCAGTACCCCTCATGGATACCAAAATCCATGGATGCTCAAGTCCCAGTATATATAATTGCATAGTAAAATGGTGTCCCTTATAAAAATGGCAAAATCAAGGTTTGCTTTTGGAATTTACATATTTTCAAAACGTGGATGCTTGAATCCATGGATAAAAAGTTCAAAAGAGCCAGCTTGATATAATGGTTTGAGTGTTGGTTAGTCCAGGGTTTAAATGCTGAATTCCATAACCTGGGACCACAGTACACAGTTATCGGTATGTAGAGAGATCTTGTAGCACCTTTGAGACTAACTGAAAGAAAGAAGTTGGTAGCATGAGCTTTTGTAGACTTAAGTCTGCTTCCTCAGATGCATTTGGACACTGAGGAAGTAGACTCAAGTCTACAAAAGCTCATGCTGCCAACTTCTTTATTTCACTTAGTGTCAAAGGTGCTACAAGATCTCGCTGCATACTGATTCTACAGACTAACACAACTTTATTTTTGAATAGTACACAGTTATGTCACTATAGTTCCTTTTTAATTGCCATGGCAACATCCCGTGGAATCTGAGGATTGGACAGTTTTGGGACGGATCTTTAGAAACCTCAGCGAGGGAGCTTCTCTGATACCTCTGACCAAACTACAACTTCCAGGATGCTATAGGATGCAGCCATGGCAGCTAAAGTGAAATCATAGTGCTATGTTTTTGTAATATAAAAGGGCCCTCTGGTCATCCCAGCTCAAGAGCCAGCTTCATGAAATGGACCAGTGCTGCCCAGTAACTATGAGCTGGGATTAATCTGTAACCCCCCTCTTGAGATCTCTTTCTCTCTGACTTGTTCCAGGTTGTGGCCATGACCACCTACACACGGGAAGAGTTCTACCAGCAGCTGCTGAGCGGCTGTGTCTTGCCCACTGCCCAGCAGGGCTTTGAACAGGTGTGGACGCTTCTGCTTTTGTGCCTAGTGTGCCGTCTCCTTTGGAGACTGGGTAAGTATAGACATCTAGATGCATGTGCCAGCGTTGGGACTAACACTCCCATCATTCCCTACCATGTTTCCCTGAAAATAAGACAGTGTCTTATATTAATTTTTGTTCTCAAGGATGCGCTAAGTCTTATTTTCAGGGGATGTCTTATTTTTCTATGAAGAAGAATTCACATTTATTGTTAAACAAAAAAACAAAAAAGAACATTTATTATATGCTATATATAACTTTGCTAGGTCTTACTTTTGGGGGAGGCCTTATATTTAGCAATTCAGCAAAACCTCTGCCAGGTCTTATTTTCGGGGAAACAAGGTAGCAAAGATAGTCAAGAGTAAGGGTAGCTGGAGGTGCTATCCTGCGTCATCCAAAAGGCCAGATATTCTCCATCCTTGCAAGACTGGGCAAAGTGAAGCTTCTAGGATTAATGCAGCCCCTGGGGCTGTTTTTGTGGCCTCTAGAAATTGTGGTTTGTTTTCAATTGTCTTTGCTTGGTGGCCTTTTTAATAATAATAATAATAATAATAATAATAATTTATTTCTAGTCCGCCCCTCTGAACAAGCAATCGGGGCGGATTACAACAAGAGTTAAAAACAGTTACAGTTAAAATATCCCATCCTTTCCCTTACCACCCCCCTTAAAAAAGAATTAAATCACAATACAATTAAAACATAGAATAGCTAAAATAGGCAATAAAAAACAGCAGCAGGGAAAACGGACCTAAGGCCTAGGTCATCTAGGAATAAGGTACAAGGGAAGGAAAGCTGGAAAAAAGACGATTCTAGGGCCTAAGGTTAGGCTCAGGATTGGAGCTGGGTGATATTCACATTCTCAGGGAAGGCCTGCCGGAAGAGGTGCGTCTTCAGGGCTTTTTTGAAGCCTTCTAGGGATGAAATGAGACGCATCTCATCCGGCAGGTTGTTCCACAACTTGGGGGCGACAGCTGAAAAAGCCCTCTGGGAGGTCTGCACCAACCTTGTCTTCATGGGCTGTAGCAGGTTCCTCCCAGAGGACCGAAGTGTGCGGGGAGGTTCATATGGAAGGAGACGGTCCCTTAGATAAGATGGACCCAAGCCATGTAGGGCTTTAAAGGTTAAAACCAACACCTTGTACTGAGCCCAGAAACTGGTCGGTAGCCAGTGGAGAGCTTTTAGCACTGGAGTAATGTGCTCTCTCCTAGATGTACCAGCAAGAAGCCTGGCTGCCATATTTTGGACCAGTTGAAGTTTCCGGGTTAAGCACAAGGGTAGCCCCATGTAGAGCGCATTACAGTAGTCCAAACGTGAGGTTACCAGCGCGTGTATCACAGTTTCCAGGTCCCTCTTCTCCAGGAAAGGGCGCAGCTGGCGTATCAGCCGAAGCTGATAACAGGCACTCCTGACCGTCGCATTCACCTGACTAGTCATGTGAAGCGACGAATCAAGGAGGACCCCCAAGCTGCGAACACAGTCCTTAGAGGAGAGTGTGACTCCATCTAGGACTGGAAGTTGTATTCCCAAACCTGGTTTTGGGCCTGTGACTGTGAGCACCTCTGTTTTGTCTGGATTAAGCTTCAATCGTTTTTTTTTTTTTGCCATGTTTTAGGCCCCTGTGGCCATTTTAGACCAAGAGGAGACCTTTTATAAAACTGGAAATAAGCCAAAGGTGTTGTTGTTTTTAAATAAAGGCTTTTCCCAACAAGGAATGTTTTTCCCCAGAGCAGGTGCTGGAGGGCATTTCTCTTTCCTAGAGCAGATTCACTGTTCCAAGATAAATATAGAGTTAGGGAGAATGGAGAAAATACAAGGGAGCATAGCTCAGTGGAAGCACCATGGTTCTTTTCAAACACATAACATTAGGAAGCCAGCTCCTTTGCATCAAAACGTCCTGGGATCAGTCCCTCTCAAACTCAAGGACCAGTCAGTAGGTGATCTGGATGGCTGAAGGCCTGTGGCCCTAGATTGCTATTGCCAACCAGAGTAGACTAGGGATGGGGAACCATTTGAATCCAAAAATATCCAGATATTGAGAATCCCAGGCTTTGTGGCCCAGGACATGGGAGCATCCTAAATCTCCCCTGTGTGCATGTCTCTCTAACCAGCATGGCCCTTCCTTTGCAGCACTGCCATCCTATGCCAAGCACCTGAGCACAGTGGCCAGCGGCTTCTATGCCCTTTACCACTTCTTCCAGCTGCAGATGGTGTGGGTTGTACTCCTCAGCCTCCTGTGCTACCTCGTCCTTTTCCTGTGCCGCCACTCCACCCAGCGTGGTGTCCTGCTTTCCATCACTATCCTCATCTATTTGCTCATGGGGTGAGTGGAGGATGGGGAAGAAGGGGGCATAAATGTTCCTCCATGACAGGCTGAAGCTATAAAAAGGAAAGGGAGAAAGAAGGGGTATGGTACAGGGTACCAGATTGGAAAACCAGAAGGCTGGTAAGAAAAATCTACACAATGGCAGACTATAGCTAGAAGACTGAGGAAGGCAGATTTTCCCTAGGGATGTAAGAGGTAGACTGTATTAATGGGGCTGGCTCAATAAATTTCTCTACCACAATCAGTGGTGCCCTCCATTAGTTCTGTTTTTTCCAAAGTTACAGTGCCTAGCAGCCAAGGCCAGCTAAGCTGGCACCTTGGACTAGAAAATCCCACAGGCCCCTCTTCTTGTATTTTGTGAAAATACAAAATGGTAATTGATTAATTAATTTGCTGCCCTTTTATCACCCGAAAGCAGCTGCCTGGGGCAGGTGTTTTGCTATATTTGAGGGAATTTGTAAAAGAAAGACCTGGGTGTTATATAGAATGCATCTACCTCTGAGTGATAATATTTCAGGGTGGGTTAATGGAGCTGTAACTAAAGCAGCTGAGAGTCTGTTGGGGATGTGGCAAGAGGGACCAAGCAAAGTGGCATTTTAAAACACAGAGAGGGCTAAGCTGATAGGCAAAGAAACTCATCAAATGGGAAGACTAGAGGTAGATCAATAAGAAAGAAGGCTGGCTGATGGAAGAAGGAAGTATATCCAAGTAAAAGAAGTCTGGATTAATTTCTAGACCAGGGTGTGGGGGAATGTGTGGCCCTCCAAAAATTTCTGCGTTTGCAGCTCCCATCATCATTTTCCTTTGGCTGTGCTGACTAGGACTGAGGAGTGTGTAAAAGGATCTTGTAGCACCTTTGAGACTAAACTGAAAGAAGTTGGTAGCATGAGCTTTTGTAAACTTGTCCCTACTTCCTCAGATGCAGTTTAGGCTCAAGTCTACGAAAGCTCATGCTACCAACTTCTTAGTCTCAAAGATGCCACAAGATTATTTTGCATACTGATTTTCCAGACTAACATTACTATATCTTTGAATTTCTAAAGAAAACATGATCATCACCTTGAGTTAGGACCAGAGCTTGGTACGGTTACTTTTTTGGCTACTGGCTATGCTGGCTGGGGTATTCTGGGAACTCCAGTGCAAAACAATGATGTTTCCAAGTTTTGGTCAGAGGGCAGTGTTAATAAGAATTCCTTGCTGGCGAGTGACTTAACCAGTGGGACACCTGATCCATTGAAGGGAAAGTAGAGTATTTGGCCATGAGACTGGGAAGCATATTCAGGGAAATGAGACTAGCAATAAGTAAAAATATGGACAATAAATCTTTCATGGTTTGAAACATGGCCTTTTGGATTATCACTCCCAGAATCTTTCAAGTGGCCAGAGTGCAAGTTTTTCTGGATGGTGTAGTCCAAAAAGTAATTGTTCCCATCTAGACTATAATAGCTTACTGCTTGTAGGTCAGGTGGCATTCAAACATACAGACCTTTTTTACATTCCTTTTTATTGGAAAGACTAGTGGGAAAAGCTTAAAGAACATGTATATTAGAAAAGGAAGCAGGAGGACAGAGTGTTGATTATTGTCACACACACACAAGCCATTAATATCTCCCCACTTTTTACAGGGAGATGCACATGGTGGACACTGTGAGTTGGCATAAGATGAGAGGTGAGTACTCAGCAGATCTTTTATTTTTATATGCTGAGCAATTTTGAGAATATACTGGGATTAAAGTTAGCTTTTGGTGCCCACTTAGATTATTAGATTTTTGTGAATTTTGGGGTTCTCCTGAGCATGCAAGATACCCCTTCCTTGCTTCCTAGTGGCTGTTTTGGTTGCAATTTTTGCTGAGTTTGGTATAATAAAAGTACAGATACTGCTCCTCTACATGCAGGTTTCTAATTTATAATACCCTTTGAAATTTGAATATCTTCTTCCAAGCTGCCCAGTATTTTAAAACAATGACCATCATCAGGCTTGGTGAATTCTGGATCTTAATTGTAAGAACATAACCACCAAACTTATGTCAAACTGCCACAGGTGCCCAAATGATAGTGGCCATGAAGGCTGTGTCGCTGGGATTTGATCTTGATCGGGGTGATGTGTCAGCCATCCCCTCCCCAGTTGAGTTCATGGGATATATCTACTTCGTTGGAACAGTAATCTTTGGACCCTGGTTCCGCTTCCGCACATACTTGCAGGCTGTGGAGAGCAGGAAAATGGTAAGTGCCCTTTGCTTTTTTGTTATTGTTCTTGCAAGGTGGACAGGAGATGGTTGGGTGACAAGGGGTACATCCAGACTGCAGAAAGAATGCAGTTTGACACAACTTTAACTGTCATAGCTCCATCCTACAGAATCCTGCAATTTGCAGTTTTGTGAGGCAAAAACTGCACGGAACACTAAAGACCTTGTAAAACTACACAGTCCAGGATTCCATAGGATATTGCTACAGCACTTAAAGTGCTGTGAACATGCATTACGTTTACAGTGTACATGCACCCAAGCCCAAGTGAAACAGGGTTGATAGAGAATTAAAATGACACCATCACTGGATTCTGGAAATACTTGCTCCCAGGTGCGTGGCTCCCACTGCTCTGGGTGATGTGCCACTGGTCTCCAGAGTCATAGTCCAACACTTACCGGTAAACCAATATGCCACGCTGGCTCTCCAAGGCTACTTACAGCTTACTAAAAACCATACAGTTTAAAAATAGTACCAAAACATCAATAAAAAGTATAAATATTAACAGTTTTAAAAGAATTCAACAATCTGAAAAGTTACCAAAAATTAAAATTGATTAAAAAGTACATTCAAAGCAAGAACAACAACAACAAAAACACAGCACACCACTGAAAGTCCATTACAGTCCAGGAATAAGAATATTTTTACTTGCTGGCTGAAGAGCAACAAGGAGGAGCCATCTTAGCCTCCTAAATGAGGGAGTTCCAAAGTCTGGAAGCAGCTGCTGAGAAGGCCCTGTTGCCTTTTTCCCATCATATGAGCCCGAGAATGTGGTGGGGCAAAGAGAAAAGCCTCCCCTGAAGAACTTTGAGCTCCAGGTCTACTTTGAGGAGGTGGGTCTTGGGAATGAATTGACAGGACCTGAGCAGAGCAGTGGAGGATAGAGTTATTAGAGATGTCTCATCCACAAGGTCCCCATGAGTTGGAGTCAACCTGAGGGCAGTTAACAACAACAGTAACATTAAAAATCATTTGCAAGTTGAGATGTAAAAGATGCTTTGTTTTGTCTTTTTCTTTCTTTCTATGCAGAGCTTCCCCTGGTTCCGGAAAGTCTGTGTCAGCTTCTTCCTCTGTCTTGTGTGCCTCATCGCATCCACTTGTGTGGCCCCTTATCTCTTTTCTTACTTCATACCCCTCTACAGCTACAAGCTGCTCAGGAAGTAAGTTTTTTGCTCTCAAGAGATGCTGTCTTCTCCCTTGCCTCAAACTCCCTGTGCCCATAACCTCCCATAGTGTCACTGTGTTTATTGGACCAAAAGATAACTGATGGATCTAAGAGAAATTTCTGTTTGCCAGGCCAGATTAACTGTGATGCTAATTATGTTATGAAATAGCGCTCCACAGAAAGGGTACAGCTACAATTTCTGGGCATCATTCAAAGTATACTGTTCTTCCTGTACTGGGCTGTTCTCTTCATTAATCATAATCCCAGCCACACCTCTAAACTGATACAGTTGGCCCTTCTTATCCACGGATTCAACCATCCACAGCTTTAAAATATTCAAAAATTTATATAAATTCCAAAAAGCAAACCTTGATATTACTATTTTATATAGGGGAACCATTTTACTGTGCCATTGTACATAATGGGACTTGAGCATTGACTGAGATTTTGGTATCCACAGGGGATCCTGGAACCAAACCCCAGTAGATACCAACAGCCCACTGTATAAGACAGTGCTTCTCAAGCTATCTGATGCAGCAACCCCCCCCCCCCCAACTACCAGGGATGGGGGCCATATTTGTGCCATATTATTACTGTATCCATATTTCCTAAAATATTTCCTGTTGCGAGTTTCCTAAAAACTCACCACACAGACTGGCCTTGGTCTGTAAACCATCACTTTGATAGTGATGTTGTAAGGGTAAATTTATGATCACTTATGTGTGCATGTATAAACACACACTCATATGTATGCAGAGAGACCACATACACTCCCGTTTCCCCTAAAAATTGCTAAATACACCAGAACTTGGATGTTCCTATTGCAGAAACTGGAGCATGCCCAAAGGAGGGCAACTAAGATGGTGAAGGGTCTGGAAACCTTGCCCTATGAAGAACGCCTTAGGGAGCTGGGGATGTTTAGCCTGGAGAAGAGAAGGTTAAGAGGTGATATGATAGCCCTGTTTAAATATTTGAAGGGATGTCATATTGAGGAGGGAGCAAGCTTGTTTTCTGCTGCTGCAGAGACTAGAACGCAGAACAATGGATGCAAACTGCAGGAAAAGAGATTCCACCTCAACATTAGGAGGAACTTCCTGACAGTAAGGGCTGTTCGACAGTGGAACACACTCCCTCGGAGTGTAGTGGAGTCTCCTTCCTTAGGGGTCTTTAAGCAGAGGCTGGATGGCCATCTGTCAGGGATGCTTTGACTTGGAGTTCCTGCATGGCAGGGGGTTGGACTGGATGGCCCTTGTGGTCTCTTCCAACTCTATGATTCTATGATTCTAGAACTGTGATGCTTACTTCTTGTTGTCCATCATGTGGATTTAATGCTTTCAGGTCATCACATCCTGGGAGAACCATCCTCCCTTAGGTTCTGAGAAATATTATTTCTGTTAATGGTTTCCTCTTGTAGAGTTTCTTTATACAGCTGTCTTTTGAGATTCTTCAGTTTTATTAAATGTTTTGCAACTGTATAACAATGAGAATATCCAGGGGATCTAAAATATGTAATAGTTATATTCCTGAAAATTAGAAGTTGTGAGGTTAGGAAAATTTTGACAGCTACACCACCTTGTCATCCATCTTGGGAAAAGGTATACCTATCAAACTTCTCCCTTTCACATACTTAACAGAATAGGCGGTCAAAGAGGTAGATCCTCCCAAAAGACTGCTTGGAATGTCCTATGACTTGATGAGCTTTTTTTCTCTTTCTTCAACTTTCTTCCATATTTCCTCTCCCTTCCTTGACCATTTCTGTTGGGATCACAACACTTGCAACAGGAAGCGCAGAACCAGGTAATGGCCTAGGGCAGTGTTTCTCTTTCATTGCTGTGGTCCACTATTTCATTTACTGTGTAGTTGTGGTCTTTACCTCCACATGGCTTTCTTCATCCATCCCAGCCCATTTCATCTGTCACTTGGATTCACGGGGATGTGGTAGTTCCTTTTGTTGTGCATCATGTACCTAACATGACTCGAGCTTTCTTTTTTCTTTGTGGCCCAGCAGCCAGCGTGTGCTGTGGTTCATTGGCACATTCCCACCATGGCTCATTCCATCACACAGTATGTTTGTGGAGGCCTTTAACCTCACCTTGTGCTCTGTGGCTGGTGTGTCTTTTGTCTGTTGAGTGCTTCTCCTTATGTAGTGGCTCAGCTTTGCGCTTCATTGTCATGCCCTGTTCTGCCTCACTGATGCCTTTCAGTGGCTTTGAAGAATTTCTCCATCTCCTTTGTTTGTGCTGTGTTGTTTACTCCCTGGCTCTGTGGCTTGGTGTTTAGTCTAATGTAGGGAACTTGATCATAGTTGCAGAAGGCATTTAGTTCAACAGAACTTTCAGGCACAGTGGCATGATACCTTGAAATATTAGATGCGGGAAACAAACAGCAAAGAATGATCATTGTATGCTTTTTGTGTGTGAGAAAAAGAGAACCTCTGGTGCAGGGACGAGCAACAGTTTTGTGGCTCCCACTGTTCTAAATGGTATGCCACTATGCTGCCTTTTAAAAAATCCCATTTAATGATAAAACAAGGTGTATGGGGAGTGCCCACTATGTTTCAGAGAAGAATCACATTTTCAGAAACGGCTGTGAAAGTGCTTCCTGTCTAAAGCAATGTGCATGTGCTCTGAACACTGTTATAAGTACTTCTTAAAATTAAAATGGGAGGAAAAACCACAGCAGTGCTAGTATGGAGCCATGTGCAGCTTCTGGTGAAATAGGTGAGGGGGCAATTGGCTGATGTTATCCCTCTTCTGTAGTTCAAGTCCCTGAGATAGGGTGCAACTGTGAGAAAAAGGCCTTGGAACAGATGGACCCTTGTTCTAGTCTAGCAAGAATCTTATGATTCTAAGCAAGAATAAGATGACACAATAACTGTGGCATATTGTGCCTAATCAAATACTCGGTAGTGTCACAAAGAGGAATAAGAAATTTTCCCTGTGTGCCCTACTCACCCGCCCACAGGCATTCTGCCTTTCACATGGAACTCAAAATCTGATAGTTGCAGCTTTTCTCCTGGCACAGAGATGCAGCAATAGGAGAAAGCATCCCTTATTACATTTGGTTATGTAGCTTTTAAGGAAACTGGAACTTAGTCAGTGGGAAGAAGAGGAAGCAGCCTTTTTAAGAAAAGAGGATGGGAGGGCAGCAAAGCAAGTCTACTGTGGAAGGAGAAAAGAATTTGGCAATCATATGCTCTCCAGAGAATCAGCACCCAATTCAGGTAGAAGTGGAGATTTAAGCAAGGCTTCCAAACAAGTGAACATGTCCTGCTGTGGCAAACATCTGACCCTTCCAGTGATGTCAGACTCTTACCCCCAATATCTTCAAGGTATGCCTTCAAGTCATCTCCAATTTATGGCAGTTCTCAGGTGAACCTATCACAGGGTTTTGTGGGACTGAGAGTGTGTGAATACCTCAGAGGGTTCCCATGGCCGAGCAGGGAATCAAAGCCTGGTCTCCACAGTCGTAGACCTCTCTTCAAACCACCATGTCACACTGGCTCTCTTTATTCTCTCTGTAGGATGACTAAAAGGGAAAGACAGATCTCATGAGAACTGCAAATGATCTAGTCACTCCAAAAAAGGCATGGTGAAAGCTCTGGTTAAGATTTGAAATTATATATGGGGGGAGAGAGAGAGAATGCACAGTGTTTTGAGTGTTGGAATAGGACTCTAGGAGATTTGAGGTTCAAATTCCCACTCAGGTATGAAAACCCTCTTGAGTGACCTCGGGCAAGTCACACTCTCTCAGTCTCAGAGGATGGCAATGGCAAGCCTCTGAAGAAATCTTGCCAAGAAAATCCCATGACAGGTTCTCCTTAGGCTTGCCATAAGTCAGAAACAACTTGAGCACGCACATACATACGTACATACATACATACCACGAGAGCTAGAAATTTGCTTTCTTTGCATTTTACAATTTTCTACCTAAGCAGTGAAACAGAACATAGGGAGTCCTGTCTTAATTCATGGTAAAACAACACTGCCCCACATGCATCCAAACCATCTTGAACTGGCTTCTTGCTCATAGTTGGTTGTGGCTTACTCTGTGGAACATCCTACTGCTTCAGGATCTATTGATAATATTTCTTCTTTACCTTCTATTTCTTATCCCTGTTTTTTCTTTTCCCTGCTGGGGCACACCAGGAGCACCATGGTGAGGTGAGTCCTACTGGGTTTCCTTTCCTTAGAGCTGTAGGAGTGCAAAGATCCATCTAGTTTCTTAGGCAGAACTTTGCTGTCATGACACAGGTGGCTCCGGGCTTACGAGAGTGCCAGCTCCTTCCACTTCAGCAACTACTTTGTGGGCTTCCTATCTGAAACCACAGCTACACTAGCAGGTGCTGGATTCACTGAAGAGAAAGACAACTTGAAATGGTAAGCAGTGTGCAAGGTGTGTGTCTGTGTGCATGCATGTCCATATATGTCCAGAGAGAAGAGAGACTGCCCACAATATTAACCTTCCCAAAACCCAAATTTTGCAGTTAGAATAAACAAATCCCCGAGCGACTGAGGTAGATCATCAGGGATTTCTTTGGCCCTTAATAGTTTAACAATACCAGCAACAGAATGACTCCCTTTTCTCCATAAGTTTTATTTCTGAAATTAAGAAAGCCATGGGAGGTGTGGAGTCAACCCCAGGTGTCTTTATTTGGTTGCATTTGGTTAATTGGTTTCATTGCCAAACCACTCTTGCAGTCCAGAAGGTCCTTCTAATGTTCAATTGAAACCTACCCTCCTGTAAGTTAAAACCATTAGACCTGGTTCTACCTTCTGATGTAGCAGAGAACAAACCTGCACCCTCTTCTCTGCGACAGCCCTTTAGATATTTAAAGACTGCAGTCATGTCACCCCTTTACTATTCTCTTCAGCAGACTGAACATGCCCAGCTCCCTCAACTTTTCCTCATACGTTTTGTTCTTCATATATCTTATCATCCTTGTTTCCCCTTTCTTGAATCTGCTCCAACTTGTCTATATATTTAGCCCAGCATAACGCTTATTTCCCACCTCTTCCTCCTCCTTCTTCCAGGGATCTGACAGTGTCTCGACCACTGAATGTAGAGCTGCCTCGTTCTATGGTTGAGGTGGTGACCAGCTGGAATCTCCCCATGTCCCGTTGGCTG
This sequence comes from Urosaurus nigricauda, assembly GCA_034509955.1. Taxonomy (NCBI): domain Eukaryota; kingdom Metazoa; phylum Chordata; class Lepidosauria; order Squamata; family Phrynosomatidae; genus Urosaurus; species Urosaurus nigricauda. The sequence continues at coordinate 148,433,493 of JAOEGL010000002.1, read as the reverse complement.
AACTCCTGTAAGCAGTCTGGCATCTGTCTGGTTGTAGTTATTGGGGAGGGGGTCTAAAGGCATGCTACATGGGACCCTCAACCTTAGGCACTCTGGCTTGTGCATCCTCAAAACCGAAAAGCCTGTGTCCCATTACAGAACCATCAAGGTTTTCCCAATTCTGTTGTGGTTTGTTGCTGTCCCTTCTTTTCATTTCCATATTTTAGAGGAAGTTCTCCAATCACAACTGTCATCTTCCCTGACCATTAGCCATGCTGTAGAGAGATCTTGTAGTACCTTTGAGACTAACTGAAAGAAAGAAGTTGGTAGCATGAGCTTTTGTAGACTTCAGTCTACTTTTGCGTCTGAGGAAGCAGACTGAAGTCTGTGGAAGCTCATGCTGCTGACCTCATTCTTTCAGTTAATCTCAAAGATGCTACAATATCTCTCTACATACTGATTCTACAGACTAACACAGCTATATCTTTGAATTCCACCATTAGCCATGCTGGCTGAAGCTGATTGGACTTGGAATCCTGAGCATCTTGGCTTTAGCACCCGCTTGGGGGAGGCTGTTCTAGAATATCTAAACCCTCTCCTATTCACTTTGCTGATCATGAGAGTGGGGCAGGGGTAACTGAATGGGAGGAGGGTTTATCCTACCAATGTTGAACAGCAATAGATCTGTGAGTTATGAAAATAACTATAAGAAGTCAGTAAAAGCACTCACTTCTCAGTGGACTAGAACTGCGACTGCATCTACACTGCAGAATTAATGCACTTGAACAACACTTTAAGTGCCATGGCTCAGTACTATGGAATTCTGGGACTTGTAGTTTTGGGAGATAATTAATCTTTCTCAAAGGGCTCTGGTGACAGCACAAACTACAAATCTCGACATTCCGTAGGATGGAGCCATGAAAGTTAAAATGGTGTTAAACTGCATTAACTCTGCAGTGTGGCAGCAGCCTGTGTGAGGAAGAGAGTAGGGCTCAATTCACTAGCCTTGCTTTATCTGTAACTTGCCTCTGCTGCCCTCTGGACATGGAAGTGAAGCGGTGAAAGACTTCCTCTGCTTAGGGTACAGAAGTGGGCAACACATGTAATTTAGACCCTTGCCCAATTGGGATTCCAAACTGATTGTTGAAAAGCCTATTCATTTAATTTCTATCTCATGTTTCTCCCTGTGCAGTATCCAAGGCAGTTTACAAGCATTTTGAAAAACAGGGTACCCTCAAAACATTATTTATCCAAAAGTTGAAAAACAGATGAAAATCAGAAGATTAAAACACCATAAAACACAACTGAGACATAATAAAAAGGCATAACCCCATGAAATACACACCCCTTTCTGAAGACGTTTTTGCCTGCAGGTGAAAGGAAAGGAGATAGGGGCCAACCAAACCTCGGGTGGAAGGGAATTCCACAACCTGGGAGCAGCCCCTAAGAAGGCTTCCTTTCGCGTGTTCTCACCAAACATGCCTGTGATGGTGGTGGGACCGAGGGAAAGCCTTCCTGCAAAGATCTTAAAATATAGACAGACTCATTCAATGAGATACAGTCTCTCAAATTTTGTGGACCCAGATAGTGCATAGCCTACTTGTGTAGAGCAGGAATCCTTACTTCATTTCTGCCCCCTGCTCTCCAATAAGGTCTCCTATTAACTCCTTGGCAGATGTTGTTCCTCAGATCTGGACACACCTGGGAGATTTTTACTACTCCAGTCCTTCAGGAAGAATTGAGTGAGGCAGACAGGGAGGGACAGCATCCAAAAATCTACTTAGGGCCAAAATACACTGCAGAAATAATCCAGTTTGACAATGCTCTAACTGCCCTGGCTCAATGCTACTGAATTCTGAGAACTGTAGCTCTGTGAGGCATTTAGCTTTCTCTGTCAAAGAGCTCTGGTGCAACAACAAACTACAATTCCCAGGATTCCCTAGCACTGAGCCAGGGCAGTTAAAGAGGTCTCAAACTGGATTATTTCTGTAGTGTGTTTTGGACCTTAGATAGCTGTATCTCAACTGAGAACAGGATAATGGTAGTAGCATAAAATGTATGCCAACTGTGTTTCAGTGGAGGGGTGGGAAAGCTGGCAAGGGAATGTTTGTTTGTTTGTAGAGCAGAAGAGAGGCTGCTCAGTTTACTCAGTCAATCTTTTTCCAGATGTTTTTAAGAACTCCCTGAAACTGGGCACCTTCTCGGCAATCATTGTAACCTATGCGGCCAGCGCCCTCTTGCATGTGAGTATCTCTCCCTATAAGTCACTCCTTGAGTCTTGTCTCTTGGGCCATGTCCATATGGAGGAAACTAAACATTCCTGACCTATTCCTGCACTGATCTGTTTAAATGATGTACGGGGCCAAAAACAGGCGAAACATGGGTCCGATCCATACTCCAGGGTGATTTTCCAGACTAAAAAGAGTTCCTGTTTGCTCCAAATGAGGCTGGAAATTCCAGGGAATCTCCTGAGTGTGTGGACTGTGTAGGATGGGGAAGGAGCATCGGCAGGCAGGCAGAAGAGGTCAGGAGAAACTGCCCTGGGCCAGGTGAGCCACTGACCCACTGAAGCATGTGGACAGTGTTGCTGGTGTCAGCCCATTGTGGGTGCCAGCCGTGTGGATAGCTTATCCTCCACGCAAATCCTGTTAATGCGGTCACAGCCTTGCAGCCCAACATGACTAAACTTTTTGATTAATTTTGAAACATTTGTATCTCACCTTTCCACCCCTAATGATCTCCAAAACAGGTCACAAGTATACTTTAGTACTGATCATTCGATAGCCAGAGGAGCACAGTCAGTGCAGAGGTATCAAAAAGCTTTGAGGAAGAGCAAAGAAGGTTGCAGATGTACAAAAAGAACTTGAGGCACCTTAGCATCTACAAAGTGCTTAGGTCAATTGCCAAGTCAGAATTGTCCCAGGCCCCAAGACCTAGAAATAGGCCCCATGTCACTAAACGTTATAGGTCAAGCATTAGTCACAATTGCTCACACCCTGCCATTCAGAGAGAAAGAAAGCAAAGATTTCCCTGGCTGGAAAACAAAGTAAGAATCTTAGCTAGAGGGGCTGTTCCCATATTCAGCCCCTCTTCCTGGATTTGTTTCATACATGCGTACACCAAAACCGCTAAAACCTAAGATTGTAGGATTGGGGGATAATGGGAATATTTTATTTATTTATGTTACAGTGGTCCCCCAGTTTACGAATACCCCGGCCTACGAAAACCCCAGTCTACGAAAGAGCCGGGGCAGGAAAAGCGGCCCCGGTTTACAGAAAAAACTCCCGTTTAAGAAAAGAAAGCGGCGGGAAATTCAAATGGTGCGGGGGCTGGTTTAAGGGGTTTACGAACTTTTCGGTTTAAGAAAGGGGTGCTGGAACGAATTAATTTTGTAAACCGGGGGACCACTGTATTTGTATGCTGCCTTTCTCCCAAGAAGGACCCAAGGTGCCTCTCACAGATAAAAACATTTTTTAAAATGTCAGTAAAATTCAAAACAATTAAAATCATCTATACACAATACAAAACCAAAATAAAAATATACAAAAGTTAAAAAACAGAACTAAAACCCACCTGCTCCATAAAAACCACCCTGATATCAAATTATATATCAAGTGCCTGTTTAACTAAAAATGTTTTGGCTTGCCGATGAAAAGCAAGCAGGAAGGGAACCAGCATAGCTTCCTATGGTGGGGCATTCCAGAATATATATTCCAATAATAGGAAAAAGGCAGAGATTCAAGCCTAGATCCCAAACAGGAGCAACACTAACTACAACACAGTGATGACAACAACAACGATGATGATTGCCAAGTAAGTAGCATCCCAGGACAGAAATTTAAAACCTAGGGGTGCCTCCTGTTGGTATTCAGGATGTCATTAAACAGAATAGTTAAGCATCAACCACAGCTGCTCAGAGTATGCAATTCAAATAATAAATATTGAATCTTAAAAAAGAGTAAATATTTCTCAAGTTTTAAAAGATATTTTGCAAGATCTCACTTTAGCAAGGACTACTTTTACGAACACATGGGACTTCTAGTCCAACCAAAGAAAATTTTCCAAACTCTGCTTCGAAAGAAAACAGTTTACATTTGAAATTATATTGTTTGTTTTTAAAATCTTTTTAGAGTACACATTTCATAAATTTTTAGTTTAAATCCGTTTTAATGTGGCTTTTAATATATTTTTCATATATATTGTTTTGCTGTTATTGCTGTTACTAATTTATTTATATCTCACCACTTTTCCCAAGCAAAGCATGGGAAAGCATGAACCACCTTGAGTTGTTTCTTGGGGAAAGTGGTGAGATATAAATAAATTAGTAACATCAATAACAGCAAAACAACAACAGCCACTTCAAAACAACCTGCAGCCCCAGGGGATCCAGAACCAACAGTGACCAAATGATTTTACAGCTGAATTGATATGTAATTTCAAGATGATGCACTTGCCCTGAGATTCTTCTTCATTCTGATGACTGGTGGGGTCAGGCGTTGACATCCAGACAGGAAACTTGGTGGGGATGAGAGTATTGCACTACACTGGGAATTGCCACCTCCCATTATTTAGGTTCTTCTGAATAATCTAAAGCAAAAGACAAATAAAACATAAAACAGTAATCAATCAAATATAAACCAAAACATTAACAAAGAACAGTAAGTGCAGAAGAAGGGAACAAAATAGCTGTGGCTTGGACCAGTGAGCTAGTCTTCGTCTGTTCCCTGCCACTCCCAGCTGTTTCCCCTAAGGAAAGCCTGTACTTATTTTAAATTGAATTGCAGCTCACCTGGGACCTTCTTTGATTTGTAATATTTCAGAATTTAATCCTTGACTGCTACCCTGTGTACACTCATTTGGAAACAAGAGTCATTGCAATAAATGGGACCAACCCTTTGAAAAGGTTTGAAAGGGAAATGCAGTTGCCAGCAGGATCTCTTGTTCAACACACACCCTGCTTTTTCCAACTTCTCAATGGGGCTTATGTCCAAAAAATATTTGCTAAGGATTGTGGCAGGTTAGAAGCTTCGATTTTGATTGTTTCTCTTTCTCCTAGGGGCTGAGCTTCCACCTGGCTGCTGTTCTGCTATCTCTGGGATTCATCACTTACATAGAACATGGTGAGTACTCCATATCCCCTTCTCACTTATACTGGTACCAGTTTTTTGCTCCCATCCACATTGCCACAAGATGGTGTGGTTCAGACATTATGACAAACCATTGTTTGTTGTTACATGCATGACCTGCAATAAGCCACAAGCCTGTATGCTGCTTCTCTCTTCCCTCATAGAGGCACTAGGAGAAGATATTCAGAGCATCTATTCACAACATGTAACAAGCTTCAGTTTAATCTGAACCTAGGAAACTCTTGAAGCAAATATTAGACAAACAAGCCAGGATATAAAATTATTATTTAGACTTCTCTCAGCAAAACAACAACAAGGGCAACACCTGTTGAAGATGTTGGGTTAAATGTCCCTTTAAGTTGTTATAAAATAATTATATGGCTGTAAATAGTGAGGAACACCAGGTGTCAGTCCTTAGTTGTTAGTAATGTATATAAGGACTCTGAAACGCAGATCAGGTGTGGGTTAAGGATAGTGGACTAAAGAGAGGATTTGATTTGTTAGTTTGGAGAGTCTGGATTTTAAATATATTAGACAGTGTCTGTTGACAGAAGTTTAGTGCTTTTGTTGTATATATTGTACATATTGCAACAGGAAGTTAATAGCCTCCAAGGACTTTGGAAGAAGTCAACTGTGTCTGTACCTCATTTCAGGTTGGTCAGTGCCTTGTTGACAAATACTGCAATACTGCATACTGGGTAGTGCTTCTGCACTCTGTTGTGTGTGAGCTACTGTTGAGGTTAAACACCGCACACAGTGCTGAATGTTGACACCTCTGCTTGGACCTAGTTTTTTGTTTTTGTCACTGGACACCTGCAATACATAGGAGAACCAACAGAAGACAACTGGGCATGCAGCAAGCAAAAAACTAGCTGGAGAGTTAGTATGTGTGTCATTAATTCCAGCCTTGTTCTGTATAGATGTGGCTGTAGTTTGCCTATTTTATTGCTGTATTGGATTTATTTGGGGTTTGTTGTATTGCTTCAACTTTATTTGAATTTATTAATGCTTTGTAAAATACCTCATGAGGCAGCATGGTGTAGTGGTTTGAGTGTTGGACTAGGGCACTGGGAGAGTTCAAATCTCCCACTGGGAAACCTTGGACAAGTCACACACACTCAGGACAAAGCTCCTCTGGACCAATTGTGTCAAAAGAAACCTCCATGATGTGGAGTCGCCATATCTCATAAATCACTTGATGGCATACAACCACCACCACAAGTAAAATACCTCCCTCTCTTTTTGAACTGTCAGGTATTTTGACAATGTTGTGTTTGTAAGCTGCACATTAGGCACAGTCCACTGTATAAAAGTAGCATAAATCGTATACAACTTAACAGTTGTGCTTATATGCTTTGGTTTTTGCTTAGTCCTCCGGAAGAGGCTCTCTCTCATCTTTGATGCCTGTATACTCTCCAAAAAGTGTCAGCCAGGGTGTTCGCATCGCAACAATACGGTAAGATGGGCTTTTAAATTCCAAGAATTTAAGTTACTCCTGGATACTGCCAGGATAGCAGCTTGATGTGCCATGTTTTCTTGTTCTTCAGGGTCTCAGAAAGAGACCTTTCCCAACTCAGCCTCTTGAAACCCGCTCGACTGTTGAGTAGAATAGGCAAAGTGTAGCCCTCCAGTTGGTGGTGATTGCTCCCAGCAATCATCACCATTTGCTACACTAGCTAGGTCTCCTGGGACTTGGGATCGTACAACATTTAGGGGACTGCCTGATTTCCCTTTCCTGCTGCAGATGGTGGGGTGGGAAGTTCTGAAAACTGAGGCAGATCTGTGCAGTTGGTTTGAGTGTTGGACTGCAACTCTGAAGATCAGGGTTCGATTCCTAGCTTGGCCACTGGGTGACCTTGGGCAAGTCTCATGCCCTCAGCCTCAGAAGAAGCAATGGCAAACATTTTTCTGAGCAAACCTTGCTAAGAAAAACCTAAGTTAGGCTTGGTTTAGGGTCAGTAGAAGTCAGAAACAACTTAAAGGCACACAACAACAGCAACCACCCTTCATTTTCCAACACTGCTATCAATTTGGGAATGTAAATTTCTGCTTTGGTGCCACTTGGCTAAGCCTCCTCTGCTTCTTCTGCCATTACAGAATCTGTGGGTGTACCTCCTCAACTTCTTCTTTGGTGCTCTCGCTGTCTTCCACTTGGCCTATCTAGGCTCATTATTTGACATGGATGCAGATGACTCTGTGGAAGAGCAGGTAAGGGATGAAGGGTCGGGTTAGGCATCACGTGTGGCCCATGTGAAGTCCTCCCTCGTCCTTGTTTTTGTCCACATTCACCCATAATTTTTATTGATGTGCTCTATTCTCTTCCCCTTCCAGGGCTATGGCATGTCCTACACCATCCGTAAGTGGTCTGAACTGAGCTGGACCAGCCACTGGGTGACATTTGGGTGCTGGGTCTTCTATCGTCTCATCAGCTGAACCTCTGTGTGGACTTGAGGAGAGATGGAGCAGGAGGACAGGGCGGGAACTGAGGTCCCTGTCTCTTTCAAAAAGTTCGGACACCATTTCTGGGCTTGAGTGCTCTGGATGCTGACTGAGCCCTTTTCCCTCTGGGACAGTTTTGAGGGAAGGGGCCTCTTTGTACATGTTTCTTAGGGAATGTCCTTCCTCATTGCCCTCAAAAGAAAGTGACTTAGGGCCCACATGAAAAAAGGAATGTTGCAAAACATAGGCCAGACAGAAAATACCTTTTGTTTAGGTACATAAAACAGAGAAAATCCTTTTTATTTTCTGAAGGAACAATATCTGTTAACCAGTGGGAACTTTCTGGCCCCATCCATGCCCATCTTAGGCTCATTTTAGTGGTTGTTTGAGGAAACTGCAACTCTCCTCCTTCCCCTTGTATGACTTAATTTAAGGATTTTTACTAGAACAATTGCCCTGCTGTTTTATTTGCATGCTCTCTTATTATTTCCCCTTGCTCTCTTGTGGCTAACTTTGGGAACTACACTCTCCACTGTCATGGTATCCCTTATTATCCTTGGAGTTGCGGCTTCTTTTTGCAGTAAAGTCTGATAGTTGGCCAACTGGAATGGTGATCTTTTAAATGGTATCTGGGTTTAAAGTATCCCTTTTCCCTATCTTTAGGGCAATTTTAATTTAGATTTAACAGTTCTATATAGCTAATTTGTATTTCCAAGTGCTCTGTTATCAAAGGTTATTTGAGGGTTATTTTTTGCCATATCAACAGCGGAAAGGTTGTCTGGAGGATTGGGAAAAGAGCTTGCAAACGTGATTGTTTTGGATTACAGCTCCCAGAATCCCCCAGTTGTCATAGCTGCTGGCCATCCTGGCCGGAAGATTCTTAATGGTAAATTTTCCAAGATCTCAGTGGGGGAGCAGGGGGTGAGCAAGTGCTATCGATGCAGAAGAATGAAAAGAAACTATACAGGGCACTGAAGCACCAGCTGTCTGAGACCAATGGAGCTCCTGTTTATCTGCTTCCTCCAAGGCGTGTGGACTAGAAACTTGCTCCATTTCCCCCCTCCAAATGAAAATTCAGGGTTACAAAATTTTGTGTCAGATTGTTCGTTGTTAGTCAAAATACATTCACCCCCAGCACAGTGTTGTTTTGGTTTAATTAATCTGAAATAATGCACGCTCTCACATTCCAGGGATATTACTATGAGGCAGACCTACTTCTGCTTTTATAACCACTGCTTGTAGTAAAGAAGTGGGGCGGGAAAGGTATTGTGGTTTGCAAAGCTTTTTTTTTTGTCATATTCCATTTCCCATGATTGTGAATAGGTCAAAGGGTAACTTGAATGTATTAAGAAGTACTGAATATGTGTCAAGGGATCTCAGGCGTGGGCAACTTGGGCAGGGTTGCAGCCCCAGTCTTCACTACCAACATCACCATAAGACCACAATGAGCACCAACATTGGGGAGTAGGGCAGGAAAGGAAAAATTAAAACTAGAGGTGACTGCTATCTCTATGTCCAGTTTTTGGGTTTTGGGATCTTTTCCTGACCTTGGGAGAAGGAAAGGATGACCTGTGTAATTGTCAAAACTGTACCTAGGGGCCTTCAGGAATGGAAACAATTATTTTTAACTGAATTTAAAAAAGCATCAAAGAGGTTTGGGCAGGTGCTTTAGACAAACTGGAGGGCTCATAAAATGCCATATACAACCAGTGGGTTGCATTTCTCTACATCTTTCATTATCATATTTTAAAAGCCCCAGTGACCCTGTCTTTATGGTTGCCTAGGTGAAAATTGGAGAGGGCTCCTATACCTTTAACGTCAAAGATAAAATTTTGGTAGACACTGGTTGCCATATAAACAGATAACAAGCAACACCAGCTGAAATGCATTCTTTGTGACGCAGCCATTAAAGATAGCTCTGTCTAATTTTCACTCTGGCAACCCTACATAGACACTGCTGTTTCAACACTCGGATATTTTAATGGTCTAGTTGCCACTGGAACTAGTCCTGCCTTTGCCATAAAGGTTTATGGGATATTAACCCATTGCTTCTCTAAGGGGAATGCACCATAAAAACTAGCAGAGGTAAAAAACACAGGCTATAACTGGCACTTGATGACTTCTGCAACATACAATATAACCATTCTTGGGAGGGAAAATTAAATACTGATACTTGCTTAAAGTGATTCTATTATCACCTGCAATTGTGGCATAAAGAGGTGGTAATGGGCCTGAATAATGCAAGTTATACCATATCAGATTACAGTTGGCAATCCCATTATTAAAATCTTTTATTTAAAAGCAGTTCTATACACCACAATGACTAAGCTGAGGCTGTCATCATGATTCAGTAGAAAAAAAGAGGGAGCCCACAGGGCAGGCAGATTGACCTGAATTTGCAAGATCTGAGCCAGCTGGTTGATGAAAGGGGATCTTGGAGGTTTCACATTTAGTGGGTCACCATAAATCAAAGTTGATGGCAAATAACAAATAAGTAAATTTCAGAGATAATATGTCCAATATCTTCATCCCATCTGTGTATACTCAATGAGATAATTTGTTCTGAGCAGAATCTCAACAACCGTCTCATATAGCAGGGTTTTTCAAACAGGATTCTCTGGAACCCTAGTGTTGCTTGAGAGGTTGCTTGCAGTTTTACATGAGATCATGATTTTAAACACACATTTTTTTAAAAAAAGTTTATTGAATTTAAAACGTACATATTAAATATATATATATATATATATATACCAAAAAACAAACATACATACAATCATGAAATCATTATTTTAAACACACATTTTTGAGCTGTAGATATACTATTTATATTAAAAGAAATTTTATACTGGGGTTCCTTGAAACCTGAAAATTAAGAGTCTCCAAAAGTTTGAGAAAAGGCTGCCATAGTGCTTTCTAAGTAATATACATATGGAGGTCATCTGTTTTGTTTACATTGCTCCCCTGGTGCTGCTTGTCTAAACTTCAGAGGAAGGCAATGGAAAACTCTGTATGAATGAACTTCGTCCCCCAATACCACCATGCTTGTTCGGCTTATATGCAGAAATCTTATGAAGAGCAGGTCTAGACTCAGAAGAAGTAATGAAGATAGGAGGAAGGAATATGAACAATAAGATATACAGATGATGCTACAGTACTGGTGGAAAACATCACAGACTTGGAACAGTTATTAAGGAAGGTCAAAGAAGAAAGTGCAAAGGCAGGATTACTGCTGAACATAAAGACACCAAAAATAATGACCATGGAGGATCTACATACATTCAAACTGGACAATGAGGAAATCAAAATAGCTAAAAAGTTCCCATACCTAGTATCAAACATTGATCAGAATGGAGACTGCATTCAAGTAATAAGAAGACTAGGAATGGAAAGGGCAGTGATGAAAGAAATAGAAAAGATCCTAAAGGGTAAAGACATAAGACTGAGCACAAAAGTCAGAATCATAGAAGCCATCGTATTCCCCATCACCATGTATGGATGTGAAAGCAGGCCAGTGAAGAAAGTGGATAAAAAGAAAATTCATTTAGGATGTGGTGTTGGAAAAGAGTGCTGAGGATACTGTGGACAGCCAAAAAAGACAATTAAATGCATTCTTTAACAGATCAACCCTTAAATCTCCCTGCAAGCTAAGATGACAAGCACTGAGGGAAGGCTTGAATCATTAGAAAATACAATAATGCTAGGAAAGGTAGAAGGTAGTAGAAAGAGAAGATCGCATGCTAGATGGATAGGTTCAATTAGGCAGGTCATGGCTCTGATTTTTCAGGACCTAAACAGAGCAGTAGAGGACAGGGGTTTTTGGAAAACTGCAAACCCCAAAATTCCATAGCATGGAGCCATCACGGTTAATGTGATATCAACAGTAATTGTGCAGTAGGCAAGAGATGTGGAATGAACAGAGCTGAGAACATACCTAATTTTTCCCCCCAAAGCAACTTTCCAGCCATTTTGGGGGTTCATGTGTGTTGTACAGATTGGCCTGGCAGGCTTCTGCCTTCATCATGATAACTACACCACCAGCCTCTCTTCAGATTCTGATCTGTTGGGGTGGGAGACAGAAAGTTGGATCCTTGATTCACTAAATTCACTAAACCCTCTAAATAAAGTTGGATCCTTGATTCACCAGGCCTGATCTTCTAATTTCTCCTAAAGTTACGGGGGGAAGAAATTCCCCTTCAGAATTTGTTTTATGGTCAAATCACTGCCAGGTCTCAGGAGATTATCACACAGGAGGAATTTCTCCCAGTTTCGAATGGATCCAATTCAAATTCACGTAAATTCGCTAGTTTAGCGAATTTACGTGAATTCTAATTGCATTCGGAATGCGTTCAGAATGACTTCCCATTTCCCGAAAATAATAATAATATAATAAATCTTTATTTATATACCGCCCTTCCAATGATCAGGGCGGTGTACACATACAAAAATTAAAACATATACAAAAGTTAAAAACATTCAAAAAACAATCCAACAACCTCAGTCCAAGGGGTAGCGGTATTCCGATCCGAGTCATATGGGGGAAGAATAGCAGTGGGGGAGAATCAGGGGTAGGCCTGCTCAAATAGATACGTTTTTAACCCCTTCTTAAACTGGATAAGGGAGGCGGCCAGGCGGAGCTCCGTGGGCAATGAGTTCCAGAGGCTCGGGGCAGCGATAGAAAACGCCCTCTTCCTAGTGATTGACAATCTGGCCTCTGGAACTTTAAGTAATAGTTGCCCAGTAGATCTAAGTGTGCGGGGCGGATTATGTGAGGAGAGACGGTCCTTCAGGTACTCTGGGCCCAAGCCATTTAGGGCTTTATAGGTAATAACCAGCACTTTATACTGAGCCCGGAAGCGAATAGGCAGCCAATGGAGATCTTTTAATACCGGTGTTATATGGCAGGCCCTGGGAACCCCAGTGACCAGCCGTGCTGCCATATTCTGCACTAGTTGTTGCTTCCGAGTGTGGTACAGAGGCTGCCCCATGTAGAGCACATTGCAGAAGTCCAATTGAGAGGTTACCAGAGCATGTACTACAGTTTCAAGGTCCTTCCGGTCCAGGTAGGGGTGCAGCTGGCGTATTAGCTGAAGCGGTCAGGTGCTCCTGACCGTCGCATCCACCTGAGCAGTAAGATGGAGCGACGAATCAAGGAGCACCCCCTCCCATTGCCCGAAATTGCGTGAGATACTTTAATACGTAATAACGTGAAACTCCATGATTGCATTCGGATTGCCATTGCATTATAACCACAAATTCCATCATATGATAAACTCCTTAGTGGGTTTTGTACTATAGAGCAGCTTTATCTTTCACTATCCTTTCTGCTGGTCTTAATGGTGCCCCCAAAACATTGACTTATTCTAGTTCTGGGAAAAGAGAGGGATACTACTACCATGTTTTCCCAAAAATAAGACAGTGTCATATATTAATTTTTGCTCCTAAATAAGTGGTAGGTCTTATTTTCAGGGGATGTCTTATTTTTCCATGAAGAACAATTCACATTTATTGTTGAACCAAAAAAAATGAACATTTATTATATACTATATATATATTTATATACAAAAACTTTGCTAGGTCTAACTTTTGGGGGAGACCTTATGTTTAGCAATTTAGCAAAACCTCTACTAGGTCTTATTTTGGGGGGATGTCCTATTTTCAGTGAAACAGGGTAATAATAATAATAATAATAATAATGTATTATTATTATTATTCATATAGGAATCCACCCTTGCAATGTGTTTTTCTGTTGCATCCAGTGTGGAGGGAGGATCTATGACCCTCTAGATTTTGGACTTCCCAATGTTTCTGAAAATTTGCCATGTTGGCTGTGCTTGATCCTCTAAGTGGATCTCCCCAGATTCTCCGTCCCTGCTAGCAATTCATGGTGCTAAAACCATGTCTTCGCCATTCTTCTACATCAATACGGATGTACACAACTAATCTGTTCAGGAATCCCCACCAGGTGAGGAGAACTGGACTTGGGCCCTGTTGCCAGGACACCAATTCCTGGCCAACGTCAATGATTAATTCAGTGACTAATGATGAGAAAGTGGGAAATTATTGGTTGCAGGAGAGTTGGTGGTTGGGCACCTGGAGACACCTGTCCTGATGAGAAGAAAATGGTGCGTTTGTCAAACTGTTCCCTCTCCAACGATCCGTTCCCTTTGTCATCTGAGATATTTCAAGGTGAGAAGGGGCATGTTGCAGAAGAATAAGAAAGAGTCACCAAACCAGGGTGAGGTTGTGGCGAGGAATGATGGAAGGATAACCAGAATTTAGGGAAAAGGTACAGAGCTCTGTTTCAATCAGAGCTTTCTGGAGCTTGGATCCATAACTGCATACCCTCCAATGGTCCCTGCTTGTCAGAAACAGTCCTGATTAATTCTCTGCCATCCTAGCTACTTTTAAAATTTCCCAGTTTCTTTCTTTCTTCTCCCACTTTCCCCCTTTGTCCTTGGTTTACTTCCCTTTGGTGCGAAAGGAGCTCAAAGTGCAAAAGTAGTTTGAACATCATTGCCCTTCCCAGTAGGCTCAGGTAAATGCACATAGCTGTAGCCTCTCCTACTGCTTTATCACACTAAGGGGCAAATGAGATTTAAACGAGAGTTAAATAGAGAAAACCAGGAAATGCCTGATGTTTATCACACAACATTTCCTGTTTTTCTTGAGTTTAACACTCGTTTAAATCCCACTTGCCCCCTAGTGTGATAAAGCAGCTAGTTGTGTTGTATTCCTCACCAATTATCTTTGCCATCTTGATCACATTCTGATGTTGCATGGCCACAGGTATCCCAGTTTCTATCTGTTAAATGTTGGTGGGTATGTCATTGTTTTCAGTTTCTCCTGGGGACGACAACAAAGTAATAATCGAATATTGTTGACCATGACCATAGTGTCTTTTCCTTGTGCTTGAGGAAAATCCAACCATCTTCCCCAAAAAAATCTGATAGAAGGAGGAAGGATGCTTAGTGGAGTGTGTTCTAAGAATTTTTTAAAAAATGGGGAAGGGAAGGCGGTCCTCTTTTTTTCTGACCTACACCACTGTTCCTCTGTCACAGTCATCAAGGGCCAGATTTGGATCTTCTTGGTTCCAGTATTCTTGGGCCTTGTGCAAGTCGGGCTCTTCCTGGAGGAGATAGGCTTCTTCTTGCGGCACGGCAAGAGCTCCCACCGTACCAGCCTCTCACTCTGGATCCTGGGGGTCTATCCAGTAAGTACAGAATATGAACCAATCAATCCTATCTCACAGCCCCATCCTCTACCTTCAATACCTTATTATTATTGTTGTTGTTATCATCATCATCATTATTATTATTAACATTTATTTATATAGCGCTGTAAATTTACACAGTGCTGTACGTACAATCTTAAAATCAGACAGTTCCCTGCCCTGAGGCTTACAATCTACAAGACACAACACAAAGAGGAGAAGGGAAAGGTGGTGGGAAAGGGGATGAGGTACCGTGTAATCCTCAATAAAGTAAAGAAAGAAACACTGAACTCCCCTTCTACCACTTTCCTCCTTTGTCCTCAGCTTACTTCAGTTGCTATAAACTAAGTTTGAAGTAAAAAAGTAATTTGCACTCTATTATTTCAGCAAAGGGAAGAAGAGATGAGACGAGAGGGCTCAATCTTGCCTTTGCCTGCAAATTCAGAGAAAAGTTGCAGCCTTTCCTGTCTTGTAGGTTCTTCCCTGTTGATAATATTTGCCATCTTAACCATACTCTGATATTGCTTGGCCAATGGTGTCCAGTTTTTATCTGTGAAATGTTGCAGGGCATAAAACATGCATATGTAGCTTAAGGCGAGTGGGATGCTCATGTGGCTTAGAGACAAGCCACAACTTAAAATAATTTTCATATCTTCATCAATCTCCTTTTCAAACAGGTCTTCAGCCTCACTTCTCTAATTGGTTTGTTCATTCCTCGAGCCTTCTTTGTCTGCAGCTTTGTGGGATCCATGTGAGTTTATTTGTGTGTGTGTGTCATCTGTGTGTGGAATTAAATTTAGCAAATTAAGTTTACCCTGGGGAAACTTTAACTTTAACTTTACAGGTAGGAAAAGATGAGATCTTCCATTTCTGGGCTATCATTCTCAAAATGCTATGGGTGCCTGTAGAATTGTCACCGTCTGACTGCTTTTCAGTTGAGGTCTTAGAGCTGAAGAAAGATGCTTCAATTTAATTGCTGCTTCTCATTTAGTTGCTAAAAGCATACAACCTCCTTATGAAGAAACAATGAAATACCTTCCCAGGGCAAACAAAACTATCATCTTGAATTACAAGACTAATTTTAGAAATTAAGCATTGGTTGCCTATTGGCCTCCTTGCCATTTGCTTTTTCCACAGGACACACTGGAAGCAACCTTCCAGTCCTGAATGGACATACCAATGTTTATCCTGATATTTTAGGCTTTAATGGAGATAATCATATCAACATGCATTTTGCAGTGTTCATCTCCATCTTGAAACTAAGTTCAGGAGCTGCTGAAACAGGAACTGCAGAATAGTGTCCTGGTTGTCCGTATTAGCTTTCATTCCACTATCTCAGTCTTCACAACCAACAACACATCTTTTGAATTTTTTTCTCCCTCTTCCAAGGAGGTGCAGTTATGTCAAACAGGGGCCTGAAAGATGCACTCCCAATTTAAGTCCAAGATCTTAAGAGAGAGAGAGAGATCAGGTAATATATCTACAAACCAATGGAAGGGCAAAAAGGTGAGGTTAGCCTAAGACCTTATTTTGTTCAATCAATGAGTTATCCTTAGCTACTGGGGCCAGCCACATAATGGCCGAACCATTAGGAAGAATGAAGTGATCTCCTTAGGCAGTAGGCATTGTGGGGCAATACTGGGGCTAGCCCTCCTGAATTCATCAGTTTGCTCTCCTGTGTTGGAGGACAGCACTGTGTATGCCACACCAACCTTTGTTGTTGTGTACCTTCAAGTCATTTCTGACTGATGGCAATCCTAAGGTGACTCTATCATGTTTTTTTCTTGTCAAGGTTTGTGCAAAGGGGGTTCGCCATTGCCTTCTTCTGAGGTTGAGGAAGTGTGACTTGCCCAGGGGTTTCCATGGCCATGTGGGGATGTGAACCGTGGTCTCACAGACTCCTAGCCCAACACTCAAGCTGGTGAAGGACTTGTATCTTCTCCTTTGCTTCAGTCATGGGGCAGCCTTGGCACCTCCATTGTGATTTGCTACTCATTGCTTCCCATATTTATGTAACACTGTTATCCCTATGCTGCAGCTACCACTCTATCACCCTCTGGAAATTCCTTGCATTGATCCGAGATTTCTTTGGCGGCTCAGACCAAATGCTCGAGCAACTGGCAGGGCAGCGTGTTTCTCCAAACCCTTTCCCCTGTTGCTGCTGTTGCTGCCTTCCTGAGATTGCTGCCAACCGGTAAGGGACTGTCTTTGTTTCCAGTTAGATTTATCATAACAGAGTCGGCATATTGGAAGAGAAAATACTAGACTTTTCTTCGTTACATTTCCCCTGCAATGAATTCAGAAGCTGAGCTTGAGAGTAACTAGTGAATAGAATTAGTTCATTGTTGTCATTAGTTCCTTTCCCTAACAAAAGAGGTATAGTTATCTGATTATTTTGATTGTAGCTTAACAAGGGATAACAGCATTCTTTTTTTTTTCAATTTGACTGTAACTGGGTTTTAGTTTATTGTTTATTGTTAAACTCTTATAGCTATAGTTTTTCTATAGCCTCACTCAACAGCGGAGGAAGAATCTCACATGGTAAAGTGCTGGTTTATACTGCTGGCTTGTGCTCTGTTTTACACGTTACTAACTTTAGTAATAGTGATTACATTTTAGAAACCTGTTATCTATAATGAAGAGGGATGTGGTGGCCCAGTTGTTAAGATTGCAACATTGGCAGGTCAGCAGTTTGAGGCCCAAGTGCCACGTGACGGAGTGAGCTCCTGTCACTAGTCCCAACTTCTGCCAACCTAGGAGTTCAAAATAAAAGTGCGAGTAGATAAATGGGTACCACTTCGGTGGGAAAGTAATAGTGTTCAGTGCAGTCATGCTGGCTGAATGATCACACATGGCTGGCTGAGATAGTGGCATTTTTGCTTTCTGACACTTCAGTGTACACAAACTTTGTTTCAGGCATAAAATTATTTTAAAATTATGTTCAGGCTATGTGTATGCATTGTATGTGAACCATAGATGAATGTAATGTTTAGACTTGGGTCCCATCTACAAGATAGCTCATTCTTTTTTTTGTGGTGGTCTTGAAGTCATTTTCGACTTATGGTGATCCTAAAGCAAACCTATCAAGGGGTTTTCTTGGCAAGATTTGTTTAAAAGGAGGTTTGCTATTGCCTGCTCCTGAGGCTGAGAGTATGTGACTTGCCCAAGATCACCCAGTGGGTTTTATAGCCGAGCAGAAAACCGAACCCTGGTCTCCAGAGTTGTAATCCAATACTCAAACCAATATGCCACACTAGGTCTCGAGATATCTCACTATGTATATGTAAATATCTGAAAATCCAAAACTCTTCTCACCCCAAGCATTTCAGATAAAGGAGACTCAACCTGTAATAGCAATGCACTGAAACATGTGGTTTAAAGTTCTATGTTATAGTATAGTGGAGGATAACCAACAATCAATCTTTTATCCTCTCCACTCTTCTACACCATAACAAATAACTCTTTCATCTACTTCCGTCCTACAGAACGAACTTGCGATGCATGACACTGGCTGTGTACCAGCTCTCTCTCATCCGGACCATCCTCTTCTTTGTCACCCTTATCCTGTGGACGGATGAGAAATACGACTATGGTGATGTGAGTCTGGCCCTGGGAATCATAGCTAAAGGACAAAGCAGCTAGGAACTCATGAGCACTAAAGTTAATATTGGACATGCCTATTAAGCAGAGAATAGCCACATGATATTCCCACTGATCAGACAGGTTGGATACTTTTTCCTAACAAAGCTGTGGGTGCCAGTTGCCCATTCCCCTTCAAAGATAGATTGATGCTGTTTCCATTAGACTGAGGTCTAATCTGCACTGCAGAAATAATGCAGTTTGGCACCCCTTCAACCACCACGGCTCCATCCTATGGAATCCTGGGATTTGTAGTTTGTTGTGGCACCAGAGTGCTCTGACAAAGAAGGATAAATTCTTAAGAAAACTACAGATCCCAGAATTCCATAGCACCGAGTCATGGCAGTTAAAACAGTATAGGTAAAGAAAGTTAACAGGAAAAATAAAAAGGTTCAGATAGTTACGTTAGCTTGTGTGACAGGAATAGCAGATGTACCATGGAGTGATGTAAAAGGAGACACCCCATCAATTTTGGCCAAAGCCAACACTAGATTTCTTCCAAGGGAAATATTAAGTTAAGGACATATATTCTTGAGCAGTGGAAAGCCAGGGCAATTTTGCATCCTCTGTTTTGAAAAGCCAATAAGAAGAGAGAATTATTGGTTCCATTACAACTGTAATATATTCTTAGGTAGTATTGTGTAAGTATGGGGCTAAACAGACAGGCAAAAAGAGGTGCTTTCAGGTTGGCTTGAAGGTGTGGCATTTAGATGATGACACACGTCTTGAAGCCAGCAGGAAAGTGCCCTCTAGGCACCTTATAGCATTTCAAAAAGAAGCAGGTTTTTCCCACTTTTTCCTGGCTTCCTGGTCATGACATGAGCACTCCAGCTGCCTTGGGAGCTGGTGGTGCGATTGGTGGGGTTTCAATGTGGCTTCAGAAAAGGCAGCTTCAAGCCACTTTTCCCTGCCCATCTGCTTCACCCCTATGTATCTTCATGTTGCCTGCCAACCTATGGTGATCCCATGAATGTTTGAGGGTTTTCTTAGACAAGGAGTATTCAGAGGTGGTTATGGTTTCTTCCTCTGAAACAGAGCCAACAGCACGTAGTACTGTATTTGTACTGTATTTGTTACGTGCAGTGTTTTTTCCCCCCAAAAATTGAGCTTCTATATGAATTTTTGATTCTGAAGTACAGGCTAGCATCCTGTTAGGGACTTATGCAGGTTTAAGACTTATGCATGATTAAGACATCATTTTGGCCTTTGATTAGAAACCTCTCAATGACCTCATCCAGTGACCAAACACCCTTCCACACTTTTGCTGCTGCCATCCCCTCAACATTGTCATTTTCTGGCCAGTACAGAAAAGGAGAATCAAGGAAGAAGTTAATCTCTATAGATGAATGCACAGCACTGAGTCATCCTCTGGGAACTCTGAATGAACCCCTGGAAGCTGCTGTGTATCAAGCAAGGGCCTATCTACATCTGCCAGAAGACTCCTGGCTGCCCATAAAGTATTCTGGCCTCGAATTCCAACCAATTCCCCCCACCCTTATCTTCTGTAGCAAAATATGGCAATGACATGAGGTTGCCTTCCCAGACAAACCCTGCAATTCAGAATTCTTGTAGAGTAATCTACAATACTCATAGGGAACATGTAGGAAGACAGCTGCCCATCGCTGCTGCATCTTGCTCCACGTTTTCTGGGAAACCCTAAGCAAAAGGTAAGTTTTTAAAGTGTTGGATAAAGGATGGAAACCCTGAATTGAGTATGGGTGTCTGGTAAACAGCCTGCACCCAATTCAGGGTTTGGGGGCTGCATAAAGTAAACGCAGTTGTGTGTATAGGTGATATAGACAAGCTCCAAGAGGGACATAGCTGGTTTTCTATCTCCCTCTTCCACTAGCCAATAAATGGCCATGTTTCTTAGGGCTGCAGCAAGCAAAAAGTAGGGAAGATGCAGATGTAGTCTAAAGTTCTGCCAGTTGGAACTGAACTACATCTCCTTGATCTATGCTTTTGGCTGAAGCTTTAAAGGTTAGTACTTCAGATTGGACTGGACTGGATACGTTCTAGGAAAAAATGTATTAGCCTAGCGACCTTTCGATATTTTGGAACTGCACCCCCTGCAAAGCCCTAACAAGCATGGGACATAGAAATCATGAGAGTTGTAGTCCAAAGCACCCAAAGGAGCAAGGGTAATGTACAGTGCTTTAATCTATACCCTCTCAAATGGGGAGATTTCCACTATGCCATTCAAATTATGTGGGATGAAGCCTAAATATTAATTTCTAGAAAAGCCATTTGGACTTCCTGTTATCTCATTGTTTTATTTCACCTAGGTGGGCTACACCAACCCCAACTCCTACATCAATGTCATCATAGGTATCTCCACCTTCCTCTCCTTCTATGGCTATTTGCTCTTCTACAAGGCCACCAGGCCAGCACTCACCGGCTACAGCTTGCGCTCCAAATTCATCTGCATCATCTTGGTCCTAGTCCTCTGTGGCCTGCAGAGTGGGATCCTAGAAACTATGGGGGCAGTGGGTGCCATCCCTTGCAGCCCACCTCTCTCACCTGTTACCCGCTCTCAAGGTAAGTGGCCTTTATAGGGCTGGTCATCTCAATAGTGGGGGAACACTTACTGGTTACTTGCTGGCTTGGACACACGTTTTCCCTTCTATCAGCAGAAAATAAATAATAATAATAATAATAATAATAATAATAATATTTTTTATTTATATTTCCTGTCTCTCCCTTCGAATTGAGGTGAGATTACATAAATAAAACAATAAACTACAGGTATAAAAATACAATAACAGACACTAACGATATCAAAAATACAGTAATTTAGATAAAACATCGTCTAATCAGCCAAGGACAAAACGAGAGCACTTTATCATAGAGTCTATAAGAGGTCAGGTGGGTAGGCCTGCCGGAAGAGATCCGTCTTAAGAGCCTTTTTGAAGGCATCTAAGGTGGTAATAAGACGGATCTCTTCCAGTAGGCTGTTCCATAAATTGGAGGCTGCAGCAGTAAATGATCTGAGAGAAGTTGTTGTTAACCTGGACCTGTGGTGTTCCAATACATTTCTCCCTGTTGCTCTGTGGGTGTGGGGCGGATTATGCAGGGAGAGGCATTCCCTCAAATAGCTTGGGCCCAAGCCATTTAGGGCTTTAAAAGTAATAACTTTTGTACTGTGCCTGGAAGCTGATCAGCAGCAAGTGAAGTGATTTCAGTACTCGTGTTATATGGTCGCACCTAGATGTTCTGGTGACCAGTCTGGCTGCCGCGTTTTGAACTAATTGAAGCTTCCAAACTTGATACAAAAGTAGCCCCATGTAAAGCGCATTGCAGAAATCTAATCAAGAGATTACTAGTGTGTGTACCATTGCTTCAAGGTCCTTTTTGTCCAGGTAGGAACGCAGTTGGCGTATCAACCGAAGTTGATACAAAGCACTCCTGGCCATCGCATCTACTTGAGATGACAACTGCAGAGATGGATCCAGGAGCACTTCCAAGCTGCAAACTTTGTCCTTTAGGGGAAGTGTGACCCTGTCCAGGACTGGCTGACAAAACTCTTTCCCCGGACTTGGGGTACCTATTGTGAATACCTCTGTTTTCTCTGGATTCAGCTTGAGTTTG
The DNA here is from genome assembly GCA_034509955.1 of Urosaurus nigricauda. NCBI lineage: Eukaryota > Metazoa > Chordata > Lepidosauria > Squamata > Phrynosomatidae > Urosaurus > Urosaurus nigricauda. Next base: position 148,411,512 of record JAOEGL010000002.1, on the reverse strand, counting down.
TTATCCCTCATCCCTCATCCAGCCCATTACCAAACCAAGGCAGGCATCCAGAGGAGAGCTGCCATCCTTAGTCACTGCAGCAGTCGGAGACATAGAGAAGTATATTTGGGTGTCATCAGTGTACTGATAACACCGTGCCCCATGTCTCTGGATGATCTCTCCCAGTGGCTTCATGTAAATGTTGAACAGCATTGGGGATAGAATCGCACCTTGAGCGACACCCGATTTGAGCTCCCTCTTGGCTGAATAACTATCCCCAAGGGATATGGAATATGCCTGAGAGGTAGGAATGGAACCACTGGAGTGCAGTGCCCCCAATTCCCAACTCTTTCAAGCATTCCAGAAGGATACCATGGTCTATGGTATCAAAGATGTCCAAGAGCACTAGCAGGGTCACACTTTCCCTGTCAATGCCCAGATGGAGATCATCAACTAAGGCGACAATGGCCATCTCAACTCCGTATCCTGCCCTGAAGCCAGTTTGAAATGGTTCTAGATAATCGGCTTCATGGAGCTGGAAGGCAACTGCCCTCTCGATCACTTTGCCCAAAAACGGTAATAAGGAGACCAGCCTGTAACCAGCTCTTATCAAGGGATCCAGGGAGGGTTTTTAAAGCAATGGTCTAACCATTGCTTGTTTTAAATTTGATGGAAATATTCCCTCCCCAAGGAATGCATTAATTATGCGATGTAACAGTGTTTTCATTGCATCCCCTCCCTGGACGGTCAGCCATGTTGGGCAAGGATCGAGAGGGCACACTGTCCTCCTAACACTTCCAAGAATCTTATCCACTTCATCGGGATTTACAAGCTCAAAATGATCCAGTCTAACATAGTCCACAAAGTCATTGGAGACCTCTCTTTCTGTTTCTGCTATAATGCTTGCATCCAAATTGACCCTTATCTGAGAGATTTTATCTGCAAAAAAGTCATTAAAAGCATCATAGCAGGCTTTAGTTGGTTTCAATAGGGAGCTCAGGGTGGGAGGCAATTGCCACTCCATAAGACTTCAATAGGTTCTTCAAGGATTGTCTTGTCAGACAAATGTCGATGTTTCCGCCAGTGGCGCTCTAGTCATAGCACATCCTGCTTCATTTTACGAAGATCTTGAGTGTACCATGATTTCTTATTTGAAGCTAGCCGGAGAGGAGGCTCCGGAGCAATACTATCTATAGCCCTGGTAAGATCATTATTCCAGGTATCAACCAGGGCATCAACAGAATCACCATCACTTCCAACTATAAAATCCTCTAGAGCTTCCTGGAACCTTTTGGATTCCATCAGCTTTCGAAGGCGGACTATTTTAATAGGTCCTCCACCCCCGAGAGGGTTATAGGGAGTAACCTTCACTCCTACTTTGACCAGGAAATGGTCCGTCCATGACAGAGCAGAGGTGTGAGTCACCTCTGCCCACAGATGTTCCTGATCCATACTAAGGACCACATTGAGTCTATTACCTGCACAATGTGTCAGCCTCAAAACTAATTGGGACAGGCCCATGGCTGTCATGGAAGTCATGAACTCCCGATCTGCACCTGTCAGATCTAATGAGCTGTCAGATCTAATGAGCTGTTGAGGTCCCCCAGGACAAGAAGCCTGGGAGGCTCCAGCACCAGCTCCGATACCAGCTGTGTCAGCTCGGCCAGGGAGTCTGTAAGGCAACAGGGTGGACGGCAGACCAACAGAATCCCCAGACTGTCCCTGGCCTTCATGGTCAGAAGATTATTCCATTTATAAGAAAAAATGAAAGCTCCTGCTAAACAACAGAGCACAAGCTTTCGGCCTAAAGTCCAAATTCAATTTCAGAGAAATTCAGTGGTGGACAAGGCCAAAGATAAAATGGTGACATCAAGGAGACAAGCTCATTTTAGCTTATAACTCCTACTGCCTGTACCTAAACCATAACAAAGGCATTTGAACCTTTTAGGATAGGAAGAAACCTATACAAAAACTCTAAACATGGTGTAAGTAAAGGCTGAATTGAGTCCAAGGGCCTGACGTTCCCACCCCCTGCTAGAAGAATAGAAGCGAAGCTGTATTTTGCTTATATTGCTTTTCCAGTCTCCAGTGTACCTCACATAAGCTGAGACCATCCAATTAAAAACAGACCAGGGAATACTGAGGTACATATGGTAGAGAGAAGCATGCAGAAAGTGCCATGAAAAGCCTGCTAATTCAAGGAGCTGTTGGAACCAGAAAAGAGGAGCACAGTAACACAGAGACACAGCAAACAGCACAAAGTAGATGTATTGTTTGACCAAGGCCTAGTTCACCATGAGCTAGCAAAGCCTGTTCTGAGCAGTGCCATGTCTAAAGATAGAGGGGTTTACAAAGTTTAACACTACTGCATATAAAAATTTTCTTGCTGATAAAAAACAATTATTCAGACAGGATACTAGAGCCCTTCTCTTTGACATATGTCTGGAACCTTGTACAGGTAAAGTCTCCCTTATCTGGAATTCCAAAATCCATAATTGTCTACATAGATGGCTGAGATAGTATACCTTTGCTTTCTTATGGTTCAGTATACACAAACTTTGTTTCATGCATAAAATTATTCAAGATATTATGTATAAAATGACTTGCAGTCTACATGTATAATGTGTATACAAAATAGAAATGCATTTAATGTTTGGACATGGGTTCCATCTCCAAGTATAGACGCAAATATTTCAAAATCCAAACACTTCTGGTTGCAAGCATTTTGAATAAGGGAGAATGAATCTTTACTATAGTAAGGATACAGTAAGGATTAGAAACTAACTTTTTTTACAAGATAGATGGGGGTTCATAGAGTCAGTTAGAAGGGACTGCAAGAGCCAAATACTCCCAGATTCCTGCCATGTAGGAATACACAACTAATCTATTCCTGAAAGGTGACCATCCAATATCTGTTTGAAGTTTTCACAAAATAGAATTTGGCACCCCTTATCATGCTCTCTACCTTTTTAGCAATCTGGGGAATCATATACGTACACAGATTTTGCCACAAGGAACACTTTATTTTTTTTAACTGTCTTTTGTCTTTGCAGTAATCTACTACTACTCATTGGCTGTTGAAATGTTTTTCATTGGCCTATTCGCCCGTTACTCTTTCCGAAGAGTTGAACCACAACCAAAAACCCGGCAAGTCACTCGCCATCGAGCCTCTCAAACTGAGGGGGCCCAGTCTGAGTCCAGTAGCCCAACTGATGAAATATCCATGGAGGGAACCAACCCTGGCTATTTCCCTGATGAGTCTCTGTGTACAATTGAGCACTCCCCACTGGACAGGTTTGATTTTATGGTTGGGGAGCCAAGGACCAGACAGCAGGAAAGCTGGGGACTGGGCAGCCAGAGAAAGGGAACGCTAAGGGTGGAGGGAGTTAAGACAAGATTGCCATCTGAAAGAACTAGGGTTGAACTGCCATCAACTGGAATCCAAGTTCAAGCCCAGGTTGTCAAAGTAGATACTGATGGGATCACTGTGGTGTAAACACAGTCCCTAGAAAATTGTCCCCCTTCAGGGTAAAGGCAGAAGCACCTAGATTCTAAGACATGAAAAACAACAACACATGCTGACCTGAGGAACCCAAGGTGAAGGTGATGGCAATGTTGAACACCATGCTTTGGGTGGAATGCAAAGAGAAGGGGAAGAGGCTGTCCCTCAGAAACAGTATGGAGATTTCAGCCTAGTGTTAACTATTGGAATCAAGAAGGTAATTAGTAAACTCGAACAGGAGTGGAATAAAAAAGCAGAAAAGTCATATGGTGGGGAGAATGGAGAAATCATTGGGAAACTATGTGTTTATAAATGATGGTCAATGAATAATTTCTAATGCAACCTACAATGTACAAAACACTGTACATTTACCTTCCCTTGTGTGTTCACATACCCATTTAATAAGGGATGAAGAGAATGCAATTTATATGGTATATGTCCATTTTGAAGCTGTATTTGGTTTAACCTTTTAAAGCTGCATTGAGTCCCAGACAGGGGAAAAGGTGGGATAAATATAACAACAACAAATTTAAAGCCACCCCTTGATAAATGGGTAGGAATTTGAACCCAGGCCTCCACAACAGATGGTCTAGGCAGTTACTACACTAAAAAAGTAAAAAAAGCGAGGTTTAAATAAGTAGTAAGACTTTTATTAAAACCAGTGCTACTTGTGTTATTTGGGATTTCTGAGGTCTTTTGAGGAATAAAACAAGAAATCCTACAAGATAATCAAGAAGAGTTAAATGACAAGTCTTTCAAAGCAAAAGAGGGCAGAACACAGGAATACCTCGACATGTGTCCTTATGTCACGTGGACAACTCCTTCAGGGCATCTATGACTTCAGTCTCCAAGCTCCCTGTCCCCTGCTCTTGCTGCTGTGGAGGCTCATGGGGAGCAGCCTGCTGCTGAGGTTGAGGTGTTGACTCCTTGGTAAGAAGATTATGTTTCTTTAAAAAGCAGGCTTCTTCATAGGGAGGTCGGATGGGGGGCTGAGTGGGAGGTGTGTAAGTATATTCCTTCTCAGGATCCAGCTGCCCAAAAGGGGAGAAAGGGAGAGACAAGTTATACAATCAATTTACCTGGCCTATGGGCCTCAACTGTTTCCCATCCAAGACATAGGTGCAGTTAGAGTAGCAGGACTAAGTAACAGCCCTTGTTCTAAACACTCCAGCCCCAACTAGTAAGATCCCCTTTGTTAAACTTTTCACTCTGTTGTAATATTCAAATGCCCTTCTTCAAGCTGCCCATTTCAGCTACTGTCATGTTCCCTTGCTACACAGCTTTAAGGAGGCAAGAGCCTCGAACTCTTTGTAATAGTGGGACTCAGACATCTTACTCTCTGCAATGAAACAATGACAGCTTGTTAGGGAAGGACCTGCCAGTGCCTCCATTACAGATAGGCAGAAGCTGATATCACCACTATCAATTCAGGAAGGGGTCCCCAGGACTCCAGCTGGTTCTATGAAAATTTTACCTGTAGACCCAGTTTCTCTGTGAGAGCAAAGACAGACTGAGCCATGCATCCTCACTTACCTCCAGCACATTAGTCATGTCACAAGACCCACAAGCATTACCTGTAGAGGGTATGTCCGGTCAGAGTCGTAAGCACTCAGATCTCCACAAGCCAGGAAGGGGACAATGACTCGATTAGGACCCTCCAACTGATTAAAATCCACATCTGTATCAAAGAAGACTTGGTAAGTGCCAGCTGTAAGAAGGGCTCTCCTATTGTGCACACTGCCTGCTTCCCCCTACCACAGCAAACAACAGACTCCCTGCAGTTCTTGACTCCTACAGAATATCCCCAAGTTTGCCCCCTTTGTCTCTCCAATTCAAGAAAATCCTTACACTTAAGTTACGGCTTTTGATTTTCTATGGCTCTAAAAATTCCTGTTACCACAATCGTAAGCATCCTTTTTTGCCTAGAAACAATGACCAATCAGCTTACTTTTGAGGAATCATAAGCGTGCTATTAATTCCAGCTGCAGTGATACTTCAGGGAAAGGTTAATCCAGTGTTTGGTGCTGTTTGAATTAGGAACGGTGTGGCACAGCTCAGGCGAATTCCAACACTATGCATAGTATCATGAGGCTATTAGTAGCAATGTCTTTTTTTATTGGGCACCAAACAGAAGGGAAAACAATGAGTGTTGCTTGCAGAATCAGCATGTTATTACAGACTGAGTATCCCTTATTCAAAATGCTCTGAACCAGAAGTGTTTGAGATTTGTTTGGAATTTTAGAATACTTGCATGTACACAATGAGATATTTTGGAGAAGGACTCAAATCTAAATGCAAAATTCATGTATGTTTCATATACATTCATATAGCCTGAAGTGGCCTTGGATTATTTCTGCAGTGTGTTTTGGCACTAAGTGAGTGGAAAGACAGAAGGAAAACAAAAGTAGAAAGGGCAAATAACAACAACAATACACAAAGATTTATATTATGCTCACCATCTTAAGTGGTAACAGAGTGTTGTGGCCAGTGTTAAAACCATTAGCCTGCTGGTCACTTTTGCATTTCCCTTCCCTCCCTACAAGCCTATAAATGTTTGTCTACTTAGCTGGACTCCATGTATCTGGAGAAGTGAGCTACAGTTCATGAAAGGATGTGACAAACAAAACTTTTTAGATATGAAAATGTCAGAAAACTCATGGTTTTTGATGCATCAAATTCACACAACTACTCCGCTTCATATACATGATCTGGTTTAACCCTACAAGAACTCTTTGATGTACACCAGCATTATTAATGGCATAGAGCAAATGGAGGGGTAAGGGTCCTAAGTAGGCACGGATAGGTTTGTGCTGTGTGTAGATCTGTGTCAGAGCTGGGGTCTCCTGCTCACATTCCTAGTCATTATGCTACAGCAGCTTTCCATGGCAGCCGTGAATGTACTGCAGTGCACACAAGAAGCAGCACTACCATATGTTAGATCTCAGTAAATAGGTGTGTGGAAAAGGCTGGCCACTATCGGCCTAAGGACTTTAACCAAGAATTCTCTGTACTTGCAAACACACACACACACTGTCTTGTATGCTGTGGGGAGAAGCTATGATTGCTCAACCCCATTCCAGACAGTTTATATCTGAACTTTAATTTTCCTACAACATTCTACATTCTGTGAACAAGGAGCAGGCAAAATTCTTAACTGACACATTAATGATACACTTGTCTGTTCCTGAAGACTACATGCCAGTTTTTTACAATCTGCCTCCGCAACAGTGGTAGACAGATCGATCATTGCCCGCCTACTCATTAAAAAAAAAAAAAAAGGTGACTTGCAACTGAACAATCAGCACATTGTTCCATAGGATATGGCTGCTCAAATGTGCCAGGTGTACAGCATTTCAAGTGTATTCACCCAGTGTGTGTCTCAATACGAAAGAGACCTCTCTTACTTAACTTACTGGGAAATGTTCAAATTGATGCTTTAGTCCGCCAAAGCCAGCTTTGGCACAAAGAAAAGTGGTACCAGGGTGTACTTATTGACCCAAAACCAAGCTAAGACTCTTCTGCCTTAAGTTTTGGCCCCTGGATATCACACCAGCATTTGTATCATCTAGAAAAGGCTGAGAAGTTTTAAGTGCCCTCTTCTGCTACACATAACAAAGCTATGGCTGCTGTTATATGGTCACTGTACTCATTTTACACACAATTTCATTTAATTTTTCCAGGCTGAACTTTTTGTATTTCATTGCCAATGGACCTTTCTGTTGTATTTTTTTCCCCTCTACACCTAAGCTACTAAAAATAACAGTACCTACAAGTAATGGTTTCCAGTTCACAAAAACTTATGCCATTATAAATTTCTTGGTTTATGAAATGCCACAAGGCTCTTTGTTACTTTCTATGTATTATCTGAATCAATTCTAATTATACAGTTGATGTGTCTTTAAATAAAGATTCTCTGCAGATCAATTATGCCTCCTTGCTGTTTAAACAATGTATGTGCTTCTGCCCTCTCTCCCCTGCTAGCAAATTATCTACCCCACCGACTATCCTTGCCCAGTACTCAACCTGAAAAACAGCTTTCCCTCTTCAAGTTTGCTTACCATAAGAGTGATCTAACAGTGGGTTGGACATGTTTGGCACATAGCCTTCAGGGGGGCTGTAGTTTCGGCAAACAACAAAAGCTTCTGCAAAGACAGAATCATAGAGTAACTCCATCGAGAAATGGTGTTAAAGTTCATGAGGTCAAAGTTCTGGCATCCTGAACTATAACTTACACCCACAATCTGGTGCAGTTCCCCCATCCCATGAATCTAGCCCCATGACCAATATCTAAATATCTCTATACATCAATGCTAGACTGCTCATAAGCTTCTATTACACACCAGTGTGATTAATTTTAGATCAAGTAAAATCCCATCCTCTCTACATCTGAATCTTTCCAAGATCATGCACATGCTTTCAAGCATGCACCTACAATTATGAGAACTAGGTACATGGGGGGGGGGGGGGAATTGTCCATTTTGAGATGAAACCTGAGATTCTATTAATTTTGGCAAGCTATTTGTGCACATTATGCAAAATTCTCTAACTGACAGCTTGCAATTTTGCAAAGCAAAACCACTAAACACCACAAGGTGCTCACGTACTCACCAATGCTGGAGTTACGGCTGCTCCGGGGTTTGGCGCATGTGACATCAGGGAAGAAAATCCGCAGCTGGGAATAGAGGAGGGTGACATCCTTCCCTCGGAAAATCTGAGATGGGAAGGCAAAATGTCACTGTGTATCCATATTGGGATATCACCATCCAAGACACAGGTAAGGAAACAAAGACTGGAGAGTCCTATAGCTATCAGAATTAGTGTGGTTCTCACTGGGCCCAGGAAGCTTCCCTTCAGCAGCATAATTGCCACTCAGCCTAACATTTGTGACCCTCACCAGCCTGAGCTCCCCATGCTGTGGGTCCTACCATCCCAAGATCCATCCCCTCTGTAAGTCAGCAGAAGGCACAGCGGGAGTCATAACAATGCTAGTGGAGTCTACAACAAATTATTCTCCTGGGCATCTGCAGTACTGACCTTTGCCACAAAGGTTCCTCCCTTTTTTAGTACATGTGTAGTGATGTTCAAGGCCTAGAAGAAAAGAATGACAGTGTGGATAAAAATCTTTTCACATGAAGATGCAGCAGAGATTTCTATAGTTAGGGATGTAGGGAATGTAACCACTAGCATCCCAACATTACTTGGTCAGGAAGAGGAATGCAGATTATGGCTTTCTGTGCATTATTTCTTTTTTTCTCTTCACAAGTAAAGGTCCAGTTTGGGTAAAAGAGATGAAATGGATTTGTCTAGTATGCTGCATCTATCTAAGTCAGGGATGGGAAACCTTTGGCCAATATGTTCATGCTGTTCTCTTGTTCATGCTGGCTTGGACATTCTGAGTTGATATGCAAAACATGTGGAGAGTCAAAAGTCCCTCACTTCCATCTAGGGGTTGTACAAATTTCTCATTCACTTGTAATCACTTTTCAACTGCCCCAACTGTGAACAAATGAAGGCTGAGTTCTCACTGAGGCAATAAAACCATGTCTCATCTCCAAACTTTAGATCTGGACCTCTCTAATATGAAGCTCCCAGATCTAAAACTGAAAAATGTGCTTTAGGGGATTATAGTGCCCAGAACTACTTAGTCTAACAGTCCATTAGCCACACCTCCTCAGGGATTCTGGGAGTTACAGTCTCAAAATGTAATTTTCCAAAGCTCTGTGGATCTGATGGACTCTCAGCTGCCCACTAAGGGAAGTCCCCAGCTTATTCCATTTATGTAAAGCAATCATAGCATCCAATGTGGCTGAGTTTGGTCAACATACAAGGGGGACAAAACAAGTCAGAAATACTCACAGCAAGCAGCAGCTGGGCCTGAATGTACTCATCAATGTCATGGAGTCCAGTCACTGGAAGAGTAGAGGAAGGATACATCAAGGGAAATAAAGGAAGCTTTCCCTCCACTCTCTGTAAAGATGCAGAAGTCTCAGATGGATTAAGAGCATGGGTCAAAATCCTCTTGGTACAGTCCACCAGCATAGGCAATGATGGCAAGCAACACAGAGGCCATGAAGGAACTAAGGCACTGGAGAAATACACTGTTCAGAAACAGCTGATTTTGCCTCCTTTCCCTTGTGACCTCTGCATAATCCTGGGAAAAGGGCAATAACTGGTGCTGAGAAACACTAGGACTGTAGTCATGGTTTCTACCTACCATCAGGGGCTCCATCACACACCACTAAGTCAGCAGGTTGCCCTTCAAAATGACGAATGATCTCTTGAGCTGTAGAGACCTGGAATCAGAGACACACACAGAGAGAGAGAGAGAGAGAGAGAGAGAGAGAGAAATGTATGCTGGCAAAAATGTTGTTGCTGGGTAGACCCTAAGCTCCAAGAAAGGCAGGACTGACTCTGAATTGGATAGCAGTGACTAGTAGCACATACCTTGGTAATATCCCCCTGGATCTGGATCACTCCAGGCAATGGAGCCATGGCTTGCAAATCTACAGCTACTATTTTGACATCTGAATTTTTAGCACCTTCTCCTCTGTGAAAGGAAATGAGAGGTGGAATAAGAGGATAAGTCTGTCCTTTAGCAAGCCGCAACCCCCTACAGACTCCAGAACAAAGTGGTTTGCTTACTTCAGCTTTCGGCTCAAAACCTGACTCCAGCTCCCAGGAGCAGCACAGAGATCCACAGCTCTTGAGACGCCTGGAAAGAGCAAGAGAAAAAGAAAGCTTTATTCATTCATTCATTCACTAGATTTATATCTCACCTTTCTCCCAAAATCAGGTTCAAGGCAGCTAAGATAAGACAGTGTTGGAAGACTGAAAGACTGCCCAATTCCCACCCACAGCTCCAATGATTCACTAAATATATTCTAGACAGGGGCACTAAGAAGGAGCCAACATAGTATAATTGTTTTGAGCACTGGGCTATGACTCTTGATATCGGGGTTGAGATCCCCACTTGACCATGAAACCCACTGGATGACCTTGGGCAAGGCACAGCCTCTCAGCCTCAGGGGTTGGCAATGGCAAAAGCAAACCTCTTCTGAAGAAACTTGCCAAAAAAACTCTGTCTTAGAGTCTCCATAAGTCAGAATTGACTTGAAGGCACACAAGAACAACAACAAAGAAGCACTAAGAACTTAACGGTTTCTTCAAATCCTCTAAGGAGGCAAAAAAAAGGGCACCCACCAACTCAGAATGAAATTTTGAGGTATGTTTTCCAACTCACCTTGAAACAAGTGGTATTCCTCATCCAGCTGCAGAAGTTTGAAGGCACTACGAGCTCTCCAGCCCTCTTCCTTGGCCAGACGGTAGTAAATGTCACGCTTGTCTTTAGAGGAACGCCCCATCTTCCCTTAGATCAAAGATTCTGGATGTGAGAAAGAAAGAAAAACCATTAACTGTTTGACCACTGTGCCAACAAGGACTATGGATTGAGCAGTAGCACAGGCTTATTGTGTGTGTGCCTTCAAGCCATAGACTCATAGAGTTGAGAGAGACCACAAGGGCCATCCAGTCCAACCCCCTGCCATGCAGGAACTCTCCATCAAAGCATCCCTGACAGATGGCCATCCAGCCTCTGCTTAAAGACCTCTAAGGAAGGAGACTCCACCACTCTCTGAGGGAGTGTGTTCCACTGTCGAACAGCCCTTACTGTCAGGAAGTTCCTCCTAATGTTGAGGTGGAATCTTTTTTCCTGCAGTTTGCATCCATTGTTCCGGGTCCTGTTCTCTGGAGCAGCAGAAAACAAGCTTGCTCCCTCCTCAATGTGACATCCCTTCAAATATTTGAACAGGGCTATCATATCACCTCTTAGCCTTCTCTTCTCCAGGCTGAACATCCCCAGTTCCCTAAGGCGTTCCTCATAGGGCATGGTTTCTAGACCCTTCACCATCTTAGTTGCCCTCCTTTGGACCCGCTCCAGTTTCTCAACATCCTTTTTGAATTGTGGTGCCCAGAACTGGACACAGTATTATTCCAGGTGGGGCCTGACCAAAGCAGAGTATCAGTGGCCACTAGCCAACTTGTGGAGGCCCTATTAATTTCCACAGGGTTTTCTTATGCCTGGATTCCTCAGGTAAAAGGGAAGATCATTGCAATTGGTGGTGAACCACTTGCTGGTTTCTACACGGTTTCCCTACAGAATGAAATAGGGGAACCCACACAAACACTTTTTTTTTTTATTTAAAAGGCCTGGAAAGGTGCAAAAGTCATGGGCCACTGTTGAAAGTTAAGGGGAAAAATTATTATTTTAAAGGTTATTAACAAATGTAAAGGCAAACTGAGCAAATATTGGCAAAAAAACAAACAAAAACAAAAACAAATCCCCATTAAATTATACCTTAATTCCTTCTTCTTTTGTCCTTAGCGGTTTTTTGGACTTCACTTCCCAGAATCCCTGACCGTTGGCCAAGGTGGGAAGGGATTCTGGGAAATGAAGTCCGACAAGACAAAAAAAAAAAACACAACCGCGGGGACTACTCTTTTGATCTAAGTAGGACACCGTCCTTGAGTCACTTAAGCGTCCCCGTTCCTTGAGCGTCGTGTGTGTTGTTGTTGTTGTTGTTTTTCCGCTTCGTTCGGCCACGTCGCGTTGCTTCTTGGGAGTGGTAGTCCTTTCGAACTCCGAGTCTCATAAACTCGGTAGGAAGCCTGGCGCCTCCAGTACTCCTTCTCCCGTGATGCAATGCGAGGATGCGACGGAAATGGAGGCACACCTCGCACTAAGATGGCGGCGGGGTGACGTCGCGGTGCCTCGTTGCATCTTGGGAGTGGTAGTCATTTTGGACTCCGAGTCTCCTAAGCTAGAAAGGAAGCGGGGCGCCTTCGTTACTCCGTCTCCCGTGATGCCACGCGAGGATGCGACGGAAATGGAGGAGGGCCGGGACGACGAGGAAGTGGGAACGACTAAGATGGCGGAGGGGTCCGAGAAGAAGTCTTCCCCGGCGGCTCCTCCTGTGTCTTTCGGCTTCACCCGCACCACCGGCCGGAGGAGGTTTCTCGCGGTGACCGGGCAGGATGGAGGGGGCGGCGAGGCCAAGCAGCAGGAACCGGATTTCCTCTCAGCCATCGAGGGAAAGGAGCTGCAAAGGTCAGGGATGCTTGGCTGAATTGCTATGGAATTCTGGGAGCTGGAGTTTGTTGTGGGGCCCAAGGCTTAACTCTTTGCCTGGCTCAAGGCTATGGAATTCTGGGAGCTGGTTGTGAGCCCAGAGCTCAAGGATTAACTCTCTGCTTGGCTCAAGGCTATGGAATTCTGGGAGTTGGAGTTTGTTGTGAGCCCAGAGCTCAAGGATTAACTCTTTGCCTGGCTCAAGGCTATGGAATTCTGGGAGTTGGAGTTTGTTGTGAGCCCAGAGCTCAAGGATTAACTCTCTGCCTGGCTCAAGGCTATGGAATTCTGGGAGTTGGAGTTTGTTGTGGGGCCCAGAGCGGAGCTCTGCTCCGCTCTGGGCCCACAACAAACTCCAACTCCCAGAATTCCATAGCCTTGAGCCAGGCAAAGAGTTCAGCCTCTTTATGTGGGTAGCTTAGTGCTCTGCGTGGTTCTAACTGGGTGTATGCTTTTTTTCCTTTGCAGCGTTCGTCCAGCCCCGCAGCCCAAAGAGCTTGTCATTCCCCTGATCCAGAAGAACCAGTGGAAAAAGACCGCGGCAACCCTCCCGGAGCAGCGGGACGAGGCCAACGGCGACGAGGCTCAAGCCATCCAAGAGCTCATAGAAGGTGAAAGCTTCCCGGCCGCACCCTTTTCCTTCCCTCAGAGCCGGCGCAGGATACGAGTCTTGTTTTCTCTTGGCCGTCAACCGTGTTTACAAAGGCCCGAGTGGGGTAACTTGGAGGGCATGAAGCAGCGTGAATATGAAAGGGCTTGGATATAAGGTGTGAATATTAAATACTTGAAGGGATGTCACATTGAGGAGGGAGCAAGCTTGTTTCCTGCTGCTCCAGAGAACAGGACTCGGAACAATGGATGCAAGCTCCAGGAAAAGAATTTGCACCTCAACATTAGGGGGAACTTCCTGACAGTAAGGGCTGTTCGACAGTGGAACACACTCTGTCAATGGAGATTGTGGTGGAGTCTCCTTCCTTAGAGGTCTTTAAGCAGAGGCTGGATGGCCATCTGTCAGGGATGCTTTGACTGGGAGTTCCTGCATGGCAGGGGGTTGGACTGGATGGCCCTTGTGGTCTCTTCCAGCTCTACAATTCTATGATTCTATCTTTGTTGACTGAAACCTGTTCTGGCCCCTCTTGGAATGTAATGCTTTGAAAACACTAGGTCAGGGGTGCTGGCTGTCATCCGTTTAATTTTCATTTCATTTGTTGAATTTTAATAAATATATTAGTACTTCAATTTATTTCAATAAAATAAATTAACTAAGGGCTGGAACAGACCCCCTGAAAAGGGTGGATTGGGGCAGCCTCGGAGCTGCAGCAACCACATGCCGCATGCTCAATCAGCCCTTGGACCAGCCCAAACAGGAGCAGAAAATATCCAATCCTGTTTGGGCTAGTAAAAAGCTACCTTAGGTGGCCCAGCAGCAATTGGCTTCAGGTTGCTCCAGCAGCATTTGGCATGTAAGTGCCGCACCCCTGGAGTGTCTTGAAGCTGTTCACGTCTAGTCGGCCAAGGCCGTTTCTGGGTGTCTTGTGTGTATGTGGCATCTAAACACCATGCCCCCAAGCCATTCAGAAGATGGCTTTTCAGCCCAGTCTGTTCCGGCCCTAAAAAGATTGCAAATAAAAGCACAAAATGTAATATGGAAACAAACAAATTATAATAAAGTATAAATAAATTATGTCCTTTCCCCAGTGGCCAGTCAGTTGCCAAAGGCTTGTCCGAATAAAAATGGTCTCTCCCTGATAATGGATACACAACAAGGTGGAGACCAATTTAATGTCCCTTGGATATTCCCAGCAAACTTGCATAAATATCTCTTATTCCCATCTCACAAAGCTTTAACACCCAGTCTCACAAAAAATCTTTTCATTTCCCTCTTCTGCTCTGCATCATCCATATTTCTTGCCTTTCTGTTAATCGGTGTATCTGTCTCCATGCCTCTTCCTTGTGTCTTCAATCCATTTCCTATTCAGCCCTTCTAGTGGGCTAAATCTGTGCAGTAACACTCACTAGCTGTTTACTTCTTGATACCTGTCAGAACACATCATTCTCTCTCTTTAGGCTATGGTTGAGAATCATGATGCTCTCTAGATGTTGCTGAACTGCGGCTCTGTTCAGTCTTAGTATAACCAATGGTGGAGAATGCGGGGAGCTGTAATTCAACAATACTGTATCTGGAGGGCTGTCAGATTCCCATTCTTGCTCTAGCTTTCCCTTATTCTCCTTGCAGATGTACTCAGGGTGGGGGAGTTTGCTGAAGCCTAACTTTGGTTAGTGTTGGTCTCTAGTTTATGGTGAGCGTACATGTGAAGCATAAAAGTGCACGCTGGTGTTTATGATTTTAACTTGTTGCACACCTGCTGTGAATACTAGCTAGCCTACTAGTATACTGCTGTGGTTGCCGGTCGTTTGCAAAAGGGAAAAGCCAAATCATACATACCAGTAGTTGGTTTAAGGCTGAGCTGTGCCTCAAGACAGAGAACAAGTTGCCTTCTTGTTATGATACCTAAGTTTTGCCTTAAGACAGGATAGAGAACCTTTAGTCATCCAAATGTTTTGGACTATAGTTTCCGTAGTTACCTTTGGCTATATTGTCTGGGGCCTCAAAAAAATTGGGGTGTGTGTGTGGAAGATTTCTCACTTGCTTTAAGTGTTATAAGATGAAAAGAAGAGTGTGCACAGTGGAACATGATAGATTTCCTGTTGCTTTCATAGGAGCAGGGAAAATCCATTGACAATTCATTGAAATCTACACCAGGAACTTAGATAGAAACACGATTCTCCCTCTACCCAGGGAAAAAAGTTGGATAATAATAATAATATAATAATATTATGGATGGGGTGGGCTTTCTCCTGTGAGGACTATAGTTGCCTAACATGGAGGCTAGAAAGCAGCCAGGCATCAGTGTGACTCTGAAAGACTTCACCTTTGTCAGTGGAATTAATTGAAACCCCTTCTGGTCACTGTTGGAATATAAAGATTTTGGAACAATGGATCAGAAGTGCTGATTGTCATGTGATGAATCTTCATTTTTTCAGAGAATCAGAGGAGAGAAGCTCAGGCAGCTTAAGTAAGAGGTGGGTAGCAACCTCTAAACTATCCCACTTGGAATGCATTCATATGATTTTGAACATCCTGAATGTAAATGATTTTTGCAAGCTCTCTGGCACTCTGTGGTCCAAAACACATTGCAGAAATAATCCAGTTTGAGACCACTTTAATTGCCCTGGCTCAGTGCTAAGGGAATTCTGGGAACTGTTAGTTTTGAGTGACATTTAGCCTTCTCTGTCAAAGAGCTCTGGTGCCACAATAAACTACAATTCCCAGGATTGTCTAGCACTGAGCCAGGGAATTTAAAGTGGTCTCAAACTGGATTATTTCTGCAGTGTGATTTGGACCTATGTCTCCCTGCTACAACACACTCCCCAGCCTGAGCATAGGAAAAAATACTTGAGTCTGAGCCTGTTTCTAGTTACTTAACTTTGCCTATCCTGTCTTCATATTTAGAATCCAAGAAGTCACAGGAACAATGGGAGAGTGGAACCAAACTAGACCCCACATTTGCCATCCCACTCCTCATGCAGAACCGGGTGCCTGGGGGATATGAGGATGGAGAAAAAGTGGATGTCAGCCTCCGCCCAGAGTCGGTAAGGGTAATGATGGATTCACCAGGGTCAGCTGTTGGAACTTCTGGCCGGGAGGGCTTAATGCCTGTCCTTCTTTTCTCCCCCCCCCCCCCTCGGTAGTCAACTGAAGCGGATTATGAAGAAGTCCCAGTGGAAGCCTATGGTCTTGCCATGCTGAAGGGCATGGGCTGGAAGGCAGGCGAAGGCATTGGGCGCACCTTCAAGCAGTAAGTGTCTCTAGGTGGTGAAGGGTGTAGTTTTAGAAATGACAACAATACTTTTTTATATACCACAGTTTTTCAAGTGACATAAACAGAAAAAGCAGGCCATGGCCCCAGTATGTCACAGTCTAAATACTAGCAATGGGAGAGTATCAAAGACAAGGGACAAAAGGAGGTTAGAGAAATACTGAGATTCTGAAAGTTATTTTATCCACCCTATCATTTTACTCTGCCCTGTTTCCACATTTTTGTTAATTATATGAGGTTGCCCTTTGTTATTATTCTCATGACCTAGTTGATGAATTGAAGCTAAAAGCAGCTTGCCCAGGGGTAGCTTAATGCACCTGTAGCTGATGCATTTACCTGGGAGATTTGGGTTTAAATCACAAGCCTGGGGACCACAGCTAGAGGACAGTGATTCTTAAATTATGAGCCACATCCCACAAGGGCATAAAGAAGGGCTTTTAGGTTACTGTATCTCAACTGTGGAACCTCCTTTTCTTGAAAACTTGAATGTGTGAGCTTCGTCATGTTGTGGGAGAGCACTGAAGTCTGGTTAAAACTACTCTTTAACAGTTGGAATTACGAGGGGGTATGCTAAAGTTTTAATTATCTTAAAAAACATTGATGGAAGGTTGGTCTTGATTTGTAGTTGTTAATTTATCTCTATGTAGTCACCATCCAGATTGCCACATTTTTCCCAGTGTTTCTCAACCTTCCAAATACCATTATTGTAGAAGTCTGCAGATTGCACTTTATGAGGATTTTACACTTTAGTCACGTCTGGCGCAGATTGTCACAAAAATAAAGGATGCAATGAGCTGATTTTCTCAATATCATGCACTTAGGGACCAATTGTGACACTGACAAAATTTCATCAATACACCATAATAACGTCTGGGTGATAATTATTACTTTACAGTACTCCCTCTTAAGGGCCAATCTGCAATACCAATTCTACAATATCAGGTATCCAGAGGGTCAAGAAACTCTGGGAAAAATGTGCAAATCTGGATGGTAACTACATAGAAATAACAACTACAAATCAAAACAAACTTTCATTTTTTTTAATGGTGATAATTAAAACTTTTGGATACCTCCTTGTAAGTAGGCAAAGACTCATTTTAGATCTCTTACTGTATTTGAATGTATGTTTTACATGGGGAAGGGATCACACACCATATATTGTTGGACTACAATTACGTTTATCCCTTCCAATAGCCTGTGCTGTCTGGGGCTGTCAGGAGTTGCAGAGCAGCCACCCCACTTGCCTACATTTGTTCTACAGGCTGGTTACAGCACACTGGGTTTTTGTGTAATAAATTCTAAGCCTTTGGAATGGGCCAACTCCCAAGTTCAAGACGCTAAAAGAATTTTTTTTTAGTAAGTCTGACAGTACAAATGAGATATTTTTTGCCATTAGGCTAACACTAGGCTGGGTGCATGTTGCTAATAGCTCTGCTCTTTTACAGACTGAGAGTCAAATAAGGTTCTTGACAAGAACCTGAAGTTTTGGAATATGTTGCTAACTGTTGATGGTACATTTTACAGATATCAACAAGCATAATAAAATTTGTTTATTTAAAGTATTTCCATACCACCGCCCAGCCCATGAGTTCTCCAGCATCAATGAACAAATAAAAAACAAAACAATACTAAAAATTTTAAAATACCTTAAAATTCTCTTCTAAAAGTAGTCTAAAAACAACCTTGGAATCCAGTTTTAAAACGGTTAAAAAGCAATTTCAAACACTGAGTGCATATGGAACAGTACTGTTTTGGCTGCTTCCCAAAAGCTTAAAAGAGATGGGGCCAGCCTAACCTCCTTGAGTAGGGAATTCCACAGTCGAGGTACTGATTTAGAGAAACTGCTGCAGCTTAGGGTGACATCGTCCTGAAATGAATTTGGCTGTAGTCTTAGGACACTGTTGGAGAGGCAAGAGGAAAGAATAGAAGCACAGGGCAACTGGAGTAGGTTGTGAAATTTTTATGGCAGCAAGTTGCTTGTCAGAAGAGATTAAAACAGAATGGATTGGTTATGGTCAGTTTAAAGTGGCATTGCAGATTACTGAAATCACTATAATTTGCTTCTTGTAAATTGAGAGTAACAACATTCAGTACCCTCAGATTTCCTGAGTGGGAATCTCCTCCACCAGCCAAGGTTTGTGGTTCTTCTTCTTGTGTTGCTGCTGCTTTTTATTACTATTATTATCCCGCCTTTTTCCCAAATTGGGATTCAAAATTATTTACAACAATTTAAAAACATTGCTAAAAATCTGCAAAATACAAAAGTTAAAAAAACAATTAAACAAACAGAAAAAAACAGGTTACAACGTATCTTATTATATGTGCTAAGACTGTGACTTGAACCTGATAAATCTCAGGTTGTCCAGAGCAGAGCCCTTTTGCTAGACTTCAATTCCCATGAAGCCCTAGCAGCACATCTAATGGTAAGGGATGATGGGAGGAGCAGTCTAGAAACATCTGGAGGGCTATGTATGCCCTGTACGTGATCAGGTACTCTCTCCATTTATCCACTTAGGTTTGCATTCTTGAGGGGGGAAATGCTGCTGCCTTCTCCTCCTGGACAAGGTTAATCCTATTGCTTCCTTTTCCTCCAATCCTGCTCAGGGATGTGAAGCCTCCTGAGAACCGTCTTCGGCCCAAGGGCCTAGGCCTTGGAGCAGACCGCTCAGCAGCCCAAGAGTTGGAGCCCTCAGGACCTCGCCGCCCCTTGAAGCCTGGTGAGGAACCTCCAAAGAGCAAGGATGAACCCTTGGGATTGGTTCCAGGGGGTGCAGTCTTCATTGAGAATGGGCCTCACAAGGAGCTCTATGGAAAGGTAAGCCATTGCTTTCCTAAATGCACTCTCTTTTCACTTTGACTTCAGGTCTCTGTGAGCACGCTCTTAAGTTAAGTTTCTGGAACTGAGGAGTGAAGACCCCCCTCTGCAGAGTTATGAGCAATTGTTGGGGAAACACACAACTTCCATCTCTACCCCTACCCCTACCACGCATTTCTCTCTGTGATGGATTTTAATTGAATCATAAGGAGGGCAATGGGTCCAACAGTTTTTATGAGTGGCTGGAGGCTGCCACCTTGTTGATGGGCAGGCTGAGGTCAGATGGAACTGGTTCTCCAACTGTTGTTGCTTTCTTGGAACCCCCATAAATATTAGATGCAATGCAACATCTTTACTTTTCTCTTCAGCTGATGGGTCATCTGTATGGAAAGAGACTTGCCACTTCTGAACTACCTCTCAGACTTTATATCATTTGGGCAGGTCAGCCCACGTGTTCTGGTGATGATTTGGATATAGTGATGCTGGAGGAAGTATTGCACAGTCAGAATATATAGATATGGCACGGAAATGTTTGCCCTCCAGGTTATTTGGACTTCAGCTCCCACAATCCGTTATGAACGCCCATGCTGGACAGGGCTCTCGTGAGTTGAAATTCAAAACATCTATGAAGCCAGATACTCCCTACCGTACTCACAATACAGTCTCTTTTTCCTGATTATTTGGGAAGTAGGGGATGTTACTGATAGTTAATGTAGTGAGAAACAAGTTTATAGTGATGTATAAAGCTCTATATGGCTTGAATCCAGACTGTCAGAAAGACTGCATCTTCCAGTATGAGCTTCCCTGCATTTTAAGACCTTTGAGGGCAGGCTTTCTCTCAGTTCTTCCATCATCACAGACATATTTGGTGAAGACACAAGAGAGAGCCTTTTCAGTGACTGCCCCCAGACTAAAATTCCTTCCTATGGAAAGCTAGCTTGGCCCTTTCTTCCTTCTGTTTCTGCTGAGAGTTAGAGATCTTTCCACTTACCCAGACTGTTGAGTGTTAACTGTCTGTTGCAGAAGGTATTTTAATTGGGTTATGTTTTATTGTATTATTGAATTTCAGTTTTAATCCCATTTTGGGAGAAAGCTGGGATATAAACCCAATAATTAATAAATAATCATTACAGTGGTCCCCCGGGTTACGAAGGTAATCCGTTCCGGGATTACCTTTGTAACCCGGAAGCTTTCGTTTCCCGGGGGACCGCTTTCGCAGACGGACCGCGCGGCCATTTAAAGGGGCCACGCGGCTTTTTTTCTTTCATATCCTGGGGGATCTTTCGGATCCCGGGGGATACAATGGCGGTCCCGCCGCCTTCGGATCCCGGGGTTTTCGTACCCTGAGGGATTCGTAAGGCGGGGGACCACTGTATTATATTTTAACAGCCTTTAAGAACTATTTTAAATTAACGTTTTTTTAAACATGATTGCTTGTAAAGCTGTTTTGTAATCCTGGCATTATCAATTGTTCTAACCATATATTGCTTTAACTCATATTGTGAGCCATCTTGGTTCCCATGTTGGGGAAAACATGGGGGATAAATAAATAGTGACGTTCTTTTATTTAGCACTAATGCAGAGGCCCTTGCTGCTTCTTGATTTCCATCTCAGCTCCTTATGATTACTGAGCACTTTCCCCTTGTATTCCACAGATAGAAGGTGTAGATGGAGATAACGCTCGTGTCATGGTGAAATTGGCCATTGGTGGCAAAACAGTGACTGTCAGTCAGCATAGCGTTCGGCCTGTGACCCAGAAGGAATATGATAAGCTGGCCAAAGATCTAAGTGAGTTATGGCTCTTTTCCTTAATGAATTCAGTCAAGACAAAGCAGTTTTGTCATCTTCAGGTTGACATTTGTGAATTGCTGAATAGCAGTAGATGTCAGCCATATTACACTTTTTAAAATCTGGGCATCTAGTTTGCATATTATGAAAATATTCTAATTATGCAAACCACTAATTTACATTCTAATTATGCAAATTTGGCACATTAATGGTTGCATTCTTTCTTCCACTATGTTTAACCTTTGTACTATTTTAAATGTTAGAACTGATTTGATAGAAACAGTGCAGACCAATGTTTAAAATGCTGGACTTGGAACAGAGAAATCCAAATCACTATGGTGAACCTGTCATAGGGTTTTCTTGGCAAGTTTCTTCAGAGGGAGGGTTGCCATTGCCATCCTCTGAGGCTAGTCCTAGCAAACAGTGAATTTTGCTTCTGAGTAGACCTATTTAGGATTGTGGTGCATTTATTCATTTGTCATTCTGGAGGGGGCAGACAGTGTGAAAAGCCAGATGACAGACCAGATCCTGAAGCATCCCTTCCCCCACCTCTTGTCTCTACCTCCCTCTCTTAAGGCTTATGTATTTTCAGGATTCATATAATCATAGAGTTGGAAGAGACCACAAGGGCCATCCAGTCCAACCCCTGCCATGCAGGAACTCTCCATCAAAGCATCCCCAACAGATGGCCATCCAGCCTCTGTTTAAAGACCTCCAAGGAAGGAGACTCCAGCACTCTCCGAGGGAGTGTGTTCCACTGTGGAACAGCCCTTACTATCAGGAAGTTCCTCCTAATTTTGAGGTGGAATCTCTTTTCCTGGAGCTTGCATCCATTATTCTGGGTCCTGTTCTCTGGAGCAGCAGAAAACAAACTTCCTCCCTCCTCAATATGACTTCTCTTCAAATATTTAAACAGGGATATCATATCATCTTTTAACCTTCTCTACTCCAGACTAAACATGCCCAGTTCCCTAAGTCGTTCCTTATAGGGCATGGTTTCCAGACCCTTCACCATTTTAGTCACCCTCCTTTGGACACGCTCCAGTTTTTCAAGATCCATTTTGAATTGTGGTGCCCAGAACTGGACACAATATTCCAGGTGGGGCTTGACCAAAGCAGAATACAGTGGCACTATTGCTTCTCTTGATCTAGACACTATACTTTTATTGATGCAGCCTAAAATTGCATTGGCCTTTTTAACTGCCGCATCGCACTATTGACTCATGTTTAACTTGTGGTCTATTTGGACTCCTAGATCCCTTCTTGTTCAGCCAGGCGTCCTCCATCCTGTATCTGTACATTTCATTTTTCCACCCTAAATGCAGTACCTTATACTTTTCTGTGTTGAATTTCATTTTGTCAGTTTTGCCCCCAATTCTGTCATCCAAGTCATTGATTGCCCCTCCCCATGCTTCCCACCGATCCCACTCCCCATCCCTGGCTGTTTATTCCTCCTCCAAAATCCCAATCACCATCCCATAAATTAAGCCACATGAATTGGAGACAACACGTTTGCTTATACTGTACAGAGAAGTGGATATTTTATACTTACATCTCTTTTTTCATATTTCCTCCTCCTTCTCCCTCCTGTCCACCCCTTCTCTCTCTCTCTTTGAGACAGAGAGAGAGTCCAACAGGAGAAGGGGAGAGAAGGTGAAAGTGTCTCTCAGCCTCACTGCCCTTCCTAGATTTAAAGCCATGACTATTGGAGGCTTTTCCTACCTCCTCCCTGGCTCCGGGTGTTAATAGGGTGATTATTACCTGCCTTTGATTTAAATTGTTTTCCTCTCTTCAGAGAAGAATAAGAGAGGAGGGGAGTTTTTCAGTCTCTGACAAAATGTATCCTGGAACAAAGCAGGAATCCGAGATTTGTGGCTTCAGTCATGCCTAGCTGGCTGGGACATTTTTTAGACCCTCCAATCCATGAGTGTCCCAGTTTCCTAGCACATATGACAAGCCTGTCTCTGACAGTAGCCCTCCTCTTAATTTTTTTTTTTAAATTACAAATCCAGTCGTCATCTTTTTGGAGTTCGGTGCAACAGTGTGGAGCAAGCATCTGCCTTGCTGCAATCCAAGGGTTACCTCAAGTTTTTGGTTGTTCCCATTGCAGGCCGCCTCAGCAAGGCCCACAAAGAGAAAGAAGCAGAGCAACAGAATGGTACTAAACTTGACTCAGATAACAGAGTGAAAGGAGAGAAAAAAGAAGATAGAGATAAAAAGAGGAAGCACCCAGCAGGTAGTGACAGGTAATGTGGGGATGGTGGGGAGCAAGCCAAATGTCTGCCTGTTCTAAGCCAATAATGGTGCTAGCAACCTCTTTGCTGGCAGCTTGATTAAAGTTAGATCTGCTTTAAACCATATGTAGCTGCTAGCTGGCTTGTGACTGCCAAAGTTGTTGTATATTGAACTCTACTGGCAGGAGTTGTCACATTAGGTTAATCTATCGAGCTGACAGTATGGCTTCACAGTGCACTCAACCATGGTTGAGTCGGTTCAGTGCCTATGGAAACTGCAACAGCCTGACAGTGATTGTTATTAATGAATCTGAAGGGCAAAGGCCTCCGCAACCCTTAAGAGTTTACTTTCCAATATGTTTTAAGTCCAGTTATCATAATCTCCCCCCCCCCCCCCCCCGAAATTGGACTTAGTAAAAAGATTGTAGAACGGGAACCATACTTTGCTTTTCACCCTCTATCCTATGGTAATGGATAAATATGAAGAAAGAAGAATCTTGCAGTTTAATTCAGTACATGACAAGGATGCCAATTTTGAAACAAGTTAGACTGGGGCTTAAGCCCATTTCTTCATTTGAACCACATCCATCCTTTTGTCATTTTCTGTAGTGTTGTAAGCACATCCTAAACAACTATTCTTTTATCACATATAGTTTTTCCTGCTAAGGGTTCAGACAATTTTTCTATTTAAGATATCCCAAGTAAACTTTTGGATAATTGAGAAAAATTGTTAAGGGATCCAGACTTTCTTTAGTTCATGCCAGTACAGTGGTCCCCCGGGTTACGAAGGTAATCCGTTCCGGATTACTTTTCGTAACCCGGAAATGGTCATATCCCGGGGGACCGCTTTAAGGGACGGACCGCGTGGCCGATTTAAAGGGGCCGCGCGGTTTTTCCCTTTCGTTCCCCGGGGGATCCTTCGGATCCCGGGGGAATTTTGGCGGTCCCGCCGGTTTCGGCTCCCGGGGATTTCGTTCCCCGGGGGATTCGTAAACCGGGGGACCACTGTATATATTGGATTATGGTCAAACATCAAGTTTATTTGCCAAAAATTATATTTCCAGCAATGAGCCAGTGTGGTGTAGTGGTTTTATTATGACTCTGCAGACCGAGGTTCAAATCCCTACTCAGTCATGGAAACTCACTGGGTGACTTTCAGCCTCAGAGGAAGGCAAATCTTGCCAATAAAAACAAATGATAAATTCACCTTATGATCACCACAAGTCAGAAATGACTTAAAGGCATACAACAAACACTTAGCACTATTATTGATTAACCCTTATTACATTTAATTTTTTTTATCAATTGCTATTTGTATAATACCTTGCATTGAAAAATTCTTAACATTTGTCTCATACAAGAGTGGTTGTGGACCACATGTGGTCCTCACACCTCTGTCTAGTGTCTCCCTTTCCCCAGCATCCCTGGTGCTTGTAAATAAGCTACAACTACCATCCCTAAATCATGGCATCCTTCATGTTGCTTCAGGAGAAATGGATGCTTTGCCCTGTTGGTCTCAGTAAGCTCTTTGGTGTATGTTCAGCACTGTGTAAATTTACAGCGTTATATAAATAAAGGATAATAATAATAATAATAATAATATAATAATAAAAAGACATTTTAGTTCATTTCCCCCAGCACCATAGAGAGCTGTTGTAGTTGCCACTAAATCTTAGTGGCAGCAGTGAATTAAACAGCCCCCTAAGAGTCCCCAAGGGTGAGGACTAGTTCCTTTGTGGCCTCCTAGCCCTGAAACGTTGCCCATCCCAACATTAGTAATTTCAAGTGGTCTAAGAATTTCACATGTGTAATCTAGCTGTGACACTGTAAAGTAAATTGGTATTATCCCCTGTATAGCATAAAGAGGAAATACCTAGTGAGTTTACGACAGGGACAAAACCTGGACTGGGGACTTGGTGATTTGCAGCCCATAGCTCCTTTGCTCCAACAGCACCTGGTGAGCATCTTTGGCAAGCAGAAATAGAAAACCGTTTGATTTTGCTAAGTATGTTCTTCCATGCCTAACACTGGTCTAAACGCCAGAAAAAGTTTTGTCAATTTCTTCATTCTGTATGACCTGAATTGGTTTTAGCAGAAGTGAACAAAATATGGCCCTTTAGAACTTTCTGGACTTTAGCTTCTAACATTTGTCACCATTTGGTGTGCTGGCTAGGGCTGCCAGGAGGTACTGTGGCAATTCGTACATGTGAGTTGCAATGAAGATCTCACACATGCCGTGAATCCTTTACCTCTTGGATGTCTTCTGCCTACAGAGATGATCGAGTTGGAAAGCAAAGCAAGGGAAGCAGCAGTACCAGTAGTAGCAGCAACAGCAATTCTAGAGTTCCTCACTGGTTGCGGCGGGACCTGCGAGTTCGTTTTGTGGATAAACTCTACAAGGGAGGAAAGTACTACAATACTAAGGTAAGTAAGAAAATCCCTTCTGCTGGCTGAGAGTTGATATCTACAAAATAATCTAGGGATCTGCGTCTATTCTAGTCTTAAGAACAATAGTATTTTAAATCTGTGTCTTTTACATTTGAAATTTAGAGAGTCCGAAGCAATGCAAGACCAAGTCTTATTCCAACAAAATTTTGCATAGGCCAGCCTACAGGTGTTTTGACTACACTTTCCATCAACACTGGTCAATTTGGCAAACAGGGGTGATGGGAGATTAAGCTAAATGTCCTTTCTGGGTGGTCACTTGCAGAATTGGCTGTGCTGAGTGATGGGTTCAGGGAATTATAGTCCAAAAATATCCTTTCCAACCTCTGAGACTACAACTGAACATCCAGAGGGTACCAGGTTTCAGAAGCCTGATTTAGACATTGTCAGCACAGCCAGAAGAGCTGAAGATACAACATTTGTGGGTTTGAATCTTGGTCTATGACTGGAGACTAAGGTTCAAATTCCTCCTCACCCATGTAAACCCACTGGGTGACCTTGGGCAAGTCACAGTCTCTCAGCCTCAGTGGAAGGCAAACCCTCTTTGAACAAATCTTGCTAAGAAAACCCCATTATAGGGTCTTACTGTTTTTTCGCCCTGGGGAGCTGCTGATTTGAAAGTAACATCCTAAAATAATAGGGTCTTTCATCAAATTTTCTCCTTTAAGAGAAAAAAGAACTTTCTCTCTGAGGGAGTTGATTTTGGCTTGGAGCACAGCTTCAGTGTGTGTGTGTGTGTGCAGGGGAGAGGTTATGCTTTCAAATAAGTGACTACCCATATTAAAAAATGAGGTGGCCTGTCCTGGGACTGCCCTGTGCTACTTTAGACTGGACACTTGCTTTTCTCCTGAGGGCCAGTTCATTGAGACAAACCTCTCCTCTGAATCAACGCTTCCTTCATGCCATGGCAAAGGCTGTGTATAAACATTCATCTTAAACCTGAGACAAACCAGCATAAAAGTTTGTGTTGATATTTGTCCTCAGATGGTAATTGAAGATGTCCTCAAGCCGGACACATGCGTCTGCCGAACGGAAGAAGGTCGGGTTTTGGATGGTGAGTGTGTTGCTGCCTCACTTTGGCCTTCCCTTGGACTTCAGAGTATTCTCACAGGACAGAAAAATGATTTTCTGTGGTGAAACAGAACAAACTCCCTTCCCCCACTGAGATATAATTAAAGGTATAATTAAAGAAGACAAAATGTTGTGAGGAGCAGGCTACTGCAGAGAGCACTGCAAATTGCCATGTTGACCAAGTCAGTTGAGATTAGTGGGAGAATGTCCAGCTTTGAGAACTAGCCATCTTGAACACAACAAATTTGGTTTGAAAAGCAAGGATAGGTTAGGCCTGGTTAGGATTTGGACAGGAGATTACCAGAGAATATGAGGGATCTCCAGATATGTCTAGGAAGGAATCCTGCCTGAAATCTCAGAGAGCCACTGACAAGCAGAGATGATATTGTAGGACTACGTGGAGCAGCAATCTGTCCTATGATGTTTCTGTGAGATACAGCACTGATTCTCATTGTAGGTATTTACTCTGACCTCTTCCACAGGGATCCATGAGTCCATGCTGGAGACAGTAATCCCTCGGAATGATTCAGATCAGGTCATGGTAGTGCTGGGGGAGCATGCTGGTCGGGTGAGTCACAAATTAGTGGTTTGATGTCTAGCTTCTTAGTATGAGAGGCGAGTGTATCAAGGGATTAAAGGGCCATGGGGTTATCTGTAGTTATCTGATGGCAGAACAATTTTTTAGGTGCATATACAAACTAGAACAAGAGTGGTACACTGAGTTTCATGTCTAGCATCACTGAGGAGATCTTTGAGATTCTATAATGGTTGTCATGGGATATAAACTATATAACTATATGAAATATAGTTTCCTAGATCTTCTTTTTTGCCTTTTTTTTAAAATACAGGGACAGTGTGTGCTCACCTCCAGTCCTTGCTAATCACATATCAAGTTTCACTAAATCACATGGTAGCTCAACAAAACAAAAAAACAGTCAAGTAGAGCAAAGCAGAGTTCAGGATGCATCTTGGTATGATGCAAGGATAGTTATTCAGTGTAAATTAGGAAAACCTTCCGGTAAATCTGTTCAGGGGTAGGGAAACAAGTGGCTCTTCAGATTTTAATGGACTATCCCTCCCTTCCTTTCTGAATATTGATGATACATGTTAAAGTTGATGGGATTGGGAATCCAGCAACATGAAGAGAGCTTCTTCACCTTAGAATATACATTGCATGTCGCCGTCCCCCTGCCCAAGAGTTCTGCATAGTCTCAGGCTGCTAATTTTTCTCCCAACTAGGTTGGCCGCATTCTGCGTCGAGACAAGGGGCAAAGCCGTGCACTGGTGCAGCTGCAGCAGGATGAGGAGAAGCTCTTGACACTGGAGTATGATGCTGTCTGTCTCTATGTTGGTGGTTTGGAAGAGGACTGAGCTTTTCCGCCCTTCCATGCTGCACAGCACATGCAGGATGGAGGATTTCTAAGCTCCCAGGCTTAGAATCAAAGAGCCAACCTGCACTTTGTTGTTAGGGTCAGGTATCAGAAGTGCTGCGGGGTAAAAACAGGGGACTCTGAGCTGAGAAAGAAGCTGCCTCCATATTCAGAGTGGATTAACTCACAGTGACCTGGAATATTTTTAATTGGATGGTAGATGTGCATTTACTTGGGTTTTCTCCAGTAACATGCATAGACTTCTGGTGTGTGTTTGTGTGTTTTTTTAAACCAATGATGATACTTGAGAACATGAGTATCAAAAGACAGCCAAAAGCAAGTGCATACATAATGAATGAAATCTACAGTCAAACTGTTGCAGCTCAGTGCTGGTTCCAGAACAGCAAGAAATTAGGCTGGCCCAATAACAAGGCAATTTATGCCAGTCTTAATTCAGACCCAGTATTCCACAGTACATTGCACATCTAAGTCTGGATTTTGAAACTGGGCTGTGCTGTATATAATAGCTGCTGCCTTGTGCATCTTGTCAAAATATGGAAGGGAGAGGCTAATTGACCAGTGGAAGAAAAGTAAAAATGCTTTGAGTATTTAAAGTTGGAACTTTGGACATACGATTCCCTCCAGCCTTGGATTTTCCAGAGTGAAACACTTCAATTGCTCAAAGACTTCTTTTCACAAGATCTTCAAGCCACTAATAAACAGAAGAGACAGTAGCTGCAGTATACAGGATTTTGTGCAAAACTGTTCCTCTTTCATCTCTTAGGAAGGCATCTCCTAAAGAAGGATGTGCCTTAAATCATTCTTGAACAGTTTCAGGCTCTGCACCTGCACAAAGAGAAACATAAAAATGGCCACAGACCTGTCCTTTTAAGTGGGCCTTTTGCATTCTGAAATTCAGGAAGCTTTTGTGTAAATTGCCCTCTGTCAGAAGCATGTGAAGACCCTGTTTTCCAGTCTTTGTAGTGGCTGCTGTGGAAATGGACTTGGCAGGAATGAACTATTTTGTAAATCAGCTTCTTTGGACATCATGCTGGATTTAACCTTTTTTAAAGTTAACTTGTACAAGGAGTGAAATAAACCACTTTTTCCCTCCCCTTTGTTTGGTGATTTGGCTGTGATCAAAAATGCAATGACCAAAGTAATTAAGTTGCTCTGTCTTTCAGTACAATGTTTGATTTCCAAAGCCCTTCGCCTAACTAAAACTGTGGCTACCAGTTTACCTTTCTTGCCTTTTCTCATTCAGGTTCTGTTTGATGTTTATTTGAATGATGGCTATGGTTTTGAGAACTGCATGAGTCATTTTCCCATTTGTGCATCATGTGCGCTTCTCCTTTCCCCATTTCTGCATTCCAGTGATAATCTTAAATAAATCTCACAACAGGGCAAAACCTCATGCAAGTAAAGTAATACAAGAGTGATTGAAGTGAACTCAAAAGGGACCACTAGTTATTTATTGAGGGGCTCTCATAACCCTCCTACTGTGCCACAGAAAACTGTTTCTCTGTCCCCAGATAGTTTGATTAGGCTGAATGAAGAGTTCTATTGAAAACCAAATCTTGGATCTGTACATTTTAACTTGAGTAGTTATGGTTTCCCTAGAGTTGAGACAGGGAGTTAGTGGTCTCCGGGTGTTGCTGGACTGCAGCTCCCAACATCCATCATCATTGGATGTGCTGGCTAGGGTTGTTGGGGAATGCAGTTGAACAACATGGGAAAGCAACACATTCCCCACCCCTTGCATGCTTACAGATATTTGGTAGTCCAGCCATGGTCATGTTTGCCCCTGCTTGGCAGGATACAATGAGGCATATGCTACAAAAGTGCTTCTCAGGCTATTTGATGTGGGGCACCAGCAATTATTTTCCAAAGTGCTGGGACTTGCATTACAATTGTGCTCATTGTTGGTAATTGTTTCTTTCCTGGAAACTTGCCAAGGACCAGTATCAGTCCAGATATCTCCACTTTGAATAGCACTACTCTAGAATCTGTGTGCTTAAGGTCTATCTACGTGAGCATGTATGTAGCATATTTCTATTTTTTTTTGTTAATTGCCTTCATGGAAGCTTTTATGTATGGCAGTCCTATGAATGAGAGAGACCTCCATGAGTTCCAGTCATCTATAACCCTTATAAACTGTATCATCATAGCACAATCCATGTACATGGTGCTTTACAAACAATTGCAGAATAGAATAATTTATATACTATTTAATAATACAAAATATTAAAATACAATAAAAGCAGGCACAGACATAATCCAAAATAAAAATAGGCAGTATAGATAATTGGATATACTAAAAATATAAAACATTGATCCGAAACTCCAAAAGATCAACTAGCCCATCAACCAGAGAAAAGGTCTGTGTTCCTATGCTTCCCTCCCGTTTCTTTACCCATCCTTTCAATATTTCATCTCTTGTTTTTGGTCCTCCAGATGTTTTTGGACTTCAGCTCCCAGAGTTCCTCACAGTTGGCCAAGCTGGCTTGGGACTCTTGGGGGCTGAGTTCAAAACACCCGGAGGAGCAAAGTCTGGGGACCACTTTAGTGGCGGTTTGAGGCTGAGAGAAAGAGTGTGTAGTGGTTTGAACCAGGGTTCGAATCCTGATTCAGCCATGTAAACCCACTGGGTAACCTTGGGCAAGTGACACTCTCTCAGCTTCAGAGGGTGGCAATTGCAACCCCCTCCCGAACAAAAATTGCCAAGAAAACCCCATAAGTTTGGTATGACTTTAAATGAAAATATATTTAATGAAAATATAAAAGGTTTTGTAGCTAGTGTGGCATGAGGGCATTTGGCTGTGACTCTGGAGAGCAATATTTGAATCTCCACTTAATCATGGAAACCCACACTGGGGTGACCTTGGGCAAGAAGTCACACTCTCTCAGCCTCAGAGGAAGGCAGGCCATGGCAAACCCCCTCTGAAGCCACTTGCCCACCAGAAAACCCCATGAGAGGCTCAGAAATGATTTGCAGGCACACAATATTTATTTATTTGGAGCATTTATACCCCTCTCTTGAGCCACAAAGCCTCTTAAGGGAACAAACAAAAAGAGGCCTGATAGCTGATAATAACATTGACAGTAGCCTGTGCCAGCTTCCAAAATGGAGGCTGCAGCTGAGTGACGTCACGCCAGCTTCCAAAATGGCCGCCAGGGTCTGGCAAGAGAACGAAGAAGGAAGGGCATTCTTTTGGGTTCTCTTTCCAGTTACTAAAATGGACGTCGCGGCTTCAAGGCTCTCTATTAAGTCACGTGACAGGGCGACACTCTGTGCCTCGTCATCTCTATGGTCGAGCTGGGGGAAAAAGGGACTGGAGACTGAGAGACTAACAATAAGAGACAGAACATTGTGAAGTAAACAAGGTGAGAAATGGGAGATATCTCTTAAGTAAAGACACCAAGGAGCAGGTTTGGGGGTGTGAATTAAGGGCAGGCTGCATTTGTTGTTGTTTATTTATCTATTTATTGTTGCTTGTTTGTTTATCTATTTATTTTGTTTGTTTATAATCCGCCTTTCTCCCAATACAGGGGCTCCAGGCGGCTGACACAAATCTCAAACAGTCAAAAACAGTATAAAACATTTAAAAAATGCAAAGTTTTTTTAAAAAAATTAAAAACAAACAATTCAAACAGTTGTTAAAATTTAAGAATTTTTTTAAAGCTCTGTTACAAAAATAAAAAAACAGCATCCACATTTGTATAATAATATTGTTGTTCACTCCTGTTCGGATTTCTTTTTGACTTCTTCTTTCCTTGTCATGGTAGCTGTCATACTGGGGAACAAAAGCAGGCAACTCCTGCGCATCTGCCCCAGCTGAGGGGTATCCCACACAGCGCATCATGGCACAGCAACGTGGGGTCAATAGCCTGCGCTTCAACCAAGATCAGAGTGAGTGATATTCTTCTACCCAGTCTCCAATACTCTCCAGTGCTCTTCTACTCAGGACTTACTGGTAGGCCTTGAGATCATTAGGTTCTCCAAGAGGGCCAAGGTTTGTAAGCAGATACACTGTGAGCCCAGGATCTGACTGAAATTGTGCTGAGTGTTGCAGTTCCTTATTGGAAGAGTTCAGAACTACAATTCTTCGTGACCATGCTAGCTGGGGAATTTGGGGAGTTGTAGTTTAGAACAAGGGCCCAAACAGACAGGCCAAAATAAAGCTGCTTCAGGTCACTTTGGCGGTATGTTGTTTAAATGATACATGTGTCCTAAGAGGCTGGAAGCTGTGCCAAAGCCATGCTCCAGTCCTAAGGACTGGAGTGCAGCTTTGGCGCAGCTTCTGGCCTCTTAAGATGCATGTGTCATTTAAACAGCATACCTCCAAATAAAGCAGCTTTATTTTGGCCTGTCTGTTCGGACCCTAAGTCTTCCACACTCTGCTTTTTGTTCTTCAGGAATATACATACTTCATCTTTTCATGTTGTTTAAAGCTATGCCCTTACATTGATCGCAGATGGCAGAGCTTCATCTTGGCTCGAGCCAAGCCTTGGAGCACCCTGTTTTCAGTGTATGTTACAAGGTAGATCCATTCTCTCTTTCCCACCATAGGTTGTTTCTGCTGTGCTATGGAGACTGGTGTTCGGATCTATAATGTGGAACCTCTGATGGAGAAAGGGCACCTTGGTAAGAAGCAGAGGAGACTGAAAGTGCGGTTGTGCAGCACTGGTTTCTCTTTCACCCCACTGTATGCCTTAACAGTGCCTGTCTTTTCTCTCTTTTTGCCAGACCATGAACAAGTGGGCAGTGTAGCGTTGGTTGAAATGCTACATCGATCCAACCTACTAGCTATCGTGGGTGGAGGTGGCAACCCCAAATTTTCAGAGATCTCAGGTGAGTATCTCTCACAAATGAATAGAGGGAGGTGACAGATCTAGTTGATCAGAGTAAAAGAGCCTTCAATTGTAATATTTATATTTTCTGGCTTCAGCTGGTGCATAAAGAAGCAGGTATAATTTCTCATAATCTTCAAACAGGGAAAGGCCATCTCTGTGAATGCTATGAATTTGTCCTAATGCTTCCATTGTAGTCTTGATCTGGGATGATGCCCATGAAGGGAAGGAGGGCAAAGACAAGCTGGTATTGGAATTCACGTTCACCAAGCCAGCACTGGCTGTTCGCATGAGGCATGACAAGTACGTATGAGATTCACCCTGTTTTGCCTAGTCCCAAAGAATGGGTGGAGGGGAGGGGATGATGAAAACAAGGCATTCACAACGACAGAAGAGTTTGGGTCTGGATGGCAGAGTTTTTTAATAGTTAGCTTTATATGCAGTGGAATCAGAAATTAAGAATTTCAGAGTTTTATAGATAGGAAAACAGGACTCATCAAGCTACTAAGAAGAGGGAATATAGACTGTCAAGTCACAGATGTTTTACCCCTGTAGACCATCTATCCATGATTCAATCCTGTTTCCGCAACCACAGGGACTAGGAACTTGGTGTTTTTGCTTTTAGTGATTTTCATCCCACCTCTGCTAGTGCTATGTATTTTGATTTTTATTTGCCAAAGTAGGAGCTTTATATTTTGGGCCATATGTCTGTCATGCAGTAAAAACAGAGGCATCACATTTAGATCAAGGGTTCTTCCATCAGTCCCTGTTGTGAGCTGAACCTCTGCCACTAAACAGATGGGTCTTGGAGTCCTTGTTAGCATCATGGCCAAATGTTTTGGCTGAAGACCGGGGTATAAATAAATAAATAAATAAATAAATACTACTACTATTATTAACAGCTGAGCTGTGCAGAGAAAGGGTCCATTTGCATTGGTGACTCTGTTTAGTACTTTTTGCAGTTTGAGTCTGGGAAAAGATATGAAGGCTGAGAACAGACAAGGAATTAATTTTTCTCTATTGCCAACCAGCTTGCTCAGTTCTCATAGCTATTGAGAGAGAGCTGGATCACCCTTACACACTTTGATTTTCTTTGCTTGCTTCTGCACTGTGTAACCCTGCACTGTGTAATCCTCCACGGACCTCGGGTGCACCCCAACCCACGGGTTCCCCATTTGTCCAGCAATGGGGACTTAATTTGGTTGGTGGCTGAGGTATAGTTTGGACATAATTTTTTGGGGAGCACAATTCTACCACTAGCTGTGTGGGAATGCTGGACAGCCCTATCATCAAAAGGGCTTGAATATTTCTCTGCGGTATACCATCTGCTACATTATTTATCACCAATAATGCTTTTCTCATAGCAGTAACATCTGTCATGTCATTATCTGTCACTGAAAGAATTCTTTGGAGGCCTGGAACTATACCCAGTTTGGGAATAAGGCAGTTCTCTGTGGTTGAAGGGAAAGTACATTTTTAAAATGTTAAAAAAAGTGTGCCAATGTCTACTCAGCAATATACTGTCTGTTCAGCTACCTTCTCCAAAACTAGTTAGAACCATTGCAGAACAACACTCAGATAGATGTCTGTGTGGAGGGACAGGTAAGCATCCATGGACAAGGGAGAGTGTATGTGTTCAGATCATGGTATTGAAGAATTCATCTGCACATATAGTGTTCTACATTTGTTGTTGTTGTTTCTTCCCTTCTAGGATAATCATTGTTTTGCGGAATCGAATCTATGTCTATTCCTTCCCTGATAACCCTACAAAGCTCTTTGAGTTTGACACCAGGGAAAACCCCAAAGGTATGTTTTTCTACACACACCTTTTGACTCTGGTTCCTCCATCTGGGGAGTCCTTGTACCTCATCACTGTCCCAAGAGGGTGATTTGCACCTGAGCCCAGCTTTAACTACTGCTTCTTTGGGTTTTGTTGCTTTGTTTCCCCCAACCCAACCTCAGGACTCTGTGATCTCTGTCCCAGCTTGGAGAAGCAGCTCCTGGTTTTCCCTGGGCATAAATGTGGCAGCTTGCAACTAGTGGTGAGTAGGCCTGGGGGAAAGGGCCTTGGATAGAGTGAAGTATGGGATAACAAATAAGAGCCCCTTAGTTGGTTGGGCATGTTCTCGGTCCTCACAAACCGTGGTTTAGAACACAGTGAGCAAAATGCAACTTGCCAGGTGTTGCTGGACTTCAACTGCCACAAGCCCATGTCATAATAACCAATGGCAAAGGCATGCTGAGAGTTGCAATCTGGCCACATCTAGAGGGCCACACTTTGCCTGCACCTGTGTCAGAAAACAGATTTGGAATCCTGTTTTTGATTTGGATATTTTTTCTCCATCCTAGGACCTTTCCAGTACAAAGCCTGGGACCTCATCTGCCCCGTTCACCATCAATGCTCATCAGAGTGAGATTGCCTGCATCTCTCTTAACCAGCAGGGCACTGTTGTGGCTTCTGCCTCAAAGAAAGGAACCCTCATCCGCCTCTTTGACACACAGACCAAGGAGAAGCTGGTGGAACTGAGGAGAGGAACCGACCCAGCAACCTTGTACTGGTGAGAACTCCCTCAGATCCTCATCCAAAGCACCTCACTCACAGACTACCCCAAGTTAGGCCTTTCCACATGCTGAGCAAGTGAGCTTTGCTGCCATCATTTAACCTCTGATCCCCGTCCCTCATAGTGTTATTGTTTATAATCTACCTGTCTATCATAAAATAGAAGTGACACCCTCTTAAGACATAACAGGTGAGGACAGAAGAGCATAGAATGGAGCACAGTCACTGCAACTTCTCTCAGTGCTTTGGAACATTTACAGGTTTAAGCATAGTAAGGAGTTAATAGACTGACAATGGACCATTTGCATTGCTTTCTTAGAGAAGCATCATCCTGCACAGGAGACATTGTGGTGAAGTTCAGAAATGTAGCTAGGGGTATTGCAATAGGGGTGGTTTGTGGCTACATTAAAGCATTATTTGTTTTGATGGGGCCTGACAGTGCCTACATTTTTATTTACTTTATTTACTTATTTTGTTGTTGGTTTTCTTGTGTACTTTCAAGTCATTTCTGAGTTATGGCAAGCCATAGGGTTTTCTTGGC
The DNA here is from genome assembly GCA_034509955.1 of Urosaurus nigricauda. Taxonomy (NCBI): domain Eukaryota; kingdom Metazoa; phylum Chordata; class Lepidosauria; order Squamata; family Phrynosomatidae; genus Urosaurus; species Urosaurus nigricauda. Next base: position 148,375,351 of record JAOEGL010000002.1, on the reverse strand, counting down.
AAGATTTGTTCAGAGAAGGTTATGCCACTGAGGCTGAGAGCATGTGACTTGCCAAGGGTCACCCAGTGGGTTTCATGGCCAAGCTGGGAATTGCACCCTGATCTCCAGAGTTATGGTCCAGCACTCAAGCCACAATGCCATGCTGGACCTCATTTATTTATTACTTAAATGTATATACCACCTTTTCTCATAAAGCAGGCCAGGCTGATTGAGTGGGAGTGACTGGACTAGGGTCACTCAGTCAGTTTTGTGGCTCTGTGAGGACCTCTGTCAGGTCTGAACTTGGATCTTCTGGTCTAACACTGTAGCCACTGGCTTTCGAACTGAGTATTTTGAACCACTTATTTTTGAACTTTATTTGTTTTGAACCTGCAGTACTCAATATTTAGTTGTCAGAATCAGTGCTGCTCAAGCTCTCTGATGCGGGGGACTAGCTATCTTTTTCCCCCCAGTGTACCAGGTTGTACCAAGTTGGCAACCCTAACCAATGGCTATCACCACTATGCCTTTTTTACAAATGTCAAGAACCTTATTTCGGGCTGCTGTGGAATCAGAATACTGAACTGAGTGGGCCTATGGAACATTCCTGTAAGCCTCTTCTTGTGTTTGTACATTTGGGACAGTCATGTTGAAAGCTGGCTCAGCTGATAGAATTGTCCCAGCAATGAAAGAATAGGTATACCATGCTGGCAGTGCCTTTTGTGTTACAGTCTCATGGACCACCTGAATGCTTTCTACAGACCACTGTTAGTCCCTTGACTACTGTTTGAACATCACTATCCCATATAATTTGTCATAAAGGGAGCACAGAAGTTTTGAAATGCTGTTTTAAAATTGGAACTGTGTTTGTTATTATAAATTATTAGGTCAGATATTCGCTGTTTGCATCAAGAAATCTATGTTGGTGGTATTGTTTTCCTCCTCTTCCTTTACCTGTCTTTCTCCTTGGCATTTGCTATTACATGAGTGCAGGGGCGATGGGAAAGATAATAAAGGAAAACCTTGAAGTGTCATGTCATCCTTCTCTTCTCTCCACAGCATTAACTTCAGCCATGATTCTTCCTTCCTCTGTGCCTCCAGCGACAAAGGAACCGTCCACATCTTTGCCCTAAAAGACACCCGCTTGAATCGCCGTTCAGCGTAGGTATTGGGGTCAGCACAGTAAGGAGGAAAGCACTGGTGTCCATGCTATTCTGACTCCTCTCTTCCTTCTCCTCATCTTACAGATTGGCACGTGTGGGAAAGGTTGGACCCATGATAGGCCAGTACGTAGATTCTCAGTGGAGTCTGGCCAGTTTCACTGTACCTGCTGAGTCTGCCTGCATCTGTGCTTTTGGCAGGAACACTTCCAAGAATGTCAACTCAGTTATTGGTGAGTGGCAGTGCCCATTTTTCCCTGTGATAGCCACTCAAAAACTTGCTGTGAGAAAGGTGCAACCATGCATCCAGGACAGCTCCAGGAGTAAGTGTGGTGAAGTGGCTTGTCTCAGGTAATGAATCTGGGGTATTATGAAAGACCAACATATTCCCAGTTGTTTTTAGTATAAAACTTTTTGCCATCATGGGAGACATCATTTTGGATTCTTCTTTTAACCTCAAAATCTTTCTTTGGGCATGGAATTCTCAGGAGTCTAATTTTGTTTGCAATTTCTCCCTCTACAGCTATCTGTGTAGATGGTACTTTCCACAAATATGTCTTTACTCCAGATGGCAACTGCAACCGTGAAGCTTTTGATGTCTACCTGGATATATGTGATGATGATGACTTTTGAGTCCTTCCTGTGGAGACAGAATCAAGTGGACTTAAGCCCAATTTCAAAGTATTGTTTAGCCATGTTGAAGGCCTAGTTTGAAAAAGGCAAAGGCACACTGTTTTTGGATTCTTGTGATGAATTGGAATGAAGAGCTGCTTTATTCATCATTTCTTGCCACAGTTTCCATGGAACAATTGAAAAGTCCCAGAAGTTTGAATTTGGGGGAAAGAGCCTCTGAGAACTCTGTTCAGCCAAGAATCAGCTGTCCTTGCTATCAGCTACACTGGATGTTGCCACCTCTTAACAGACATTTGAAGAGGAGGGAGGGAAAGGCACAGAATGATAATTAAAATTCAAGTGCAAATACTCCTGGTTTACTTTATTGACAGGGTTACTAGGTGTCCCTTGTTGCAAGGGATGCCCCTTATTTGAGAACTGGAAAGCTTGTCTTTTACAGGATGACAGATGTCACTTGTTATAAGGGGTGTCCCCTACTTGAGGGTTGGAACACTTTCCTTTTATAAAGATTGAACAAGATGCCAACAAAAAAAAATCCTGTACTTTGGGGTGTGGGTCCTTAATAAATGCATAAATATGTACATCATGTAATGTATAAATATGGATAGAGTGTTAATTTTACAGAGAAACACGTGGCTAAGTGAACTGAAATCAATATTTCCATTTGCTATTTAGGCACAACACAGACTCATTAAAAACTCCTTTCTCATTGTCAATCCTACATGTACTGAATTTTGACCATCCCTTATTGCTAATTTGAAATCTTGGCAACAATATTGGCAGTACATGGTCAATAAACGTACTAGTTGTAAAAGGATGTCACATACCATTTAGCACTTATGTAGGCAACTTGTGTAGGCAACTCCTCCATAATCTCTCATGTTTGATTATATTGGCTAGGACTGATGGGAGTGGCAATTCAGCTCCATCTGGAGGGCCACAAGTTGCCCACCTCAGTTTAGCAAATAGCTTGCTAGGGGATTCTGAGAGTTGTTGTCCAATATATCTGGAGGGAACAAGATGGGGGAAAGCTGCTCTGTATAGTATGAACTTCTGTAAATGTACATACAAGCATACCTCCATAATGACTAATTATAATCCCATGTAAAACAAATTTAACATGGCAAGTTTTAGGGGAATACTTTGGGGAAACCAATTTTCAATAGATTTCCTAGGTCACCATGCAATGTGTGATAACTAAATGTTCACAGGATTACATTTATACATTCTGATTCTTCGCTGTGTACTCAAACATCACACTGTTCAATGGGGCTTATTCCAGTGTAAGCCCCATTGAACATAGCTCTAACACACAGTTGCTATCTTTCCAGTACTACATCAGTCGTCTTCCAGATTGGAACCACCTTTGTTTGGCTTTTCCAAGTTTCAGATCTAAGTCCCACTTCAGTCACTGGCCAAAATCAGCCAGACTGTCTGAAAGACAGACAGTGGAGGCCCTCCAAAAACCTATTCCCAGAATTTAAAAAAAAAAGCTCCCTGGGCACTCTGAAAGCAAAGGCAGACCTGTGTGCTCCCACCAACCCATATGTGCCAAATGTTATGTTGGAACAACCCAGAAGGGCCACGCGTTTCTTGTTGAACTAAGACCAATATCAATGGGACTTAAGACTATTTTGTGAACAAAAAACAGAAGTCTGAACTGTGATTCAAGATCAGGGTCAGTTAAGGAGAAACACAGGCATGTTTTGATGCCAGAGAAACTGAGGTGGGACCAAAAGAAGTGTAGGATGTGTGTCTGTGTGTGTGAGAAAGTAAAAGTGATTAAAATGGAAAAGTTTGGTTTTCTGGATTACAATTCCCAGAATTCTCAGACAACATGGCCACTAGCTTGTGGTAGTCGGGGCATTCTGGGAGTTGTACTCCAAAACGAAAACTTTTCAAGCCTTGGTTTGAATATAACCATAAAGCAGAGACTTTCGGGAGCAATGTCTTTTGAATTAATTGTGTTATCCTCTGATGTGGACCTGCCAGAGGTTGTATACAGCTGGCTTCACTTTCCATTCTTGTTTTTTGCTTCAGATCCAAGATGAGCCTATGGATTGCAGCAGGTAGCATGAGCTTTTGTAGACTTAAACTTACTTCCTCAGATGTCTAGGTTGTTCCTGGCACACTTCATTTCAATTCTATCTAACCCCCATCTTCACGAGAGCCTCCTTGATCATCACATCTCCTCTTTGTTTCCCACACTACATTCCAATACCCACTCATATAGTTAAATACTCTCCTTGGCTTTAGCCAACATCCTTCCTCCTGCCTTTGTCACCCTATGGCCTGTTGTTAAAGCTGAATTTGACACCTTATCTCCATAGCCACAAGGTTTTGAATTTCAATTGATATTCTCACACACAAACACAACCAGTTTATAGAGGTTTGTTGTCTCTGGACTCTCTGGCAAGGAAGGAATCCTCAGAGGGAGAGAAAACAACACCTCAGGGCTGAAGTATACATCTTGATTATGGCACTACACTCTTATAGCGCTGCTATCATACTAGAACTGCTTTGGCTGCCTCCGTCCTGTTGCATTCTGGTATTTGCAGATTAAGGAGAAGCATCTTGAATTCTCAGCCAGAGAGCTCTTAGGCCTCACTGAACTTTTGTTGTTAACTACCCTCGAGTTGATCTCGACTCATGGCGACCCTATGGATGAGACACCTCCAAGACCCCCTGTCCTTCACTGCTCTCCTTAATCCCTGCAACCCCACAAGACCCATGGCAACCTCCTTAATAGAGTCCATCCTCCATCTGGCATAATGTGGCCTTCCTCTCCTCCTCCTTCCCTCCACCTTCCCCAGCATTATTGTCTTTTCTAAGGTGTCCTTCCTTCTTGTGATGTGTCCCAAGTACGACAGCCTCACTTTGGTCATCCTGGCTTCTTCTTCCAGGGAGGATTCTGGCTTGATCTGCTCTAGGACCCACTTGTTTGTCCTTTTGGCTCTCCATGGGATCCTCACCACTCTTCTCCAGCACCACATCATCTCTGATGGATGGATTTTCTTCCTATCTTCTTTCTTAACTGTCCAGCTCTCACGTTATTTAGTTATTTATGGTATTTATATGATACCATAAGCACTAAAGGCTCTCAGAGCAGTTTACAGATGGTTATTCAGATGACCCCCTGCCCTTAGGATTACAATCTAAACAGACACGACGCAAAAAGGAGAAGGGACTGGTGGTGGGGAAGGGGATCAGCTCCAGTGGTTCTTCTCTCCCTCTGAGGCCTGGACCAAGGCAGATGGACTGGAGGGAGGGCATCCATGCATGGTAATAGGGAAAACAATGGCCTGTGAATACAACGGCTTGTATAATTCTAACTTTTGTTTATTCATTATTAATAAAATAATAATAATAAATATAAATAAAAGATATTTTTATTAATAAAATAATAATAGATTTTATTTATATTAATTTATTATTAATAAAATAGTAATAGATTTTATTTCTATTTATTTATTATTGATAAATTAGTAATAGATTTCATTATATTTATTATTAATGAAATAATAGATTTTATTTCTATTTATTATTAATAAAATAATAATATTTTATTAATAAATAAATAGAAATAAATTTTATTATTAGCAAAATAATAATAATATTTTATTAATAATAAATAGAAATAAAAGCTATTAGATTTTATTTCTATTTATTTATTATTAATAAAATAATAATTTATTAATAATAAATAAATATAAATAAAAGTATTATTATTTTACTAATAGTAAATAAAAGCTATTATTATTTTATTAATAATAATTAAATAGAAATAAAAGCTATTATTAGATTTTATTTCTATTTATTATTAATATAATAATAATAATAATGTATTAATAATAAAAATCTAAATAAAAGCTATTATTATTTTATTAATAATAAATAGAAATAAAATATTATTTTATTAATAAATTATTATGAACAAAATGTTATTATTTAATAATAATAAAAAGATAAAATCTATTATTTTTATTTTATTAATAACAAATAAATAGAAATAAAATCTATTATTATTTTATTAATAACAAATAAATAGAAATAAAATCTATTATTATTTTATTAATAACAAATAAATAGAAATAAAATCTATTATTATTTTATTAATAACAAATAAATAGAAATAAAATCTATTATTATTATTTTATTTATATTTATTTATATAAGGATCAAGGCGGGTGACAACAGGATACATCAATAAACACATAACTAAAATGACATATAGCTTTCCCCTCATGAGGAAAGGAGAGCCACCTCAGAGGGGGGGGGGTGAGTGGGGGGACTCCATTTCCCATCCCTCCCCGCGGCGGCGGCGGCGGCGGCGGCGGCAGCGCGCGCGGTGCACTCTGGTCCTTGTAGTTCCCGCTGGATTCTAGCGGAGCGAGAGAAGAGAAGATGTCCGAGGTGCGGCTGCCTCCTGTCCGTGCTCTGGAGGACTTCGTGCTGGGCTCCAGCCGCCTCTCCTTCCCGGACCTCCGCGATGGTCAGCGCTGGCGGAGCCGCGTCGTCAACAACCTCCTCTACTACCAGAGCAACTACCTCCTGGTGCTGGGGGCAGGCCTGGCCCTGGGAGGGTGAGTGAGGCAAGAGCAGCAGCAGCAGCAAGGCACCGGTGCACAGTTTGGACTCCATCTCCCAGAAGCCTCAGCCATGTTGGCCTATGGGCAGGGATTCTGGGAGATGGAGTCCAAAACCCTTAATAAAGAGCACAGTTTGGGGACCACTGAGGCCTATATAGAGCCTTATCCCAGTTCCAATATATATCAGTGGTTCCCCCAAACTGTTCCTGTTTTAAGAGATGTTGGACTCCATCTCCCAGAAGCCCTCAGCCATGTTGGCCAATGGTCTGGGATTCTGGGAGCTGGAGTCCAAAACCCTTTAATAAAGAGCACAGTTTGGGGACCACTGAGGCCTACAGCAATGTTTCCCAAACTATTTTGGGCCTCATATATTGGGCTTCATCATCTCAAGATTCCTGAATTCTGGGGCCCCTGAAGTCCCAAGACCTTGGAGGACCAAAGTTTGGGAAACATTGCCTTATAGAGCCTTCACCCAGTTCCAATATATATCAGTGGTCTACAAAACTGTGCCCTTTATTAAGGGATTTTGGACTCCATCTCCCAGAAGCCCTCAGCCATGTTGGCCAATAGCTTGGGATTATGGGAGCTGGAGTCCAAAAAACCCTTAATAAAGAGCACAGTTTGGGGACCACTGCTTTAAGAGATGGTTTTAGCTGGCTTGTCATGATGTATATGTAAATACATTTAGGTTGTGTGTGTATGGTATTGTCATTTAAAGGTCTTATTTTGCTCCAATTCAACGATATAGCCACATTAGTCTGTGGAATCAGTACATAGAGAAATCTTGTAGCGCCTTTGAGACTCACTGAAACAAAGAAGTTGGCAACATGAGCTTTTCGTCTACTTCCTCAGATGCATTTGGTAGAGTGGAAGCCAGGGTCAGACAATAGATATGCCATTGGTACACGAGGATGTCAATTCAAATTACAAATCCTTTGTGTATGGAATTGTAGCTGCGGGTCCAGTTTTAACATTGTTCTTCCTTTTCCATGGCATTTCCTACATTTCAGCCTTCTGTCCAGGTGGAATTCCAAAATGTCCTAACCCATCCCCTTTTTGCCATCCCAATGGCCTCTTTTTGCCCCGAGGATTTATGGTTAGCTTAGGCACCAGAGTTCTCTGACAGAGAAAGCAACATATCTCGCAAAACTACGAATCCCAGAATTCCATGGCACCGAGCAACGGCAGTTAAAGCAATGTTAAACTTCTTTATTTCTACAGTGCAGATGCACCCTCAGTCTCTTGATAAAACTGTTCTGTGTCTTTAATAAGAACCTGAGAGGGTGGCCAGATCCAAGGCGGAAAAAGTCATGTTAGTACCAGAATTGGGGGAAATGTAGATTCTCCAACTCCAGATCATTAAGAGATCAAGATATATTTATTGTTTCTCTTTAGAAGTGTATTTTTCAGCATTACAAGTCTGACTGATAAAGAAGAACTGAACATATCAGCAATTGGCACAGTAATACTGGCACAGAGGATTAGACACTGTGGTGGATTAAATTTGGCTATGTTTTTGGACTCAGGAAAATATCTCTATCAAGGATTATAATATATGAACGTCGTATATAATCTGTCTGCTGAAGAAGTATATAGAAGTGCTTCATTATTGCTTATAAAAATGTTGTTGTTTGATATACTATTGTTTTGTATACTGCGTAATACTTAGACACATTGGAGCAGATACCTAGATTACATATATATAGTGTGTGTGTGTTGTTTGCCTTCAAGTCGTTTCTGATTTATGGCAACCCTAAAGCGAACCTCGCATGGGGTTTTCTTGGTAAGTTTCTTCAGAGAGGGTTTGCCATTGCCATCCTCTGAGGCTGAGAGAGTGTGACTTGCCCAAGACCATCCAGTGGTCAATCAGGGATTCAAACCCTGTTCTCCAAAATCAGTGCAATGCGCAAACCATTACAGCACACTGGCTAACTACATATTTATACAGTTTCTTTATTCTTTCACCAAGTGGCAAAACCAAAATGAGGATGGTGACAGAATACATATATTATAGAGTTTCTGTATAATATACAGAACTATATAATTCCTGGATATAGTGAGAAATGAGCTGGAGGTTCTTCTTTTTGACAGCTAAGAACTACCAGATACTATTAGTTACATTTCAGAGGAAGGCAATGGCAAACCACCTCTGAAGATTCCTTGCCTAAGAAAACCCTAAGAAATTCATGATATCCCCATAAAACAAGAAGCGATTTGGAGGCACATACGCAGAATGTCAACCTGGAATGCCCTCTTCTGCAGGACTGTCTTCTTTAGCAAATGGCCACACCAAAGATCAGACCATGACTCTTGATCCCTGCTTCTCTCCAGATAAGGAAAAACATCAACACTTCATTTCTGTATGTCAAAGGGTTTTTAAAGATTTAGGAGCAGGCCCACTAAATAAAAGTTTGGCTAGGCCTAAGTCGTCCCTTCTAGGCCTTATTCCTGGAAGGTTTTGTAGGGTTTTTTGGTTTATTTTTTATTTTTGGATGCCACAGTTCAGTCTAAGGTTACTAGGAAGGTTTCCTTTTAGTTTTCCTGCCAAGGCTACTTTGAATTCTCAGCATGACAGGACAAGCTGTTAAGTGGGTGCTTGGCACGTGGTTGTATTTCCATATTTTTGCTCCTTGTTAAACTGTTAAAGGCACAGGGAACCAAAGCAGCAAACTTCAGTCCCATTTGTTCCAAGGCATGTTGCTACCTGAGTGGTGGTTTAGTAGTAAATTTTAAAGTCCAGGCCATCACCAAGACAAACTGTATAGCACCACCTCTATAGAGAGCCCAAAGGTGAAAATGGCTGTATTGGGCTCCAAATGATTTCCAGCAGTTTTCATCTCTAATTGGAGTAGGTCTTTTGTAAAGTTGATGGGTCTTGCCAATTCAAGGCCAGGACATCCAAAAATAGTTGGGGCTACAAGAGAGCTGGTGTGCTGTAGTGGTTTGAGTGTTGGACTATGACTCTGGAGACTAGGATTTGAATCCCTTTTTTCTTACAAATTACTTTGGGGATTACAGCTAAACAAAGAGAGCACAGGAGAGTGCAGTGGATGGCATGGAAAATGATCCCATAGTCCTGCTCATCAAAAAGTCATGGGGCTCCAACCCTGTGAGCCCCTGCCTCCACTACACTACTATACTTGAGCCAGTACACCGCACTGTGTCCTCCCTCCCTAAAATCCAGGTGCATGTGTTCTTTTAGTTTGGGGTGGACAGAGTGCAACCCTCTAGATGTTGTTTGACTGCAATTCCTAGCATTCCTAGCCATTGACTGTGCTAGCTGGACTGAGTTTCAGTCCAATAACATCTAGAGGGGTGGACTTTGTCCCAGTTTTGTTTTACCACCTAAGGGAGAAAATCCTACATGCACCTTTCCTCATCCCTGGTATGAGCAACAACAACTAGGTAAAAGCCAACCATTGTTGTCTTTTAATTCTTATTTTATGATAGAAATACATAGATAGCTAGATATTTGCTACCTTTCACTGGCAACAAAGGTTCAGTAATACAGGCTGAGTCTCCAAAACACCTGGGGAAGTGATTTGGATTTCAGATTTTTTTCAGATTTTGTCATATTTACCAAGGATAATGAGATATCATGGAGATGGGACCTAATTCTAAACACAAAATTAATTGATGCTTCATATACACCTTACACATAACCCAAAGGTATAGTAATCCCAACCCTGTTTTTTGTTTGTTTATTTGTTTTTTTACTTGAGAGAATGGCTCTCTGGGAAACTCTGGGTTCCCCAGCACAACTTTATGGTCAACATCAGCCAGGAGTTGATCACAAAATTATCCTGGAGGGCCTGCCAATGCCTAAAGAAGTGTTTTCTTTAGGAATCTCTTGGTCCTCCAGTGTGACTCTAGTTAACTTTTGTGTCAAGATGGAGGACCTAGAGATCACTAGAGAGAACATATCAGTTAAATCTGCAAATAATCAAATCTGCAAGAGTCAAACCTGCAAATGTGGAAGGCTACCTGTAATTTTATATATGATATTTTTAAATAATTTTACAACGCACATTGAACCATCAGAAGGCCAAGGGGTCGCTATCTCAGCCACCCATGAAAAAAGTTTTGTGTTTGGGAGTAGGATGGATTTTGGAATTCCAGATAAAGGAGATTCAACCTGTAATCATTTAATAGTTAATTATTAACTCCCTTAAAAAAACAACCTCATACCCGAAGGAACTGCCTCACTCTGCTCAGTAGGATCCCCTGCCCTGCCCTGGACTGTGGGAAGCAGCCATTTTCAGTATTTCAAAGTGTTCAATCTGCAATAATCTCCCCACAACCCACTTCAGAGATGAGGCTGCACTCACGAAGGAGGCAAGGCTTCCGGGCCACAATGTGTGGTTGCCCCGTAGAGATGCATTAGCAGTGACACTGTGCTTTTTAGAAATTAATAGTACCATATTATACCACTTTGCTCGGAAGCAAGTCCATCAGTGGTGCAGCCTGGTAATTTTAGACTCTTCGCTTAATGGGACTTAACAGCGGGAGGTCTCTTTTGAAAGACATTACTTCACTGAGTTCAAAGGGTTACGTAGGTTCAGAGTGGTATGTTCCTCCAAGAGTAGCCATACATAAAATTGTACTGTAGGTAATGTTTCTGAGAATATGAGGATTGTTTGGGAATAATGTGGATTGTAGTCCAGCATTTAGGGAAGGCGCTGGTGGGAAGGAAACACTGCTTTTTGCATAATTCTCCCTACTCCCAGTTGTCCCCACTGGATTGAGCTGGAAGCCTTGAATCATTTGGTTGCTGAATCCAAGTACCTTAAATCATGGGCAGGGGAACTTGTGGTCATCTAGATGTTGGACTATAACTCCCATCAATCTAATGCAGGTAGTTAATGGTGAGAGACGATGGAAACTTCTGGAGAACCAGCATTTGGAGGACCTGCTCATGTTAATGCAACCTTATTAATGGTGAGAAACAGGACTTTACTTGTCCACCTTGATCCTTATGGAAAGGTACAGTAAGATGTGTCTGGTTTGAGCCACCTGCCAATAACTGTACCTAAACCATGTCATAAATGCTTTCTTTGGCTGCTTTAGAATCAGAGAATTGGAAGAGACCACAAGGGCCAAATTGACAAAATGATGATGTTGTTGATGATGATGATGATGATGATGCTCTGTTGTGATTCATTTTCATAGGAACAGTCCACAAAGAATATAAGGACACTAAGCATGTCCTTTTCCCTGGATACTCTCTAAATGGAGAGGCTGCACCCAAACCTATGCACACATTTGTCTGAAATATGGCAGCCATGATGACCTCAGAAAAAGCAATGGTATCTCCAAATTTCTGGAAGGTTCTGCCCCCCTCCCACCATTAAACTTATAGCCAGTTCTGTTGATTTGGTGGTTTGTTTTTTTAATGAAAGGTGCATATCAATTAAACCCTGCATCTGTTTGTGTTCAATTTGATAAGTGTAATCCTTCCTAGAGGACTACTTCACCTTCAAATGTCATCATGTTTTGACACAGAGAAAAGCACCTGTGGCTGTTTTTATATTTCTCATTATAGCCAAATCGAACTATCCAGGAGTTTGCAGGGCCAGATAAAAATCTTCCCACTTACACAGATGTGGGTTTTTTTTAATATACAGAGCTCCAAGAAGTTACTCCCACGGCCAACATGACCACTGTAATTATGCTTTATCTGTCTTGCTATATCAACAATGCCTATGAAAATGAATTGGCAATGAATTCCTAGGTTTCATCCTGCCATCTCCTCGTAGGTTTTTTTGCCCTGGATTGACATTGGTGAGTGGTGCCCTCGTCACGCTGATCTTTGTGGGCTTCGTTTGGGCGGCTGAGAACAAGGCTCCTGTACGACGCTTCCGGAGGAATTACCCTGGCACTTGCTTCTTTGCTGTCCTTGGATTGGCATACTTCCTGGTATCTCTCTTGGAAGGCTCTGCCACCTTCTTGGTTTTCATCGCTCTGCCCATCATGTGTGAGTACCTAAATGAGAGCAGGATTGGTGGGGATTTAAAAAAAGGAGTGCAATTGGGAGAACACTGCTTCCTCCAGTTTATATGCTGGTTGCATATTTTACACTTGGTGGTCTATTACTGGTAACATTTGTTTAGAACTTGAGGTTTAGCAATAGGATACAGGGAGATTTAAAAAGTGTGGTACAAAACTGAATAAGAACAGCTTTACTTTTGCGCCATTCTTTTTTAATCGCCCTGTACTTCTGAATTAAGCAGAACATGGTCTTGTGTATGGAATCTGTTCTGACATAAAAACCTGCATTTTCCCTTTCAAAAAGCACGTAATTCAGATAAATCTGGAAATGCAGAATTTACTTGCAAAAAGGTGCTCACGAGATGCAATGCCAGTGTATGCCTATTGGTATTCTCAAGTTGTCTTGCTTGTTGTTTGTCATCTGAGATGTTTTGGCTTCCACAGTCACATCTCGCACAGAGCTCCAGGCTGGCAGAAGACAAACCCTCCTGCAGCAACAATGTTTTTACATATGTAGTTTCAAACATCAAAACAACTTCCATTATTGGGACTGACGGAAGGTATAATCCAAAACAGCTCGTGGGTGGCCGGTTGCTTATATCCGTAACGCAGATTTACAAACTCTCCAGGAAAATATCTGCAGGCAACTTTCTAAAAAAAGAAGTGGGTGGAGATGGATTTTATTTTAACCTGGTTGCTGGAGAATTACTCAAGGAAAGCCAGAGAGATAATGGAGGCAAATTCTATCCCTTTTTCTTTTCTGGAGAAGTGACCTGATCTCTCCTAAGGGAAATGCTTGTAGTGGCTTGGCTGTTCCATGCCTGTTTATAAGAACGTAAATTCTTCTGTGGGAAGGGAAATTGCTGGGCAGGGGGATATAATGGCCTTCTATCGCCACGGCTGTCTGTAAATCTGTTTCTCCTTCCGCCCCTCCCACTTCCACTGCAGTGATCCTCATCCATGCCTCTCTGCGTCTCCGCAACCTCAAAAACAAGATAGAGAACAAAATTGAGAGCATCGGACTCAAGCGCACACCTATGGGGCTGCTCCTGGAAGCAATGGGGCAGGAACAGGAAGCTGGATCTTAGACAATCACCAAGGTTCTCCTTGGAAAAAATGTTACCTGCCATCTTTTCTTTTTCCCAATGGACTGATGACTCTCTCCACTCTGGCTCATTTGCTTATGTATCCACATAACTCTGTTGAAAGTCTTGGCTACGAACTCATGCAAAAGACACTGTTCTCTGGACAGACAACCAGTGGAATTCCTCAGCTCAAAGTAGTGATTGGTGAGGCTCAGTAGAGAAGTAAAAGGGAGAAAACAAGGTGAACCTCAAGGCAGTATTTCTAACTCATAATATGTATTAATTCTTGGGACTGTTTACCTGTTTGCTCTTAGAGATGTGAGATAGGGTGAAGTGTCAAGTAAGATTAATGAAAGACGGTGCCATGTTTTTTCTAAATTCTGACCGTAAATATTAGCCTGTGGAACTTCATTGGAAAAAACAGCAAACAAGATTATAGAGCAAAGAAAATTTTGCAGATTAAAAGGTAGGTGGTCTAGTTCTAGTTGTTCCAAGGAAGGCTGTCTTGTAGAATAGTACTGCGTAGAATTTATATACCACATTCCAGTGCTTTATACACAGCATTCATATACTCCTGATAACAACTTTGTTGTTTAGATTGTGTTACCTGTCTTCATATTGCAATGAAAGGGCTGAGGCTGGCTGAGTGTCCTGACTCAGTTCAACCAACATAGTCTTTTAGTGTAGTCTACAAAACCTGTGGTGTCCCTTGTTTTTTATATAGAGACATAGAGCAAATATTCCTGTTAGGGGAAAGTGAATATTGTGTTTCTAGAGGTGGTCTTGTAGGGTAGAAAATAATTTCTGAGGACCTACCTAAATGTTAAAATTAATGATGAAGACTAGCGATCCATCAGCCATATTGGCTTCCCTTGATACGTGTAGAAGAGAAAGGAAACTCCTGAGTTCAGGCAGTAGCCAACGAACATGGCAAACTGTATGTTCCATTTCTGAGGTGTAAAAGCCAGCCCAGTGCACTTCTTAGGGGAGCATTCAAGAATCAAAACAGGGAAAGTTTGAAATGTTGGCTTTAACCCCATCAGCTTTTGTATTCTTAATTAGCACCTTTAAATCTACCGTAGCCAGAACTTGGAATGGATTCACCATCACCCTGACATGGGAAACCCTCTGGGTCCAGCCATATACAAAACTTCAGTGAATGGACCAAGCCTAGAATAGTGTTTAGTGCTAGAAGTTTCTAGAAACATTACCAAGAAGCAAAATCATGAGAAAGGAATTCCAATATTATACTTGTTCAGTTTTTTTAAAAAATATCTTATTTATCAGTAAGTTGCTTTTTTAAAAAAAATGCTGCACTTGACAATGCTGTTAAAATTGTGTTAGAGAAATACGGAGACCCTTTGTATTCCTTGGATTTTGGGATGGTGCAAACAAAACTGCGGTTGTGAAGCTGAAGGCTTTCACAGCTGGAATCCATAGCTTTTCGTGGGTTTTTTGGGCTATGTGGCCATGTTTGGGAAGAGTTTATTCCTGACGTTTTGCCAACATCTATGGTTGGCATCTTCAGAGAATGCTGGCATGGGAATGAGTGGGGTGTATATATATACCATGTGACCCTTGGTTGAGAGCATGTGCTTTACATGTCAATCTCTGTGTTGAGCAATTGCTCACTATTGGCGTAGCACATTAACTGTGGACTCCTGTGGGTAAGCCTTCCTTGTCAGGATCTTAAATGCCAACAAGGGCTTCTTTCAACCAATCTGATGCTTGATCTGCCCACCAAGATACCAAAAAGCTCTCTCCAGATTTCATAGTATATGGCTATATGTCTCTCAAACCTGTCTAGTTGTGGGTCTTCCCAGCCTTCTCTAACATATTCCAGATGAAATTTCACCATACATTGGAAATGACTTCAAGTCGCACAACAACAACGAGAGCCACCCATAGTATCTCACCAATAGCCTTAAGAAGGGACAAGTTGGGATGAAGAAGGGTGTTGACTGAATCCACAAACACAAAAGTGCCCGCCATTTTCCTCTGAATCAAACATGGGACTTGGCCTCTGAGTGACTTCTGAGGCTACTTCCCCTCATTCCAGCTTCACTTTGCAACAGAGGCTCAGTACCACTTTCCTTCTGATGTGAAGGATCTTGCAGAGAGGAGATAGGGGTTTCTCCCTGCCTTCATCTAGCCTGTGAATTTTGATGGCTCCTCAGTTTTATTATCCTCACATTTTGGAGGAAGTGTATTCAAGGGGCAAGCAACTGGATTGCTAAGACCCGGGCAGGAAATGTGTAGCTCTCCCAATGATGGACCGCACCTCCTTTTAAGCCTAGCCAGTTCCGACAACAGGTTCCTCATTCCTGACTTATCAGGAGAGCCACAGGGTTTCCACTAAATAAACTCATTTGGAACTCCCATCTTTAAACATTAAGCTATACACATTCTTTTCAAAGCATATTTACCACCCTCTGGTCTTTGTGCTAACCACTCTTTTGTTTGCAGCACATTAAAAAAAAATGCATGGCACAGGCTGACCATGATGACAAAGTGATGTATGGCTGTGGGTCTTTAAACAGAACAGCTCTCCCAAGTCGGAAACAAACCTCTCTCAACTTTAGTGAGGCTGTCAATTATTTTGCTTGGGATGTTATACACCAAAAGCATGTGTTTTCTGTTATTTACAGCATTCTATAACCTATCTGACAAGGTCCAGCGTCTCTTTAAAAAGCTTTTCCTAAAAAGCTTTCGTGTTGCTTTATATAGTGCGAAACGGCAATGTTTGAAAGTACTGACACTCTCACACGCTTTCTCGACCAGCAGGCCCAATTGGCAGATTTCACTAGATGTTGCTCACAGGTTGGCACCTGCAAAAATCAGTGCACTTGGCGCAATATGAAGGATTTCTCTTTGATGGCAGACTGCCACCTGGTGTTGCTTTCATTAGCTGAAGAACGTGCGTATTTCAATCCCAACCTTTTTTGGGGGGGAAATCTAAGGCACAAGCGCACTATTAAATACTTAAGGCTGTCATTTTAAATATATTTATCATAATACTGGCACGCACTTCCAACTAAACCTGGCATGGATCTGAGCGAACATTTGGGAAAAGTCTGCCAGTTCTTGTACTCAAGATAAAACATGGTTGCGGTGGCCCTAGATACTTTTTCGTTTCTGTACAAATTTGCCGTTGTATAATTCTCCTGCTCTTCTAAACAGCTTTAGAAATAGATTTTCATGTGAAATTCCCTACATAAAACTGATGAAAGAGACCTTGTCTCAGATATATAGAGAGCTTTGGTTTGACTGAGTTCTCACAATAAAAGTGCCACTCAGATGCAAGTATTACACCAAGGAGAGCATGAGCTGTCTTTTTAAAAAAACATTAGCTATCACATACAGCTTATTTCATCTTTTTTGTGTGTGTTACATTTCTACATATTTGTAAAAATAAAGTCTTGTGGTCATTATCACACTATATGTATCTGTTATATAAATTTAAATGTCTCTGAAATTTAAACAGTCAAGTTCTTTTCACACATCCAGCAAAGGCTTGATGGTTCAGTCGTTTCCTTCTAATAACAGTTGGCAACCCCAAGTCTATTAGCCAACTTGACTGCAGGTCATCCTTTCTTTAATCCTTGTGCCACGGTAGCCTCCTGATGGCCACAGGCTAGATTCAGGAACCGCAAAGCAGACCAATGTGACACCCAGGTCTCTCCTTCAGCTGCCATCTCCCAGCAGCTTCTGCTTGGGGCAACCATCCCATTTTGCTCTGTGATAGGGCCAGCCTTGCCAAATAAGAGTATGGTCTCAGGCACAATATATGTGTGAACAGTATTAGTGAAATTGAAGGTATTACCAATGTTGTTCTTTAATTACTTATCTTAACTAACAGCCAAGGTGGATTGCCCTCCATCCCTTACACTACAGGCTTATGAAAGAAATAGGAAAGGGAAAAAATGGAATATAATCAGTATTACTGTTTCCAGGTATAATACCAGGGAAAGTAAATGTCCCTGCCTAAAGGAGAGCAAACTTGAATGGTCTTGTGTGTCATTTTAGGTGGGTGATGGTGAAGATACAATTGGGATCGGTGATCAGAGTGGAGGAATTAAATTTTTAATCCTACCTATCATCCACAGAGTTGAGAGAGGCATAGACTGATCATCCCTCTATTTCATTTTATCCTCTCAACAATCCTGTGAGGTAGGTTAAGGTGAGAGATAATGGGTGGAATCCAGTGAAGTTCTCCCATCCACAGACACAGGTGGAGTAGGGATTGAGGAGCCCTTTTGTGGCTGGTATGGAAGACGATAAAACTGTAAGAATATAGTCCTTTAAGAATATAGTGGCTGGGCACAGCACAAAATGCTGTTGTGTGAGGAAGTGCCTGATCGTGTGACGTTAGATTCTTAATGGCAGCTCACCCAAGTTGACACAATGAGCTCCAAGGCTGAATGGGAATTTGAACCCAGATCTTTTCATGCCTAGTCCAGGGTTTTAACCACTGTATCATGCCACTTATAGCAAGAACAAAACAGCCCTTGATCATAATGATCCTGGGTAGTTTCATGCAGTATCACGCAACACCATCATCTTTACAATCTTTATTATAGAAACCTTATCTCATGTCATATGCACAGTGCTCCATTTTACATTCAGACCCCATATACAATCTGTAGATTAATGTATATTAAAAAGACACACAAGACAGTGACTCTGGTACATCCCTTGTTCCTCCACATAGAGAGGAGAAGAAAATGGGAAGAAGGAGGCCTGAGCCATCTCTCCTTTCTCTCTTCCAATTATGAGCTGGATTCAATTAATAAAACCAGAGTTTAAACAAAATGACTAATCCTTGCTGTGCAATTGTGCAGGGAATAAAAACAATTACATATTTGGAACATTTCATTATTATTTTTAATAGAAAGGCAGGAGTTTGGGGTTGTATTAAATAAAAAATATTGGAATTGGGAGGCAAGGCAAAATTTGAGTTTGAAAGGAAAGGGCTAGGGGAAAGATGTCAGGGAAGGAGTTGGCTGTGCTTTTAGAAATATGAAGGACAGCTCTACCCATTACAATAGCTCTGGTAAACACCTGCATTACACTGACCTTGTCACTGATATTGTATCAGGGAGGTGCATGAAGATGCACGTGCATAAAGATGCATCAAAGAAATGCACAGTGCCATGTGGGAAGCCCACATTGAGTATTTACCTTGGACACTGCTGTTCAAAACAACGGGTGTTTCCTGCAGCAAGTGTAAAGGGGGAACTGTTTTGATAGGCACATGCTTAAACTGGTAGTTCCTGACTCTCCAACTAAATAGGACCAAAGCCAACAGCTCTGTACCTATAAGCATCCCTATCATTGTGTTACCAGCTGAGAGGAAGAGGCCAGGCCATAGGTGAGGGCTCAGAGAATGGAGCAAGAGGACTTTCCTAAGATCTGAATAATTCCCAAGAGCTTATTTCCTAATAACATGCTCTCTCTTCTCTCAGGGCTTGGCCAAAAGAGGATACGAGTAGGAAGGGGCAATAACATTTAAGGGAAACAGTAGTTACTCATTGTTGGGGCCACAAGAAGTGTGTAGAATATATTCTCCCACTTAAAAAAAACATTTTACAGGACTGATGTTCATTAGCAAGATGACAGGTCTGTGCTATTTAACATTTCACAACATACACACACACACACACACACACACACCCTTCCAATTTTACATTCCAGAGTCTTGGGTTTAAAATGCCACACCTTAAACCCACAGCACCAGGGTGATAAACACAGCACCACTCCCTAGTAGTCACAAGGGGGTGCAATCCACAGGAATTAAACCCTTTTTTGGGATACTGTAAACACAGACCCCAAAAATCTCAAATGAGAAATGGTTACATATGTAGGAAGATCTGGGGATGCATTTCTGCCTCCCAGTTATGTGGTCCAGTGTGACATTCAACACGATACCCACAAATTCAATCTCGCCTACACATGTACACACATACAGACATACCCTGCCAGCAGGGAGTACCCACCACCACCCCCCGAACATGGTGTATAACACACACCAAAAAGAGGCACCAGCGAGGAAAATAAAAAGGAAATAAAACTCCATTTCCCCTTGGGGGAAAAGCGAGGGTCAGACCAAAGTCCCCGGGGCTGGGTGCTCTGTGGAGTCCAAGCTGTAAGGGCCAGCAGAGTCATCCATGTAAAGCAGCTCCCCAAAAGGTCTAGAGCAGATGTATCAGAGGAAGAAAGGGGGTGGGGGAGAGGGAGAGAAAAAGAAAGAAAAAAGAATTAGAGAAAAAGGACAGAAAGGAAAAAGGCAGCAGGTCAAGAATTCTCCCTTTTCTGGATACCTGGTTCCCTTCTCAGAACCCATTTCCTCTTTCAACCCACTGTTCACATGGTTAGATCTTAAAGCCATTTAAAAAAATCAGTCAAAGAAGACCTTCCCCAGTCTAACAATGCCCTCCCAGAGTGGAGAAAGGAAGAAACAAAGCAGAAGATGGTCTAAACAACTTAAAAATGTGCAGCAACAGAACATCAGAAGAAAATGGAAGCCTATACACACACACACACACATGCGTGTGTGTGTGTAAGGTGGGGTTGGAAACAGAGTGAGTATCATCAGTGAAGTGTAGGGAGGTCTGATGAGATTATCGGGGCAAAGGGTGGAATTGCATCCCATACCTGCCATAGAGTGGCTGCCCAGCATAGCTCACAGAGTGGGGTAGCCCTCCTGGCCCACCATAGTAGCCCATCTCAGGGTTGGAAGGCGACGGCTCGTAGTAGCTCCGCAGCTGCTGATGTACAGACTGAGGCGCTCCTCGTCTTTCTGGTGCCCCTCTCTGGCTGATGCCAGCATTTCGCAAGTACCAGTCCCTCAGCCCCTCCAGGGCCAGGGCTTTGTGAAAGTTACGTTGAGGGGGCAACAGTGGGGGAGCATAACCAACTTCCCGGGATTGTGGGGGCAAGAGCGGTCCACAGGATTTAGTGCGGGCTGCTGGCCGGGCTCGGCGCTGGACCGGGCTCTCAGGAAAGCCCCCCCACTCCAGCTGGGGTGCTCCGTCCCTGCGGGAGAGATGCTCACCGCCACCGCCGCCCCCCCAGCACCTGCGCTCAACGTAGTAGTCCACAAGGATGTCGTTGTATAGGGGGCGAGGGTTCCGGCCTGAGACAGAAGGAGTCAGGGCCTCGGCACTTTTAAAAGGGGGGCCGGTAGGCAACAGAGGGTCCTCCGAAGGGGCCCTTTCAATCAAGGCTTCCGAACTATTACTACGACGGGTCCGGGCGGCAAAGAGAGAGGCCCGGTCAGCGCTGGTTTCACGGCTTGGGGGGCCAAGTTGGGAATCGTGGCTGCCGGACCACTGGCGAGGGTGGAGAGTGGGGGCTTCAGACCTGAGAAAAAGAGAGGACAAGGGATTAAAACAAGTACTGGGTACACCAGGAGAAAACTAGGTGCTAGTACAGGTATATGCCCTAAGAAATCAATGTCTTTAAAATACCCCAAATAGTCACCCAAAGAACAGCCTGCCCCGTGAATCTCTGCCTGCATGTTCCCCAGCGATCTAACCTTTCTCTTTGTCGAGTTTGGAAAAATTACTTAGTTTGGATTACAGTTTTGGATTACTATTATGACCAATTGTTCTCTTTTCAGCTTTTCTTGTTAACTGCCCTCAAGTCAACCCCACTCATGAAAACACTGTGGATGAGACATCTCCAAGACTCCCTCCCCTCCTCTTCTCTGTTTAGGTCCTGTAAATTCATACCTATGAATTTAATCTATATAATCTATCCATCTAGCATGCAATCTTCCTCTCTTTCTACTTCCCTCCACCTTTCCTAGTACTATTGTCTTCTCTAATGATGTGGCCAAAGTACAACAGTTTGATCAACTTGGCTTCCAAGGCGATTCCAGGCTTGATCTTTTCAAGGACCCATTTGTTTGTCTTTTTGGCTCTCCAAAGTATCCTCAGCACCCTTCTCCAGCATGACATCTCAAATTAGTTTATTGTGTTTATGTCAGCTTTCTTCACTTTCCACCTCCATGGTAATGCACAATACAATGGCTTGTACGACTCTGACTTTAGCACTCAGTCATACATCTTTAAGGATTTTGTCTAGTTCTTTCCTAGCTGCCCTTCCCATTCCTAGACTTCTTTTTATTTCTTGACTGCAGTCTCCTCCCTCTTTCAGCCTGGTACAAGTCAGGATTGCCCACACTCTGAGAAGGAGATTCATTCTCTTAATTAGTCACTACTGGGCCAGCCTTACCATTACACAAAGTGAGATGGCTGCCTCAGGCAGCAAGTTATGGGTGCCATGAAAACAGAAGGAAATTGTTTTTTTAATTTGTTATGGTATTTTATGGGGTTTTCTGCTTCATGTGCCAAAATAACTTGGTTGGCTTGGGCACCTATGTTCCTTGACATGGGTGAATAGAGAGCACCATTTGCTGTTCTACCTAAAGCAGCAAAATATCTTGGGCCATCCCTGACCTAGGGCTAATCTCTTTCCAATTAGAAAGCCCATCCAGAATGGAGAGTTCAAAGAGAAATGCTCCAGTCCTGTGGTGTAAGATTGAAGAGTATTGTTAATTTAAATACTGTGTGTCTGTCTTTGAGCTATCAGGAATTTTCAAAACACTGGACAAAACTGACTGGATAAGGCAGAAAGCATAGTGTGGCCTCAGTCCACAGGATCTTCACACTTGCGCTCAGCCCAAAACCTTTCCTCTCAAACAGCCTTTTGGATTCCCTCTCCATGCATGGATCCCAATATTAAGTTGAAGGCCTAAAGCTGACTACGACTTTAAAAATTGGATCCAAGTTTTGTTTATAAAGTATCTAATATTACCAAGTAAAAGGTAAAGCTTTTCCCTTGACAAGACTGTCTAGTCGTGACCAACTGTAGGGGAACTAAATTACTAAGCCAGAGAACCAGCATTGGAGATTATCACAAGGAGGATAAGGATGGGAGAAAAGCAGATTCAGTCCAAATAGGACAGGATAAGGATGGGAGCAATCTGCTTATTCTCCATAAGTGCTGTGATCCTGACTGCACAGAACGCTGTTGCCTTCCCAACGAAATGTTACCTATTTATCTACTTGCACTTTTACATGCTTTCAGACTGGTAGGTTGGCAAAAGCTGAGACTAAATCTGTTAGTATAAATATGTATAAATATGTTTAGGACACAATACATTGGGTGAATCAAGAAGGGAAATGCGAGAATGAATAGAAAGGGAAGATAATTTTAGAAGCATCTTTTTACTTTCAGAAAGATCAGGAGTTCTGTTTCACTCAAAACCTGCACAGAATACTAGTCTAATAAAAAGATGGACTGCCTACCTTCATTCCCTATATCCACATATTTTTTTTATCCATGGATTCAACCATCTATGGCTTGAAAATATTTTAAAATATATACAGCTGGCCCTCAGTATCTATGGGGGATCTGTTCCAGACCACCACCACCCTACAGATACCAAAATCTGTAGATATTCAAGTCCTATTGATCCCAAAAGCAGTGCAGCCATGTGGCTGCACTTCTGTTAGGGACAATGGGACTGAAATCCCCCCTCCCCTCCTTCCTATCTCGCCCCTTCCTTCCTTCCTTCCTTCCTTTCTTCCTTTCAAAGATACCAAGGTCCAACTGTATATAAATTCCAAAAAGGAAACCTTGATTTTGTTATTTTATATAAGGAACCACATTTTACTATGCCTTTGTATTTAATCGGACAGATTTTGGTAGCCACAGGGAGTTCTGGAACCAAACCCCAGCGGACATCAAGGGCCCATTGTACACGAATAAAGGTATTAAACTAAGTTGGGCTTTGGTAGGTTTTCCTCCTATAGCGCACACACCTTTGGTTTCTGTGGAAATAGTAACATGAACAAATGCTTCCTCCTCAACAGATTTCACAAACACATATGGTCCTTGCCCTCATCCTTACCCCAATCTAAGAGGAATCCCACTTTGTATCCAATCCTTTCACACCTGTTTTGTGACTAAAAAAACCAGAACCTGGCCTAGCAATGGGCATACTACAGTGTTCTCCTACCTGAACTGGTGGCTCCCACTGCAAGCATTTCTTGCTAAAACAGGGGTAGCTGGAACGCTCCGGCCCTCAAAACTGGACACGCTCCTGGGAAGGGTACGGTTTGGGCTGTGGAAAAGGCGAGAAAGCACTTTAAAAGAGAAATGTTAAAATCAGTCCAATGTTAAAATCTGTATCACTGAAGAGCTCTCCTTCACGTGCATGTATGAGCATACCTATACATGCACCGCACCCTTATGTTACTTGGGAGAAAGTTCTGTGAACTCAGTGGGACTCCCTTTCAAGAAAACATGGGCTACATGACAAGTAGCTCATCCATACCTGTATAGAATACTAAAGAAGTTAGCCTAAGGCTATGTGATGCCTGAGGCAAAGGACAATTCCATTTCAGTTCAATATAGCAATAGTAATAGCAAGTACATTTCTATACTGCTTATCTGTGCACTTAAGCACTCCTTAAGTGGTTTACAATGTATAAGCTAACTGCACCCAACCAGCTGGGTGCTCATTTTAGCAACCTTGGAAGGATGCCAGGCTGAGTCGACACCAAGCCTCTGGCTGGAACTGAACTCACAACCTTGTGCTTTGTGAGTGAGTGGCTGCAGTACAGGCATTTAACCACTGCACCACCAGGTACAGAATGAACTTATCTTGCTGTTGTATTTTACTTTCACACTGGTGGTGGGGACATATCCTCCATTGCCCCTGAGGGTAGAAGGCTGGTTTAGGACAGGCTTTGAGGTGCACAACTCTCTCCTCCAAAAGAGGGAAATACCTGAACATTGCTTCCTCTGCCATCACCATTGCTTCCTCTGCCCAATATCTGCCATCTGAAGTGACTGCCTCACTCCACCTAATGGTACGACTGGCCTTGCTAAAGGGTTCATTCTATAAGCCTATCAGGTTCAGAGGTTAAGAATGGCTTGGAGCTGGTGTTTATGTTCCTAGATTTCCTAGGGAGGAGGAGACATCTTACACTAGTTCTTCCACATCAGTTTACTGGCAGAAGGAAGCAGGTATCTGCTGGGTGGGTTTTTTCATTCTCTCTGCTCTTACCTCCAGCAGCTAGTTTTCCCTCCTGCTGCAAATCGGTAAGGAAAATTAACAAGTGAACAGTTGCCTGGTTTATACATGCAGCGGAAAGATGTGTGCACAATCCTACTATATCAGGGATGGTGAAAATGTGGACCATGAGCCATGCACACCCCAGACTGTTTGTTTGTTTAGGACCATTCCCTAGTGAAGAAGGTGAGCATGGTTGGAGGGCTCATTTTGCCTCTCCCTTGGCAGACTCCATCCATTCTCTCATAAAAACTCCCAAAACAAAACAAAAAACATCAAGCATGGCATTCTGAAAAGGGTCAGCAGCCACACATCCACTCCCCTCTTCCTGATCTCTGCCAAAAATTAAACGTGAGCTTTTAAAAGAGACTGGGGATCAATGGGAGACAGTGGTGAACCACATGCAGTAGCACACTTTTGCCCTGTTTTTGCCCCAGGCTGTTTTTAGACCCAGGGAGGTCTCTTTGTAAACCAGGAAGCAAGCTAGAATTCAGCTCTAGGTTTACTTTCTGGTTAAATAATGGCCTCTCCTGGCCCTAAAGTAGCCCAGGAAGGCCCTCAAGAACACAGTAAAATGTTTTCCTGCACTATGTTTTTTTTAATGGGAAAAATCTTTAATAAATAAAAGTAATTCTAATCTAATCCACTACCTTTTTCACCACATGCTAGGGTTTTTTTTATGCGTAGGAAATGTTTTTTGATCTTTGGGGAAGTATTCTAAAAATCCATTTAGTCTGATGATATGTCATGAACTCCCTGGAGATGAGAGGCATACTTGACAAGAAAGTGATACGAAGAAGCAAAAGCTCGTGAAAGGGTTTGCTTCTGACAAGCGTCAGCTGAATAAAATAAAGTTTTTTAAAAAAAATAAACAACAGCTTAACAAACCTAGAAAAATATTTTTATTGCAGTAATAACACCGGCATACACCTCTCATCTCAAAGCATTTTACGGACATTTTTCCTGCATTTTCTCACACACTCCCACCAACACATTCTGCTGCATGCATTGTAAAACAGGCTTGTATCCTTAAAAGGTCCCATGTGGATGTCAACAGGTCAGCAGTTAACTCTCACCCTACGTTTACTGGTTTTCCAAAGTGAGGTACCCAAAAGGTCAAGGTTATCTCCCCACCTCCCATCCCCAACTCCTGCTCACCTAGTAGGGCTGGCAACAGAGTTCCGACGGTCTTTAGCCTCGCTGTACAAATCTGGCTGCAAAAGCCGCCATCCTGGTCGTCGGTCAGGGCTGCTGGAGATGGCACGGAGGTGATCTCGGGCCTTGGGAGGTGAAGGGCGGTCAGAGAAAGTCCCCTGATGGTTGGAGACCTTGGAGGAATGGAAGCTGTGGGGGTCGTCTGAGGACAGAGCACAATGGACAGGATAGAAGCATCCACATACCCCTACCTCGGCAAAAATAAAAAAATAAAATTGGGTAGTCCAAAGGTCCTTGAAAACTAGGGAGCTGTCTCTGTCCTCTATTTAGAAGACCATGGGTAAGAAATGTGTGGCCTTTCAGACATTATTGGAATGCAACTCTCATCTGCCCTAGCTGGCATAAAACAGCGGTGAGGGATCATGGGAACTGCAATTGAACACTTTCCCCAGCTCTACTGTAGTTTTCTGTTTAATCAGATTGTTTCCAGATTGTACATATATAAAACTGCCTTTTTCTTGGGCTCTGAGCTCTCTCCCCATTCCATGGAGACCTTATAATAATGCTTTCATGCCAACTGTATTGCACTTCTTTGATATCCATTTTGAAGTAGATGCAAGCAGCTAGAAAAATGCTTTCTTTGTCCAAGATTGCACCTGAGGATTTCCAAATTGTCCTTCATGTGCTATCCAGGTTTGCTTCAGCAAGACTCAAGATCCTTTCCACTGCCACACCTTCCCAGTTCATCCCAGGTACTACATCATTCCTGTATTCCAGAACTAAGCCCTGGGTCTAGAGTTAATTTTAATTCTTTCTCAGATTGTTTTATCAATACTATATCTTATACACATCTCAAATAATGATGTGAAATTTCACATTGCTACTCTCATCACAAATAGATCTTTACATGGTCATACTGGTTTGTTAAGGCACTGCTTCAGAGAATGTAGAGAGCATATTTTCCCAATCATCTCTCTAGGGCTAATACCTAATTAACTAGGCCTAATATTTCCCAAATATATTTAAGTCTTCAGTCTCTCTTATTTGACATCAAGCCTGTTGCCGCACACATTTTTAGAGGCAGCATGATGCAGTGGTTTGAGTGTTGGACTAGAATTTTAGGAGACCAGGCTTCAAAACCTTGCTTGGGCATGGAAAACGCATGGGTGACTTTGGGCAAGTCTTATCCTCAGAGGCAGGCAAAGGTAACCACTCTTTAAATGAATCTTGTCAAGAAAAACCCAAGATCAGTTCACCTTAGGGTCACCATAAATTGAAAACAACCTTGAGGCACACAAGAACAACATTCACTTTTTATCCACCATCACCAACCTTCCCTTCCTTGATTTGGATAAGAGATGAAACTTACCATTTTCATGGCTGGCTGATTCAGAGAGGGAGCTGCTCTCGGAATGAAAAGCCTCTTCTATTTTTGAGAGAGACAGAGAAACAGCGAATAAAAGAGGGATGGATGAGAAACCAGGATGGGTTGACTAACCACACATAACACCAGAAGGATGGGGGTTAGGGCATTGGGCCATCTATTAGCACCCATACAAGCCCCCCCCCCCGCCCCAGAAGCTGGAAAAGGTATTATTTGACAAAGCAAAACACAGAACAGACTACAATTTCCACAACTTTCCAATTGGGGGGTTCTGGGAACT
The DNA here is from genome assembly GCA_034509955.1 of Urosaurus nigricauda. Classification (NCBI taxonomy): domain Eukaryota; kingdom Metazoa; phylum Chordata; class Lepidosauria; order Squamata; family Phrynosomatidae; genus Urosaurus; species Urosaurus nigricauda. The sequence goes on along the minus strand of JAOEGL010000002.1, from coordinate 148,348,012 downwards.
GTCATGCTGGCCGGGGAACTGAAATTCGAAAGAGTAAATGGTCTAAGCTTTACAGTTCCAAAAAAATGGGAAGAATTCATAGTTGCTCCCATCACCATTGGCATGTTCTCTGCTGCAGTTTACTCTTTCAAAGGCACAACCTTTCAAGGTTGGGCCCCAATCTCACCAACTGTTGGCTCTGGTCCTCTCTATTCTTTAGGAAGAGAGAAGAGGCCTCTCCTCCCAAATTTCTCCATCAGAAGTGGAACACTTGAGTGAGGATGGAGGAGGAGAGGTTTCCCACTCTTCCACAGAGTATGAGCCTCCATTTTCAGTATCTCATATATTTGACTAAAGAACTGTCTAGCATTTGTCGTGAACAATTGAGAAGAACAGAAAGAGAGTACAAGAAGAAAAGGGATGTTCAGAAAGTGAAGGATTAGGGTTGTTGAAGACAATTCAGAAGACAAAGCAATGAGGGGGAAAAGGATGGATGGATGGACACTCTCCTAACTCACCATGACTGATTCTCTGGAGGGGCCCTTTGCCTAGCCGCATCCGGCACTCCGCCACCTGAGCCTCAAGCTCCCGAAGGCGCTGGGCAGCATCTGCTTGGACCTGCCTCCGGCGACGACGCTGCTCAGCCGTTAACTCTGGGGCAACGGCGAGGCGCCGGGCTGCCTCAGCCACTTGTTGCTGCAGGGCGAGCTCACGGGTCAACTCCTCCAGCGAAGGTGCTTCCTAGGAGACAGGAGAAGACTTCTTAGGGCCACAGACCTAAACAAGGACTGCCCTCACTCTGATTCCATATACAGAAGCTAAGAGGTCTGGCTCCTGAATCTTACATCAATATTGGGAATGGAGGGTGATGTATGCTTTCCAGTACCTGAGAATAGCTTAGGGGTGTTGGAGCAGGTGCAGTGATGCACAGACAACAGTTAAAGAGGGAAATATTGTGGGGGCTGTCTCTGGATGAATGGGTTGTGAAGTGGGATGTTTCTACTTTCTCCCCTTCCCACAAGCTCATATCATCTTCTGCCCCTGGCCAATACTTTGCTCTTCCTCCTGTATGCTCCCTACACGCACAGTTTTTGCCACACACCTCTTTCTTCATGACATTGGGGTTTCGGTAGGCAAGCCCTGGCCTCCTCCGCACAGGCTGGGGCCTTTCACCTGGTTCTAGTGGGTATTCTGGAGGCAGCTTTCCTGTCAGTTCCTGGCAAAGGAAATAAACAAATTCTTCAGTATGGCCAAAGTGAAGAGTCCAGAGTTAAAATTTGTTGTAAAAAAAGAAAAAATAGGGGTGAGATCATCTGTGTTTAAAATTAAATTACTGTATGCACTTAAGAAAGCTGAATTTCATCACTTAAACCTATAAAATTGTAAGATTGGTTTCTGTTGGTTTCCTATTTCACAGGAAGCTTCTAGTCCCAAGTTCAGGTTGCTGGCACACAGTCTTTAAAACCCTGCTTCAGGGCTAGACAAACTTCAGACTTAGTTCCTAACAGAATGCAAAAATTCCCCAGTTTAGCAATGATTAAAATCACATTCTACTGATTTCAATATAGCATTGAAGTGAGCATTATTACACTTAGAGCTGTTGTTTCCTGAGCATCCATACTTATTCTGAAGATCAAAATGTCGAACAATTATTTCCATCATCCCTAACCAGTGGCTGCAATTGCAACAGCTGATGGGAAGTGCAGTTCAGCAGCATCTGGGGGGCCACATATTCCATCCCCCTGGCTTATGTGGAGAAGCAACAGCAGCACTGCTCCTGAGCCTGTCCCGGCTACCACCCTGTTATCACCCTAGCCTTGTTCTGCAACAATTACTCACAGCTTCCTGGAGGCAAACCCGACGTAACTCCTTGAGCCGCAGGCTGAGCACTTGCTGAAGGGCCCGCTGCTTCTCCAGCAGTTCTTGCACCCGCTCCAGCCGAATTCGGGGGCAGAGATCCCGCTGCAAGGCTTCTGTATGGGGAGACAAGAAAACAGAGCCAAAGATGACAGATCAGGGGATTCCTGCTAAAAGCCATGCAAGTTATAGATATGTTTTTTACTGAATAGAGGTGTGAGGAGAGTGATCAGATGGGGAAAGGTCTGGTCAGATGAGAAGAAGAATGGGGGTGGGGAGATATGAGGAAGACAAGATCAGTCCAAAACATTCTGCTGCCTGAGGCAAAGGACAAAATTGTACCTCCCCGCCTGGCACTTTTATCTACAAAACCTAACCAGGCTGGTAGCTCTGTCTTTATTTCTGTACTGGTAATAAGGCAGCTTCCTCCATTACAGATGAGGACTATAGGGTAAGTTAGAAGGCACAAAGCAAATCATGTGGCACATGAAATTCTGTTCATTCCACACTGCTTGACATGTCCCACCCGAGGCAACAGCCTGAATTACCTGAAGAGCTGTAGCTAGATGAGTTGATCAGCTGTCCCTTCACCTCCATGTCTGGGAAATGCTGGTTTTTGTTCTACTTCTGAGTGAAATCACTTGGGTCCGAAAGCCATCAGGAACTCCCAAATCGAGGGTCTCACTTGGTTACTGTCATAGGAAAACAAGAGAGAAGTAAGAAGTGTGTGGTGTGTGGTGTGCATCCATGTGAGGTTTATGTGTGCTTGTGCAGATACAGGCAGGTGAGTCATCAGGAAGAGGAAGAAGATATCCTTCCTCAATTCAGCAGCAGGCGCACAATACCACAAGAAGAAACAAAAAGGCAGGAGCCCAAGGGATACCTCACACCAGCGAGAGGTAGCTTCCAAAGAAAGGTGGGTGAGTGGGTTGCCAATCTTGGAGCTCTTGCTACAGGTGGACACACATACATCCACTTAAGGTCAAAGAAGATGGACAAACCTCACTGCTCCTCTGGGCAGCTTCTTTCTGTACATGGGAGTGAGTATACAATATTACACACACCCCCCCCCCCATTTTGTAGGGTGGCAGTTTCAATCATTCCTCACCACTGGTCATCCCATTTTGGGGCTGCTGGGAACTGCAGTCCAACAGTGTCTAGGAGTCAACATGCTTCCCATCCCAAGCCTATATCAAAATAATTTAATCTACCCCAGAAGGCTCAGTTTTCTCACTCTGGCTCCATTTCGATTCCAGAGGTAGGTCTCTGAATCCAGCTCACAGTAGCTGATGTTTCTGTGCTCCTTCAAACTGCAGAGCCAAAGATCACAGCAGTGCTGGGAAAAACAGATTCCTGTGTAGCACTATTCCCTTTCACATCAGGGTTCTTGTATCAGCTTTCATAAGTCTCTAGCTATATTGTCCTAATGGCCACCCTCATAGCTAGCGTGATTATGGACGATGGGAGCTCCAATTATACACATCTGTAAGGCTGCCTTATACATTTCTGGGAAAGAGGACACAGCAGTATGGGCTGTTGTGAACCTGGAGTAGAACCACCTACTCCAAGAATGGGGCAGAAAAGCTGCAACCCACAGCTAAAGATGGGTGGATGGATGGATGGATGAGTTATTCCCAGTGTGAGTCTAAGCACTATCCTAAAGTCTGTTCCCAATTGAGTTCTATTAGGTTATTTCTATGGACTTGAAGGTCAGCAACGGCACCTGCAGATCCACCTGATGGAGAGTTCCCTAAGGGCAGCAAGGAGTGGCTGAGGGGGCCCATCCCTTCTCTGGGCTGCTGCAGGGCAAAAGGCCGAAACTCCAGCGTCATCTCTTTAATAGCAACACCCAAGTCTCTCCTTCCCCTTGTCACAAAACCCAGCTCCTGCAGTCTCAGTGCCTCTGCAGTTCCTGAATGTGTGTGTGTGTCTGTGCCTTCAAGGAGTTTGTTGACATATAGTGATCTCCTTGAATTTAACAGTTTTCTGAGACAAGGAATACTCAGAGGTGGGTTTGTCGGTTCCTTCCTCTGAAATACATTCCACAGTATGTGGTATTAGTTGCTGGTCTCCCATCCAAGGGCTGACCCAGCTTAGCTTCCAAGGTCAGCCAGGATGTGGTGCCTTTAGGGTAGTGAGACCACCTGAGAAATAGAGCTGCAAATGGCACATTCCTCTCCAACTAGTTACTGTTTAATTGTACCCATCCAAGTCAAGGAGCACAGAACCAACAACTTGAGGCTGAACTTCCCTGAAGCACCCCTCCGTCTCCCTAGCAATAAATATACATTAGCAACAAATGAGAGAATTAAACATTAACTGCCCTAATGGCAGAGCTGTCCCTGCTTTTCAATGTCTCCTGACAGTTATCCACTGCAAAAGCACAAAGGGAGTATATCAGCGGTGGTTACTCGGTCCATTTGACCTGGATCCCCCAAAAGGACAAGTCAGCAGAGCAGAAACTTTGTAGACCAAGATTCCTGTCACTGGTGATGACTAGCCCTGAACGAGTCCTTTAAACAATTCACTTGGCAACTAGGAATTTCAGCAAGTATGACATTCCCCAACCCTCACCATGGACATTGTTTTGGTAGCATTCTAGAGCATCGTATTTTGACCAGGCCATTTTGGAACCCCCGTTATTCTCTTTGGCTGCTGCTTAAGGCATACCACCGGACTAGAGTAGCTTTTCCCAACCCAAGGTTTTAGATAACAACTTCCATCTTTTCCAGCCACTGACAATGCTGGCTGGAGTTTCTAGGAGTTGTAGTCCACATCATCTTGAAAGAAACAGGGTTTGGATGGTTTTATTAGCACTCAAGCAGCACAATGTGCCCCCCCCCCCCACACACCACCACTGCCATCCCTAGTAATCATGGGGATACTGTGAAGTTGAAGACTTTCACAGCCAGCATCCATAGTTTTCTGTGGGTTTTCTGGGCTATGTGGCTGTGTTCTGGAAGAATTTATTCCTGACGTTTCACCTTCACGCAGTTCATCCCAACCAAGGGTCACACAAGTATATATATCTCACACACTTCCATGCCACCACCCTCTGAAAATGCCAGCCACAGATGCAGGCAAAACGTCAGAAATAAATTCTTCCAGACCACAGCTACATAGCCCATAAAACCCACAAAAAACATGGGGATACTGTCTCTTGAATATTCAGTTTTCCCAATTTTAGCTTCTTTCGAATTGGCTAAATAAGCTACTAAATGGATGGTTTGCACGTCCCCAAGCCTTATCAGCAGTGCTCTCAGTATTTTTTTAAAATGCATTTGCATGTGTTATGTTGATTTATATGATTACATTGACTGACATAATTTAGGGTTTCCTTGATAGACACCAACCCTAGTTATTACAGGAGAGAACGAGCCGCAGAAAACCTACGTATATCATATCTGTTCAAGGGTGCACAATTGCCTCTCCTTCCTATCTAAGGCTGGCTCAAAGCCAGCACTCCTTCCGGGGAGCAAAGGCCAAAAGTCCCACTCCCAGCAATGACTCCCTTCCCTTCTCCTCCCCTCCCCGTACCAATGAGCAAGACTGCAGACATGCACAATGGGAAGTCTGGGGGCAGAGAGACAGCTGGCCCGCTCTCAATATTTCTGGGTTAAGGCCAAATCCCACAGCTGCTTCACCGTGAGACCAGATCAAGGCCAAGCCCAGCTGGGAGTCCAGAGAACAACACAGCCAGGAAAAACCTTCCCCCGGTTACGTAACTAATCCAGCCACGGCAGAGTCCAGCACAGCTCTTGGCATGAATCACCCCGCAAAACAACATCCGTGACAGGTAGAACAGCCTCAGGAAGCTACTTCCCTCACATGTTCTGTCGATTGCAGTCCTGCTGGTGCTACCATTGTACCAAAGAATCATTCTCCTTGCCCAGAGACATAAGCATACATTCTCCTCCCTTGCCCAGGACACCACAGGGCATAGCAAAATGTGAATTCAAACAGCTGAACTTCTGTCACCCTCACTTTCACACACAGTGTAGCCAAATGTGAATTTACATTCCCATTCCCTCTCCCTCTAATACACACACACACACAGACACACATACAGTGCAGCAAACTGTCCATTTGGACACACAGTATTCCATCTTTTCTTTCCTTCTCTTTCTTTCTTCTTTCTCTTTCTCTCCCTCTTGCTTTCCTTCCTTTCCTTCTTCCTCCTTTCATCCACTGTAGCCAATTGTCAGTTTAGAGCAAAACCTCTCAGACACAAAATAGCCAAAGATGAAATAAAACACCTTACATTTTCTGTTTCCTTCCTTCCTTCCTTCCTTCCTTCCTTCCTTCCCTCTCTCTCTCTCTCACACACACACATTATTGCTATGTATCTGTGAGCACATCAGTCCCACCTTGCTCCAGCACAAAACAATGGGAGTAGAAGAGAAGGGGATAACCCAGGCTGCCTCTTTGCCACGGGGGATATTTTCCTGGCCTGTGCCCCCGTCCCACCCTTGGCCAATTCCTTTCCCATGACTGTTTAGTGTCAACACCTTTCTCTCTACCGCTCCCAGCCGCTGCTGGCTGCCTCTTCTCAGGGAGTGGAAACGTAAGGTGACTTATCTGAGAAAAGACAGAACAGGCACCCTTGCAATTTAAAAACAAAACAAAACAACAACAACCTGCACCTGGGAAACCAAAGTGGGACAGAGCACTAGCAACACACAAACCGATTGAGCCAATCTCTGCAAATCTCACTTTGCAGAAGTTACTCTCCTGCTTGAAATGTTGCGGGTGCTGTCAGTCTGATGGTCACAATCCAGATCCAGGAGTCAGGGGGATTCTTTATCCAAAGAGGGATGGCGTATAAATGGGGAGTAAATCCCAGAGTCATCTCCACTGGCGTGGCACCTATCCTGTCTTCTTTTTTCTCCAGAGGGACCCTGGGACAGCAAAAGCTCTCTCTACGAAGCAGGGGTGGAAAACACATTCTCTTCAACACACACATACACACATTGGGGCCCACGTTGCCTCAGAAATGCAAATCTGTTGGTGGGGGGGCAGTGTACAACAGCAGTGGACAAGGTCGAAGGAAGTGAGCCTAATCCTTTTTTCTCTTTTCCTTCTCTCCTTGTCTTTGCACACTGTTCTCACTTCCTCTCTGCCTAGTCAGCCTGCTGGGGAAACATCAGATTGCCCTTGCAAAGACCTGAACAGATTATCTTAGGAAAGGCCTTTGAATAGACCCAGGGCCACAATATGGCATACTGGGTTGAGTGTTGGACTGTGACTCTGGAGACCAGGGTTCAATTCCCAGCTTGGCCAAGGAAAGCCACGACAGGTTCGCCTTAGGGTCACAATAAAGCAGACATGACTTGAAGGTGCACAACAACAACAGTCACATGAAATCACGTTGAGGGGCACAGACATCTCACCCTTCCCTGGTAATACAGCATATTAATACAAATAGAAAAGTTTGATCTTAAATACCAAAACACTGTGCTTGTACAACATGAGCACACAGAATACAATTGACTGAGTGTCGGCTACCAACCATGCTAAAAAGGCACTCAGAGAGCTTTTATTTTTTAAAAAAAGTTTTCCCCACTTTGTTGACTATATATAGGAATTTGTACCCAACTTGCCCTGGATTATTGTCCCACAAAATAGCACATTGCTGTTCGAGGCTTGCTCAGCACAACTTTTAATTCACTCCAGCCCCAAGCTAAAATGTATTTCATTAGCAAAGGACTTCGGGTTGAGGGATGTTGCCTTACACTGCTTTATACTTTTAAAATGTTAATTTTTAATGGTTCACATTGTTCTATGTATTTTGTTGTATTTTCATCCCTGAGAGCCCTTGTTGCTGAAGAGTGGGTTATAAATACTCCAAATAAATAAATAAATATTTGTGTGCCTTCACGTTGTTTCCAACTTATGGTGACCCTATTATTGAGATTTCTTGGTGAGATATGTTCAGAGGAGGTTTGCCATTGCCTTCCCCTGAGGCTGAGAGCATGTGACTTGCCCTGAGTCACCCAGTGGATTTCACAGGGAATTGAACCTTCGTCTCCAGAGTTGTAGTCCAACACTCAAACCACTACGTCACACTGGCTCTTTACACTGTTTTCCATTGCTTCCATCCATTTGACTCCTTGACATCTTATACTGCCCATAATCTGTTTTTAATGAATAAATATTATTCCCATTATTACAATTTTAAAATTTTGTAAGCTATCTTGGGTCATTGGTAAAACATTAAACCAAATAGGGATTTGAACAGGGGGCCTGCTACACATTAATTCTTGCAGAAACGCACCAAAAATTGAGACTTGGAGAAAAGGAGCAGGGTAAAGTGACAAGCAAATCTTGGATGAAAAACAAAAGAAGAGGGAGAGAAAGCAAAAGTGGGTGGGGTGGCAGAGACACAGCATCTTAGGATTGCAGTGGATGGGTAGAGTTCAGCAGGTGGAGACTTTCCCCGGAAATCCTTGCGACACTTGGGTAACGTCATCTTGGCTGGCAGCCTAAGGCAAAGGTTCACCTAATCCCCAGACAAGAGTCAGATCGGGCAGGACACAACACATCTCCCAGAGTCAGCAAGGTAGCAATTTCCTGCAAAGCCCTCCACCCACCCAGCTACCCTCCATCCTGCCTTTGTAACCACTAATTTCTAGACTCGGAATGATCTTTCCAAGAGGAACACGCAGTCCAGGAATGGGCTTCACTGGAGCCCATGTTTGGTTCCAGCTCCCATTTTTCAAGGCCTGGGGTCACCCCTAAATGTAAAAAGCAGAATGTGAGGATAGTACCTCTGAGCACGTACACATGCACAGCAAGGGAACCACGACTAGCTAGGCTTGGCTCCTTCCCAAGGCCACGTATCAACTTCGGAAGGGCGGTATAAAAATAAAATTTATTATTATTATTATTATTAGGTGGTTCCAATTCTCGAACCAGTTCAGCTGCATAAAGATTTTTATTTCTTCTTCAATGCTTTGCTAAGATGAATGTTACAGAACAAAAGTCCTCAAACGTATTTTTCTACTTTTCAGTCAATGGATCAGCAGACACCTCCCCTGCTACACTACTACTGTCCTCTTATTTACAAGAGTCTGGGTTTTATTTATTTATTTATTTGTGTAAATTTGTGTGCCTCCAAATCATTTTTTTTTTACTTATGGCAACCTAAGGTGAACCTGTCATGGGGTTTTCTTGGCAAGATTTGTTTCAGATGGGATGTGGCCTGCCCAAGGTCACCCAATGGGTCTCTATGGCTCAGCAGGGATTCGAACCCTGGTCTCCCAGTCCAATAGTCAAACTACTATACTACGCTGGCTCAAAATGTAGAAAGTAGAGATGCAAGAGACTGAACCTGGAACCTCATCCATATAAAGCACATGCTCTTCTACCATTGACATTCCACAATGCTTTATTTATTACATTTACAGTATAGTGTGACTTTCTACCAAGATAAAGGGCCCTAATTAGGGGATGGATTTGAACTCCAGTCTTCCACCAGTCCTAACCCAAAACTCTCTCATAGTTGTGTGCCTTCAAGTTGTTTCTGACTTGTGTCAAACCAAAAGTATCATTGGTTTTCTTTAGCAGGTTTATTCAGAAGGGGGGTTGTCATTGCCATCCTCTGAGGCTGAAAGAGTGTGACTTGCCCAAGGTCACCCAGTGGGTTTACATGGCTGAGCCAGAATTCAAACCCTGGTCTCCAGAACTATAATCCATCACTGAAACCACTACACCATAGTGGCTATACTCAACACTCTCTAACCCATATAATATCACAATGGCTTTCACAGAGATGCAATCATGTGGCCTATAATGTACTTTGCCAACACAATACAGGGACAAATAACTTGTGACTCTCAAGGCAGATGATAGACTGCAAATTCCTTGCAATATAACTAACAATGCCAGTGGTGAGGCCCAGTAACACCTGGAAGGCCACAAACTGCCCATACCAGTAGAAAAAAGAGGATGAACTGGAAGGTCATGTCCCTCTTTAAGCCATAAACTCATTGATGGGGCCCAGAGTAAAGGTATTTGTCCTAACTTCAGGCACCTGACTTGTAAAATGGGAAGACTTTGCCTCCCATTTCACAGTGCTTTGGAGACAATGCAAAATTGTGCAGAAGGAAATATCTTTCAAATACGAATTTACTTAACATACCTATTATTTCTGAGAATTCAGAGGCCTTATGACTCCCCTTAGATCAGGGACAATGAAAGTTGTAGTCCATCACTGGTGGCTGATCTCTCTGCTTTAAAACTACCCTAGAATAAAGGCTTCATTATCTCTGATGTTGCCAATGGAGGGAAGAGGAACAAAGGTGAGGGATCTGGGCTTGGCTGTGGTGGCCAAGGGATTCAAACTGGAGCGTCCCATTCATAGCTCAGTCTCTCCACCCAATACATTGCATGGGCTAGGAACATTAACACACAAAATTAATTTAATTAAAACCTGAAATGCTAACAGCACCGACCTTACATTTCATATACGTTGCTGGTCAAGCATATTTCCAGCCTGTTTTTCAATATGAATGAAAGGCCAAGTCCCTTGCCATGAAAGCAAAAGATCAGGTGGGGTGCAGGAAACCATAATGATCTGTCACAACTGTTTTAGGAAACCCAAACCAATTTCCCCTCCTAGAAACCCAGACAGCTTCTCTTCCCTGCTGAGTGCTCCTCTCTCTGGCTCTTTGAGCTTTTATACCATTGGAATGTGCATCTGCGCTGTAGAAATGATGCAGTTTGACACCATTTTAACTGCCAAGGCTCCATCCTACATAACCCTGGGTTTTCTAGTTTTGTGAGGCACCAGTTGTTGTCGTCGTGTGCCTTCAAGTTATTCTCGGCTTATGGAGAAATTATCATGGGTTTTTCTTGGCATGAATTGTTTAGTGGAGATGTACCATTGCCTTCTCCTGGGGCTGAGAGAGTGTGACTTGCCTAAGGACACCCAGTGGGTTTCATGGCCAAGTGGGGAATTGAACCCCGGTCTCCAGAGTCCAACACTCAAACCACTATGTCAGAGAGCCAGCATGGTGTAGTGGTGAGAGCACTGGACTACGACGGGAGACCAGGGTTCAAATCCCTGCTTGGACATGTAACCCACTAGTCACACTCTCAGCCTCAGAAGATGGCAATGGAAAGCTCCATCTTGTCAAGAAAGCCCCATGACAGGTTCGCCTTTGGGTCACCATATCTTGGTAACAACTTGAAGGCACACAACAACAACAACAACAAGGAGGAACTAGACCTCTTTTGACAGAGAAGGCTAAAGACCTTGCAAACCTACAAATACCAGGATTCCATAGGATGCAGCTACAACAGTTACAGTGGAGTCAAACTGCATTATGTCTACAGTGCAGATGCACCTTCGTTCTCTCCAGACACTTGTCAGTGCAGCTTCCCCACAAAAACTGGATGTGAAGAAACCTGTCCTCAAGAGGAGAAAGGGAGTGCTGACCTCCCTCTGCCTTGTGTCCACACACAAGCTAAGGAATTTGGGGAGTGACTCCGGATTCAATCTTTGTGGGAGACCTGTGCCTCAACTTTCCTCTCTGCCTTATGCAAACAACCCCTCCACCATCCTGTCTCTTGAGTATCAGGAAACAAAACAGAAGGAGGAAAGACAGAAGCAGAGGCTGAATCCACACCACAGAAGTAATCCAGTTTGACACTACTTTAACTGCCAGGGCTCAATGTTAGGGGATTCTAGGATTTGTAGTTTCAGGAGAAACTGAAGATGATACATTGGCTGTTTCTATAGTGCAGAATTAAGGTGGTTTTGGCACTGCTTTAATGGCTCAATGGTCCAAAACACACTACAGAAATAATCCAGGTTGACACCACTCTAACTGCCCTCTGTCAATGCTAAGGGATCCTGGGAACTGTAGTTTTGTGAGACATTTAGCCTTCTCTCTCAGAGAGCTCTGGTGCCACAACAAAGTACAGTTCTCAGAATTCCCTAGCATTGACCCAGGGCAATTAAAGTGCTGTCAAACCGGATTATTTCTGCAGTGTGGATGCAGTCAGAAAGAAAAGAGATACAGTTCTCCTTTTGGCAAAGAGTTGTAATACTATGGTCCAAAACACACTGCAGAACCCAGTTTCATACTGCTTTAACTGCCCTGGCTCTGTGCTAGGGAATCCTGGGAGCTGTAGTTTATTGTGGCACCAGAGTTCTCTGACAGAGAAGACTACATGTAACACGAAACTACACTTCTCAGAATTCCCTAGCATTCAGCCAGGGCAGTTAAGGCGGTCTCAAAGTGGATTATTTCTGCGGTGTGTTTTGGACCATAGCAATAAAATAAGTGATTCCACAAAGCAGTCCCTTGGAAGGGCATTTCACAAAGTAGTCCAAACTTTAAAGCTTCCCACCAAGTTAAGAAGTGCCATGTCTTACCTCTGTCTTTGCAAGGAGCCTCAGCTTCAGAACTGGACCAAAGAAAGCAAAGTGACTCCAAAGGCAGTGCCAGCAGCCAGACCAACCTCCAGAGCAACAAGAGAAAGAAGGAAAGAGAGAAAGAAAGAAAGAAGGGGGGAGTGGAAGAGGAGTGGCCCCACCTTTTAACCCTCGCCTGGCCACTATTGTTGTGGCTCAATGCCTGTCCACTCCTGTGAATGGCCTGAAACCCCAATGGGTCCCACCTTGGGCAGGTCACACTCTCTCAGCCTCAGGGGAAGGAGGCCAGGGCCCACCTCCTCTCAACAAACCTGGCCAAGAAAACCCCAGGATAGGTTCCTCACTTAAGGTGGCCGCAAGTCGGAAATGACTTCAAGGCACACAGTGACAACAACATTGCCTCTGAGCGTGGAGACTCCAGTAAGAAACCTGTGGTGATGGAGGTGAAACAAATGTTACTACTACTATTATTATTATATTTATTGTTATATTTATTTGTATCTCACTCTTATTCCAAGCACCGGGAGTCAGAGTGGCTTGCAATGTTAAAAGGGCAGTACACTCATCCCTCCACATTTGCGGCTTTGACTTTTACGGATTTGATTATTCCGAATTTGATTAATATGTTCTCTCTAGCAATATCTAGGTCCTCCAGTGCAATTCTATAGTCAACTTTAACCAAACGTTGCACTGAAAGACCTAGAGACTCCTAGAGAGAACACTCTACTAGGCATTTGTAGCTCCTTCAGTGCAATTCTGTGGTCAATGTCTGTCGGATGTTGACCACAGAGTTGCACTGGAAGAGCTAGAGATTCCTAGAGAGGTGTCCTCTCCAGTAAAGACATGATATTTTTATTATTTTCAGTTTTTCCATATTCACAGGGGTCTTGTGCCCCTAACCCTAGCACATATAGCGGGACAAGTGTACAATTAAAAACACAGAAAAAAGCGGGACATTAGAAAACATTAGAAAAGTGGTACAATCTTCCAGGTTTCCTTCTCATTATTATATCCAACTCTGCTGACCAGGTTTTCCTAACATGGAGGGCTCAAGATGTTTTGGAGGGCAACTCTCATAAGAAAACCCCAGGATAGGTTTCTTATTTAGGGTGGCCAGAAGTCTGCCAAGGTCTTGAAAAGCCAGGGGAGGTCCTGCCTTTGTTGACTGAATCTATCCATCTGGAAAATGGTCTTCCTCTTTTCCTGTCTTGTTGTTGTTGTTGGGTGCCTTCAGACAGTGGAATATACTGCCTTGGAGAGTGGTGGGATCTTTTTCTTTGGTTTTTAAACAGAGGCTGGATAACTGTCAGAAGTGCTTTGACTGTGTATTCCTGCATGGCAGGGGGTTGGACTGGATGCTCCTCGGGGTCTCCTCCAACTCTATGATTCTACAAGTCGTCTCCGACTTATAGCAACCCTAAGGCAACCCTATCATGGGGTTTTCTTGGCAAGGTTTGATCAGAGGAGGTTTGCTGTCTGAGGCTGAGAGCATATGACTTGTCCAGTGTCATCCAGTGAGTTTTGTGGCCAAGCACGGAATTGAGCCCTGGTCTCCAGAGTTAGAGTCCAACACTCCAACCATTTTGCTCACACAGCGATCTGCCAGAGTCACAGGGTGCATCTACACTGTAGAAATAAGTTTGATTCTACAGTCTTCCCTTCACTTGCGCGTGGATCCATTCCCCACATAAGCAGAAAATTGCATATGCTTGAGCCCCATTGAAAACAGTTGGGCCCATGCATGTGGTGCGGCGCACACCATGGGCGCACGTGCCATTCATTAGATTGTACCGCGGCTTCAGAATATGCTGAAAGTTGTGGAAGGGAAGCCTGTGTATGGTGCAGGCTGACTGTACTGCCACAGCTCCATCCTATAGTAGTAGTAGTAATAATAATAATAGATTTATTTCTAGCCCGCCCAATCACAAAGAATCCGGGCGGGTTACAACAATAAAATACACTGACGTTACAGTAAAATCAAACCCTAAACCTCCCCTGCCCCCCATTCCCAATACTGTACTAAAATAGAATTAAACCGTAATAGTATAAAAACATTACAAGCATTAAAAACATTAGAAACATTACACAGAGACAAAGAAGCAAGCGGGGAAGGATAGTATCCTTGGATTTGTAGTTTTATGAGGCATCAGCACTCGTTAGCAGGGAAGGTTAAAACCTTGTAAAACTACAAATCCCAGAATTCCATAGGATGGAGCTACAGCATTTAAAGTAGTGTCAAATGGTATTATTTCTATTGCGTAGCTGCACCCACAGTCCAACACTTGAACTAACTACAGTACTATGTCATGTTGGCTCTCCTATATCAACCTGGTACAGTTTTACGTCCCGAAGTACCAACTGTGATAACCTGTTGCAATTTCTTTGACTCCAGTCCACTTCATCAGATTCAATTCATTATAGTGTGAGCCTTTGCAGATTATGGCCCATTTACTCCATCCATCTGTAATAAATGCTAGAATATATTTCTATGGAAAGAGATCTTGTGGCACCTTTCAGACTAACTGAAAGAAGTTGGTAGCATGTGCTTTCCTAGACTTGAGACTACTTCCTCAGATGCATTCGGTGGAGATATTATACAGACACAAACATTACGTATTATAATTATATCTTATAATATTATATATACATACATGTACACACGCACATGCACACACACATAAATACATTTCTTAATCTTGATGGTGCTGCAGGACTCTTTATATGTTGTGACACAGACTTCTGTTGTAACATCCTGAAAAACCTTTCAACAAAAAAACCCTGAACCAACACAGAAAATATCCATGGGTAGCTGTATTGGCCATATACCGTAGCAAATCCAGTAACATCAAAAACCCACCAAACAGTGATAGCTTTATTTGGACCAACCAAAATACACAATATACCTGTTGCAAAGTTTTGAAGCTCCACTGGCATCTCCATCAGGCAAGGTGCTAAAAGGTGTTCTGTATGGCTTTAAACACCTTGCCTGAGGAAGAAGCCAGTGGATCATCTTCCAACTCTATGATTCTAAGTATATTGTGCATTTTGGTTGGCCCAATAATTGCATCACGGTTTGTTGAAACACAAAAAATGTGCATGGTTGCCTAAACGTCTGCACACCTATTGGAATTTATATTGGCTAAAGCATCCACAAATGCGCAAAGACAGATGCAGAGGCAATCGATCAGAGAGGCTGAGCATTTTTGCTCTCCCCAAAGACCCCCGAGGAGGGCAAGAGTTACTCCCCTGTCCATCTGAACCTGAGATCCCCGCCACCACCCCTTTGTCCCAAGCACATGGTATGGCCCAGCTCTAAGGTATTGCAGCTGTGTGTTTGTCTTAGCCTCGGTTAGATCAGATTCCTCACATTCCTGGCTCCCTGCCCTGCAGGTAGGAACAGGGAGAGCACAAGAGAACCAGACCCAACACCCTCCCAGAGTGACTGTCCTTATCCTTTCCCTTCAGCTCCATCTACTGGCTCTCCTTCTATGAGGAAGCCCTTGTTTCTCAGAGGAGGAGGAGAAGGCATCAAGGGCCATACAGGTGCTGATGATGATCAGGGCTGGCACGCAGGCAGCCAGCGGTGACACTAGGGGGGTGCAGACTGCACTAGGTGACACACTAAGGTGGGGTGACACACCCCTGATCCCCAAACACCCGCATTTTGGCAACCATGAGCTGTGGCACCTGTGTCCCGTTAAAATGCTGAAGGGATGATCTGAGTGGGGTGAGGCTCAGTGGGAGAAGAAACGACAGGCCCCAGGTTTGTTGTTGTTTTTACATAAAAAAATATTATATTATTATTATTAGCCAGCTACTGCTTCTCTCTCTGGTATTGCTCATACAGCACATTTTTTTGCAGATGGAGTTACATGGACAATGTCTTAACCGGTAGCATCACTAGGGGGGTGCAGGGGTTCAGACCGCACCAGGTGACACCACTGCTCCTCAAACATCTGCCTTTTGGCAGAAACTGACCATGGTATTTGCCTGTATCCCTTTAAAATGCCGTAGAGATGGTGTGAGTGGGGTGAGACGGAGTGGGAAGAGATAGGAGAGGCCTCAGGATTTTTCAAATTTCAAAAATTTTAATTAAAAAAAATATCATTTTAAAAAGCATCACATTTTACCAAATTGTCACTTTAACCACATGAAACTATGTATATGTAAATGCATTTAGGCTGTGCATGTGATATTGCAACTGAAAGGTATAATTCTAATTTTGCTGGTTGTTTATGTAACAACTGTTGCCATTACATTCGGCGATACTGCAATATGGGAATTATGATTTATGAGTAATATTAACACAAAATCATTACTAAGGATTTTGTATGGTGTTGTACGGGAGATCAATGGCGGGTGACACTATGAGCTACCGCATCAGGTGACACCAACCCTAGTGATGCCACTGGTCTTAACCGTGACACTGGAGTTTGAGGTCTTATTGAACCCTTTGTAGACTGCAGAAACTATTTCGACACAGAGCACGGACACCTGATTTTTACAAGTAACTTGTTAAATAGCTTGGTCCAGCCACACGCACACCAATTCTCCACTGCCAAAGTAACACTGCTATTAATGTAATTCTATATTTACTTAGAAAATTGCTGTATTAATCATAATGTTGTTTATTTTTCATTATCTTTAAAAAGCAAACAGATTTTAGGATGAATGTGAGAGAATGGTATCCATTTTGGAAATTTCTTTTCATAATGACTCTTTAAAAAATCCCCCCAAAAATAACTTTAAAAATAACCAGAGAATGATGCTGATATGTTATGATAGTTATTTTATGACATCAGTCACACAGTTTAGGATTACTATTGAAAGGCAATTTCACTCTACCTCATTACTAAACATTACAAGTGCAAACATTATTTCTCGTCTTTATTTTTACTTTTTATTTTTAATGTCTTTGCCTGAAATGTTTTTAACTCTATGGACAGTTGGACTTAATTTAATTGTAATTGTTGTTCTTGTGTGTCTTAGAGGAATTCCAAGTTATGACAACCCTAAGGCAAGTCCATCATAGGGTTTTCATGGCAAGTTTCTTCAGAGGAGGTTTGCCATTACCATTCTCTGAGAGTTGTACTAGAGAACCTAGACATTCCTAGAGAAAACACTTCTCTAGGCATTTGTAAGTCCTCCAGCAGGATTCTATGCTCAACTTCTGGCAGATGTTGACTATAGAGTTGCACTGGAGGACCTTCCTAGAGAAATGTTATCCTAGGTAACAAGAATAGGGTGTTTTTTTATTTGTGGTTTTTCCACATTCATGGGGGTCCATCACCCCTAACCACAGCAAATGTGGAGGGACTTCTGTATTTATTTTTGTATACCACCTGGAGACCCAACACTGGGTGAAAGGGTGCGATACGAATGAATTAATTATTGCAGTTGTTACTGTTATTAACAAGAACAACTTATTACTTATTGCCGCCAAGCTCTGGTCTGGCACACATGGTACTGTGGTCAGAGCTACCCCATGGGATAATGGGCAGCCTGGCATGGATCGGGCCAGAACAAGCAGGGTAACCAGGCACCTTCCTTTTCCAGGATATCCTGTCCAGGAGGAATTCCAAAATGTCCTCCATTTTGAGCATGACGAAGAAGCATGAATTTACATGTATACGAGTGTTTTTAGCTTTTGTTTTGTAATATCTTACATTTATCTTTAACGCCCTGCATTATGTGGTGCCTTGTGCTCCTCTGCAGTTGGGACATTTGGTCACCCTGGATGACCATGAGGCCATCCATCCTCAACCAAACTGAACAGCGAGGCCCGCTTTGTTATTTGGCACTTGGGGCACAAAGATCCCCCACATGAATCTCTCCTGGTGGCAACAAAAACACAGTAAGCATAAATTAAATAGCTAACCATTAGCAGTTCCTTCACAACACCAAAGGTCAGCTGCTTGTTTCAACCTACTTAATAGTAGGGCCCATGAACTCTACTCATACACTTGGTTGGCCAATACACACACAAGATTTGAATAGGGCTCGAGTATAGTGGGAGGGGAAGCTGGAAGTTAAGAAGCCTCTTGTCCTGAGAACTGATTCCTCAACTACTGGTAGTCCTGATGAAAAATCTGTACTCACTACTCAGGACAAGAGGCTACTGTTGGGACAGAACATGGAGAAACAGAATGGTTCCCAATTGGCAAAGTGGGTCAAGCAAGGCTGCATCTTATCATCCTACCTGTTCAACTTATATGCAGAATATATTGTAAGAAAAGCAGGATTGGACATAGAAGGAGGAGGAACGAAAATAAAAGGAAGGAATACAGTGGTCCCCCGGGTTACGAAAGGTAATCCGTTCCGGATTACCTTTCGTAACCCGGAAGTTTTCGTTTCCCGGGGGACCGCATTAGGAGATGGACCGCGCGGCCGATTTAAAGGGGCCGCGCGGTTTTTCTCCTTCGGATCCCGGGGGATATTTTTTGGTCCCGCCAGTTTCGGGTCCCGGGGATTTCGTTCCCCGGGGGATTCGTAAACCGAGGGACCACTGTACTAGCAGAACTTCCCATACAAGGAAGATCAAGGAAGAAAACGCAAAAACAGGCTCACTGTTGAACATAGAGAAAACAAAAATAATGACTACAGAGAATGTACACAAATTCAACCTAGGCAATGAAGAAATAGAAATATTAAAAGAGTTCTCATGCCTTGGATCAAACACTGATAGAAACGGGGGCTGCAGCCAGGAAATCAGAAGAAGATTAAGAATGGAGAGAGTGGCTATGAAATAACTAGAAAAGACCCCAAAATGCAAAGATATACAACTGAACACAAAAGTCAGAACCGTACAAGCCATCATTTTCCCTATTACCACATATGGATGTGAGAGCTGGATAGTTAAGAAAAAAGATAGGAAGAAAATCCATTCATTTGAGATGTGGTGCTGGAGAATAGTGCTGAGGATCCTGTGGATGGCCAAAAAGACAAACAAATGGGTCCTAAAGCAGATTGAGCCAGAAATTTATCTGGAAGTCAAGATGACAAAACTGAAGCTGTCGTACTCGGGACACATCATGAGAAGGCACGACTTACTGGGAAAAAAACAATAATACTAGGAAAGGTGGAGGGAAATAGAAAGAGAGGAAGTCTGCATGCTAGATGGACAGTTGCTTTACAATCCACATAAAGTTAAGAACTGGAATCTTTAAGTTTACATGTGTTCCTTTCCCTCCTTTTTTAATTTTCTTTTTGGGTTGTGTTTTCATAGATTATCATCCTGAGGGCAAGGATTGTCTTGTTTTTATCGATCTGTAAATCGCTCTGGGAGCTTTCCTAGCTGAAGCATGGAATAATAACTGTCTTAAATAAAATAATTATTAGATATATTTTGTTTCCATACTGCTCCTTCCACCTTTTCAGAGGCCATTGAACTTTCAGTCTGACATTCATTCAGAACATTGCAAACACTCTATTATTAAGCATTTCTACAGCATATGCCAGCTCAAAGAGCTTCCAATGCCTCGCCACAGTGTTTACTAATGTTGAGGCACAAGTAAAAAATACAATATTATCAGCTGATTATATGAGCTTTATAGTCTATATAAATTCCAACCTGTTACGTAAGATTCCACTTGGTAGCCAAATAAATGTCAGGCTGGCAATGGAAGGATGGAGCACCCTTTCCTCCACCAGCCCACGGCATTTCCATGGTAGTGGGGAGGAAGGGGCTTTATTATATTTATTTACCTATATGGGGTTTTCTTGGCAATTTTGTTCAGAGGAAGTTTGCTACTGGCCTCCCCTGAGGCTGAGAGAGTGTGGCTTGACCAAAGTCACCACAGGGTTTCATGGCCAAGTGAGGAAATACCTTTTTTATTTTTAAAAAAAATTCCATGCTCAACCAGTCTGGGAAAAACTTTTTATGGTAGTAAACTGAGGTTTCATCTAGTGAATTAAAAGCTATTGTAACTAATGAATTAAGACTTGCATTCCTAATTATGATATCATTCCTCGTAAGGGGAGGCTAGGACTGTTGTCTCCACAGTTGTAGAAGGAACTATTGAAGCTGAAATTGTAGTATCTTTCTTAAGGCCTCCTATTAGATTCACACCTGAGGTGGAATCTGAAACAGGGATGTCCCTATTCACTTCATTTTTAAAAAATAGATTCCAGGACTTTTCCTTTCTTTCTTTTTTCTGCAAAGCTAACGCCTGCCTTCCCCTTAGAGCGAGCTTGAAAGTAGAGCAGCAAACAGGGAGCCCAACGCACGCAAGTCAAAAGACACAGCACATAAACCCCTAGCATTTTATTTGGGTAAATCGTGCAGAAAAATCCACAAGCACCTCCCTCCATTCTGTGGCAGTAAAAATAATAATTTTACATTAATACAATTTACAACAATAACTTACAATAATAATTATAATCATATAGCTAAAATTAAATCCTTATTTGGCAGGAACAGTCCGAATTAATCTTTTGCCATCCCACTTTTTCAGCTAAAACGACCCAGCTTCTCTTTCATCCTCTCAGGTTCTCCCTTTATTCCCCAGCTTGCTTCAACTGCTGCAGACTTAAAGTGCAGAAGCAGTTTGCACTCCATTAATTTTGCAGGAGGACAGGAGAGCCGGGGGCATAGTCTTGCCTTTCCCAGTAGGCTCAAGCAAAATCAAACCGCTGCAGCCTCTCCTAGCTTCCTCATTAATAACCTTTTCCATCCTGACCATGCTATGATATTGCTTGGCTGCATGCTTTTATGAAATGTTGGAAGATTTGAGAGCTTGATGCAACCAAAGCCATTAGAGGGCATGAGATTGGGAAGGGTAGTGGATGGAGGGATTCTATGATGGTGAAGTCCTTGAGAACTCACCAAACTTGTCCAAGTGGAGCTACAGAGAGGTCAACACTGAACCAGAACATCAGAGGCAAGGGACACACAGCAGACAGGATGGAAGACCTTGTAGCTCACGCCAGACAGGGCAACCTCCTTGAAAGGAAAGCCAGTCTGGTACAGCAAAGCCAATCCACTGCCTCAGAAAAGAGCCAGTAAGGTGTTCCAAGGTGCATTCTTTTCACACGGGGCAGCTGCACACAAAATCCAAAGACTGCCACTTCTAGACTTCTCTCAATTCATGACACAGATGCCCTAATGAGTCTCTAGATGCCAACAGCTGTAGAAGAGGTCTGATCTTAGTGAAGGGTAAGAGGCTTAGGAAAGGAGGAGGTAACTGGGGAAAGAAGCAGGCTAACAGAACTGGGGAGTCTAGGAAATAAACTGAGTGATCCAAAGGAATGAGAGGCAGAGGAAATGCCTGAAGGAGGAAGAGGACTGGAAAAAGAATTAAACACAAGGACAGGTTTAAGACCAGAAACTGCAAATGCAGAGATACTGAAATTCATGTATTACTTTGTAATGCTCAGTCAGATATTTGGCTGCAGGCCTTTTATCGGTATGTGATACCAAACTTGGGTCAGCAGTTCCTGACTCAAAGTCACTGCTATAGTGCAGCAGGAGTGAACAGAAGATGGGGCGTCACTAGTTGGGTGCGGGGATTGCACCAAGTGACACCTTAAGGTACAGTTGATACCACTGCTCCTCAAACACCTACCTTTTGGCAGAAATGGGCTGTGGGGTTCACCCATATCCCTTTAAAATGCTGGAGTGCAGCGGAAGAGTTGGTGTGAGTGGGGCAAGGATCAGTGGGAGGAGAAAGGAGAGGCCTCAGGGCTTTTTAAAAACATCATTATATTTATTTTATTTTATTTGTATTATTTGAAAATAATAACATATTACCACATTTTCATTTTAACCACATCAAACTATGTAAATGTAAATACATTTAGGCTGTTTATACGATACTGCAATTTAAATTTAACTTTTGCTATTTTTTTATGTCACAACTGTTGCCATCACGTTCAGTGATATACGGAAATTACGATTTATGAGTCACTTCAGTAAAAAGAACATTACTAAGAATTCTATCTGATATGTTATGAGAGGAGGTCAAGTCGGGGATGAATTCATGAGTTACCGCACCTGGTGATGCCAACCCTCGTGATGCCACTGAACAGAAGAGTCAGGATATCAGGATTTGTCAAATGGTTGAGACAGTGACACCATTCTCTGGCTTCCCTCGTTCCCTCTCAGATAAGTTGCAATCCTTTCAATGTGTGTGTGTGTGTATGTGCCTTCAAGTCACCTGTCCACTTAGGGTGACCCCATTAATTTCACAGGGTTTTCTTAGGCAATGAAAATTCAGAGGTGATTTTGGCAGTTCCTTCTTCTCAGTGCACTGGTTGTAATGCAAAGCATCTGGGAACTGCCTTGTCCTGAGTAGGTTGATCCATCGGCTTTACAAAAGACCAGGAAATGAAAACTGTTAATAGTCATTGCTGGACATGGACCAACACAGTGCCTGAATTTTTGGACTGTCTCTTGGGACATGGCTATAATGAGAACCTGCACTTTCAACAGTTACTAATACATAACAGATGCATTTTCTCCAGTTATGATCTCTACAGTACTGACTTCAAACCACTTGTCCTCCTCTCATTCTCCTATCATGCATTCCTCACAGTACAGCTCCTATGATGGTGAAGAAAGAATTAGAGAATGGGGGAGAAAACCCCATTTCCAGGTTGCAGGTAGTGATATGTACAAAAGAAATGGGTTGGTGGTTCTCTAAGGAGGAAACAGCAGAAGAAGAAAGCATAATTGTTCGTGGATTTAATGAAATCCATTTCCTGGAATGTGCACAATTCCTCTTCCCCTGCAAAAATTATGCGTCCTAAGGGTGGTTCTGGATATGGAGCACTAGGGAGATATTAGATAGAAAACATCTGTGATTCTTGCTGCATTGCACATTCCACATGCCAACACACCGCTATTTTGCAGGGATGTAGCAGAATCTAGTCAGAAACCATCCATGTACTCCCACAGGTTACTCCCCAATCCTGAAGAAAAGAACCTATCCTTCAGTTTGGTTCAGAGAGAAAGAGAGCACAAAGAACAGCACAGGACATGCAGGTTTCTTACTATCTGGCTCTGAAAGACATCTCTGGTATATTTCATTAGCAAAGGCTGCAAGATAATGCCTTTTTAAACAACAGTGGAGGCTTTCAATACGGCAAACACTGAAAGCTTTTGATTTATACAGAACTCTACCTCAGGAAGGCTGTTAACAGAGCACTCCTATATTTTAAATATGTCAAAGGAGGTGGTTGGAAATATACTGCCGCTACGCCTGTGCAACAGCTACTGCACTCTTAACACGCTAGACCAAAACAGAAGAAGAAAAAGACAAAAACACAGAAAATCCAAAGGCAGAGTAAAAGGGAAAGATTACAGGGCTGGACAAGGACATTTTGCTGCTCGAGGAAGAGAACAAATGATGTCCTTCCCTTATGTCAAGTCAAAGGGATAGTACCTAAAGCCAGAAAAACCATTCTGGTATATGACAAGATGGGCAACTGCAGAGAGCGTGGACCTTCAAAGAGGGGGTTTTGAGAACAGAACAAGGAGGCATAAGTCAAGGCTGAGGAGGGGGGCTGACTATCCCCTGGAATGATCAAGCACCAGGGATCAGGACCACAAAGACTCCTATGTAGTTGAACCTTCGGAAGAAGTACCCAGCACACATGCCCTAGTTTACAGCCATCTTTGCATTCATTTGATAGGATTTTCTACATTTCCCCCTTTCCTTGATATTTTAATGTTATGCTTTCAACAATTTAATAGTATTACATTTATTATTATTTTGTCATTACCCTCATGGTAGTCATGTTGTTAACTGCTTTAGCTGGTGGGATTGTTGTTGCTATTGTTCACTGTATTCTGTGTTTTTAGTATTTTGTAAAAACATACATGTAAACCCCCAATATTCATAATGATCTGTCTGCAAGTCTTGAGCCCTCCTACCCTAGAAATAGTTCAGGAGCATCTGGAGTGGGGACCATTTCTCATTCATATACCCTCCAAAGTGCTTATCAGTGCAGTGACAGGAGGTGACACTGCACTACTTCCATTTTTGGCTGACTGTCATCACAAGTACACACACATTTTGCTATATAGATATGTCTGGGAGGGATTTTGAGGGAGGGCCAAAGCACCATATTTTTGTGGTGGTGAAATTTGACCCCCATTTTTAAAAATGGTGAATTTGGAGTCATACAGGGATTCAGGGGGCCCAGATTGGGGCCCTGTGAGCTGCACAGAGATGTGAGCCCCATTTTTGCCCCCCTCCCATATATCAGGAAGAAATCCCATAAACAGTTCTTATCCCTTGCAGTAAAAATATAATAATGTAGATGTCAATTTATCGTTGTTGTGTGTCTTCAAGTTGTTTTTGACTTATTGCAATCCTAAGACAAACCTATCATAGGGCTTTCTTGGCAAAAGTTGTGCAGGAGGGATTGGCTTTGCCTTCCTTTGAGGCTGAGAGAGTGTGACTTGCCCAAGGTTAGCCAGTGGGTTTCTATGGCTGAGTGAGGATTCAAACTCTGGTCTCCAGAGTCATAGTCCAAAGCGCAAACCAATTTGTTACCTTAAAACAATTTCCTACTCTTTGCTAACATCCAAAATTCCCTGGCTAGCTATCGTCCAATCTCTCTTCTTCCTTTCCTTTCTAAGGTGTTGGAACGAGTTGTTTACTCGCGCTGTCTTGAGTTTCTCGAAACCAACTCCATTCTGGATCCTTTCCAATCTGGTTTTCGCCCACGGCACTCCACAGAGACAGCCCTCACTAAGATCTCGAACGATCTTTTGTGGGCCAAAGCGAATGGCCATTATTCTATCCTCATTCTTCTCGATTTGTCCGCGGCCTTCGACACCGTAGACCACTGTCTCCTGATAGACTTACTCTCTGACATTGGTTTCTCGGGCCTGGTTCTTGATTGGTTCACATCTTACTTATCAAATAGATTTTTCTCAGTGGTCTCGGGTGGTCAGACCTCGTCCTCTGTCCCCTTAACTGTTGGAGTTCCTCAGGGCTCTGTTTTGGGTCCCCTATTGTTTTCTCTGTACACACTCTCCCTTGGCAAATTAATTAGTTCCTTTGGTTTCTCCTACCATCTGTACGCTGATGACACCCAGCTGTACCTTTCTACTCCCAATCTTTCACCGGATTTAGAACAGCAAATGTCATCCTGTTTAACAGCTGTCTCCCACTGGATGCACCATCGGCGTCTGAAGCTCAATATGTCCAAGACCGAGCTTCTGGTTTTCCCGCCCAAGCCCACCCTTCACTACTCCTTTTCCATTACTGTCAACAACATCTCTATTCAGCCGGTCCAGGAAGCCCGCAGTCTTGGTTTCATCTTCGATTCCTCCTTGTCATTTATCCCCCAGATCCAGACCACAGCCAAGGTCTGCAGATTCTTTCTCTATAACATTGCCAAAATCCGTCCATATCTCTCATTTTCTACCGCAAAAACACTGGTCCATGCCCTAGTGGTCTCACGACTAGACTACTGTAACCTCCTCTTGGCTGGGCTTCCTCTCTCTCACCTCCACCCATTAATTTCTGTTCAGCATTCAGCTGCACGCATTATTTCACTTGCTCGCCGTTATGATCATGTCTCCCCTCTGTTGTCCTCCCTTCACTGGCTCCCTCTTCCCTTTCGCATCAGGTACAAACTTTTGTTACTCACCTTCAAAGCCCTGCATGGACTGGCCCCTCCTTACCTAGCTGATCTTCTCTCCCCCTATGTTCCTACCCGTACCCTCCGCTCTGGTGACCAAGGTCTCCTCTCTCAACCCAGGTTGTCTTCTTCCCCCTCCCGGATCCGTCCCTTTTCTCTTGCTGCCCCTCATTCCTGGAACCTTCTCCCTCTGCATGCTCGGCTCATCACTTCCCTAACTAGCTTTAAGGTTGAGCTGAAAACCTTATTGTTTAGGGAAGCGTTCTCAGGGAACTTGTGATTACCATCTGGCTGTCTGATATTGCTTGTTGTGATTTGCTTTTATGTCCGATGTTTTAACTTGTCTTCCTCCTTTGTAATTTTATCTATCTGCTAATATTTTAGAGTGTACGCCTTTGGCAGGCTTTTATATATTTCTTAAGTTTTACCAATTTTGTACAGTGCTGAGTATATTTACAGCGCTTTAGAAATAAAGTTTAATAATAATAATAATAATAATAATAATAATAAACTGCCTCTGTCTACACCCCAAACCATTCTTAGAAGTCACTCGTGCTGAAATCATTTACTGAAACCTATTGATAGACTTTTCCTCCAGTGATTCATAGAGCAGGACCCAGGGAAGTAGGAAATTGGAGCTTGAGCCCAACAGAGGTTGAAGAAGAAGAGAAAATCACCCTCTTCACATGCTTACTGCTGAACACAAAGAAAACAAAAATAATGACCATGGAGGATCTACATACATTACCTAGGTAGCAGTAATGAGAAAATCGAAGAAGTAAAAGTTCCCATACCTTGGATCAAACATTGATGAAAACAGAGACTACAGTCAAGAAATTAGAAATTAGAGTAAGACTGGGAAGGGCAGCTATGAAAGATCCTAAAGAGTAAAGATATACAACTGAGCACTAAAGCTGGAATCATCCAAGCCACTGTATTCCCATCATTATGTAAGGATTTAAGAGCTGGACAGTGAAGAAAGTGAAAAAGAAGAAAATGAACTCATTAGAGATGTGGGGCTTGAGAAATGTGCTGAGGATACTGCGGATGGCCAAAAAGGCAAACAAATGGAACCTTGAATAGATCAAGGCTGCAACCTCTTTCGAAGCTAAGAGGATAAAATTGAGGCTGTTGCACTTTGGCCACATCATGAGAAGGCACGACTCATTAGAAAAGACAATAATGCTAGGAAAGATATAAGGCAGTAGAACGAGAGGGAAAAGAGATGGAAAACTCAATCTAGGAGGTCACGGGCCTGGATTTGCAGGAACTAAGCAGAACAGTGGAGGACAGGGTTTTTTGAAGATGACTAATCCACAGGGTCTCCATGGGTCAAAGCCAACTTGAAGGCAGTTAACAACTATCCTAAGCATCTAGGGGGACAGAGGTCCTCCGCCCTGCTGTAGGACACAATGCTATGGACTCCTCCTCAGTGCAGAACTTATTGGGGCCATAGCTCTCTCCAGCTTCCTTCGTCTACTTGTTAATCTTTGCCAGTGTGTCTATGGAGCTACAGCGGCACATCTGTCATTGCAGAAAGAGATCCCACATTCCTTTCACAGAGCAATTCCTTGTAGAAATCCTATGGCCTCTCAACCAGGGGATCTCAACACATCTGGACGGCACAAGGTTGTGGAAGGCTGTCTGTAGTCAGGCAGGGGCAACCCTAGGGGATGAATAGATTAGATATAAACAACACTCCTTGCAGCACAGTGCCCCCTCGTGACTGTTCAGTTCCTTGCACACAAAACTAGTAGGCTTTGTTATTGTTGCTGTTGTCATTGTGTGCCTTCAAGTCATTCCTGACTTTCTTGGCAAGATTTGTTCAAAGGGAGTTTGCAGTGGTTAAATGCCAGTGATGCAGCCAGTATTGCAGCCACAAGGTTGTAATCTTGATCCCAGGGATCCAGGATTGACTCTGCCTTGCATCGTTCTGTAGGTCACTAGAATGAGTACCCAGCTTGTTGGGGGCGAACAGCTTACATGTTGTAAAACTCAAGAGACTACGGAGTTTTGTATTAAGTGGTACAGAAATGTAAATGCTGTTGGTATTGGTATTGCTATATTCCATTGTCTTTCTCTGAGGCTCAGAGAGGGTGACCTTCCCAAGGTGCCTTGGTGAGTTTGCACAGCCGAGTGAGGAGTTTAAACCTGGTCTTTCAGAATTCTAGTCCAGGACTCAACTACACATTTAATCTTTACCAACAATAATATAGGCCCTGCTAAACCCTTCTGTATGCTGCCCAGCATAAGGATCGTTGGCCTTTTCTTAACCAAACAATACTGTCATCAGAAGGCAGAACACCAGCTCTATTACCTTCTAGCTTTTAAGACGGAAAAGACAAAGTGTGCCCACCAGATAATATTGGACTGCAATTCCCATCAGGCCTGGTCAGCAAGAGCCACTGGCACAAGGCTATGAGAGCAGACCAACAACATCTGAAGGTCAGCTTGGTTCTCACAGAGGTGGAGAAAATGCAGCTCTTCTCAAATGATGGGACTGCAACCCCCATCATACCTTACCAATGCTGGCTGAAACTGATGATTTTAGTCCAATGGTATCTAGGGACACACTTTGCATGCCCCTCCTCTGTGTGCATCTGCTCAGAAATCATGCCTTGTCATTCTTAATTCCCCTTTCCTTTCTCCAACTCCCATCTTCCTTTTGCATTTTCTCACTGCTAAATGTTAAACTGTAAGCTCCTTGGGGCAGGGAACCATTTTTTTTAACTTGGGGAAACTGTAAATCAAATTGTACACTGATGGCACTGTATTTTTTTAAAGTAATAATATTAATAACAGGTAACAACCTAGTAATTCTGCAGTTCCTTTATCCAGAGCGCTCATTACAAAAAAGCATTAACTCCATATACTGTCAGGTTGCACTTAAGATTTATATTGGTTCATCTTGCACTAAAATTCTAAATAGTGACAGGCAAACTGACCCCCACCAATAGTGACAGGTAAACTGACCCTGTCCTGCTATTGCCAAATTTTTGCACACATGCATGGCCAAATGCAAAGGGAACTTGTAGCACCTCTGAGACTAAATGAAAGAGAAAAGTTGGTAGTATGAGCCTTTGTAGACTTGAGCCTTCTTCCTCAGATGCACAAGCATGACTAAAGTAGCCCTTTGGAATACAATGTGCAAATACAGTTTTATATTCTGACCTATGCATTGTGACATTATGTGTCCCATGCATAATTCCCTTTCTGGTTGGATATTTACTGTATGTGCTCTGTTTACCAGAGTTAAAGGGGTGGGGAATATGTAGCCTTCCAAATGTTGCTAGACTGTGACTCCCATCAGTCCCAGCCAGCACAGCCAATGATGACGGACAATGGGAATCATGTCTGAAGATTCACACACATTTTCCCAACCCTGCCTCAGCATATCAGCAGGGAGGAGGCAGGGGCCACAGAAGCAAAAGAAGGAGAAGGAACAATGGAAATGCTTGTTCATCAGAGGACATAGCAAGGGACTATTATTATCAAGGAGGAGACAGTAAAGACTGGCTGCTTAGTCACACCAATAAGAAGAAGATCATGCAGGTGGAGAAAACACACATTAACTCACAATGACCCTCAGCTTCAATTACAAAAACAGTAATAGTCTCTTGCCCTCTGAGTCAAAGCTTGTTAGCAAAAGCAAGAGGTATGAGTCTCCTAGGTTGGACTTACAACCTGTCTCATGTTGAGATTCAGCAGCCTCACTAGTTTTGAATAAGCATGTATAGGACTGCACTGACAAAAATAGGTCACCACCAAATGAGTCAATGGCTCTAAGAGGTGACCCCTGGTAGAACTTCAGTGAATAAGGCACAGGCATTGCATTGAAGATAAGATACAAATGAGAAACAACTATAGCTCCTTAATAATACAGCCAGCATTGCATTATCTCTGTAGCAGATATGAAAAAAAGATATGGGAGACACAGATTGCATGCCCCATGCTCACTTATAGCCAAGTCAACATTAAAAAACAAAGGCATCTGAGGAAGTAGGCTTTAGTCAACAAAAATTCATGCTGCCCACTTCATTATTTCAGTTAAGTTTCAAAGGTGCTACAAGATCTCTCTACAGACTGATTCTGCAGACTAATATGGCTATATCTGTGAACTGAAACAAAATATAAACTGAATCTCAGCATGTTCTCTCACTGTTGCCTTAGAGGTCCCCAAAATTACTAAAAGTGATTTCATTTACTGGGACCATTAAGAATAACTGGATGGTGACGAAGGCTGGCAGGAAGAGAATCAACCCATCTGAAATTAGTGCCAGAGGTGCAATTTAGCACAAATCAAGGCTGAACTCTCCCTAGAAGCCAAGACGACTAAACTGAGGCTGTCATGCTTTGGACATATCATGAGAAGACACGGCTCATTGAAAAATACAATGCTGGGAAAAGTTGAGGGCAATAGGAAAAGAGGAAGAATGCATTACAGGTGCATAGACCCAATCAAGAAAGTGACGGCCCTGAGTCTTAACAAGGCTATCAATAATTGAGCTATAGGTAGTTTCACATTCATAGGGATGCCATAAGTTAAAGTCAGGAGCAGCAGCAACAACAAAGCATATGCAGATCTTCTATTGTTGTTATTATTACACTTTATTTATAAAGTGCTGTAGGTTTACACAGTGCTATACATAAAATAGATTAAAATAAAACACCTGGCCACCAATAAGAAAACTTAACTCGTTGTCCTCTAATTCATTTACAATAATTTTATTATTATTATTATTTATTATTATTAGTATAAAATAAAATAAAATGAACTGCCAGTGGCTTACATTCTAAAAAATGGAATATAATACAAAATTGATACACAATATCATTTTACAAAAATGTACCAACAACAGATTAAAATAAACATCAAATAACAATCACGTCCAAAGCTGTATAGGTTTCATTTGGTTTCATTCTAGCTGCACAAAACTCTTTCAGCACAATACTGGTGCTCTGATTAATTCAAAATCTGGTTTGTCGCTGGCATCATCTGAGCAGTCCTCTATTAAAAAAAAAGTGTGACAGTTTCTTTTAACCCACAGCATCAAAACCAGAATGTCAATACAGGAGAATAAGGATGGTCAGAGACAGCTACTTTTCCATATCTATCTGATGGAAACAAGAAAATGAAACCTATACAGCTCTGGACTTTTATTTAAAAAAAAGAAAAAGCCGGAAAAAGCCCCGTGTGAAATCAACCTTTCCTGGCGAAAATCTCTTCATGGTACACTGCGGTCTTTGGGTTTTCCTGCCACAGGAAACTCGCTTAGCTGGCTGCAGGCAAAAAGAACAAAAGCATCCCAAATGCACCCACACAGTCTCCTTCCTTCCTGGTCAATAATGAGAATGGGCACTTTCCTGGGCTATTCTCTTTAACTCTCTGGATTTGAGAAGCAGTGCAGCACCCAGAGAGAGATCACTGATATACAAACAGTTCTCTCCTACCCTCTGAGGTGGTTGAATAAACTGTAAACCACATCCCAAAGAACGAAGTCTGTTTCTCCGCTCTAGGGGGTTATTCAGACAGTGAAAATAATCTAGGATGAATCCAGTTTGAATCGGCGTTGTTACCGGGGTTTTTTTCCTCCCTGAGTTTTTAAAAAAGATTTGCCAGTTGGCAGTGTGAATAACCAATGTGAATAGACCCAGGATTAAACTCTGCATGCCTGGAATACATTTTGAATACATTTGCATCGTTGATTCCACATTTATTCAAGTGTCGGCACGTGTAAGCAACCGAACTCAGAGAAGTGCACAGAGAAATGGTTCCGTAAATAACAACCCCAGAATGCATGACTGAGGTTATTCGCATCCTTCTGCTAAAAAAACCAACAACAATGTCTGAACGACCCTTAGGAAGTGTGTCCTCGGGTATCTTGCGGTACCAATGGGAGGGAGCCTGTGGCCTTCCCATCATGCCACCTGCATTCCCATCAGCCTGAGCCAATATAGAAAATGGTTAGGAAAGATAGGATTTGAAGTACAGCAACGACTGAAGGGACACACCACTGGGCATAAGCACTGGGCTATGGCCAGGGAGATCTATATCCCAATCCCTGCTCATCCATTAATCCCAATAAGTGACACGGGAACAGTTAATTTCTCTCAGCCTAACTCATCTCACAGGAAAAACGCAGACAGGACAGTGGCCCTGAATTCATTGACAGGGAAGAAAAAAAAGTGCAGTATTCTTAATATCCCTGCTCTATAAGCAGTCTCAGTAGGTAAGGAATTATTACATAAACAGCTGTCACAGTCCCAGAAGCAGCTGCAGCTCAGAGGTTTTTGTTGCTGTTGTTGTTGTGTACCTTCAAGTTCTTTCTGATTTTAAGTGACCCTAAGGTGACCCTATAATGGATTTGTTTGGCAGAATTTGTTCAGAATTTGTTCACTCTGAGGCTAAGGGAATGGGACTTCCTCGAGGTCACCATGGTAGGTTTCCATGGCCAAGCGGGGATTCGAACCCTGCTCTCCCATAGGCCAACATTCAAGCCACTGTTGGCATCTGAATTCCAGGTAAAGAAGCTTAGTATACAAAGGCAGCCCATCTAGAAAGACACTCTTGTAAAGCTGGAAGAGAAGACTAGCTAGCAGTTAGATTCAAGGGCTGCTGATACAACTACAGTCGGCCCTCCACATTTGCAGCTTTAACTTTTGTGGATTTGATTATCTTCAGTTTTGAATTATATGTCCTCTCTAGGAATCTCTGGTATATATATATATAGATTTTTTTATTATTAAAATTATCATTCTTACAATGAATATTATACAATACATAAATCTGTATATATATTTTCTGCATTCTGTTACAACATATCTAAATATCTACATCTATCTGTCTGTCTATCTATCTATCTATCTATCTACAGTATCTAAAAAAGGAATCCCTAAGTCCTCCAGCACAATTCTGTTGGAAGCTGACTATAAAGTTGCACTGAGGAACCTAGACGTTCCTAGAGAAAACACTTTTCTAGGCATTTGTAGGTCATCCAGCATGATTCTATGATCAACATCTGGCAGATGTTGACCATAGAGTTGCACTGGAGCACCTGAGATTCCTAGAGAGCAGTGGCGTCCCTAGGACTGGTGTCACCAGGTGCAGTAAATCACAGTGTCACCCCCCCCCATTGACCTCCCCCCCCCCATTTCACACCATACAGAATCCTTGGTAAGGCTTTTTTGCATTGATATTACTTGTAAATCATTAATATGCACTGCCACTGAATATAACGCTAATAGTTGTGACACAAACAACTAGCAAAAATTATACCTTCGAATTATAATATCATATGCACAACCTAAATGTATTTACATATCCACGGTGAAGATTTGGTTAAAATGTGATGTTTTTCAAGAAAATTTTAAAAGAATATTTTTAATTTTAAAAAGTTAAAAATTAAATTTGAAATTAAAAAAAATTATATCCTTTCTCCTCCCACTGAGCTTCTCCCCACTCCCACCATCTCTTAAATTATTTTAAAGGAAGCAGATGAATGCCACAGCAAGTTTCTGCCAAAAGGTAAGTGACACCTTTTGGGTGTCACCTGGTGCAGTCCTATGGATGCTACTGCTAGAGAGGCAAAAATAATAGTGGTTTTTCCACATTCACAGGAGGCCCTTCACCCCTAACCCCAACGAATATTGAGGGACCACTGTAGTTACAAGGCAACGCTGCAGCTATTGTCAGGACTCACAAGGGGACTGTGATAACAGGGGGAACTTACAAAGGGGTGTATGGTCAATTCTGACGTACTGATACTCTTCATGATAGTCCCCATAGGCTGCCCTCCACCCCCAGAAAGTCTATACAAGTCAGTGCATAGATCCACATGAACAAACTGGTTGTTAAGTACTGACATGGAGAGCGTGGTTTCAGAGGTTATCTTAGCGCAGCTCCATCCTATGTCACTAGAGAGACTTTGGCACATTCCTTTGTCTTATGCATAGTTGTGTTACAAGTTCACAGCAGCTAATGGCAGCTTTACATGAAATGGTGGACACTGCAGAACTTGTGTTCAATATGTGAAGCTGTCCAGGGGGCAATAAAGAGGTTGCCCCTAAAACTCACATAGATGTATCAATAAAATATTAACTAGTTTCCTGCCCCAAAACAAATAAATGAAGTGAAAAGAGAAGGACGGCAGGGGCTCTTGTCCTGCCTTGCCAACAAATTAGGTAAGGATTTATTTTGTTGCCTTTGTGGTCCAGCTAGATTTTATTAGAGCTGGTCTAAATATCCTAAAGGCATCATGGAGATGTGAAGGCCCAGAAAAAAACTGGGGGGGGGGACAGAAAAAAAAACAAGAAAATATTGGGGGGGAATGGGAAAAATGGAAGAAAATTAATTATGGAATGTTTTAGCATGATTCAGAGGAAAAAATGGGGGGGGGGGAGTTTTTCCAGTTTTTGTTTGCTGGGCCTTTGCATCTCTAAAGTCCATTTTGATCTTGGAAGCTAAGCAGGGTCTGCCCTGGTTAATTCAAGGATGGGACACCACCAACCAATACCAGGTGCCATCAGCTATACTTCAGAGGAAGGAACTGACTACTGTAAATCATCTCTGAATACTGTATACCTTGCTTAAGAAAATCCTACAAAAATTATGGAGTTGCCATGTGTCAACATGCAACTTGAGGGAGTTCTTAAGGAAGTAATTTAACTGAGTATTCCTGCATGGTAGGAAGTTGGTGGCCTTGCAATCCCTCCCCACTCTAGGATTATATGGTTCTATGTATTAATCTCTACTAGAAGCCAGTCTTTTGTAAAGTTAATGGATCTTCACTGCCGATTCAGTGCCCCCAAATACTTTGCATTAGAAAATGGATAGCACACAACACCATACTGTTGCCAAGAAAAGCCACCCATTGCCTCCTTGCAGCTAAAGTAAGAGGGAATTCTGAGGGGTGGCATGGTAGCAGATGTTATCGTTACTTTGCAAATATAAACAGGCTGGAACTTTCATCCTATGAGCTCTCTACATTATACCACTACTGCTTTGGATCCTGGGTATTATTACATTTGAGAAAAACAGCAAAACAATCCTTCTCTTTTGAGGAAATGGGACTATAGGTTGAATCTCCCTTATCCAGATTTCAGAAATCCAAAATACTTCAAATTCCAAAACTTTTTTGATGGGTGGCTGAGATACCTTTCCTTTTTGATGAATGTAGTGTTAAGTCTTGGGTCCCACTTCCAAAGTATCTCATTATGTAAATGCAAATAATCCCAAACCCAAAAAAATCCAAAATCCAAAACACTTCTGGTCCCAAGCATTTTGGATAAATGAGTTTCAACTTTTATCGGTTGCCTGTATCTGATGCTTACTACAGTACTAGTTTATCTAGCCAGCAACAACTATCCTTCTATACAAAGGTTGTTGCTCATGGAATTGTCGGTTAACACATCCGTCTAAAGATGTTATTACTTCATGGGTCCCCAGTCTACCCCTGTTTTTCCCCCAACTGTGGGGAGAGGGATCATAACAGTGAACTATATCCAGTGATTTCTTGCCCACCCCCCAGTTCTGAGCTAATCCTCTCTTGCAAATTGATCATGGGATTCCATTCCAGGAGCCTTCCTATATATCTTTTGCTATTCAAGTCTTATGTCAACAAACATAATCAGGAGGTCTTTGTATAAATGCAAATATAGCTTGGGAAAGTCTGCAGATAATTAATTGGAAGGTCTGCAAGGTTACACCTCCTTGTAAGCAGGAAATGTAGTTAATTAAGACTTGTGTTTCATCCCTGTCCAAAGACATGTGTCCACCATGGAAAAGGAATTAGCTACACAGAGAATGCTCCATAAGTGCATTTAAGCGCACTAATCTGACTGGAGTATTATTGTATTTCATAATACAATATCTAATAAGCAGACACATATGCTTATTAGTTGTATTTTATCCATGAATTCCCCCCCCAGTGTCCAAATTTTGGCCCAAAACATTTTCAAATTGTACACACAATTACACTAATATAATTTGACCAAGTATATGGAGTCAAGGTAATGAGAACAGCTTACATATTTTACAAATGTTTACTTAGTATGCTCACTTTGTAAGAAAGTCAAAAACAACTCGTCTCCAGCCAAGCAGTATTTTTTCCAAGAGCAGTCAGTCAAACACCTCTGAAAGCTCCCAGCAGGGGATAAAGAGGTCTACTCTGCTCCCGTGCCTTCTTCCCAGAATCTCAGCATGGCATAGTGGTTTGAGTGTTGGTCTATGATTCTGGAGACCAGGTTCAGTTCCCAGCTTGGCCATGAAATCCACTGGGTGATGCTGGGCAAGTCAAATGTCCTCAGCCTTCGGGGGAAGCAATGGCAAATCCTCTGACCAAATCTTGCCAAGAAAACCTCAAGTGGTTTCCAACTCATGGTGAACCGCCATAGGATTGCCATAAGCTGGAAACAATGTGAAGGCATACTACAACAACAACAATGCAGCCTTTGGACACTCTAATAAGAAAACAGCAATGGTGAAACAAATGTTCCATGTTTTTCCTCATTATTATACTCACCTCTGTTTACCAAGTTTTCCTAACCTGGAGGTCTCAAGATGTTTCAGAGTGCAGCTCTCATAATTCCTGACTACTGGACTTGCTGGTTTGGGCTGATGGGAGCAATACTCCAAAAGTCTGTATTGTCAGTACAGGCTGAGTCTCCCTTATCCAGAATTCCAAAATCTGAAATACTTCAAAATCCGAAATACTCCAAAATCCAGAATTGTCCACATGGGTGGCTGAAATAGTAGCGCCTTTACTTTCCGATGTTCAGTATATACTGACTTTGTTTAATGCACACATTTATTTAAAATATTATGTATAAAATTAATACAGACTATGTGTATAAGGTAGATATGAAACATAAATGAATTTCATGTTTATACTTGGGTTCCATATCCAAGATATCCCAATATGTGTATGCAAATATTCCAAAATCCAAAATACTTCTGGTACCAAGCATTTCAGATAAGGGAGACTCAACCTGTACTGTTGAGGCCAAAGGTTGAGACTGGGTGTTCCTTCCATCTTAGGCAAGACAAAGAGCCTTTTCAACAGCGGTGCTTTATTTTTAGAATTCCCTCCTCAGAACGCCTCACCTGGTGCCTATCTTGTGATCTTTTTTTGATGCACACAAAAAATACTTTTTTTCCATCCAAGCTTTTAAAGTTCTGAGTTTTTAAAACTGTTTTAATCTATTGATTTTTAATTGCTAATCATCACTGTGATTATTCATGTCTGACTTTATCTTGATTTCCCTGTTATTTTAATTAGCTGGGAATTGCCCTGGGAGCACTGCAGCTGAACTAAATATATAAAAGAAAAAAAAAATAAAGTAACGCTTATTGGACATGGCTCCTGCTAAGAAGCTGGTAAGTGTGTAATACGTACACTTTTACAATAATAAAATATACTTGGATAGGGGTATGAAATAATTGTACTTAACTGACCATGACCCTTCTTTCAAAGAATATATGAAGAGCACTACTGGATCAGACCAAGCACCTATCTAGCCCAACATCCTCTTTCACAGAGCAACCAACTAGATATCTGTAGAAATCTTTAAAAGGGGGGCAATAACCTTACTTCACTTTTGTTACAGGTATGATGTTTCTGATCCTAGAGGTAGCACATTGTACCCATCCTGACTAGTAGCCATCAACAGCTGCGTCTAAACTTTTTAGTGGCCACCACCAATTTCATTCCATTACAACAGGGTCTAGAAACCTGTGTGGTTCCCATCAACTCTACCGTTTCTAGCCAAAGGTGAAGTATGGAAGGAGCTGTAGTTCATCCAAATGCGGACAAACCAAAGTTGCCCACCTTGGGTTTCTGGGTTGACTGACCTAGTAATATCTATCAGTACTAGGAGGGGGTAAGGACTTCTAGAATAATCTAAAGGTCATAACTAAAGGGGAAACAATTAAGATATCACAACCCAAAATAGACCTTGGTCATCATGAAATAGAGCCTGATAGCTCAAGGGTAAAGCCTGTCAGAGAAGGCAGCTAAGCTTGGCCACACAATTGATATTTTAAAAATTGTTATTATTGGTAAAGAGATCTTGAGCCTTTCCTTCTAACTGCTCTATAGCACAGGATTATTGCCCTTGTGAGAATATATGTTTTATGCTTGCACTGCTATTTGCCTATTAGTAATTCTCTCCCACAGGAAGACAGAAGGCACTGAATCTGAAAGAAGATGCCGAAAGATGGGGATGACTTAAACTTTTGTCTAGGGAAGAAAGGCTAAGATAGGGTTTAGTGGGAAAATAAACCCCATTAAACTCCTGTTCTCCAGGCTGCATCACCATGTAAGGATTAGGCCCATAGCAAAGGTAGCTGTTCTTTTGCATCCTTTACTGTATATTGATTAAATTATTTGCAGTCGAGTACATCACACCAAACAGAAGAAGAAGCAGGAGACCCAGGAAGATGAAAAAGCCTGCGTTTCTGCAGAAAACATCAGTCTGTTTCTTTGTGGGTCCCGAGGGGGGGGGGGAGATAGGATTTTCATACTGCTACTAAGAGGGGAATGGGGATTAGACAGTTAAGTGGTTTCTTAGGTTCCTGATCATCTGTCTGCCTCCCACTCATTCCCTTTCCATTGAAGTTGGGATTAGAAAGTTTGCGGGAGAAGAAGCCGTCACCTGACTTCAAATCGGCTTAGGAAGGAGAAACCAGGGAGTGATTCTGTAATAATAATTTGCCTTGCTCCTTCCAAGTAATATCCTTTCCCCTTCCCGCACTAGTCAAGGAAACCCCTCAAAAGCTCACAGCTGATGTGTCTGGAAGGCTTAACTCTTTTAAATCTGTTCATATGCTGTCCGCACACGTAACACAGTGCAGGAGCAGAAGTTATGGGGGGGGGGTTCTATGCTTCCCTTTCTAATCCACTACAAAAGGTATTATCCCCCTGCGAAGCACCAAGGAGACAGAGCAAGATTCCTGGCTTCTAGCCACACCTTGTTCTCAAATCAAGGAGACCTTGAGAAGGGGAAGGAAGGGTGAAGGAATGTGGATTTTGACCACAGACATCCAGCTCACAAGAAAAGCAATGCGTGGGATGCACCACCCACAGCGAAGGCATGAACTGCACCTTGAAAAACAGAGCTGTCAAACTTTTGCCTTCTATGTCATCCGATAAATACACATGCACTCTTCCCAGATTATAATGGCATACAAACCCATCATTCACCAAAGGCTGACCTAAGATATTTTACTGCCTGAAGCGCAGGGGGAAAAGACAACACCCTGCTGCCTGGTCTCGGTACAGAAAATGACTGGACTGGCTGTCTGATCAAACCTGAGCACTGGCAATGGGTCTGCCCTACTTGATGAAAGCAGGCTCCTTTAGGAGCCTGATCTCAGTGCCTGGCTCTGACTCTCCAGTTTTCATGGATCATCTCCTGGTGGGGAAAAAAGGTGAAAATTCTCCAGTTTTGTGGCGCTTAACTTCCAGCTCAGGTAGTAGAGCAGCAGCTTGCTACAATTTTGAAAGTTTGGTTGCTAAAACTTGCATGGATTTACATAGTTAGACTTCTTCCTTCCAGTTGTAGTGGTGTCAGAGCGCACCTTTTACTTTGGTTTGTAATGCATCCACGTTTGGCTAGAGGTAAGTAGGGTACATTAAATGTTCCTTATCCCATTCCTGAGAGTCAACATGGCATAGTGGTTTGAACACTGGATTATTGACTCTGGAGATCAGGGTTCGATTCCTAGCTCAACCATGAAACCCACTGGGCAAGTCACATGCTATCAGCCTCAGGGGTAGGCAATCACAAACATCTTCTGAACAAATCATAGACTCATAGATATGGAAGAGACCCCAAGAGCTATCCAGTCCAACCCCCTGCCATGCAGGAACTCGCAATCAAAGCACCCCTGACAGATGGCCATCCAACCTCTATTTAAAGACCTCCAAAGAAGGAGCCTCCACCACTCTCCAAGGAAGTGTGTTCTATTGTCAAACAGCTCTTACTGTCAGGAAGTTCCTCCTTACGTTGAGGTGGAATCCCTTTTTGTGTAGTTTGAATCCACTGCTCCGTGTTCTAATCTCTGGAGCAACAAAAAAGAATCTTACTCCATCCTTAATATGACATCCCTTCAAATACTTAAACAGGGCTATCATCACCTCTTAACCATTTCTTCTCCAGGCTGAACATCCCCAGCTCTCTAAGTCTCTCTTCATAGGGCATGGTTTCCATACCCATTACCATTTTTGTCAGCCTCCTCTGGACATGCTCCAGTTTCTCAACGTCCTTTTTGAATTGTGGTGCCCAGAACTGGACACAGTATTCCAAGTGAGGCCTGACCAAAGCAGAATAGAATGGCACTATTACTTTCCTTGATCCAGATGCTATACTTCTATTGATGCAGCCTAGAATCGCATTGGCCGTTTTAGATGCCACATCACTCTGTTGACTCATGTTCAACTTGTTATCTACTAGGACTCCTAGATCCCTTTCACACATAGGACTCTTTCACACTGGAGGAATTTCTCCCAAGTTCAAATGGAGCCAATGCGAATTCATGTGAATTCACTTGTTTAGCGAATTTACGTGAATCCCCATTGCATTCGGAAGGCGTTCGGAATGACTTCCCATTACCCGAAAATGACCCCTCCTTGCCCAAAATTGCGTGAGAAACTTTAATTTGCAATAACGTGAAACCTATGATTGCATTCGGAGTGACTTCTCTTTTGCCCGAAATTGCGTGAGAAGCTCTAATTCGCAATAACGTGAAACCCCATGATTGCATTTGGATTGCCCTTGGATTATACTTCCAATTTCCTACGTCTGAAAGAGTCCATAGTCTTGTTAAGCCAGATGTCCCCCATTCTATATCTATGCATTTCATTTTTTTTTCTGCCTAAGTAAAGTATCTTACATTTCTCCCTGCTGAAATTCATTTTGTTCATTTTGGCCCAGCTTTCTAATCTATTAAAGTCATTTTCAATTTTGATTCTCTCCTCTGGGATATGAGCCACTCCTCCTAATTTGATGTCATCTGCAAATTTGATAAGCATGCCTTCTATTATTTCATCCAAGTAGTTGATAAAGATGTTGAATAGCACTGGGCCCAGGTAAGAACCCTCTGGCACCCCACAGGTCACTTCTTTGCAAGATGAAAAGAAGCCATTGTTGATCACCCTTTGGGTTTGGCTGGTCAACCAATTACAAATCCACCTAACAGTTACATTGACTAGCACACATTTTACTATCTTCTTGCCAAGAAAACCCCATGATAGGTTGCCATAAGTCAAAAACAACTTGAAGGCAGATCAACCACAATCCCATCTCTACTAAATACGTGAAAAATAACAATCCCTTCATTTCCCCTTGATTTGTTAACAGCTCCTTTACCTAGAAATGTATGTCTTAATTTCCAAACAGGTAAATATTTTCTCTCTGGTGTGTATTTTTGTATGTTTGAATGACAAGCTCCAATCAAGCTCTGATAGTGGTACTAGGGCTATTCTTACCGGTAGGTCTCAGGGTTTGGCCTGGAAAAGTTACATCTTGGGATGATCCAGAAATCAGTTTTTGTGCCATGCACAACTCTGTCCCCCAACAGAGGAGAACAGCTGGACAGTTTATGAGAAACAGCTGGGATGCTGCTGTTGCTATCCTCAAGGATCTTCTGCCTGAGACATTCAGTATCACTCTACCTAATGGCAAAATCAGTCTTTCCTTTCCCCATCATATTTTGTAGTTTGCACAATCATCTTCATACACACGTATTCGTAGTACTTTCAATCAGTTTGACATGCTAGACCCATCCCACACACAGTCCTTTCCTTGAAAAGTAAACAGTACTGTATGTTGCTAGTCACAACCTAATGGCTTCCTTTTCTCCTCACTTCCCAGGATGAACAGAACAGTCCCCGAAGGCCTGGTGCACAACAGGAACCAAGATGTTCTAAAATAATTTGGGCCTCCTATGCTAATTTTGTGTTTGTTCTGCAATAACCTTTGACAATCAGAATCCCAGAACCAGAATACAGTTCTGCTCTAAAAACACACAGTACGGCACTTTTGTTGCAAATAATCTAAGCTTCATGACACTTTTGTGACCTATGTCTGGTCTTCTAGCCACTGCGTCTAATTTATTTTGATCACAACTGCTTAATTCCCAACCAGGAAAAAAGGAAGC
This sequence comes from Urosaurus nigricauda, assembly GCA_034509955.1. Taxonomy (NCBI): domain Eukaryota; kingdom Metazoa; phylum Chordata; class Lepidosauria; order Squamata; family Phrynosomatidae; genus Urosaurus; species Urosaurus nigricauda. Next base: position 148,306,046 of record JAOEGL010000002.1, on the reverse strand, counting down.
CACATAAAAACAATGATGAGTTCAGCAGCTCCTTAAAGACAGACACAGTTATTATGACATCTTGTGGACCTAGTGCCCACTTCAACAGATGGATGGCTCAACTTATGAAAACAACATTTATTTAGTCTTGACGGTATCACGAGATCAGCTTGTTTCTGATACACCAAAATAAAACGAGTGCCCCTCTGATGCGTGCTACAAAAAAACCCACACATTCTTCTACTGGTTTATTGGGGGGGGGCAGAAAAAGGAGGAGTGAGTGGGATTCACCACCATCCCGGTAAATTAAACTAGGTCAGCCTGCCGCAGAGCTGCTCCCAGTCTCCCCGCGCTAGGTCAGCTCCTGCTTCATCGTGGGGAATGGATACCCAGAAGTTTGAGCTTCCAGCAGCTATGGGGCTTGGGCCTCCTGGCCATCATTTTTACCTGCTGCCACTTTCAAACCAGAAATGGCAAAGCAGGAGTTTTAGACCACAGCCTGTCCCCACGCCACCCCAATCCCACACCCTTTTGCCCTGTCGTTTCCAAACAGCCTCCCAAATGGGTCAGGTCCCTTTAATCCTGCTTTCTGCCCTGTTTCACACATTCAATCTTTAATCAGTCCCTGTGGCTAATTCACAGTGTGTGATATGAGAGGGGCTGTCTATGTGGGAGGGGAGAGGAGGGGAGAGCCATTGGTGTCAGCCATGGTGCTTCCATAGGGCACAGGTCTGGCCTGAGCATCAGGGTTAAATTCACAAGTTGTGGAGGAGGGGTTATCCTTTCTAACAAAACTGGAAAATTCAGATTTGCTTTGCCAGTTCTGTCCCCATCTCTGGGACAAGGGTTGAACGCTGGAGAGCTTCATTTCTGAAGCGATGGTGGGGAGGAGGTGTTTATGCAGTGATCCTTCACTGGGGTTCAACTACTTTCATGCACAAAAGCCCTTCGTGTCAAGGATGCATTATTAGCCCAAACCAAGCTGTTTCTTTAGTGGATTGATGGAGGAAGAGGGAAAAAAAGGTTACAGCATCCACACAAAGATCACTCAAATGTCATCTGTCCATCTACGAGGTCTCTGCCCTCAGATGACTCCAAAGGGAAATTCTTCTTTTCATGTCCTAGATATACTGCTGTGTATTGCAGTTGATTCATAGAGGAGAATACTGTACATGAGTTGTTTAATCATGACCACAAGCTGCACAGTTTATTGTGGGGAGTGGTCTAGGCAGATCTGGTGGGCCACTCTATATAATGAGCGACTGGGAGGTTGCGTGTGTGTATGTGTGAATGTTTTGAATACAACTCTGGAGGACTTGCTCACAGAGGAAGCAAAGGGGAAAGGATCCCTAAGGTCTTATGCTACCTGCTCTCATCTCCTACCCCTCACTGACACCCTCCCTATACTTTGCAGTGGGTCGGAGCTAGAAGCCACCACACTGTGGCCCAAAGGATAACCGATCCCAGCAGTATTGGCCAAGAGACCTTGTCTTGCCTCGCTGATCTGTTGTTGTTGTGTGCTTTCAGGTCGTTTCCGATTTACGGCACCCTGAAGGCGAGTCTATCGCAGGGGTGTCTTACCCAGATTTCTTCGGATGGGTTTTTGCCAGTGCCTCCCTTTGAGGACGAGAGAGTGTAACTTGCTTAAGGTCACCTATCAGGTGTCCATGCCTGAGCTGTGTTTTGAATCCTGGTCTCCAGAGTCCAGCGCTCAAACCATCCTGCCACACCAGCTCTTGTCAACGTAAAATGGGAGCAGTGCGTGTAGTAAATCCACGGTCTTGCAAGATTCTTGCGTGTGCATGAGAAAAAGAGAGGGGGGGGGGGGTTCCACATATGCATGTGAGGGATCTGCCATGAGAATGAGGGAAAAGATGGACTACAAACCTAAATGATTTCAAGTCCTTTTGACACTCCCTTCCCCCCAACACACACACCCCATGGATCAAAGCGAGCAAATTCCAACACACACAGCCAAGGCTCCCCCTCACCCCAATCCCCTTTGTGCAGTTGGTGTCTCCACCACCACCCCCTTTTTCCCAACACACCCAAATATAGGTCTGGCCCAGGGCCACCATCCTAGGCCCCTTCCCTCCCACCCTAAAAATCAAGGGAGGAGAGGCTTTTCACCTCTATTCCCACACAAACTTTTAGGGTGGATCATGGGGGGGGGGGGGAGAGCCACTACAATGGAGACCCCCACATCCCTCCAGCCTCAAAAACAGACCACCCCTTCCCCAAATCCCCCCCATCTCCATTCCTTCTTACCATATTTTTCCCCCTCCCAAGAAGACAACAAGGTGGGGATGCTTTGCTTGAGGAGGATCCTGGTGTGGAGCTGCTTGTTGTAGCCGTGCAGCTGTGGTCTGGGCACAGGGAAGGGAAGGGAAGAGAGATAGATGGAAGGAAGGAGAAGGGTGTGTGTTGTGTGTGTGTCTCTGTGTATGTGTCTATGTGGGTCTTCTGGGGTCTTCCCTCTCAGCCTCTGAAAGCAGCTGGCTTGGAGCCCATTTCCCTGAAGGTTTGGGGGGGGGGGGTCTTCTCTGGGAGGAAAGGCAGACAACAACAATCCTCCTTCCTTAGGGGTTTGGAGGAAAGGGAGGGAAGGAAGGAAGGAAGGAAATGGTGGGGGAGATGGAGGGGTGGAGGGGATGAGGAGGGGGCCTTATTGTTTGTTTACCTCCTTCTCCTCCTCTTCCCTCCCCTGCTGCCTCCAGTCCTCCTCCTCCTCCTCCTCTCAGCCTTTCTCTCTTCTTCTTCTCCTCTCTCTGTCTTCCCCACAAAAACAGAGGCGCAGACTAGGCTGGCTGGGTTGTGTGTATATAGTGTGGTGTTGTGTAGCGTAGCAGAGCGTGTGGAGCAGTGTGTGTGTGTGGCTGCCCGCCTTCTCCAGGCTTTCTCACACCACCACCACCAGGCTGAGCAGCAGCTAGCTGTCCTCCTTTTCCAGGACAAGGCCCTCCAGTCCAGCCCTGGCTAAAAAGCATGGATTTGTATTTACATAGGTTGACCAGACCATTCTCCTCCTTTTCCAGGGCAGGTCCTCCATGTCTGCCTTCTTTCCAGAAGGGATTCCAAAATTGTCCTCCATTTTGAGCAGGGGCGAAGAAACACATTCAGGGTGGCTATGGGTCCTCTTCCTTTTCCAGGACAGGTCCTCCATTTCAGCCTCCTGTCCAGAAGAGATGCCAAAATAATCCTCTGTTTGGAGCAGGACTAAGGAGTTTATCATACGATAGAATTTGGGGGTATATTCCAATGGCAATCCGAATGCAATCCTGGGATTTCACATTATTGCGTATGAGTGTATCTCGTACAATTTCGGGCAATGGGAAGTCATTCCAAACACAATCATGGGGTTTCACGTAACTGTGTATTAGAGTATCTCACACAATTTCGGGCAATGGGAAGTGATTATGAATGCATTCCGAACGCAATTAGATTTCACGTAAATTCGCTAAACTAGCAAATATACGTGAATTCGAATTGGCTCCATTCAAAATTGAGAGAAATTCCTCCCGCGTGATAAACTCCTAAGAAGCACTAATCTATATATTAGCATTTCTAGCTCTTGTGTATGTGGAAGAGAGAGGGGCTTCACAACCAGGGTGAACAGATGCCCTCACTACAAAGGAGGACAAGGCACCACAAAATGTAGGGCCTTCAAGAAAAACGTAGGGAGAATTAAAAGCTAAAAACACTAACGTAAATATAAATTCCTTCTTCTTAGACCCGGAGAACATTGTGGACTTCTCCCTGGACAGAAGGCTGAAATGGAGGCCCTCTGGTCACCCTGGTCGCAACATAGTTCTCCTCCGTTCTCCACCTGCTTTCCACCTGGAAGACTCTGCAGCCTTTCATGGTATGTATGGAGAACCAAAGGCAGGCTGTGGGAAGGCAGGAAAACCATTCTCCCCCACAGGGAAGAAACATCTCTAGTTCTTGTGGTGGTAGTGAAGTGCCTCCAAATTGTTTCTGACTTGCGGCAATCCAAACATGACCTTTTCATAGGATTGCCATTGCCTTCCACTGAAGCTGAGATATTATGACTTGCCTGAGGTCACCCATTGGGCTTCCATGGCCAAGCAGGGAACCCAGAGCCATAGTACAATACTCAACCCACTGCACTACCCTGGCTCTCACACTAGGGAAATAACCTCCCTCACTCAACATATCCATTTGTTGTTGCTGTTGTGTGCCTTCAAATCATTTCGGACTCATGGTGACACTGTCATGGGGTTTTCTTGGCAAGGTTTGCCATGGCCCTCCCCTGAGGTTGAAAGAGTGTGATTTGCCTAAGGTCACCCAGCAGGGTTAATGACAGAGCTGGGAATTGAACCGTGGTCTTTTGAGCTGTAGTTCAACATTCAAACCACTATGCCACCCCTGGCTCTTGCATTGATTCTGGCAAAACCACTCTCCCTCGCTAAACGACATGTACCCATTTTTTGTTGTTGTTGTGGCCTTCAAATTGTTTCTGACTTATGGGTGACTCTAAGAGCCAGCATGGTGTAGTGGTTTGAGAATTGGACCAGGGTCTGAATCCCCACTCTACCATGGAAATACACTGGGTGACCTTGGGCAAGTCACACTCTCTCATCCTCAGCATGGCAATAGCAAATTCTCTCTAAAGAAACTTGCCAAGAAAACCCCATTATAGGTTCACCTTAGGGTCGCCAAAACGACTTGAAGCCACATAACAACAACAACAAACAGAAACAAAGTGATCAGTATCAGGGCTTGCCTGAGATGGATCCCTACAAACACACACACACCTCAGGGCGGACAGTGTTCAAATCCAGTCCTTAATTTGTCACTTCCTCAAACACCTCTCTTTGGTTGTACCAGTGAAAAGACAAGTGTCCCAAAGTCAATAGCTAAGAATGTGTTGTCCTTTCCTGACATCCATCTCTCACTCTGCCTGGTGGCATGGCTGGCTCCGATCCCTACTTATTTTTTGGCAGAAATCTCACTATATTCACTACGTCAGTGTCTGTTTGTAGCATCATCTATCGATCTGGAGACCAGCTGCTGTCCTGTTCACAGGATGGGTAAGTGTTTTCAGACTTTTTGATGTGTTTTTAACATTTTTTGTTTTAATCTCTGTATTGTTTTAATTGGTTTTCATTTGTTCATCTCCTCTGGAGCCCTCATGGGCTGGGAGGTGATACAGCAACACTTTTAAAAAGTCACTTTCCCTATCTCATCATCATCATTCTCAAATGTATCCATTTGAGGATGAGTAATTGTGGTGTTGTGAATTCAAAGATATAGCCTTGCTAGTCTGTAGAATCAGTATGTAGAGAGATCTTGTAACACTTTTGAGATTTAGGGGATTATCTCACAAGGCACTTACTGCACTGGAATCGTTGCCCAAATGCTTCAGAAGCGTGGAGGTGGGATAGCCAGTCGCACTTCTGAAGCATAACTGAAGCGTGTCCCACTCTTCTCCCGTCGACGAATTGTTCATGGAGCAGCCATTTCTGCAATAACAGGAACTTCCATTATTACAAAAATGGCTGCTCTGCGAACGATTAGTCAACGGGAGAAGAGTGGGATGCCTCAATGATGCTTCAGAAGTGCAACCAGCTACCCCACCTCCGCGCTTTTGAAGCGTTTGGGCAACAATTCCAGTACTGTAAGTGCCTCATGTGATAATCCCCTTAGTGGCTGTACATACAGCCACTAAGGGGTGGCAGGATGCCGCTCCTTTCCTAGCTGGATCAGGGCTGTGACAACATCAGGCCACAGCCCAGATCTGGCCATTTGAGAGCACAAAAAGGAGCTGAAAGGGCACCATAGCTCCTTCAGTGCTGCGCTGTGTGGAGCAGCGTGCAGCATCAGGGGTGCCCTGGGGTGGAGTCAAGGCGTATCATCATCTGGATGCAATGCCCCAGCTCCGCACACACACACACCCCGGCTGGCCTTTCAGGCCGTTCTGAAGAGGGCCTAACTGAAGTAAGAAGTTGGCAGCATGAGCTTTTGTCGACTTCAGTCTACTTCCTCAGATGCATTTGGTGGAGTGGAAATCAGGAACAGACATATATATGCCAATGATATGCGAGAATTTCAATTCAAATTCAAAACTATTTTGTGCATGGAAATTAATTGGCAAGACCAGTTTGGTGGACATCGACAGGGAAAATGTGACCCTGGTGGTTCTCTTGGACATCTCAGTGGCCTTCGATACCATTGACCATGGTATCGGAATGCCTGAAGGAGTTAGATATATGGGACACTGTGCTCCAGTGGCTCCATTCCTACCTCTCAGGTAGATTCCAGATAGTGATCTGGGGGACAGCTGCTCTTCCAAGGGAGAGCTGACATCTGGCATCCCTCAGGGTGCCATTCTGTCCCACATGCTGTTTAACATTTACATGAAGTCACTGGGAGAGATCATCCAGAGACATGGGGCGTGGTGTTATCAGTATGTTGATGATACTGCCCCAGTTGTATACCACCTGCAAGTAGTTCCAAGTAAAAATTAGGTTGCAACATTTCAAACCAGCTAAAGTTTCCAAACAACCAATGTGTCCCCATGGCCATATCTTTGGGTTCAGTCAGGTTTAATCTACTTTAGATGTTAAAATGGTTCTTTATGACATATGGTGGTCCTTCTACATTTGCTGGGATTAGAGCAAAAGACCCCCCATGAATGTGCAAAAACAGCAAATGGGGGTGGGGGGTGGGGAGAAACACTATTCTTTTTACTTGAGAAAATACCTCTCTAGGAATCCCCAGGTCCTCCAGTGCAACTCTGTGGTCAACATCTACAAGTTGATCATAGAATCATGCTGGAAGACCTACAAATGCCTAGAGAAGAGTTTTCTCTAGGTTTGTCTAGGTTCTCCAACACAAACGCTAAGGCCAACTTCTGGCAGGTTCTGGAGGACCTAGAGATTCCTAGAGAGAACATAATAATCAAAACCACAAATAATCAAATCCACAAATTCAAAACAACAAATGTGGAGGGCCGACCCAAAACAATTCACAAAGAAACACAACTATGGAGTTTATCACACTGGGGCTGATTTTGACATTAAAGAGAGATTAAAAGACATTTAAAACATCCTGCATATGAAGTGGAAATGGCGAGTAATTGCGTGAATGATTATCACACACTATTACGCAAATAGAGTGGTATCGGAAATGCATTGTTGCTGAAATTTCAAAAGTAAAAAGAAGTGCATGAATGCTTCTTTGTGACCACTTTAATGGTGGGTTTTGTGCGACATCATGTGAAATCATTATGAGTAATTACGCTATTTTTCTGGGATATTCACAGGATAAACGCCCGATCAACCTTTGTCTGATAAACTCATATGTCATGCCACAAGATAATTAAAATACACAGTTGCAGACAACTGACATCAGGTGGCTTATGGGTATTGTTTTGCCAGTTGCATCTAATGACAGCTTGGTTCACAATTAGCTCACATCTTGAGGGTTACTAAATCAAGCGACAACACATATGTCTGGTCCACTGCAGATAGGGTTGCCAATGAAGGGGAAGGCTGTCCTTTTAGTGAGTCATTGTGAAAAGGAGGGATTTCAGCAGGAGTTGTTTGCATTGCAAGCACCACCTGATGAAATGCCCCCTTCTGCACAACTGAATTCCACGTCTCTCTGCCAGGATTACCAGACTTTCCTTACACTAATATTAGGTTAGTCATTTCATACTGTTATCAGGGAAAAATTGAAACTCGGTTCATCATGTGTTGTGTACCTTCAATTTATTTCTGACTTGCGGCTACCCTAAAGCAAACCTATAATGAGGTTTTCTTGGTTGTCGTTTAAGAGTTGTTTAGAGAGGGTTTGCCTTTGCCTTCCTCAGAGACTGAGACAGTGTGACCTGCCCAAGGTTATCCAGTGGATTTCCGTGGCTCAGTAGGGATTTGAACTGTGGTCTCTTGCCATTAGTGAGAAATGACTTGAAGGCACACAACACACAAACACATGGAATAGATAGGCAGACAGACAGAGGTTCCTTTCAAGACAGAGAAACAGACAGGTAATACAGACAGAAGGCAGAAAGGTAGACAGTATAATCCACAGAGAAGCTGACACACAGAAGAGTAACTGAGATGTGGTGAACTTGATATTTTATTAAACTCTATGTATAGCCTTACATAGCAATTGACTCATTTCATCTTAACAACAACCCTGTAGAGTTCATGATTCTAAACAGTAATTTTACAGGTAAGTGGAAATGTGAACTTAGGATTTCCCACTCATTTGTTCTCTGCAACCTACAGTGGTGTGGCAATGGTAAGTGCGTGTGTGTTGGGGGGGGGGATAAGTGCATTGCCCTCCTGATAAGAATTATACATCCTCATGAAACTTTCCTTCAGTCCTCAGATTTCTAGCATTGCAGTAACTTAAAACTTCAGTTGAGCACTTAGAAAATACAATTTAGGTATCCAAAAATGGATATGGTTGCATCCTCCAATACGAACTTACTAAAAATATTTCACATATGCAAGGAAGTCTTTCCACATATGTACACTTCGTACGCAGCAGCATCCACCTTTGGTGCATCCAGAGCTGTGTGTAAAAATTTATTATTAATTTTGGCATTTGTGCTGACACCATACAAACATTCAGTGCTTCATCAGAGGAAAACAAATTAAGTAATCTTGGCTTCTGATAGTAAAATATTTGAAGGAAGAGATAGCTTGTTATTCTGGACCAGTATACAAAGGGACTATTATTTGAGACTAGTCTCAAAGGTGCTACAAGATCCTTTTGTTTATTTGGGGAATTTCCAGTGGATAGTCTCTGGACGTTCCCAGAGAAATTGCAACTCATTAGACTTTAAAAGTCCAACTGTTTATAGCAGGATGTCTTTACAATATGCATTTACTTCCTACTTCCTAGTTAGATTACACAACTTTTTTGTGTGTGAAAAAGTACAGTTAAAATACTTTCTAACTATCGTTGCCATTGTTGATGTTGTATACCTTCAAGTTGTTTCTAACTTAAGGCAGCTCTAAGGTGACACTATCATGGGTTTTTCTTTTTTCAGAGAGAGTTTGCCTTTGTCTTTCTCTGAGGCTGAGAGAGTGGAGCTTGCCTAAGGTCACCCAGGGGATTTCCATGGCTGAACAGGGATTTGAACCCTGGTCTTCAGAGTTATCGTCTACCGCTCAAACCACTACACTTATGGAGACCCTAAGGAAAGCATATCACAGGATTTTCTTCTCTTATAGCAACTCTCAGGTGAGGCTATTGCACTGTTTTCTTAGCCAAATTTGTTCAGAGACAGTTTGACCTGCCCAAGGTCACCCAGTGGTTTTCCATGGCCAAGTGGGAATTTGAATCCTGGTCTCCAGAATCATAGTCTAGCAACCACTACACCACACTTACTTGTCATTATCTGTGAAAATAAACCTCTTTTATAGTGATTGATAACCAAACTCTTCTGCCTCCTTACTTTTTGTCTCTCCCACTGGTGAAAATTGCATTATTACACCCACCACTATATGGTACCACACTGCACTGCATGCAGAGTGGATAAAGATGTTGGCTTGGATTAGCTGGGGACTTCCAGCTCCTCTAGATAATGAGGAAGTATGGGGAACAAAGGACCTGGCAAAACCACCTCCGAATCTTCCTTGCCTAGGAAAAACCTGTGAAATTATTAATAGAGTCCCCATAAATTAACATACGGCTTGAAGGCATGGACATGAGGGTGACCAGACATCCTACATTTCAACCTTCTATCCAGGAGGCATTCCAAATGTCCTCCAGATAGAGCATGATTAAGAAGCATGGATATGAATGTTTTGAACTTCTATGTGGTCATGCCCTACATTTTCCTTGGATGTCCTCCGTTTCAAGCAGGACCAAGAAACATGAATGTACATTTCTATGAAACAGTGGCTGCAGCAGAAGTCAGGGGTATAGAAGGTTCAGATTTTTGGTGGCTGGTTATCTGTTCAGTAAAGGCCTGCTGGAAAAGATCCGTCTTAATAGCTTTTTTGAAGCTGTCTAAGGTGGTAATATGATGGATCTCTTCTGGCAGGCCGTTCTTTACATTTCTATGAATGTTTCGAGCTTTTATGGGGTCATGCCCTACATTTTCTTGAATGCGCTACATTTTGCAGTTCTTTGTCCTCCTTTGTGGTCAGGACATCTGGTCACCATAAGAACAGACAGACAGATAGAGACACGCTTGGTTCCCACTATCCAGGCTGGCTGGGACTGATGAGAGCCAGTTGTTCAACAACATCTGGAAGAACCACTGATTTCTTCATTAGATACCTGAACAAAAAGAGAGAAAGGGAGCCAAGGGGGAGAGGGAAGGAGGCTAGGGTGACCCCCCTCCAAATAAAAATATTTTTATGCCTGCAGGTGTTCTGTACATAATGCATAGCAAGGTGGTTTTATGGAGCGGGTGGGTTTTTAGTCTGTTTTTAACATGAGTATATTTTATGTGATTTTACCTTATACAGTACAGTATTTTATATTGTATATATTTTATGTGATTGTATATATAGACATTTTAATTGTTTTAATTTGAGAATAATTTTCAAGGTTTTATCCGCAAGCCGCCTTGGGTCCCTATGGGGAGAAAGGCGGGATATAAATGAAATAAATAAATAAATAAATAAATAATAAATCAAATAAATCGAACCCCAGCAGCCAGCCCGATGTCAACTGTGCATTTGCAGCCAACGTTTTGCACAGCTTTGTATCCCAGACATATGCACAAAAACACACGCACACACAACAGTCTGTTCCTTCTCAGCCAGCATCCGGGAGAATCTGGGCTGCCAAGGCCTCCCCCACCCTTTTATTTTTTTATTTTTAGACCAATATAGAGGAGCTGCAATGAGAGAAGCCAGAGCTCTGCAAAGTGTCCCAGGCATCATTTCCTTGCCTGGTGTGTGACTGTGGGTGGTCTGGTCTGAGACATTGGGCAGCCTGGGAGGAACAGCTTGTGCCGACAGCACCCCCTCCTGGTTTGTCTGGGAACTGCAGGTCAGGCTCTTTGGAGAAGAAGATTCAAACAAAAAATCCACCAGTGATACTTTTATTGGACCAACCCAAACGCACAATATATACATGTTGCAAGCTTTCGAAGCTTCAATGGCTTCTTCATCAGGTAAGGTGTTACGAACAGGATAAAAAAATTTTTTTTGAAGCATTTTGTTACATGAAGCCTCTACCCTTTTCCCCCATGCAGTGCGTATGTGTGTTTTTTTAATTCTCTGTAATCTTGCATGCATGAGATTAGAAGCACACAACATATTATTTATAGATGGAAAGTCAAGATCTCAATGATCAATTAATATGTGTTCCCTTCCTCAGTTCCAGAGAACAAAGAACGGAAGTGGCATGATGTAACTGAAGCAGGTTGAATAGTTGAAGTCAAGCCTACTATCTCAAAAAATGGAAAACACGTTCTCGATACTGCGATGCTAAATAAATCCACAAATGGATAATCGCGAGAATAAAGCAAGATCAGTGGTAATCCATGCGTATCTCTCATGAATGAAAAGTAACACTATAAAAAAGACACAGCAATGGTTCAATTATGATGTCACACGGTAAGTGGTGGAAAGAGTTGTTGCAGTTCTGATTCAATAAAATTACAATATCATACAATATTGTGCAATAATCATACAATATCATACGATATTGTGCAATAATTTCGTAAATTATATAGCGAGATTAAAACATGAAGAATGCATAAACAATGCCAACATGTTCAGTCTGTGTGGAACAACATGCTACAAAACGGTAATCCAACAGGAACAAACAGTACCAGGTTTTGACACAATTATGTGCAAATGAAGTAAGGATATAGGTGGTGTAAACAGGCTTCTAATATTATCCTCTTTTGAAAAATTCATGAAGCCTTTTGACATTCCATTGGTCTTATGAGTAACATTTCTTTCTGACCCCTTCTTCAATCCCTTTTGGGGTAGTTGTGAAATAATTTACAGGAAAAATTTCTTTAACATTTCACCAGTACTGGAGGAGATTTTTTTCTGAATTTTGATAGTGTTAAGAACCATTAACGAAGAATGTTGGTCTTATGTATTGTGATTTTGTAATTATCTAATTTACATATGTGTTTTCTGCATTCCAGAACTTTTATACCATTATGTTTGTTGTTTTGGTTTTTGATTGCTGCCTCCCTTTGTGATCTGTAGCAAACTTAGGGGGTGTCATGAGATGGTAGCCAACAGTTAATTATCAATGCCTTTTTACTGTCATAGATTAAATTTATTTGTGGGATTTTCTGCCATTGATGCCAGAACAATTTGCAGGGCCTGGCTTTAGGTATGATGTACCTTGGCTTGCAGGGGCATGAAGGGGAATGGCATCATCACCACCACCACCACCACCACCACCATGCCTTTTCCCCAAGACTAGGACTCAAGGTTCAAATTAAAATTATTGCAATATAGTTAAAGACATAAACAGTCAAAATTAAAATAGTTAAATTAAAATAGCTTAAACTACAGTAATAGCAATAGCAAACCAATTTGAAACATGCAATTTTGGGGCATGATTTTGGGCATGATCAGGCTAAAAAAGAGTCTTGGGGTGGTTCTGCCCAGATTCCTCATAGATATTAGGAAGTTTTAGAGCTGCCAACATAAAGTGAGATACATAATAGAGGCCTGCAACAACTCATGGGCTAAACATGGGAGTACATCAGTCCAAAGTTTCTGAAGGGCTTTTTTCAAGACCCCTGTGGATGAGATGTCTCCAAGACTCCTTATCCTCCACTACTCTTCATAGTTCCTGTACACTGATACCCATGACCTCCTTAACAGAGTCCATCCATCTAGCATGCGGTCTTCCTCTCTTTCTGCTTCCTTCCACCTTTTTCAGCATTATGTTTTTTCCTCCCAGTGAGTTGTGCCTTCTCATGATGTGTCCAAAGTATGACAGCCACATTTGTGTCATCTTGGCTTCCAGAGAGATTTCTGGCTTGATCTGCTCTAGGACCCATTTATTTGGCTTTTTGGATGTCCATGGAATCATCAGTACTCTTTCCCAGGTCCACATCTCAATTGAATTGATTTTCTTTCTCTCTTGTTTCTTAACTGTCCTGCTCTCACATCCATGGTAATACAAAGGCTTCTATGATTCTAACTTTTGTGCTCAGTTGTATATCTTTGCATTTTAGAATCTTTTCTAGTTCTTTCATAGCTTCCCTCTTCATTCTTAATCCTCTTCTGATTTCCTGGCTGCAGTCCCCATTTCTATCAACGTTTGATCCAAGGCGTGAGAACTCTTTTAATATTTCTATTTCTTCATTGTCTAGGTTGAATTTGTGTAGATTCTCCATAGTCATTACTTTTGTTTTATTTATGTTCAACAGTAAGCCTGCTTTTGCACTTCCTTCCTTGATCTTCCTTAGTAGTTGTTCCAGGTCTAGGAGGTTTTCTGCTAGTATTATGGTGTCATCTGTGTATTTTAGATTGTTGATATTCCTGCCTCCTATTTTCACTCCTCCTTCTTCTATGTCCAATCCTGCTTTTTTTACAATATGTTCTGCATATAAGTTGAATAGGTAGGGTGATAAGATGCAGCCTTGTCTGACCCCTTTGCCAATTGGGAACTATTATCTTTCTCCATATTCTGTTCTGACAGTAGCCTCTTGTCCTGAGAACAGATTCCTCATTACGATTATCAGATGTGTTGGCACTCCCATGTCTTTAAGGCTGTTCCATAGCCTTTCATGATCTATGCAGTGAAAAACCTTGCTATAATTTATAAAACACATGCTGATTTTCTTTTGGAATTCCCTCGTGCCCTCCATTAGCCATCATATGTTTGCCATGTGGTCCCTAGTGCCTCTTCCTTTTCTGAACCCTGCTTGTATCTCTGGGATTTCTCTCTCCATGTATGGTTGGAGTCTATGTTGCAGAACTTTGAGCTTAATTTTGCTTGTATGGGAGATTAGTGCTATGGGCCCTGGGTGACTCAGTGGTTAAATGCCTGGGCTACAGCTACTCACTAAAAACTATAACATTGCGAGTTCAATACTAGCAAAAAGGGCTCAGGCTTGACTCAGGCTTGCATCCTTTCGAGGTCTCTAAAATGAGTACCCAGATTGTTGGGGGCAAGTAGCTTACAGTTGTAAACCACTTAGACACTGCTTAGGCGGTATTAAATGGTATATAAATGAAGCTGTTTGTTTTGATCCTATAGTTGCTACTGTCTTTTGTGTCTCCTTTTTTGTGGATGGGGATGTATATTGATAATTTCCAATCTGTTTGCCATCTTTTTGTTTTCCATATCTGTTGACATATGCTAGTTAGCACTATAGTTGACTGTCAGTGTGGATTGCAGCATTTCAGTTGGGTTATCATCTGTTCCTGATTATTTGTTTTTCACCATTTTCCTTATTGTAGCTTCCACCTCACTTTTTAGAATTTGGAGTTCATCTTCAAATTGCTCTTCGTTCCATGTGTTATTAATTTTATAATATTTTTTATACTGTAACTCTTCTGTGTATTGCATCCAATGTCTTTTTATTCCTTCTTGCTCTTAAATTATGTTATTTTTATTGTCATAGTGTCCTGGTACTTGGTTTGAAATTTCCTTTGATTTCCCGTATCTTGTCAGATAAGTCTCTTGTTCTTCCTCTTTTGCTGTTGTCTTCTATTTTTTTGCATTGATTATAGTAGTTTTCTTTATCTTTTCGCATTAGCCGTTGTACTGTTGCATCAATGGCTCTTAGTTTGTTCCTATCACCCTTTTATTTTGCTTCTCTTCTTTCCTTTATTACTTGTAGCATTTTATCTATTATCCATGAACATATATATGCAGAAGCAAATCCCATCAACTTAATGGGTTTTATACCCAAATGAAAGGGCATAGGATTACAACAGAAGAGACATGCATCTCTCCAGATATTTAGAATCGTGTTTAGGAGAAGGGGCTTGTTACCATCTGATAAACATGGAGGTTAAAAAAAAACAACTCTCCACATCTCTGTTTAACTGCAACTTCCAGCATTCTTCACCGTTGGCTGTTCTGGCTAGGGTGAGATATTTTTGAAATAAATTGTTACTGGTTGTCTGTTCTCCCATTCAAAAAATATGACCCTTGGCTATTACATACCACTCTAGCATTTTGTTTGTATTGAAAGTGTTTTGTTTTTTAAAGGAGGAAGTCAATATAGAGATGCAAATACATTTATGTAATTACTGTGTGCCTTCAAGTCCTTTCAGATTCTTGGCAAGATTTGTGCAGAGGAGGGTTGCCATTCCCTTTCCCTGAATCTGTGTGACTTGCCCACAAGGTCGCCCCCTGGGTTTACATGGCTGAGCTGAGATTTGAAACCTGGTCTACAGAGTCATAGTCCAATGCTCAAATCGCTACACCATGCTGGTTCCAGAATACATTATACACATTGATATGTGTGTTTTTGAAAGTCATAGTCAAACGCTTAAACCACTACCCCATCTACACTGGCTGTCACCTGTTGTTTACCTACATATTTATTTATATATCCCAGGTGTTACTAGCTGGAGTTTGAGACCATCAAGTGACTGGGATTCCATCAAAAAGGTAGGAATCAGTATGACATCTTTGGGCAATATGATGTGTTCCGAGTAGAGTCACTTTTGGTAACTCTGCTATGTTGTATCTACGGGCTAGAGCCGACGGACAGGAAAAAGAAGCTCAATCTTGCATTCCCCGAAAGTGGGTCAAAACCCTGGTGTCCACAGTGTCCACTCCCAAGGCAGGTTGAACACTCATGGGCTGTCCACACTAAGGGGCATATCTGTAAGCTGCTCTGATAGCCTTTAGGGCTGAAGAGCGGGGTATAAATACAATAAATAATAGTAGTAGTAATAATAATAATAATAATAATAAGCCATGTGTTGCAGCCATCCAGTTGTTTTTTTGCCTCCTGCACACCATCACACAAAAACCAGATGCCATTCTATTCAACGCCTGCCCCTATGATCAGCCACACAGTTGCACATGCAGCGTACAGTGCATTGGTCCATTTGTGTGTCCAGTGTCCTGTTGGACTATCTGGTTACATCCCCTTTTTGCTTTGCCGCAATCCTGCATGTATCTCTGGCTGTTTATATGCTGGTGTGAGGATGGTCAGACATTCAGTAAAAACCCACACATTTAAAAGGGGAGAGGGTGGAATAAATTCAGGATGGGAATTCTGCCCTTCCCTTATATTTTGGCAACATCTGGCCAAATGTCCCAAGTCGAAAAATGAGAAGAATGTGGCACAGTGGTTTGAGCGTTGAGTGGGACTCTGGAAGATTGGGGTTAAAATCCCTACTTGACCATGGAAAGCAAGTGGGTTTTGGGCAAGTCACACTCTCAGCCTCCAAAGAATGTTATGACAAACTTCTTGAGAAATCTTGCCAAGAAGAAAACCCTGGGACAGGGTTGCTATAAATCAGAGTCAATGTGAAGGCACAATGCGTAGCACACAAACACCAGAAGTGTTGTATCCTGAGACCTGCAACCTGAGGCTTCTGCAAAGCCTCCAGTACCTCTGGTGGCCATTCTGCACAGGCTCAGAGGCACCCTTGCAATGCACATCACATCCAAGACTACATCTACACTGTAGAAATAGTGTGGGTGTGATTCCCAGGTTGGACATAAAACCTAGAGGGTGACCTTTGATAGGTCACAATGTCTCAGCCTCAGAGGCAATGGCAAAGCTCCTCTGAACAAACCTTGCCAAGAAAAGTCTGTGATACTTTCACCTTAGGGGCTCTGTAACTCTGTAACTATTTTATGTGTATATATATATATATATATGCTCTTTATAAAATGCAAGATATAACTGTATCTGGCAGGTGGTTTATGGGACAGGTGATATGCGGCATCTGAGATGGACTAAGATGTATACGTTTAAAAATTTGGAGGTAAGAAGGAAGAGACATAAAGGATTTCAAATTACGGAAAGTCCTTAATTAAAGGAAAATTAAGAAAGAATATTCAAGGTAAGGGCAAAGAAGTCGTTTTATGTATGATGCTTTAGTTTTGTGTGCAGTGATTGTCAAGGTATATCATTGTTTGGTTGTTTTATCCCTGTATAACTTAATAAAAAAAACCTATAATAATAAATAAAATGCACTTTATGCATAAAGAGCACACAAACCCATATATATGTATAAGGATCTCTCATATATATATATATATATATACACACACACATATATACACACACATATATATAATCATTGTTTCCAGAAAAACATTGCAACCAATGCAGACCATTTATATCCCTCCCTCTTCTCTTCTGATGCCCAGAAGAGCCCTCCCAGTCCCTCCCAGTCTGCCCCTTGCCCCCCTCCCAGTCCCTCCCAGTGGGTGGATCCCAGTCTGAGGTCATTTCCTGTAGAGATCCCCCCCCCTCCTTTAGCATTAGCCCCCCTCCTTGAGCCGGAAAATGAAGCAATCTTCCAGCTGGGATCTGTTTTTCTCCTCTCTCTGCTGTTTCCCTGGGAGGAGGAGAAGGAGGAGAGGAGGCTCCTAGCAGCAAGGGATCCCTTCTATCTTCTTCTGCTACACTGCTTCCTCTTCCCTTCCCTTCCCAAAGAGAACATTGTTTCCTTCCCATTCTCCAGTGGCTTGGATCCCCCATTGGAAAAAAAAAAAGGAGCCCAGCCCTCCATTGCAATCCAGGGAAAAGGGGGGCTCTAGTTGTTGTTGGTTTTTTGGGGGGGTGTCCTGGGGATGATGTCCCATGAGAAGAGTGAGAGACCCCCCAACCCTGAGCCACCCCCAGCCACTGTCTACGTCCTCCTGGAGGACCCAAGATCCTCAGAGGCCCTCCAGCTCCTCAGGTAGGAAAATTGGGGGGGGATTTGGGGGGTATAAGGGGGATTTTTGGGGGGATCAAGGCTTAAGGGCTGGGTGGGGGTCCCCCCAGGAGGACCAGGGACCCTCCTTTTCCAGGACAAAGCCCTCCACTTCTGTCTTCTGCCAAAATTCCAGAATGTCCTCCATTTTGAGCAGGGCTAAAGAAGAAGCATGGATTTGTATTTATAGTTTGCAACTTTTATTTGGTCATGTCTATATGTTTCTTGAGTGTCCTCCATTCTGAGCAGGAGCAAAAAGCATGCATTTATATTTCTATAAATATTTTGTAACTTTTATTTTGGTCATGCCTAACTATATTTTTCTTGGGTGTCCTCCATTTTGAGTAGGGCTAAGAAGCATGGGTTTATATTTATGTAAATATGTTGCAGCTGGTCATGTCTAACTATATTTTTTTTTCTTGAGTGCCCTCCATTCTGAGCAGGACCAAAAAGCAGGGATTTATATCTATATAAGTATTTTGCAGCTTTTATTTGATCATGTCTATATTTTTCTTGAGTGTCCTCCATTTTGAGAAGGGCTAAGAAGTATGGGTTTATATTTATGTAAATATGCTGTATCTCATGTCTAACTAGATTTTACTTGAGTGTCCTCCATTTTAGAGTTGGACTAAGAAGCATGGGTTTATATTTATGTAAATATGTTGTTGCTGGTCATGTCTATATTTTTCTTGAGTGTCCTCCATTTTGAGTAGGACTAAGAAGCATGGGTTTATATTTATATAAATAAGTTGTAGGTGATCATGTCTAACTACATTTTTCTTGAGTGTCCTCTTTTTTGAGCAGGGATTTATATTTATATAAATGTTTTATAACCTTTATTTGGGCATGGCCAACTATATTTTTCTCCAGTGTCCTCCATTCTTAGTAGGGCTAAGAAGCATGGATTTATATAAATATTTTGCAGCTTTTATTTGGTCATTTCTATCTTTTTCTTGAGTGTCCTCCACTTTGAGTAGGACTGAGAAACATGATTTATATTTATATAAATATTTTGTAGCTTTTATTTGGTCATGTCCAACTATATTTTTCTGTAGTGTCCTGCATTTAGAACAGGACTAAGAAGCATGGATTTTATATTTATATAAGTGTTTTGTAACTTTTATTTGGTCATGTCTAACTATATTTTTCTTGAGTGTCCTCCATTTTGAGCAGGGCTAAGCAGCAGCATGAATTTATCTTTCACTTAAGGGTTTTCAGCTTTTATTTGCTTATGTCCTCCTACATTTTTCTTGAATGTTTTTCATTCTGAGCAGGACTAGGAGGCCATACGCACTGCAGAAGTAATCTAGTTTGACACCACTTTAACCATGGTCCAGTGCTGTGGAATTCTGGGAACTGTAGTTTGTTGTGGCACCAGAGCTCTCTGACAGAGACTGCTAAATGTCTCACAATACCACAGCCCCCATATTTGGGCATGTCCTACATTTTTCTTTAGTGTCCTCCATTCTGAGGAGGACTAAGAAGCATGTATTTATATTTTTATAAGTGTTTTGTAACTTTTATTTAATTTTGCCGTACTATATTTTTCTTGAGTGTCCTCCACTCTGAGGAGGACTAAAAAGCATGTATTTATATTTATATAACTGTTTTGTAACTTTTATTTGCTCTTGCCATGCTATATTTTTCTTGAATGCCCTCCATTTTGACCAGGATTAAGCACCATGAATTATATTTATATTACTAATTTATATTATTTATATATTTATTTTATTGTTTTATATTTTTATTTTATATATATATATATATATATATATTTCTATTCGTGTTTCTAGCTTTTGTTTTGTAATGTCCTTAATTTTTTTTTCTTATTGATTGTCCTGCATTTTACTATGCCTTGTCCTCCTTTGCAGCGCTGACACCCGGTCACTCCGCTGTGGCTCTGTGCTGTGGAATCCTGTGATTTGTAGTTTAGTGGGCTATTTAGCCTTCTCTGTCAGGGAGCTCTAGTGCCACAGCAAACTGCAGATCCCAGAATCCCATAGGATGGAGCCATGGCAGGCAAAAAGGTGTCAGACTGGATTATTTCTTCAGTATGGCAGCAGCCCTAGTAGACAATGGTTTGGCATTTCCACTATGACTGCAGGGCCATTCTTGTGCATTGTGATATTTGACCCTGTACATAGGCTTGGATTCCAACAACCATCAGCCATAGCCAGTGATCAGAGATTATGGGATTTGTATTCCAAAAATCTCTGATAGTGGGGCTACAGCTTGCTCATTCCAGGTAGGAAGCTTTGAAGAGATTGGAAGTGAGGATTTGGGGGAAGGATTGTTCTTTTGTCTTCTCCTCTACGTCTCCAAATGTGGAAGACCAGTTGTCTGCGGATTAAGGAATTAACAGTAGGTGGTCTGGGAAGAAGCATTTTATTTTATTTATATGCCGCCTTTCTCCCGCAGTAGGACCCGCACAGAAGGAAATCAACTAAAATCTACAGCGCAGTTTTACAATTAAAATAGCCGCAGTTAAAACAATAATACATTATTTTAAAAAGTAAATTAAAAATAATACAAATCACCCCTCAATTAAAAAAGCCTTCTATACTTCCAATAACAGTCTCCTATCTGTAGAGTTCAATTTAGGGCCATGGCACCTGTAGGTGAAGCATTTTAATAATTCTGCATAAGTGTGTGGAACGGCTGTTAAGATGTTCCTAAGTTTGCCTTAGGAGCTCTGGCTGGTGGAAGTAATGCTAACAAGAAAGTAGTGTGCCTCTGAGCATGTGCCAAGAGCATTTCTTTAAGCAGCCCTCAGACAGATGTGCTGGCAGCTCCAGTGTCCTGGCATTAACTGTCATCCAAGCTACATGACTCAATGCTTAAGATGAAATATACAGATAAGAGGAAGACTTGGGAGTCTCTCCTGGGAAAAGTAGGAATTCCCCTACAGCAGAGGCCTAATTCCTGCTTGGTTTTAGAGAAGCCAAGTTCAACAGGGATTTGGAACAGGAGCACACAAAAGCTCAGTGTGTCCCAACTCCTGGTGTTTTCCCAGCCCCGTGCTTTGCATTTGCAGAAAACCACAACATCATCTGTGTGGATGGGGTGCAGAGAAGGGTGATGGAAGAAGACATGCCTTCATGACTCAGTTTCCTTCTGTTTTGCTGACTGCCGTGCAGTTTTCACTTCTTTTTTCCCCCTTGGTTTTCTTAACAACATTTTCTGCTGAGCTCAACTTTTACCTGAATCCCTCACTGATGTTTTTTTATGCCTGTCTTTGTTGACTGTAAAATCCTTTCCTTCTGCTCCCTGGAAGACATTTTCTCTCTCTCTTTCTGGCTGGAATCGTGGACTTCTAAGATGTACGTTTTGGGCATTCTGGAGTTTGAGTGCCCCTCAATATAATGAGACCAGTTTTTCTGCTCCAGCAATATACAGTGGGCCCTTGGACCTTGGTATCTGCTGGGGTTTGGTTTCAGGACCCCTTATGGATACTAAAATCCATGGATGCTCAAGTCTCATTAAATACAATGGCAGAATAAAATAACGCCCCTTACTTAAAATGGCAAAATCAAGGTTTGCTCTTTGGTGTTTATATTTTTCAAAAATATTTTCAAGCTGTGGGTGGTTGAATCTGTGGATAAGGAACCTATGGAGGACCAACTGTATCATTCTAACCAGAGCTTTTTAAAGATTACCCCAGCATGGCCGCTAAGGAGGTTGGGAGTTGTCTTTAAATATAATAATTCCAATTTTAAGTTCTAACTGAGGCCTCCACTGAACGGAGGATTTGTTTGGGAGACTCAGAGAGAATGCCATTATATCCTCTTACATTTTCTTATGTCAAGATGGTTTTCTCTGGATAAGCCCCAGGAATTTATGAACACTCACTGATGTGTGGGAAGAAGGGGGGAAATTATGGATTAGGACATATAGATATTGACAGCTAGGTGTGGAACTGTGAATCATGGTTTCGAGCCTCATTTCTCTCACAGATGCATAGCCATGGGAGAGAGATTGGCTGCTGCCACACTGCAGAATTAATGCAGTTTAGCACCGATTTAACTGCCATGGCTCCATCCTGTGAAGTCATGGGATTTGTAGTTTGTTTTGACATCAGAGCTCTCTGATAAGGAAGGGTGAATGTCCCACAAAACTACAAATTCCAGAATTCCACAGCATTGAGCCATGGCAGTCACAGCAGTGTCAAGTAGCATTAATTCTGCCGTTCAGATGCAGCCATAAGTCTTAAATATGTTGCAAATATTTTAAATATGTTGTACATATTTTACAGGCAGATTCTCCTGCCTTTAAAATAAGGATAGGAATATATCCTACTACAATGGGCCTTCCACATTCTCTAGGGTCAAGCACACAGGACCTCCCTCCATAAAAATGGAAAACCACAAATATAATACCACTATTTTTTTTAATGTCTGGCAGAACTGCACTGGATACCTAGAAATTCCTAAAGAGAATATATTAATCTAATCCATAAATAAATCAAATCCGTGAAAAATCAAATCCACAAAAGTCAAGCTGCAAATGTGGAGGGCTGACTGTATTTATTTGATATTGGCACTTCTTGGGGTGTAGCTATGGGCGGAGGCGGAGGGATAAGATAATGCCTTCCAAATGAAATTTTCTTTCATGTCCCAAAATTTCCAGTTTAGCTCTAAACTTAAAAACTTTAGTTGAGGATTAGCACCTCACTAGGAGTTTGACACTGCCATGGCTCAATGCTATGGAAATCTGGGCCTTGTAATTTTGTGAGATATTTAGCCTTCTCTGTCAGAGGGCCCTGGTGCTACAGCAAATTCCAGGCTTCCATAGCATTGAGCCATGCCAGTCAAAGTGGCATCAAACTGCATTATTTCTTCCGTGAAGATGCAGCCTTAGGCTTCAGGCAGTTAATAGAAAGCATCCTGACAAAATGAGGGTGAGTATAGGTGGCAGAACATGGTCTGAAGGCAAAATGAGGCAGTCACGTTATTGAAATTAAGCAGATTTTGAGGTCTAGTCAATGTCGGGATGTGGGACTGCTTCAGAACCCATCTATGCCCACTTTGAGTCCCACGTCAGGAGAAATGTATTAAATATGCTGTAAAGCAGGATCGAGGGAGATGTGCTGTTGAACTGCAGTTCCCAGCAGCCTCAGCCAGCATAGTCAATGGTGAATGATATCTAGGAGTTGCAATTCCACAGCAGCTGGAGGCCCATAGCATTCCCACCTTGAGTAAAATGCACCTTATGGGTGAATGAGCTGGAAGGTTACCCTGGGTGCTGAGCAAAAGGGCGTGCTGTGCTCACTTTTTTTGGTGCCTTGGTGTTTTTGGAGTGCACTGTCTGCACAGTCAGCAATCCTCCTCACTCCCATCCCTACCTTAACTTGCTTTTCAAAGTTCAACATGTTGTTTGGGCAGAAATTACAAAAACAAACTTCCATTAGTTTAATTTAAACTACGCTTCTGTTCAGCTCCCAGCTAAATTTCATTTGCTTTTGATAAAAACCAGCAAAATAATTCTTTGCTGGGTGTGCAAATTTTGCAGTTTTTCACGAACCACTCTGGTTGACCTGCTACACAATTAAGCCAACTGTGAAAGGGCATTGGTTGTGAAAATACACACTTTTAAAATTCATCCACACAGAAACAGAATAGCCTGGAAATAAACCAGAATATTTTTTTACAAAAATCTAAATTAAATACACCTTAAAATGTGCCATCATATTGCCAGAATGTCATACCTGTGATGAACAAAATGACAGACGAGAATATAAGAACCAGTATCATTAAAGATTATTTTTTTAAAGGCCTTAAACCATTTGCTCAGAGAAGGAATAACAACTCCTGTTCAACACAAGGGAATTTATTAGATAAACACGCACAGGAATGGAGCATTGCATGGCTCCAGTCCTAGGCACATTTGCTTAGAAGTTTAATTAGGGAAGCTTAATCTACACTGCAGAATTCTGGGATTTATAGTTTTGCGAGATATTTAGCCTTTCCTGTCAGAAAGTTCTGGTGTCACAACAAACTACAAATCCCAAGATTCCATCACAGCATGGAGACTTGACAGTTATAAAGTGGTATCAAATTGCATTAATTCTGCAAAATCCACGAAAAGAGTGATACTTTTATTGATCAACCAAATGCATGTTGTAAGCTTTCAAAGCTCCATTGGCTTCTTCATCATGCAAAGATGTTTAAAATTGTACTGGAATAACCACATGATCAGGAGGAGGAATTGGCCTCCAACAACACCTGAACTGAGAACAGCAACATCTTTAAAATGCAGGCTTGTGACTAACAGCATCATCATAATTTTTTTTTCATTAGTTTGATTTTTAACACCTTTGCCTGATGAAGAATCCAGTGGAGCTTTGAAAGCTTGCAACATGCATTTTGGTTTATCAATAAAACTATCGGTCCATTTGTGGATTTTGCAGAATTAATGCAGTCTGGTACCACTTTATAACTGTAAAGACTCCATGTGATGGAGTTCTGGGATTTGTAGTTTTGGTTGCATTTTGGTTAGTCTAATAAAGGTGGATTTTGGATGTTACTGTACTTTGATACATGGCCAACATGACTACACATGGAATCAACCAGAATATTTATTTTAAAAAATCTGAATAGTTATGGCTTAAAGATGTGCCGCTGTATTTCCAGAATGTCATACCTGTAATGAACAAACTTACCGTATAGGCAAGCAAACAGGGACAAGTATAATTAAAGATTATTTCGTTAAAAGGCCCATCTAAACCATTTGCTCAGAGAAGGAATAACAAATGTGGTGGCAACTTTTGGTCTTCATCTCTCTGAAGTCCCAACCAGTACAGCCAATGTTAATTTTTTTGTTTGTTTGTTTGGAGAGCTGAAGTAAAAAAGCATCTGGAGGACTGAAGGCTAAGAACCACACATTTAGAGGACTGAGCTGCCCCAAACTGCAGCATCCTGATCCTTGGCAAGGGGTTTTGCAATCTAGAGTCACACAGAGTTTAGTGGGACTTCCTTCCTTCCTTCCTTCCTTCCTTCCAAGTAAGAATGTCTGAGATTGCAGTTTTCAATGGCTTATTGTGTACTCCCTTCCCTATGCAAGCTAAGAAGTATCTTGGAAATATTTAGCAATGCAATCAAGGCAGTGTCCACTCAGAAATAAGCCTCGTTGGCTACACTGGCACATCTGTATACCATGGGATGTTGTTGTTGTTGCTGTTATTGTTACTGTTGTTGTTGTTGTTGTTGTGTGCTTTCAAGTCCTCTCGGACTTATAACAGCTCTAAAGTGAACCTATCATGGGGATTGCTTGGCAGGATTTGTTCAGAGGAGGTTTGCTTTTGTCTTCGCTTGAGGTTGAGAGAGTGTGATGATATGAAATGAAATTGCATAACAGTAATTTCATTATAACTTGCCTCCTTCCACATATTAATTGTATTATTTAGATCAGGGTGGGCAAAGTGGGGCTCAAGGCATATATGTACCCCAGCTTTCCTACACCCTTCCAATTTTAAGAGTCCCCTCCCGACTTTGGTCTTCTATCCAGGGTTGTTGTTGTTTTGTTGTGTGCCTTCACATCATTTCTTCACATCATGGGGTTTTCTTGGCAAGATTTGTCCACAGGGAGTGGGTGCAGTTGTCATTCTCTGAGGCTGAGAGAGCGTGACTTGCTCAGGGTCACCCAGTGGGTTTCAAACCCTGGCCTCCGGAGTCTTAATCCAGCACTCTAACCACTACACCACACTGGACTAAATACCCTGAAGGCACCAAAATCTCTTCCGATCTTGGAAGCTAAGCAGGATCAGACCTGGTTAATAATTGGATGGGAAACTCCTCTCAAGAAGCACTAGGTGTCTCTTTTTCAGAGGAAGGAACTGGCCAAACTATCTCTCGGTATCCCTTAAGAAAGCTCATGTCAGAGTGGCATAATGATTTGAGTGTTGGACTATGACTCAGGAGACCAAGGTTTGATTCCCAGCTTGGTTATGAAACCTGCTGGGTGACCTTGGGCAAGTCACACTCTCTCAACCTCAGAGGATGGCTTTGGCAAACCTCTCCTGAAGAAATTTGCCAAGAAAACCAAATAATAGGGTCGCCTTCAGATTGCTGTAAGTCGGCAATGATTTGAAGGCATACAACACACACACATATCAGAAAGTTTAGGAAAACCTAAAAAAAGAGGTGGGTGTATAGTTTGAGTGTTGGACTATGACTCAGGACTCCGGGATTCAATTCCCAGTTTGTCAATGAAACCTATTGGGCAAGTCACACTTTCTCTGCCACAGGGGAAGGCCATGGCAAACCTCCTCTGAGCAAATCTTGCCAAGAAAACCCCTTAAGGTTGCCATAAGTTAGAAAGGACTTGAATGCACAGAACACACACATATATCAGAAGTTATGACATTTATATACCGAGTTTAGGAAAGCCTCAGAACAAAACAAAACGAGGGGAGTACATGGTCTGAGTGTTGGATTACGACTCTGGAGACCAGGGTTTCTTTCATTTGCTTAGCCATGACACCCACTGGGTGCCACCTTGGGCAAGTCACACTCTCTCAGCCTCAGGGGAAGGCCATGGCAAACCTCCTCTGAGCAAATCTTGCCAAGAAAACCCCAGGATAGATTTTCCTTAGGGTCGCCATAAGTCACAGAAGGAGGAGGAGAAGGAAAAGAATCCAGATGTGGCACTTTTAAGCAGTTCCACCTTTGGAAATGTATGGCGGGGGGGGGGGGGCTACCTAATCAGTGCTGCCCCCTGGAGGTCAAGGAGGCACAATGCTCTGGAGCACATCCTTCCTTCCTGCTCAGGCTATTAATAGCACCAAAACAAGGGCACCTTTCCTGGTGCGCTCTGCGTAAGGAGACACACACATAGAGAAAGCCTTCGATCCATTTTCCGGAGAAGAACAATCAAGGGTTGTGAAGCAGAAGAGGAAGGGAGGAAGGAAGGAAGGAAGGGGCGTGTGAATGTTTGCAAATAATCCAGGGAGGTTTCTGGTGCTTCTGTCACCACCTCTTCCTCTTCTTCCACCATCGCCTCCTCTTCCCAAGCCAGGGATCAGTGATGCCAGGTTAAAATGCAGCTCCAGAATGGCCCACACCAGGAAAGCCAAGCAGCCCAGGCCTAAAAGGGGGCAAGGAACCAGATTCACCTCCGTAGAAGCCAAAGCAACCATGGTTCCTGAGGGATCCAGAGCCACGCACACCTTTCAAAAATACATGCGTTGAGCAGATTGGGATAAAAGTCTGGCAGGTAGTGGTGAGGAGGAGGAGGTGAGCCAGCTCCGGCCTTGATCTGCCTTCTTTCCTACTTTTTAGGAAACTTTTCTCTTCCTTTCTTGTTGTGTCCCTTCAAGTCATTTCTGACTTATAGCGACCTTAAGACAAAAGCCTCTCATCTTGGGGTTTTCTTGGCAAGTTTCTTTAGAGAGGGTTTGGCATGGCCATCCTCTGAGGCTGAGAGAGTGTGACTTTCCAAAGGTCACCCAGTGGGTTTACGCGGCTGCAGTGGCGTCCCTAGGATTGGCATCACCTACTAACTCATGGTGCTACCCTCCAACCATTGACCTCCTCCCATCCCACCACACCATACAAAATGTTTGAGAAGCAGTGATGAGTCACCCTCTCTTAGGGTGTCACCTGGTGTGGTCCACATACCCCTGGTAACGCCAATGCATGGCTGAGTTGGTATTTGAATCCTGGTCTCCAAAGTCGTAGTCCAACGCTCAAACCACTACACCAGGCTGTCTTGCTTTTTTCCCCCTCCAGAGCAAACATCCAACCCTCTGTCTCTGTCTCCATCGCCGTCCTTGTTTTGACTGCTTGGAAGGGAACAGTCAACAGTAGTCTTGAGTTGGAATTATGCTCTAAAACAAAATCTTTGGCAACAAGGGCAACTGCCTTACAAAGAATCCTAGAAATAAAATCACTGAATATTAAGAGTTAGAAGGGACTGCCATCCAGAACATATAACCATCTTCCATCTCTTAGTGGTCTGCCCCAAAGGTATAACTCAGCAAATAAAAGCATGTTCAGTATTTTTGTTTCTATATCATTTATTTTGTGGATCTTGGATGTTATTGTAAAATGGAAAGCTGGTGGTTTGTACTATGCCTTCAAGTAATTTCTGACTTATGGTGACCCTGTCCCAGGGTTTTCTGGGCAAGATTTGTTCAGAGGGTGTTTGCCATGGCCTTCCTCTGAGGCTGAGAGAATGTGACTTACCCAAAGAAAATTTCAGAGGCCATGCTTATCTCCCAGCTTTGAAGTACACTTAGAAATGATAAGCAAGTATCAAGAATGATGGGAAAAGTAAAATATGTTCTGTTTTACATGACACCCCCTTCACTGTTATTTGGGAAGTTCAGGTTATTATTTTTAGTTAGAGCCCTGCACATCCTAATGCTTTCCCCATTCATTCCAACAGGCTTTCCTTATTCCAAGTCTGAAGGAGCCCCAAGCAGGAACTTTATATTGGAAGTTTTCATTTCTCTCCCTCTCAGCTCTTATGTAAAGAGAGGAGGATTGCGCTTTTGGATTGCATGTGTTGCTAGTCCTGTTTGGATGTGATCTCCAGCATGGAGGACTTTTGTAACTCCTTGGCACACTGGGAAGTGCACAGTTCAAATTCCATCTTAGCTCCCAAACCACTTAAACCTAATGCAATCTTGGGCCATTAACTTGGGAGTAAATTCCACAGAGGGTGCATCTACACTGTAGAAATATAGTCAGCCTTCCATATCCACAGATTTTTCATCCATGGATTTAAGCATCCAAATTTCCATTTTACAAAAACATTTTGATTTTGCCGTTTTATATAGGGGACACTATTGTACCATGCCATTATATTAAATGGGGCACGAGCATCCATGGATTCTGGTATTCACGGGCGATCCTGGAACCAGACCCCAGCGGATACCAAGGGCCCACTTTAATGTAGTTTGACGCCACTTTAAATACTTAAGGGTTTCCTATGGAATCCTAGAATTTGTAGTTTTACAAGATTTTTAGCCTTCTCTACTAAAGAGTGCTAGTGCCTTACAAAACTCAAAATCCTAGGATTTCCCAGCGGAGAAGGTGAGATCCTCCTGAAACTTGGGTTGCTCCTCCCATGAGCTCCTAGAGGCAGGGCCAGGTCTACCCTCTGGAGTATGGAGATGACATCTCATAGCACTTTAGTTGGACTACAGCTCCCATTGTTCCCACCCAATGGCAGCCCAGTATAGTTGGTGTTGGTGGGAGTTAGAGTCCAACAGGCAGCAAGTTGGGGAAGGCTACTTCACAGGGTTGTTGGAAGGAATACAAGATAATGTATACCAAGCATTCTGACTTCTATAAAATGCTGTGTTAATGTGACTTTTATATGGTGATGATTACTGTCATTATAAACTTATAGTTACCTGCTTTTTAATAAGTTGATTAACTGATAAGCATCTTGCCAAAGCTTGGACATAAATCATATTGCATTGTTGTTGTCATTGTTGTTCTCAAAGGCGGACTGGATTTGCTTCTGCAGCTTTAATCAAACAAAAGCTATTGTTCATTATGAGACACAAGGGCTACCTTTATTATCTTTTAAATGCCTTCGTAGCAGCAGCTAATATGAACCTTGTTAATGTGTAGCCTCTGAGTCTTCCATCCCTAAACTGAGGCATTCCATCCCTAAATCTAGGCATATAGTAAAGCCTTTGAGAAAGAAGCTTCTTTTTATAAAGTCTTTTTGGCTTTCCCAGCCCCCTTCCTCCTTGTCCTCTGTCAAGCTAGAAGGTTTTTTTTGGCAACATTGGCTCACTGAAGATGGTGAAAGAGGGTTGGAGAAACAGACTTTTGCCAGCAGCGTGTTTTCAGTAAACAATGCAATAAACCTTGAAATAGGAAAGAATGGGATTCTACTCTAACTTATCTTATTATAGCTGGGTGTGTTTGCCTAGAGTAGGAAGGCAGTTGCCTCCAGAATCCTTTATTGAATGTGTGTGAATAGCAAAATGGGGAGGGGGGGGGAGATAAGCGTGCCTCACTAGCTTCTCCCAACACACAAAAAAGGATAGATCTATAATTTTGGCCACCAAAATGTAAACCATAAGAAAAGTGCAGATTGGGGAAAGAAAGAAAAGATCATCCCTGGATATATTTTGGAATAAGCTTCCATCTCTAGAAAATTCAACGTTCCTGTTTACCTGACCTGGATGTTTTATTTCACGTGTACTTATCTTTAGTTCGGAATAAAAAATCTGCTGAAATATGCTGAAGCTATTCTTCTTTTTTGTGATGCAAGTCCTATTCTTTCAGTATTGCTTTTGCTTTTGTTACCAAAGTTTCTTTTTACAGAAGTCATGCCCAGGGACATGTATACAGTACTTTGTTAACTGAGGTATACTTGCATGGCTATTATTAGCAAATAGGAGTGATGAATGTTTGTTTCAGAACTTGTGTGTCTGTTCATCATGGCACACCTCTCCTGAAGCACATTTCTCATAGAAACCAGTGAGATAATTTCAGGTAAGAGTTTTATAGGATTAGAGTATCAAAAGAGTTTTTTTATTTGTTGGGATGTCTGGTGTGCTCTGGTATTTGTTTACAGGCCTGTATTTGTAGGAGTAGTAACCATGGGGATTTCCTTGGAGGTTTAGAGCTGCTGTTTAAACTTTGCATCAGAGGAAGGCAGTTAACTGTTTCATGTTTTGTGTGCGTCTTTAGAATTTGCACTATGTCAATTAACAAATAACAGCTTGTGTTGCGTTAAGTGTAGGTGCCTGTACCACTTTCACAACCTCAAAAGAGACCAGGGCCCTTTGACATTACACAATTGCAGTGCTATGATTCCCGTTTGACAGCAGTGACAGACCATGTTATTCCAGTAGTCCAGTCAGGCTTTTTAAATATCTTTGCGTTAGATCTTCAGACTTTAGTTCTCCATATGTTTTGGACCTCACCTCTCAGAATCCCTGACTATTGCTGTGCTGGCATGGGCATCTGGGAGTTGAAGTCCAAAATATCTGAAGGATCAGTGGTTGGGAACTACCATGCTAGAGATAGATGCTGATGAGAGATGCTGTAAGCATGTATTCTCTGGACAAGAAATTCACAGTGGGGATGTTGTCATGTATTGTTTGCACATCTAAACCAAGCAGGGTTTACACATTAATTCAAGCACAGTATTGGGATCTGTCCATAGCAACTTGCCATAAGTTGGAAACTACTTCAAGGCACACAACAACAGACAACAGCCATAGCAACTCTACTACAGTCTGTAGTTCTTCGGGTGACTGCATGAATACTAAAGAGTGGGTGTTTGGTGATGTGTGATGTATATTGGTGAAATTAATTGTGCTGTTGAGACAGTTAATGAGCTGTATATCATATGGTCTGTGGTGGATATTCTTTTTGTAGGGTTTTCAGTTGTATAACAAGTAGCAAGACCAGCAACAAAATATCAGAACGTGGAGTGTCTCCTTTTAAGGGTTCCTTCCATCCAGGCATGTCCCTTTCCCAGATACTCAATTTCATACCCCTTCTAATTTATTCCTCATTCCTCCTACCCCCAGAATCTGTCCTCTGTGGGGTGTTATGGCTCCATTTATTTTCCTAAATGGTTTTGGCGAGGGATTTCTGGAATCCTTAATCCCCAGGACATGGTTTGAGGACAAATGATGCAGCCAGTTAGAGGTTTCCTCGTGCCTTCTGATACCTCCCTGTTTTGTGGAGATGATACTTTTTAGACTGCCTAGCTATCCACATTAATAGAATGAACTTGCTATGTAAAAGGTATACACAGAGCAGTGCATCTCAAGCTCTCTGATGCAGCAGACTGGCCATTATTTTTATCTAATGTTCCAGTGACCAGCATCATATTTATGCCCATTGGCTACAATTATTTGTTTCTTTTCAGTTATCAATGGTTTGGGGACTGGCCTCAGTCCACAGATCACCACTTTGAGTAGCACTGATACAAAGGTACTGTACATCTGGTCCTCTTTATCCACGGATTCCTTATCTACTGATTCAACCAACCACAGCATGAAAATTCCAAAAAGTAAACCTTGATTTTGCCATTTTATATAAGGAACACCATTTGACCACACCATTGTATTTAATGGGAGTTGAGCCACCCATGGATTTTGGTATCCCCGAGGAGTCTGGAACCAAATCCCAGTGGATAACAAGGGCCCACTGTACTAATAATACATAGTACTTTATGTTGTGTTTCATAGAGGGCTTGAAATACAGTACAACCCCTGTATCCATGGGAATTACATTCCAAGACCCCCTGTGAATACCTCAAACTGTATATAATAGGGTATCCTGTTATTGTCAATGAGATGAACAATTTCCAGCCTAAGCATACTATAGAATCACACTGGAGGCCCTAGAAATGCCTAGAGAGAACATTTCTGTAGGCATTTCTAGGTCTTCCATTGTGATTCTGTGGTATACTTGGCCTGGAAGTTGACCATAAAATTGCACTGGAGGATCTAGAAATGCCTAGAGAGTACATATTTTTTCAGACTTAACATAACCTACCAGGCAAGAGTGGGGATCCTTTGATCCTCCAAAGGATTTCGACTGCAACACTCACAATGCCTTATCAGTGGCTCTGCTGGTGAGGGTTTGTAATCCCAATTATCTGTTGCCCACCTGTGTTGTGAGATAAGTTAGGATTGTTATTCCAGTATTCCAGCAGGAGAGAGCTACAGATGTGAGGTGGTTGGCTTCTTGTTGTTGTGTGTCTTTAAATCATTTCCAACTTATGGCAATCCTAAAGTGACCCTACCACAGGGTTTTTTGGCATGTTTTTATAGAGGGGGTTTGCCATCCTCTGAAGCTGAGAGAGTGTGACTTGGCCATGGTCATCCAATGGTCCTCCATGGCCCCCCCATGAGTGGGGATTCAAATCTCTCCCCAGAGTCATTGTCCAATGCTCAGATCGCCACACCACACTAGTGCTCAGGTGCCTGGCTTACCCAGGACCAACTAGGGAATCTGTGGCAGAAGTCCTATGCAGTGCTGGATGGTGACCTCCCTATGCAAGTGGGTTGGTGATTCCATTCCAGCTGTTAGCCCAGGTGTGAAAGGAGTTATCCAAGATGCTAAACTATTTTGGGGATTTTTTGGCCAGTTCATCATCATCATCATCCACCAGCACCACTGTCTGTGGCCACCATCCACTGCTGCTGCTTCCTGCTCAGGTCTCTGCCTCTTGTGTTATGCTGGAGTGTCCTTTAGTAGGGAGACTTTGCTTTAGACACACTATGGTGAAAGCCTTGCAAGGGTAGCTACAAGGAGATGGTCTCTAATCTCATTTGGATGATTCACAAGTGTGTTGCCTCACAGATACAACTCATGGAAATTTGTGTAGTCAGTTGTGAAGCATGGGCTACTTTGTGAGAGAAGAAGTCGTTGGGAATCTTTTTCTTTTTAATTCTTGCATTTTTGCAGGCGTTGTGTGATGCAGTGGTTCCCAAACTTTGGTTCCTCAGATGCTTTGTACTTCCTGATTGTTGGCTAAATTGGCTGGGGCTTCTGGGAATTGAAGTCTAAAATACTTGGGGGACCAAAGTTTGTGGTGTGGTGGAATCTCCCTGTGGTCTGGCCCAAAATAAGTTGGCAACATATCTTATCTTTTCTTCCCCTCTGCTTTCCCCCATGGGTCATAGACTTTACTTCA
Source organism: Urosaurus nigricauda (assembly GCA_034509955.1). Taxonomy (NCBI): domain Eukaryota; kingdom Metazoa; phylum Chordata; class Lepidosauria; order Squamata; family Phrynosomatidae; genus Urosaurus; species Urosaurus nigricauda. Next base: position 148,272,633 of record JAOEGL010000002.1, on the reverse strand, counting down.
GAAGAGGACATTAAGGGAGTCTTACCGTCTCCCTAAGCATACACTAAGATTACTACATTGATTACATTGTTACCTGTATTAATAGAGATAGGGGCATTTGACTAGCATTCTTCCTTACTGGAATTCATGTCACAGATGGTTTAAATCAGTAGATCTCAGCCTTTGGTCCTCCAGATGTTTCAGATTTCAGCTCCCAGAAGCCGAGCCAGCATGGCCAATGGCAAGGGATTATGAGAGGTGAGAGCCAAAGGCTGACAACCACCAATCTAGACTCTTTTAATATTCTCATCTGGTATAAGCACATTTGGGGTTGGAGACATGTGGCCCTAACTGTCAGCATTTCTCGCCAACACCTGTGTTGGCTAGGGCTGGCTGCTGCGATTTGTAGTCCAACCAAAGCCCAAGAGTGCACAATTCCCAGATGTTTTTGAATGTAGTGGATATATTATGCAGGACCATAGGATAGGGCTTCCTCTGCTGTGGCACCCTGTTTATGGAATGCCCTCCCCTTGCTAGTACTAGTTTCTTTTAGCTACCATAGATTTTGGTTATTCTTTGGAGCCTAATCTCTCTGTTTTTTAATGCATATTTACATGGTTCTAACTGTTTTAGCCTTTTTGGTTCTTTATAATTTGGTGGTCTGTTTAATATGCTTTAGTGATTTGAGTGTTGGTCTACGACCCTGGAGACCTGGGTTTGATTTGTCCATGAAACCCACTGGATGGGCAAGTCACATGCTTTCAGCCATAGGAGAAACCTCCCCTAAATAGATAATGCCAAGAAAACCCAATGGCCTTAGAGTCACCATAAGTTGGAAGAGACTTGAAGGCACACAGCAACAACAATAATCCTATTTAAATTATTTTACAGTTTTCATCTGGAATTGTTTTAAAATGTTTTAACTGTACACAGTCCTGAGGATGGGGTGGAAATATTTTAATTAAATAAACAAACAAATGCATAGTACCATTAAAATATTGCTGTGTTGGACTTATCTGATGGAGTAGGATCTATAGCCCACTGGCGGAGTCCTTAGTTTCAATCCTTCCTTGGAGAAAGAAAGATTCAGTCCGGAGCAACTCCAGGTAGGACTTACTTGGGTGAGAGATTCCACTCCGAAACCTTGGAGAGCTGTTGCTGCTACTGGAAGAAGGGTGGGCAACATTGACCCTCCAAATACTGTTGGACTGGAACTCCTATCATCCCTCACCATTAATTGCTGGCTAGAGCTGATGAGAGTTAGACTGGAACAGCAACTGGAGGACTACAGTTTGCCAGCTCTGCTTTACTAGACAGGACTGAGATGGATGGACCAATGGCCTTACTCAGCATGAAGTAGCTGACTGTGTTCTTATGAAAGCCCATGTCCTTCTTGCCTCTGATGAATTAGACCAGCCTTTCTAAATCTTGTTATATTGGAGGAACCTTTGAAATAATGTTCGACTTTCAAGAAACATTGTAATAAAAATTATATCTGCAGCTCAAGAAAAAAAGCCCCTCTCCCCCATTGCAATCTCTTGGTGGAACTCATAGTTACATCTTGTGTAACCTTGAGGTTCCATGGAACCCTTCTTGAGAAACCTGAATTAGACCCAGTTGCCTACCTGCCCTAAAGGCACCAGATCCCATCTGAACTTGGAAGCTAAGCAGGGTCAACTCTGGTTAGTATTTCGATGGGAGACCACCAATTATTTCAAAGGAAAGAACTGGCAACACATCTCCGCATATTCCTTGGCTCCTGTGAAATTCATGGGGTCACCATAAGTTGACAGGTGATTGGAAGTGTCATAGATAAACATTCCAGTTTTTAGGCTTTTCTTCAGCCTTGGCTCTTTGCACCATATATCATGTAGAGCATAAAATAGAATCAGTGTGATAAATGTGATTATAAACAACAGGTTGCAACAAAATTTAAAACTCCAAAATCAAAACAAAAAGTTAAAGGGGTCGGAAATTAGGAAAGTTTTCACCTGGTACAGTACTGGTGCTGGACTTCAACTTTCATCATGCCTGTCCATTGTTCAAGTTGAGACTGATGGGAATTGCAGTACAGTAACATCTAAAGGACCACAGGTGCCCCCAGATTTGGCTTTTGTGTATGCTAAGTTCTTTGAAAGCTTGAAATATGCTTTTAAAATACTGAGAATTGTTATCAGAAACATTGTTGATCTCCTCCTCCTCTCCCACAAAAAAAGAAAAGAAAAGACACTTACCCTTTTAGTGTGATATGAAAACAGCAGGAAGCCAAAAGTGAAAGGCATTAACTGTACCAAATGTAGAACACAGAGAAATTGGTTTCTGGAAGGCCTAAACCTACCAAGGTCCAATGCAATTTGGATGTTCTCTTTTCATTTATTAATTAATGTCCAGGGCACTTCCTAATTAAAAAAAAGTTTAATATAACCACTTCTTATTAATGCTGTATTCCTAAATTGGTCATTATTACCAATACACAGTTTTGCATTAATTTCTAACAGATTTTAAATGATCCAGCTTTCGTTTTGTTTGCCAAAGCCTATCTTTCAATGCTTTCCTCTGAGGCTGAGAGAATATGACTTGCCTCAAGGCCACCCAGTGGGTGAGCCAGGATTCAAACCCTGTTCTATGTGTTTTTATGCATTTTCATTAAAGGTTTTAGAATTTCCCCTGTGGAAGGATTTTTTTTCCTTAAGCACTTCAGGGTTTTTTAGAATAAAATAGGTCTGTTAAATGGGCTTTGAACAAGCTGGTAAGAAAAAGCCAAGCATAGTCTTGTCATCTAGGGAAGAGTGTCTGTACCCCCATATTTGCCAGTTCCTTTTGGGTAGAATTCTTCCTTTCTCCCGGGCTAAAGAACCCGAACAACTTAGTTCTCAGAGGTGTGCAATTTTGTTCAGCCTCCTGGCAGTGAAAGTATGTCTTCCATTTCCTCGTAGTTGGGACACTGATCGAATAGTTTCCCTCCTTCTTTTCCAGCCCCTCACCTGGTCACATCAGTGACTTATTCTTTCTTCTCTGTGATAAGAATACTGTGCTCACTTTCCCCATTGTTCATTCTTACATTTTTGGCTGCCAGTTCCTGTAGTTTAACGTTCCTCCTGTAGATTTATGCTTTGTGGAGTCAGATGTCCCTCTGGCAGCTGAGTTTGTTCTCCAGCGGCTGGCTGTCACTCGGCTTCTCCGGCTCTAACTTGGCTGCTGTCACTGTTGTGAGAGAAGGTGTTGTGGCTTTCTATGAAACCTCTGGCTTTCTATGAAAGCTACTGAGATGTCAGACCAATCTCGGATGTAAGTGAATATGTCATAGGTTCTAAACTGTGTGCATTTATTTCTAGTGCCTTTGACTGGAAACGAGGAGATGAATGAAAGGGTTTGCACAGACAGATTATTTATAATATTTGATAACCTACATAATTTTCATATCTCAGGAACCAGAACTTGGAAATGTTACTTGTTGGACTTTGCTTCCCAGAATCTTACAGCCGGGATAGCCATGCTGGTGGAGGATTCTAGGAGTCTGGGTCAAACAAAGTAATATTTTCAAGCACTGTTGTTGTTTTTGTGCCTTCAAGTAGTTTGCATCTCATGGCTATCCTAAGGAGAAACCTATCATGGGGTTTTCTTGATATGATTTGTTCAGAGGAGATTTGCCCTTGCTTTCCTCTGAGGTTGAGAGCATGTAACTTGCCCAAGGTCACCCAGTGGGTTTTCATGGTCAAGCTGGGAATCGAACCCTGGTCTCCAGAGTTGTAGTCCTATGTTCAAAGCACTATGCCAGGTCACTTACTAAACGTGTAAGAATTTCTTTGTTGGTAAGACGAAGAATCCATCTAGTCAGTCTTCCTGTTTCCACCTGTGATCTGTCAGATATTTCTGAGGAAGAACACAGAATGCACTAGGGGAAAAAACCCTCATATCATTCTTAGCAATTTGAAATATACTACTGCTGAATATGGAGGCTTCATTAGCGGGTGTTATGCCTAGATTATATCAATATACTGAACACCTAAATGAAAGACAGGCCTCATCGGTTTTTAAAACTCTCTGAGCTAGCGTTCCACCATTTTATGACAATTAAATAAATTCCATAGGAAAGGAAATTAGTTATGTCCTTTATCTAACATCAGATGTCACTGGAGCACATATACACAATTGCTCATGTCCTTCTGGTGTTCTGAGGAAGACTAATTCTTCTTTGTTTCTTCTCTCCACACTGATCGTAATAATGTAAATTTTGGTTGTCATTTTTTTTGCCTCTTAGTCCAGATGTGGTAACCGTGAAACTCTCCAGATGTTGAATTTCAGCTCCCAGAAGCTCTAGCCAGCATAACCAACAACACCGAAGGGCTGAATGATTCTCACCTCTGCCTTAGTATTTCTTACTCTCTAAATAAAACAGTTCTGTCTGAGGAATACAGTCTTTCCTCCATTCCTACCCATCAAATCCTTTTACTATTTTTTTGCTAAGTATTTTCCAGTTTTCTGTTGTTTATTTATTTATTTATTTATTTATTATTTTTTAGTAACAGGCTGTCTGGAATGTAGAGACAGTGTAAGTTTATACAACACCAGTAGAATGCTTATCTTATTTTTAATCCCTCTCCTAATATTTCATGGCTCTTTTTAGTTTACCTACTTGCATCTGTGAAGGTGATACTCTTGGCGAACTTTCCACTGTGAACTTTCTGACCGAAACAATGTTTTTCTCTCTCTTTTTTCCCTATACCAGTGTACGCCATTTTACAATAGATTTATAAAAGAGTCTGGTATGTAGTGACGTCTGTAATTGCCAGGTTTTCTGTTCCTGTTTTAATAGCAGCTTGGTGGCCAAGTTGCTCTAGTCAGAGAGCTGTAACATGATGCCAAGACAGTAATGGAAGATTAGTTTATTAGGGAGTTGCAACAGAACTGCTTTAGTTAAAGACAGGTTTTCTTTTTATAACGTGCTCAATCAATATGAAATTGGTCATGAATGATCTCCTTGTTACACTGTGGATAAACTTACCAAACTAGCATGGGCAGTTGTTATTGTTATTTGCCACCAGTTCAGCTTTGACTTATAGCAACACCATGAATAAAAGAGATCCAAGAGCCCCATTTATCAACTTAGTTGCTCAGGTCTTGCAAACTCAGGGCTGAGGCTTCCTTGATTGAATCAAACCTTCCCTAATGCAGTCTTCCTTTTTTCCTACTGCTTCCTACAATACTGAATTAAAAACTGTGCCCAAATGAACAATTATCCTTGCTTCTGACCATTGAACATTGCTGATAAATAACATACTTCCCCTTCCCAATCAATGTGTTCAAACCTGTAGACTTTATCTCCACAGCTTCAGATCTGTGGAATAAATGACTTGGGATCAGTGCAGTATTTCAGTCTGGCATTTGCATGGGATGATTTAAAAGATTTGTTACCCCCAGCACCTGGTAATTGGAGGTATAAAATGCATTTGTTTCTTTCCTACCTCTTAGGTCTGCATCAGCTGAAAAAGCATGATTCAGTTTGCCCCTCTTGTTGTTGTTGTTTGCCTTTGAGCTATTCCTGACTTATGGCGGCCCTAAAGCAAACCTATCATGGGGTTTTCTTAGCAATATTTGTTCAGAAAAGGTTTGCCTTTGCCATCCTCTGAGACTGAGAGTGTGTGACTTGCCCAAGGTCACTCAAACTCGGTTTTGTGGCCGAGCTGGGAATCAAACCCTGATCTCCAGAGTCATAGGCCAACACTAAACCACTATGCCACGCTGGCTCTCACCAAGAGATTGATAAAATTGTTTTTGCAGTGAAGGGGCAAGCTTCCTAGTGGTAAGGTGTGTTTTATCTTATGGTGTCAGAACTATGTGTACAGTAAGGATATAAACTTTTACTTATGAATCACTTTAAAATGTTTTCTCCCCACTAAATGAGATCATCGGAAGAGGGTAGATTTCGATTGAATGTTAGAAGGAACTTCTTATTAGTTTGGCAATGCAACCAATTACCTGGAGAGGTGGTGGGGTCTTTTTCTATGGATATCTTCAAAAAGAGGCTGGACAGCTACCTGTAGGGATGCTCTTGCTGGAGGTTCTGCATTGAGCAGGGGGTGGACTTGGTGACCAACTATGGTACCTCTTTCAACTCCGTATTTCTGTGATTCTGTTCTATGATGCTTGGGCCAATTTAACAACACAATTGTCTGATTCAGTTTTGGGAATTTTTTTTAGCAGGATAACCGCCGTGGGGTGCACAATGTGATGTTTTTCACTAGTATTGGTAAATACCTCTTTTGCTAAGTGGACACAATTGCTCATATAGATGAGTTTGGCTTGATCTTTTTTCAAAGAGATTACAATTCCTGAACCCCTTCCCGTCTTCACCATTCTTGTTTTATTTGAGCAGAAACGGTGAGGTAGGTTAACTTGAAAGATGGCCCAGTCCCAGTCAGTGAGCTTTATGGTTGAGTCTGGGTTTCCACTCAGGTTTCCAGGGCTCCAAGAATTCTCCCCCCCCCAATTAAATTTTCCTTAATTCCCCAAATTTCTCACATTGCAGTAACGTAAAACTTACTTTGAGCATTTAGAAATACAGTTTAGGCATCCATAGTAAAAGAGCAGGCAAAGTGAGTAAGGGAATGAGATTGCAACAGATATGAGAGTTCTAGATGTGAATGGTTTTTGATTTTTTTTTCACTCTCTGCAATGCTAGAAATGTAGAGACTGAAGAAAAAATTCATTGGATGCAGAATTATTATTTGGTAGGTTGCTGTGTCCTCATTTTGCCCTTCTTGTAGCTACACCCCTGCTGGGCCCTAGGATAAATATATATTAATCCAGAACATAAAAGTAGTAGTTCATAATGAAGTGCTAATTGTATCACTTTAAAAATTAACATAATGTTCTGTATTATGATTTTTCCTACTGCAATATGAAGCATTTACTCCTTCCTTCAAAACTGGGAAGGGGGGGGAGAGAGGAATTCTCAGGTAATTCTTGGAAATGTATGGTCATTTAATCCTTTTTTAAAATAAGATTTTAAAAAATAACTACAAAGTAACTTTCTATAATCACATTAGCTAAACCAACAATCATGTAGCATCAGTTTGTGAAATGGCCTTAACATGTTGTCTTTAGATATTCCTGCAGACAAAATGGGCTTAAGCTTAAGTTACAGATGTAGGGAAGAAGTCTTATTCAGAATGTGCAGCCCACGGTATCAGGTAAAATGTTGTAATAAGGACGTCAAGAGGAATTGTGTTTAGTGTAGCATATAAACAATAGTTATTCGTGAGGTCTGGTGGTTTCCCAAATAAATCAACATCAGCTAACAACATTAAAATCAACATCCAAAACAATAGCCATTGATTCTCAGATTAGGCAACAAATAAAATGGCAAGGAATGTTTTAAAGAAGCAATCACATGGAAGTTATAAAGTCCATCAAAATAATGAAAGTAAAGTTGATTTAAAAAGTGAGTATAGCTCAGATGGTGTCACTCTGTCATGGATTTTCAGTGGTCCCCCGGGTTACGAAGGTAATCTGTTCCGGATTACCTTTCGTAACCCGGAAATGCTCGTATCCGGGGGACCGCTTTAGCGGACGGACCGCGCGGCCGATTTAAAGGGGCCGCGCGGTTTTTCCGTTTTGTTCCCTGGGGGATCCTTCGGATTTTGGGGGAATTTTTGCGGTCCCGCCGGTTTTGGACCCCGGGGATTTCGTTCCCCAGGGGATTCGTAACCTGGGGGACCACTGTATCAGAAAAAGAAAAATTAAAACAAATGCAGGTGGTACCAAAGGCCTCTCTGAAAATCAGTATTTTGGGGTGCATCTGCACTGTAGAAATAATGTTGTGCTGTAGCTCCATCCTATGGAATTCTGGTATTTTTAGTTTTAAAAGGTCTTCAGTCTTCTCTTCCAGAGTGCTGGTGCCTCACAAAACTACAAAATTCCCAAGATGCTGTAGGATGAAGCCATAGCAGTTGAAGTGGTGTCAAAGTGCCATATTTTTACAGTATAGATGCATCCTAAGTACATCTTCCTGTGAAGGTTATTACATAAGGATGGAACCATAGCTGAGAAGGTCTTCCTCACTGTGCACACTCTATGAACCTAAGTCAGTGGGAGAATACAGAGTAGACCTTTGTTGTTGAATGAAGCACATGGTAGGAGAAGTTGGGTACATGTAATATGTGAATCCCAAATCAGAAATGGCTTTCAGCATAAGAATTTGAGATTGGAAACAAAGAGAGATAAACCAGTACAGATTCCCTATATTCATTTTTAAAACCATTCTGCCTCTATTTTTATGAGTAAGACTAAAACATGTTTTCTGAACTGCCCTGTCCCAGGTGACAGTCTGGCAGTAGCACTTGGTACCAGCTAAAATGTTAAGGTATCACTTCTGGACAGCCCCATGTAGTCCAGTCTGCAGGCTATCAGAGCACACATAAACATGTCTGATTTTTCCAAGGAAAGGGAATGCTGGTATGCTAGTTGAAGATGACGAAAGTTATATCTTCTGTTGTCTTGAGAGAGGCTTAGAGGGGTTTAGCCTTGTTTTATCGACTGAGATAACAGCTTTTAGAATTGAAAGATAATTGAGCATTGTGACTCAGTCCTTTATGTGTTTCTTCAAACAGCCTCAACTCCGTGCTTCCAGAGTCTGGGATTGTGGCCGACATTGACTTGGAGAATATTCTCTCACTGAACAGCGACAGCTTCTACGAACTCAAGAGCCAGCCCATTGGTGTCAGGTAGGAAAGCACAGGAGTAGCCATCTTGTAAGTGTGAGCAACTATATTGTGAGGAACCACCTTATCAGCTACTTGGGAGGGTGTGGAAGAGATTTTCTGGTCATCCCTGTATTTGAGGAAGGCTTTAAGATTACTTTCCACAACTGTTTCTTCTTGTTGTTGTGCCAGTCAACAAGGAACCAAGGAATAATAATCCCTTCGGTAGGTTTTTTTTAAAAAAGGATTCCAATAAATTAGTATTCAAAGACCTAGCTGTTAGTCTGGAAAACCAGTATGCAAAGGGATTTTGCAGCACCTTTGAGATTAACTGAAAGATAGAAGTTGGTAGCCTTGAGCCTACTTTCTCAAACACATTAAGAAATAGGCTCAAGTCTACAAAAGCTCATGCTGCCAACTTCTATCTTTCAGTTAGTCTCAAAGGTGCTGCAAATTCCCTTTGAAATAAATTTGTATATTCTGTTCTGTCTACTGGAGACGACGGATACATTCTGCAATACTTCAAGAACTAAGTGGTGGTAATTTTAGCCTCACATATTCAGCTTTTCTACTTCTTTTCATTCCAGGCAGGTCAGAGACCTTGGGATAATGATAGGTGTAGGTGCCTTGGTTGCTTATTACATAGGTGAACATAGGCCTCTGATTGTTAGGGTAGTGCTATGCCCCATTTGAGGACTGTGACCTTGTAGGAAGAGGAAGAGAGGTAAGACAACATTTAGATTGGACCTCGGGTCATAGTTCTTCTTTACTGCTTTAGTTTCCTTCTGCAGTAACTACTACTATCTTCCCTGACAGGGCAAAGGCACTAACATAACTAAAGTTTCTTTCTATTTACACAAGGACAAACAGGCACACAGAATGTTCAGGAAATGACACTTTTGCTGACACAGCAACTTTTAATGCATGTTTGTTAAGGTCAGAATATGAGCTATGTCTCCTCCTTAAATTGTGACAGCCTTGGCTTTTTTCCCCCCAAGCTGCTGTGGTAAATACTGATAGTAACTCATCATTTGTTTGGATCATGGATATTTATTTATTTATTACATATTCAAACTCTCTCCTTTGCATCAGTTGGCTGGCAGTAATGTTTTGAATCATGTCCCTCATTTGCTTATCCCTGCTCTCTTTCCCCCTTTCTCAAGCCCTGTCCATGTCTCAGGCTTTTTGTACAAATGTCTTTCAAGACAGCAGGACTAGGGAACCTGTAGCACTCCAGATGATTTGGATTTCAACTTTACAGAGTTGTATGTTCCTTACTACTGTTGTACAAGAGAGGTGAGCGGAATGTAGCTTGCCTGTTGTTGTTGGCCTGCAACTCCCATCATCCCTTATCATTAATTATGCTGGCTGGGTATAGGCCTGATGGGAGTTGCAGTCCAGTAAAAGTGCCGCACTCTCTCCATCCCTGCAGCAGAAGCTGTCTACTGATCTCTGACGGATGTTAACCTTTGGACTTTGCAAGTCAGCCAGTCATCTAATTCAGTGCAAACAATAGGAAGCAAAGCAAACAAGGCAAGGGGAAATTCCCATTCTCTATGACTCTATTGCTGTCTCCTGCATCCAATTCCCTCAGGTGTTCAGGGCCTGATACTGGGTTCGCCCAAATGATTTGCCTTCCAAGATGGTACTAAAGGTTGGGTCACCTGCTGTTCATTGATCATGCATGAAGTTTGCCATGCATAAATGTGTGTGTTGGGATGTTCTAGGTGGCCACAATGTTCTAGGACATAACATTCCTGCATGGCAGGGGGTTGGACTGGATGGCCCTTGTGGTCTCTTCCAACTCTATGATTCTATGATTCTCTATGCACACAATGTGACTATCCCTGTGTTGGATTTCATGCATAATTCCCCATTCAACAATTCCATTTTTTCTCTGCAGTCAGCAAATCATTGTTTTTACATCATTTCCAGGGTATTGACCAAGTCACAGAGTAACATAATAAATAGACAGGTCTCTGCCCCACGGTGATTACAGTCACAATTTAAAGAGGTAAAACAAAGAGGTAATGGCATAGGGAGAGCCACAAAACATGAATGTGATGAACCAGTGAAGCAATGTGTGCTCAGATATCATTTTAGTTGGATGGTAAGTATGATTCCAGTTCTTACTCATAGGGCAATTCTACAACCTCTTTCTATCAGCAGGTAGGAGATGTATGCTTATAAAGAAAAATCAAGTTTATTTGCTACTGATCTGGGAAAGAGTATGGTATAGGGCAGGTATGGAGAATTTCTGGCCTTCAGGGCTTCCCTGCCCTTTTTGCAAAGTTCTTCTGCTCTTATCTGCCATTGGTGATTTGAGATAAGAGACCATTTAAAGCTTGGGAAGCTCTTTTATAGAACTGGTTCTCAGTGCCAGGGAGCCCATTGCATTGTCAGTGGATTAGGAGTGTAGAATCAGCAGGATTTGGGTGCTCTAGTTAAAGGACAGTGACCAATGAGCGAAGATATCTCCTTAAACAAAGGAATTTGCCTCCTAAGCCATTCTTGCTCAGTGTGTTTGAACATGTTTTTGGGTTGATTGCATTTTTAACCCACTCACTAATAAAGTTCTCTGGAGGTGTACAGTCTGTTAAAAATATAAAAATACAACAATAATACAATGTAAAATGCCCGGCTATGAAAATCCACTGGGTGACCTTTGGCAAGTCATACTCTCTCAACTTCAGAGGACGGAAATGGCAAATCTCTTCTGAAGACATTTGCAAAGAAAACCCTGTGATAGGTTCACTTTTGTGTCCCCGTAAGTTGAAAGCAACTTGAAGGCACACAGTACACACACACACATATGCCAATGATTAAACTCAGTTAAAGGGGGGAGGAAAAAGTAGTCTTGTGAAACTTTTAAGAATAATTGATTTTAGCCTAAGTGTATGTGGACCACAGCACGCATTTTGAAGAAGCAAGCTGTAGGCCAGGAAAGCTCCTGCTGAAATAAATGGGTTAATGTTAAAGGTTCCACAAGACTCCTTTTGGCTTCTCATTTTCAATTCTAAAGCAGTACAAATCTTTTCAAAAACAGATGAAAGTATACTTAGCAGAAAATGACCATACATGCTGATTTTTTCAGGACATGTCCTACATTTTAGCCTTCTGTCTGGCATGAATTCCAAAAAGTCATCCATTTTGAGCATATGTAGGAAGCAAATTGAATAACATCATGTTTGCTTTCCTTTTCCCCTCCAAGAAACAAACATACCCTGAGCTTTGATGGCAAGTCTTCTCTGCTGTTGCTGCTGCTCCTAGGAAAAAAGAACTTTAGAAAGAGACATTGTATCCCCTTATTTGCAGTGAGGATAGGATAATAAAATATAATAAAATAAAAAGAATAAAAGGATAATAAAATGCAGTATATGTGATATAGCTGTAAATAAACCATAATGAAATGTATTTATGTTTATATTATTGTTTCTAGCTTTTATTTTGCAATGATCTACAATGTCCTACATTTTGTGGTGCTTTGTCCTCCTTTGTGGTTATGATATATGGTCACCCTCCATTGGGGTGTTGGAAACTCAGTTAATATTGGTCCAGGATCCCTGTCGGACTCAGAACAACCATATAACATACGTCCCTTGGTAATATTTGCACGTAATGATAAATGAAGAATGTTGGCTTAAGAAACCACAGTGTGAGACTGTTGGTGCACACAGCCTGTGTGCTTCTTTGTTCCCAAAGTTGGGTTCCTGGGAGTTGCTGCACTACCTCTCCCAAAAGTCCTAGCCAATGATGGTCAGGACTTCTGAGAGTTGTAGTCCAGTAGCTTCTGGGTACCCAGGTTTGGGAAACAGTGGGTTACTTTTGCAAACCCCTGTGAGAAATATGGCAGTGTTGATACCAAATGGGAAATCCTGTTGGGAAATGCATCCTTTATGTGTCATGTTCCCCAGAGCAGTTCTTCCCAGGCTAACTGATATAGGGATCCACAGTTACTGTTTTGCAGTATGCCAGGGACTGGCACAAAACTGTGCCCATTGGGCAATTTTTTTTCTTTCCTGGAAATTTACCAGGGACCGGCACTGGCCCACGAATCAGTCCCTTGAATAGTGGTGTCTTGGAGAGGGCCATGTAACAATACTACCACCTGCTGGTGGCGATTAAATGGACTATCATTTATTGAAAAGTTTGTATGTGCCTTCAAGCCACCTGTGGTCTTATGGCGACCCCATAATTTCATAGGATTTTCTTAGGGAAGGAATACTCAGAGGTAGTTTTGCCAGGCCCTTCCTCTGAAAAAATAGCCTACATCATCCAATATTAATTGGTGGACTTCCATCCAAGTATAACCAGGGTTATCCTTGCTTAGCATCCAAGATCAGACAAGATCTGGTGTCTTAGGGTATGTAGGTCTCACCTGATATTATACTGACACTGAATTTATAGCAGTGGTTTAATCTCAGCTTAGTCCAGTTTTATTTACCTACATTATATGTTTAATTTCATCAAGTGCAATTTAGCAATGACCACCCCACATCTTGATTCTGGTACTTTCCTAAACTCATCTTAAATGCTACAAAAGAAGATTCACGTCAGTTCATTCAAACTCATATTTATAATGTTTATACGCTAACATCTATAAATTCAAAATAACAGGGAAAAAAAACCCAACATGATCGTACACTTAGTAATGTTCAAAGTCTTATTGTACAATATCAGATGGCACAGTCTGCTGCTTTTTCCTAACAAAGATTGAAGGGTCTTCCCATTTTCTTGACTTTCAATGAACTGCCCCCTCCCCCCCTCCCCAAAATGTTAGACTTGCCATCTACCGTAATTTCCCCTGTCTTGAGTGTAAAACTGCTGTCCTATATGTGCTCATCTAGAAGTAGGAATACATAAATATGAAAGAAATAAGATGGATTTCTGTCTGGACTAAATAGTATGATCCATACCAAGTTGGGCATATTGGTTAAATGCTATCAATGTCAATGTCAGACTCAAAATAGGTGCTTAGATTTCTCCTTGTGTGTTTGGGGAAGATCATAAAGCACACCGCCAGCTTCCATTTAAAACAGATTATAACAATGTTGTTGCATTACCACTCCCATCATTCCTCACTATTGGCTGTGCTGGTTGCAGTTGCTTGGATTTGTAGTCCAATAACATCTGGGGGATGCATTATATGACCTGCGATTTCAAAGCAAAAAGCTAGTCTCTAGTCTTCATAGATCTGAAGATAGGAAAATGCACAAGTGCTATTATATTGGTTTGTTTTGTGAGTCACTGGCTGTTGCCAGCTTTCCATGTTTATAGTGTTCACATAAAGTCATAATCATGGCTAACGTTTCCACTTTCTGGAGGATTAACTTTCTGTTCATTTTTAAAGTAGGGACAGGATTCCTTGATGGGAAAGTATTGCTGATCTATTGAAAAATGAGAAATTCAGGATTTTACCACAGGTATACTTCAGTTAATGAAGTAGATACATTTCAGGGCAGGGCCATCATTAGGATGTGCTGGGGGTACAGATCACACTACATGACACCCTAAGCTGAAGATGACACCATTGCTCCCCAAACACCTGTCTTTTGGCAGAAATGGGATGTGGCATTTGCCTGCTTCTCTTTAAAACTTTGGAGCTCAGTGGAAGAGATGGCACGAGTGGGGCAAGACTCAGTGGGAAGAGAAAATAGAAGTCCCAGGGTTATATAATTTAAAATTATTTTTTTGATTAACGTTTTTTAAAAAATTCTTTAAAAACATCACATCTTACAAAAATTTCACTTTAACAGCATTAAACTATGTACAGTCAGGCCTTCCCTTTATCCTGTGGTATTCCTGTATTGCTCTGATTGGATAGTAATGTGTTTGTCCCAAAGCAAAATGTACCAACAAAGAATGAGGTTCATGAACTCAAGTAATATTTGAAACTGAAATCCTATTTAATAATGTCTGTGTGTGTGTGTTTGGGGGGAAGGCTTCTGCACTTATAAATATTTAAAAATTACATTTACAATTCTTGTGGATAAAATTCTTTAATTGTATATACCTATATTGCAGGGAGCATGGCTGTGGCAGACAAGGGTGCAAAGAATGCTCAGAGATTTTCTCATCCTTGGTGAGAAGGTGTGGCTCAACACAATGAAACATGCCGTTGAGAAAATGGTTCACTGCTACAACGGCCTTTGTTGTGAAAAAATGCATTCATACAAAACAGCAGGATTTATGCCAAGAATTGGTCTTGTAGGCGAAAAAAATATTTGTACACAGAAAACTGTATTTTGCACAAAACACAGTTTTTGCACAGAACATTTTTGGTGTGCAAACAAGATAGGGTTGAGGCTGTTTTTTTGTCTGGGTTTTGTGTGTGTGCGCACAATTGAGTTTTCCATGAAGTCCATTAATATGTTTTCTCTAGGAATATCTGAGTCGTCCAGAGTAACTCTATGGTCGACATTAACCAAAAATAACACTGAAGGACCTAGATTCCTAGAGAGAACAGTTCACTAGGCTCTGTAGCTCCTCCAGCGCAATTCTATGGTCAATGTCTGGCAGAAGTTGACTACAGAGTTGCCCTGCAGGACCTAGAGTTTCTTAGAGAGGTCTTCTCTCAGGTAAAAACATAGTGTTTTTGTTATTTGCAGTTTTTTCCACATTCACGGGGGTCCTGTGCCCCTAACTCCAGCGAATGCGGAGGGACGAGTGTATTAGCATATTCAGTAGTATAAGGGAATTATAATTTATGAGTAACATTAGTGCAAAAAAGTATTCCTAAGGATCAACTATAGTGACTACATAATGCCTTTTGAGTGGTTGCACTAGGAGCTCCTGCCTGGAAGCATCCTTCAACTGACCATATCCCAGTATATTGTTTTGCCCATTTTATACCCTTAAAGGCTAGACACTGTCTTTTCTTGCAGATGAAGCCTGAATGCTGAATTCTAGCTCTAGGTGTTGGAAATGGTTATGACTTCCTCAATTGAAAGCACTGTCACTCTGGCCAATGATATAGTTAGGTTATTTTAGATTTTCGATGTCATAGCGGTGCATGCATGTGTGTATAGGAACTGTTTTGATGTGTCTTATTTTGCTTTGAAATGCAGGAAGCCTTCTGTACTTGAGAAGCCCTTCTGCTTTTATGTCTTGCACTTGAGTCCTAAATTCCTGCCTTGACTGCATCACTGGATGCCGAAACTCTGCCTTCTCACAGCAATGTTAAACTGGTCCTACTCAGAAGCCACTGTTCAAACTAAAAAAAAAAAAAAAAATAAATTCCTTTCTGGTCTCCAGCCTTCTGTGACTCCCATCAACATCAGTAGTACTTTGAATATCTGGAAGCACTTTGTTATGTACACTACTACATGCTCTGAGCTAATGAGAAATTATAGTACCACCAACCTACCTGGTCAGTTGGCCTCACCAAGTCTTTACATCCCTTTAAAAAGTGTGTAGCTGCTTGTTACTGAAAAGAGGACTCTACAGAAATTTAATCTCTATCCTAATAACAGTTAATGTTATTGCTATAAATAACAGTCAAAGCAATCCAAAGCATACCTTGTGATGTTGTTTGATGGTGAAATAGATTTTTTTTTTAAAAAAAAACCCTAAGGAATTACCCATTTTGCTGTCCTGTCCAGATTGGGTCATTTGTGTTACTCATACTTGCTCTACACTTGTGAGGTAGGATAACCCTAATGGTTGCTGATCTCCCTATTCTGTGTTCCTACAGCCCACCGAGTGCCCCAGCCCAAGGTCCCAGCATGTCGTCCCGGGTGCTTCTTCGCCAGCAGCTGATGCGGGCACAGACCCAAGAGCAAGAGCGCCGGGAGCAACAGCAGGCCGCGCAGTTCACTCCCACGCCCCCTGCACCTTCCACACCTGCAATTTCTGTGAGCCCACTGGCTCGTCCTGCACCTGCCCAGGTCCCTGTGGAGGTATTGAAGGTAAGAGAGAGAGAGAGATAGTAAGCCTCAGTCTGTGGAAGAGATAGTATTGCTTTTGATCCTGCTGAAAAGAAATGGGAGGGAAAGGAATGATTGTGATGAGGGAGACCGAACTGATGTTGGGATTTGAGTTGGCTAGAGCAGGTCAGATGGGGTCCTTGAAGTCTCTTTCTGCTGCTTCTTTGTGGCACTTATTGCTCTCATGTTCCACTTGTGGATTTCTTGTTGGGGCATCGTGGGGTGGGCAACTGTGAGAGGCTAGGGGGGTACTCAAGTCCCCCAGAAAACCCTAAAGGGCTGCACATTTTTGTCATGGGGATTTCTGGCCATTTTAGGCCCATGAAAGGCCTTTTTAAAAAAAAATCAGAAGTGACTGGAAGTAACTTCTGGTTTACTTCATTTAAAAAAATCCTTTTGGAAAAAGAAAATCTAACAATTATATTTTACCCCTGAGGTGCCCTGTGCAAGCTGTACTATGCCCACTTTGGTGTCTTGGGTTGATTATTTCACAAACAAAAGACTGGGATTGATAGCCTTTGGCCTAATCCAGCTATTGTATATACTCATGTATAAATCTAAAAATTTTAGTCAAAAATTGATCCAAAAAATCTGAGTCGACTTATCCACGGGTCAGTGTAAGTACTCTCATAAAAACAGAAACCATCCCCTGGTGAAACACAAGAGTGTAATCTTCCTGGAAGCACTAACCTTCCTCTATTCTGTCATCCATCTATACTTCAGTATGAACACAAACAGTTATGGTTCCTGAAATTTTGTAAGTTCTTTGGCATTGTTTTCCCTTGCTTCATCCTTTAGATCCTTTGTTACATGACCCTAAGTTTTACTCTCAACTTATCCATGGGTCATATCAAAATCATTTTGGCCCCTAAACCTGCCCTTGACTTATACATAAGATCAACCTATAGTCGAATATATACAGTATCTCTTCTAAAAGTTTAACTCTGGCACATGCATAGGATGATCGTTTGGGTGGACCAGTGATCCTGCCTTGTAACAGGGATAGAGCTGAATCACTGTTTATATTCTCTTTGAAATATGACAACAAATATACGTCACAATAACTTTGTCAGTCTTTAGCAGTAATAGACTAACTTGGTTTCCTTCTGATATTCAATCTCTGATATTAAGAGAAGTGATTAAGTGGACAAGTTAGTCTAGAATCCAAACTTTTAACAGAGATGCATCTTGGCCTTGCTACCTTAATTCCCAGGGCTGATAATGCTATTTGGCAGAGTGCAGCATCTGCCTCTGGCAGCAGATTTTGGAAATTATGAAAAAGCAGCAAATTGTTACACAGTTGTTTGCTATTACTGGGGCCCCTTTCATACTATATAATTATAGTGTTGTGATTCCACATTAGCTGCCATGGAAATACCCCATGGAACCCTGGGATTTGCAGTTGAGGGAAAAACATTGGGAGCTCCTCTGATGCCTCTGACCAGACTGTCAAACCCCAAGGATTCATAGGATGCAGCTATGGCAATTAAATAATTGTGCAATGGGAAAGATCCCTGGGTTTTTACTCCTAGGGATGGAGTGTGATTATCATGGGACTTTCTGCTTCAAGTTCCAAACTTTGGCTGCCTTTTGGTATTACGAACTCTGCATTTAGTGAGTTATGCAGGTGCCATTTATTGCTGTGCCTTAGATGTAGGATCATTATAGGATCTTGGGCTTGCCCTGTTGAAGCCTTAGATTTAGAAATGCATCTTCTGTCTTCTGTGACTGCAAAGACAGCAATCCCACCACTTGAGTTACCTGACTAAAACTGTGTTCCCTCTCTTTTTCTACTTCACCTTGCTTAGGTTCAGACTCACTTGGAGAACCCCACCAAGTACCACATCCAGCAAGCACAGAGACAACAGGTCAAGCAGTACCTCTCCACTGCCATGGGCAACAAGATGGCAACCCAGGCCTTAGCTGGGGCTAGCCCAGGAGCCCCATCCTGCTCCCCACAGGCAGCCTCAGCTCCTGAGTCCCAGCATGGTTTGGCTCAGCAGCAGCAACAACAGCAGCAGCAGCAGGGGGTGGCAGGTGGGACGGGAAGTGCCCCCAATAGTCCCATGGCTATGCTGAACATTGGCTCCAGCTCTGAGAAAGAGGTGAGTAACCACCCATTCTGTAACCTCCAAGTTTTCTTTGGTTTTATCCTTTTCTCCTCCTTTCCGAAGTATTTCTAGTAGCCTATATTTTACTGTCTGGTTTAAGTCTTTTGCCCTTTTTTCTTCTTCATTTTTTCAGATTGATGATGTCATTGATGAAATCATCAGCCTGGAATCCAGCTATAATGATTACAGTGGACTGCAGATGCCCAGCACAGTGAGTACTGTTCCCTCTGCTCCTGTGGATGTGGAAGGGAAAAGTGACTTCAAGGGGAGCTGCGGTCTTTTCACACCACACATTTAAAACACTAGGAACTCATTTCAGCTTCTGTGGCTGCATCCTGTGGAATAAATGCCTGGAGGAGATAATGGGCTGGATGAGGTAAAAAAAATTGAAGCTGAATCCAGACAAGGCACATGTGCTTACTGTCAAAGGTCCTAACCTGAGGTTGGAGGTGTGTCAATCAGTCCTGGATAGAGTTACACTCCCCCTAAAAGACTGTGTTTACAGTTTTGGGGGCTACTTCTGGAGCTATTGCTTCAAATGACAGCTCAGAAAATGTGACGGCCAGGAGTGCTTACGATCAGCATCAGCTGATACACCAGCCATTGGAGGACCTAAAGATGATAGTGTAGATGCCTGTAAGCTCAAGGCTGAAGTGAATTCCAGAGTTTGGGGGCAGCCAATAAGAAGGCTTTCTCTTGTGTCCTCCCCAACCATGGTTGTGTTGGTGGGTGGGATTAAGAGAAAGGCCTCTCCTGATGATTTCAGGGCCTTGGCTGGTTCTTACAGGGACAGGGATAGGAATCATGTGGTCCTCCAGATGATGTTGGACAACTTTCCTTACCACTGGCCATGCTGAGTAGGGTTTCTGGGAGTTTTAGTCCAACAACATTTGGTAAGTCCACATGGACCTTACACAAATATGGGACCTGGCCTTATTGGTTGTATAGGCATGGAGGGAGACTGAATTCTTCTTTTTCCCCTCTCACACCCAGCTACCTGTCTCTGGAAACCTCCTGGATGTGTACAGCAACCAAGGAATGATGGAGCCAGTTGTCACTGTTAGCAACTCTTGTCCTGCTGACTTGCCCAATATCAAGAGAGAGATGTCAGGTAAAGGATTATAGAGATCCCAACACCACAAGAGATGCTATAGTGCCAGGAAGTGATGGCAGCTTCTGAGTCAATGCTGACTGGTGTTCTTTAATTCTCTATTTATTTGTTTTTGATTCTGCTCTGTAGAAAATGAAGCCAAAGCATTTCTGAAGGAGAGACAGAAGAAGGACAACCATAATCTCAGTGAGTGTAAAATGTGGCTGATTTCATATTAAGGGTTTGGATTGGGTATTCCATTACTAAGAACAGGGAATGGAGCAAAATTTTGGAGATTTCAGTTTAAGATTTCAACTGGAAGCTGGGATCCTTAAAAATAAATCCCTGTAGGTGAACAGGTATCTGCCTCATCCCAGACCAAATGGTGGGTTGGATCCAGACCTGGTCATACTTAAATGACACCCATTGACTTCCTAAATTCCCTTGAGTGCCCCTGGTGTGTATCCTGGTGTGTATCCACGGCGGGAGTGGATAGGTTTTTCTCCCCTAATCTTCCGTAAACTAGAGAAAAAATTTCCTCAAGTGAGCTCAGTGTGGCATACAGGCAGATACCTGTTCACCTACAGGCTACTATAGAAATCATTGGGAGAGCAAAGAGAAAAGGATAAAACCAAAGAAAAAAGCAGTTTCCCTAATCTCTAATCAGGAGAACAATATGTTGCCTACCCCTTTGGTTAGAGGGTTGGACTTGGAGGTTGAGGTGCCAGTTCTTAGCTGAATTGTGAAAACTCACTGGGAGATTTGGACCATGTGCTCACTATCAACTGCCTCAGAGGACTGTTGTGAGATTAAAATGGAAGAGGAGATACCTGTATGCCACACTGAGCTCACTTGAGGAAATTTGTTGTTGCTGTTGTTTTGTGCCTTCAAATCATTTCTTACTTATAGTGACCCTTAGGTAAACCTGTCATGGAATTTTCTTGGCAAGATTGGTTCAGAAGAGGTTTACCATTGTCTCCCCCTGAGCTGAAAGTAAAGCTCACATGAATCAATATTGTCTACTCTTGCCTGGCTGCTGTTTTTCCAAGCTCCCAGGCAAAGGCCTTTCTTTTTAGCTCCCCTGTGATTATTTTAACTGGAGATGCCTGGAGTCTAAGGACCAAATTCCTGCAAGGCAAGAGCTTTACCCACCCAGTGTAGTTTCCTTTTGAAATCCCTGGGGGTTTCCTCTGAGGAAGGGTGATTAGGATCAGGCTGCACATGCTTCATTCTCTCCCTAAGGACCAAGGTTGAGAAAGCAGATTGCTAACCTCCTCTCATCCAGTCTTATATCCACCATGCAGGCTTGGTGGTGATTTCTTCCATTTTTGCATGTAGTGCATACTGTGGGAAAGTGACTTTTTACTCCATTGGCCATGCCCTTTGTTGGGTTCTGGGAACTGTCATGCAAAAAGTAGTTTTCCAACCTCTTATGTGGAAGTACGTGAAGCCAAAGCTGCTGTCACACTGCAGAATTAATGCAGTTTGGAAACTCTCTACCCTATGGAATGTTGAGATTTATAGCTTATTTTGGCATCAGAACTCTTTAAGGCTAAACAGTCACAAACCTACACATCCCAGAATTCCATAGCATTGAGCCATGGCAATTAAAGTGGTATAAAACTACATTAATTCTGCAGTATCGATGCAGCTTGAGAGAAGAGCAACTCAAGGTTTTCAATGTAGTGTCCTTTTTGCCCAGCTTAAATCCAAGAGACTTCTTTGGAGGGCGGTAGGTATTCTTGAAATCATGATCAAAGATAGACTGTACCTTTGGGATGATATAAATGTGGCCTTCCAGATGTTGTTGGACTTCAGTTCCCATCATTCCTCACCATCACCTATGCTGGCTGGGGCTGATAGGAGTTGCAATCTGACCATTTCTGACAAGTGACACATTTGCCACCCTTGAACTAAAGGAAAGTCCATTGGTTTGGTCTTGTTCAGAAAGAACCGTTGTCCTTATCCTGTGTGAACATATATATATATATATAGAGAGAGAGAGAGAGAGAGAATGGATGATGCTTGGTATAAAAATAAGATTTCTTTAATTGGAAGAGAGCTCAAGTTTAAAACCATATCTAGCCTTGAAACTCAAGGCCAGCAATAAGTTCTCTTTCTGGAGAACTGACCTCGCGTGTTCATGAGAAAATACCAAGCCAGTTTTAGCTAGAAAATGTTGCAGATATTGTGACAGAATGTATTGTGCAAAGTGCAAGAAGAAACTGTGGGGCTGTCAGCCGTAGCATGTATTATAGCTGGAAGTGAGAGGTGCTAATGGTTGGGCTTGTTGGACCGATGTGCAGCTATGGGGAAGTGGGGGAATGTAAGGGGCATTGCCCCCAAATAAGAAATTTCTTTTATCCTTTTCCCTATATCCCTTCCTTGTTTCTTTCTTATACGCTGTTTTACACATTCTCATCAATGATTATTTCAGTACCTCCCATAACTTTGTTGTTTTTTCCCATTTTTTCTCCTATTATTGGGTCAATTTCCCATTAATATACATTGTTAATATGTCCATTAACGCTAAGTCACTTACCTTTAAAGGCCTCTGTGGGTACAGTTCTCTCTTTCCCATATTTTGCATATATTATTCTTGCTGCTTTGATCATATATAGAATTAAAGATACTTCGTCTTGATTTATCTTCTACAATATCTGTAATATTCAGTACAAAAATTTCTGGTCTTAGAGGTATCTTCTTGCATAATGTTACTGTGATAACATGGATATTTTTCCATTTTTTAATAATAATAAATAATAGTAATAAAATTTATTTATATTTCCCGCCTCTCCCCATGAATCGAGGCAGGAGTACAACAATTTAAAATCACAAAACATTAAAATAACAATATTAAAACAATCTAAGCATATTACTATAATCAAACATATTTTAACCACTCTACACTACCACCACATATGATACAACATCCCTGGTTTTTCTTTGCACTTCCAGAATATGTTGTTATTACTTTGGCTAATTTGGATGGTGTCATGTACCATCTGAAGAATACCGTATAATAGTTTTCTTTAAGATTGTTACTTAAGATTGTCCGTAAATTTGAGATTTACTTCCCATATTTTCCCCAAACTTGTCAATGGAATTTGGTTTCCTATGTTTTGCATCCACTTAATCATATTTTATTTGATTGTCTCTGCTTTTAGTTCATAATCTAGTAGGAATTTTTAGAATTTTCTTATCATATTTTTGTCTCCTCCCAATAACATTTTTTCTAGTTCTTTTGTCTATAATTCTATTCCATGTTTTTTTTAATGTCCTTTTTAAAATTTTCTACTAGTTGTCTATGTGGAAACCAATTTATTTCTAGGCATTCTTTATGTAATTCTTCTCTTGTTTTCATCCCATACCTTTCAGATGTTTTAAGCAAAACCTCCTCATATTTTAACCAGTTGCTTTTGCATAATTTCTCTTTCTTGTGGAAAGCTTTCTGTATGGAAGTCCATTTTGGTATTTTAGGACAAAGATATCTCTTATAATTTATCCACATTCCAAGTAATGCTCTTCTTATAAAATGTTTTCCAAAATCCTTGTTTGTTCATCTTCTGTTTGTTGTGCTCACATTTCCTTGGGAATTTTGGCTTCCCCTTTTCTTTGGATACCTAAACTGTATTTCTAAAGGCTCAGTTGAAGTTTTAAATAACTACAATGCTAGAAATTTGAGGACCAAAGGAAAAAATATTGGGAGGGGCAGAATTATTTTATGAGGGCAGTTCCCTCATTTTTTGCCCCTCTTCCACAGTTACATTTCTGGACTGATCCAAGAGGAGAAAAACTGATAGGGCTTTTAAGGAGTTTAAGGAGTTCCATCCTCATGATGGGAGAGAAAGGAGAATTGCAAGGCTGTTCAGCCTGTTGATCTGATCAGTTACAGCAGAGAACAAACAGGCTGAGCCAGCTTGGAGAGGCTGCCTTGGGAAGGTCTAATTTGTGTGGGTGGCGGGAACTGGATTGCCTGACTCTCTTGGCTTAGCTGAGGTCATGTAACCTCTCTCTCAGTCTTTTTCTCCCTCCCTCTTTGTGCCCCATTTATGCCATGCGTTTTTGCGCCACACGGATCCTGTAACTCGGCCGTATTTGGGTAATCTTAGATATTGCCCAAGCACCGGGGGCTGGGAGGGGGAAGTGTTGCACTTAATTGCATCTTGATTCTGTTAATAGAAAAAGGAGAAGGGCTGAAACTTTTGTGGTGCTGTAGGATGAGAGACAGCTGAATGCAGATCACAGGACTAAAATCCAGTGTTGTGTTGGAAGCTACCAGTGGAACCTTCTTCCCTTCCCTCTTGCAGCTCTCCATGCTGCCTGATAACTGGCTTCAGAGTGTTAAGTAGTCCCCCATAACCCAAGATGGTTTTGGGGTGCATGAGAGAATTCAGCAAGGAGAACCAGACCACCAGAAGGCTGGACTAGAGAGGTGGTCTGTTCCAGCACAGCTCTTTTCTCGCTCTTAATATTAGAGAAGACCAAACTAAAACAAGGGCCTGAATACCCTAAGAGCACCAAAATCCCTCTGATCTTGGAAGCTAATCATAATTAGTACTTGACCGGGAGATTGCAAATGAATACCAGTTGCAGTAGGCTATATTTCAGAAGAAGGGACGGCCAAAACCACCTCTGAGTATTCCTTGCCTGAGAAAACCCTATGAAATCCAGGGTGTTGCCAGAAGTCAACAGGCAATTTGAAGGCACATAAACACATAGCTTAAAACCCCACAAGTACAAAATAACAATGAAATATTCCATTGTTATTTGGGACTTTACACCTCAAAAGTTGGTTTTATTCACCATGTAGAACTCATATATGTTATAACATGCATACACATAAGCACAAATAAATAAATACATATTAATATCATCTATAAAACGTATGTGAGTCAGCATGGTGCAGTGGTATGAACATTGGGGTTATGACTCTGGAGACCAGGGTTTGAATTGCAGCTCAGTCATGGAAGCCTCTGGGGTGACCTTGGGCAAGTCACACACTCTCAGCCTTAGAGGATGGCCATGGCAAACCTTCTTTGAGGAAACTTACCAAGAAAATCCCATGATAGGGTCGCCATAAGTCAGGAATGACTTGAGATCACACAACAAAAAATAAAAACATAAAACTTATATAATATGTCATCATATTGTAATATACAAATATAATCGAAATGTTTCAGATGTGGTCCTGGCATAGAGTGTGAGGCAATAATAGTATCAGCATTATGCACCAAGGGAGCTTCTGTGCCAAGGAGTGAACTGTGTGCCCCGTGCATGTTACACACATTAAGTCTTTTTATTCGATTCTCTTTCATATAATTCAGTTTCTGCTGGTTATGTGGGAGAAACAAAGAGTTGATTGGCCTTTGGCGTTTTCTAAT
Organism: Urosaurus nigricauda; assembly: GCA_034509955.1. Classification (NCBI taxonomy): domain Eukaryota; kingdom Metazoa; phylum Chordata; class Lepidosauria; order Squamata; family Phrynosomatidae; genus Urosaurus; species Urosaurus nigricauda. Next base: position 148,247,442 of record JAOEGL010000002.1, on the reverse strand, counting down.
TGCTAGAAATTATATTTTGTAATCCCTTTGGCTCTTGCCATACTTAAAACATTTGTGTGCCATCCTTAATCCTATGTAGGATTCCAGGCAGTATACAACCATAGTACAGATACCTTTATATACATTTTTAAAAAGAACCTAAATAGGACTGGTTCAAACTATTTTATTGCCTGAGACAGAGCAGCAAATAAAATCCCAACCCATACAGCCAAGTTATGGAGGCTGAAAACCGAACCAAGTCCTCTCTCCAAAGCTAGTACTAAAATACAACAATAAGAAATTAAGTTAACTGGTCAATTTATGTTTTTTTTCTTAACATCCCAAATATTATTATTATTATTATTAACCTTTATTTATATAGGGCTGTAAATTTACACAGTGCAGCCACAGGCAGCTGCTGTTCCGTTGCTCAATGGCAAGGGTGGCCTTGTAGTAAAAATTTATGAAGAGCTACAGTGTCTGGGCAAATGAGAACGCATATGCCAGGCACAAAGCAGTATTTCAGGGTAGGTGCCAGGTGACCTTCTTTACATGTAATAAAGAAGGTAGCTGGAGAACAGCCTTGGCAGAAGATTGTGAGACATAGGTGCTGAAGTCCCATAATAAAGTGGTGTCTCTTATATAAATTGGCAAAACAAGATTTGTGTTTTGGGATTTATATTGTTTTTGGTTAAATCCTTGGATGAAGAATCAGAGGGCTGATTGTACTGGCCATCCTTGAGCAAGCCACTCAGTTTTTGCCATGTGTACATTTTCTAGACTATTGGGAGGTTATATAAGATGAAGTAATGAAAACAACAATTTTCTTGATGAAATATATTTCAAAAATTCCATTGTTTCTGATTATTAATAACAGTAAATGCATCTAGACCTCCTGCAGTGCTACCTTAACATTCCTTTCTTTCTTTTTTTTTGTAGTTGAGCGGCGGCGAAGGTTCAACATTAATGACAGAATCAAAGAACTGGGGACCCTCATTCCAAAATCAAATGACCCGTAAGTCTGACAGATGATTTCCCATCAAAATGGGACAAAGGCCAGTTTTGTGGGATAGGGATGTGGAGGAAAGCTTTCATTTTCACACTGTCTTTCCCACAGGTGTGTTTGCACTCAAATTCCCCTTGCTGGTGTTTGCTAAATGTAGGCATAGTTCAGTTAACAAAGGAGAAGTGTTCCTGGGCATTACTTCTTTCACAGAAATTTTGGTACCAGAAACAGTACTACTGGTAACAGGGAAAGAATAAGAATAGGTGCCAGCATCCCAAAAGTGTAGGGTCAGTTCCATATGTTCCAGAAAACATTTTATGCAAACTCTCAACTTGCACATGCAAAATGGAAACAACCAGGTCAGATAAATCTTGCCTAAATAAACAAAAACATTTTGAACTTTCTAGCACCAGGATAATTTCCCCCATTCCTATTCTCTATTTTTTCTTATGATTTTTATTTTGCTGGACAAACTTGCAGTCCTATGCTTTTTTAACATTCTGGGGATAATTAAGGGGGCAGGTTTATCTGCTCTTCCCATTTCTCTCTGTTTTGCTGTTCCTGCATAGTCGGTAAAGGACTCTGGAGGAAGTTCGTTTCTTAAAAAAATATTTTCTCTATGAGCCACCTTGGGTCTTCTTGTGGGACAAAGGTGGCATATAAATGAAATAAATAAATAAATGTTAATTTCCCTGTTTGTGGGCAAGTATACACAACTACAGTAGGATGAGCTAAAGTTCCTTCCCAGCTCAAGCTTTATTGCATTGTTTACTGGAGACATGTTATTGCAGCCTGACACTGTTATTCTGTGCTTCTCCTGTCTTCCATCACCATCTTCCCCAATACAGCTGGAAAAAAAAAACCTTCCAATCTTCCAACTAGACAGAGGACAAGAAGGAAAAGGCGGGTGGGCAGGTGTAACAAGTCTTTGTAAAAAGAAGCTTCACTGACAGAGGCTTTGTTAATGGAGGTATGCCTGTATACCTTCAGTGTGATCATTTTTATTGGTTTGGATGGAGACTTACCTTTGGATCATTCCTGGTAGCTTTCACTCAGTAAGAGTGGAGACTTGGCTTTCCAGGTGTTTTGGACTTCACTTCCCCAAGCCCCAACTGTTATGGGCAGTGTTAGGGGATTACGATGCAGGGTGGGGTTAGACCAAAATGTTGGGAGTGTTCAAGGTTCCCCACTCCTGGTATACAGAGGATTGAGCACAACATATAACAGTCGTCCTCATTGGGATACCCTCCAGGTTTGTTTGAGTGCAATTCTCACTGTTCCCAAGCTAGCTGTATCTAATGGGTTTTGGTCCAGAACATCTGGAGGAAAGTCTAGTTGGGGAAGACTGATAAAGTGTTTCTTAAGACTGGTAGCTAAGTGGAGAACTTGTTTTAGGCACTCTGGTTGGCTGTGGTTGCAAAGAGAATGATGCCTAAGACCGCAACTGGGGAACCTGTGACCCTCCACATATTTTGGATGCCAGTCTCCATAAGCCAGCTGGCATAGCAAATGCTAAAGGATTCTGGTAGTTGAAGTCCAGATTATCCAGAGAGTCAGAGGTAGAGAATTCTGCTACACTAGAACAGGAGAACTTTTGGCTTTCCAGATGCTGTTGATGAACTGCTGCTCCCATTATCCCTTGCTTTTCAGCCAGGTTGACAGGAGCTGATGAGTATAAAGCTCTATGTGATCTGAGCCATGTCTCCCCATTTGAGCCTGCTTGGACCTTAACATCTTTGGGGGAGGGCTTTCTCAGAGTCCCACCAACATCATAAGTATGGTTGGGATGATATGGAAAAAGCTGTCTTGGTGGTTGCTCCCGCACTGTGGAAATTTATGGTTTGTCATTTTCTTCCCAAGGGTGAGAGCTTGTGTCTTGCCCAGTGCGTTTCATGGCCAAGCTGGGACTGGAACCCTGGTCTTCAGTCATAATTCAACACTCAAACCACTATGGTATGGTGGCTCCCTTTGGGAAAAAGGCAGGATATCAACTAAAACAAGCAAGCAATGGTTTAGCCTAGAGGTTCTCAACTGCTAGTCCTCCAGTTGTGTTGGACTTCATCTTCCCAAGTCTTGCCTGGTAGAAGAATTTTGGGATGTGACGTTCCAAGGACTAGAGTTTGAGAACTACTGCTCTCACCAGCATTTGGAAGGCTACCAGTTCCTCAGTGTTCTGCTTGTTAGATCCTACAAAGGAGTCATCACAGGGTGGGATGGGGAATTACAGGATTTTGCATGCCAAGTGTTTATCGTTTCTTCTTGCAGGGAGATGCGTTGGAACAAAGGAACCATCCTGAAGGCTTCAGTGGACTATATCCGGAAGCTGCAGAAAGAGCAGCAGCGCGCCAGGGAGATGGAGATCCGACAGCGGAAGCTGGAGCAGGCCAACCGCAGTCTTCAGCTGCGAGTGCAGGTAACAGAGGATGCTGTGAGGGTGGAGCAAAGCAGGCCCAAACCCAGTTCAGGTGTGGTTCTGGATCTCACTCGCTGGCCTCTGCTCTCTTCTGCAGGAGCTGGAACTCCAGGTCCAGATGCATGGCTTGCCTTTGACATCAACGCAGGGGCTGCTGACACAGTCCTTGGGTGGAGACACAGTTCCCCCCTTCGCAGACACATTGGATCTACCCTTCTCAGCTGAGGAACTGGGGCTGGGCCTCGCACTGGGATCAGACGGAGCTGGTCTGCAGGATGTTCTCATGGACGATGGGACTGCTCTCTCCCCGCTCGGTGCTTCTGACCCACTGCTTTCCTCTGTCTCACCTGGTGCCTCCAAAGGCAGCAGCCGCCGTTCCAGTTTCAGCATGGAAGACGATTCATGATGGCAGCACGTGGGACTTTGGCAGCCGGAAAGGAGGAGCTGGCTAAGGCTCCAGTTCTTACACACCTGGCCCCTACCCTGCCCAGACTTCCCTTCTGGTCCCAAAGGGTCTCAAATCGTGGAGGCTCATCCCTTCTGCTGGTATAGGTCCATGACCCTTTCGAAGTTCCACCTCTTTCCTTAACATTCTGTATTTTAAAGTGTTAACCCTCTGCCCCTTCAACCAGGAAGCAGAGGGATACTGTGGATTCAATTTCCTCCCATGGAAAAGTTGGCTTGCCAAGTTGTTGGGTACCAAACCTCCCCAGAAAGCACCAGAAATATGTTATCCCTTAACAAAGTGTGGGGCCCTAAACCGTTTGGACCCACCAAGGTTCAGAGATGTTAGGAAGAGTTAGATCTCTATGCATTTCCCTAACCCTGCCCTGTTTTAAAACTAGTAGGGTGTTCCTGTATCACTGTGTGAGGAGTGTATCACCACCTGCTTTGGTTTGCTCACTCCAGTCCTTGCTTTATATATTCTTGCACCTTCACTGTATTATAATTTGGGAAGTTGGTATGAGTGGGGGAGGAGGAAAGTAGCCTCTTTTTGAGAGCTTTTGCATAGTACAGAGCCTTGTCCTCCTCTTCCTCTTTCCTTTTTTTTTAAAATGAACTTTATTTTATAGATATTGGACTTTTTAAATTTTTTGTACATCTAACCCTTCTAATGCTCTTGTTTTATTCCAATCTGGCTGAAAGAAAACCTGATTTTTGTCCCTCATGTGGGCAAAGGAATAAGGGAGAGGAAAATAGAGAAATAATTCTCTTGTGCTTGCTTGTATGTTCCTTTAAATCTTAAGAGTCATAACTGCTCAGTAGGATTTAATTGCCGCCTCCCCCTTTTAATTAAATATATCTTCCTTGTTTTATATATATATATATATATATATATGAAGTTATAATCAATTTCTAAATGGCATTTTTTGCATACTACACAGACCTGAAGAGGAAAATGCAGGACAAATAAGACTGTACTGTTTATTGAATCTACTAGCCTTCGATTGGACCTGAGCTTTGTTTGGTATTAGGAGGGTGTTGTAATTGCTGTAAAGACAATCATTTGGTCTCTACTGTAGGCCTTGCCACTTTGTGTGAATGCTGTCAGGCAGAAATGGGCACCTGGAAGCAGTTTGTTTTTCTTGCAGAAGGTTTCATGAAACTCAAAACTCTTTAAAAGCTGAGTGCTGTTGTTGGATATCTGCACTGGGTTAGAGCGAAGGGAAAGATCACTGGCTCTGTCCTTCAGGTTGTATAATTTGAATCTGCAAATGGCTGCAAATTCACCCTGTTTGACTACATGATAATGTAGGTTTGTGATTGGAAAGGTGCGGAAAATCTCACGTCTATCTGGACCACCTTTTGAACAGAAAGTGAGAAGTTGGGAGCGGGTATCAATCATGTTGTTTCAGCATGTCTTGCTATTAAGAAGAAAGGACTGAGAGCAAAGTGAGTTGAAAAAAGAAAGGTTAGGCAAGTGGTTGTAGATCGTGAAGTAGTAGGACCAGGCTTCATGAATAAAGCATTGTATTATGTAGTGTTCAGGGGATGATATGGGGGGAGAATTTCAGAATGAGGGAAAGGACTGGTTTTCCTGTTTGGGATTCTATGCCCTCATGACCCAGACACCACTTTTTGTCCTTTTTACTTTGTATGTTTAAACATTCCTGTTACTGATAATAGAAGCTTCTGAACAAATAAACCCGCGATGACCATTTTCTATAGCCATGGATGGAACCTGTTTCTTTTATTATGTCTTGCAAAGAGTTAAATCATATTGGCGTATGGAAGCTAGCAGACCTCTTGATAGCCACATTTGTTGGTTAGGGCTGTAAGATCATGGCACTTCTGTGTGAAAAGGCTGGTAGAAACAGGCACCTGGAAAACATACAGACATGTTGACAGTTTAGTAAAAATAATTATTTTGGAACCACAACTGCCCGCCTAATTTTTCTAAACTTTGGCTTACTTTAGACCAGTAATGATCAACTGCTGTATTCTCAAGAGGCGACCGTGAAACTGAATGTATTTTTTCTTAACACCTAAGTAGAAATCTGGTACGGATGTTGAGATGAGACGTGTGTGTCAGTTGTCCACTAGTGTTTTAAACACTTCAGTGAAATCCATGCAACACAAAGTCTACTCAAAGTCCAAAGGAAGAGGAATATGTCTATTTTATCCATGCTTCTCTGGAGGTTGGGAGTGCAATTCCCAGCATTCTTCATTATCTATGCTGGCAGTTAGTACTGGGATCTGCAGTCCAACAACATCTGGAGGACCACTAGGTTCTAACTGAAGGCCCAGCAAAATTAAAATGTCTAATGATAATCCATCGTGGGCTCAGATAGTGAATTCTGATACTGGCCATTATTTGTGACTTGTTACTTTTTCCTTCAGATATTCCCAAATGTGGATATACTCATTCATAGAATATTTTCTATAGAAACACTGCAAGCTATAGATGGTTTTACCTTTCATAAAAGGCACGATCATGATTTGTGATGTTGTAGGCTTTTGATCATAATTATTTAGTACTGAAATCTGGAAACCCAAAAATAAGAACAGGGCTGGTATTAAAACCTCAGGGGGAAATTGCACAAGGGAAGAAAAATTTACCATATGTTACACACACTTAGGTCATTTTGGGGGACTGAAGCTTTTACTAACAAGTGAATGGATGGTCTTACAATAAGCTCAACAGTAGGAAAGCCGAGTTTAATGCTTTGTAACCCTATACGATGCTAAGTGTGATCAAGATGATGATTTTATTTATTTTTATTTATAATTATTTTATATATATCCTTGCTTTTGCACAGCACTGGGAGTCAAAGCAGTTTACAGCAATTAAAGATACAAATCAAAGCACAACTGTATAATCAGACTGTAAATAGAAATAAAAACAATGAAATTGCAGTTATAATGCAGAAAAAACATAGTACAATATTAAAAGCCCTTTTCTTATAAAGAGTTTTCAGAGACCTAAAAAAGTCTTCACTTGTTAATGGAAGGACACCAAGGATGGGAATTTCAGACAGGCAGTGGCTAAAGGGCACATACTTCTTGCCTCCTGTGTTATGCCAAGGTGACAGTGTTCTTTCGTTAGTGTTGTATTATCACCATTTGATCTTTGCGATGTTAAGGTTTAAGCTAAAATAGTGTGGCTGTTTCCAGATAGGTTGTTAGCCTGTGAGACAAAACCCAAAGGACACTGTGGCACCTTAAAAGACTATCTGACTTGTGTGCTGAAGTCCATCATCAGATAAATGATCCACACAAAGTAGAAAGAAAGAGTGGGAGAAAAATGAGTTGAGGCACCGCAGCGGGTGGAATTCAGTTTCTTTCTTCGTGAGATCTCTGCCTGTTCCTTATAATTGGATTTAGCAAGGTGGGGATTGCCTAGCACTTTCATCCCATTTTGTTATTGCAAAGCGTAACGTGGAAGGAATGGTGGCTAAATAACTGTACCCTCCCAACTGTCTGGATTTGGTAGGGACAGACGCAACTTGTCGTTCCATTTTTTCAGCTGCTTTTTAAATGTCTCCATTTCTATCTCTTCCCTCCAGTGCCCTTAGTTTCCTTCAATTGCTGCAAAGGAAAGCACTAAGGCAATTTAGACCCCCATTAATTCTTAGGAGAAAAGAGGAGAGAAGGGCAGTCTTCTTTTCCCAGAAAGCTCAAGCAAAAGCACATTGCCACAGCCTCTCCAGGCTTGTCTGTTCTTCCTCATTAACAACTTTTTGTCGTCCTCAAAAATACTTTGAACACGGAAATAAACCAGGAAAATGGTTAGCCTGGAAACTGAAAAAAGAAAAATAATCCCAGCAGTAAACCAGGGAAAGAAGACGTATACAGAGCAAAGCAGAATAAAGATCTTTTTCAGAATTTTTTGAAATTTTATTTAAAGAGGAACAAAAGAACAAAGATCATGTGGGAGAATTAAAAGAATATTTGAAAAATCAAGATATTCTGATATTCACAGAATAGCAGGGAAAAATACTTAACCAACCAACGACCGTTGCAGAGATTAGAGACCATTCAAAATTTTTAAAATGGAAAAACACCAGGACCGGACAGTTTCATAACTGAATATTACTGTTTTGTTAGAAATACTTGTTAGATTGTCTAATGTTGTTATGTGTTTTTGTTTAGACTTGATGTGTTGATATTTGTTTTATTTGTGGAAATACTATGAGATCCTGACCACATTCTGATGTTGTTTTAGCCACATATCCTGGTATTCATCTGTGAAATAGCATAATGGCAAACCTCCTCTGAACAAATCGTGCCAAGATGACCCCATGATAGGCTCGCCTTAGGGTTGCCACGAGGCACACAACAGCAGCAGCAGCAACAAAGGTAAAATGGCCAAATCTTCTCATAGAAAGAGGAGGCTTAATCAAGCTCTGTCCTTCTAAGGTCCCACCCAAAGCGTGGAAAAAGTGCTGCCAGGCAGCATAAAAATGACGGGCACATCAACACTACAGAAATGAGGCAGTTTGACACCACTTTAACTGCTATGGCTCCATCCTGGGAGCTGTAGTTTTGTGAGGTACTACCACTCTTTGGCAAGGAAGGCTAAACTACAAATCCAACGAATTTATAGGATGAAATTACAGCACTTAAAGTAGTCTCAACCTGCACTGTTTCTACAGTGTAGATGCCCCCAAGGTTGAGCTAGGAGGACTCCCAATGTTTGGCACGATGAGGCGAGTTTCCTGCTCCCTAAGTAAGCACAAGTGGAAAACGTGTGGCCTTCCAGATGTCAAGAATTGCAAACCCCATCAGCCATGGGGTCAGTCTAAAGTGAGGGATGACAGAAGTCCACCATCCAAAGGGCAACAGCGATTGAGCACTAAAACATCGTGGATAGAAGGGGTCTCAACAACCGCCGGAAGCTGCGGCCTCCTCTCTAGTATTAGGCCACTCTAATGTCGAGGATTGTATTTCTGGCTTTTAATAGAAATCACAGACGTAGGCATATATATATATACATATATAGTCTCTATATAATAATATATATTATTAATATATATATATATATATATAATTAATATATAATATACAGCTTCATTTATATACTGCTTCATACCGCCTAAGGAGTGTCTAAGCGGTTTACAACTGTAAGCTACTTGCCCCCAACAATCTGGGTACTCATTTTAGTGACCTTGGAAGGATGGAAGCCTGAGTCGAGCTTCAGCCCTTTGCTGGTCTTGAACTCGCCACCTTATGGTTTTGAGTGAGTGGCTGCAGTACAGGCATTTAACCACTGCACCACCAGGGCTCCTTGTATATATAATTAATATATATATACTGTATATATATATATATATATACTGATGTAAACGTAGGCTTTAATATATATATTAATTATATATATTAAATATATATTAATATATATAATATGTGTAATATAGTAAATATATATAATAATTATTTTTAATATATATATATATATATATATGAGAAAGCCTATGTCTGTGACATGTATAGTAGTACTAGTTGAATCTTATGGAGGATATATCATATATATATATATATATATATAGTATATCCTTTATCTTGCCAATATATATATATATATATGTATAATATAAATATAGGATATATATGCTATATAAACTCTCTCTCTCTCTATATATATAGTATATCCTTTATCTTGCCTATATATATATATATATATATATATATATTATATTACATATAAATATAGGATATATATGCTATATATATGCTATATATATATATATATATAGTATATTCTTTATCTTGCCTATATATATAGGAGATATATATAAATAGGATATATCCTCCATAAGATTCAAATAGTCCTATCTCTATTTAGGAGAGTTTTCCTTGCAATGTTTACGTCACTCGCTTCCGGTTTTTGGCCTGCACATTCGACATATAGAGATAGTAAAATATAGAGAAGCAAACTGACTTAAAAACAAACAAACAAACAAAGCGACGTCGCCTAAGGTTCCCTCAAGAAGAGGCAAAGCGCCTCCATTCCATCTCTGTATGGAAAAACTCACGTTGCGCCGCTTTAGATTCGTTTTAACCAAAAATAATATTCTGCCTTTCTGTGTTGATAAGTGACTCTATAATTTAGTATCTCTGTGGTCCCCAAAGCGGGCCTGCTTAAGAAGCCAAAGCGTCTCTATGGCTCCCGTTTAGCGTCACTTCCGGCATCTCTATGACCCTACTATTATGAACATGAATGAGGAGGCGTTCCTCCTAGACAGCCCTTATGTTAATATGCTTCCGGTAGCTCCTTCCTCGCACCTCTATGCCCCCTGCCAGGGTTAAGGCCACACAAGAGACCTTAGTGAATATGAAAAGAACGCAAATACCATAAACACCATGTTTTTAACCTGAGGGGACACCTCTCTAGGAATCTGTACTCTCTGTGGTCAATATCCGACAGACGCTGGCCATAGAACTGCAGTGGAGGAGCTACAAAGGCCTAGTAGAGTGTTCTCTCTAGGAATGTGTAGGTCCTCCAAGGCAACTCTATGGTCAAAATCTGCCAGACATTGCTATAGTAGAGGCCTAGTAGAGCCTTTAGGGGCCACTTTTCAAAGGTGACCATAGAGTTGCGCTGGAGGACCTACACATTCCTAGAGAGGACAAGGAATAAACAAATCCTCAGATATCAAAGCCTTAAATATGGAGGGAGGAGTGCTCTTCCGCGTTGCCGCTCTTTGGGGGGGAAAACTCTATGCCCCTCACTTCCGGCGTGACGTCACCCTCTCATTTCTCCTTCTGAGCCGCAGAGAGACAGAGAAAGCGGGGGGGAAAGAAGGAAGGAAAGAGGAAGCCCCTTCCTCTTTTCCTCTCTCTCTCTCCCTCCCTCGCTTCCTCTCTATGGTATTTTCTTAAAGGGCCAGCAGGACCATAATTATTTTTATTTTCCCTATCTCCCTCTTTCATTTATTTTTCGTCCTCCGACTCGGTTCCTTGGGTCCAAAAATTTAAAAACCAAGCCCTGAGGGGCTGAGGAAGGTTTAGAAGAAGAAGAAGAAGATGGCTCAGGCCTTGTCTGGAGAGGAGTTCGAGCGCATGCAGGTCAGGAGGAGGGCGGTGAAGGTGGGAATGCTAAGGCTGCGTCCACACTGGGGAGATAACCCGGTTTGGAAGCGCGTTAACTCTTTGTTTGATCAGTTGCTATGGAATTCTGGGAGTTGGAGTTTGTTGTGGGGCCCGGAGGGCCCCACAACAAACTCCAACTCCCAGAATTCCATAGCAGCTGATTAGACAAAGAGTTAAAGCGCTTCCAAACCGGGTTATATGTGTGTGTGTGTGGCTGGACTACAACTCCCATCATCCCCAGCCAAGTATGAGGCAGGGACCATGGGAGCTGCAATCTATCCTCCTTCTGGACTGTACCTTCCATTGCCCACAAGCCAAGCTTTTGCCCCTTGACCCTTCTTTAGGCTTCATGATGTCTACTGTCTTTTCTGTTACAGCATCCGCACAAGAGCATCGCAGTTGTGGCATCCACACTGCAGATACGCTTTTTTTTTTTTCCAGAGAGCAAAAAAACCCGGACTGTTTCTTATTTAGACGCGTTCACGGCCGAGTCGAGGGTCGGGTTGGTCGCTTCAGTGAATGGCCTTTTTTAGCGGCTGGGTTTCTGGGACAACGATACATATGGATTTGGTCTGTTGCTGAAAGCCCGGAGGAGGGTTGTTTGGTGTCAGGAGGAATGAAAGGAGTGATGGTGGGACCTGTCCTGTGATAAACACAAGGCTTCTTTCTGACGTTCTTTATTTTGGAAAAAACTGACTGCCTGTGGCAAATTTGTGATACCTTGCAGTTGTCAGTGTATGCTGTCGGTTGGTTTATTTGATGCTGAAAAACATCCGTCTCTCCTAGTGAAATGGGCAAGCAAATGATGGTGTTGTTTTTTTAATGGATTGAGTCCGCTGCCACACTCCAGAAATAAATCAGTTTGATACCACTTTAACTGCCACGGCTCAATGCTTTGGATTTCTTGGATTTGTTCTTCGATGGGACGCCGGAGCTCTCTGACAGGGAAGGCTAAAATATCTCACGAAACTACAGGTTCCATAGCATTGAGTCATAAGCAATTAAAACAGTATCATATTGTTTTATTTCTGCAATGTGGCAGCAGCCTGAAATACTTGGCAGCTGTGTGATCAAACAGAAAGGGAACAGAGTTCAGTTAGGAGATGAGCAACTGGATGTTCCTGGGGTAAACCTTTCCTTCTGGCCCAGTGGCTACCATTTTAGAGGCAAAAGGAGGTTCTATAGACAGTACTGGAACTCACCAGGAGGCTTTGGGATGTACCGTAGCTTTTGAACCCTGACCGAGCCAAATTATTTCTGAGTGTCCAGAAAAGCCACCTGTCTTAGACTGAAGGTACACAGCTGGTGGTCCTCCAAAAATTGTTGGACCGTATCTCCCGACATTCCTAGTGCTGGCTAGGGTTAGTGAGGGTTCCTTCCAACATTATGAGGAGGGATACATTTTCTCCATCAAAGCAGGTTTTCACAACTTGGAAGGTTTGCTCTGCAACTCCCATTACCCCTGCTCATGCTGAATGGGATGGTGGGAGAGGTAGTTACACTGTGTTATCCTGTAGCTGTCTTATGGTAAAGAAAAACACTGTCCGTAATCTGAGAAACCCTGTGTGAATCATATCCCAGTAAGCCCATATTCCAGGGCAGAGCTGTGGGTAGATTTTTGCTGGAGTCATGGCCCTTACCACAGTCAGGATTTTGATTCCTTTCGTCTTTCCAGTCTTTTTCATCTGCTGCTGTTTCTGTTGCTAGGCCCAACTGCTGGAACTTCGGACACAGAATTACCAGCTTTCTGATGAACTTCGCAAGAACACTACTGGTAAGAAGGAAGCCTTTAATCTGGTTTCCCTCTTTGAACTTCCCAGTTTCTCTTCCTGTGAGATACAGCTTTGTTGCTCTGATTTCTTTGGCCTGGGCACTTGGCATTGTGTAATGTAATAATGTAATAAAATTTATTTGGTCTTTGACCAGTATAGGCATTGTGCGCATAATGCCAAAGCGTCAGAATCCACTTTTCTCTGGTGAAAATTTATATCAGTGCAAATTCAGCTTCTACCCCCACTCCCCAATTTGTATCCAATAACAGAACTGCTGAAGGAGAGGAGCAATTGTGGGAGGAAAACTATAGGTAGGCATGATGCCTGAACTCAACAGAAAGCTACCTGTATGTTAAGCGTTTTCAGGAGCTCTCCTCAAAAAAGAAGCATATGCTAAGAATATTATATTGACCACAGAATTTGGCTTTTGTTTTTTTTAAAAAGCCACATGGCTTTGTAGTCTGAATCATTAGAAATATCTGCTTGAACTATATGGGCAATGCCTGATGAAATCTTAGAAGCCAGGCCAGTTGCCAAAGAGGCTTTCCTGTGGTTAGAGGGTAGAGTGGTGGTGCCCTCCTCTGCTCCTTCCCCTTCTTCTCTGGGACTAGCATAAGCAGAATAAATTATGCAAGCGACCAAGGGCTTCCCAGTTCCCCACCCTGATCTGACAACAAGGGAGGGAAAGGTGGCAAAATATTTGTCCCTTTCTCCCCCTTTAAAACCTCTGTAGCCAGGCACTCAGAGAGGAGGTGGGATGCCATATCAGGCTTTGTTCACTGGCATCCTCTGTTGGTCTTTCCTGTTATTTCTGCTACTGTTTCTTCCTCCCAAATTTGGCAGTGCTCTCTGAGCATGTTCAGATGGCTTGAAGTCTTTTGCCTCTCTCCACTTTGAAGTATTTCTCCTGGCAGTTCTGCCTGTGTGTGTTACTACCACAGTCCCCCCAAAGGAGTACTTATCCTTTTGTTTAAGTACTTTAAAGTGCTTTCCATCACAGCAAGGTATAAATACATGGCTTCTTAAATACATTTGCTTTTGGCCAAGACCAATCCCTTTGAGGACTAGAACTGTACATAGCTATATTCCAAAGAATATTAATTATTCCCAAGAGTCATGTGTTAGATGCCATGTTTCATGTGATTGTTCTAGAATTGCCAAATACTAATGGCTTTGTCTATGAGAGTCAGAAGGTTTAGTGCAGCAGTTCTCAATCTGTGGGTCGCAACCCCTTTGGGGGGTGAATGACCCTTTCACAGGGATTGCCTAAGACCATTGGAAAACACATATTTCTAATCGTCTTAGGAACCAAGACACCACAATTTTATGGCTGGGGGTCATAACAACATGAGGAACTGTATTAAAGTGCTGTGACATTAAGAAGTTGAGAACCACTGGTTTAGTGGTGTGAGTGCTGGACTACATCTCTGGAGATCAGGGTTTGATTCCCCACTTGACCATGGAAACCCACTGGGTGACCTTGTGCAAGTCACATGCTCTCAGCCTTAGAGGAAGGGAAGGGTAAATGTCCTCTCAACAAATCTTGCCCAGAAAACCCCATGATAGGTTTGCCTTAGGGTTGCCATAAGTCAGAAATGAATTGAAGACACACCGCAACAATAACTCTAGAATATTTTCTCATTTCTGATTCTTAATCTTGTATCTACATTCAGGTAGAGGTTCTCATTGTGTGTCTTCCACTTGACTGTGACCTATGGCAGTCCTGTCCTTCTTGGCAAGGAAAGGTTTGCCACTGCCATACTGTAAGATTTCCCCAATGTCACACAGTGGGTTTCCATGGCTGAGTCTCCTGGTCTCCTGGAGTCATAATCTCACACTCATACTACTATGTCATGCTGGCTCATCATTGTTCTCCATACCTAAAATTGCAAAAGAGTATTGGCTGTGTCTCTAAACTATTTCGTCAGTTCTAATTCCTTTTTCTCTCTCTTTTTTAGAATTAAATGGTCTTCGGCAACGGGTGGCATATTTGGATAAAGAATTTGCCAAAGCTCAGAAGGTGAAATGATATTAGAGTAGGAAGTGTGTATGTGTGCACATGTGGAGACTAGAGAGACTACCGTGTTTTCCCTAAAATAAGACAGTGTCTTATATTAATTTTTGCTCCCAAAGATGCACAAGGTCTTATTTTCAGGGGATGTCATATTTTTCCATGAAGAAGAATTCACATTTATTGTTGAACAAAAAAAAATGGGCATGTTTCCAAACAAAAACTTTGCTAGGTCTTATTTTTAGGGGAGGCCTTATCTTTAGCAATTCAGCAAAACCTCTACTAGTTCTTATTTTCAGAAGATGCCTTATTTTAGGGGAAACAGGGTAGATAATATACCTTTCTTTTTACATCTGAGAGGGGCCATAGAACTTAATCTGATGGGTACCACAAATAACTTCTGCCCTGGAAATAGTTGACCCTCCCAATTAGAGTTGAAAGCTGAGGTGGCATCAGATTGGCTCTTCTGGATTTGAGATTCAGTGATTTTTCAAGCATGGGTGCAATCCTTTCCTGTCTGACTGACATTTCCTATTCTTCCACTGAAGAGAGGTAAGAAAAGAACTAAACATCTTGTTCATTGTAAGTGGCATGCCAAAGAGGTCATTGGTACTACAGTGGATGGTTCTGAGGAATCTGCTCCTAGTACTCCCTGTGAGCCATTATTCAGAATTGTAAGAAACAGTCCCCTTAGATTAGGAGTGAAGAATATGTAGCTATAAATGTTGCAAATCCCTTTGCTCTAGTCAACATTGCCAGCAATGCTGGTTGTAAGGAGTAGTTATTCATCAACGTCTAAAGGATCAAACATTTAAACACAGCAGACTCTGATATATAGCAGCAAATAGTCCCCCCCACTCTGCCTCTGTTATTGATACATTATTATTTTTTCTCTTTCTTTTGCAGGCTCTGAGCAAGAGCAAAAAGGCCCAGGTAAGGCTTCCTGTACAGGGTTAGTTGTTCTCAGTGATCTTGATGGCCACCCAGCCCAGATGCATCCCATTTGTCCACATGTTGCTTCCTCCATTTTTCACATCCCATTTGTCAACAGGTTCTTCCTTCTCTTTTCCCCCATGGTGATCCATTTCCTCGCACCCAGAGAGTTTCACTAATTTAAGCTGCAGCTAAGGCTGTACTTTTTTTGGTCTATCTCCAGTCCAGATTTTTTTTAAAATTAAAAAACTAATAAATATTTAAAGGAATGCGATCTGTTTGACGATCAAGGATATAGTGATGCCATTGTTTTTGTGCATCTATTGTTTGTAAGTATGAATTAGGGAATAGAGGTTATTTGAAGAATTATATTCTCCCACAAAGCAGCCGGTGTTCTGAGGTCTGGTGAGGAGGCTCTTCGCTCTGTTTTGCCTCCCTCACAGGTACATGGGAGGAATATGGGAGAAGACATTCTCCCACTCTCTGAAACTCCCTTTGCCGAGAAGTTGGACTGGCACCCTCCCTGCTTTCTTTTCATAGACAAGCAAATTCCAACACGCATTTGAGGACTGAGGTGCTGTACAGATCACCTCTAAGGGGCAGCCTACAGCCGCCCCTTTTAGCGCCAGATTGGGGCATGCCATGGCCCTGATCTTACCTTTCTGCAGCACAAAAAGGAGCCACAAAAAGTGGCTCCTTTCTGCACTGCAGAAAGGTTGCCATAGCCATTGGTGCTGTGGCTATTCATTTCTCCTTTGGCGTTGCATCATCTAGATGCAGCACCAGAGGAGTGTTGTGATGCCACTCTCCATGTGGTGTGGCACGCGGCACCACACTGGCATGGGGCAGAGTCAGGGCGTGTGTTGTGTGGATGCCACGCCCCCACACCAACCTTATTGGCCAGTCTGTACAACCTGTGAGTTTACAAGGCCTATCCCACCTAAACAATGTGCAGGATTTTCTGTTATTTTTGTCGTGCTGTTTTTCTTTTTTCATTTATTAATGCTTTTATCTTGTTTTAATTTTTTAATTTTTTTTTTGAAGGAATAAAGGAATGATTTATTTCAGGATTTTTGGATTTTTAATTATCTTTTAATTGTATTTTGTAAATTTTATTTGTTTGTTTTTTAATCTCTTCTAAGCCACCATCTGTATAGCCCATCCCGGTTGTTGTTGTTATATTTATATTATACCTTTTTCCAGTTTGGAATTCATCCAAACTGGAAAAAAGGTGTAATATAAATATAACAACAACAACAACAACCGGAATGGGCTATACAGAAGAGAGGAAAGATGTCTTCCAGACTTCTCTTCATCTTTTCCCACCTGTTCCTGCTTTTTCATTACATTCTGCCCAATCCAATATCTGACACTCACCCCATAACTGCTGGTGGTCTGTGTGTAACTAAGTAGTTTATCACACAGCAGACGTGGAGAGAATGTGGGCGCTGGGACACGTGTGTCCCTTGGAACCCCATTTTGTGGCCCATAAAGCCTCTCTGTTGGTTTTTCATATATCCCCAGTGGTTCAAAACAGCCCAAAATTGCTGCAGACATGGCAGTTTTGCTCCCATGACCCTGAAGGTGCATCTACGCTGTAGAAATAATGCAGTTTGACACAACTTTAAATGCTATAGCTGCATCCTATGGAATTCTGCGATTTGTAGTTTTACAGGGTCTTCAGCTTTCTCTGGCAAAAGAGTGTGGGTGCCTTTCAAAACTATAAATCCCAGGATTCTGCAGGATGGAGGCATGGCAGTTAAAGTGCTGTCAAATTGTATTATTTCTGCAGTGTAGATGCACCCAAAAACAGATATAAACACAAATCCCATCCAGAAACCAAATGGGAAGTGATGTGATGTCACTTCTGGTCTCGTGAAGAGTGCCAGTTCTGCTAGGGGCAGAGCGGGAATGGCCTAATCTCTTTGTAGTTGACTACCACTGCTATAAAGTGGAGTCGGTCTGTATCTTAATGGGAAAATGGTAGGATGTGATTGTGGGATGGGATTCCCTAACCTTTGGAGGAGATTGACCGAGGATCTCTGCTATGCTTGTTGTTTGGTACTGCCCAGTGTAGAAGAAAGCGAGTCTTACCTTATGTTGGTCTTTCAGAATCTTGTCACATGACATCACTGATGTTTCTCTCTGTCTCTCTCTCTCTCCCAGGAAGTGGATGCCTTGCTTAGTGAAAATGAAATGCTTCAGGGAAAACTACACAGCCAGGAGGATGACTTCAGGTTGCAAAACAGCACTCTTATGCAGGAGCTTTCCAAGGTACTGGACTGCTGGGTCTGTCTGTGCAGTAACACGAGGAGCCTGCCAGAGGGCACTGTGCTGCAGCACATGGCAGCCGCCCTAGCAAAGGGCTGTCTTTGGTTATTGTTGTTGTGTGCCTTCAGGTCATATCTGACATATGTTGACCCTAAGGCAAACTTATGAGGGCTTGTTGGCCAAATTTGTTCAGAGGGCATTTGCATTTGCCTCCCTCTGAGTCAGAGAGAGTGGGATTTACCCCATAAGGTTCGAACCCTGGTTTCTCAGTGTCCTAGTCCAACACTCAAGTCACTCATTCAGAATTCTGATGTGGTTTCCATAGAACCATCATGAGAGTACAAGTACCACATTGATACTGGAATGGTCTTGGCTAATTGTAGACAAGATTCAGTACTTCTTTCTGTCCCCTAAACTCTTTACCACCTATTTAAGATCAGTTTCTCTTTCTTTCTCTTTCCCTGTTTTTTGGTGGGGGGAATCTTTTTTCCTCTTCCTCTTCTTTTTCTCAGCAATGCAGTGAAGCAATGCAGTGAAGTAAAACCCAGTCTTGATTTTTCTGAGTTTCTCCAAATCACACCTACACTACTCTAATTTTGTCCTTCATATCAGCCTTTGGATTTTTTCCTCCCCTCCTGGTGAGAAATTTGTATATATGTTCCTGGGTTATGGAAATGTTGTTTGCCTTTTCCCCATTGAATAAAGCAGGAACAGACAAAATGAAGCTCAGGGGATATGTGTGTGGTTTTCCCCCATTCTCTTTTTGCAGCCCCTGGCCTCTGTAGACTCCCTGAATCATATCACAACTGTGTAGTGTGAACAGAGCCCACTTTAATTGTCATGGTTCTTTCCTATGTCATCCTGGGATTTTCAGTTTACAGCGGGGTGCTTAGAATTCTCAGCCAGAGAGCTCCTCCAGTGCCTTTGGCCAAACTACAAATCTTAGGAGTCCATAGACCCAGCTAGAATGGGATCATAGTGTTATAACCGAGTAGTGTGAAAAAACCCCTGATGTACAGCAGGACAGATATGTTGAGGAGGGGACAAATTCCAGATCTTTTTCTAAGGGACAGCATTGCTTTTGGAATGTGGTGGGGGTTGTGAAAGAACTGTTTCCTTTCCCACCCTACCTGGTTAGTCATATTAGTTGGTGCCATCACTGTGAGGGTCACCCCCTTTCCTCCAGGCCTTCTGCTTCTCCCCCCCACCCCTTTGTTCCCAGATGGACTGAATCATTGGGATGGTGTTTCAAGGGCTGTTTCCAGGGTGGGAGGACCCTTTTTAGTAATTGCATAATAATAATAATAATAATAATAATAATAATAATAATAATTTATTTGTATTTCCCGCCTGTCAATGGAGGTTGAGCAATGTGGGTGGGATTCCTTCCCCAGGTGGTTGGTATGATTCTTGAATTCATTCCAGCTTTATCACTGTGAAGTCACTGCAAGTGAGGGAGGGTGGTATTCTTTATTGCTGCCCCTCAGTGGGGAGAAAAGTGTTGCATGGATGTTCAATTAGAGTGGGTTGCTGTGACTGCTTTTTAAAGAGGTATGGGCAGGGCAGAGATGGAGAGTGAGCAGCCTTCTGGATATTGTTAGACTACAGCTCCTATCAGCCATAACCAGCATAGCCCGGGGGGGGGGGGATAGTTCTCTTGGAAGAAACATCTCCTCTATGCAGATGGATTCCCTTTTCTTTCTTTTTTTTCCTCCTTTTCTTTTTGCATTTCTCCCCACCATTGTTAATTGTCTGTGTGTAAAGGGATCTTGTAGCACCTTTGAGAAGGATGTTGTAGCATAAGCTTTTGTAGACTTGGTCTGCTTCCTCAGACACATGGAGTTAACTGGTGTCCAGGAAAGACCTTTATAATCAGACTGTATGAAAAGCCATAGAAATGCAAAACTTATGGGTATGGTGCTGAAGTGACAAATTCAGTTTTAACTATGGTTGCTGAAGAACAAAGGCAGGCTAGGAAGCAGACATGGAAGCTTATGCTTACAACTTCTTTCGCACAGTTAATCTCAAAGGTGCTACAAGATGCCTTTGCATACTGATATTCTAGGCTAACACGGCCATGTCTCTGAATTCTACCTCTGTGTGTATGTGTGTGTGTGTGTCCTGATGCTGAACAGTAACCCTCTGAGCTATCCCTGTCCCTTCCAGCTGTGCTCCCAAATTGAGCAGCTGGAGAAGGAGAACAAGAGCCTTCGAGAAGAAGGGGCAGTGTCAGGAACAGGAGCCACAGAAGGAGCTTCCCCAGCCAGCCCGGTGGATGGAGAACTGCTGCGGCTGCAGGCAGAGAACTCTGCACTACAGAAGAACTTGGCAGGTACTGTGCTTGGCAGAAATGGACTTGGATTACTTGGGATAAAGACAGGGAAGTCCCAGAAATGGCTGGGGGTAGTGGTGGAGATGGAGGGAGACGAGTAGCAGAGAGAATTCACTATTGAAAGACGATGAACTGTTGTTTTGGCCAAGCATTTGTCTGGCAAATTTTCCTTCTATGGCTGTGCCATGGGGACCTAGTAATAACCTTTCCTGTGTGGCACAATGAGCCAGTGTTACAAGAACAAGCTAGGAATTGTGTAGATCACAGATGGGGAATCTGTGGCCATCCAGGTGGTGTTGTATTTCCAGTGAGGTCTGATGGAAATTATTCATCAGCGTTTGGAGGGTCCATGGTTCCTCCACTTATGATGTAGATATGGGTAGAGGGATCTGATGAAGGACCATGGCAAATGAGAGATGGAATAGCAGAAAAAGCAGGGCTGGTTAAAGGAGAGCAAGACAAAAGAGCAGCAGAAAGCAGAAGGCATCATAGGCCACAAAAATATTGCCCCCCCCCCCCTCCCAGTATTGTTGCTGAGAAAAGTGGGAAAATGGAGAGTAAAGTGTCTTTTGTTTTTTTTCTTCCAGGAGGTGGTGAAATAGTTCTGATCTTTTTGTGGGAGATCCGGCCCTGCAGTCAGGCCATTTATCCCATTGGTGGGGTGGTGGTGATAAAGTGCTCACTACAGTTTCAAACTGGGGTTCAAAATAATGACTGGGCAGGGCAAAGACGGGTTGGTGGGGACAGAGATCGGACATTAGGGGAGCCCACTGTATGTTGACTGGGAACTCAGAAGCTGGGCATTCACAGGATAAGTTTGGAACCCACTCTGGCTCTTCAGTTTTACAGGAGCGCTACGAGAAGGAAGTGGCCCGGCAAGCGGAAAACCGAGGCGGCGGGAAGGGGGATGCTTCTATGGAGCCTCCACCTGCTGGGCAGCAGGGTGCAGAGCCTCAGTCATCTGACGGTACTGGTGGTAGCAATAGTGCATCCCAGCAGCTGTTCTCAGAGGTGGAGCTGAAGTGGCAGACAGAGAGGGAAGAGAAGATTCTTTTGAAGGAGCAGCTGCAGAGCCTCGAGGTAAAAGTCCACCTGGGATACTGCCCTTCTCCCTCAAGGACTGTTAGCTCATAGATACGGCTAGCAGTCTTGTCTGGTAAGAAGAGTGTTTGATGGGTTTTCTGCACCTTTTTGGTACGTTGTTGTTGTCAGCTATTATTATTTGATTATTATTATATTTATTTGCATCCCCTCTTTTCCCAGAACTGGGACCCAGAGCGGCACGCATATTAAAAGAACAGTACAGTTAAAAACATAGAAAAGTGATACTTTAAAATAGAATTAAATGATTACAATATTGAAATAGATTGCTTGTTAAAAGAATCAAATACAGTTTAAAAAGATAAACAACCCAACACCCCAGGCCGTTCTTTAAAAACATTATGGCCTTCTGGTCTCCCTGGGAAGGGAGTTCCAGAGTCTGGGGGCAGCCATCAAGAAGGCACTCTCTTGTGATCCCACCAAACTTGCTTTGATGGAGGTGGGACTGAGAGAAGGGCCTCTCCTGAGAAGCTCAAAGTCTGGGCTGGTTCATACAGGGAGATACAGTCTGCCAAATAGCCTGGACATGAGCTTTGAATTGTGCCCGGAAACAAATCGGCAGCCAGTGCAGCTGTTTCAACAGGGGCATTGTGTGGCCTCTGTAACCTTCCTCCATTAACAGCCTGGCTGCAGCTCTTTGAACCAGCTGAAGTTTTCAAACACTCTCAAAAGGCAGCCCCAAGTACAGTGTGTTACAGTAGTCCAAACGGGATGTAACCAAGGTATGTTACAGCATATTGGTTGGGACATGGCAGGGGAGCATGAGGCTGTCCAGATTTTTCTGCAGTGCGACTCCTTTCATTCCTGAGTCGAGTTTGAGCTGGTGAGGGCTGATGGGAGGAGCAGTCCAACAGCAGCTGGAGGGCTTTACATTCCCAAATACTGCATAGAATGAGTGGAAGGGGTTCTCTCTTCAAGACTTAGTTCAGCCACAAACAACCCCAGACATGGCCTTGGGCAAACTTGCCATAAGCCTTGTCAATAATAATAGGAGTTACTGCTGCTACTATTGTATGTTAATGTTATAATTTATATAGTTGTGGTAAAATTTAGTGAAAATGTGTGTGGAGTGTGTAGGAAATGTGCTGTGTGTGGCACCTATTGAAATACTATTAAAAGGGGTAGGCAATAACTCATGAAAATAAGTTTCAGGTCCCTCTTGAGGGTCCCCTTTCTCTTTAGTGCTGCAGAAGAACATCATTCCCAGTAAAAGGTAGTACCCCCTCAACATCCTAAGGTGCAGCATTGTGGATGTGTTATTTGCACAGAATAGTGAGTGACACCTATTTGTTTGAGTCAGGGAAAGCAAAAGAATCCTGAGATGTGGGTATTCCATTACTTCCAGTTTCTTTGTGTTTGGTCAGAGGGGAGCCACAGCTTTTGTCTTTTCCTTGTCCTCACTAGAACACTAACCCAGCTTGTACCTTATACTGAGGCAGAAAACCTTTGGTCCTCTGTATGTTTTCGATCACAAACTCCACCATTCCTTACCGTTGGTTATGTTTACTAAGGCTCCTGGGAGTTCAAAGTCCAAAATTCCTGGAGGGTCAAAAGGTCTCAGCCCTCTTTGATGGAATTGAAGGAATTTCTCAAAGAATGTAGGTGAGGTATTTTGACCACTAGAGAATATCTCTGTTTTTTTGTGTCCTCATGGAGCAGGCATCCAAGACAACAGAAATGTCCCGTTTGCAGCAAGAACTCAGCAAGGTGAGAAGAAAACACTGTGTCTGTGTGTTTCAAGGAGCAGGGGGGCAGGAGGGGTGACAGCTTTGATAGGTGATCGCTGCTACTGGTGGGAACTCATAGCTCCTTCTTTCTTATGCAGCTTGCTGAGAAGCTAAAGAAGAAGCAGGAGAGGTAAGTCTGGGGAGGGAGAGGGTCTCTGCTAAAGTAGAGAGTGGGATTTATTTTCATTAGTGGGTCAGATGGTGTAGTTTATTCAGCTAAGAAGGGTGTCCCCTGAGTATTGGCATTCCATTACTTCCAAAGCTATGTCTGTTCTTTGTGTTTGTGGATTCTCCTATCTGGCATGCTGTAACTATTTAGCTTTGGTTTTTAAATTTAAAAAAAATAAGCAGATTATTCAGTCTTATAACTTAGAAGGATTTTAAAAAACAGTTGACGAAACGCCCTTTTGGACAAATGTTAATTCAACTTCTAGTATATAACTCTAAGAGCATTATTATAGAACCATATAGTGCCTGCTTCTTGACAAATACCATAAATTGGGAGGTGGGAAAAGCATGACAGGAAGGACAGAAAGAGTTGGAAGGCTGACTGGGAGGGATAGGGTAGTTCTAATCAGTTTTCTGAGGTGGAACCAGTTTTCCTGAGCCTAGAGGGGGACTGGAGAGTCGGGCCTTACTCAGAAGCAAAACAATTTGTCTGATCTCATTTTAAAGCTATCTAAGTGGATGGCCATCTTTTGATAGCAAATTGTACAGTTTCACTGTGTGAAAAAGTATTTATCTTTGCATAGATTCTGCTTCCACCATCTGGCCCACTAGTTCAGCTTTTGAGTTCAGTGGTACTTCCATGTTTAGAAAACAGTGTTTCATCTCATTTAGATCCAGTAAGTCTCTCTATCACACACTCTTTCCTAGTTATTGTGAGGATGAAGCAAGGAGTAGGCAGCTTATGTAGACTTCATGGAGCTCAGTGAAGGAAAGGGACAGTTGGTTAATTAATACCTAAATTATTATTTATTGATTTGATTGTTCTGTACGTTTATATTGCATCTTTTATTTACTAAATGTCCAGTTGTAGATGGTTCTTCCCACCTCTGCTATATTTTATCCTCCCAACAACCATGGAAAGTATATCAGTTAGACAGAATGAGTGATCTGGGCAAGGTTATTCAGTGAGCTCCATGCCTGAGGGAGGATTCGAGACTGGGTCTTCCTAATCCTAATCCAGTTTTCAGGTTGCCACACCATTCTGAAAACAGAATCAGCTTTTTACATCTCTGACCTTTTTAACTTCCTATGCTTGTGTGCATATTAGAAGAGGAAGGTTATCCATCAAAGCTTGGGAAAGTTACTTTTTGGAACTGCAGCCCTTCCTGACAGCATAGCTAGTGCCCATGTTGTTTGATATAATTTGCATCCCTTTTATAAAGTCAGGTGTGACTATATATTTAATTTCCAATCAGCAAGGACACATCAGTATGTTTAGCAGAATCTGTATTTTTGAGGGGGGGGGGATCTACTTCTGTTCTACTTATGAGCCTTAATTTCCCCCATCTCTTGCTCTCTCCTGTTAGCTTTCTGCGGCTTCAGACAGAAAAAGAAGCTCTCTACAATGACAGCAGGTATGGGATTGGGTAATGAAACTTAAACCTCTGTATTGTCTCATGGCTGCATTTGATTCAGAATTCAGACAAGCCTGTAGTACAAGTATGGGGCAGGTAGATACTTTGCTGTCTTCATGTTGCTGCACTACATCTCCTATCCTGCCTCGAGCTCTGGGCTGATGGGAGTTGCAGTCCAGCAACTGATCTGGAGGGAGCTACACATTTCCAATTCCAGCTGTACGGGAAATTGTCTCTGGGCATTGGGGAGTAGAGCTTTTCACAGTTAGCTGCGTCTCCTGTGAGTGACATTGTAGAGGAGGAATTGAGAGAAGACAAAGCAGTAAAGCGACTACCTAGAAGTCATTGCCAGTGCTTCAGTCTCAGCAAGAAGGTCATGCAGCTTGGCAGTGGCATTACGTAAAGCCTGTGGGATGGACCCCAGGGGACTGAGCTAAGTTGGCCAGTTGATGGCTGAGAACAAGCTGCATCTCATGCTTGGCTGGGCTGGAGCGACTGCAGCTGGTTGGGAAGGTGAAAAGCCAAAGAGCTTTGCCTTGCCTTGTGCCATGCCTGGGAAATTCAGGCCTTCTTCCCAGCCTACTTGAAGAGCAGCTGTGGAGATAATCCCACCTGTCTATTAGTTTACCTTTGGATCTGGACTCTTGATGGGAATGCTGCAGGCAGTTTACAACTATATTAAAAGCAGAAAACTTTAGTAAAACTATATTAAAAGCAGAAAAAACAGAAAAGGATATACAGTCAAATCCATAATTCAGTGTCAAAATAAACCACAGCAGAGCAAAACAGTATAATAGGCAGTAAATGTAGCAACATCAGCTGTTCACCTAAATAAAATTTGGCTTTCAAAGCCAGATGTCTACATAAGGCCATAAGACGAAATGAAAGGTGAATCTCTCAAGGTAGGCAGTTGCCTAGGCTGGATGCTGCCAAAGAGGAGGCTCATTGCTTTGTGAGGTGGAGATTGTGGAGCACTGGCCAATTTCTGAGTATCTGTTTATTTACTTGAAGCATTTTTACTCTTCTCATTGGTGTTGACTCTACACTTGTGAACATAGCTCAGTTTACAGATCAATGAAAGAACAAGATAGTTCCTGGTCTCAGGTTTCCATTATAGAAGACAACACAAAAGGAATGCTTTGGGGAGGGAAGAGGGAGTGAGAGGAAGCTCGTGCTTTGAATTTTATTGTTGTGTAGTTCTGAGAATAACGTGATACACAGACGTCTAGTCCTTCCTGAAAGCTGGACTGAGAAGACCCGAATCATGATCAGAAATGCACTTACTGTATTCCTCAGGAAGATAGCGTGCTTGGGTTCACTTGACACTGTTAAATTGTCTCTTAACAAAGAGATTCTCAGACTCTGAGCATTCTCACTTTTTAAGACAATTTTACATGTATCTTCTCTGTGGCTTCTAGTGAGGCACAAACAGATACTGTAAGACTGAAGTCAGCCCACTTCTGCTATACAGTCCCTTCCTTGTTGGCTCATAGCCACAACTACTCACAATGAAAAGGGCTCAGGTGGGAAGTATGAGTATTTTGTGCATTTTACCATTTTAGTGATTGATAGTTTGTTATAGCATTGATGCTTCTCTTTTGGAAACATCACTTCTCTTTTGTCTAGCTCTACCCTCTTCTGAGGATTTGAGAGTAATGTTTGTGTGAGAGAGTGAGAAAGCGTTTACAGAAGAAGCCTCTACTATTCCTCCTCTGTTGCATTGATCTATTATGGATGGTTAAAACCAGAGAATATGTAGGTTTTCGGTTGGCAAGTGTGAATAAAATAGAGTGCGGAGGCAGAATCATTTGGTGAATGAGGTTTTCATTTGATGCATTGGAGCGGGGGAGTCATGGCAATCCCTGAGGAAGCAGTGATGGCCAAGGAATGATAGATTTGCAAATAATCCCCCCCCCCTTAAAAAAATCAAGGCTGAGAAGACAGGCTTGAAAGTATGTGGGCAGTGGTTGGTGAAAGGAACTGCTGAATCTGCTGAATAATGTCTAGAATTGCTGAGATTAGTCATGTGGGTCGCCCTCCCTTTACTGAGCAGCAGCTGCAAGCAGCCCCATTTAGATCAGGGAACTGTTGAGCTGAATGGTACCAGGACCTTTGCTGAGCTCCAAGCCCACTTCACAGCTGCTGTGGCTGCTGGTTGAATCAAGACAAGGATGGAGAATAACTCCCTCTCTTGTTGATGGTGTTTGTTTTTTGAAAAACCATGTTAAATGCATTGGTTTTTCATGAGTGCTTTAGATTTTCAGAGGGATCTGGGGTTGGCCTTCAGCTTCCTTTGTGGCCCTCCTCCAATATAAAGCACAGATTAGCAAACACAGAATAGGTTTATGTACAGCAGTAAAACTTTCAGGTTAGAATAATATCACAAATATGTATGTATATATTACGTGGTGTGTGTGTGTGTGTTACAATCCAACCTTCTTTCAGCAACATTGGAAGTACAGTCTGCTCTCCATATTCATGTTTTCTATCCACAGATTCAACCATCCATGGCTTGATCTGTGGATAAAAAACATGAATAAGGAAGGCCGACTACTTCCAATGTTGCTGAAAGAAGGTTGGATTGTAATATATACACACACACACACCACATAATACATAGATAGATAGATAGATATTAGATAAATTCCCAAAAGCATATAAGAGACACCATCTTACTATGGCTCTGTGTATAATGGGAGGATCAGCAGATTTTGGTATCCCCAGCAGGTCTTGGAACCAAATCCCAGCAGATACTAAGAACCCATGGTACTAAATTAATATAGGATAGAGATCTACATCTCTCTATTGAAGAGTGCAGATGGAAGAAGCTGTGGTTACAAATCCCATTAGTCTCAGTCTCATCTTCAGTCAAGGAGCACATTATATGGATTGCATTATACACCATTTCGATTAAGTAGGTGATGAGAAGTGCACACTACCTTTCTGCAGGAATGTCTGGCAAGAGCGGGTTTAGGCCACCATTGGTGACTAGGCCATCCATCCAGCTCAGTAAGCCTCTCTAGGCTGGAATAATGGCTTTGAGTTAATAGAGAAAGGAGCTTCAGCTATGCATGAAGGGAGGGGGAGATCCAAGGAAGGGTCTTTTCTGCAACTTCCTTGATTTCTTGTGTACCAGGAAGAGACTGGATACCGGCTGCCCAGAGGAGCTTCTTTCTGGGTGTGCCTGCAGCGTTCCTGGTGGCAAGGAAGGTGGGTTGTGGTTGGCGGAGAGCAAGGTGGCCATGTGGTATGTATACAGAGTGGGGGAGCAATGGAGATTCTCCAGTGCCTGGAGCAACCTGCCACAGCTGGAGGCAAGAGGGCTTTGTTCCCACTGTCAAGTTTTTCACTTAAAAGGCACAGAAGTGACTTCCAAGGAGTCTGGCCTCCTTTCCTGGCTCGCCTGGTGGCAGTTTTAAGGGCTTGGCAGTGTTTAAAAATCTTTACATGGCTTTTCAAATTTCTTACGTCGTTATTTTGTTTGCAGTCCACCAATGTTGCAACAAATGGCAAAAACGATGGACAAATAATAATACTGCAGAGAAAGTCAAACACTTGCAGCTAGTCTGTAAAGATTTTTTTTGTTTCAGCAATCCTTTAGGACTGATCACTCAGGTGGAACGGGCCTTAGTGTGCTGGGTTTTTCTGTTTACTGTTTCCTTTTCAATGTTTTATGTTTTTAACAGGTTTAAATATTTTGACAGTTTAATTACATTTTTAACTTTGGTATGCTGTAAATGTTTAGCTCTGTTTAACTACTGTAAGCTGCCCTGAGTCCCAAATTGGGGAAAAGGTGGGGTACAAATATTAACAACAACAACAATAGGGCTTGAATGTCTTTCTGGACCACTTACTTAGCCCCAGTAAGTCATATCAGCTTGTTTCCTATTTCATTTGTCCTATCTGCAGGAGATCAACAAGGGATTGTATTTACCTAAGCACTGATATGAGGTCTTAACACTTACGAGCTTTGAACCTTAGTATTTGAGGAAATCTTAGAGACACCAAAAGTAATGCCCTTTCCAAGTCTAGCACTTTTACATACTGTATTTTCTTTCTGGAATGAAAATGAAAATGAAAAGCCTTTACATCAAAAATTAATAGGTCATATTTGCTTGGTGGCAAGATTGGTAATAGCTAGATACTGAAAAGTCTCTGGGAGTCTTAACAATTTATGATTGGTTAAATAAACTCTAGAGGTTAGCACTTAACGGAAGAATTAGTGGGTCACATTAAAGCAGAGGTATGGAAAGCACAGGCGTCATGAGCCAACACAAATCCCTAATCCCCAAGAGTTGCCCAGCCCTGTGGTAAAAGCTTCAGGAATAGTAAGATAGGCCACCCGTTTTATGATATTTGGTAGTCTTTTATTGAATGCTGTATATTAAATAGTTATATAGACAGCCCACCGACACACATAACACTTTAAAAAGTTCTTCTATCCTGATCCATCACTAAGGCAATCATCCCTGATTTAACCATTGACAAACAACTCTGTATCAAGTAGTGGACTCTCCAGATTTTTATTCTGTTTTGTCTTATGTTCAGTTTTGCTAAATATTTTCTTTCTTTTATTCATATTTATGACATTGTGAGCTTTCCCCCTCATGTTTACCTATGACTATGTATGGAATTCTGATAGAACGCTGAATAAAATTATGCTTTTTATAAAATTGTGGAATACATTGTGGAAACACAAACAGATCCTGGATGTAGGAGATACCCCTTTTAGATTCAGGTTTTAATTATTTCTGTCCCAGTGGTCATTTCAGTCTACATAAGGAGCTAGAGTAAAAATGTGCAATTGGTGGTCCTCCAGATATTGTTAGACTCCAACTCCCATTGGCTGTGCTGGCTGGGGCTGATGGGAGTGACAGTCCAAAATCATCTTGGGGGGCCTGCATGCTTCCTTGTTGGAATGCCAAAAGAGATATGTTAGGGGTTGCTGTAAAAGGTCTATGAAACATGGAGCATGAAGTGTTTATTAACCACTATTTGGGAGCATTTGAAAAAGTAAAGTCAAAAACACGGCAAGCTGAAATGTGAGGACTTTCAGGAGAAGTAAGGAGATTGAAGAGAGGAAACATCAAGAGGAATAAACATAAGGAGGGAGAGTTTGAAACAGATGTGAGAGTGACAAAGATGCACTTCATGGCTATAAAAAGAAAGGTGACTTAAGAAGGGTATGGGTGTTCCACCTCACTTTGATGGCCCATTCTCTGTAAATAAGCCCTCATTCTCACCTTTTAGGACCAAAATTGACGAGATTCAACAGCGGAAAGAGGACGAGCTCAAGTCCCTTCAGATTCGCAATCAGAAGCTGCAGCAGGAACTCCAGACTGTAAACCAGGTACGTGTCACCTTTCTGTAGGGTTAAAAAGAACATTAATTAGCCTGTTATTTGTTCTGTAGCTGAAAAATGAGTTTGCCAGCATTTGGAAAACCTAGTCAAGAAGAATAACATAGAATATTGCATGGCTTTCTTCCAGTATTTAGATACCACAGGGGGTGGAACAATTGTGGGGTTTGTGTAGGAAACAGCTTACAGATAGTCGTGGTTTTTCTGCATGATTATTGTTTTTTTTGCAGAAACCAGCAATCTTGTGCAAAAAATACCACATAGCTATCTGGAAACAGCGTTTTTTGTATGAATACCACATAATCCTCACACACACAACTCTGCACTGAATAAAGCACTTCATGATGTGAGAATGCTGGGTAAAAACTGGGCCAAAATACTCATTTTTTCCCACAGCAAAGAGAAAATTGCTGAAATTGTCAAATTGTTACATCCCTGCTATTTTGAAGAATTCTGATTCTAGGATGAGCCTCATTCAGGATATATAGGAACTATATCCTGTTCCCTTGAGTCAAAGAACTTTAACAGGGAAACCATTTGATAAAGTCTTCAGTACTTTGTGCTCAACTCTTCACCCTTGACCCCTTTCGTCTCAGTTCTCTAATCTGTATAGTAGGAAGAACTATGGCCTGAATAGGGGTATCTCTTCATTGCTGGGCTTAGCTGCAAGGAATTCTGAGAATATGGTTCTTCTGACACCTTTGAGACTAACTGAAAGAAAGAAATTGGCAGCATGAGCTTTCATAGATTTCAGACTACTTAAGTCTACGAAAGCTCATGCTGCCAGTTTCTTTCAGGTGCTACAAGATCTCTCTACGTATTGATTCTAGACTAACACAGCTATATCTTTGAATTCTACCATGTGGTTCTTCTGTTAGGGAACTGCATCCCTGTACCAGAGAACTTTCATTACCTCGCAGAATTACTGGTCCCAGAGTTCTCAGGGAAAAGCCATTGCAGCTAAATTAAATGTAGCATAGATGTTCCCAGTTGTGATGAGCCAGAAGGCAGAAAAGCCTTTCTCTTTAAAAGAAGAAGCTGCATTCTATGTTCTTCATGTCTATTAATCAGGTCCTGCTGACATCATTTTTCTCTCTGCCTCAGCGTGTAACTGGTGGAATACCCTGGTTAGAGGGTGCTGTACCAGTGAAATATTCCCTCTCTGCTCTGCTCCCTGATTTAATCTATTTTTCCCCCTCACAGGGCTTCTCGGAATTAAAGGACCAACTGCAGAGTCGTCGGAAAGAGCATGAGGTGGCCCTGCAAGCTCTACAGGACCAAGTGAGTGCACTAATGCACAAACAATAAGAACTCATTAGTTAAGAAACTCTAGTCTGTATCAAGCAGTAATGTAATGGTACAGCATGCATCCCTCTAGTATTGTGGATTTGTGTGGCATAATGAATCATTCCATTTGAAAACATATATGTTGTCTCCAGTTAGGCTTGTGTGAACTCCAAATAATAAAAGAAAGAGAAGAAAAACTCCCATGTAACCCATATTTGTTACTAAGAAAAGGGCAACTCTCTAGCCTTTGTTGATTATGAATATTTGCATATTGCTTGAGCTCTATAATTCTGATTCTGTTTTCCTTAGATGGAGCAAAGAAATCCCCCCCATTGGTGAAATCTTTATTTTGGCCAGCCCTTTTTTGATATTTCTATAGGTCTTTCCTACACAGTACAAATTCATAGTGATATGGACTAGAAACCTGTGGTTTCTTGAATAGTATTCTATGAAGCACATTTGATTTATTTTTAGTAGTTCCATAGCATATGGAGTCATCTGATTGATGGGAATGTTAAACCAAATCCACCCACATTGTTTCTTAAGACACCTGAGTGAAGATTCATCTTGCTGACTTGGAAATAAAAAAGTTTACTTCTCTCCACAAATTACTCTTCTTCTGTTCCCTTCTTTTTATTCTCTGCATTGCACACTGGTTTTCTCTTCCTGTTCATCCCCCATTCTAATTTTCCCTGCTTACATTCCTTCCATGGATCTCTCATGATTTAGGTTGACCCATTTTTTCCAGATGTGGCCTACTATGCATTTCATTTTTTAAAACAACTGGCTTCAATTTGCCTTCATATGTTTTTATATGCAGGTCCTGTGCTCATTTTGCTGGAGGTACTTCTGTTGAGCACAAATGAGCTTATTTTGGTTAAACACCCACAGAAATTGCACTTTCATGCTTCTCAGTATTTGAAAATTAGAAAAGTGACTTGTTAAAAGGACCTCAGGAATCTAGGTGTTAAAATGCCCACTTTTCTTTAAAATAATAGTTTCTGGCAGCATATTGAATATGTTGAGCAAAATGCTGATTGCATGCTTGGAAAACTTCTGGTGTGCTCATTAATAAAACATTTGAAGCCCAAAGTACCCACCGAGGAAACTCCTTACTGTATCTCTGCGTGATATAGTACTTTGGCTGTATCTCCTTCCAGTCAACCTCAGCTGCAGGTAGGCAATCCTCTTGCACCTTTGTCAGGTTAGTTTGGATCATTCCTGCACTCCCAAAACTAAGACATAGAAATTTCTCCATATTCATAAGAGGCTGCCCGTACTTCTCTGCATAACACTCTAGTCTTCCATCCTTGCAGTTAGAAGTTCTGACTTACACAGAAATAGAAAGGCGAGCTTCTCAGTGTGGCAGTTCCTGTGCTTTCATACTCCCTCTTTTGGACCCATAAATGAAGCATGTCTCCCAATTTTATTTTGAAAAAGTGTTCTTTACCAATCAGAAGTAAGTCTGAAACATATTTTGAAACATATTCCAGCAGCATGTGGAGGGCCACGCCTTCCCTACCTCTGGTTAGGGAGATCTTCAAGTCCTCAGAAATGACTTGAAGGCACACAGCAAACTGATTCTGATTAGAGGAGGAGATTGTGTCTCCAGTTGTGTGGTTTAAGTTTGCTTCTGGTTACTGCTTGCTGATCTGTAAACCCCTTGGGTTTGTTCACATACTCAATGCTGAGTTTCACATCCTCTCCTTTGCATATTTGCTTTTTCTTCAAAATATGTGTCAGGTGTACTTTTTTTAAAAAAAAATAAAATAAAAACCCAGTTACTGGGTGTTTTTCATAGTTCCCTCTGTACCTTTATTGATCTAAAACTGAGAGTCAGAACACATAAAGTACATAGGTTAAGGAGAAAGGGCCAAGATGAAATTTATACATTTAGAATACCTTGTTGTTGTTGTTGTTGTTGTTATTTAAAGCTTGTGCTTTGCTGAAATCAGTAATGATTTCTGGGAGTTTTCCCCTGTAACCTTTCCCACCATACAGGGTGTGTGTTGTCCGTCATTTATTTGAATTACAAGCAAGGCTTGACTTATTTTGAGCAAAGATGCATAATCAGTTTCTGTGCCAGGAACTGCAACCAAATGGTTCACCTAAACTCCACTGTTGGTTGGTTCCCATTTCTCATGGTCCCCCTCCACCCTCCAAGTGTGTGGGTGGAGAGATGTGAATCCATATTGCTTGAACATGTTGAGGTCTAACAAGGATGTAGATATGTGGCAGGCATTGTCCCCCACATAAAAATTCTGTCCCCCCATTAAATTTTCCTTCATGAGGACAGATATGTTTTTCCAATCTAGATGTCTTGCTTAGAATGAAATCTTTCCTTTAAAAGTAATTCTCCTTTCATACTCCTTTTTACCTACTTTCATTCAATCTGTGCATGTTTACCTAGAAGCTTGGCAAATCAAAATGTTTTTACTTTACTTATGCAGGACCTACCTGACCTGGTTGTTTCATTCCACATGAGGATATTGCTAGTTTTGAATAAAAAGTTTGCTGAAACATATTGGACTCTTTTTTAAGGCATAAAAGACAACCCCTGTCCTTTCCATGTTAACTCTGATTTTGGTATTAAATTTTCTGATAATGAAGTAATGTCCAGGAATGAATCGACTTTGCTAAGTGATAGATTTACCTGTATATTAAATTATTTTTCAAGGAGAGGCAGTTAACTCTTGCTTTTTAGCCCAAAAAAGTGCAGTCCAGTAGGAAGTTACAGGAGTTGGGAGTTGTCAAGGATCACAAAAATGGCCTTTATTATTATTTATATCCCACCCTTTCCCCAAAACTGGAACTCAGGGCAGCCTTGGGACCATACTTTGCCCACCACTGCACCAAAGTTTGTCCTGGATTCCTGCCAGCTACCATCCATGATCATACTCTGTTTGGAACTTGAAGGTGGCTCTGGTCCTTGAGTACCACACAGTCTTTGGGAGTTTCCTTAGTTTTAATTAAAGGGCTCAGCCAGGCAATGAGGTTCCTATATTAATATCTATTTCCCTGGCTGTTTTAACACCATCTCAGTTTAAAGCACTGCAAGGAATGTGAGTGAATGTGTTTGTGGCAGGGCCTCCCTCTGGCCTTGAGGTTTATCTGCATGACTTTCAGGTAGTGATGGTTGTTAGGTGCCTTCACGTTGACTCTGACCTGTAGTGCCCCTATCCTGGGGTTTTCTTGGCAAGATTTTCCATTGCCTCCCTCTTAGTCTGAGAAAATGTGACTTGCCCAAGATCACTCAGTGGGTTTCCATGGCCTAGTGCAGATTTGAACCCTGGTCTCTTGGACTCAAACCACTGCACACCATTGCTAAACCCCAAGATTTAATGGTTTAGCTGCCCCACCCCTCAATTTGTTTAGTTGTTAATGTATATCAGAGCTTGGCAAATTTTATATTTTTGGACAAAAACTTCCAGACGCTTATGTGCAGTGGTTACGCTTACTAGAGGATTCTGGGAGCTGTAGTCTACAAAAGTAACATTTCCAAGATACTACTTCACTTACTTCAAAGTGACTGTGGTCAGCCAGTCCTGATATATTAGGGAGGCCCTGTCATTCTTTCCAGTAGGATCCTCAGCAGCTCCCCCAAAGTCCTGCCTTAATATTGCTTTTGCCATTAGAACTTTTGCATTCCTGTTTGTCTTTCACATTTCTTAGGAAGATAAGAGATTGCTTTAGCCCTCTTATCTTTCTCAATGGCCTGCTCTCCCTCTTCACCACTCATGTGTTGCCACGCTTTCCCTTCTACTAGGTACAGTCTGTGATTGTTTTAAATCTGTAATAGTCATGTCTTAATAATTGTGTGTATTAAATGCATTTGTTTAGTGTTTTTTTTTACTGCCATTTATGTCGCTCTTTTCCTCAAGCAAAATAAGTCTGATTTTTCTTCAAACAAACAAAAACTAGCACAGAGCTAACACTGCCTCCATGTTCTGCTCTGCATTTTAAATCTTTTCTCTCTTCTTTTTATCCTGCTTTGCCCTTTCTCTCTTTTTTCCTCTTTCTCTCGCTCTTTGTGCTTTCTTTCCTTCACCCATCCTTTACCTTTTGGGGCATCAGGTTGCTTGTCAAAGCGCGGAGAGCCAGGAGCAGGTTGAGACCATTCTGTCTGAAAACGATGCTCTGAGAACCAATCTGGCAGCATTAGAACAGGTACCAGGCCCCTCCATGGGAGCAAAGTGCTCAGAGGGCTGCTCAGGGGTGGAGGTGGTGATGGAAACCTGGGTGCACATCTAGAACATCTGAAGGGCCACAGTTGCCCACCTGAAAGAGAGGGCCTCTTTTGCTACTCATATTCTGAAAGAGGGGCCTCAAGAGCTCTTTAGGCCCATCTTTGTTGGGTCAAGAGGGACTGAGGTTGCTTGTAGATTACTAATAGCGGAGGAATGTCAGGCCAAGTTTGTTAAAAATGCTCTGCAAATCACTGTGAGGTCTGCATTTTCAGTGGCATGACAAGGGCTGTTGTTACAGTGGACACAAACTTAGCTGTCTGAGTTCTAAAAGATGCGGGTCAGTTTGGACTTCATGGGGTTTTCTCCCTCTTTTAAAAAGACCAAAATCTGGGTGTTGAAAAATAAATAAATCCCTGGTTAGTGAAATGCTGCTTTGTTTTTCTGCAATATTTTCTGTGTGTCACAGTTCTGTGAAAAGCAGATAATACTGTAATTGTGTTGATACTAAAAACTATGCCTCAACACAACCTGGATAAGTCCAAGTTACATTGAATATCACATTGGCCTTATTGGGTAGGGGATTCTTGAGAAGGGTAGTTTTTTTAAAAAGTGACTTTCTTAGGCTCAGAGCCCCAAGTACCAAAAGCCAGCACAGATCAGAGAAAGTATCAAATTTATGTTACAGTCTGCAGAATTAATTACAGAATAGAAAACCATGTTAGGGGCTGTGCACATCTGCCATAAAGGCCAGCCTGGGGGCAGAGTCGGGCTGTGGCATCTACATGACGTGCACCCCGACTCTGCCCCCAGGGCAGTGTGATGCCATACGCCGCTTCACACAGTGCATGGTGTCATTGTGCTCCTCTGGTGCCACATCCACATGACGCAGCGGCAATGGAGTGCCTTAAAGCCACAGTGCTTTGGCTATTGCACCCTTTCCAGGGCCAGATCTCTTGATGGCTGTGCAGATAGCCCCTAAGGGACAGAATATCTGTCATTATTAGCATAGGAAGTTGGTTTATAAACTCTAGTTCAGAGTGACTTTGGTTGGTCAAGCCCTTAGTAAAGTCAGTGTGCGTGAAGGGAAATGTTATGTTTGTAAGTGACCAAAGTCAAATCCATTGTTTATACTCATTCTGTGCTGCAAGGATGAATTAAAACAGCTTGGTGCTCTTGAGATATGGGAAGTGTAAGAGGGCTCATAAGATTACCAACAAATGTGTATTAACAGACTTGTTTTTTATGTAGGGGCCCTTCATAACCAGAGGCCCTAAGCTCACTTAGCTTGTGCAGGAATCCAGCACTTTCCCCAGAACATGCATCTGAGAAAAGGCATTTTTGCAGTGAATTCAAAAGTTAAATGAAAATGCCAGCAAGGCTGGTCTTTTGGATGTCACCCTGAAGTATAGTTGGATATTTGTAAAGGACTTGGACACTGTGTGCTTTGTAGCCCTTTATAGATCTGTTAGATTCCAGAACACCATGCATGGCTTGAAAGTTTACAGAAGATCACATGTTTTCTTCGTATGGCTCTCAGACTGTTTTCTTCCACTCTTGTCCTTTGTTCTTTCCCTGTAGATCCAGACGTCCAAGACCCAAGAGATGAATCTGATGCGGGATCAGGTGGCAGCCTTAGGATCAGAGCTGCAGCAGTGTCAGAATGAAAAGGAGGCACTAGCTGCCCAGCGGGATGACCTCAACACACAGCTCCAGGTAGGTCAAGGTGTCAGCACATAGGCCTGAAATGGCCCCTAGGCTGATAGCATTACAGCAGCTGCTGCTGCAGATGCTGCATGCAGGGTCTAGCTAGCCACTTTGCATAATCATGAGTGGAGAGGAGGGGAGGAGAGAAGGGAAGCACTTTTCAGAAGAGTGAGTTTCTTTCTCTGCACCACTCTTGGACACAGTATGCAAAATGGTTAGTTTGGGGACCTTTCCTGCTCAGAGAGCCAGGAGCAGACAGAAGGTAAAATTCTAACCTTATTTCATTTACCACCAGACCCTGTCTTTGATCTCTTCCTTTCCTATATGCCTTGATGTTCTCTAGCTCCCTAACTCCTTTTCATTGTGTTGACAAGATGCTGGCCTGTTTCCTTTTATTTCAGGAGCTCTCTTTGCCCTGGACTTCCTCTTTGTTGTTGTAAGCCTTCAAGTTGTTCCTGACTTATGGAGACCCTGGTTTTCTTGACAAGATTTGTTCAGAGAAGGTTTACCTTTGCCTTCTTCTGAGTCTGACTTGCCCAAGTTCATCCAGTGTATTTCCATGGCTGAGTAGGGATTTAAACCCTGGTCTCCAGAGTCATAGTCCAACCACTACACCATGTTTTGCTGTTTCACCATGCGGGTTTTCTGGTTGGACTTCCTCTACACTAATCTTTTACCAACCTAGTTCCTGCCTGGTGTGATGGACTTTGCCTCCCATCAGCCCTTGCATGGCCAGTGGTCAAGTATCTGAGAGTTGTTGTCCAAAACATCTGGAGTGAAACAAGTTAGAGAAGACTGTTCTAGACTGGTTTTTAACTACAAAGTGTGGATGGGATGCTAAAGTGTATTAAGGAATATGTGATGCTTATACTAAAGTTGCCAGAGTCGAAGAAGTCCACACTTTTACAGCTCTGACTTTCACCAGGAATATTTTAAAAACTTAAATGGAGTTTAAAATACTTAGCATGGAAATTGTAGTGTCCAAAGTATTTCATGTGATATCATCACTGTACTTGATCTCATGAATCCTTATAAGAATCTGTGTATGGTTCAGCAAGTGAAATCCAGTGTGCCATTGCAATCAGAGTACTATGTTGGGATCTGGAAGATCCAGGTAAAAGTACCCAGCCTTGAAAAAACATTGGGCAACCTATCAGCCTGACCAATCTCATAGTTTTGTGAGGGTAAAATGGGGAGAAAGAGAAACATTTAAAACACCTTTAGAACTTCTTAGAGGAAAAGAGTGATATAAATGTAATTTTAAATATCTTAGGGAAGATGCTATAGTCAGAAATACACAAAGAGAGGGGAATTTATGCTGTATGGGAGTTCCTTAAAAGTGAGATTTTGAAGGGGCAATCACCAGCAGTTCCAATTACACAGAAAGGTATTAATAAAATTTATTACAGTCAGTGACCAATCCAGACAGAAAGGTAGGAGGCATCACAGAAACCAGAGTGGGTACATTCAGATTTGTTGAGATTTAAAAGGGACATATGTAGGGGATTGTGGTTGGGCCAATCACCAAAGAAGGGTATAGAGAATCAGTATTTGTAGGAAGAAGACCGGGAAGACTGAAGCTCAGAACAGGTTCAAATTAAGGATAATACAAATACAAGAGAAGTTAAGGATAATATAAAAGGGAAGATGGGTTAACTATGAAACATAAGAGAAAAAACAAGGAAGTGTAGGTCTCTTCAAATAAAGAAATGGTAATATGTGATGGAGAGAAAGGAGAAGTGCTCAGCACCTACTTTGTTTCTATTTGGCTCCCCAGGCAGCACTCAGTGTGGTAAAAATAGAATAAAGGATGCAGTGAGGGTCTGAAGCCTAAAGAGATAAAGAGGTGATAAGGGAACATACAGTTACTTTGAATTATTTCAGATCTCCAAAGCCATATGAAATGCTTCCAGGGGTACTAAAGGAACTTGTAAGTGTAATCTCAGAATTTTTTCAATAATATTTGAAAAATCTTGAAGAAGAGGTGAGGTGTTTGCAGACTTGAGGTAATTAAATGTAGTTCCATCTTTAGTTAGGAGGAAAAGAGGACCTGAGCTACTGCCGGCCATTCATCTTGATGTCAATACCAAGAATAATAATTCTTGAATAGATAACAGTCAGTGTGTGAGGATTTAGAAGAGAATACTGTGAATCTAAAAAATAAATCATGCCAGGCTAATCCTGTCTTTTTATTTGATAAAGTGGTAAGCTTTGTAGATCAGGGGAGTGCTGTGCATGTAGTGTAAGTTGATTTCAGTAAGGCCTTCCAGTAAGGTTCTCATTATATTCTTGGTGATAGACAAGTAGAGACAAAACAGTTCTGCTTTTAGGTGGATTTGTAGTTGGCCTATGGACATGGATTTCTGTGTCCTTTTTGGGGTACAATTGAAATATGTGCAGAGGAGGGCAAGCAAGATGGTAAAGTGCCCATAAGCAAAACCCTCAACAGTTGAGAGAGTTGGGTATATTTATGCTGTAGCAAAGAAGACTGAGAAATTATATGATAGCCATTTTCAAATATCTGTTGGACTGTATAGTGGAAGATGAAGCAACCATATTTTCTGTTGCTCCAAACAGTTAATTCAGATTACAAGAAAGGTGACTGTGACTGAACATTAGAAGGAAGTTCCTTATTTTAACAGCTATTCAGTAGTGGAAAAGAGTACCTTGGAAAGTGGTGAGCTTTCCTCACTGGTGTTTTTTAAACAGAATTAGACAGAAATGTAGTAAGTAAGACTTCCTTTCAGGGATGCTGTGGATTTCTGTAATGCTAGGGTCTTAGGCTACATAATCCTTGTATTACCTTCCACAATTCTATAATTTTAATATATAAATAAGTGTATTACAGGAAGTCATGAGTCTCAGTTTGTATGCCCCTGAGTGTTCTCAGCTATCCATCACAGATGTTCTTACAGAGAACTTGGTTGTGGAGAGAGGGTCGGGGCTTGTCCTAAAGGACAGTGCTTTAGTCCCTCTTCACTTTTGTCTCTTAGGAGTCGCTCCGGGCCAATACTCGTCTCCTGGAGCAGTTACAAGAACTTGGGCAGGAAAAAGAGAGGTTGTTACAAGACCTTGAAGAAACCCGGAAGGTAAGTAAGGATAGGAGCAGGGGCAGGTAGAAAATTAAGCCTCACTTCTCTCAAAACTTGTGGTAAAGTTGGACTAGGCTTCATGAACCAGAATCTTTTTGGTTCTACACTGTGATCTGTGGATAGGTGAGGAACTCTGCATTTGGTTTGTCAGTGTCAGGGCTACACCATTCTTCTTGATGCAAGGCGATCACTGTGATGCGGCTCTGCTTTCCAGACAGCAGAGAAGCGCAAAGGCATGCTCGATGAGATGGCCATCGAGACCCTCCAGGAAAAAGGACGCCATAAGGAAGAGATTAGTAATCTCCGTCTGCAGCATGAGAAAGAGGTGTTGGCTGTGCGGGCACGCTACGAGCGAGAGCTGCGGGAACTGCACGAGCACAAGAAGCGGCAAGAAGATGAGTTGCGTGGCCAGCTTAAAGAGGAGAAGGTATTGGTCATAAAACTGGAATCCCAAGTCACATCTCTTGAGACGTGAACTTATCCAAACCTTAAGGCCTGGAAATGTGATCTTTGTTTCTTTTAATGAAAGCTGAGAGCTTTAGGGTGGTGGATCCTGTGTCCTGCAAAAGTAGTGACCTAACATATGTCTTGGTTGCACTGCTGGAACACCTGCATTTCTACCTTTTCTGTTGCACGTCTAGGCTCGTAGCCAGGAGTTGGAGTCCATGCAGCAAACAGTGGAGGAGCTGCGCCTGCAAATACAATCCATGGATGGCACGAAAGGCTGGTTCGAGCGGCGGCTTAAAGAGGCCGAGGTGACATTCTAGATAAGAAACATATGGCACAGAGGCCTCTCTGCTCCCCACCTGCCACCCCCAATTGTGCAAACCTGTAATCCTGATCACCACTCTACTGACTGCTTGCTCCTTCACAATGGGACACACATATCAGAGGTGGAATCATTTATCCATGGGGCTCTCCAGATATTTTGGACTTAAGTTCCTAGAAATTCTAGCTAGCCTGACCACAGCCATTGACTATGGTAGTTGTTTTCCAAGACCTCTGGAGCCCAAGGTTCCCTGTTAGAAGAGCCCCTAAGGCCTCATAGGCCTGGTCACCTTCAAGTCTTGTTCTAAAGGTATCTGTTGGTTTCTTCTCCCTCTTCACCAGGAGCTGATAGAGAAGCACCAGCAGGAACATGCCGAAGCCCTGCAAGCCTGTAAGGAGCAGCATGTGACTGACCTGCAGGTATGGAGAGGGTGGGTGTTGTGATGTCCTCCTGATCAAGAGAAGAGGCAAAAGTCTCCTTTTAGCATCCTACACAGTGAGCATCCTCCCACATACCAGCCAGCACTCAGCAAGCACTACTGGTTGGAAGGGCATGCCTGCTTATTGCTGGTGATGGCTGTGCCAAGAGCAAGGAGCATCCTGCCTTGGAGTACTGATTCAGACATTGTCAATTTCAGATCCCATCTAACTGTGCCCATATTTGGTTCTGACAAAAGAATCATCAGGCTAGGTAACTCAACTAGGACCACATCCCACAGTGGAGTTATTTTGTTTTTATTTATTTATGTTAAAATACTTTTATTTCACTGTTTGTCAAAATGGATTACAGAGTGGTTTACAAAAATGAAAGAACACTCCTTCCAAAAAAAAACCAAAACCAAACAGAGATAAGAAATGTATCTCAACATGCGTGGGTTTCATCTCCCAGTAGCCCAAGCCAGCATGGCAGTTGGGTGGGATGATGGGAGATAAAATCTGGCAAATACCTTCCCCCCACTTCTAATCTTTGAACTACATTAGGCCTCTGAATCCTGCATCTTTTTGGGTGAGAAGAGGTGGGTGGTGCTGATTGTGACTTTGAAACCGTAAGGGATTCCCAGTTACCAGCATGAAATGCAGTGCAGGATCATTTGCCAAGAGAAGTGCTAGACAGGAGGGGAAGTACTGAACTCTCCCACATCACACCACTTTCCTATTCTATATTTCTTCTTTAGCCCTCCACCCCACCCAGCCTTTTGAGATGTATTTTTTGATCAGGTGAGGGTGGGGAAAACAAACTGCTGGGGTGAAAATGCACCCCTCCTCCACTTTCTGCTTCTCCCCTACTTCTCTCCACCCCACCTCAATCCTCTGGCATTTTCTACATGAGGAACACATCCAGGACTGGAAATCCAATCATTGCTGCCCAATAGGTAGTTCTACTTTCTGAACACCTTCTTTGCAAACAGCCTGTTATTTGATTGTTTCCTGTGCAGTTGAAGGACCAAGAAGTGGAAGCAACCAAGGAGAAGTTGCGAGAAATCGAAAGAGCCCGGGATGAACACATGGATACAATCAACCGCCTGAAACAGGTGTGTATGTGCTGCTTCCTGCCAGCTTCCCCTGGGAACTGGTGCTTGGCAGCGTGAGGTTCCTAGGTCCATCTGTTCCCTTTCTTTTTGCCAGGATTTCCCATCTGCTAGAGTATGTCTCTTTCCTCAGGGTGCTTGTAATGCTTGACATAGATGAGCAGGTGGCGCCATTCCTCCCCAATTCAAATGTTCAGGTATGGACTTGGGCATTTAATTCCCAGACAGGAGCCCAGGTCTCTATGTGGATGCCTCTCCAGGTCAGTCGCAAGAAGTGAAAACTATGTGTAGACTGGATTGCACTGAGAGAGGACCATAATGTCACTGTCAGTATTGACATTAGCATTTCCCCCACTGTTCCAGCCAAGTAGAGCTCCCAGTATAGCTTACAAATACAGATGTACTTCCATATCCATGGAGTCTGCATCCATAGATTCCTGCATCCATCACTTGAAAATATTCCCCCCTCTCAAAATAATAATTCCATTAATTTTCCCATTTATATAAAAAACACAATTTTACTATACCGTTGTATATAATGGATTTTAAGCATCCACAGATTTTCATATCCCTGGGGAGAGGGGCGGTCCAGGAGCCTACTTCAGCACCTACCAAAGGCACACTGTATCAGTAACAAGGCAGTCTTTTCTCTCTGGTTTATGGTCTAAAAGACACCAAATAAAAAGTGAAGGTGGGGAAAAACAGAGGAAACAAACTTTAACCTCTAACTCTTAGTTACAAAAAATATCTAGCCATGATGACTGTATAGCAAATCCTATAACATCCAAACAACTATACCTTTATTGGGCCAACCAAAATGCACGATTACATGTAGGAAGCTTTCAAAGTCACACTGGCTTCTTCATCAGGCAAACAGGAGAAATAAATTGAAGTTCTTAGTCATAGGCCTGCATTTTCTGTTTCTGGTCTTAGTTCAGATGGTAAGGAGGGCTATCTGCAGGCTGGCACAAGGTGGTTATGAATGCTCTTCCTCATGCAAGGTGGTGGGGAGAGAAGAATACAATCTGCATCTGTTCCTTCTCTGGCTGATAAATGGGACCAGGCTGGACTTTGCCATTATATTCTTCCTGAAAAGCACTGGAGCAGCCTCCCTGCTCTACTTGGTGCCCAGCTGTTCTGCTTGTTGACGCCAAAGAGTGCCACCCTTCAGCTTTCCAATCTCCCCAGATAACCTTCCTCTCCCACCTCGTCATTTTATCCTATTGTAGATTGAATGTCTGGAGATGCTTACCCACATTGTGGGAGATTTATTGCTCCTTTCCGCTGAATAGAACAACAACAGAGAGGATGGGGAAGGAGCTCCTGGATGCTGGGTGGCAGAGGATTTAGCAATGTATTCTAGCAGTAGAAATAAAAAAGTGTGGAGATTGTAAAGATTTAACTGCTTTGAGTTTTTTAAAAGATAATTTCTGCTACTATGAGGATCAGAAGCCATTTCCACCACCTCCCAGGAATATGAGGATGGGAGTTACACCCCACAACCTAGAACAATTGTGACCCAACAGTTAAATTTGTGATCCTTGGATAATAGCAGTTCTGCTGCTCAGAATGAAGTGATTGTACAGACGAGGTGAGCAGAGGGGAACGTTGCCCAGTGCATTACCAGTGTGATAGAAATGTAACTTGACACCTCTGGGCCTAGCAGAGTCATTGAGAGTTGATCTGTGACTTCCTTGTCACCCTGACAGGAGGTGAAGGACACAGTAGATGGACAGCGGATCCTGGAGAAGAAAGGCAGTGCAGCGGTAAGCTGGGGAATTCCTGGTGAAAAGCATGGCGAGGGGAGCATGAGATAACAGCAAAGGCAAAAAAGGCCCTGTTGAGCTGACCCTTGAATTCAAGGATGTCTCTCCTGTTTGTTCCAACAATTTTCTACCTTTCACCCTCTGGAGCTGAAAGCTGAGTGTCTCTCTCTGTCTCCCTCCCCCCATCCCGTAAGGAAATTTTTAGATTTTTTTTTTTTTTGTAGACTTGAAGGCAAAATCTCCTAAGTTCCACTCCCTTTCTGTCTCTCTCCCTCTCCCTCACACACACACACACACACACACACTGCGAAAAGGAGCAAGGAGTTCCCCTGCACCACCGCACTCGGGCACTGCAATGCGCCATTTGACATTCCCAATGGGGGGAACTAGGGCCACAGGCCTGGAGAGGAGGATCAGGGACTGCTGTGAATTGCCAAGGTGCAGCCACTGTGCTCCCCTGATGTTCCCCTTTGCCTGGGGGCTTATACATGCATTAAACTCTCAGCTGCTGCAGTGGTACCCCCTTCCTCCCTTGTTCCATACTGAGTGGTGTCTCGTGCATATCCTTGAATTGCCTGGCTTGCCTTCTTGCCAATGGCAGGTTATCTGAGCAACAAGAAATAAG
The DNA here is from genome assembly GCA_034509955.1 of Urosaurus nigricauda. Taxonomy (NCBI): domain Eukaryota; kingdom Metazoa; phylum Chordata; class Lepidosauria; order Squamata; family Phrynosomatidae; genus Urosaurus; species Urosaurus nigricauda. The sequence goes on along the minus strand of JAOEGL010000002.1, from coordinate 148,202,464 downwards.
AGGCTAGTTTACACTACTGGGAAGGATGGGAGGTTAAAATTGTAGAATCAACCCCCCCCCCCCCCCCATTTTGGAGGTTTGCAGCCACATGCCCCTTTATGGACCATACCTCTGTGGTCTTTGGTGCTGCTTCTTCAAGACCTCCCCCCCCCCAACCCATCCTGAGCATTCAGCTCTGCAGATAAGATGTTGAGCTGCCTCCCAATTTAACCATCTTCCAATTCTAGGCTCCTTGTGGTCTTTAGCCAATGTATCTGTTCAAAGTGACATGGAGATTGTCTCGTCTGGTCTTAATTTGCAGAGATATGTTTAGGGCAGAGTTTGGAAACATTACCTTGACAACTCCTTAAATCCCCCCCCCAGCCAGTGGCCATGTTGGCTAGGGAATCCGGGGAGCTGTCTACCAAAAGGGTATATGTGTGTTATGTTTCCAAGTTCTGGTTTAAATCAGAAGAGGACACAGTTCCATTGGCGTTAGATAAACATTTCTTGTTTCCAAGAGAAGGCAGCTGTTTGGATAACTGCCATGGTGATAAGGGTGCTTGAGAGAAGGTTGCCTTCTTCTTGCCGTGTCCATCAAGGTATTATCAAATGGAATTACGTTTTTCTGTGGCAATGGCCTTTTCTCTTCTGGGATGGATGGCGGTAGTTCCTCACTGGTGTCTGAGTGAGAGATTTTGGCAGGTGTGTTTGAATTTCTTATTTCAGCATGTTAACAATGGAGATTTGGCACTGAAACTGGAATGTTGTGTGGTTAAGCTTTGGGGAGTCCTGCCACTAGCCCTGATTTCCCTCTCCACAATTTCTGTCCCCACAACAGTTGAAAGACCTGAAGCGGCAGCTTCACCTGGAACGGAAGCGAGCAGACAAACTCCAGGAACGCCTCCAGGAGATCTTGACTAACAGCAAAAGCAGAACAGGTGAGAGGTGGCTGTCAGCAGGGGAAGGATATGGGTTTGATTTTTCATTTGTCTTCCATTCTAAACCATGTTGTGATCATGAAAATGTCATAACCTTCAAAGGAGCAGAGGTCATGACCATTTACTATAATAAATCAGTAAATGGGGCCGGCTCTGTCATTAGGCAGAATGAGCCAACTGCTTCTGGTGGAAGATGCAGGGGGACATTGTGATCTTCCTCCTAGCTATTCATCTATCTTGTCAAAAAGAGATACCTGTGCCACACAGCCTGCCCTACCCTATCAGGTATGGTGGAGGACACTGTCATATCCCCAATGCTGTTGTAAAATTAGTTGATGTTTGTGAGTCCTTCTAACTTTATAATTCAATGAGTCTATAGCAGTGGATTTCTTGCATCAGCAGAGAATTGGACTACATGACTTTTGGCAGTGCCTTTCAACTCTACTGTTCAGGGATTTTTTTATAAAAAAACCCCCACACACACCAAGTACTGGTCCAGTCACCATCTTTAGGTGGCAATAGAAAGGGGGAATCTTCTTATTGTTTGCCTTAGGCAGCAAAATGTATTGTACCAAACTGTCTGCAAAGTCAGCAGGGGGAAGAGAAGGGTCTCTTATTAGGATGTAGATGCATTTTAATAAAGAAACACAGAATAAGAAGAGAAACATATACACCTTCGCCTGGTAGCTTTGCTGACAGGGCTGGTGCCTCAAGTACCAAAGACACACGTGTTGTACTCCTTGAGAAGGGCACTTGCATTTTAAATACAACCCTGCTTCTTTTTAAAAAGTGTTGGCCAGAAAAAGAATTAACTGTTGATTGCTGCCCCCTACCCTCACTTTATCTTAAAGGGAACTGCTATTATATTTACAGACGTGTGGTATTCTTAGTTGACACACTGCCTGTGGGTATTAATGGCTGATTTCCCAGGGCAAACCAGTGGCATGAGAAGCTGTCCTGAAGTGTAAGCTTAGAGGAACTGGAGAAGGAGCGTGTGACTTCATGTAGCTTTAACCAGTTAGAAATCCTCCTAAGAGGACCCTTTCACACAGAATAGGTGTGACAAAATATGTTTTATAGACCCTTGTCTAGTATCTGCTCAGACAGTGATCAGAGCTGTATTTGAAAGGCAGCTTTCAAAAGCAACGCCAGCATCCTATCCCAGGGCAAGGTCTGCACCAAGTAGATCTCAGACATATTCCCCAGAGATCTGCCACAGGGTCTTAATCTACTTGCTGCTTCATCCATGATAAGCCATTCTGCAATGAGACGTTGGAGACCTTATGTAAACTAAATTTACTTGCTTAATGGATTTGGTAGTTTTTACTGTTTTGCATGAATCAAATGTTCCAAGTCAGGAAGAGGTGCAGGAATCTGTGTGTGAGGTACCAAGTCCTCTTTTCTTATTTAGTGCTTCTCCCATCACCAGCTTTTTAGGTTTGTTGTTGTGGTGTGCCTTCAAGAAGTTTACAACTTAAGGCGATCTTAAGGCAAACCAGCCATGGGGTCTTCTGGTGCTGAGAACATATGACTTGCCCAAGGTTACCCAGTGGGCTTCCATGGCTGGGCAGGGAATCAAACCCTGATTTCCAGAGTCATTCTACAGTTCAATGCTCAAACCACTACACTACTATGCTGGCTGTCAAAGTTTTCAGCTTAAATAGCATTTAATTGCAGCCATAAAGGATTTGACTTTTACTTCAAATAATAAAGCACCTTGATATTTTCAGAGAGCTAAATGCTCTATCTTAACCAAATTATGACCCCCTACTTTCTCATTTTTGTGTAGAATTACAGTGTAGACAACCAACCCTGACTGTTTAATGTTCCCAGCAAGGCACATGTCTCTCTCTTTTAATCTTCTATTCACTGTGAAAATGCATGGTGGGAAGAGGAACCAGTTGTGGCTCACTTTTGAAAGACAGTATAAGTGTTCAAAACAGCACATGTAGTCATTTGTTAAAAGTACAGTTTCAGCAGGTCAACTGTGTTGAGTTTCCACTCAATCTGGAGGATTTCATTGATTGTGGCTGGACTCTGGAGACTGGCTCCAACTGTAGGTGTGTGTGGCTTAGCATCTCAACCAAAGAAGAAGGTTGGGGTGGGGGGTGGGGGTCCAGGCATGTGGGACTGACTTTGCTTTGTTACTAAACCCCTGATATCCAGCAGCAAGACCAAGCTGAAAAGAAATACCATTGGGATTAAAGAATTCTCAGCTCAGCCTGGGACCTGGTTCTAAATGTTAAAACAAACTAAGCTCACACTACTTTCACACCAAAAATCCACTCCAGGTTGTCCTAAATGTTTTCTATTTCTGTATTATTAAGGGGGAGTCAGTTTGTTGTCATTTTTAATCAGTTGTTAAACAACTGAGAATTGGAAGTTTCTATCAATCTATGGCATTTCCCCCAGAGATCTACCAACTGGATCCTGGTCTACTTTCTGCTCCAGTCCAGCACTAAAGGTCTACCACAACAAGCCTTTCTGATACAAGGAGGCTGACCTCCTTGTATTTGAGCTCTCCTATTGTCTAGCTGCTGTTGTCTAGTTGTTCCCACCGGCTATGATGGATTGTATTGGAAATTTCACTGGGAATTATTTTAATGCTGTTATAGGGTGGGAGGGAGATGGGGAATCAGAAACTATTACATTTTGCTATGTTTTAATGTTTTGATATGTCAGATTTTTACTGTTTTCAACTGTAGTTACCCGCCTCAATCCAATATAGGGAGAGGCGGAATACAAATAATAATAATAATAATAATAATAATAATAATATTATAATAATTATAATTATTATTATTATTACATTTGGTGCCAGAGATGTACCTGCTTCCCACTATTCCTCTGAATTTGCTCAGCTTTCTAAGCTCCTGGCTCAGCAGTATTGGGAACAACAGACGTATTCTTGGGTGCTGGCATCAAAAGGACACTTCTTACAGCCCCCAGGCACCCCTGGAAGTAAGAAGTCAGCTGGTTTCTGGTGTTGTAGTCAGTCAGACACCTGGCCATCTCAGCTGTGTGGTCCAGAGAGGGTGGGGAAAGGTGCAGCTTGGAGGCACCTTGGAGGATTGTCAGCATTTTTTAAAAGCTGATTTCATTAAATAAGCCATCTGCTTGAGACCTGCAAGGGTGAGGAGGCTAGAGACAGAGGATATGGGTGTAAAATTAGGGCCTTTTTATGCTGCGCTGTGATGTGTGTAAAGGGGACCTGCTGGTTTGGAGCTAGGGTAGGCCTCCCAAGTGAGGTGGACATATCATGCTTCAGATCGTTGGTGTTATTAAAGGATGGCAAGTTATTTGTTGTATAATTTGTTATTATATGTATTATATATATTATGTATATTAACTGTCAGGGTGTGGAAAGGTCCCTGTGGGATTTTCTGCCTTATAAACAGAAATAATGTGTCTAGCTTTAGATAGTGTGTGACTTGGAGGTTGAGAGGGCAGAAGTTGTGGCTCTGTCTCGGATAGTCGGGAAAAAGCTTCTAGCAGCACTGTTTGGGACAGAATTGGGCTGTCTATATAGGGTCATATTTTGAACAAATGTATTTGTTATATCTGAATCACACTTTTCTTTCATTGGACTCAAAGCAGTGAGTCCCCATTTTTGTTCTTAAAACAACCCTGTGAGGTAAGCCATGCAAAGAGACAGTGTGACTGGCCAGGTCACGCAGGAAATTTTCTGGCTTACCTGCACATCCCAAGCCTCAGTCCATCACATCCCAACTACATCCCAACTCAGTCCAGCAATCCCGCTACGCATGCTTCCATCATGACATTTCTGCAGGTCATCAGAAGAAGGAAATTGAAATGTTTGTTGTTTAGCATAGCCACAGGGACCTGGAGAATACTGACAAGATACTGGCAAGCAGTGGTGAAGTGAGATTCCCAACTCTGCAGAAGGGGAAATGTCTACCTTTCACTGCTACAGATAAAATGCAATAGATTTCTCCTCATCACCCAGATTTTTCCTCTCACCAGTTCAGTGTCACATACCAGATCGAGGTGGCTTTTTGATACTTGTAGTTTCAAAGGTAATCTTATTCTATACAGTACTGATCTTGGATTTTTACAAGAACATACAGATGTACAGTATATTCATTTCAGTTTGCTTTTTTTAACATTCACTTCTGTTTGCTTCTTTAACAAGGCTTCAGTATCTACTTTTACCTATCTGGCTCCTGTTACATTCTATCCCACTCCCACAATTGTATAAACATGCTTTATAACCTGAGGCCTTCATACTACTTGATACTCCATATGAAGAAGTTGGTTTATATCTGCAAAGGCTCATGTTAAAACAAAAATCCATTAGTTTTAAACATTCCTTTTTTTCTCCCACCCTCCTCTCCATTTAATTGAGGTTTTTTTTTAAAAAAAACTAACAACAAAAACAAAAGCATGTGGCCAGCCATTAAAAATCCTCCATATAACATTGCCATTGCCCATTCCTGCTTTCGTGCCTTTGTGCATTCTTAGAATTCCAGTAGAAAAGTGAGCTCTGTATAGGAATTTCATAAAGTAAACAGCAACTCCATGGCATATAATTAAACAAACCTTCCCCAATATTTGGCTGGACAATGAGTTGGACTGCAACTCTCATCATCTCTGTTTGTCAGAGTATACCAACTTGAGATGATAGCAATTTTATCCAACATGGCTGAAGTTGTCACTTCTTGCTACAGATTATCTCATGTGAGTCCATAATATGGGGAATTATCATAGGTTGTATTGTGTGGTGCTTGGGAAACTTAGCCCCAGTCCAGACTGGTCCAATTTAAGGGCTCAGGAGAGCGAAGCGTCTGCATACTCCCGAGCCCTACTTTGGTGTTTGGGCGCCATTTTGGTGCTTACATGCCAATGACGTGCCTCATGTGCCATGTCCAAACTGCACGGTGCACAAGAGACATCACTGCACTGCTCCAGGGTGCTAATGGTGCCTTTGTAGCTGCTTTTTGCAGCTCCTTTTTCTGAACACATCGCTGCTGTGACGTGTGGTCGCCACAGCAATGATGTGTGGGAGAAAGGGGCCGCCTCTGTCCACCCCTTTTTTCCCATCTGTACAGGCCCTTAGTAACATCAGTTTATGCCAGGAATGGGCAGGTTGGAGCTCTCCAGGAGTTGGTGAGCTGTTCTTCCCATCACCTTTCAACATTGGCTGGCTAGGGGCTGCTGGTTTCTGCAGACCAGCAACATCTGGAGGGGCTAAAGTTATTCACCTTCAGCTATGGGAGGCACTCCAAGCACCTACCAGAAGGGCTCCATTCACTCCCAGTTCTTGCCAATCCCACCCTCATCTTGCCCAGTATGTAACACGCCAATAAAACTTTGCAGGCTTGCAGAATTCAGTATTTTCATCCTCTGATTCTTTCCTGGCAAAATCTGTTTATCTCTCAGAAGTTGCAGTGTCACCCCCTTTTCTTGACTTTGAGCCTCTTGGGTTTCATGGAGTCTGGCACATGTTCTTGTGCCAGTAATCGTTCATATATCCTCTTCTCTTTAATTTTAGGGTGCATTCTCACTTCAGAAATAATACAGATTGACACTGCTTTAACTACCATGGCCCCATGCTATGGAATCCTAGGATTTGTAGTGTGTTGTGGCACCAGAGCTCTCTATAGAGCCAAAAGTCTCACAAAACTACAGTTCCTAGAATTGCGTAGCATTGAGCTGTGGCAGTTAAAGCAATGTCAAACTAGATTATTGTGTAAACCAATTGCCCCAGCAAGCTGGGTACTCATTTTACCGACCTATGAAATGATGGAGGGCTGAGTCAACCTGGAGCCCTGCGGAATTGAACTCTTACCATTGTGGGAGCATTTCACCACTGCCCCATCAGGGCTTTTAGACATGTTTTGAAAAGATCTCAAAGCAAAGGGGGAAAGTGCCTACTGCACAGTCATTTTAAGGGCAATAGTGTGTTTGAAAGGGTATTTTTAAAAAGGGGATAATTAACCCACATTAAGGGGTTTGCAGTCTGCATTGGAATGAGCTTCTATGTCACCAGTAGAGAAAGTGATTCTTGCCTGAATGGCTGGCTGGCTGGCGGCTGTTGCTATTACAGCAACACACATACACACACATCCTTTAAAGTAGGCCTTGAAGTGTGAAGCACTACTTCTGGGGCCCCAGGAGGGCCTGTCATTTGGCCCCTGGCAAATTGCAGTCCAGAGATGCCTTTTTATCTTGCTGCTTTGATCTCATAGCTCTTCAGAATGCAAAGGGACTTCTGATTTCTGCCTTTTTAAAGCAGTGGCACTTCCTCCCCTCCCGGCAGTCTGCACAAAGAAGTCCTTCACTCTCCACAGGGCTTTTCTTTTCTCAGCATGGAGTTGAGGTTTGAAAGCCATCCTCTTACACCTCCTCCTTTTTCTTTTTCTTTTTCCTGACAAAAGGGGCCACTGACCTCCAGCTTGGCTTGTCACTTGGGAAGAAAAAGAAAGATAATTGAGCGTAGCAGTCTCAGGTGGAGGCTGGTGCTTGAGTGAAGAGGTAGAACTTCTGAAAAGGATACAAGGCACGTGGAGGGTTAGCAGGGTGACTGTCCTTGGCAGTGCCAGGCTCCCAGCAATAAATGGCTCTCGTTTTTTCACCCGCAGGATTAAAAATTAACCAGCCAGCCCAGGCAGCTGCAATGCTAGCTCATAGGATTTCTCACTTCCTACGCAACCACCACTCTCCCTCCATCAAGCTCGCTCCACACCCCAATGCCAGCGTGCTGGGCAGGCAGCACGATTGCTAGCGATGGCATGTCGGGACTCAGGGAATAGGCTGGATGCATGAGGTGCTGCAGAACATGTGAAGCAAAGTGGAGCCATGGCCATTCATGTAGTGTCAAACTGCATTATTTCTACAGTGTCAATGCATCCAATCTGGATTGGAGGCTTTTCTATACCAGTCCTGAAGCTCTGTGCCTCCCAGACCCCTACCAAATGAAGAGTCTTTAAAACAAGGAGTTGACAATCTATGTATTATGCGCCACCTTAAATCCCATTTTGGGGAAAAGGCAGGATACATATTCAATAATAAATAAGATGTTTAGGCCACATGTGTCTCCAACCCATTTTTACAAGTTCCAGATCCTCCCAGACGATCCTCCTATTTATATTATTTTGTTTTGCTCCAAGAGGTGGGTTATCATTCATGAACTCCTCCAAGAGCAGAAAGGTATAGTGCAAGGGGCTGTGTTTTTCTGCTTTTCCACCCCCACCCCAACCAGCCATGGAAAATGAACTTCTAAGTCTGGAAGAATGTGAGGAAACCACATTTTTAGGGAGCCCAATCTGCTTGTTGAGGGAGACAAAACTGACCCCCTGTATCTTCCTCTAAAGGACAGGCCTTGGGCCTGTTGCCTAACACTTATCACCTTCTCTCTAAGAGTTCATGCCCAGCACACTTCTGAGGTGAGCTCACCAGCTCTGTGGACTGTGGAGGTCTAGAGTTGGGTGTGTTGGGCAAGTGCCAAAGCTAAGCTTAGGGTAGGTAAGGTTAGAAAAACAAAGCACCTCTGGAACTCTTTTGGACAATCTGGTGTAGAGCCTCTTTTCTTCTTGATTCCCTCCTCCCCTTTTAGAATTTGCTATCAGATTTGCTAGAACTGCTGTATATACAAACAATAGAAAAGAAAACCAGCACATTTGTTTAAGTCTTTGGTGGATGCACCATATGGTCTGTACTGGAAGCTACCTCCAGCATACTGCAGAAGGTAGCTTCCAGTAGCTTCTTCGGGAAGAAGGGTAGACTATGAGTCTGGCCTTCGTCTTTAGGGGCTGAATATTTTATAAACCAGACTCATAGTCTACCCTTCTTCTTGAAGAATCCAGGGAAGAGTACAGTACATGAATTTCGTGGTCCTTTGTATCATCCCAGCTGCAGTGTGAAATAGATGAGAAGATACTGGCTACATTTGGGGACAAATACGGTTTATCTGGAGGAGAATGAACCCACTCCACAATCATACTCCAAACTAACTCATGAACTCTCTCTGATCCTCCAGTTCTCCTCTGGTCTTTCTTCCCCTCTATTTTCTGTTCTGGGTTAACTGTAGTTTAGCATGTCTTTTGAACATAAACTGTGGCTAGCCTTAACTTTGGTGTGTTGATACATGCCTGCTTTATTGACCACAATTTGGCTCTGATTCCCACCCATCCACATGGCTGAGAAGAAATCTTCAGAGTAACTGCTAGGTGTGAGCTAAATACTGGTCTCTCTAATAAACCACTGGCCAATTTTTGTTGGTTTTGTTTGTGTATAAAAGGAATGCTACTCTCAATAGTACTTGAGTTGATCTTGAAAGGTAGTGCTTGTACATGTGTTCAGATTTATTTAATACAGATTAGTTATTCTTCAATTGATACAGAGCCTAAGTGTACACTCTTGCTTTATACATTTTAAAATACATTGGCAGATCAAGGGGCTTGCAGCTTTTTGTGGAAAAGTTGATTATAGAATGAATGATTTATTCTTCCTCAGATTTTAAAATCTTCCGTAGATTTTAATGATTGGGGCAATTCTCTAGTTCTGTCTTCTAGAAAACTTCAATTAATCATAATAGTAAGAAGCCACTGGCCATGCCAGCTGGAAGTTTCTTGGAGCTGTAGTCTAAAAAGTAATGTTTTCAAGCTCTGTTGTGATTGTTGTTGTTACATAATATTGCGTAATAGTAATAATAAGAATAAGAATAAACAGATCAAACCTGAAATCTCCCTAGAAGCCAAGATAAGTTGAGGCTGTCATACTTTTTTTACATCATGAAAAAGCTTGACTCACTCAAAAAGACAATAATGCTAGGAAAGGTGGAGGGAAGTAAAAGGAGAGGAATACCACATGTTAGATGGATGGACTCTCTTAAGGAGGTCAGGGATATGAATTTGCAGAGCAGTGGAGTATAGGGAGTCTTGGAGATGTCTTATCCACAGGGTCACCGTGTGTTGGAATCGATTCGAAGGCGTTAACAACAACAAATAATAATAATATAGTTAAGCTTATAATAATAAGTTGCTGTTGTTATTTAAATTGTTCTTTTCTACTGAAAGAACCTAGAACAGCATAAAAAATGGTAGCATGACAGGAAGAAGTATCATGAGTCTGGCTCATTGACTGTACCAGAAGCATTCAGGCAAGAGCAGAGATAATGTCAAAGCTTAAAGCTGAGAATTCAACCCAAGCAATCAATCTATGGTTATGACTCAGGAGACTTTCATGTAGATGAATAACTTGAGCCTGTGCAATTATAATGTTCGGCTTTCTCTTTCGATGAGCTCCTGACTTAAGAGTGGATAGTCAAACCAGCCCTAACCATAGGTATTGCTAGCGAGGCCCCTTTTTAACTAGTGAAGAGACCCAGTCTAACCACAGATTAGGGATCAACAAGAGAATTTAAGATCCCACCCTTCCCCAGGGTCTGCCTTCTCATGCGTGGATTCATCGGGTTTCTTCTTCTGGCCTTAATCATGGTTAATATCAGCCAGGATTTGCTTTTAACTATGATTAAGGCCACTAGGGGGAGTATGAGGAACTTGTGCAGGAGAAGCCAAAATTTGGGGGAAGGGTAGGATCCTGCAGCCTGGCTGATAGATCAGGAGCATTTCCCTCTGCTCAGGACTCTTGCGCATTCCTGATTATGTAAACAAGATCTTTGTTGCCTGGTTTCTGTAGGCCTCTTGAGGTTCCTGCATTTGCAGAGAGAGCTTGTTGCTCCAGAGGAAAGGAGTTACTTGATGGGGGGAAGATGCGAGCACAGGGAACGATTTAAGACAGAATGTAGACTTGGAGCATTCACAAAGAATGGGAACTTGGGCACAGGAGGAAAGGTAAATTCTACTAGGAACAAACAGTCTCTCTCAGCTACTGCCATCATTTTCACACCTCAAGCTCTCCTTGTGTGTTGAACATGCAGAAAAGTAGAATCTGCCAGCAGTCAGAAGCCCCAAGGAACAGTTCCAACCACCAGATAGTTCTTTGCATTCAGCTATTTTGAGAGCTAATCAGTGTTTAATCTGAGTGGAGCTTGTTGGGGCCATAATCTGCCCCTCAAAGCAGACCTGTTTAAGAAGCAGATAACCAACATGTGTGTTCTTGTATCATTTATTACCTGAAAGTCGGGTTGTATTATTTGTTGGTAATAAAGTTGGTAAAGAAATTGTTTCTGAGCATACAGAAAGAGCCTTTTTTTCTCCCAGTGAATTACTTTGCAAGCAATCACCTGCTCACATAAGAGGCTAAATATGGGAGTGCATGTGAACTCCACTCCAAAACACTGCTGTGCACCCTGCAGCTTCCCAGGACTTCATCCATTGGTCAGCCCCAGTCCTGATCACACAAAACTGTTTGTTGAACTTTGCACTCAAGTCACAAAGAGAAGCAGCTGAGCGAATGACAATGTTCAGGCATATGGTTTACATGTGTGCCTACATCCACACACCTTTCTTTAGCCTACACGTATACAGATGAAGGCTTCGCTTACTAAATCTAGCCACAACACATCTGAGCATTGCAAGGCAGGATGTGTAGAGAAAGGATGTACCTTCCAAATAGATCTGGACCTTGTTCAGGATCATCCATACTATTAGATATTGTGAGGCATTTTACTTCAGGCAGCAAATTTTGGGTGTCACAGGAGGAGAGAAAATTGTTCAGCTCTTTAAGTTGTTGTTGTTGTTGTTGTTGTTAAATAGCTATTTAACAGCTATTTAAGCTTTATTTATTTATTTATTTTGCCAAGGGTAAGGAGAGGTATTTATGGGACTTTCCCTGTTTACCAAAATGACTTGACTAGCTATGGGTCCTGTGCTCCTTGACTTGGGGTGATTGTGGACTGCATTAGCTGCAATGAAATGTCTGGAGTCATTGGCCTTCTTGGTGTTCTAACATGCCTGTTTCCTTCCAGGGATAGAAGATCTTGTCCTGGCAGATATCAGCTCACCAAGCCGGGCACAGACAGGGGATAGCAGTAGCATCTCATCCTTCAGCTATCGTGAAATCATGAAAGAGGGATCTGGAGCCGGTAGTAATAAGGTGAGAAGGCCCTGAGGCAGAAAAGCTGACTTGAGGTTTGGCAGTAGAAATCATGAACGCTGGGGGTATTTGCATTGTAAGTTCCTGCCTCCCAATAATAATAATAATAATAATAATAGTTTATTTATAGCCCGCTCCTCTGTATATACACTCGGAGCGGGGTACAAGTAAAAAAACATAGATTAAAACAATCCCATGACCCGTTTCCAAACCTCCCACCCCTTAAAAATAGATTAAACAGCAATGATTAAAACAGTTATTTAAAAACATATAGCTACATCCTAACCCTTCCTTATGTGGCCACGTCATAAGTGGGGATCAGAACATGGGAGTAGGCAGGAATCAAAGTCTGGAACCGAAGCCGGGGATAAGGAATTTCAGGGGAAGGCCTGCCGGAAGAGATGCGTCTTTAGGGCTTTTTTGAAGCAATCTAGAGATGTCATGAGACGCATCTCATCCGGCAGACCATTCCAGAGCTTGGGAGCGGTCGCAGAAAAGGTCCTCTGGGAGGTCTGTGCCAGCCTGGTCTTGATAGGCTGTAGTAAGTTCCTCCCAGAGGATCGAAGTGTGCGGGGAGGATCGTACAGGGAGAGGCGGTCCCTGAGATAAGATGGGCCCAAGCCATGTAGGGCTTTAAAGGTTAAAACCAATACACAATCACATGCCCACTTCTCCTGAACTTTAGATATCTGTGTAAATATACATCTGTTTTCAGATGTCTTAGGTAAACACAGAAAGCCATGGGTCTTTGGGAGCTTGTAAGTATTGTTTCTAAACTTCTTGGTGTAAATGATTGTTTGAACGTTCACCCAGTAAGCCTTTTTGTAAAAATGAAGAGGAAAATTTTATTTGGAGGCAAAATTGGAATGCTCTCGTAATGCTGTTTGGAGACAGGATTATAGATAGAGCAAACCCTGTCAAACCATGTGATATCCATTTCCTCTGTCTCCATTTCCTCTTCTATGTTATTTTTTCCTCAGTCAACCACAGGCAGTCCACAGTCCCAGTCGCAACCCCCACGGCCAGCGGACCTCTCAGATGAAGAGATCTCTGAGCTGTTCCAGCGTCTGGCTGAAGTTCAGCAGGAGAAGTGGCTACTAGAGGAGAAGGTATCAAAATTCCAAGACCTGGTTTAGGAAGGACAGGCAAGAGTTTAGTGAGATGCAAAGCTAGTTGCCTTCTGGGCAGAGTCGACCCAAAACATTGGCGCTGGACATAAAGAACAGGATGGCATCTCCTTCCTTCCTCATTTCACATATGCAAGCTAGCTGGATTGCCTGTTGAATCTTATTTCAATATTTCAGATAGGACTGTAGTCCTCCATTGCATCTCAGGACTAGTTTAGAAGGCCCAGACAGGTGGTGGTCTGTTAACACAAGGGATCAGGCAAAGCCTTCAGAAAAAAAAGGTGTGATGCTATCACCACCAGCTTCTGGCAGCTGCGCAGGTGCTTCATTCTACCTTATGGTAGGGCTGGCTGGATTAGGGGATCATGACTCTAAATGTGTCTGGCCTATCTCACATTTTAAGAGACACTAACACAAATAGGATGTGTGGCTTAGCGGTTAAGACGCCAATTCTGACGATTGGAAAATTGGCAGTTCAAGGCCGAAATGCCGCATGATGGGGTGAGCTCCTGTCACTATTTCCAGCTTCTGCCAACCTAGCAGTTTGAAAGCATGCAAATGCAAGTGCAAGTAGAAAACCTTTACTTTGGTGGGAAGGTAACAGCATTCCATATAGTCATGCTAGCCATATGACCGCTGGAGTCCTCTTCAGACAACACTGGCTCTTTGGCTTAGTAACAGAGATGAGCACCGCCTCCTACAGTTGGTTACAACTAGACATTCATATCAATGGAAACCTTAATCTTTAATACAAATAGTATATCCCAAGACTTGGGAGATAGCTTTGAGCTCTGGATAAGGTGGACCAAGAATGAGGAATGATGTTGTCTTTCCTTGGTAGGTGAAGCACCTGGAGGTTAGCAGCGCCTCTATGGCTGAAGACCTGTGCCGGAAAAGTGCCATCATTGAGACCTATGTGATGGACAGCCGCATCGGTGAGGAGTCTGGAATGCATAGAATCATAGAGTCATAGAGTTGGAAGAGACCACAAGGGCCATCCAGTCCAACCCCCTGCCATGCAGGAACTCTCCATAAAAGCATCCCTGACAGATGGCCATCCAGCCTCAGCTTAAAGACCTCCAAGGAAGGAGACTCCACCACTTCAAGGGAGTGTGTTCCACTGTGGAACAGCCCTTACTGTCAGGAAGTTCCTCCTAATGTAGAGGTGGAATCTCTTTTCCTGTAGCTTGCATCCATTGTTCCAGTTCCTGTTCTCTGGAGCAGCAGAAAACAAGCTTGCTCCCTCCTCAATATGACATCCCTTCAAATATTTAAACAGGGCTATCATATCACCTCTTACCCTTCTCTTCTCCAGTCTAAACATGCCCAGCTCCCTAAGTCGTTCCTCATAGTGCATGGTTTCCAGACCCTTCACCATTTTAATCGCCCTCCTTTGGACACGTTCCACTTTCTCCACATCCTTTTGAATTGTGGTGCCCAGAACTGGACACAATATTCCAGGTGGGGGCTGACCAAAGCAGAATAGAGTGGCACTATTACTTCCCTGGATCTAGACACTATATTTCTATTGATGCAGCCTAAAATTGCATTGGCCTTTTTAGCTGCTGCATCGCACTGTTGACTCATGTTCAACTTGTGGTCTACTTGGACTCTTAGATCCTTTTCACATGTAATCTCGTACATCCAGGTGCCTGCCATCATATATCTGTGAACTTCATTTTCCCGTCCTAATTGCAGTACCTTACATTTCTCCGTGTTGAATTTCATTTTGTTAGCTTTGGCCCAGCTTTCTAGTCTGTTCAGGTCATTTTGAATTTTGATCCTGTCTTCTGGAGTATTAGCTACTTCTCCTAATTTGGTGTCGTCTGCAAATTTGTCAACTATGCCCCCGATACTGTCATCCAAATAATTAATAAAGATATTGAATAGCACTGGGCCCAGGACAGAACCCTGTGGCGCCTCACTTGCAGAAGAGAACTAGCTTGGCCAAGCCAGTCTTTGGGGGTTGTGACTTTAGTTTAAGGAACAGAGAAGGGGGAAGATAAGGCTGGAAGGAAAGATAGCACTGCTAGTATATTTAATTTCAGTCTAATTAGAGGACTCTAGGGTACCTAATAGTCCTCTTTCTGAACCCAGAGGGTAGTGGGTTAAATTTGTTGAAACTGTGTACTAGCTGCACTGAGAAGACCTTTATTCAGGCCTTTGAGTTTTAACTGTTTGATGCAAAAGGTCTGTTTTGATGCATGAGGGGTATGTTCTATTTTATTTTGCTACCTTTCTAGGGTGCCATATTGTTAGAAAGGGGTGATATCCATTAGATAGCTAGATGAATGGATGGATGGAGTGAGTGGTGGTTCAAATATCTGGTCTTCCAGATGTTTTAGACTTCAGATTGTAGAATCTCCAGTTATTCATCATGCTGTCTCAGGCTTCTAGGAGTTTAATCTAAAAGCTACTAGAAGATTATAGCTTGAGAACCACTGTTTCAGGGAACCCCAGGATTTCGGTGAATGGCATATTTCTGGCTGAAGAGATTTTTGAGAATGGAGTTTTCTTACCACACACATTTCTCTGGAGTCATTCCCAGTAGGTGGTCCATGGTTGTTCAAGGTGTAGTTCCGCCTTTGCTCACACTGAGATTTCATCAGTTGGTCCCAAGTATTCTGTGTGGATATCTATAGTTTGTCTTTAAATTTATATGAGACTGAGGGCTGTCTTGAAAATATAATATAAAGCCATTTAAAAAATACAATTCTGAATGAAAGTGCATAATCAAGAATTCCAAACCCAGTTGGCTAACCCAGTCCCTTAATTTTAAAGGAAAGCAAATACCACAACTACAAAGAAGTTATTGCAAGTGTGAAGCTAACACAGTCTGAAACCTGTAGAAAGAAAGTGCATATTCTGAGATCTAGACTCTTCACATAGCGCACTGACCAGTCTGTTTCTTCCAGCATTACATCATTCCCCTTGTACATGAAGGGAAAGATAGTAAAAATTTGACTCCCCTGAGTGCAAGTCAGATGGTCTCTTTAACAGTTACCATGGGGAGAAGTGCTTCTTTAGGGTTGTCTCCTGGCATTTATGTGGCTTGTAAAGACTTAAAGTCATATGGGTAAGGCCAATCACATGTGCCTTCCCTACAGACATGTTACAGGAAAACTAATTCTATGGGAACAATCTGTTGCCTTTAGTCTCTCCCGCACCTGTTAAGCGATTATTATTTCTACGTAAACCTAGGAAGACAAGAAAAAGGGTGGGGATCAAATAATTAGAAAATAAATTATTCAGTTCAGTTGAATTGAAAAATCAAGGCAATCTGAGAATTGGGAGTGGCAATGCTACATAACCATTTTCATAACCTCCTCTCCCTCTCAAGGTGTTATATTGAACCATAAGAAAGCCTTGTGGGTTCTGATACAGAAAGAAACAGCAGTGGAGCTGGGCCCAGTGTGTGTGGGTGTGTATGTAGGAAGGTTGTGGCAGTATCTCTTTCCCCTTCTGCATGCCCCAGGACCTAGCATCCTTACTTCCCACCCCCACATTGCTTCCGTGACAGGCCTGGCTTGCGAAGGGGACCTTTTTGTGTCATCAGTGAAGCCGGAGGTGGGGGGGTGGGATGACAGGGCCTTCTCCTGCAGCAGCCGATGTGACAGCCTCCATGGGGACCTGCTGTCAAAACCTGTTAGCACCATCTCCCGTCACAGGGCTCAGACAGAAGCCAGAGAAAAGGGCTGTTTCTACTCAACCTCACTGCAGTACAAAGGGAAGCACACGCTCATGTTCAGTGCAGCCATTCCAGACATTTGGCTGTATTCCTTCCTTCGTCCTTCCAGCTAGCAATTGCCCTGCTTGTTTGGCTCTGGTTTGGTATCCAAAAGCATTTCAGATATCTCTAAGAATTGTTGTTGGGTTTTTTTCTGGTGCAGAGAGATCCAAATACCCAGTTTTATCTCTTCTCTCCCTCCCTCTGTATGTCTCTTTAGCCCTTCACTTCTGCAGATAGTGCCCATGCTTTCCTGAATTTGCAAAGGGCTTTTAGAAAAACTCTCCCGAGTTGAAAAAGTGTTTTGTGATAGGTAGCTGCCTCTCAAGCAAAGGAGAAGGACTTGCTACCTGTGTGGAATATGGTTTTCTGAATTACAGCTGCCACTTTTGTTTTTGTTTTTAAAGCTTGTAGACATCATGGTGTAGCGTTAAGCTTGAAAGAGCCAAGGTTTCTGCTGAAAGGTTTGAGAGTAGAGGCTATCTGAGACTTTCAGTAGTCATGGGCTTCACTAGCTCTGTCCCAAACCATCATCTATAAGTCCAGCAAAATGGTGTTAAGGCACACGGTAAAGCTAAACTGGTCAGGAGATGGTCAGTCAGGAAGGTGGGAGGCTCCTTGGAAATATCTAATAATAACTCTATATGGATAAAAGAAAAACAGGATATAAATGAAATAAAATACTTTTATTTAAAAATATCTATACATACTGCCCACTCATTCTCTTTCATTTATCTTTCTTCCTAAATAACATTCTCCTTTGAATTAGAAGTCTTAACGTAGTGTGGGTATGAAACTGAGCTCAGTGTTAAGGTTTAAGAGGGATTTTATTCACCACACTTGACTATCATACATGGAAACAAGGTCTCAAATAACTGGCTTCTGTTCAGTGCTAAACAGAACTGATCTCAAACCAGCAGAGAATGGAAATCTTACTTTATAAAAACCCCTACAACTCTCCGAATCCCCCAACCAGCTATGGTCCAAAAAAGGAAAATTTCCATTCTCAGCTTTATCAATCAAGTACTGGTATTTAAGTAATTCTTGTTTTGGGTTCTATTCCAAATCACAGAATTTTGGTCCATGGCACTTAACTGCCTTTTGACTGGGGCCATTTCCCTTTCCCATGTGGCAGAGGTGGGGTAAATCGGGAAGATGAAGTCTAGGACCTCTTTCCTTGGACAGAAAGAGACAGTGTGGGAGAGGTGCTGCTTATGCAACATCAGTGTCCAAGCGAGTGTAGACTTTGCATTTTCATTAGGAACCTGTTTGAGGCATTAAGCCTTGTGCATGAAAACACCCTTGATCTGTAAGGGGGCTGACATGGTGAAGAATTGGAGCCCCTCCCTCCTTCCAAAGTAGGAAGAAGACAGGCTTCGTATTCTCTGCAGGTTTTGATGCATTGGTCTTCTTATTCCTTGCTCACAGTTTCTGTGACCCCTCCCCAGC
This sequence comes from Urosaurus nigricauda, assembly GCA_034509955.1. Taxonomy (NCBI): domain Eukaryota; kingdom Metazoa; phylum Chordata; class Lepidosauria; order Squamata; family Phrynosomatidae; genus Urosaurus; species Urosaurus nigricauda. Next base: position 148,184,222 of record JAOEGL010000002.1, on the reverse strand, counting down.
ATGATCTTCTGTGTGTTCATACGGAATGAAGCATTCATTCCAAGACTTACATAAGATCTCATTGGTTGAGTCTTGGACATGTGGGGGTCTTCAACTGATTCTTGCCTTACGCAGCTACTCTTAAGCAGGATTCTGTGTATACTATGCTTTCTCAGAAGGGAAATTAAAATTCTCCAGGAGAAGCACAGCTCTGAAACCTGCCTAAATTGAACTAATAGGAGCAGAAATGCCTATAGTTATTTGCGTGTTTTTAATGTTTTGGATCGGTTTTTTGCTCACCTGGGGGAGAAACCAGGAATTACATAGGAAAGCAAAATCTCATTTTTTGTATGGCAGAAAGCCTCTTCAACCCTTCTTCACTTCCCTCCAATACTGAACCTAACTTGGTACAGATAATTGACTTTATAAACTTAAGGACTAGAAAGCAGATTCTCTTTTTAAGACGAGAGACAGAAAGGCCTGAGAACTCAGCTTACCAATATCTTCATCTAATATCAAATTCCATTCTTGTGTAGTGCATTTGCAGAAGTTTGGCCAGTACACGACCACAACTTCCCCCATTGGGGGAAGGTGCTCTTTCAGGCATGGGTCCTACCCCAAACTGCAGTTCCTGGGGTTTAATTCCTTCTCTTAAGGAAACAGGAATTCTGCAAGTTTTGGGGTGCAGAAAAAAAAACACATTCAGGATTAACAGTTGTAGGGCTTCCAGCTTTGTTTTGAAGGAAGTAGGGAGATTCTAAGCCCCAAATCTTAAAACAGTGGCTTTTCTGCAGGCACTGGTTTCCTGCTCAACAAAGGTGGAAGAGGTAGAGAAGGAAAGTGGACTACTCAGTGGCTCAGAGTTCTGTAGTCCCCCCCCCCCCCCCTTTTAAGGGATGGGGTGAAATTGCCACATTTCTGTGCCATTTTGGTTGGAGGTGCAGGACATTGTTTCACACAGGGATGCCTGTCTCTGGAACTTACAAAAGGTTGGAAGTACAGGTAGCGGTCAACTTTTTTGCTCTTGGCATGAAAAAATGTCAGACTCAGCAAATCATTTGGCAACTCAATCGGAGCAAGAAGCTGGGATATCAGGCCAGAGGGAGAAAACTCTCCATCCCACCCGTCAGACTGTTTTCCCGATGTTCCTGCCAGGCATTCTCTCTGCAGTCTGTCCCCAATCCCACCCCACCCTGCACCACCCATCCCTGCAGTGTGTGAAATGAAGCAGCTAGTTGTTGTCTCTCGTGTGCTGCTTTTATCTACTCTGGCTTGGGTCTGTCTTGTAACCTCCCTCCCTCCTTCTTGCCCCAGTGGATCATCACCACTCTTAACCCATTTGTGATCTGGTTGGTGTGCTTTTGCCTGATGGAAACTGCCGAGAAAACAAAAACCTTGGATAGAATCATGGAGTGGGAGGCACATTTACAGTGCTCCTAAGAATCCTGGTGGAAAGACCCTTTGTGTGCAAAGGTTTAACAGTTGAGTATTGGGGGGCAGCAAGGGAAGGATCCTCTGGAGTAGCTGTGGATAAGTTTTCCATACTTCCACGCAGAACCGTGCCACGGGCAGGGAACAGGAGCCAGTTATAAATAGCTTATGCAGGGTCGCCTTCGCCTTAGCTTGGCAACACACAGCCCAGTCAGTGAATATTTCATGAACGCTAAAAATATAAACCACCTCCTCCTCCTGCATCTTGTGCTGCTTCCTTGTGCCTTTGCCTGTCATTCTCTGTCTGTTTTGTCCTCCAGATCTTTGTAACTGAATCCAAGAGTAGCTGTTGGCCCTCTGCTGTAACTACTTGACCCAACTGCCCTAAGAGTACTCAGAGACAGTGAGGGGAGTGCTTTTTTAAAAAATGAATTCTACTTTTTCCAATGTTGCATGGAACTCGGTGTATTTAGTCTAATGCTGTTTCCATAGTTTTCCTTAAGTGACCTAGACTTAATCACTTCTTTTTGGTGCAGGGCTGGGAAGGAAGCAAGGGCTAGTGGATGAGCTATTGGAGATTGTGGTGCAAAGAGCACAGGGTTTGATATGCAATGCCTAGATCAGGAAGGGAAGGAGATGTCTAGGTGATGGAACTAAGAGTGTCTTAGTTTCTCTACCAGAGCTGAGAATCATGTGGGTCCAAATGTTTGATTGCATTTCCCAGAATTTGTTACCATTGCTTTGCTGGCTATAATAGATTTGACTTGCAGTCCAACAGGGCAGCATAATTCCCACTCTTACTCTAGACTTTATTCCCTAAGACAGAGGAGAGTGAGCTTGTGAATTTCTGGGATGTAGTTGAGAGTCGGGTTCATAAGTTCATAAATGTCTTGTGTCTGTCCACTCATGAGCTGAGAGGGAGAAGAGGCAACAGGAGAACTACCATGGACTTCTGTGTTTGTAGCTTTATTACCTCACTGCAAAACTTATATCTTGGCTGTTGAGAATAAGTGCCAAGTTTTAAAACATCATCCTGAGAGCCATTCTTTTAAAATAAAAAAGACTTATGTGTACAAGTGCTGCAACAACATCTGTCATGTGCAACTGTGTATCAGGCCTGAATCCTTCCAATTCCCTGATACCTGTGCTTTCAAATAGTACAGTATGTGTTTCAGCCTAAAAGCACAGACAGTGCACTGCAGGGATTCAGATCTCGGTTGAGGAAGTCTCCCATCTGCTCTTTAAGATAAGTGTCCAAACATGCAGTGGCAGCATGTGGAGAAGATGGCAGCATCAAGGCAAGGAAAAGGAAATGAGAAAACATTTTAGGCTATTCATTGCAGTGAGTGGCTGGGGATGGTTCTAGAGACTGTGGCCATTGGGGGTAGTATCTAGTTCATTGGGAAGAGCTTGCAGGCCTCCAGGACAATGCTTTTCATCAGAAGCAATGAAATACAGCAGTGAGTGTGATGGGAGACTGAGAAATCGGGAATCTGGTGCTAGGATTCCCCAGCCATCTCTCTGGTTTTCTCCAGGTGGTCCTACCACCAATCCCCTATTTTTCTGCAGCCCCCCCCCCCCCCCCCCCCGCATTCCAAAAGGTTGAACTGCTTCTCCAATGGCTTAAGGGTCTTTCACTCTACACAATTATAGCACTGTGATTCCACTTTAACGGTAATGGCTCCCCCCTATGGAATCCTGTGGATTGTAAGCTTAAAACTAAAATACACTGGGATTTGAGGTCACAACCTTTTGCCTTTGTTTCAGCAGAGTGTCTGAAATTGAATGTGGCCATTAGGCTGAAAGAGGTTCTCCATCCTTGAATTTTTGAAGTGGAGATGCCTCCTGGGCCATATCATACAACCCTCTCACTGGCACAGGAAATTCAGAGCTCAAGTATCTCCAATCCATGGGTGACCAGCTTCTACTTTTGAAGACCTGGGCAGGAGGAAAGAGAAAGCGAGATACCAACCCTCTCTTTTAAGCTACGAGGTCCATTGTCAAGATGGTCTTATTCTGAATATTTCTCCTAATCATCAGCCAAAATCTACCACTCTGTAATTAGGCTCCATAGATTTAGTTTTGTTCTCTCAGGGGCAGCAGAGAACAAGTCTGTGCTTTCCTCTGTTGAAGTTACATAGTCTAAGAGTATCTTTTCATCAGGCAACGGGAGCAGCACTCTTATGTCTCTGAAAACCCATTAGATAATGACACAGGCTTCACAGTTTTACTCAGCTGAATGTGAAAGGCATACCCTTTTAACAATTCCGTTATAATTCCAAATAAAGGTGGTGAAAGCATGGGTATTTCCCTCCCTTTTCATTCAACAGGCTGAGCTGAATATGTCCCTCCATATTACATACAATCATGTTGTGCAAGTGCTTACTGGGTATGGCTTATAAGAGTTATTTTATTTTATTTTTTGGACTACAGTTACCAGAATCCCACAGCCAGCATTATTACTGGCGATGCTGGCTGGTGGGATTCTGAGAATTGTAATTTTTAAAAAATCCAGACTCTGTTACTGGGTTCCATATTCAATATTATGAGAAGTCTGCTTTCCATTTTCTAGGAGGAAAAACCACATTTCTGGCTTTTATGGCTGTCAAGATAGTTTCAAGCTGATAAGGCAATATTTGTTATAATCAAAAAAGTTGCGGACTCAAAGGTAGCATTTTATTATCAAGTGGGATTCTAATGCCCCAGGACAAACAGGAGGAATAAAAAGTGATGTAAGAATGAATTAATACAGTGTCTTATGGTGTAGAATGTTCATTTTAGATGATATATATTCAGTCCAACTGTTAAGGCACCAGATCATATCTGATCTTGGATGTTAAGCGGGTTAGTGCCTGCATGGAGGACCGTCAAGGTATCTCAGGTGCTGTAGGCTATATTTCAGAGTAAGACAATGGCAGACCACCTCTGAGCCTTCTTAACATAAGACCGCTATGAACTTGAAGGGGTCACCATAACTTGATAGGATACTTGAAGGAACATGGACACACATTACAGGGGTTGGAATTCGTGTTGACAATAATGTGAAAGTAGCCCTGGCTAGACTATCTGCTTTTTAACACTAGGGGGCAAACAGGACTTAAACAAGAGTTAAACAAGAGTTAAACAGGAAATGTCCTATGATAAACATAGGGCATTTCTTGTTTAACTCTCATTTAACTCTCGTTTGAATCCTGTTTGCCCCCTGGTGTGAAAAAGCAGTTAGACTCCAGAGACCAGGGTTCAGTTCCCCGCTTGGCCATGGAATCCCAGTGGGTGATTCTGGACAAGTCACACAACCTCAGTCCAAGAAAACCCTAAAAGGTTTGCCTTAGGGTCCCCCTAAATCAGAAATGTCATGAATGCAAACAGCAACAAGGAATGACTGTTATTCAAAGTGGATTAACAGAATGGCAAAAAACAGGACACATTTGTCCCTCCAGATGTTTTGGACTTTCAAAGCCTCCAAGGCCCAGCCAGCTTGGCCATTGGTAAGGGATTCTGAGAATTGTAGTCCTCTGAAGGGCCAAAGCCTCTGAAGGGCCAAAGGTTCCCCATCCCTGATATAAGATGTAATCTTGCCTATGTGATGGCACTGGTGAGAGTTGGGGAGAGCTTCAGTTCTTTTGAGTCCATTGGTCAGCCAGTGAACGTATGTTTGTGTGTGCATCTGTCAAATGGGCTGCTGCACACTGGTGCAGCCGAAGGGCAGGAAGGATTTCTGTCTTGAGAGACAGCTGGGCTGATGAGGGCTGAAGTTTGGGAGCAAGGAGAGCAGGCGGAATCGATCAGGGTGTCAGGGATGCTTTAGCCCAGCATCAGTCTGGGGAATCAAGAGAGCGAAAAGCAACCGACAGCTGAAAGAGGGAGGGCAGGGGATGCTTTGCTCTGCCTCACCCCCAGCCTTCTGCAAGACAGAAGCTGAGAATCCCACTGCTTAGTTTCAGCCTTCCACTGTCAACCAAGGGTTCATGCAGTGGAATGAGCTTGGGAGGAAGAGGTGGTAAAGAGTAGGGCCAGAGGCTCCAAATCAAGAAGGGAGACTAAAGCCGACCTAGAAGCTGGAAAAGCATGGGTGGGGTCTGGAGAGACACTCTGGATTCTGGTTTCTTGAAGCCTCCTTTTGTTTCTCTGACAGATCATGGTTTGAGGGGACAGGCTGGTTGTCCACTTGGACACTCTAGATAAGAGGCTGGGGTGGGGAACCTTTGATCTTCCACATGTTGTTGGGCTGCACCTCCTGTTATTCCCAGCCACCACGGCTCAGGGTCAAGGGAAGGACAAAAGTTGCCCAGTGGGCCTTAGAGCAGGTGGAGCATCTGCAGCAGATTCCAGGAGCCAATTTTGTGTCCTGGGACCCCAGTAAAGGACACGGACAGCCAAAATGCAAAAAAGTGCAGGGTGGGGAGTTGGGATCAGAACCATATGTGATTGGAGGTATACTTCTGTTTTTGAAAGCCAAGTACTTTTTGAGGTTAAACAAGGCATGGGACATTCCCAATATTTAAAAATGGCTGTTCTGGAGGTTTCCAGGAGAGGCAGTCCTCCCTTTTGGAGTGGGTTAGATGAAAAGTAGTCTACAGAGTCTGAAAGGATTGAGGGCTGAAAAACAAAACAAAAAACCCTCGGGAGCACTTTTGGTCCCAGTCCCTTAGTTTGCCCTAGAGGCTCAGGCTTACCTGAATTTTGTAGCTAACCTGGAGTTTTGCTCTTCTAGCTGTGTAAAGTGTGGAGCCTTATTGTGGTTAATCAGTTTTGAAGAGGAACACTCTGCACAAGCTCAGCGGTAGCTCTTATTTCATCCCAAGCACAGCTGAAGTTTTGATTCCATGGGTTGCTTTACTGAGCATTGGATCTGGTGATATTTGATGCATATTGTGACAGCTGCTTCTTCTTGCTGGTCTCTGCCTGCTTCCTCCCAGTCCAAACAACAGGTCATACTGTCATGGGGCCATGTAACACCCACTTCAACAAGAATCACGGTGTGAGTTTCTTTCTCTGCTCGCAGTGGTCATGAAATTGCAGGGGGCCTCTTGGTTCTTCCTTCTAATGTGGAAGTTTTAAAAATCTCATTTAATTCTTTTTCCAGATCTTTCCTTTTTGAAGCCAATTTCTCAGAGTGGGTTGGAGGATGGGCTATTGCTGTTATCTGTTTCCTGCTGTTTTGCTAATTTCATGGCTGAGCAGATTTTCAGCCTTCCTGCAGGGAAAGACCCCAAATTTATGTCAGCCTCCTGATGAGATTAGATCCATCCTAAGCTTTGGAAAAGAGAGCAGTGAGTAATGGTTAGAGGGCAATGGACGTGGGAACGTAGGCATATGAAATGCCAATTTTGTAAGGAAACAGAGCCAGTGATTTTTTTAAATTTATCATATTGAAATGGAACACCCACTAGGACTGAGCTGAAAGGGGGGAAAGCATATGTATGTGTGTGTATCTATGTGTTCCACGAAACATTTTTCCCAAAGGGACCTGTTTTAATCTGTTGCAGCTGAAACAACAGAATCCTGTGGCATCTTAAAGATGAACAAGTTTATTACAGCACAAGCTTTTGTGGATTATAGTAATTAACTATAACAATAATTGCTCCTTCTGCAAAATACCCTCCTAGCCATTTTTTTCCAGTAGCTTGGGAATAAGAATGAAAAGATTTGCTATACAGGTTGCTCCCTAATGCTTACTGAGACACATATCTCCTGCCCTGCTTCTGAACTGGCTTCTTCATGTTGCCTTATGGTTAAATCTGATCAGCTGAAAAGCATTGTGTTTGCTGCCTGATCCCTGACTGTTTGGAATCATTCAGATAATAGGCCACCTGAAAGAGGTGTGACAGTATTCCTCAGGGGTTTTTCCCCCCCCCAAAATATGCTCTTCATTTCTCACATTTGTACTTTTCCTCATGATCAGTGAGCCCCTTAAGACAGCTTGCAATATGAATATGCAGTAAACAAACAAGTCCATATAAAAAAAACTGTAAAAGCAAAAGCAAATCCATTTAATTCAGCTGCTTGGGAGATCTACCTACCTTCCTAGGTCTGTGTAAATAAAACCATTTGTTTATACAGTTTCTAAAGGTTGTTTAGGAAGGGGTGCCGTAAGTACAGAGTCCTTGTTCTGTATGTGGCCACCAGTCTTTTCTCTGTTGAGGATGTCATACTGAGACAGACATGGTCTAAAGGTCTTAATGTGGTGCATGGTTCATACCAGAGCAATGGCTCCCTCTTAGGCTTGTATTTCACTGTGGTGCCAAATATGTGTCTGGATTGTACCACCTTGAATAGAAGTGGGTATGTGTGGGAATGGTGTCAAGACAACAAATGTTTGCTTAATTCTCTGATATCTTGGGGTTTTGTGTAGAGGGAAATGTTTTGTTTAAAGGGTCATACAGAGTTGTGTAGCAGCATGAGTGCTAGACTAGAACTCTGGGGGCTGAGGTTCAAATTCCCACTCAGTCATGGAAACCCACTGGGTGAGTGGACAAGTCAAACTTCTTTACCTCCAGAGAAAAGCAATGACAAATCCCCTTTGAATATGTTTTGCCAAGAAAATCCAGTGATAGGGTTGCCATAGGTTAGAAATGATGTGAAGGCACATAAGGATGATGACAGTCATGCACCCCCTCCCTTCTGCCTCTGAAATGGTACAGCATTGGTTGGCTACCTCGGTTGAAACTAACCTGAAACTCCCTTGAAATATCAAGTTTTGTCTCTGTGAGTGACTGACAGACATTCTCAACCTCTCCTTTTCCTCCTTTTCCTTTCCCACCTCTTTTTTGGGACAGATGTGTCAGGAGCCCACGGGCAGGTTGACCGGAGCAGCCTGAGCAGCGTCTTGCGGGATCTGGTGAAGCCAGGAGATGAGAACCTCCGGGAGATGAATAAGAAGCTACAAAACATGCTGGAGGAACAGCTCACCAAAAACATGCACTTACAGAAGGTTTGTGTGTAGAACCTGGAGAAAATGGGTCTTTTGGTGGTGAATGTGGGTCAGATGAAGTACGGGTGGGTGAGAAAGATGAGTGAAAACAGTTGTCTACTTGCTGGAGAATCACAGAGCTAAGAAAAATAAAAACAGCACTGAACTTCTGTTACTGAATTGAAACTTACCATCTCATATGTCATGGGTGGGGAACGTTTTGACCCTGCAGATGTTTGAGGCAAAAACCTCCCTCGGAGTCTTTACCATTGGCTGTGCTTGACTGGGGCTTCTAGGAAGTGAAGTCCAAAGTGTCTGGAAGACCAGTGCTTTCCCATTCATAATTCAGGTGGTATAGGATTCTGGTAAAAGAAAAATAAGTTGACACCCCTCTTCCTGTGCACACACTGTTTTGGGCCAAGCCCTATTTGAATAGCATCAGCTGCCAACTGATTAATTTGTTCAGTTGAAACCTAGAGCTTATTTTGAAAGATGGTGGTATATGCTAATGAAGAAAGTGGGTATTTATTTATTATGTTTATTTATATCCCACCTTCCTCCCAGTACAGGGGCTCAGGGCTGAGGAAAATGTGAGCCGTCAGGTGTTGACAGACTGCAATTCCCATCAGTTCTAGCCAACATGAACAAATGATGAGGGATAGTGGGAGCTGCAGTCTGGTAATATCTGAAGGACCACACAGTTTCTAGGATTACATAGAGAAGCCTGAAAAACCACTCCCCACCCCATCCCCGCAGCACAGTATTGATAAAGGTAAATACTATGATACTTCTGGAGTTGGGAAGATAGTAGGTAAAGCTGTTAACTAGTCTCCTATCTGGCTTCCAGAAATCATGCAGTTAAATCCAGCAAGATTGGTTTTGTTCTCAGAGCACATGTGTTAGCATGCCATAGTGCACACTTGTGTCTTATGCTATTATGTAAAACCAGGATGCACTTTGAAAGAGTGCACCTGTATAGCCAGTGGCTGCAGGGTGCCACCAGGGAGAGTTCTAGCCCTTAATGTTGAGGTGGCAGCAGGGCACCACATTGGGGTAGGGTGTGGTGCCTATGCAGGGGCACCAATCTAAGTAAAGGAAAGCCTGACAACTTGCCTGCTCAGTTGCATGATTATCCACTATGTTATCCTGAGTGCTCTCTTACCTGCAACCCTAGAAACAAGGGTATGTATGTGTACGCATGGACCTTTAAGTTGCCTATCAACTTATGGCAACTCCATGAATTTCATAGGGTTTTCTTAAGCAAGGAGTATCCAGAAGTGGTTATGCCAGTTCCTTCTTCTGAAAATAGAGCCTACAGCAATAGGTATTCATTGGTGGTCTCCCATCCAAGTACTAACCAGGGCTGATCCTGCTTAGCTTCCAAGATCAGATGGGATCTGGCACCTTTCATGTTCAAAATGACAAAATCCTTGCCAAAGGACAGGAAAGTTACTCTGTATGTGTTCATGAGCCCATTGCCCTTAAATCTCCTTTTCAAACAATAGCACTAGTAACACAGTATGTTATTATCAAAGCTGGTCCCTGAGGGTAAAAGGAGTTTTTATATGCTCAGAAATAACACATCCAAAGCTGCTAGATTTTATTTTATTTAATTTTAAAGTTTGGGAACTGTAAAGTAGACAGCGTGGTGTAGTTGTTTAGCATTAGACTACGATTCTGGAGATCAGAGTTCGATTCCCAGCTCAAGCTAAAAACCCACTGGGTGACCTTGGGCAAGTCACACACTCTTAGCCTTACAGGAGGGCAATGGTCTCTGAAGAAACCTGCCAAGAAAACCATGTAATAGGTTCGTCTTAGGGTCACCATAAATCAAAAATGACTTGGAGGCACCTAACAACAACAACAAGAACAACATGTGGGCTCAAGAGGAGAAACTATTTCTGAGGGAGCTGGCCAAGAACCCATAGTGCCAGAAGCTGGAACTAAAGAACAGCAGGAGATGATGGCTTCAGTTTTTGTACATCTTGCAGCCTCCAAAGGCCAGTCATGACAGTCTTAGGGTTTCTCTAGAAGCCTTTTGTCAATCCTGAACACCTCAAGTGATTGTGTGCTTTAGTTCCTATCAACATCACACAACTGAACTCCCATTGTTGTCGGGAGTGATGGGATCCACCTGTGGATCCAGAAGATGGGAAAGATGGCAAAGGGAAAGCCAGGGGTGGGGAAGGGCCCGAGCAAGTAGCCACCACTGTCAACAAGAGAGTCTTCTGAGGGTGCCTCCATAGCAACATTCAGATAGAGGGCAAGGGGTGGAGGAGACGGAGCACTTTCTCCTAGGAACATGTGGCTGTGGTGAGTGAATAAGAAGAGGCAGCTTCAACCTGGGAACAGGGAGTGGCTGCTGGCATGGATGCTGCCACTGCCCAGCCTTTTGTCTTGTTTCTGTGCCTGGTCTCAGCATGCTGCAGGTCAAGGTGACTGCTGGGGAAAGAGAGGCAGAGCGAGCCCAGCTCGGCTCCAAACGGCAGCTGAGGGAGTAGCAGGTTTCCCTCCAAGCTCCGGCTGTGGTGACCTTGAGTGCAAAGCAACTGCCACCTCGTGCCAAGGAGCTGATCATGCTCGATCCTTCTTTCTGTACCACAAAAGAGTGACCAGCCCAAAGCTAGAGAAGAAATCTTGTCATCCAGGCAGCAATGTAGCTGCCTCTCAGGTTCAAGAGCCAAAGAGAACAATTGAAAGCAGAAATCCCACACCTCTCATGCGCGTCAGGAGTTGTCTCTGTTCTGCTGGGACATTTCAGCAAGGTGGCCACTTTGTGGCTGTTGTTCATGTTGGGGACCCTACTAGTTCTGCAAAGAAGGGGGAGTGGAGGCAGGAGTCCTTTGTGTTCTCACACCACAAAACAGACTGCTATTGTAGGATTGTTCAAGATCATCAGGGGTCTTTCCCAACACCCAGTTACAGCACTATGATTCCACTTTAACAACCATGGGTCTGTCCCATGAAATCTTGAGATTTGTCGTGCAGCTCCACTAGTACTTCCTCAAACTACAAACTCCAGGAATACATAGGATGCAGCAATGGTAGTTAAAAGTGAAAGCACAGTGCTGTAATTGTGTGAACTGAGAAATCCCCCAGAGGATGGCCTAGAGAGAAGAGGACTCTGAATTCCTAGGAACAGGGGCAGGGGATTGGTTGCCGGTCCTTGAGATATTCTGGGCTGCAATTTCTATGGTTCCATGTCTTTTGTCTGTAATGGATGGGGATGACAGGGACTGCAGTCAAAAACATCTGGGGGCTCAAAATTTCTATGCTGAAATTGCTTTGAGTTTTCCAAAAAGATATGTATGATATAAATATTCAAGGAGAGAAGGCAAACACTTTGCATGCATATAGGTGATCATTGTGTGTGTTTTCTCCACCCATTCTTTTAAAAGGATTCATGGAAGCTAGGTGTGCTATCACCCGCAGTGCTTCCATATTCAGTGACAGTATACTTCTGAATCAAAAGCTGGAAAAAATAGAGCTCCAAGAATCATCTAGCTGGAGGCTTTTAGGGAGTTGTTCTCCAAAAAGAGTTGACTCCCCCCCCCCCCAAATTCTACTTTGTTGTTGGGAACAGTCAGCAGGGGAAAGCGATCCTGTGCCCTCCCGTGTTTTGTGTTTCTCAAAGGCTCTTGGCTGCTGTTAAGTAAAAGATTTCTAGATTTCTGGACTTAGAGAGACCTTTATTGTGGTCCAGGGAGGCAGTTCTTCTGCTTGCCTGCTTTAATGGCTGGAGCACATGCTGAGGCAAAAGGGAGAGAGCCAGAGAGAGAGAGAGAGAGTGCCTGCCCCAATGAAAGACTTTGCAGTATACTGTGTGGTGTGTGTGTTCCCCCCTCCCATTAGTTTGATGTAGAATCTGATCCTTCCAGTGTCCTAATGGAACAAGGGGACGAAAGAGTGATGTCAGCGGAAAGAGGTGGCTATTTATAGCTGCATCTGAATGGGGAGGGAATGGGGGTTGAAGCTGCTTCAGAGGACGGACTTCAAGGTTGGGGCTGCAAAGGATTGGTTAGTCTAGGGCAGAGAAAGGATGCTGTCCTGGTGGAGGAGGGTTGCATTGGGTCTCAAGGCTAAGGGGTGATCTATATTATGCAGTCAGTGCAGGGATGTGCTGAGGAAGTAGAGGAAAAGAAGCAGTGTGGGGTTGAAGGGTAGATTAAGTATGGTGTGAGTGGGCTTGGCAGCGGCCTCTAAGGGGCACTGTGGAGCTGGGAAAGGATGCTGTGCATGTTGAGGTGCTGCAGCAAGCATGCTGGGGTTGTGAGAGGTGCCATTCAGTGGTTGTGTGTGAGGCAGGCGGGGAAGCCGAGCTCTCCAAGGCTTGGCCACACTGAAAAGAGGGTGTGATCTTGAGGGGCTTTAGATTAGGACCCCGAGTGTGCAAGGTGGGAGAGAGGAACACTTGCATTCAGGATGTTTGCTACCAGAATATTGGCTCATTCTTCCCTTCCTTTAAGTCTCATTAAAACAGATTGCTTTATCTGTTCCTTTCCAGACTTTTCCTTTGATGTGAAGCCCAGTGGTGATCAATGAGCAATTTTTAATTGAATAATGAATTGTTCTGTGCAGATGATCACCGGCTAGGAACATTGTATTTGTGTGTGTGTCCCTTCTAAGAGAAGGGAGTCAGTCCTTGCTGTTAGCTACATCAATTAGTTTCCCAAAAAGCAGAGCTGGGAAAAGTGATTTTGGAGGGACTACAACTTCCAGAATCCCCCAGTCAACATAGCTAGCAGCTATGCTGACTGTCACATTGTAGGATCTGTAGTCCCCTGAAGTTATTTTTCCAAACTCTGTTTGGCATCCCTATATGTTACTGTGAGTGAGAGCAGAGAATAAGCCTGAGCTGTATCAGTCAGTCTCATTCTAACACCATGTCTCTTCTTTTTGGCTTCTTCCTTTCCCTGGTCCCTTCTTCCCCCTCTCTCCTTCCCCCCAGGATTTGGAAGTTCTGTCCCAGGAGATTGTCCGTCTCAGCAAGGAGTGCGTACCGTCCCCTGATGCTGAGCCTGCCTTGGATGATGCTGTCTGAGCTCAGTTCCGTCCTAGGACACCAACCCCTTTTGCTGTGCCCACAGCTGCATTGCTGGCATTGGGGGCTGGGGAAGTACTGGCACTTTCTGCGTCTTCCCCACCCACCCCTTGCACCTCTCCATTGGATCACTTCTTGTTTTATTTTGTGGAGGTGTTTTTAAGCCTCTCATCCTTTCTGTTTTTCCCCTTTCTTAATGCAACAAACGGTTTCTCCCTAAACCACTCCTCTTTGTTGGCTGCCTGGCTCAGACCTTACCTGAGACATATTTCTTGTTGTCAAGTCACACGCATGCTGGTTATGCTCTTGTTGGTTTCTTCTTGGGGCTCTCATGCCTGGCCCTTTAAGAAGTATTGGTTGAAGCAGCCTTCCTGCTCTGGTGCAGCTGGTGGGATGGAAGGCAAACTGCAACCTGGTTCTTAAGGTGGTTGCTTTCAAAATTCAAACCAGCACTGAATAACAGTGTTCCAATTTGGAACAACTGTGGATCCCCCCGGTGTTATTGGACTGCAGCTCCCATCATCCCTCACCACTGTCTGTCTTGGCTCAGGACTATAGGAGTTATGTCCAGCAAGAGATGGAGGTAAAACACATTCCTCAGCCACTCGAAGCCTCTCCTTCATTTCTAGCCCTACAGGCTACATCTGTGATCCTAAACTTCTTCTTTGTGTTTCATTCATGGCACCTCACTGCTGGTCTCTTGTTCTCCCACAGGCCTCATTTTGCATGCTTGGTCGGTCCCAGCTGTTGCTGCTGTTAATAAAGAGTTAAATATTATAGAGAAATATATATATATAAATATATATTTGCGATGATTCCCTCCCTCTGGATAGGACTGAACCCAAGCAGTGCAAATTCCTGTGTACATGCAAGAGGAGGAACTCCTGAGCTTTTACAAGGTTCCAGCTGCACTTTCTGTTGAGGGTGGGGGTGTTTATTTAACATTATCAATGACTTATACAAGGCTGTAATTGTTGAGCAACTGATAATGCAAATAATGATTTAGAGGGAGGGGTGACTGGCTCTACCTCTGTGTTGTCCTTGCTTTGAGAAGATGGGGTGAAATTGGATTAAATGTCCATCTTTTGAAGTCTCTGCCAGGTTTCTGGCCTCTGAATTCATGGTGAATGAATACACAGATATACTGCTGAGAGAGAGAGAGAATGTATGAGAGAGATGAATGATGCAAAGTTGGAAAGCTTACATTCTTCTTTCTTTGGTAGTACTGGTCCCAAGTCTTCCAGCCAGTACGGGCAATGGCTGGTGTGTTTGATAAATGTTCAAAAACCCCTTCCCAGATTTTTCTATTATTGTTTGTTTATATCCCATTTTCCTTCTAAAATTCTCAGAGCATTTTACAATTTTAAAGTAAAAAAGTACATGAAACAGTACAATTAAAAATGTACCAGACAGCATTAAAATAGAATTAAACTGTTAAAATATTAAAACAGATCACTCGCAAGAAGAATAAAATATAGTTTAAAAAGATAAAACAAAACAAACAAACAAACAGCTTCATTTATATACCGCTTCATACCCTTAAGGAGTGTCTAAGCGGTTTACAATTGTAAGCTATTTGCCCCCCAACAATCTGGGTACTCATTTTAGCGACCTCGGAAGGATGCAAGCCTGAGTCGAGCTTCAGCCCTTTGCTGGTCTTGAACTCACCACCTTGTGGTTTTGAGTGAGTGGCTGCAGTACAGGCATTTAACCACTGCGCCACCAGGGCTGGTAAAAACACTTAGACATAATACACTTTAATATGTACAACACCCCCCAGTCCATTCTTTAAAGACTTAATTCTCCCTACAATGTAAGAATGATGAAGATTTTTGTTCTTGGGCCTACAAGCAAATACCTACATCTTGCCTGCCCTGCAAGCCAGTGCTGACACACTGAATTACACCTCCTTACACACATATACAGGCTGCATCCACACTGGAAAAATAACCTGGTTTGGCACCGTTTTAACTGCCCTGGCTCAAGGCTATGGTATTCTGGGAGTGGGAGTTTGTTGTGGTGCCCAGAGCGGAGTGCCTTGAGCCAGGGCAGTTAAGCCAAACCAGGTTATTTCTCCAGTGTGCTACAGAGTGCTTTTCTTTAGGAAGGAACTTGGAACATCTCAGTTCATGGATTGTCACACTTCACAGCAGCTAGCCTAGCCTGACTGAAACAAAGCCACAGTAGTTTTTTGCTCATGGTCTCTTCCAGTTCTTTTGAAATGGAGATGTCAGGGTGGAAGCTGGGTCTTTCATGTTTGCAAAGTGTGTTTGTGTGCTCCTCACTTTCCCTAATGGGAACTGCTCCATAAAAATACAAAGCCTCTTGACCCTGGTATGAAGGAAGGAAGGTGAGACTTAAGCCCCACAACTGCACAGTTTCAGGGTAGCTTTTGCAGCTCAACTGCTTTGCCATTGGAAAAGCATATTTTGCTTCTTAGAATCAGGTTTCCAGTAAAAAAAAATCCTTTGAAAAGTAGGATGAATAGAGGAGAATTGGGTTTAAGGCTAAATTGGTTATTTATTTGCTTTGTTAGTTTTAGGAGAGGAGGCAGCTCTTCATTTTTGTTGTTTCCAGAATCAGGATCATATGCAACAAGAGTACCTCTGACCATGTACAGGTTATATATGTTTTTCCAAAACCTTTTCGTAACTAACCCCAATACTGATAAGATGTCTACAGAGTATGTGCTTTTTGTGCAGTCTTGAGGTCTCTTCTTCTTATCAAATTAGAAATGAATGGCTAGGAAGGCATTATGGAGAAGGGGATGAGCTATATGTGTTTAGTCCTTTGAAGCTTTCCCCACTCCTTCTCTGACTGTTGAGTTTACATCAGCCAGTCCTAATGTTGTCATGTATTCTTTTGAACCATAAGAGTTCATCTTGCTTGGTTTCTTATGGATGAGGAGAGGAACAGGAAGAGAGACTGTCAGTTTCCAACAGTGACAGAGGTAGCTTACCCACCAGTACTTTAACTGGTGTTCAGAATCCAGTCCTTCTTTCAAGGGGTAGCTGCATTTCAGCCTCCCTTCACCCACAAAGTCTGGCTTTCACACATGATGAAACCAAAGTGTTTGAATGTTCTCTGATTCTGTCCTTCCTGTTTTTTTCTTTTTCTTTCACTGCTTAAGACGCCCCCGAGAATCTAAATAAAACTGGGCCTTTGATCTGGGGGAACAATAACAATGAAATATTTATCTGTGCATCAGGAATGTAGTGACATTCCAACAAGCGGTGTTGCCAGCTGCACTAGAGACAAAAATTGCACTGGTTGTATGCTTTCCTTCTCTCTGTGCACACAAACAAAATACTAATGTTCACGGTTGCGGTATTGTTAAAACAGATACACACACCTCTGTTCGTGATGTTCTTTCACCACCGTGCCACCCTAAATGCAACCAATCTCATTTGATTTGAGAAGCTCATTGGTTGGTACGTGGATGGGGAGACCAACAAAGAGTGAACCATGTGCCTTCAAATTGCCTTTTGGTGACCCCATGAACTTTATAGAGCTTTCTTAGGCAAGGAATACTCAGAGCTGGTTTTGTCAGCTGCTTCCTTTGCACTGTCTGGTGGCCTCCCATTTAAGTTACAACCAGACCTCATCTTGCTTAGCTTCTGACAGGATCTGGTGCCTTCAGGGTATTTTTTGTTGTTAACTGCCCTCAAGTTGATCATGACGCATGGTGACCCTGTGAGTGAGACATCTCCAAGACCCCCTGTATTCCACTGCCCTGCTTAGGTCCTGCATACTCAAGCCTATGGTTTCCCTGATTGAGTCCATCCATCTGATGTGCAGCCTTCTTCTGTCTTCTGTTTCGACTACCCTCTGTCTTTCCCAGCACTATTTTCTTTTCCAGTGAGTCCTGACTTCTCATGAGGTGGTCAGATATGACAGCCTCAACCCTGCCACCTGAGCACTGGTGGCACAGTGGTTAAATGCCTATACTGCAGCCACTCACTCACAAACTACAAGGTTGCAAGTTCAATGCCAGCCTGAGCTCAAGCTCAACTGAGTCTTGCATCCTTCTGAGGTCACTAAAATGAATACCCAGCTTGTTGGGGGCAATTAGCTTATAGTTGTAAACTGCTTCGAGATTGCTTAGGTGATATGAAGCCGTATATAAATGAAGTTGCTATAGCTGCTATTGCTAAGTTTAGTCCCCTTGGCTTCCAGGGAGAAATCAGGCCTGGTTTATTCTAGGACCCATTTGTTAGTCTCAACATAAGATTTGTTAGTCATCATGAAAGTCAGTCACAAGGTTCTTCCATTTTGTTTGGTTTCTTTGCTTTTGCTGGAGAATATGCACTACTTGTGAGTTGCACAGAATTACAAGTTACAGAGAAGGGGCTCATAACTAGTGGTCCATGGACCTCAGGGGGGTCCATGACGGATTGGAGGCTGCTCGGCCACTTTCTCCCCACAACGGAGCAGCTACATGGCAGGAGTCGAGGCAAACTTTGGCTGGCTGGACCTGCACATTGCTGTTCAGTCTGCTCCAGCCACAAATTGGAAGTAGGAGAAAAGTCTTGCCACTCCCTCCGGTATCTCTGAGGTAAGGTTTAATGGATGGTACAATTGTTAATTATTCAGTGTTTAGGTATTGTTGTTGTTATTGTTTTCAACCTTGAGTTAAGTCTTGAGGATCCACAGATATTTTTAAATGTTCCCTGGTAAAGAAAAGGTTAAGAACCACTGTTCGAGCAACCACACAAATCAGGATTGAGCACAGTGTCTTTCATAACACAGCAGGAAAACCTGCTGATTTCTCTAGATCAAGCTACTGGGAACAGAAATGGATCAGGCAAAATTGTCATTCTTTCTTCCAGGATCCCTGCCTTTTTTTCAAGCATGTCTTGAAATTCAACACATGAGCTTTCATCCTTTCCTTCTCTGGTGTGGAGATAGATAACTTCTAAAGTTTTAATTATTTAATAACTCCAGGGAATTTTGGGAGTTGGAGTCCAACAGCAATTTTTCCGCACTTGGGAAATTTTTTGTGTGTCTGGCTGTTGTTGTGCACCTTCAAGTCAATGCTGAATTATGGTCAGCATATCCTAGTGTGGTGGATGTTTAATGGATTTTCTTTAGGAAATATTTCTTTAGAGAAGGTTTGTCACTGCCTTCCTCTGAGGCTGAGAGAGTGTGGCTTGCCCAAGGTCACCCAGTGGATTTCCATGGCTGAGCTGGAACTCTTCCAGAGGCATAGTCCCAACACTCAAAATGACTATACCACACTAGCTCCAGGCTGATATATATGTAAGTAAGAGAATAAAGTCTGCTATGATGAGCTGAAAAATTCCAGCTTTTTATGCAGAGCCATTCCTAGGATTCTCGGCTTTCCCCTGGTCCAGGAACTATCCAACCACAGACCGAAATTTGACAATTCTGGGGATTCTCTAAAAGCACTGAGTTGTCTTGGTATCCAGTACCTCCCACAACGTACTGCACAAATGGGAAATGTGGTATACTGCTGTACTGTATCAGGCCTAGTCATTCTAGCCAATGGTGAGAGAAGTAAGAGTCCAGGATTCAAACACATTCTCCCCTCCAGGTACGGAAGCCAGAGGAAAGGTGGCTGGCATGCAACCACCCCTTTAACACAGGTCAAACATCCCCTCTTTGAACTTGAGATTCAAAGGTGGAGGTTTTGAACCCCCTCATCTTACTTTTGAGTTAACAACTGGGAGGAAGATGTGGGAAGGCTGCCCTTGTGTGTACAGGCCTTCAGGTCGCTTGCTAACTTAGGCTGACCCCATAAAATTCATAGGGTTTTCTTAGGCAAGCAATACTCAGAAGTGGTGTTTCTAATTCTTTCCTCTGAAATTGTAGCAATCTCCCATGCTTAGCTTCCAAGATCATTTAGGGGTATTTAGGCTTTTCTCAGCAGCACTTAATATATTTGGGAGTAAAGAAACCGTTAAGTGCTGCTGAGAAAGGCACAGTTCCTGCCTTTTCATGCCTGTGGTTGGTCTATCAATTGTGCCAAGATGTCAATCAACCTGTCAGGAAAGATGGGACACAAGCAGGTTACCGAAAAGAGAAGACTGCTTTTGGAGTGTAGGCTATATTTCAGAGGAAAGAACTGGCAAAACCACACCTGAGTATTTCTTGACTAAGAAAACCCTGTGACATTCAGGGGGCTGCCATAAGTCAAAAAGCAATTCGAAGGCACGGATACACACTATCGGAGGAAACATCTGACTTGGGCATATGAAGGAGTTACTCCTTGCACCCTAAAGACTGGCAGCCACTAACACAAGGTAAAGGCAAAAAAGGCTGCTTCAGACAGCAAATCCAGAAAAGAGATCTGGCTTTAAAAAGCTTAAAGTCATCCCTACTGAAATGGATGGGAATGACGCTTGTCCTCAGGTTAAATGAGGGTGGCTAGACTTTAAACTTGCAAGATTTTGTTTTTTAACAATGAGGACAGTCATTGTTTTGACTTTCTAATGTAAAGCCATCATATTTTCCTTGCAGGTCAGCTATTATTTATTTATTGTATATTCCACCTTTCTCCCATGGGACTCCAGGTGGCTAACAACTTGGCTTAAAACCAATTACAGTTTAAACTATGGCAGCTGAAAACACTAAAAAACAGACCACCACACCAAAGGCATTAATTTAAAACAGTTTTAAAAGGCAGTGAAAATATGAAAATAATAATGAAAAGTATACAAATCCTAGATTATCTGCACCAGTTATTGCTCGAAGGTCTGGATAAACAGAAATAATTTTCTGGATAAAAAGAAAGACAAGTAGGGCTGCATCTGCAGTGCAGAAATAATCCAGTTTGACACCACTTTAACTGCCATGACTCAATGCTGTGAAATTCTGGGAATTGTAGTTTGCTATGGTACCACGTTAAATGTCTCACCAAACTACAACTCCCAGAATTCAGTAGCATTGAGCCAGGGCAGTTAAAATGGTGTCATAATGTATCAATTGGGTCATTTCTATAGTGTAGATACAGCCCAAGGCTGCATCCACACTGCAGAAATAATTCAGTTTGACATCATTTTAACTGCTCTGGAATTCTGGGAACTGTAGTTCTGGGCACATTTCACCTTCCCTGTCAGAGAGCTCTGGTGCCACAACAAATTCCAATTCCCAGAATTCCATAGCATTGAGCTAATTCTTCCATCTTCTGGGAGCCTTTCAACCATGCATTTTGTAGCAATGGCTCCATGGAGGAAGAGAAAACTGTGGCAGAAGCAACAGGCTCTCAGGTGGCCTTGGCTGGCCAGTCTTCCTCCCTCTCCCCTGTGAGGAAAAATGGCAATTTTCACTGGACCTTGGTTGGAACTGAGACTCAGTGAGGGAGAAGCTTGTTGTGGTATGCCTTCAAGTCATTTCCCACTTACGGTGAAACAATCAAGAGGGGGCCTTCTTGGAAGGGCCCCCTTTTAATCTTTGCCAGTAAGTAAACCAGTCCTTGGCTGGTTGAGGCCTACAATGTGTTGCTGTTGCTGTGTTCCTTTAAGTCGTTTCTGACATTATGGCAACCCTAAGGCAAACCTTTCTCAGGGTTTTTGGCAAATTTCTTCCCGGGGGGGTTGCCATTTCCATCCTTTGAGGGTGAGAGAGTGTGACTTGCCTAAAGTCACCCAGTGGGTTTTTATGTTCAAGCGGAGACTTGAACCCTGGTCTCCAGAGTTGTAGTCCAACGTTCAAACCACTAGGCCATTCTGGCTCTCCTGTCCAGGGTCCCGAGGCCTAAATACCTTGAAATCTCTTCCAGTCTTGGAAACTAAGCAGGGTCAACCCCAGTTAGTACTTAGATGGGAGACTGTCCAAGGGGTACCAGGTACTTGAGGCTCTATTTCAGGGGAAGGAACTGGGCAAACCACCTCTGAGTATTCTTTGCCTTAAGAAAGTTCATGGGGACAAGTGACCGGAAGGCACGTAACACACATCCAGGGATAATAAGAGCTAGTGTGACATAGTGGTTTGAGCATCCAACTATGACTCTGGAGACCAGAGTTTGATTCCCCGCTCAGCCCTGAAACCCACTGGGTGACCATGGACAAGTCACACTCTCTCAGATAATGGTAATGGCAAACCTCCTCTGAAGACATTTGCCAGAAAACCCTGTGATAGGTTTGCCATAGGGTTGCCATAAATTGGAAATGACTTGAAGGTTCACAACAACCACTTTATTGATTACAGTAAAGGTTTTATAACTTCAGTTCAGCATGAGCTCATGGTAATCGACAGTGTGTGAGCGTTAAAAGTTTTTGATTGTCAATATGGTTACAGTCAGTATTCTGGTCAGTGGAGAAAGCAGAATAGCAAGCTAGAAATGCTGTTTTGAACAATAGGGGTCTGTAGAACTAGATGGACGGGGGACACTTGCAACAACAGGGTACACCAATTTTCTTCCCACAGCTGTCTTCTGCAAAACATGTTCTCATAAGTAGGCTGTATTCACACTGAAGAAATAATCCAGGTTGACACCACTTTACCTGTTGTGGCTTAATGCTGTGGACTTCTGAGAACTGTAGTTTTGTGAGACATTAAGCCTTCTCGATCAGAGCTCTATAGTGCCACAACAAACTACAGTTCCCAGAATTTCATAGCATTGAGCTATGGCAGATAAAGTTTAGTTAATCTAGATTATTTCTACAGTGTGGATGCATCTTTGTTTCAGGATTTAGGCAAAGAAGTGGAGAGGAAATGAGGATAAGAGTTTTCTCAAAGATGGCTAGACTTATGTTTCACCAAACCCTGTCTGGACCTGGCTGTAATTTCTGTATAACAAATTTAAGTAAGCAGAAGATGTAAATTTAAATTCAGTTTTTAGGTTTGCTGTCCAGGGTTCTGATTTCAAGCCATTGGTTAACATGGAAAGGAGGCAGCTTAACTCATTCTCCCTGTCATCTGTCAATTCCACTTCTGCTGCCTTGGTTCCATCTTGTGGAATCCTGGGATTTGTAGTCCTGCAGCTTCGTTGAAATCACTTCCTGAGAGCTCTGGTGCATCATCAAATAATAAACCCCAAGATTCCATAGTTCCAAGTGGAATTATATTATAGCTGTGTAATGCGACAGGGGCCACAGTGGAGTTAGGATTTATTAGAGGCCAGCACTCAAGTAAGGACATAGGATCTGAGTAAATCTGAGCATGTAGTGAAATATTTTACTACCCCTCAACCTGAGTTTGCAAAGGACATTGATGAGAGCTTCCATGGTGGCCCAGGATTATTCGTTTTGGAAATTAATGATTGTTTTTCATGGGGTGAGTGGCAGTTGGAAAAATTACTTTTTGGGACTACAGCTCTCAATATCCCACAGCCAGCATGGTCTGTGGTTATACTGGCAGGGAGGGCTCAACATGGGTGTGCAGTAGGATGGGTAGTTCAGGATTTTTCCAGGCCCTGAGGTTTGTGGGCCAAAATCTAAGACTTAGTGATGGCCCCTGGTGATGTTGTTAGGCATTATGCATTAAGCACCGGCCACCATTACAGCTTATAATTCAATCACACGCAGAGAGAACATATATTCCTGTTTGTATAACAAGAAGGAACTCATAGTTTGTGGGACTCTTCCCAGAGCAAGGTTAAATGAGGGCAGTATTCCTTCTCACTTTAGGGAAACATGATAAGGAACATTTAATCTTGCCTACTTGCATCTGGGCAGAAGGCGGATTCAGAGCAGAGGGTGAGCCCTGGCATCACAATAACTGGCAAGAAAGAATGGTAGCTAAGTGGAGAGTGGAGAGTCTTCAATCAAGATTGAAGATGGCAGCAAGCTGCTGTTGCAACAGCTGACCTGGAGCTGAGCCCACCAAAACTGGAGAATTTGTACCCTCATCTCCTGCTTGGAGATGGCCCATGAAACCTGGAGACCAAGGACTGGGCCCTAAGGTCTAGCAACCCTTGTAAACTAAGTTTGCTCTCCAGCAGGGACTCATCAAGAGAAGGCAATTTACTTTTCTCTTACATCATCACTGAAACATCCTCATATATGAAGATTCTCTGAAGCACCAATGGCCTGATCCAGACAGGCCTGAAGAGGTGCCATTGCGGCGCCATTAGGGTTCGGGAGCGCGCATCGTATACACGCTCCCGAACCCTAGTACGTAATGCTGCCAGCGCCATTACATAATGCCATTTAGACGGTGTACGTAATGGCGCTGCCACAACTGCACAGCTTCCACATGGCGCTGTGCAATTGTGGCGGCGCAAAGGTGCCAAATGGTGCCTTTTCACTTCATTCCTTTTTGGGCGGTCTGTACCACCCCACTGTGTACAAAAAAGTGCCCTCCATGGGTTCAATGTAGCTTAGCATGTCTAGGATAGGCCTCATTCCAGCTCATCAACAATTCCTGCCTTAATATTTCTTAATGCTTGATCATTTAGTACACTTTCAATTGCTCATTCCTGAGGAGTCTCTACAGCAACATGGTCTTGGAAAGCAAAGGAAAAGAGAGACAATTTTTCTAGAACATGGGAATGGGGACTTAGACTCTCCCCTCCCCGCCCCCTTGCCTAGTATTAAGGGAGGCTTCAATCCCCTTACCATCTATTATGGCTGGGGATTCTGGAAGCTGTAGTCCAAAAAGCAGCTTTTCAGTCCTCAGAGATCAGTAATCACTCGCTACGATTTTTTGTTTAAATCACACAGTGACACTTTCAGATGTTTTTGGAGGATGGTTGGACAAGATACTATCAATGCCTCTCCTCCTTCCCCAGTGAACCTCTTCCTTGGTACCACCAAAAAGTTACTTCTCTGGCTCCTCTAATGGGTGCCACCAGCTTCCCAAGTAGACAGAGAACCCCAGATGAGCCAGTTCTCAATGATATCAAATGCTCCTCCTCATCACCATCATCACCATCTTCTGAGCCAAAGTCTGGTAAGTGATTACAGAGCTTTGAAGCAGCTTGCTACAAAGAATCAGTGGAGTTGTGTTTAATTCCTTTTAACAGAAACAAAGGAGTAACCAAGTTACTTTACGATTTCAACATAATGAGGAGTAGCTACACTCCTTTTATGATGGAACTGCAACATTTACTTATTCATACCCTCCAACTGCATTCTTTGTTAAGGATTGTCCCAAGTAATCCACTGTCCTATTTTTTTCAGTTACTTTTAAGATGCCCCCGTTTGTTTTTCCTCTTTTCATTCTTCCCCTTTGTCCCCAGTTTATGTCAATTGCTGCAAACATAGTTCAAAGTGGAAGAGCAGTTTTGACTCAGGCCCAAAACACACAGGCAAAATAAGGTGCCTTCTGGGTGCTTTGGGGGCATGGTGTTCAAAGGACACACGCTCGCAAGCGACCCAGAAGTTGCTTCGAGGCCGCCCAAGGCGGCCTGAAGCTGGCCCAAAAAAGAGGGGCAAAAAGCTGCTCTTGCCAGCAGGACTGCAACAGTGGCCAGCTTTGAGACAGTGGCATCCGGTCACTGTGGTTCCAGAGCAATTGGGGTTGGAGCAGCCTGTGGCCATTCCTTTCACCCCATCTGCTTCACTCCCCAATTGACTCAGTAGCAGAGAGAGGAGAGGATTCCCATTAAGATTAGGCAAAAGCAAACTGCTGCAGCCATTCCTAGCTTTAGTGTCCTTCCTCTTTAATAACTTTTGCCATCTTGATTACACTCTGATATACCACATGGGTCCCAGCTTTCACCTGTGAAATGTGGGAGGGTGCACTTATTTTCACCCTCGCCATCCTTTGACTGAAAAAGCAATTTGCAATGATAAAGAGATAGATCAGGTCCTGGAGACTCTTATCAATGGATGGCCTGGCCAGATGTGAGCCCTCTGCAGATGCCCAGCTATGCAGCTCTTTTGTGCCAACCCTGCACCCTGGGTCTGGTTTTTCCCTCATAAGCACTTGGATTTCTGGCCTTCCTCTCACTGATTTTTCTGTATGCATCAAGTGACTGTTATAAACAATGTAAATGGGCCTATGTTGCTAGCTCTTCCTGTCAAAAGGCATACATCTTTTTTGCTTAAAAAGAGGCTGTTTTGATTTGCGTTGATAGCCTTGCTATAGTTATTACAGAGGTATTTTTAAAAAGTGATGACAGCCCTGCTTTCCCCCCCCCCCCCTTCTTCTTTTCAGTGTAATCTTGAGCATATCCTTTAATCTTTCTTGAGACTCTTGCCCTCCCCTGGAAAGCTCTATTTCCTGCATCCTTCCTTAAATTACACCTCCGGAGGGGGGACTTAATGGTGAAGAACCCCTAGGAATGTCAATTATATCAGCAGATATCGAATAGAGTCTTAGCTACCTCTGTGTGTATGCTCAAGGAGCTTCAAGTTACCTGCCAACTTATGTCCACCCCGTGAATTGTATTTTTTCCCCCTTAGGCAAAGAATACTCAGTGGTGATTTGGAATTGCCTTCCCCATACATATACTACTAACAAAGCCTGATGTTGATTAGTTTCTAAGATCACAAAGGATCTGATACCTTTAGGGTATTTAGACCAGGCTGTTGTATATCAGACATCCTCCTACTGGAAGATGCAACACTCCCTTGGAGTATGATGGAGTCGCCTCAGGCATGAGGGATCATATGGCCCTCTAGATGTCATTGGACTTCAGTTCCCAGCATTCCCTACCACTGGCTGTATTAGAACCATAAAATCATAGAGTTGGAAGATACCACTAGGGTTATACAGTCCAACTCCCTGCCATGCAGGAAGATACAATCAAAGTAACCCCCAACAGATGGCAATCCAGCCTCTGTTTAAAAGCCTCTAAAGAAAGCGACTCCAGCACACTCTGAGGGAGTGTGTTCCATGGTCAAATAGCTCTTACTGTCAGGAAGTTTTTCCTAATGTTGAGGTGGAATCTCTTTTCCTGACATTTGAATCCATTGCTCTGTTCTCTGGGGCTGCAGAAAACAATCTTGCTCCATCTTGAGTATGACATCCCTTCAAATATTTAAACAGGGGTATCATATCACCTCTTAACCTTGTCCTTTCCAGGTCTTTCCTAGGGTCTGCTTGGGAGTTGTACTTCAGAAACATCTGGAGAATCACATACCCTCCAGTTGTCCCAATTTGGCAGTTGACAATCCCAATTAATCCTCTGCCACACTTTTTAAATGCCCCAGTTTCTCTCTCTTCCTCATACTTTCCCCTTTTGTCTTACTTCAGTTACCGCAAACTGAACTCAAACTGCAAATGTAGTTTGGACTTGATTCAGCAGGAGGGAGAAGAGAGGGGCAGAATCTTGTTCTTCCCAGAAGGCTTAAACAAAAGCAAACTGCTGTAGTCTCTCCTTGCTTGTGTGTTCTTCCTCAATAATAACTTTTGCCAGCCTGTCCACACTTGGATGTTACTTGGCCGCATGAGCCCCAATGTTCATCTGTGAAATGTTGGAGGATAGAGGCTCGTAGGATTCTCAAGCACCACACAGACAATATGGTCTCCATGACTGAGATGCAGCCCTGTTCTCTTTCTCCTTCTTTCTCTCCAGGTGCACATTTGTATGTTCCTACCTTTAAGAAGGAGAGCAATTTAGGGCTGGGGTGGGAGATGCGGTGATAATAAGCCTTCTCCCTGTGCTGGTTGTTTTTCTGGGGCGCATCTCTCCCAAGCACTGACATATCGGGGTCACTGTCACCCACCTGTCGCTGAGGCTGGCTTTGAAGGATCCAGATTAAAGAGCGGTGGCTGTCACAGACTCTGAGCTAATTGAAAGATGACGTGGGCATGGCAGGGTGGGAAGGAGAGGGAGGAAGGATTATACCTCTTTGTAGAAGAGTAGTTGGGAGTAGTGAATGGGGGGAGGAGGCTGGCTTCAGCCCAGTCCTATTTTGGGAAGGTGGGAGTGCTTTGACTGGGCTGGAGAATAAGAGCAGAAAGGGGAGGGAGGTCACCTAGAGGATTGCTAGAGAGAATGCAAGAAGGGCAGCACACCATTTGTTCCTAAACAAAAGTCATGATAACAAAAATCCACTCCAAGGCTCTGCATGCAGGAAGATGTGGCCCGCCAGATGCTGTCTGACTGCAACTTCCTAGCCAGCATAGCCTATGGTGGGGGGTGATGAAGGTTGCTTCCAACAACAACTGAAGGACTGTACACTTCCCATCCTTCCTATCTGTGCTGCTGCAGGGTTCCATCTTGTCCCCAGGCTCTTTAGCATCTACTTGAAACTACTGAGAGAGATGATCTAAAAGATTTGGAGTAGGATAACCTCTTACCAAATGAGTTGTTGCTATGTGCTGTCAAGTTGTCTGACCTATCGCGACCCTATCAGGGGGTTTTCTAAGCAAGTTGTGTTCAGATGGATTTGCCGTTGCCTTTTCCTGAGACTGAGAGAGTGTGACTTGCACTAAAAGTTACCCAGGGGGTCTCCATGGCTGAGCGGCAATTCAAACCAGTTCTCCCCAAGCCTTAGTCCATCACACAAACTGTTACACCACACTCACTTCTCCTTCTCATTTTTCAGCACTGGACAGAGGACATCTTCATTTTTTGAGAGAGAAGCAACACCCCTTAAGGATGTTTTCAATTCACTACTTAAAATGTACATATCACACTAACAACCAACATACCTTTTGCACTGTTTTCATCCTGGGTAGGCAGTGGAGTCTTGGAGGAGTTCTGGAGTCGGTAAGGATGAAAATACTAAAGTGTAAGCCATATTTTTAAAAAAGTTATTATCTCATGCTGGTTTGTCAGGATGTAGTTCTTTGCAAATTTTCTTCTGAAAGGAGGCAACAAGCAATTTTAGCAATTTTCTTCCCATTGCAAACAAAACAAAACAAAACACCCTTTTTGAAAGCTATTCACAATTCAGGATTTGTTTTATGCAAAATTCACATGTGGTTGTTTTCTGCACAAAATAATCACGTGCAAGTTTTTGGTATAGAATATGTATCAATGATAGCGTTTTCTCTACAGGAAACAGCATTTTCTGTGCAGAAAAAAAAAATTCTGCCCAGAAATATTCTTTGTGCAGAAAATACTGCTTTCTGGGCAAAATTACCATGTGCAAATTTTGAATAGTATAAGTCCTGAAATGAGCAGATTCTTATCAGTCCAGGATCCTTCTCAGCAGTGTGTCTAACCACTAAAAATTTTTTTTCAACCATATGTTGAGTATTTATTTATTTATTCCTTCCTTCCTACTGGTCAGCTATATAATTGCTTAATTATACAGTACTGGAAATCTAGGAAGATCTTTCAGTCTAAGTTGGAAAGGGTTTAATTTCATCTTGAAGCCAACAGATTCACAAATGGAGTTGGACCTCCTGAAATATCTACCTATGGATACGGACAGAGGTGCCTTTTGCCAGCTCCATCTGACAGGGCTGCCCCTCCAGTGAGACTAAGTAAGGTACTCACTTGAAGCAGCAGCTTTGAGGTGTCATGAAAAAAGCAGCAAATTGTTAGTTACTTCATTGATATTTGTTCAGCCAGGGATGAGAGAGGTGAGAACAATCAGAATCTATCTTCAGTTATTCATGACCAAGTTCCAAGTTGGATTTCTTCTGTACATTCTGTGTTGGGCTGCTATTGAAGACAGTCCAGAAACTGGTCCAGCATGCTATTTGGGTTCACTGATGACTGACCATATTGTTCAAGTTTTGTCATAGCTTAATCAGTTAAAAGTATACTTTTGTAGTCCCTGAGAAGTGTTGTTTTTGGCCTTCAGATCCTATGAAGCCTGGGACCAGTGTCACTCAGAACTAGCTTGAGGTCTACTTTTAGTTTTTCAGGCCCCCATCATTGAACCCCACCTTTTCATGCCCCCATCTAGACCAACCTGAGATCTGCATTCAGCCTTTCAGACCTCCATCGTTGAACTTTTGCCAAAATTAAGTTGAGTTGCTGGGAACAAGGGGCGTGTCTTCATGGGCCATTTGCTTCAGTTTCCCTCTGTCCTCATGTCCTCCAGTTAGACAATTCAGGGCCAAAGGCTCAGTTTGAGTGTGAACTGTCCATACATGGGAAGGACAATCCTGCAGTGAGTCCAGGCCATTCCTCCCTTGATCTGCTTTTTAGAAACTCGCCACTTGCTTTGGATCTTCCCAGAAAATCTGGAGCACTCTGGAGTGACACTAGGCAGCTGTCTACGTAGCATCCCATGGTGCTGCTCGCCAGCAGCAGTGTGAGTTCCTCCTCTAAGATCACAATGAGGTGCCCACCCTGTGGTTGATGCTGGGCACCTCATTTCTGCCAGCAGTGGGGAAACTGGTTGGCACAGTGGACACTGTGTAGATAGCTGCCTGGTGTTGCTGTAGATTGCTCAGATAACAGGGGGAAATTGTGCAGCTTCAGGGCCAGAATAATCCAGAGGCAGCCCAGAATATTCTGAACAGTGTGGACCCACCCTAGAGAGAAAAGGAGACACCTCTTCATCTCTGAGAGCACTCAGTGATCTAAATTTTTGCCATCTCTGCCTGGGTTTCTCGTAGATGTCATGATATCCTTCAGTCCAGGACTTATGATGAGAATTAGTTTTCAGCTCCAGAGCTGATATACCTGTTGGCAGGCAAGGTTCCTTCACTGTGGCCTACATCAGAAGAACCTGAGCACAGCTGCTGAATCAAAGTGCTGTTGGATCATGTGGTTGTTTTGTTATTAACTGCCTTCGAGTCAATCATGCCTCATGGCAACCCTGTAGATGAGGCATCTCCAAGATCCCCACTTCTCTGCTTAGGTCCAGCAGATTCAGGCCTGTGATCTCCCCGATTGAATCTATCCATCTGGTATGACTTCTTCTTTTCTTTCCCCTACCTTCTACCTTTCCTAGCATTATTGTCTTTTCTAGTGAGTCATGCTTTTTCATGATGTGGCCAAAGTACAACAGTCTACTCTTCTTGGCCTTAATTTGATCTTCTTGCCTTCCAGGGAGAGTTCAGCAGTCTTCTCCAACACCACATTTTAAATGAGTTGATTCTCTAACTATCTGCTTTCTTTACTGTCCAACTCTCACATTCGTACATGGTTAAGGGGTAATACAGGCTTGGACAATTCTGGCATTAGTGATCAGTTGTACATCTTTATACCTTAGGATCTTGTTTAGTTCTTTCATAGCTGCCCTTCCTTTTGCTAGCCTTCTTATTTTTGACTGCAGTTTCTGTTCTGATCCAAGGTATAGAAAATCTTTAACTATTTTAATTTCCTCACTGTCTAGGTTGAATTTATGTAGATCCTCCATGATCATTATTTTTGTTTTCATTGTTCATCAGTAAGCCTGCTTAAGCCCTTCCTTTTTCCTTTTTCCTTTCTTCTTCCTTCCTTCCTTAGTAATTGTTCCAAATCTACTATGTTTTCCGCTAGTAGTATGGTGTCATCCACATATCTTAGATTGTTGTTGTTCCTCCTATCTTCACTCGTCTTTCTTTTGAGTCTAAACCTGCTTTTCATATGCTATTTTCTGTATACGTACAAGTTGAACAGGCAGGGTGATAGAATGCAGACTTGCCTGACCCCTTTGCCAGTTGGGAACCATTCTGTTTCTAAATAACAACAACAACAACAATTTTATTTATATTTTCCCTCTTCTCCCAGATGGATCAAAGCAGGATTACAGCCAGATAAAAATACACAATTCATCAATAAAATACAGTGCACACAATAACAACACTTAGACTTCATTAAAACTGGTTGAACTAATTAAACTAATTCTGTCAAGCGATGGTGGGGTAGAATGTTCCAATCTTAGTCAAATAGGATATTCTGTTCTAACAGTAACCTATAGTTTTAAGTACAGATTTCTCATCAGGACTATCCAGTGTATTGGCACCCCCATGTCTTTAAGACTGTTGCATAGTTTTTCATGATCTATGAAATCAAAGGCTTTGCTATAGTCTATAAAGCACATGCTGACTTTCTTCTGGAATTCCTTGGTGTGCTCCATTAACCATCATATATTTGCAGTGTGGTCCAAGTGCCTCTGCCTTTCCTGAACCCTGCTTGGACCTCTGGGATTTCTCCATTCATGTATGATTGGAGCCTATGTTGCAGAATTTTAAGCATAATTTTGCTTGTATAAGAGATTGGTGCTATGGATCGTAGTAAAGGTTAATTTGGTCCAGCCAGAATAGGTTTCAGGTTTTAATGGAATCTTTGGCGAACTGCT
The DNA here is from genome assembly GCA_034509955.1 of Urosaurus nigricauda. Classification (NCBI taxonomy): domain Eukaryota; kingdom Metazoa; phylum Chordata; class Lepidosauria; order Squamata; family Phrynosomatidae; genus Urosaurus; species Urosaurus nigricauda. The sequence goes on along the minus strand of JAOEGL010000002.1, from coordinate 148,152,814 downwards.
TTGGTTGGGCCCTCTCCTACATCAGTTCTCACTCTCCCCAAGCAGACACCAGGCTTGGTCATGTTACTCATATCATTTGGTGTTTGAGGTAGTTGCCTCACTGTCTCATGGCAGGACTGGCAAAGAGGGATGATTAATAACAAAACACAAGATCTTCCTACAGACGGAAGTGGTACAGTCCTCTGCTTCTTCATTCTATTGCATGTTGTGTAAACTGAGCCAAAGGTCATCAACTCAGCACCGTAACCACATCTTCTGTAAGCAAACTGCATAAATTCACCATAAATTTAATTTGACCTTAACTCTGCATGGAGATGCCTGATTCAGAACATCACCTCTCTTCTTACCACCTTGTTGATCCCAAATCACACTGCCTATGAACTGAGATCAGTAGTCCTTGTTGGGATCTGACTGTAGCATTTCTTCAAGAACAGTAGTCCTCTATTCTGGATTAGCACTTTTCTAACCTTGATGAGGCTACCTTCCCTGGCTCAGCCAGCTTCTCCAAATAGCTGTTCATTGTTGTTGTTGTTGTGGCAGTGTTGGTTGTTTCTCCTCTTTTCTTTTTTGGGGGGTTGGGTGGGGAAGGGTTGCCTTTGGTTATATGCCAGCCTTGGAACTGGGAGGGTGGGGTTGGCTACTGGCCAGTGTAATGAACAGCTCTTAGCCAGAACCTGTATTGATCGCTGCTAAGTGCTGGTTGTTCCCTCATTGCTGATTCAGAGGTTGATTCATGCTGGAATGTCCAGCTCAAGAGGACGGATGGGGAGGGGGGATCAGATGGGGATGGCCGCTGCTGTTGCTAGAATGGCTAGTGATGTAGCCCATCAGCTGGGCTTCTGAAGGAGTTCCCCAGCTCGAGTGGAAGCGAATGAATCAGACAGTCCAGCGGAAAATCCTAGGCCAGCGTTCAAAGGGGGAAAGCATAAACAAACAAAGCAGGCGTTTTGAGGATTAATGCGACATCACTGGCCATCTCTGAATTGGAGAGCTCCCTCAATCAAAGGGGGAAGACGTGTGGCCTCCAGATGTCTGGGAGCTTATACTTCACACAGACCTTTAGATTGACCATGTACCATAAAGCTAATAGGAAGTCTGGCCTAAAACAGTTGGAAGGACCAAGGGCCTCTCCACCCCAGCAAAAGCTACAAGAAGACTTTTGAGGCCAGTTCTGTTTTCTGAAACTCGAGGAATGCATTTCCATGGCCACTGATATGTAACGGCTTTTGTCATGAGCCTGCTGCTTTCTCAGTTGGTTGGTGTGTTCACATCATTCATTGTTGTGCCTTTGGTTTTGCTTACTCCCTGGCTGCGTTCACACTGGAGAAATAAACCGGTTTAAGTGCCGTGGCTCAATGCTGTGAAATTCTGGGAATTGTAGTTTGTTGTGGGGCCCAGAGCGGAGCGGAGCTCCGCTCTGGACCCCACAACAAACTACAATTCCCAGAATTTCACAGCATTGAGCCACGGCACTTAAACCGGTTTATTTCTCCAGTGTGAACGCAGCCTCACACTCCCTGGTAGATTTTCTAGCCTTAAAGCAGCAGAAAGCAGCCATTGTTTCGTGCATACTATTTGTCTCATACGTCCTCTGCACAATGCGATTCTCAGTCTTCAAGGCTGTGTACTTGTTGAATCGTTGTTCCTATAGCTTTTTAAAAATCAAAATGATGATGAGGGTGATAAGAACACACAAGATATCCTCTCCTAATGCATAAATTCTAAATTTGAACTTAGGCAAACAAACAGTATGATCAAATATGATCCTGAAGTTTATAATTCCAAAATGTGACAAAACACATTTCTAAGTACCGTTTTGAGACACTTTATTCTCTCTTGCTTTTATACAGTCAGTAATTTCCCTCAAATAACAACCTCCACATCCCAAATCTTTTTTTTAAATGAATCTGACAAGTGAGAGGCAATACTCTTCTTTGGATATGATGCAGTAAAAATTTTGGCTGCTGTCAGCAAATTAATAATCATCTTTAAATCAGACATTTCTACACAGCTTTTAAATAACTCAAAAGCACCTTTAGCAGATCCATTAGTATTTTATACTCTTTTAAAATCTCAATATGATGCTAAATCAAAGAGCAGTATGATTTAATTTTCATATAATAATAAAATAATAAAATAATGTGCATATAGTCAGTCTTAACTGCCGAATCATTCCTGTTTTGAACGGGCGGGCTTTTGAGAGGGGGTTCCATCTATATCTTTTAACAGAGCCAGACATATGCAAATGCAAAATGCAGAAAGGAGAAATATATACTTTTCCCATGTTAGCTATATTATATCTGTACCAGAAAAGTTTCATCTCCTTAGTTTTTGTATGTTTTGCCACCCATAGGTACGGGAGATCTCACAGAATGAAAGGTGGCAAACCTCGTATCTTTGGTTGTTGCAATATGGGATCTGAAGAAACTAGTAGTGATGATTTAGTGCACTAAGACAGGTGGTTTGGCACAAAATCCATTATTTGGGGCTCTCATGATTTATAGGCAGACTGGAACACTCGATGGCTGTGTCCTTGTTTAGTGGACAGAATTCAGATGATCCACATATATATTTTTTTCTGCTTAGGCTGAACATCAGCAAAGTCATAGTAGCGGTTGCTGGTGGCAGCAAAAAGAGCGGGCGTGACAGTTTTATTCCTGTACTTGAACCAACTTGCGGAAATCAAGCAAGTAAAGCTTTCCTGTGCGACTTTTCCCTCATGCCCGGAAAAAGCTTCACCTGCTGAATTCACCTGCCAGAAGAGATTCGACAGCTCAGTACGCTGTCTGAATTTAAAACAGCGTTAAAGACCAGTCTCTTCCAGCAGGCCTATCCAGATGGTTTTTAAACTGTCAATTTTAAAAAATGATTTTCTAAATGTGGATTGTTTTAATGTTTGTGTGGCTTGTTTGTTCTTTTTAACTGATGTCTGTTTTTAACGGATGTTGTGTACTTTTTGGTCTGTTGTCGTTTTCAGCTTTGAACCATGGATTGAGGCAGGTAGAAATAATAATAATAATAATAATAATCATCATCATCATCATCATCCAACTTGCTACTCAGTTGCTGAAAAAGTGTAAGAGTCTTCAGAGGCAGAAAAGAAAGATGCAGTCTTATGTGTGGCTTGAGTTTTGACCCCAAATAGATGTGGATTAATAGATATGTGGATACGTTATGAGGAAAGTTGTTTGAATATGTCTGCCAAAGCTGCTCATGAAAGGGAACTCTTGGCTCTCCAGCTGTGTGGACTTCTGCTCCCAGAAGCCTCAGCAAGTATGGTCAATGGTAAGAAATTCTAGTTCAATCATCCTGAAGGTTTCCCCATCCTTCTGATGTGTGCTGTACTACGTACTATGTACGACCTGTTTCCACACCTAAATATCTCTGTGCTTCAGAGGAAAGTTGAAGACGGAACTTTGGTATACTGTATTACGGAGACGAGGCACAGTCCCTCTGTTAGGGAGAAGTTGGCTACAGGAATAGATGTGCTATTCTCTAGAGTTTTTGCCTGGGGCAATATAATTATATAACTTGTCTGAACTGAATATATCTGAAACATTAAAAGGCAGGGCTGGCTTTGCAATTAGGCTGAGGTAGATACCTTAGGCAGCAGATCTGTGGGTGACCTTCCCTTTGCCCCTGAAGCTATTCTTCCACTCTGAGGTGCAATAGTGGGCAACCTTAGAACCTGAGGCCAAATCCAGCCCTTCTGAAGTCCTAATCTAGCATTCTGGGATTCCCCAGCTGGATTCTTTTCACATTGTACAGTTATAGCACTTCTCTTTCACATGACATAGTTATGGTACGTACTTTGACCTCACTTTAACTTCTATGGCTTTATTTTACTTTTATTCCATTTATTGAATGTATAACACACCTTTCTCGAGGAAGCAATAGGACTCTCTGGCAGAGAATTCTGAATACCTCGTGAAATTACAGATCCCGGGTTTCCATAGGATGGAATTAAAGTGGGGTTACATGAAGCATGAAGGAGATGCAAAACATTGCTGGTTTTCCAGATTTTGTATTTGATATTTCCTCCTCCATTTTAAAATGTTGAAATGGCTCTCCTAAGGTTTAGTGAAGAGCTTGAAACTAAAGCACAGTGGTATTTCTGATCACACCGTTTTGTCTTTGACCCTACCCCCTGAATGTGACCCTCAAAAACTTGTCTGGAATTGAATTTGGCCCTCTTGGGCTTGTGCAGCCTTGCCATAGAGATCCTGCTGCCCCACTGCCAGTGCTGAAGTAAATTCAATTGCTAATTGGGTCATATTTTCTCCATTGCAATGAGAAGGGATCTCATAATGTTCTTTCATTCATGCTGCAAAATGTCTTGAGCTAGCCCAAAAAAACATGACATGAGGTTCCTTCAGGAACCAGTTCCTCTAGATGAGTATTTATTGTATTGTTGCTCCCATGTTTTTTAAACCTTCTAACGAACAGATTGTTTCTTGTAGAAACATATTTGCACTCCTAGTTTATTTATGTGTGTGTGTGTGTGTATACGAAGGGGTATCCAAAGTTTTTAATTATCACCTTTTAAAAAAATTGACAGAAAGTTTGTTTTGATTTGTAGTTGTTAATTTATCTCTATGTAGTCACTATGTAGATTTATACATTTTTCCCAGCGTATCTTGACCCTCCGAATACCTGATACTGTAGAAGTCTGCAGATTGTGCCTTACGAGGGGGGTATCGTAAAGTAATAATTATCACCCGGAAGTTATTATGGCATATGGATGAAATTTTGTCAGTGTCGTCCTTGGTCCCTAAGTGCACATTGCTGAGAAAATCAACTTATTGTGTCCTTTATTTTTGTGACTGGCTCTGCCAGAAGTGATTAAAGTGTAAAATCCTCATCAGGCACAATCTACAGACTTCTACAATAATGGTATCTGGAGGGTCAAAAAACACTGGGGAAAATGTGTAAATCTGGATGGTGACTACATAGAGATAAGTTAACAACTACAAATCAAAACAAACTTTCTGTCAAAATTTTTTAAAGGTGATAATTAAAACTTTTGGATACCCCCTTTGTGTGTGTGTGTGTGTGTGTGTGTGTGTATACTCAATTACAGATTTTGATGCTGACTATTCTGAGAACTTGATACCATTATCCTCACTGAGGAATTGCAGGGTTGTTGCAATTATTGTGTTTGTTTTATCACATGCTAATGCAGTTTTGAACACATCTCATTTTTCCTGAGTTGTTTTCTTCCTTGTGCCACATTCTTATCTCTGCTGGCCCAAAAGTGCCACGATACAGAAATAAGAATACACTGTGTAGGTTTCCTTGTAACTTGGCTCCTGATAAAGATTTTGTGGAAAGCTGGAAATGGGTTCAGTGACCATCATTGAACTTGGTCTGAGCTAAATTAAATGGATACATTCCAGATCTATTTGTTAGCTGGCACATAAGTAACCAGGGTTTTTCATATAGACATCTTATGAATATGTTCTTTACAATTCTGGGCTTCATGTTTATTAGAAAAATGTGACACTTCTGTTGTTGTTGTTGTTGTTGTTGTTGTTGTATGCCTTCAAGTCATTTCTGACTTATGGCAACCCTAAAGTAAACCTATCATGGGGTTTTCCTGGCAGAATTTCTCAGAGGGGTTTTTCCTTTGCCTTCCTCTAATGTTAAGAGAGGATGACGTGTCTAAGGTCACCCAGCAGCTTTCCATGGCTGAGTGAGGATTCAAACTCTGGTCTCCAGAGTTATAATACAATGTTACCCAAAAAGGTTGGGGGTGGTGACTGGGGGCCCTCACCAACGGTGTCAGTGTCTCCTTAAATGCTGGAGAAATTGCTAAGCTCAGAGGAGGCCTGCAAGAGGTTGAGTAACCTATGGGACCTTTCCATTTGTGTATACTAGTACTAACTCCTGGAAGACTCCACGTTTAATTAAATAGGAACGTTTTATTGAGAAGTATGCAAGAGAGCACACAGAGATACAGTGCCAATTCAATCTGAAACTCCATACAAGGCTAACAGAAAAGGAGGTATGGAAATTGGATAGCCGAGGCTCTGGGTTGTAGGGAGGGTGATAGTCACCAGTCCTATAGAGGATGCGATGGCTTGGCAGTTAAGATACTGACTCTGATGAACACACGGTCGGCAGGTCGACAGTTCGAGACCCAGGTGCCACATGACAAAGTGAGCTCCAGTCACTAGTCCCAGCTTCTGCTAACCTAGCAGTTTGAAAGCATGTAAAAGTGCGAGTAGATAAATAGCTACCACTATAGTGGGAAGGTAACAGCGTTCCAATGCGGTCATGCTGGCCACATGGTAATGGAGTCGTCTTTGACAACGCAGACTTCCTTGGAGATTTAAGGCAGCTCTGGACAGTTGGACAGAGCTCCAGTGGGTGCTCCTCTCAGTCACAATCTGGACATGTGTGGGGTGGATATTTATACCCTACTTGGTGCCCTCAAGAAGTACTTAACGTTCTCACACAAAGTACAAAGAGTTTGAGTGCCTCCTCATATGACTGACAGAATGGGGCAATTTTGGTTGATGATCTTAACTCTGGATTAACAAAACAGTTATTAGAGTTAGGACACCAACCCCTTGCAAATGGACGGATAAGGAATTTGGCTGGGAACACAGCAGTGGGTAGGCAGGAGGTACAGACATACTTGCCTTAGTGCAATGGGACCACTTTTGTCTCCAGTGCAAGAGGATATGTGAACAGCCTGGAGGGAGGGCAGAGCAACCAGCAAAGGCATGGCAGTTTATCTCCCTCACCTTCCCAGAGCCCCTAATCCCCTTGCTCCCACCCCCCAAAAAGAATAAAATGGATGGAAGAGACATTACATCAGTTGTGGCACAAGAAAATATATGGGTGTTTCCCACTTGAGAGGGTGTAGGGGGTGAAACAGCCTCACCACCTCACAGTTGCCCACCCCGATATAATTAGATTTTTAGCACCTTGAAGGCCTCAGCTTCCTACTGTTTTAAACGGATAAGATTTTGTCCGGCTTTTTAAGAACTGTGTAAATGTCAGAAATCAACAGGTAATTTTTGCTGCCATGCTGAGAGTGAAAAGTCTACCTGTTGATTCCTAGCTGTCAGGCAAGAGTCAATTGTGTAAAGTGATTCCTTCTGTCAACCTGGATTATTTCTACAGTGTGGATGCAACCTCTCTCTGTGGTTGCTGTATAAAAGGCTTCCTCCTGTTTAAGTATTGGGAGTAAAGGAGAGGATACATGGCTAGTAGCACTCCCTTCCTTGCATGGTCATTTATGAAGTCCGGGAGATGCTGAAGTTGAGGACTGGACAGAAAATGAAGAAGGGTGTCTTTCCCCCTTATTTTGCAGGAGAAGACAGCCAGCATGGTGTAGCGATTTGAGTGTTGGTAACTCTGGAGACCAGGGTTCGACTCCCCGCTAAGCCATAAAACTCCACTGGGTGACATTGGGCACATCATACACTCTCAGCCTCAGAGTAGGGCAATGGTGGCAAACCCCCTCTGATGAAACTTGCCAAGAAACCCTCACCTTAGGGTTGTTATAAACTGGAAAGGACATGAAGGCACACAACAACAACAACAAAGCTGCGAAGCATCACCACCAGGCCCGAAGGTAGTGCGGGTGAGTCTTGGCTCACAAGAAGGGAAGAAGTGGCCAGGGTGACCAAAGATCTTCCTTTTCCAGGGCATGTCTTCCATTTCAACCTTCTGTCTAGGAAGAACTCTAGAACGTCCTCCATTTTGAGTGTGGCTAGGAAGCATGAATGTACATTTATATGAGTGTTCTTAGCTTTGCTTTGGCAATGTGTCCTCCATTTTTCTTGAATACCATACATTTTGTGGTGCCTTGTCCTCCTTTCTGGTTAGGACATCTGGTCAACCTTGGTGTGGGGCAGGCAAGGCTCATTCCCACGTGCACTACCTTCCACGCATTCAGTTTTGTGAGAGGAGCCTAAACTGTAGCTTGACCTCCCTCCTCCCCTAGCACTCCCCTCACCCTGTTTCTGCAAAGGGGGCTGAGAAGAGGCCCCCTTTACTTACTGGTAGCTCTCACGGTGGCCCAAATAGTAAAGGATCACACATCTGTGCTCATGTGAGAATGGGAGATCTTTAGGATTAGTCATGAGCCACATCCACACTGCCGAAATCATCTGTTTCGACACTACTTTAACTGCCACAGCTAAAGGCTATGGAATTTTGAAAATCATAGTTTGTTGTGGCCCCAGAGTGGAGCTTCTTGAATATACATTCATGCTTCCTAGTCATGCAGGACATTTTGAAATTCCTCCTGGACAGAAGGCTGAAATGGAGGACATGTCCTGGAAAAGGAGGGTGTCTGGTCACCCTGGGCAAGACGGTCTTTTTGGCATCACCCATTTTTCTATGCAAGGTGACTAGATGACAGAACTGCAAAGGAGGACAAGGTAGGATATTACAAAATAAAAGCTAAGAACACGAATATAAATTAATTTTATATGGTTTATTTACAGCTAGATTACATACACCATGTTTTATTATGTGCCTAACTGTATTTTTCAGATGAACTTTTCTTAATTAAAATGCCTTGTTGGCTTGCAATATACTTATAGAACTCTGAGCGAGATAAAGGCTTAAAATCATACTTTACCAGCAACAAACTCTTGACTGAATCTATATTTAAATAATTCCTTTCATATGTCCATTGTGCTGAAACTGGGGGGGGGGGATCTTTCAACATTTCTGTTGTGGCCTTAAGCAGCCCATTGCTGTCCTTTTCTCCTCCAATAAAAAAGGTGCCTAAGCTCTGGGTGCAGGTCTTTTCTACTGCTGCTCTTTGGAGTTTATCATACGACGGAATTTGGGGGTATACTCCAATGGCAATCCAAACACAATCATGGGGTTTCACGTAATTGTGTATGAGTGTATCTCATGCAATTTCGAGAAATGGGAAGTCATTCCGAACGCAATCATGGGGTTTACCGTATTGCGTATTAGAGTATCTCACGCAATTTTGGGCAATGGCGTGTCATTTTTGGGCAATGGGAAGTCATTCTGAACGCATTCCGAATGCAATCGGAATTCACATAAATTCGCTAAACTAGCGAATTTACGTGAATTTGAATTGGCTCCATTCAAAATTGAGAGAAATTCCTCCGGTGTGATAAACTCCTTAGGGAAAAAGAATTTAAGGGGATCCATCCTACCCCCTTATTAGCAGCAAGTACAGGCTGCCAAGCAGAAAAAATTCTTGAAGGGGGGCAGCAAACATGGTGCTACTTAATGGGCTTTTTAGTCATGCTCAAAATGGAGGATGTTTTCGAATTCTTCCTGGAAAGCAGGACATGTCCTGGAAAAGGAAGACTTGCAGTCACTCTGTCTCTGAACCACGTGGCTTACAGCCTCTGCATTGCTGCGCCCCTCACACCTTTCCAGATAGTGACTCCTTTTCCTGCTGTAGCCTAGCCCATCATCCCCAAGGCCTCCAACTTAAGAGACTGAGCCGCTGGCTCTTGTCCCCGATTCTTACAATGGCCACCACTTCTTCTTGATCTGAGGTCTAGTTCATACAGTCAGGAAAACTGAGTGGTAACTCTTACACTAAAGGCATCAGATTCCATCTGATCTTGGAAGCTAAAGAGGGCCAGCTCTGATTTGTACTTGGATGAAAGACCACCAAGGAATAGCAGGGGGCTGTTGGCTATATTTCAGAGGAAGGAATTGGCAGAACCTCCTCTGAGCATTATTTGCCTAAGAAAACCCTCTGAAATTCAAGGTGTTGTCATAAGTCCACAGGAGACTTGAAGACACATACAGGGGAAAGTGCATGATTTTAATGTTCTCCTCCATGACTGGAGGAGAGGCAGCCCACATACATTCAAACATGCAAAGTGGGCTGTGTGTGATTTCCTCTTATCATTCCACTCATGTAGTATTCAGAAATCCAGCCCTTCTCGCTCTCTTAAAGCATTAAGTGTACAGTCCAAATAAAGTGTTACTGCTTGAATTATCTGGTTGTACAAACTCACCCAAAGTGTAATAGAGGGAGGTCTCTAAAACCTCCTGGGTGAAAAATCAATCACCCTGAGTTTAATACATTCTAATTGCCCTTTGGAAATGTAATCTGTGCCCATAACCAATCTCTAGCCTTGGTTTTATGAAAACTCTGGCAAGAGGAAAGTCAGGTTCTTCATAGACACCCCCATCTCTTTTTAAAAATTCCATTTCTGTTCCCAAATGCCGCATCTGGATTACTTTTGTGCAACTTGCCATGCTGTGGATCGCACACATTCTTTAAGGGTGCACTTACACTGCAGAAATAATGCTGTTTGACACCACTTTAAGTGCTGTAGTTCCATCCTATCCTGGGATATGTAGGTTTACAAGGTCTTTAGCCTTCACTGCCAAAGTATGCTGGTGTCTCACACAACTCCAAATCCCAGGACTTTGTAGGCTAGAGCCATGGCAGTTAAAGTGGTATCAAACTGCATTATTTGTACAGCGTAGATGCACCCTTAGCCTTACAATGCATGGATTAAATGATAACCTTTTCAAGATGCCTGCTTGTGGCTTTTCATGGTTGCTGTTCTACTCTTGGAAGCAATTAAACTGAACGCAGAGGTGAGGAATTGGTGACCCTCCAAACACTGTTGGTTTCTAATTATCATTGGCTCCAGTCAGCATGGCCAGGGATGATGGGAGTTGTAGTCCAGCAACATCTGGACAGTGAAAGGTTCTTCACCCCAATATGCGAGTGCTCTATCTGTTTTTCGAAAATTTAACGTTAGCAAATTTTCGAGATGGGTGCAAGTAGTTAGCCTTGCCTAGGATGCAAATAGCCTGACACCAGCACTGGATGGATGCGGCTCTTGGGACCCAGTTTTGCACTCTCTGTAGCCCCCAGAAGATCCCCTCCCCAAACCCTAGCCTTGAGAAATGAAGCTACAGGTGCCCTGAGTGGTCTTGGATAAACCATCATTCTGTTAGTGCCTGAATGGGAGAAATAACACAGTCTTACCTATCAGGGTTAGTCTTGCCAAGATTGCAAAGAATATGAAACAATTTGAACACTCAGTAGGTTAGGAAAAAATTAGCATGTTAATTAGTGTTGTTGTTGTTGTTACTATTTATTAATGTTCTCTCTAAAGTATACCATCTGTGCCTCAGATTCTGCTGACAATCTGAAGCTTTTAAAAACAGATCTCCCAGCATTTGGGTTTGGCAGTGTTGTTCTTTATCCTTTCTTCTCTCACTCTCTGTTTCTCTGGCTCAATGATCTGCCCAGTGTAAACCAGGGTCCATCCTTTTCTTCCCTTGTGCCAACATTTGACATCTCTCCTTGAAAAGGAACAAACAAGTCATTATCTTCTCTTGTCATAATGTAAGCTTTGACTGGTGCGGGCCAATAGACGTTTCCCCAGGGAATAGATTAACCCTGTTCCCTTGGACCCAAGATGGTTCCCTTGGAAAATGTTCTATAGGGTGACAAAGAGATGAATGTGAAGGACCCACATGTACAGCAAGATAGGCATAACACCTCTCCCCCTTGTGAGTCTTGATTAAAGATTTCTTTCTTTTTTTCTTCAAGGCTGAAGCTGGTTCTTTGATTCAAGTTCCATGTTGGTGTGAAAATTCAAAACACAGCCAAATCACTCCGTTGGATAAAGACATGAGGCCTTTTTAAAAAATCTTCTAAAGACCCCATGTTGCATAGTGCTATAATCAAGAAACGGTTTCCTTCCAAATAAAAAGGATAAGTCTTGCCACTCTGTGAAGCCATTTTTGACAATCATAAATGGATGAATGAATGAAAAATAGCAGAAGACGGCAATTATAAATAAAGGAAAGATATACTGTACCCCCCAAAAGCAGCTAAGGTCAAACTCAAATCACACACCCTCACATCAAACTGTAGCCTTGTTCAGCAGCCATGATGTTTCTTCTTAGATCAGGCGTTATCTCCATTATTTAAAAAATTAATATTGGAAAACTGAGAGACAATACAGTATGTATATATAGGAAAAATAGAAACATATAGAATAAAAACCTCAGCCAGGCAGCTAATCAGACAAGAACCGATCACTGTTGGGTTAGTCTCAATTAAATGTGTCTCTTCAAAACCTAGCCATATGATGTTGGAATCGTTGTTCAAAAGGAAATAAATGGTTTCCAGGTTGGTAGAACTGCATGAAAAGCAATCCCACCAAAGGAGAGCTGTTTGACAGTGGAATATACTGCTTTGGAGAGTAGTAGAGTCTCCTTCTTTGGAGGTTTGTAAAAGAGACTTTATTAAAAAAGAGAGAGAGAGAGAGAGAGACTTTATGCATTCCTGCATGGCAAGGGGTAGGACTGGATGACCCTTGTGGTCTCTTCCAACTCTATGATTCAAGAATAAAAGTGGAATTCAAAGATATAGCCGGGTTAGTCTGTTAGAATATGTACAGAGATCTTGTAGCACCTTTGGGACTGGCTGAAAGAAAGAAGTTGGCAGCATGACCTTTCCTAGACTTCAGTCTACTTATTCTAAGTGCATCTGAGGAAGTAGACTGAAATCTAGGAAAGGTCATGCCGCCAACTTCTTTCTCTCAGCCAGTCCCAAAGGTGCTACAAGATCTCTCTACATGTGAATAAAAGTGTTCCAGTACTTGAAGCACCTCCTTGGCCCAAATGCAGCTTTCCTTCACATGGAGAAGTGGTGATAAGGAAACAACTGTCCTGCCAGTCCTTTTATTTTATTTCGCTTGCTGCTTTGTATCTGTCAAAGGCATCAGGGTTGCTGCCTTTTTTTAAGGTGGCAGTCTTAGAGGTTGTGGGTTTCACAGTGATGCTGACTTACCAATCCATGTCGCTGGCGAGTTCAGAGAACCGGGGAGCAGCAGCCATGATGTCCCCTTTCTTGGGACAGGGGCCCTGTCCAGTTCTTTCTTTTTCTTTTTTGGCAACTGGCACTCTATGATGTGTGATGTTCATTGGCGGTGATATATTATTGATTGATTTTGTTTGCAGAGAGCTATTTCTGTCAGGAGGCCCTCAGAGAAACATGCATCAATTAAAAAACATCAGACCAATAAAGCAGCACACTATAAAATCATAAAAACGTCCCCACGACCATCAAACGGAGCGGAGCCACAAAAATAATGCGCCTTTTTGTTCTCGAATGTTAATTCATATTGTTCCTTCAGATCATGATGACCCTGGGATAGCATACATTTGGCATTATTACATTTTGGGCTGGTTCAAAATGTGGGTAAAGATGCAACATTTTAAAATACCTATCTATCTATCTATCTCAGGGTGACCAGATATCCTAACTGCAAAGGAGGACAAGACACCACAAAATGGAGGGCATTCCAAAAAAAGGTAGGATATCACGAAATTACGACACTAATATAAATATACAGTTGGCCCTCCACATTTGTGGTTTTGACTTTTGCAGATGTGATTATTCATGGATTTGATTCATAATAATAATAATGTTTATTTGTATTTCCTGCCTCTCCCTGTGGATCGAGGCAGGATTACAACACAAATAAAAATAACAAAGCACAGTAAAATACAACATAAATAAAAGTCAAATACAATAAAAAGCACGGTATGTGCTTTAAAGAATAATACGGTATTCTTTAACCATAATATGGTATCTCTGGTGGAAGTTGACCAGAGAGGTATGCTGGAAGACCTAGAGCTTCCTAGAGAAAAGGCTTCTCTGGGCCTCCAGCACAATTCTATGGTCAACCCTCCAGCTGACGTTGACCACAAGGTTGAGTTGGAGGACTTAAATGTTCCTAGAGAGGTGTTCTCTCAAGAACCAGTGTTTATTTTTATTTATTTTTTTACTTGTGAGTGAGGGTCCTGTGCCCCTAACCACAGCAACAGTGTAAGGCCCACTGTAAAACCCCCTGCTGCTTAGTCCTGCTCCAAAAGGAGGGCCTTTGGGGATTCCTCCTGGAGGCCACCAGAAGGCTGAAATGGAGGGCCAGTCTGGGCAGCCACACAGGCCTGCCTGGTGGAGAAGCTCCCTGCAAGTGGAAAACTAGCCTCTCAGGGAGGAAGGGAAACCCAGCCTGGCTGCCTTTCTCTCCCCAGGGAGGCTCTTCTTTGCTGCAAGGAGGGGAGCCCCAAATCTGCAGAGAGGAGGCTCTGGGATGGGAAGGAAAGCCAGGGCAGGAGGAGGAGGGGGGGGGGAAGGGGGCAGAAGAAGAAGGACCTCCTTTCCTTTAAGCCCCAGTGGCAACCCATTGGAAAACCTCTTCCCTGCTCCCCAGATCCAAGATATTTAGCCAGTTTCCCCCCAACACACACACACAAAACCTCTCCTTCCCCCTTCCTTCTTTTCTTCTTTATTATTTCCTTCCTTCCTTCTTTACCTCAATCCCATCTTCCTTCCTTCCTTCCTTCTTTACCTCAATCCCATCTTCCTTCCTTCCTTCCTTCCTTCCTTCACCTCCTTCCCCTCTTCTTTCTTTCCCCTCTTCCTTCCTTCCTTACCTCCTTCCCCTCTTTGTTCTTTCCTTCCTTCCTTCTTTTTTTAACCTCAATCCCCTCTTCCTTCCTTCTTTGCCTCCTTCCCCTCTTCCTTCCTTCCTTCCTTCCTTCCTTCCTTCCTTTTGCCTCCTTCCTTCCCCTCTTCCTTCTTTCCCTCCTTCCTTCCTTCTTCTTTCCCTCAGTCCCATCTTCCTTCCTTCTTTCCTTCCTTCCTTCCCTTCTTCCTTCCTTCCTTCTATACCTCCTTTCCCCTTCCTGCTGCCTGCCTTCCTTCTTTTCTTCCTTCCTTCCTCCCCCTTTTCCTTTTCCCTCTCCTCCATCCCTTTCCTCCTGCCTTTTCCCTGGGAAAGCCCCTCTCTTGCCTGCAGCTCCTCTCCTTCCTTCCTTCCTTCCTTCCTTTTTTCTGAAGATCCTGCTCCTCTCTTCTGCATCTCTCCCTCCCTCCTGCTTTTCTCTCTCTCTCTCTCTCTGCACCTTTTCTTCTTCCTGCCTTCTTTCTGATGGGGCAGCATCCGCACTGCAGGGATAACCCAGTTTGGCCCCGCTTCGCTCTGGGGCCACCCCAAATGCCCATTCCCAGAATTCCAGAGCAGGGAGCCAGGGCACTCCAAGCGGGGCCAAACTGGGTTATCCCTGCAGTGCGGATGCAGCCCTGCCTCCTGTTGCACCCCTCCATCTCTCTCTCTGTGTCTGCTGGCAGGATCCGCCTGCGATGCAGCCCCTGGCCTCTGCCAAGCAAGCCAACCCCTCCCTCCTGGTTGCAGCTCTCTCCTCACACACACACACAACACAACACCCCCCACACATCCTCCTCCACCCAGTCCACACACACCAGGAGGAGGAGGAGGAGGGCTAGCAGCAGCCATGAGGCTGGGTGCCACCCGGCTGGGCACCAAGGAGGGACTGGGAGGATCCCACCCCCCCATGCCCACCCAGCCCAGCCCCAGGGCCAGCCCTCCTGCTCCACTGCCACCCAGGAAGGAGGGAGGAGGAGGACAGCTCCTCCAGGACACAGCCAGCCTGCCAGTGCCAGCAGCACCACCAGCAGCAGCGCCCGGGTAAGAACAGAGTAGCTGCCAGCACTAGCAGCCTGGCAAAGGGTCTCCTCCTGCCTCCTCCTCCCTCGCCCCTTCCCAAAGTCCCCTGCCCTGCCCTGCCACAGACAGACCTGCCCTTTCCACCTCTTCATTGCTTTCCCTTCCTTCCTTCCTTCCTTCCTTCCTTTGCTTCATTCCCCTCTTCCTTCTTTACATTTCCCCCCTCCCTTCTTTCTTCTTTACCTTCTTCCCCTCTTCCTTCCTTCTTTTTTACCTCCTTCCTCCCTTCCTTCCTTTCTCTTTACTTCCCTCCCCCTTCCTTCTTTATTCCTTCCTTCATTCTTCTTTACTTCTCTCCCTCTTTCCTTCTTCTTTACTTCTTTCTTTCCCTCTTCCTTCCTTCCCTCCTTCCTTCCTTTTACTTCCTTCCCATTCCCTCTTTATCCCTCCCTCCCTCTCTCCCTCCCTTATTCTTTTCTTCTCTTTCCCTCTTCCTTCCCTCCTTCGCCCTTCCTTCCTTCCTTCCTTCCCATTCCCCCTTCCTTCCTTCCTTCCTTTTTACCTTCCTTCCTTCCTTCTGCTTTCCTTCCTTCCTTTTTACCTCCTTCCCATTCCCCCTTCCTTCCTTCCTTCCTTCCTTCCTTCCTTCGTTTCCCAATCTCATCCTCCTCTCCCTCTCTGATGTTGGGGTGGGCGAGTGTTGTTCCTCCTTGTTTTGAAAGCCTCCTTCCTTGTGGATGCCTGCCTGTGCCAAGGGGTGCCTCCCTCCCTCCCTGCCTGCCCCCAACCCACCCAAGGGGAGACCTTCCTGGGCAACCTGGGACACAAAGGCTCCATGGGAAAGTTTGTTAATTCTTTGGATCCTGGTGGGGTTTCTTGACAGGTGTCTCCCCCCCCCCCCCAGCTTTCTTTGTGGCTGTTTTGCCTTATCTGCAGGAAGCGGAGAACCTTCTTCTACCCTGGATGGCTTTAAACAACAAGCCACTCATTGGCTTTGGCCGGTTCTTTCATGACTCAATCTCTGCTTTCCACAACTCAAGGTGGAAAATGGTTAACAGTCACCTCTTCTCCAACCTTCAAGGGGTCCCCTGTGCCTCCTTTCCTGCTCTGGAGCAAGTCCTCCTAGCTTTTCCTGCAGCCCACAACTCAATAAAGTCTAGCTGGGGCAAGAGGATTCCCCTGGGAGCGTTCATTCCCAGCTGCCCTCCTCGGCCCCAATTCTTGCCGGAATCGTGGGTCCCATTATCCTGCCCCGCTTATAAGTCTCGGTTTCCTTCCAGAAATGAGGCTAGGAGCTCTCACTCCCAGGCTGTCAGGTTACTCAGCTTATAATATTTCATGCACTGCTTCTAGTCTTCCACTTTAGAAATTTGGCTAGTTTATAACTTCAGGACTGCCGCATTTGTTCCAACGATTGCAGCCTTGTTGCATGCTGTTGTCTGTCTCTCGTATATAGTTCTCTCTCTCACTCTCTGTGTTTGTCTCTTTTCCTTCTCCCTCCCGTTACTACAGCAGTGTGTGATCTGCCCCTGTACAAGTGACCAGGTCAACTGAGTCCCCTTTCTTCTTCTTCCCCATTGAATCTTCCCATCCGTTCTCTTGCCGTTTCTCTCCCGCTGGGAATGAAGACTCTGAGGAGGACTACGGCAAGACACTGCTGAAGATCTCCAGAGAGGACTCTCCACTCCTCTTCATGTTGCACAGAGCCACCACATGGACTGACTCACCTGGCGATGGAGGGACTATGAAGAGCACCACTCGCATCGGCATTATCTTTTTTTGACCTCTGCCCACACCCCTTAAAATTTATCATAGTATTTTCAGGGCAATATCTTAATTAACTCGAATAAAAAGATGGATCTTTTTTGACTGGGAGACCTCTGGTTACATCTGGACTTGTTAACCTCCCGTTGAAAAGAGCTTGGATGTTATTGTACTGGGAAGGGTGGGGTGGATGGGATAAAAGCATCCTTCCTTATTGGGATAACATTTGCGTATACCTGGATTTCCGTGCCTGAGGCAGAACTAAGTTGGATAGCCATGCCTCTATTGGGGCCTTCTGATCCACTGATTCTTGGTTACAACTGAGCAAAACAGCAGCCCACAGATAAAGTCTTCCAAGGCACCCTTCCTTTGGACAACCCCTGTTCGCTGAAAAGTCTTGTGCCAGTTGGGAACACAGTTGGGTTTTGATGGTGACGGCTTCTTTATAAAACTTCTCTTGTCTACCAACTCTTTGCAAGATGGCTGCAGGAGTGGCAGCATGGTTGCCTTTTGCCCGAGCAGCGGCCGTGGGCTGGCTCCCACTGGCCAAGAAACCAATGCCCAAGCCCCCTCCAGACAAGAAACGCCGCACCGATGAAATTTTGGTGGTCAATGTCAGTGGGAAACGCTTCCAGACTTGGAAGAATACCTTGGACCGTTATCCGGATACCCTGCTGGGCAGCTCGGAGAAAGAATTCTTCTATGATGAAGACAGCACGGAGTACTTTTTTGATCGTGACCCGGAGATGTTCCGCCACATCCTCAACTTCTATCGCACGGGCAGGCTCCACTACCCCCGCCATGAGTGCATCCAGGCCTTTGATGAAGAGCTGTCCTTCTATGGCATCATCCCAGAGCTCATCGGTGACTGCTGCTTGGAGGAGTACCGGGACCGCAAAAAAGAGAATGCGGAACGGCTTGCGGAGGATGAAGAGGCTGAGATTGCCACCGACACGGCTTTGCCGCCAGACAGCACGTTCCGCCAACGGCTCTGGAGAGCATTCGAGAACCCACACACCAGCACTATGGCTCTGGTCTTCTATTATGTGACTGGGTTCTTCATCGCCGTCTCGGTCATTGCCAATGTGGTGGAAACCATTCCATGCCGGCCACCTCCCGGGAGGAAGAGGAATCAACCCTGTGGAGAACGGTTCCCCAATGCTTTCTTCTGCATGGACACTGCCTGTGTCCTCATCTTCACCTTTGAGTATCTCATGCGGCTCTTTGCGGCCCCGAGCCGATTCAAGTTCATGAAGAGCGTGATGAGCATCATTGATGTGGTGGCCATCATGCCCTACTACATTGGACTGGTAATGCCAGAAAATGAAAATGTCAGTGGGGCCTTTGTGACGCTGAGAGTTTTCCGGGTTTTCCGTATCTTCAAGTTCTCCCGCCACTCTCAAGGACTGAGGATCCTGGGCTACACCCTCAAGAGCTGTGCCTCAGAGTTGGGCTTCCTCCTCTTCTCCCTCACCATGGCCATCATCATCTTTGCCACTGTTATGTTCTATGCTGAGAAGGGCACTAAGGAGACCAACTTCACCAGCATCCCTGCTGCCTTCTGGTACACAATTGTCACCATGACCACACTCGGGTGAGTTGTGCACATCCACAATATGCTCCCAAGAGGCTGGGCCTCTGCTCCCAACACCATCGCCCAAGTCTTCTTTGCTCTGCTCCCTGGGAGAACTCCCTTCTCTAACCACTTTTCCTTAAAGGACCTGATTTCCAGATTCCTCTCCGAGGACCCTGATTTCCCCCATATTGAGAGTACCCTGATGCAGACTTGCCCTAAAAGTTTTTTTTTAAAAAAACAACATTCTATATAGCTGTAGGTTAGAGTGGGGACTCCTTGACTCTCCAGATGTTTGGGGCTTCAATTCCCAGAAGGCTCATTCAGTATAGATGGGTAATAGATGGTGGGAGTTGTAGTCCAGCAAACATCTGGAGGTGAAAAACTCTCTGCTTGCTGTGTTTTATGAAATGTTGGTATTTTGTCTTGTTTTCAACTGAAAATCATATCCAAGTAGTCATGCCTTGAAACCACACATGGGCAAATAGGACCATGCCAGAGGTATCCCTTTCTGTCTCCCTAGGTTGATTTTAAATGCAAGTCTCCTGAAAACTGGCCCTCCTTACCTTTTCCCCAGACTCCCAACTTCCATGAAGTGAGGGCAGCAGAGTGGCACTACCAAAGAGGAGAGTGATCTTGACGCCTGGTAGCTGGATTATTCTGAAAGCTTTTTGTGGTATTATCTTGAAAGGAGCAAGGCAAACCTTGTTGGGAGTCTTCAGGCAAGGTATAAAGACACCCAGAAGGAAGATGGTGAGGGTCTGAGTGGGGTTTCAGGAGTTGCAATTAGAAAAGAGGACAGAGGGAATAGGGAAGGGAGAAAGAAGATGGCAAAGTTAAGGTTTTTGGAAAGGTGTGTTGGAAGGTATGGAACTTTTTTTTTGTCTAGTATGAGTGATAACTTTACCCTGCACATCTCAGAATCACATTTCCTCCAGTAAACTGCTCAGATCTCATTTTTGGAAGGCATTCTGACATGCTTAGACTGCAAGCATTTGCTGCGTAATTTTGTGGCACTACGTTCAGCTTTTTTTCCTCTGGAATGCTGAATTCAGAAATGGTAATGTTAGGAGTGCATCATCATGCTGAAAATCAAAATCTCTCCGCTTGTGTGCACACATACACATATCTGATCTTCGTAAATTGGTACAGGAATTCTGGTGTTTGAAAATATTGGCTGTCTTGAGGGGTTTGTTTTCTTGGACCAAATGACTGCCTCTATTTTGTTTGGATTCTGCTGGATGTCATCCATGGCGTTAGAACAAGAGTAGAAAATATGGTATCTCATCAGATTTCTACATAATCTTTCAGTATCAGAATATTGTAGGGTTATCCTGGGATTATTTGCTCCCCCTCTCCACCACATTAGGTTACTATAAGTTGTTGCAGTTGCTGGCATCATCATTTATATTAATTGATTTGATTTGATTTATCCTGGAGAGAAGTGACCAGTGGGGTCCCACAGGGTTCTGTCCTGGGCCCAGTGCTATTCAACATCTTTATTAACGATTTGGATGACAGAATTGGGGGCATACTTATCAAATTTGCAGATGACACTAAACTGGGAGGAGTAGCTAATACCCCAGAGGACAGGATCAAAATTCAAAATGACCTGAATAGACTAGAAAGCTGGGCCAGTGCTAACAAAATGAAATTCAATGCGGAGAAATGTAAGGTTCTGCACTTAGGGCGGAAAAATGAAATTCACAGATATAGGATGGGGGACACCTGGCTGAATGAGACCACATGTGAAAGGGATCTAGGAGTCCAAGTAGACCATAAGCTGAACATGAGTGAACAGTGTGATGCGGCAGCTAAAAAAGCCAATGCAATTTTAGGCTGCATCAATAGAAGTATAGTTTCTAGATCAAGGGAAGTTATAGTGCCACTCTATTCTGCTTTGGTCAGGCCCCACCTGGAATACTGTGTCCAGTTCTGGGCACCACAATTCAAAAAAGATGTGGAGAAATTGGAGCATGTCCAAAGGAGGGCAACTAAGATGGTGAAGGGTCTGGAAACCTTGCCCTATGAAGAACGCCTTAGGGAGCTGGGGATGTTTAGCCTGGAGAAGAGAAGGTTAAGAGGTGATATGATAGCCCTGTTTAAATATTTGAAGGGATGTCATATTGAGGAGGGAGCAAGCTTGTTTTCTGCTGCTGCAGAGACTAGAACGCGAAACAATGGATGCAAACTGCAGGAAAAGAGATTCCACCTCAACATTAGGAGGAACTTCCTGACAGTAAGGGCTGTTCGACAGTGGAACACACTCCCTCGGAGTGTAGTGGAGTCTCCTTCCTTGGGGGTCTTTAAGCAGAGGCTGGATGGCCATCTGTCAGGGATGCTTTGACTTGGAGTTCCTGCATGGCAGGGGGTTGGACTGGATGGCCCTTGTGGTCTCTTCCAACTCTATGATT
Organism: Urosaurus nigricauda; assembly: GCA_034509955.1. Classification (NCBI taxonomy): domain Eukaryota; kingdom Metazoa; phylum Chordata; class Lepidosauria; order Squamata; family Phrynosomatidae; genus Urosaurus; species Urosaurus nigricauda. The sequence continues at coordinate 148,131,593 of JAOEGL010000002.1, read as the reverse complement.
CTATGATTCTATGATTCTATATCATACTTTTCTCCCAGAACTGGGACCCAAGGTGGCTCACTGCTGATTTAAAATAGCTACAAATAAAAGCACAATCAATTACAATCTTAAAACACAATTAAGCCACCTAGAGTATTAAAAGGCAGATAAGGTTAAGAACTGCATAAAAAGCACAATTATTAGAAAATAGAAAAATTAAAAAGCATTACACCCAACTAATGAAAGTCCTGTCTTCATCAGTCACCCAATCGAAAACCTGACTGAACAGGGAGACTTTTTCCTCCAGGCATGTGGTGGGTTGTTGTCCTTGCCCCCCAAAATCTACATTACAATATTAATGTAGACAGTCTGAGGAAACAGCAGAAAGAGTGGAGCAAAGATAACAAGGGATTAACGTAGGCCTGGAAGAATGCTGTAGATGTAGTGGTGTTTTAGGCTCCTGATCAGTTTTTGGAAGGGTCTGTTAGAAGCTTTGGGCTGTGCCCCCTGGGATTATTAGCAAAGAGCTTCTGTGTTTCTCATCTATTAATAATCATAATTTGTGGCATCCATTTCTGCAGGGCCTGAAAATGGATTCCCAGATGCATCTGGACGTTTTATGGTCAGGGTGCTGTGGTGCTCAGTGTTGCATCAAAGTTGGCAAGATTTAAAATCTATCATTTCCCATCTGAGAAAGGTTATGAAAGTGTATTAACAGTATGGAAGGCTTTGAGTTCTTTTTGTTTTGTACCCTTCCTTTCAAGGATGGTGTGCATGATGGTTTCTCCATTTTATCCTTTCAACGACTCTGTGAGGTAGATTTAGCCTGAATGAGCACAGCTGGCCCTTCAAAAAGTTGCAGTGGTAGCTGTGTTGGCAATAAACCCCAAATCTGTGGTGATATCATCAAAAGGCACAAAAAGCATTGTGCCAGATATGGAAACGGTCCGTCTTCTTCATCAGGCAAAGATGATAATTAAGCTGGCCCAAAGTGAACCTTCCAATATGCAGGGTTTCAAGCTCCGATTTGCTCCACTAGAGACCAATATTCTCATCATGATGAGCCACATTGGCTTGAAAGGGTCTCAGTTCTGTTTCAGGGCAGTCGGGTGGAAAATGTGCGTGGGGAAAATGTGTGTGTTGACCAAAAGAGAAAGGATGTATGACTCCAGGTTACAGTAAGATTTAGCATGTCCCTTTCTGTCTCTGAGAAAAAGAAAGGCTCTAGATTCTAGAAAGTAACAGCCGGGGCCTGTCCATCAGATTGCCACATCAGACCTGCTATATGCTGGAAATGTTTACAGCCTAGACCCACCCACTCATAGGGCACCACTTAACACCCCCCTTCACCTTACCAACCACATCCCCTGAGCTACCAGGCCTAGCAACTCTGTGGGTATCCTTTCCCTTCCTCATTCTTTACCATTGCCCTAGCCACTTGAAACTCCATGGGGCTGTCATCCTTTTTTGGGTCAGCCCTGAACCTTCCTGAAGAGCCACAAGGAACAAACAAAACTGTTAAGCCTATACCTGGGCATTGTGTTGACTCAAGTGGGCATGGCACCAAGGGCTTCAGGACTCCAGGCTAGGAATCCCAGCAGTGATGCAGTGTAGTCTGCACGCATTTTTGTTACAAGATTTAACTGAAAAGTCTGCATGTGAAGTTACGTGGCTATGCTGGAGTCTCATGCAGATTCCAAGCTCAGTTCTGCCTCTACATATTGATGGGCTGCTATTCACCTGTCCATATCTCCAGGTGTCCTGCATTCCTTGCTGCTGCTCTTTGTACTTTTTTCCCCCCATGTCATCAATTGCCTAGCATGCTTTTTTCTCGCTCAAGAGCAGCCAGTCTCTTGTCTCCCTACATAGCAGGAATGGTGAAAGCAGGATCCTTCAGATATTAATGGACTGCAGCTCCCATCAGTCCTAGTCAGAATGGCTAATGGGGAGGCATGATGGCGCAGTGGTTAAATGCCTGTGCTGCAGCCACTAACTCACAAACCACAGGATGGTGAATTCAATACCAGCCAGAGGCTGGTACCCAGCTTGTTGGGGGTAATTAGCTTAAACTTTGTAAACCATTTAGTACATTGGTAAGTGTTTTAGAAATATACTTGCTAGGATGGGAACTGCAGTCACCCTACTCACATAACTTCAATCCTACTCTGCCATATCTCCCTATTTAGTATGAAACCCTGGCTGGCTGGCTGTCCATCTCATTCCTCCACAGCAGGGGCAGAAATCATGAGGATATTGTTAAGCTGCAACTCCCAGTGATCCCAGCTACCACAGCCTCTCATCTGGGAATTGCTGTCCAACAACATCAAGAGGACCCCATAATTGCCATCCGCATTCTATAATATTAAGCTTTCTGCTGTATCGCCTGCTGTTTTTCGGCATCATTACAGAAACTAGCTAACTCCCTCTCTGCCTTACCCCATAATTTGAAGAGAAGAGTTGGGAGGAAGAGATGTTGGCTGCATCCACACTGGAGAAATAACCCGGTTTGGCACCGCTTTGGCTGCCCTTGGGCCCCACAACAAACTCCAACTCCCAGTATTCCATAGCCTTGAGCCAGGGCAGTTAAAGCGGTGGCAAACCGGGTTATTTCTCCAGTGTGGATGCAGCATTAGTTGGAATCCAAGACAAATTTCAAGGAAAGAGAACTGCAGCCATGGATAGTCCTAACATGAGGAAATGGCCCCAGGTGGCAGATACTGGGGGAAAGAATGTCAAAGTAGGGTACTGGAACTGGGGCCAGTGTGCCACACAGCCTGGCCAGTTCCCTTCAAGCTAGTCTTTTTCCTTCAGGTTCAGGTTCATTATCAACAGTAAGTAAGACTGAACTGCTATTCCAGTTAACTTCTGTACTTGGAATGGAAGCAATGTGTTTTTTGCCTCAGGCACCAAAATATCTTGCTGTGGACAGAAGGCTCCCCAGAAGCCACTGCTTCTGGCATGGTCTGCAATCCCAGATACCCAGGTTTCTTGTAGTATTCAAGTAGTGAGGAGGTTTCACTTTGTACATGCTCAGAGTCACTTTTAGAATGATTTCACAGGTGCCAGGAATGAATCCCACCCTTCCAAACAAACGCTAGGACTATGCTTTGTCAAATACGCCCTCAGAATTAATCCTTACAGGGAAGAGGGCAAGATTTTAGCTGAATACCAGCTGGCCTTGGTGTATGTTATATGCCTGCCTCTGATCAGGGAATGAGTGATCATTTTCGCAGATCACTGGAGAAATGAGGAAAGCAGGGTATTATTTATTATCTTACCACTTGGAACTACAGATCCTGCTTGAGGCTGAGAGTCTGGATGACAGATGAGCTGACAGAGCAGTTGGAGCTGGCTTCCGATCTTCAGTGCCCCAGAGATTTAGTGAATTCATGGGACAGCCAGAAAAACTATGGGTCAATAGGGCCACAGGAACATGTGTAAAAAGTGGGGACATTTTGGCAGATGCTTTTTTCTCCTCTAATCTGGTGAGTTGGAATTGCTCTGCAGTGGTGTTTTCAACAGATAAATTGATGCCTCTGAAGCTGAGACAAATACCAGACTTGGGTTCGGGATATTCTCTGGAAAACGTGGGTACACAGGAGAGGAGGCAATGTTTGCGACTGAAGGCTGGGCCTGTGGATTGTCAGAAGCCTGTTTGGGGGGGGGGGGGGGTGATAAACAGGTGGCGACTGGTTAGGATAGAAAGAGGAATCATCTTTCTTTTACACACATAGCCCTGTCCAAACTTAATGAGAATCCACTGGTTGCTATAACATTTCCCTGGTGTCAGCAGCTGAGCTAGCAAGAACTCCTCTTAGCTTCTTCTCTCTCCCCACCCCATCCTCTTTCATACCTCCCTGGCTCCCACCAGGCCACTGCCGAGAACTACAGTGCCTAGTAAATCCAAACCCTAATTCCCAACTCCTTTTCTCATTCTCTACCAGGCTTAAAAGTTGGAGCCCTGGACCCTGGCATCCTACCTCTCCTATCTCCTCCTGAAGTCCAGCAGTTCCCGTTATTGGGAAGCTTAATTACCCGCCTAGTTCCCATCCGCTCAATTAAGTTTTAATAACTTGCTTGTATGTGTGCCAAGGAGACACCCGCTGTCGGCAACTGCCTGCACCCCCCCTTCCCAGCATTGATGAGCTGCCCATGTAAATACACCCTAAAGCACATTAACAAATGGCAGGCAGCTTCTACCTCCTGTGGATGTTTCCTTTCCCCACAAAGGGACAGAAAGGTGTCTTAGCCAATTTCTCCCCACGGAACTGAGTCAGAAAACCGGGGGGTTCTGGGAATCCTATTCTGTAACTATCCTTCTGCACCCAGAAGAAAGGCTCTTTGATTCCTCACTGCAATCTCCACTGGCTGTTCTCCAACTGCCCTCATGGAGTTCTTCCCTTGCTTTTATGGTGGGTGATTGTGGATTGGACTTTTGGCAGAAGGATACCTTTTAAGCAGCAAACTATTAACATTGGCTCACTATTACCAAGACAACCACAGCTTTAGCCTAACAGTGTTACTTCCTGCCTCTTTATCTAAGTGGCATCTGCCTCTCACCTGCTTCCTCTACCCTTAAATTTCCCAAATACATCTGAGGAAGTAGACTGAAATCTATGGGGCAAGACAGACCGACCAAAAACGGCAGTCTGGAAGCGCCCCTTTTAACTCTGGAGGGACAGCACAGCAACCAAACTGTGCAGTGTCTCTGTGGAGTAAAAAGAACCAGAAAAAATTGGTTCTATTTACAGCGCTGAGTGTACGTCATGAGTGTGCCATTGGTGCACCAGTGACATAAGGGATGCACAGTGACGTCTGTACGCTGCACGTCCCTTACGTCATCATGGCAGCACCCGTGTGGACGGGATGCCACCATGATGCTGCCACCGTGACGTGCTAGGGTTAGGGTGAATGTGGTTGGTGCGTGCTCCCTAACCATACTATTTGCAGTGGCACACCACTATGAAAGCTCAAGCTGCCAATTTCTTTTGGTTAGTCTCAAAGGTGCTACAAGATCTTTCTATGTACAGATTCTACAGACTAATACAGCTATATCATTGAATTCTTAAACTTCCGAGTGAGTCCCTAATTCATATCCTCCAACTGTTCTGATTTGGTAGAGACGTTCCCAAGTAATCCTTTGGCATCCCACTTTTTTCAGCTGTTCCACTTTCTTTCTCCTCCTCCCACTTTCCCTCTTTGACCTCCACTTACTTCATTTGCTGCAAACTGAGTTAAAAGTGCAATAAGAATTTGCATCCAGGTGATTCCACAGGGAGGAAAGGAATGGAAAAAAGGGAGTGGAATCTTGTCCTTCCAAGTTGGCCCAGGCAAAAGCAAATACAGTGGGTCTTTGGGGTTGGTTTCCAGGACCCACTGTGGATACCAAAATCTGTGGATGCTTAAGTCTCATTATATATAATGCATAGTAATATAGTGTCCCTTGTAGTAAAATAAAGGTTTACTTTTTGGATTTTAAAAAAATATATTTGCAAGCCACGGATAGTTGAATCCAGGGATGCAGAATCTATTGATATGGAGGGCCGACTGAAGCTTGTCTATTCTTCCACATTAATAACATTTGTTGCTTTGACCACACTCAGATGTTATTTGGCCACATGTGTCCCAGTGTCCCAGTTTTCATCTGTGAAATGTTGGAGGATATGCTAACAGTCAATACTTCACCAAACCATGCCTCTCCAGTTCGTCCCCCTGCAAAATGTTAGTGTACAGTAGTAGGACTGCTGTGTTGAGTGTTTTATATCTGGGTGCAAAATCCACCATTCTTGTATCTAGAGGAGGTTTGGTAGACTTTAATTTTCCTGCAAGAAAACCTGAGAGCCACCAACAGAGGTTGGCACAAAAGCTAAATGCATTTAGATTTTAAAAAAAAATCCAGGTATTTGTTTTGTGCTTTGGATCTCACAGCCCTTCACACAAAAGGCCAGTCTTGATTGATCCAAGATGCCCATTTCAGTAGTATAGTTGTGGGAGACATAGGGAGCAATTCTGCGGTTGTTCTTAAACAATTGGAAATCAAGAACCTTTACTGCAAAGCACCCAGAGATCCAAAAGTAGATCTAGCTTTGTTTTCTGCCCACTCCTTTTTTTAGTCACTGCACTGGATAAGTCACTATTTCATTGTCTCTGCTCTCCATTTGTGAAAGGGGAATAGTACTGAATGACTTCACAGTATGAATGTTAACGTTTAATGCAATAAATAAGGTAAAGCACTTACGAGTGCTGCCTGCAGCCAAACAATTGGCTGGTTAATTTGAATCAATACATGACACTTATCTGCTATCTCTAGACCTTGCTGCCCATCTGCTTGCTTGCCAGGGCACCGTGTTGCTTTGCAGTGAAATAAGTTTCCTTTCTCTCTGATCTGGCCTTTGTTCACCTCCCTCCATGCCTTGGCATTAGACAGAATTCAGCAATCACCTGAGGCAGCAGGTGTAAGTGAGACACATGGATCTGTTCTGGAGTTAATTCAGATTTTAAAGGATCTAAATAAGGTGCTCAGTGCATTTGTTTCAGCAATGGAAACCGAAACCTGGCATTGATTTACCACTCCTCTGACATGGAAGCCATGCCACCAGCTGCTTTTGGTGGCGTTCTCCTGGCTGTTCTTCTTGTTCTGCACAGCTGGTTGTCTCTGTTGGAGAACAAAGCTGAGCGTGCCATGCAACCTGTCCTCTGGCTTTCTAAGCTAATTGGCTGCCTGTCTTGTAGTGGATGCCACTCTCTCATTGCCAGTATTCAGCTGCCAGTCCGCTGCCCTGGATCCCATCCTGGTAGAAAGGCAGGGTGTAAATCCAATACGTAAATATAAATAAATGTACACTGAATGTGGGTGGTGCCAACATTTTCTCTTTGGCCTCAGACAGCATTTTGGGCTGTCCCTTTCACCATCACAGACAGTTTTTTTAACTGAGCCCACTGCCTTCTCTGCCAACCATCTTGACTCTTGCATTGTCTCCCTTAGCTGTTCAGAAGCCCTCAACCCCAAGTTCTGTCAATAGCATATAGACTTTCTTGCTCTTAGAAGAAGGGAATTGTGTGGCCTCCAGGTCTTGTGAGACTCCAGCTCCCAGCAGCACTGGTTTGCACAGCCAAATGATGAAGAATCCTGGGCATTGCAGTCCAACAGTATGTGGAGGACTATATCGTTCTTATTCTGCTTTACAAAGTATGAGTTTTCAAAGTTGCTCTCTATTCGTTGACCACATTTCCTGTATTCCCCTTCCTGCTTTTTCAGTCCATTGCATAATTTTTTGTCAGCCTCGTAGTGTTTGGCCATCCTAGCCCCTAGCCTCTACTTTTTGGAAGACCTCTTTCTGTTGTCTACAGTCATCTTTCCAGTCCTCAGTCTTGCTCAGCTAGCCTGTGCCAAGGACAAAATCCCTTCGCATGTGGCAATATAAATCAAATACTGCACTGGGGAGCAGCAGTCTTCTGTGTAAACAGTCTCTTGTCTCAGAGCGCTGGCTACATCAGGAGAGGCTGGCAGGGGAAAAGGCCTTGCTCAAGACACAGCTAACTGTTCCTTCCCCACTCTGCCCCCATGTATCTCCATCTCAGCCTCAAGCCATACCCTTGAACCAAAACCTTAAGATCCCCCCCCCCCCTTTTCATCTGTGGCTTAGCAATTTTCACCTGCTGGGACACTTTTGCTAAGGGTGATTCCAACACTGGGCTTCCCCCAGTCCAGATGCAGACAGGTCAGCAATTCTGAGCTTTTTTTTTCTTGTTGCTGAGTAATTTCTCTTTATGGCCTAAGTCACTTAATGTGTAACCAAAGGAAGAGGAATGAAATAAATAAATTTCCAGGCAGTAAAGAAGCGTCAGTAGGAATTGAATTATTTATGGCAGGGTTGGGGAGAGAGAACCGGCTGCCACTGAAAATGGCATTCTGATCAAACACTTGCAATGTAAAGAGCTGCCCGAGGGCAGGGAGTAGACTAGGAACAGCCAAGGGACGAAGATGGGCAAAGGTGGAGCCCAGGAATTATTGGGAAGGGGGGCATGTAGGGAAGGATGAAGTGGAACGAAAGCTGCCAGCTGACCTTATCTACATTTAAACCCAAAGTAGTTAACAGTGACATTTAATGTTGTGTGCCTTCATGTTATTTCTGACTTATGGTGACTCTAAGGCAAACCTATCATAGGTTTCTCTGGGGCTGAGAGTGTGTGACTCACCCAAGCTCACCCAGTGGGTTTCCATGGTCTAACGGGGCTTTGAATCCTGATCTCCAGACTCTGAGTCTGACACTCAGACCACTACATAGTGGCTCTCTAACAGGGAAGTCCCTTGCAGCTCTATGATTCTGAGTGATACACCCTCCAACATTTGCACAGATGAAAAATGGGAAACATGTGGCCAAGCATCATCAGAATGTAGTCAAGATGGCAATCATTATTAATTAGAAAGCACAAGGTTTTCTCATGCCAGAGCCTATTGGGAAAGGAGAGATTCCACCCCTTCATTTCCTCTCCTCTCCTCTTGTTGAGTTCAAAATACTTTGAACTCAGTTTGCAGCAATTGAAGTAACCTGAAGTAAACACAGGGGGAAGTGCAGGGAGGAGAGTGAAACTGGGACATTTTAAAAGCAGCTGAACATTTGGGACAACAAAAGATTAATCAGGCCAGTCTCTACTATATTGGGATAACTGGAGTGTATGCACTGACCATTCAGGTGTTGTTGGACCGCAGCTGGCATCAGCCCTCACCAGCACAAGCTTTGCTAAAGGTTAATGGAAGTTGCGGAGACCTCATAGTTTCCAGCCCCTGTGTTAAATCATGTTCATAGAGAGTGTGGCAACTGAAGCCTTTAAAAGTCAACAAACTAAAGATCCAGCCAGTTCCACCCACCTGCTAATGTGCAGAGGGTTTGTCCTGGCTCCATTTTGGCTCTCCAGCTTCTTCCATAAATTCTTCCTATCAGGCTTTGCCCAGCACTGGCTTTGCCCCAGAAAGCCAATATTTCTGAAATCTAAAGCTGCCCGTCCAATATTGGCAGGACCCTGGTTTTTCCAGCATTTAAAAAATGTTGGCATGAGATACATTATTAAAACTAGACATTACAGTATACGAATTTGTTTGGAAATAGTCAGCTACCCTACCCTAGTACTGACTACATCAGTATCAGCTGGCAACCCCCCACCCCATCCTCTTCCAGATACCAGCTTGCTCCTAAAGCCAAGCAAAATAGAAAGGTCCAGCTTTGGACCGGACATAATTTTTTGTCCAATTAGGATAGAATTCACAAGTTGCATTGGAAAAGGGACTGATCCCTACAACATGTTTTTAGTGCTAGGGCACACATGAATAATTAAAGATATGTGAAATGCATTCTCTCCCCCCAGCTATCACAGGGTGCATCTACACTGTAGAAATAATGCAGTTTGTCACCGTTTTAAGTGCTGTAGCTGCATCCTATGAAGTTCTGGGGTTTGTAGCTTTACAAGGTCTTTAGCCTTTTCTATCTAAGAGACCTGGTGCCTTGCAAAACTACAAATACCAGGAGACTGCAGGATGGTGCCATGGCAGTTGAAGTGGTATCAAACTATGTTTTCTACAGTGTGACTGGGTGACCTTGAGCAAATCACATGCTCTCAGCCTCAGGGGAAGGCAATGGCAAATCACCTATGAACAAATCCTGCCAAGAAAACCTTGTGATAGGTTTACCTTAGGCCAGGTCATCATAAGTCGAAAATGACTTGAAGGCATACAGCAACAACAGCTGGACCCACAGTTAGATTAACCTGGTGGAGAAGACTTGCTGGTCTAACTGTTGCCAGGGCTGTTCATGGTCTGTACTTGTTAAATGCAAATTCTGTTACAAAATAATCCAAAATTCTGTACCACACTCTTATCAAATCATGCTTGTATCCCATCACCACCTGTTTTGAATAGTATATTTTACACTTGCAAGTCATAGAGGTATGGGAGCAATGTAGAGTAATGAAGCCCTGGTGGTGCAATGGTTAAATGCCTGTACTGCAGCCACTCACTCAAAACCATAAGGTGGCGAGTTCAAGACCAAGGCTGAAGCTTGACTCAGACTTGCATCCTTCTGAGGTTGCTAAAATGAGATTGTTGGGGGCAAATAGTTTACAGTTGTAAACTGCTTAGACACTCCTTAAGGGTATGAAGCAGTATATAAATGAAGCTGGTTTTGTTGTTGTTGTTGTTGTTGTTGTTCTGATTCCTCGGTATATTATCCAGCACCCACTGGATTTTAGCAGAGGTGCCAAAGTAAAAACCACAGAGGTTTCTTATCCCTCTAATGCAGCGGTTATTAACCTGTGGGTCATGACCCCTTTGGGTGTCAAATGAGTCTTTCACAGGGGTCACCTAAGACCATTGGAAAACACATAGAAAACGAGAAAATAATTGTATGGATGGGGGTCATCACAACCTGAAGAACTACATTAAAGGGCTGTGGCATTAGGAAAGTTGAGAACGACTGCAATAATGGTTGCAAAAGTAGGAATTTCAGGCGGTGTTGCATGTCACCTAATTGTGCAATAAGCCACACTTGCTAAAATCCTTGTTCTATACAACCATCAAAGGTGTGACAAAAGCCATCTTCAGTTTTCAATATAGAACCCAAGGTTTCAGAAATTTACCAGGCTTTGTACCCATAAGGACTAGAAACATTTATTTTGCCACGAAGGCTGAGATTCTCAGGGAAAGGTTCACAACCACATTTTGTGGGTCTCCTCCATTCCCACAAAATCATGGCAAGAAACACTGGCCTGACTTTGGGGACAGATTTGAGCAGGGGCATGACTCTATTTAGAAATTAATCTCTGTCAGAATTTTGTAATTGTGGAGCTGCGGTTGGGAATGTGTGCCCTTGAAGTATGATGCCAGCTATTAAGGTCAAGATGAAGAGAGGGCTCTTAGCCGATTGTGAAGAAGAAGCAATAGCACCAGAACTTGCAGAGGAGGGAATTCATAATCTCTGATCAGGCTTGCAGGGGCTTGTGGTTAAAGACAGAGGTGAAGGGCAATGCGGGCAGCAGGCCTTGAAGAAAGAGTTTCGTTCCTTTTAACTTGACCCTTGGCTATCGTGAGCCCTGATCTTATTTGCTGAATCACTAACCCTGTCATCCTTTGAATGCTGTGTTAGCTGCCAGGTTGTGGAGGCGCCGGGCAGGACTCCGAAGTCCCTCAAAAGTAGCCACTTCCATAGCAGGCTAAACTGATCCAGTACTCGGAGGTCTCAAACTGTCTCCCTCGGGGTTCCTTAGACAGAAATCTTTCATGACAGTGCCAGTACCGGACTCTCAACCTCTGGCCCTTGAGACAGTATGGTGCATGTAATCTATCACTGAGCTACAACTAACCTTGGCCCTAAGGAGCACAGCATTTGTGTATGTTTGCAGGTGTGTATGGGCCAGTGCCAGTCAGGCAGAATGAGGCAGCTGCTTCAGGCAGAAGATCTGCATTGTCACAGAAGGGCAGCAAATGTTACCTAACTATTTAATGTTTTATTGTCTCCTTACAGTCTGGAATGGGGAGAGCCTCTGGTGAAATTTTCCACTTCAGGTTCCAAAGTAATCTGACTGACGCTGGATACTATGTCCCTTGATTTTGGGATCTAGAGTGAACACCATTTCACCATTTCTGATTTAGACAGGAAAAATTATGTCCTGGCCCTTGCCTGATACATATGTAGAGTTTGGGCTGAGTCCTATAATTTAACAGTTTTAAAGAGGATCAACCCCATAGAATTCCTCATATCCTTGCCACACTAATACAGTGGGCGCTTGGTATCCTATGGGGTTTGGTTCCAGGATGCCCCCATAGATGTCAAAGTCCATGGATTCTCAAGTCTCATGATATACAGTGGCATAGTAAAATGGTGACCGACCGTTATATAAAAGGGTAAAATTAGAGTTTGTCTTTTAGAATTTATATATATTTTTAGTATTTTCAAGCCATGAATGAAGTGACTCCGTGGATAAATAACTTGTGGACACAGAGGGCCGACTGTACTACTAGGGTGCAGGGATAACATAAAACATTTAGGTGTGGAAATCTAAAAGGCACACCTGTCATAAAGATAAAGAAATGTCTGCAAAATGAATGAGAGATGTGCAAGGGCCACCCTTTCAATTGGCTGAAACAGAAGGTTGTTGCTGTTGACTTACATGTTTCCCCTTTACTGCCCTCTCTAATTTATTCATGTGTTTGTTACATTTAGATTCCACTTTCCTCAGTGAGTTCATGATGGTGCCCATGGTGGTCCCCCTCCCATTTGAACCTCACAACAACCCTGTGAGGTAGGCTGAGAAGTGTGCTTTCTTCTGCAGCAGCAACATTTGTAACATTGCAATGTATATGTGTGTGTGTGCCTTCAAGTCGCCTGAATTTTATAGGGCTTTCTTTGGGAAGCAATACTCAGAAATGGTTTGGCCAATTCCTTCCTTTAAAATATAGCGAACAGCACCTGGGGTGCTCTGAAGATGCCAGCCACAGATGCTGACGAAACGTCAGAAAGAAACTCTTCTAGAACATGGCCACATAGCCCAAAAACCCCACAAAAAACTAAGCACCTGGGGTTTGTTAGTGGTTTGCCATCTAAGTACTAACAGTGCTGACCAGGCTAACATGAAGCAATCCCCCTAAGACCACATGCTACCCCCTTAGCTCTAAAAACATAAAATAAAAATACTTTCACTCTATACTTGGGTGACTTATATATTTGGGATGTATTTGACATTCAGGCCAGTCAGTGCTGACTGACTCAGTTAAAGCTGACCCTAAACTTATTTAGATGTTCATGTGGGCTTATGCTTACATTAATGGGCACAAAATAATCAGGCAATAGCCTTTATAGGTTCCTTCAGAAAGAAGCTGCCAAGCTGAGGGAAGACAGCTGATCAGGGTCTCTTTATATCAGCTAGTAGCAACAGATTGGTCTTTTCATATCACTTAACTCATTGACCCCTAGGTGGGTTGAAGCCAGAGACATAGGTCCAAACCACACTGCAGAAATATTCTGGGAACTGTAGTTTTGTGAGACATTTAGCCTTCTCTGTCAGAGAGCTCCGGTGCTACAATAAACTACACTTTTCAGGATTCCCTAGCACTGAGCCAGGGCAGTTAAAGTGGTCTCAAACTGGATTGTTTCTGCAGTGTATTTTGGACTATAGCCATATTAGTCTGCAATCTTAATATGCAAAGGGATCTTGTAGCACCTTTGAGACTAATTCAGTGAAAGATGTTGTAGCATAAGCTTTTGTAGACTTGGGGGCTCAACAGACTGCCCCTTTGAAGCTGCCTGCAGCTGCCCCTACACACTGTGGAAAGGGCGCTCTAGTGGCAGCCGCTTTTCAACGCTTCTTTGGCATAGCTTATGTAAAGGCTGCACCGAAGACGCAGTGTGATGCTGCCTGCCATCTGGTCAGGGGGGTGGCATGGGGGCGGAATCGAAGCAGAGTTGGGGCAGCTGGCGTGTGTACACCATGCCCCCACAAACCCCCACGTCAGTGTAAAATGCCAGTCTGTTGAGCCCCTCAGTCTGTTTAGTTTACTCAGATGCATGGTGTGAACTTTCTGGGCACCAGTTAACTCTGTTAATCTGAGGAACTAGACCAAGTAGACCAAGTCTACGAAAACATATACTACCAAAATCTTTTGCTCAATCTCAAAGGTGCTACAAGATCCCCTGGCATACTCAGTGACATTTAGTGCCACCTACCTCTCCCAATGGAAAGTAATGCAAACTGACCTCAAAGGGGTATTTGAACCTTTGGGGAAAAGAAGTTCAGTCAATGACATTGTCCCCCTTCAAAACATCATACAACTGTTTTCTTTTATTCGTCACAGCTACTGTCATTGCTTGCTTTCTGTGGAGAACTAAACGCACATGTTAGAGTCAAGGCTTGCTCTATTGGCACTTCTCAGAAGATTCTAGTAGCTGTGTAAAAATGTCTTGAACCAAGTGTTGTCTTAATTTTAATTTCATAACATGACATAAGATATATCTAGTGAACATTTTCTATGGAGCTGCATTTTGTCAATGAAATTTCCCTTGAAAAAGACTGAAATACAGTGGGATATGGAATGCTTGGTTACTTCCATACATATTTTGAGCACATTATAGAATCTCCAGATACTGCTAGACTGCACTGCTTATCAACTGCCTTGAGTTCCATTTGTAAGAGAAAGTCCAGATATAAAGTCAATTACAGGTAGCATAGTCAATATCTGGAGGTCCACACATCCCCGATTCCTGCTATATTGCACCATATTTGCAAACGAACTACTGGAACTGGTTGACTGAGCTGCTGTGATGGAACAGAGGGTTCATGATAGAAACAAGGAGGGAACCCAGAGCCCAGGAACAACATAGAGGGAAGAAGTGAGCTGAGCAGGCAATGGACTGGCTGAGAAGAAGTTGAGGCAGAGGCAGGGGGTGATGAAGAAGACCTGGGGAAATGGACAAAGGAGAAAGGAATGTGGAGCAAGATGTGGGGAGGTACTCTGAAGGAACCTCAGAGGCCCTATGGTTATTATTTATTTATTTATTTATTTATTTATCTGACTTTATATTCTGCCTTTCTCCCAGAATGGGATTCATTTAAGAATGGCTGTATGCAGGGGAGTGGGAGGATTGGAGACAGTGATACTCTCCCAGAGGGGTAGCCACCCATCTCTGAAGGTAGCCAAAACCAGCAAGGAATCTTGTGGTGTCCAACAGACTTATTACTGTATATAGAGTTGCCAGAGTAAAAATGATGGTTTAGAGGAGGGAACTTATTATTTTAATTATTTATTATTATAATTGTGTAGAAGAGGGGACTTCAGCAAGTGTTGCTTGTTTTCTGGTGCTATGACAAGCAATGCCTGTTGAAATTCCTCTTTTATCCAACCATTAAAAGTACAGAAGTCCTCTCCAGTCTTCTTTCTGGACTCTAAAGAAGAACAGCCTGCCTTAACATGGTGTCCCACAGCTATGTTGTGCCATAACTCCCCTCATTCACAGACAGCATGGTCTTTGGGCCTATGGCAGTGCTTATGCTTCTTCAACAAGTTTGTAAGGCTGCAACTCTGTACCACTTACCTGGGAATAAGTGCCATTGAACTCAGTGGGGGCTTAATTCCAGGTATATATGGGTAGGATTAGTTTCATTAGGTTTGTTTAAGGATTTCCTAGTAGAGATCCTGGCCAAGAAACAGAGAAGGTGAAAGATAGGGGAGAGCGTAGGCAGAAAGGTGAATAAATAAATAAATTCACATATTGGTTTTATTAAATAGCCTTTTCTTAGCCTTGTGGTCTCTTCTGCCAGATTTTGCACTTTGCCTGAGTTCCCATAGAAATGTGCTGTATACAGCAAGGCTGCCCAAAGACATTTTGCTGCCTGAGACAAAGAACAAGAGGGCTTTCCTCCCCGTTCCATGAACAGAAGTAGACTGGTGTTGTAATTGAATTTATGTCAACTCTGACAGTTAGATAATGTCCCCCATCGCACCTGAAGCAGCCAGTTAATTCAGAGGGGACAGAACTGGTTATATGTCATACATAGCCCACTCCTTGAATAGAAGGAAACCGCTGCAAGGGCTAGGGTTTATCCACACTGCACTGTTATCGTGTTATGATGCCACTTTCACTGTCATGGCTCCTTGCTATGAAATCCCGAGATTTAGTGAGGTGCTTAGAATTCTGTGCTAGAGAAGTCTGTGGTTGTAGTTCAAGGAAATAGGGACTAGAGTTGTCTTGAGCAGAAAATTCTATGTACTACAAATCCCAAGATTCCGTCGGATGGAGCCATAGCATCATAGGATGGGGCATGGTGTCAAAGTGCTGTAACTGTGCAGTGTGGATACATCCCTGAAGGAACAGCCAGGAAGGTACTACTGCTGCCCCACAACATCTGCTGTCTGAGAAAGGTGTCTCACTATTGCCCAATGGTAGTGCCAGACCTATACAGAACCTTCCCTAATTTATATGCTACAAAATCAAAATAGCCACTAGATTAAACAAGGAAGCCCTTCGCTGTCAGCCTTACCTGTTAAAATTGACCTCTGCTGGCTAAACGACTCAATGGCTTTAGTGAATTGTTCTGCAGACGTAAGCCCATTAAGGCCTACAGCCCTTTCTCCTTGCCAGGCCAGGATAGTACGAAAGTGCCTTGCCACTCCACCACTGCGTCCTGGGCAGCCTCTGTATTTCTGACTCATCCTTCAGCAAAGATGCGGGAAAATGGACTCTTTCTGAGCGCCATGTGAAGCAATGCCTCCACCACAAGGGAGAGATACACACACACACTGACAAACCAAATCATTTCTAGACGTATACACACACTCACACCTGCCCCCAAATCTTAGCTCCTAGTGGCAGATGCTGCCACTACCAATCCAGCAGGGGCTCCACAGACTTCCGCAGCCCCCAGCTGAACCATGGGCCCTGGCAGCATTGCGTGTGTGCGTGCCAGCGATGCTCGCCCAAAGCTGCTTGTTTTTGAGTCTCCCTCCCTTGCCTGACAGCCCCGATTGGAGGCCTATGGATCCTGTCAGTCAAGAACCCTTGGCCCTGCTACCCATCACTCTTTCGCCCCCTGTGCTGTGGCAATCTGCAACACAAGGTTACTGCATCCTCTTTCCACTGGAGCGGAAATGCTGTAAGTTGGTACCTGGGGATTATATGAATATTTCATGCCATCCGTATTTATAATCTGTGCCAGCAAAATATATCCTTCTCCAATGCGGAGAGGAGGGATCCGTGGTGTATAAATTTACCGCCCTGGTATCACTCCCGCTTCCTCTCACCCTTGCAGAAGTCTTCTCCTTGACGTCTGCAGAGGCAAAAGAGATCAAGTTAGGTCATGAGTTTCTAATTGCCAATTTGTCTTTGCTTTGATTTTAATCCCCGTCCATCCAGAGAGGCAAAGACTGAAGACGAAATGGTATGAAGGGGAAACCTTCTGTCACTTTGGAGGATGGGGTGGCCCAAAACTTTTTGTGCTGCCCAAACCTGCTGTGTGCTTCAGCAGCCCAGAGAGTGCATCCAGGAACAAGGGATGCATATTGTTCAAGTCCCGCTTCAACATCGGTGTGCCTTCTCACTTTTTGGATACTGTTTGCAGAGCTTAGAAAAGTTACTTTTAGGCTGCAACTTTTGGACCAGAAACCCTTCAGCTTGTAATACCTTTTCCAAGCTCTGCAAAATACACTGGCAACAAGGGGCAAGGCAAGAGACAGGTAGCAGCCTTGACCAATGCTTCAGACCCCTGATACCAACCCTGAGCCTGACCTGAGTTCATAAAATCTTTTGGCTTCTCCCACGCCCACCCCACCCCAAAAGCAAGGAAATTGAAAGATGGTGGGATAGAAAGGAAGAGAATGAGGATTTATATGCTAGGATTTTTGGTTCTCTCCTATCATACATAATTTTTCCCCCACCTGGTTTCTCTTCCAAATAATCACACACACTCACATGCATACACGGAACTATGATTTCTAGGGCTCCCTTGGGAGAAGAGATGGCTATTCAACTAGTTTGTCTGCAGTGCAGATATGCCCTGGGAAAGGCAGAGAGAAGGAATAAAAGAAGAGAGTGAAGAGTATATGCGGTTATGTGGTGTGTGTGTGGTTTTCTTTTTTCTCAATTGGATCCCATTTCCAAGTTGAGATTGAAAGTGGGCCCTGATTCCCCCCCAATCAGATACCTCCTAATTTGCCCACACTTTACGTTTGAGTGACTTTCTTTTACAGGTGCCACAACATTCTTCACTCTCATTTATGTTGTAGTGTCATCAAAATCCTCCCCTAACCTACCTATTACCTATCTTCCTTCTTTTTCTTTTCTTTTCCTTTTCTCTTTCTTTCTTTCTGTTGCAAAAAAGACCTCTTGCTGTTCAAAACCCAGGCCATGGTGCATGCCTGATTTTTTGGAATATAGACACAGATACCATGCAGAACTAGGAATCCAGTTAAGATTAACATCTTTAGACATTCAGATCTGTTGTCATGGGCAGGTCTATAGTGCTGTTTTAAAAATTGCCATTGACAATGAATAAGGGATGGTTTTGAATGCCTGCAGTCCCAGTACAGTGTTTTGTTGTACAGTATATGATGCAGAGCTTGAAAGAGTTACATCTTTTGAGGGCTGCACTTCCCTAGATGCCCCAGGCAATGTGACCTCTGAATCTAGAAACTCTGCATATGAATGACTTTTCAGAGTTTGCTTTTATCATATACTGGGCCTCCTAATTTCTGCTTTGCAAGCAGACCCTGGTGAGGTTGGTGCCCATATGATTCATTTTATCTGGGATGGTTTACAGTTCAGTTCCCCTGCATTGGAGTGTTTGCTGATACTGCAGAGGCAAAGCAACTGAGAATCTCTTAGAGTTATCTGCTCAAATGTGGTCTCTCCCAACCAACAGTTTGTAATCTACTCTGCATGGCCTCCTGGAAACATGTGTGCATGTGTGTTCACACCTCAGACAGAGCAGCAAATGGCATCTACCCATCTGCATTGGACCAGGTTATTTGGGAACATGACACAGAAAGCCCAAAAGATCCCTCTCCCTGCCCAGACAGTAATAAATAAATGAATAGTACAGTCTTTGTAAGGTAAATAAGTAGTTGCCCCATTCCTGAAAGTTAAAACCTGCTGCCTGAGGCAACCACCTCATTCTGCCTAGTGGTAGGGCTGGCCCTTCTGATCTGAATGGCAGCCCTTGCTCTGTGCCATAGACAGGGACTATGCCATGATTCTGCTCAACCTACTCACTGAACATAAGCATGCAGCCATCATTTAGGTGCCTTTTGTAGACCCATGTCACCATGCAGGGGCATACGAGGACTGGCCTTTTGAGGGATGCTTTCTTTTCTTGACACAATTACATTAATTCATTGTTTATTACATTTTTATCTCAGTCATTCCTCAATAGGAATTAGGGTCCTCTTTTGCTTTTTAACTCATTTAATCTGACAATAAACCTGTAAAGTAGGTTAGGCTGAGAGACAGTGTCTAGAGGCCCTTTCACACCATACATTTATAGCACTGTGGTTCCACTTCATCTGTCATGGCTGCATCCTAAGCAATCCTGGTGTTTGTAGTTTGGTCAGAGGCACCAAACATACAGAGAATTCTAAGTACAGTACCCCCTTCCTACACCACAAATTCATATTGCCATGCCTTTTCAAGTGGAGTCATAGTTCTATAATTGCTCAGTGTGAAAAGGGAATAGTCAGGGTTATTTGGAACTTTTTTAGCAGGGGCTTGAACCCAGCTCTCTTTTCCTCATCTTCATCTGACACTCTGAGCCAGCCTTTCCCAAAACGGTACCCTTCAGATGTGTTAAAACAACAACCCATGTTATGGCCAGTAGGGAATCTTCACATCTGGAAAGCACTGGGTTGGGAAAGAATGTTTTCATCTCTGTGCCACACTGACTCACTCTGGGGAATCCAGATGTTGTTGGACTTGGTTCCTATCAAAGTCAGGCAGGCTGGCCCATTGTGAGGGATGGTGGACACTGTAATCCAGCAACGTCTGGAACGCCACAGATTCCTTAACCTTGTTCTCTAGTTGTTGCATCTTCACTATACAATGTTTGTGCTACCTTGTTTTCCAGTTCTGTCTGCAAACTGTGCTGAGGGTCAGGTCTGAAGCATTTTACGGCAGCAGAAATGTGATGCAGGGATCTAGTGTGTGAAAAAGGTTTGCTGAGAGGAAGCGAGAGTCGGTCCAGCACTTAAGAGATGGAGCCAGGCCTCTGCCCAAGTCACCACACCGCTTGCATTGTGGTTTGAGATCTAAGCAAAGCAAGAGCCCTTAATTTCCGATAGAGTCATTTCTTCACTTATGTCTGCTGTGAAATGCCTCTCTTAATAGTATAAACAAATTAGGGAATGAAGCAGGAGCATATTGAGCACCAGCAAATTTAGCTCAGAAGGCAGGAGAAGAATTGCTTCCCTCTACTGTTAATGAGACAGTTCTGCCTGGAACTATTGCAAGAACAAAGACCCCAATCAGCTCCAGAAAGAATTTTAGGAGCAAGAATCTTGGGATGTCTAGACCAATGAGTCCATGGCGGTCTCTTTTGTTCTAGAAAAGAGGTGTGTGCGTGTGCGTGTGTGTGTTCCTGGATAGGATTTTGATAAGATGGGATGTTAGCTTTTTTCTCTAGAGCACAATTGTAGAAAAAGATGAAAACAACAGCCGCCACAAAGATTCTTAAAGCACTGGACACTTTAAAAGCTAGCCAATTTTATCACAGCATCGGTTTTCATGGATTCTAGCCCACTTTCTCAGATGAGTACAGTGGACAATTGCCAAAGGGAGAAGCCATGTTCGTCTATCACAAGTAGGAACAAAAAAGAGTCCTTGTGGCACTTGAAAAGACTAACAAATGCCTTTATAGCAGGGAACAGTGTCCACAAAATCTTAGGCCATAATAAATTTGGTCAGTCTTTAAAGTATCATCACTCTTCCTGGTTTTTGCTGCAATGGCTTTCTTTCTGTAAGTTATTGACATATTGTGCTCAATATAATTTTCTTTTTGGATGGATTTACTGGGGTATGTTTTGATCATGCTCCAGGTTTCATGATGGCAATGTGTGGGTGCAGGAAATAATTTCCCCGTGGGAGGATAGGTTAATGATCCTTCCCTCCCCCAGATTCCTCAGTTTTCTTGGCATGTAGTTTGGCTCACTTCTTCAAGTCATTTTAGAGGTACAGAGCTTGAGAGTATTTTCCTTCAGGGACCTGATTCTCTGCTTACGGCAATGGCTGTTTGGAACTGTGTAGACTCCTTATGTCAGGAATACCCTGGCATTGTACTCAGTGACCTTTCAGTTTTTAATATTTTAAATGTACCTGATTCTAACATTATAATGATGTTATTTTATTTCTTCCTGATGTAGAGGTGCACTCAGCCTCAGCATTGTGGGGATCTCATTTATGTTTTCATTGGAGTTGCAAGAGAGCCTGATGAAATAGGTTGGCCCATAGAGTAGAATACAATGCAGAATGGTCGCTAAAAGAGGCAAAGCCAGTTAACCATAGCACCATATGATCAACATACTGTACTGGGATAAACAGCATATACAAATACGAATGTACATCAGAGTTAGAAAACATAAAGAAGTCTAGAAACAGGGCAACAGTAGCAACAGAAGCAACCCTAAGGCAAACCTATAATGGGGTTTTCTTGGCAACATTTGTTCAGAGGGGGTTTGCCTTCCCTTGAGGCTGAGAGATTGTGACTTGCCTAAGTTCACCCAGTGGGTTTCATGGCCAAGCTGGGAATCAAACTCTGATCCCCGGAGTCCAATGCTCAAACTACTATGCCATGCTGTCTCTGCATCACCATCATGGGCTGAGGGCAGAATTCGTAGTATCCCATGGCCATGAGACAGTTTATACCTGAAAGCACAGTATAAATGTAAATTGTAACATGTTAATAGAATGAGCCACAGCAGCCGTTTTCCAATTGACCCACCAGTGGTGATTGTATTTAGTTTTGCCAGCCAGTGGTGTGGTGCTAAATATTGAAGTCTAGATGCTCCATGTCCCGAAGGACAGTTTAAAAATGCGAGCAACTTTGCAGATCCGTATCAGCACATGAGTTTTAGCAATTTTCATTACTAGCACCGTTTTTAGAGCCAATAGGTCTGAATTTCCCATTCAGGATCAACCCACCTTGAAATACTTTGCATAATAAGAGGAATAGCAGCTGACAATAATATATCATTGCTGAGAAAATTAATTCCTCCCACCTCCCCTCTCCCCTGCGACTGTGACAAATGCAGCCAAAGTTAGAGGAAACAGGAACATCTTGCTTAATCCCCTTTGCTTAACCTACAAGCCCGAGTGCTTCACCTCTGTGGGTTTGCACTCCTCCATGTGTCACTGTTGCCAGAAGAAAACCAGCCTGAGCTGATTTTCTACCTTCAGCAGCAGCTCAACATGCAAGAATTGGCAGGTGAAGCCTCCAGGCTGGGGAGCATGGAGGTGAACAGAAGCTGTTTTAGAAAAGTTGGCCGGCCTTCTTCCCAAAGAGATCTTGAATATCTGTAATTAAAGCTGGGCTCATCCTTGTTGGGTCTTTCTCTTTGCTCAGATGGCTTTGCCGGTTCCCTTTCCCTTACGAGTGTTTGATTTATCCCTGCTCCCATTAAATTAGTAATGTCATTTCTGAGCGTATTTTATTACATAATAGCAGATCACTTTAGTTAGATTAATGATGTTGCTATATAAGCTATTTAGCTTTCTGCAATCTTCCAGCACCAGTCACTGTCCCAAGAGAAGGTGCCCGGCCGGCTCACTGAAGAGCCAAAAGGACTTACTGAGCCTCAGCCAGATCAATCCTCCTTTCAGAACAGTCTCCTTACTGAGAGTAAAGTGAGATATAACAAGAGATAAAAGCCTTGAGCCTTCAAGCATGGATCTGGCCAAGTATGGGTAGCAGGCTATGGATCAATGGGTGAGGCAGTGGTGTCAGGTCCCTCCTCTTCTGCAGATAAGAAATCTTCCTTCTTCCCAAACCCAAAAAGCCCCGCACCCCAAATTATAGACCATTCATTTTTTCCCTTGGAATTCATTGGAGCAATCAAGAACTGAGGCCATGGGCTAAACCCATCATGAGTTCTGGCTTGAACAGATCTATTGAAATGAATGGCACTTGTTAGTCACAACTAAAGCCCCTTTAGTTTCAGTGGACCTCCTCTAGGTAGGACTAATGTTGGAATTAGATGACGACAGCAATAACAACAAATATTTTCCAGGTTTCTTCCAGTGAGCTCAAGGACACATCCATGGGTGCTATCTATACTGTAAAAAAAGCAGTTTGATACTACTTTAACTGCCATGGCTCCATCCTATAGAATCCTAGGATTTGTTAGAGGCACCAGCACTCTTTGGCATAGAAGGCTAGAAACTTTGTCCAATTACAAAGGCCATGATTCCATAGGATGGAGGTATAGCACTTAAAGTGGTGTCAAACTGCATTATTTCTACAGTGTAGATCTACCCTATATCTCTCTTGCTGCTTTATCCTCGCAACCCTCAGTTTAACTTATCCATGCCTTGTGACATAAGTTAAACTGAGGGTGTGTGACTGGCTTCTGGTCATCCAGAAAGTTTCATGGCTTAGCAAAGCTTTCAACCTGGATATGATTTGCAGGTTTTGGTTAAAAAAATAAAAATAAAAGTGACCTGCAACGTGATTCTCTATTCATTTGCAACAGCCAGATTCGATAGGGATGGCTATACCTAGCATGGAAAGGACTGTGTTGCCGTGTAGGTGTTAGAGTTTGGAAGCATCAGGGGGAAAAAGTGGCAATATTAATTTAGCACTAACATAATGGAATACAAATAGGATCCAAACCCTGACTTTGTAAGAGTTCTGGGTCTGAGTAGACAAATCTGTCACTTTTGTTTTCTCTACACTCTAACTGTTTAAATCTCAGTTTCTTTCTGTTCCAGAGATGGAGGAGGGAAGGTCAGTTTTGGTAAAATCTTGTAAAAAATGAACTGAAATGTTTCATGTCTCCCTAGCTAGAAGCTTTGTCACATGCACCCCCCCCCCCCAGGCCTGGATAGCTCATATTAAGGGGCAGCAAAGGAACAATATGAAATGTCCTGGTTCTTCCACTGCTGAGACGGAGGGAGCTCTCCCATCTGGAACATTTCTGTATGAAGCCAAAAAATGATCCAGACAGAGTTAGAGCCCATCCACAATGGCCAAATATGTCAGGCCACTATGGTTTTTACTCCTGTAATTTGTCCTTGAGTGCTTTCCAGTCATTTCTAATCTATGGTGACCCTAAAGCAAACCTGTCATGTGGTTTTCTTGGCAAAATACATTCAAAAGGGGTTTGCCTTTGGCTCTGAATCTGAGAGAGTGTGACTTGTCCAAGGTTAACCAGTGGGTTTCAAAGGCTGACTGGGGATTTGTATCCTGGTCTGCAGAGGTGTAGTTCAATGCCCAAACCATGACACCACGCAGGTTCTACTTCCGCAATTACCACTTCTGTTTCTGAGATCCAGAAGACACATTGGTAATTCTAGGACATTTTCAGGCTTCCCGCCATCCTTCACAGAGTCTTCTTGTTCCTTCCAGCACGGGTGTTTGGCGGCATTGTTTTTAAAACAGATTTTCTGGTCAGCCAGTCTTCTCCTTTTTCTTCCTTTTACCTCTCTTCTGCATGTTTCAGTTTTGATCTGCAGTGCTCTCTGTATGGGTTTGTGTGTGTGTGTGTGCATCTGCCCACAGACACACACATGAGCAGAGGAGAAAAGAAAAAGGGAGGAGGGAAAAGATGGTCCCATCTCTTTCCACTATTTGGCAAAACTGTTGTAGGTAGCAAGGAGAGGCAATGGAAAGCAGAAAAGTGGGGTGGGCAAAAGAATTCGTCAGGATTCCCCGTTTAGTTTAAAGTGTGAGAAGATTGTCTTGTTGTCTGGGGAGACTGGTGTTTGTGATCTTCCTCAGCGCAATATTAATAAGGATGAGGAGACCACACATTTTCATTTTTTAAAAAAATAAAATGTGCATGTGGAAATGGAGAGAGGCAGTCCAAAATGATATTTAAATAGCTGATTGAATAGTTGCCTGTCTGGATGAGCCTCCAGGAGAAGAATAATTCTGTGTTTCCCCCTCCATTCTCCATATATGGTGCTTGGAAAAGTTTCTTCTTGAACTACCACTCCCACAGTCCCCAGCCAGCATTACATTTACTTT
The DNA here is from genome assembly GCA_034509955.1 of Urosaurus nigricauda. Classification (NCBI taxonomy): domain Eukaryota; kingdom Metazoa; phylum Chordata; class Lepidosauria; order Squamata; family Phrynosomatidae; genus Urosaurus; species Urosaurus nigricauda. The sequence goes on along the minus strand of JAOEGL010000002.1, from coordinate 148,106,903 downwards.
TTGGGACTACAGTACCCCAAATCCCAGAGCCAACAGGCCTAGAGACCAGGCTGCTTGGGGATGCTGGGAGTTGTAGACCAAAAAACCCTGCTTTTCCAAGTGGATCCCTGATTATCCCCAGCATAACCTCTACAACCTTCCCCTAAGAAATATTTGCTTATCTTTGGAGTGTTAGATTTTCTCTCTCTGAGAACTGCAGATGGGCAGGTTTCTTGGGATTGCGCCTTAACTCATTGCGACTCTCCACCCCTGTCGCCACCATTACATGACGGTGTGCTTTAATGGGGATAAAGTGAGCATAAGGCTAGTTCCTTTGACAGTCCCTGGCAATGAGCCATCCCAAGTCTAAGCCTAATATTGGCATCCATGTTCTGAACTGATATAGCACCTGACTCACAGCGGTAAATGTGCTTTGAGTATTTGCGATTTAATAGATTTCAAGGGATGACTGTGATAATCAAACATGAAGGCTTGGACAGCTCAGAGCTCCCAGCCCCTGCTTCCTTCATCTGGGTGAGCTATAGATGGGGCTGAGTATAAAATATGTAGCAATGATGTATAAAAAACAGCGATCCTGCTTCCTCCACCTTTTCAAAGGTAATTCAAATGAAGCTCCTCTGAGTGACTTCTGCTCCACAATATACTCTGTTCAATATATACTTCCTTAGTTTGCAATCTTAGGTGCACCTAACCTGAAGGGGGGACTCATTGAATGAAATTGGGGTTTTTTTTCACAAGCAGGGATGCATACCATCAGGAAGCATATGTTCTTCTGCTTATTATGAGGACAGGTGCCAAAGGCATATGGCCATCCCAGCTAGTTGAGCCTGTCCCTGCATTGTCTCCGAGCTGCAGGATTTTATCAGCTGCCACCAATTCTTTATCAAAGTTATCCCACAGCCACGAGGGCTAGACGCTTGGACTGAATGAATATCGAGATTCTTACAGTGGTGAATTTGTCTGCCTTATATTTTGCACAGATCTGGCTACAGGCCAGTCTTGAAATATTTTACCCCCCCCCCCCTCCCTCGGTCTTCAACTCTCAAAATACCTGCAGCTATTTCAAATTGTGCATAATGTGAGAAAAGAGAGAGGTGTGGGGAGCATTCTCCCTCTCTTATGGTACTGTAACCTGAGGCTATCCTATGAAGCTGAAGCTGAAGGGTGACAGAATCAGGACAATACCTCTGCCCACATGTCCTACTCAAAGCAGTGGTGGTCCTTGGACCAGGGCTGGTTCCTGAGCCATCTTCTGACAGTTCCTGGAGAATTTCCAGGAAAGAAAGAATTGCAGCCAATGGATGCAAATATGTTGCTAGTTGCTAGAGGGGGGTGGAATTGCTGGCTTCCTATGTCGGACACTTTAAGAAGTACTCTTCAATCCCACCTACCCTCATCCTCATTTTTGAGGGATGTGGAGTACAAGCATGTTGGCCTCCTCCTCATCTATTCCATTGCCATTGCACTGCATGAGTTGGGAAGGTGCTGTAAACTTGTAGGTACTGAATCTGATTGAGATTCTTGATCTTTCAAGGTTTTGGTTGTGTGTGGAGGGTGAAGAGGATTACAGGGAAGAGAGTGAAACTGCCACATCCTTTCCTTCCTTCCTTCCTTCCTTCCTTCCTTCCTTCCGGCCTGCTGAACCCACAGTCTCACAAGACGTGGTGACAGCTCACCAACCTTGCTAGATCCAGAGTCGACTCAGAGCTCCAGTGCACTTTTTGAATAATTCAGAAAAGGGAATACAAATGTCTTAGCTGAGAAGTGTTTTGAACACAAAGCATTACTGCAGTTATCTGAATCCATAATGTGTCTCTGAAATGCAAAACACTTTAGTTCAATAATGTCTTTTGCTGTAATGGCAGTAATTTGAATTGTTCATTAGGTGTGGGTTTTCTGAATTTACTGCCGATCCAAGAACATGGCAAACAAAAAACAAACAAGGTAATATCTGAGATTGGTCATACTGTTATTTTGGTTGTTTGTGGTTGGCCCGTTCCCAGTTCACGCATGGCTTATATGATGTGGTAGGCATTTCCCTGAAACTCACCAACACAACAGAAAACATGGATGATTTGCCAATGAGGGACAGTTTATTGATGTTGTTCTTTGCCAGTTTGACTTATTTATGGCAGTGCTATGAAGGAGGGTCCTCCAAGAGCCTGGGTCATCACCAGCCCTGTTCAGGTCTTGCAAACTCAGAGCCATGGATTCCTTGACTAGTCAACCCACTTACAGTGCTGTCTTCCTCTTTCCGTATTCCTTTCTTGCAGCCTTATCATGCAGAGGCAGTATTTTCATATTTCCAAATGAGTCATGTTGTCTGATGCCAAGTCCAAAGTGCTGTAGCCCAAGCTTAGTCAAGTTGACTTCTAATGAGAGTTCAGGCTTGATTTACTCTGGGATCCGTTTATTAGCTTATTATACAGCAGTCCACTGTATCCACAGAACACCCCTCCAGGCACCATATTTTAAATGAGTTGATCCCCTTCCTGTCAGCTTTCTTCACTGTCCAGCTTTCACAGCCATACATAGAAACAGTATGACATGAATGATTCTGACTTTGGTATGTAATGATATGTCTTTACACTCAAACGGTGGGGCAGGACTCTCAGGGAGGGTACGAGAGTTGCTCAAGAGGGGCACAAGATTTGGATAAATCTTTGATAAAATGTTAAAATATGAATATACATGAATGTGTGAATGAAAATACACACACTAAGTACACAAAATGTTTTTATTCATATACAACGTCAAGTGGGGTGTGGGCACTATCCGAGGTAAAAGGAGGGATCCGAAGGATAAATAGGCTGAGTTCTACTACAATAGAGGATCATATCTCGTTCCTTCTCCAAACTCAGCTGTTTTCTCATTTTTGGACTGCATTTACTGTTTTGATTAATGACTAAGCTAAGTCTTAGAAAAATTTTAAACTATTTCATTGTCCTCATAATATATAGTCATTATTCTTTTTAAAAAAAATATCCAATTGGAGCCCCGCTTTTGCACTTTCTTTTGTCACTTTTTAATCAGTAGCCTTTCCAAATCTTTGCTGTTTTCTGTTAGAAATAGGTGTCATCTTCATATCTTAAACTGTAAAGAATATAACAATTTAAAGTTTCCTCTGTATACATCGGTAAGGGTGAAAATAGCCAAGAATTTAGTAGAGAGCAGCTTCAAATACAAACAGGTTGGCATTTTCAGTTTTCTGTGATGGTTCGTTTTCCTTCTTTCTTTTACTATATCCCCAATAGTCCACTGGGACGTTTTTTTAAAATTTATAAGTCATAAGTGCCTAGTCAAGATTTTTTTTAGCACAAATTAGGATATAGGTCAAGGTTGGAGGGATGTGGATTGCTCTGGAGCACTGTGCATTGCTACCTGGGACCAAACTGAGGTCCAGAATCAGATAATATTGCATTAATGCCCCCTCCCGCAAGCCCTGCACTCCACAAGTACCATGAGTCCTACGCCAACCAAGCGTGTAGCCACACTGCAGCATTACAGCAGTTTGACGCCACTAACTGCCATGATCTGTCCTACAGAATCCTGGGGTTTTTGGTTTGTCAGAGAGCTCTGGTGCCTCACCGAACTACAAATGATACAGTCATGGTATCAAACTGCTTTAATTCTGCAGTGTGGTTGCTATCTAAGTGTCATTTCCTCCCTGCCTATGCAGAAAGAGGCACAGGTTTCCATGCCTTTTTTTGTACTGAAAGTGCTCCTTCTGTCTCCAGGTTCAAAGATAAGGACTTCCCTCCCAACAGGGAACACAGGCAAAGTGTGGTCCTGCTGTTATCACCAATCTGAGATCCAAAATGACAGTAGGAATCCCCCACCCACAGCTCAGTTGGAAGGTGAGATGCAAGGATGGGAACATCCATAAATCTCTCATGGACCATATGTAAACCATTTTAGGAACAAAATAAGCCCTGGTATAATAAACCTAAGGCTGAACATAAAGCAAACATCAATCATGCATAAATCCAACCTAGACAACGAGGAAATCAAAATACACTAATTAAAAGAGTTCCCATACCTAGGATCAAACATTGATCAGAATGGAGACTACAGTCCAAAAATCAGAAGAAGACTAGGAATGGGAAAGGCAGTCACAAAAGAACTAGAAAAAATCCCAAAGAGCAAAGATAGACAAATGAACACTAAAGGTAGAATCACCCAAGCCGTTGTATTTCCCATCACCATGTATGGATATGAAAGCTAGACAGTGAAGAAAACGTATAAGAAGAATATCAACTCATTTAAGATGTGGTACTGGAGAAGAGTGCTGAGGATATCGTGGGCAGCCAAGAAGACAAACAAGTGGGTCTTTGAAGAGATCAAGCTGGAAATCTCCTTGGAAGCATGAGGCTGTCATACTTTGGCCACATTATGAGAAAGCAATGACTCATTAGAAAAGACAAGAATGCTAGGAAAGGTAGAGGATAATAGAAAGAGAGGAAGACCACACCCCAGATGGTTAGACTCAATGAGAGAGGTCACAGGCCTGAACTTGCAGAACCTAAGCAGAGCAGTGGAGGATAAAGGAGCTATGAGATGTCTCATCCACGGAGTCACCATGAGTCGAGTTCGAACTCAGGGGCAGTTAACAAGAACAACAAATTATCTGCCTACATTCGACTACACATCTCATCACAAACAGGCCCTTGAAAATGTATTCTTGCTTTTACAGGCATAAGTCATGTCTTGCTGGATCAAAGCAAGAGTCACCTGGCATCCTAGCCTAATATTATTCGCAAGAATCCCAGGGAACAAACAGTGGCCATGGTGGCTGGGGGATTCTGGGAGCTGTCCTTTTTCAAGCTCTAGTGTGACTACTGCCAAAACTGTGAGGATATCACACCTTCAAAGCAAACAGGGAAAGAGGAGACCCCAAGTGATCTGCATCAGGGTTAATCGTGGCCTATTGCTTGCTGCTCAGCATTTTTTTTGTGAAGGACTCGCATGAAAGAGCAAGGAACAGCCTTATCAAATGCAGAGCCATGGCAAAGCTGGCACTGATTGCATTACATTGGGGAGGTCAGGATTAGAATCCAGAATGAGTTTGGGTGGATTGACGAGACAGCCTTGTCATCAAGAAGATGAAATTCAGGGCAAGATTAATATAAAGTGCTGCGAGGAAAGCAAAGCCAAAAGAGATGCTGGAGGAGGTGAGGGTGGGAAGGAGAGAGAGCTACGTGTTGAAAAGCAAATCAACAGAGTTTTGTTTTGTTTTGTTTTGTATTGTATTAAACAGAGCCAAGGCTCAGGGCCAAGGCTCAGGGCTGCCAGGATATTGTACCATTTGACTCAAGAGGCCTTAACTTTCAATCCTAGAGAGGCAGTGTAGAATAGTGGTCAGAGTATAAGATTAGATGTCCATTGATATGGGTTCAGATCCTTACCAGCTCATGAAATGACCTTTTACAAGTCATTATCTCTCAGCCTAATCTACCTCTCTCAGGGTTATTGTGTGGATAAATGAAGAGTGGCATAAAACTTCACATTTACTTGAATTCTTTAAACGATGGGTGGTGTGTGTCTATGTGTGTGTGTGTGTGTATCATTACTTTGAAAAGTTAGAGCATGGTATAGTAAGGAAAATATATTCTGCAGATGTTCAGATGTGTGTTTCTTTAGTGTGAATTAATTAATTAATTAATTAATTATTACACCAATATCCGAGCTTTCCCTCCCAAGGAGCTTAAGGCTGAGGCATACTGTATAGACACATGTATAAGTCTAGAAACTTTAATCAAAAGATTGACCCCAAAAACCAGGACTTACCCATGGGTCAATATTAGTACTGTACTTTAACTCTTATGTTAATAAAGGATCCATCCCCTGGTGAAAGGCAAGAGCATAATCTGTCCTGGAAGCACTAACTGCTCCTCTGTTCTCTCATCCAGCCAGCCTTTAGTAAGAGCACAAACAGTTATGCCTGCTGGAATTTTGTAAGTTCTTTGGCATTATTTTCTTTCGCTTCATCCTTTAGATCCTTTGCTACATGGTCCTAAGTTTTACTCTCGACTTATCCACAAGTCATATCAAAATGCATAATTTTGGCACCAAAACCTGCCCTCAACATACATGAAGTCGACTTATAGTCAAGTATATACAGTAAATAAATGATCTTTTCACTTTAGTAATTTGTTCTCACAACAGCCATGTTAGGTAGCTTAGGCTTTGAGACAGTGATTGGTCCAGGGACTGTTCCTGACTCAGGGTGAGGGTTAAGGTTTAGGTTGAAGAACAAATTATGAAGACTTTGGCAATAAGAGGTCTTGTTCAAACGGGACATGATGAACAGATCTAGGAAGTATATGATGGGGCCATAGCTTAGTGTCACAGAACGTACTCTATGCAGAAAGTCCCATGTTTGATGCCAGATGTCTCTTTAAAAATAAATAAATGTGTGTATAGCTGAAGGTCAGGATGGGAAAGGCTTCTGCCTGTGTCCTGCTGGACAGCAACTTCCATTCATGGGGTAGGCAGAAGTCATATATGCTGTTAGCATGTCAAACTGCATCATTTCTTCAGTGCAGATGCAGCCTGAGCCTGTATAAAGCAGCTGCCTTATATGTTTACTACTTTCTAGATGTTTTTGGAAGGCAACTCCCAGCTTTCTCAGAACAGTTGGGAACAGTCCTGTTCTGACTCAGGCTGCTGGGCTGTGCAATGCCACAATCTGCAGAGGGCCGTAACACTGCTATGAACCAAATTCTCAGAATTTCTCAGCCAACACAACCACTTGCCTTTTGTGGCCATGCTGTTTGGGGTGCTCTGCCCCATATAAAGTTTAGCAGCTCTACCCAAGACTTGTCAACATAGTCCAGAATGAAGCAACAGAGAAGACGGAGAGAGAGATCTTCGACCTTCAATATTTTTGGACTCCAACTCCCATAATCCCTTACCAATGGCCAGGCTGGACAGGGCTGGGTGGAGAGCTGTAGCCCAAAAAGGGTGAAAGATTTCCCATACCTGGCCTAGGAGGAAGGTAGAAGACAGGGGCTGTATCTTTTCAGGACTCGCTATATTTCAGGTTAGCTCTTTCCCACATCAGGATGAACACAGTTTAAAGAAAGATGTAAATGAACCAGAGATCAGAGAAAAGCCACAGAGATGATAAAGGATTTAGAAAGCAGCACTCATGGGGAAAAGATGAAAGAAGAGTTCTTGTTTAGCAATGAGACTCAGGAGCAAAAGGGGGAAGCATCTAATTGTTTTCTGATACGCAAAATAGATATGAAGAGTCAAGATCGAGGGCTAAGCATAGGCAACTCTGCTCGGATGACTGTGGGCTGTATGTGGTGCAGTGGGGCGGGGGCAAGGAAGGATTGAAGGTTTGGCGCTCAAAAATATAAGATGTATTGTAAACCAGAGATTTCTAGGGCTCTGTACTAGAATTTAGTCTTAATGCCAGGACTCAAAATCTAGAGAAAATGAAGTAATGATGAAGTAGAGAATAATTCTGACCATGTGCAGAATACAGTACCTTTGCCTTACGTAAAGTTGACCAAAAGATGAAAATTGTGGAGAAGTATGAAGTTACCACTGCCAGTCAATATGTAGACGAAGAATGGGATATGTATGGCTCTCCAGATATTGAACTACAACTTCTCTGGTTATGGTGGTTGATGGGATCTGAAGTTCAGCAACACCTGAAAGACTACATGTTCCTCCTATGCCTGGTGTAGATAATGCTAAGCCAAATGGATTAATGCTATGACTCTGGGTGCATCTACACTGTAGAGATAGTGCAGGTTGATACCACTTTCATGGTCATGGCTCCATCCTACAGAATCCAGGGATTTCTAGTTTTGTGAGGCACCAGCATTCTTTGGCAGATAAAGACCTTGTAAAGCTACAAATTCCAGGATTCTATAGGCTGGAGCTGAAGAACTTAAAGTGTGTCAAACTGCATTCTTTCTACAGCGTAGATGCACCCTCACATAAGGTAGCTGCTGACATTCCTATGTTGCTTCCATCTTTGTGGGAAAAATATATATAAGCAGAAACTTGGTGGAATGTCTATGGTCAAGGCTGTTTAAGACTACTTAGATATTTTGTACTTGTACAGAAACCAGAGTACACATGTAAACACAAGATACAACCATATAGAGTAGACACATACACACAAAATACAACCATAATCTAACATGTTCTCCTGTTAGATGCAGTATTTCTCTTCAGAATAGTAATGGTAGCTAGAAAACTGTCTGTCCCATATCCTATCACTAGCGCTTTGAAGGGAGAAGGGCACACTGAGATGCCTTTTACAGATTCCTATGGGGAAAAGACATTCATAGAGGGTAGATCTTTTAATCTCTATTAGCAATGATATAGAGCTAAATGGTGCCTCAATATCCAAAGTCAGTCAACCTGTGAGTATCAATACTGAGGCTAAGGAGGAATCTGGCTGTTTGACAGCTGGTGGTGCTGGAAAGGAAGGGGTGGATGAGACATGACTTTGATGTGATCCGTCAGTGCAATTCAAATGTTTGAAAATGCATAGGCAGCCTTTACATCCCTGTGCGAGGTGTGTGCATTTTTTGATAGTCCTCAACAGGGCTGGCCCATGACACTTTACTGCCTAAGGCAAAGAACAAGACAGCGGTCCCCAACACTTTTCCATGTACAGAGGCCATCTGGAGTAGCAGTTGAATCTACTTCAGTGCTGGCAGTGGGATCAGCATCCTTCACCACACCTCAGGGCAGCAGGAGAGTTTAGAGTATGATGGATAAACTGTGTGGCACACACAGCAGTGTCCTCCAAGAGAAGGAAAAGGCAAGGGGCTCAGGGGGAACAGCTAAGGGGTTCCTGCCATTGCCCTGTCAGCTTCTGCCAGGGATCCCAGAACTGTTTTTAAGGTGGTGGTGGTGGTGGTGGTGGTGGTGGTGGTGGTGGTGGTTCGACATTGGTAGGTGGGTAGTTAATCATTTTTACTACTTGCAGGTACAGTGGACCCTTGGTATCTGCCTGGGTGTTGGTTCCAGGCCTCCCTGTGGTTACCAAAATCTGTGGACACTCTAGTCCTATTAAATACAATGGCATAATAAAACAGTGTCCTTTATATACAATGACAAAAATCAAGGTTTGCTTTTCGGAATTTATATATTTTTAAAATATTTTCAAGCCATGGATGTTTGAATCTGTAGATAAAAAAATCTGTGGGTAGAGAGGGCTGACTGTACTTGCAGGATGAGGACAAATTACCACTGAGACATCCTTAAATATGAAGACTCTTGCAAGCACTGTGTGTACTTAGAAGTGCCCTTTTTGTCTTCAGCGTAACTTGCTTCCAAGTAAGTGTGTAGGATAGATATAAGCAACCTTTATTATTATTAGAAGGGCTCAGTGACAATCCCTGTGTTGCGATCTCTTAGTGCTTGATCACTTACTACATGTTTGATTTATCATTCCTGAGAAGGCTCAACTACACAAGAATCTTGATGGCCCAACTTTGCCAGATTGTTCATAGAGAGAGGGGGAGATGGTTCAGCCCCACTCCCATTCTAGTCTTGGTGGGGAGCTGATCCCTGTCTTGCCCCCCTATTCCAGGGCCGACGGCTTCTGCCATGTCAGACATTTACTCCTCTCTGCCTAAGGGTAGCCTTGGCCAAGCCACTACCATGCAAAGTGTCTTATGAGAAAAAGGCACTGAAGAGTTTCAGAACCATAAAATGTTCACAAGTGCCTTTTCATCCTGCTCTCCCCCTTTCCTCATCAGACAGCACACATGTGGGCAAAGTACTAAAATAACCTGGGGAACTATAGAGGATTGGATGAGATCTCCAGCATTTCATTCATTTGTTCGTTCACTTGTTCGTTCATTCATTCCAGTCCCTGCTGTGTCTTAATATTCAATTACCTGTTTCCCCTACTCCCTTGCCCAGCATTGCTCCCATTAATGATCTCCCAAGGGCCCGTCCGTCAGAGAGAACCAAGGAGTTATTAAGGCCATAATTCTTGAAACCTGCTGTTCCCCGACAGGAGCCGTAGATGCTCAGCCCGTAAGTCAACTTACTTGTTGCATGCCGCTTGCTCCACCATAGGCTCAGAATGATAACAGGAAAGTTGTCCCAGAGAAAGAGGCTCAGCTGGATAAGGAGAGCTTGGGATAATTTTAATTTTTGGATCACCGTTCCCAGAATTCCCCAAGCATGGAGAACCAAGGGAACCGCAGTGGCTTGTGTTCATAGCCCTAACCCCCACCAAAGCCACACACTGGAAGGAGGGGTCTTCTGTAGATATAGCCAGTTAATGTCCCATCATTATGGGCCAGAAGTTGGAATGATTTACTTTTTAAAATAATTATTTGTTGTTCATTGCGTTTGTTTGTTTGTTTGTTTCAAAGTATAGGCAAACCTCAGTTAACAAAGTCCGCATTTACAATGCAGAAATAATGCAGTTTGACAGCACTTTTAACTACCATGGCTCCATGCTATGGAATACTGGGATTTGTAGTTTTGTGAGATATTTAGCCTTCTCTGTCAGAGAGCTCTGGTGCCACAACAAACTACACATCCCAGGATTTCCATAGCATGGAGCCATGCCAGTTAAAGCAGTGTCAAACGACACCAATTCTCCAGTGCGGCAGAAGCCAAAGCTTCTGAAAGTGAAGCTCCTTTTTACAAAGTCTTTTCACGCTTGCTAAATCCCGTCTTTTCTTCTTTGTCCTTTAGCTGGAAGGTTTTTAGCTGCAGCAGCATTGAGATGGTGATGAAGGAAGGCTAGAGAAATACAACCCCGTGTCAGGTTGCAGCAGCCTGTCTGCAGTTAGCTATTCTGTAAGCATGAGTTCTACTGTTAGCAGTCCTACTGTAGCTGCGTGTACTTGCCTACAGCAGGCAAGGTAAACAGCAGCTGCCGCAAGACTCCCTTAGTAAGCATGCGTGAACAGTAAAACAGAGAGGAAAAGGGAGAGCAGATAAGCCTGCCTCACTAGCTGTCCCTAACATTTTTTTAAATAGCATACATCTATGAGAAATCGTAAGAAAGAAAAGGTTATCCCTGGACACATTTTGGAAGCAGCTTCTAGGTTGTCTCTCAAAGATTCCACATGTTTTTGTTTGCTTGTGCAAGGCTTATCTGAACATGTGCTTATGGTTAGCTTTGTATAAAGCACGTAGGAACCTATCTGTATTTTTTCCATGTGATTTCTGCCTCTGGTATCAAATTTTCTGTTAACAAAGTAATGCCCAGGAACACATCTACTTTGTTAACTGAAGCATACCCACATCCCATTACAGTTTCTTGTTTTTTTTTTTTATTAAAGAACAGGAAGTGACTAATACTTTTCTGGCATTATCTTAGGGTGCATCTACACCCTAAGATAATAATAAGAAATAATGCCGTTTGATATCACTTTAAGTGCTGTCACTCCGCCCTAGGGAGCCCTGGAATTTGTAGCAACACAAAGCCTTTCTCAGCTGGTGCCTCACAAAACTACAAATCCCAGCAGCTTGTAGGATGGAGCCATGGCAGTTAAAGTGGTGTCAAACTGTGTTGTTTCTACAGTGTAGGTGCATCCTTAAGCTACTTTTTAAATTATTGTTGTTGTTGTTATAAATGCACTTAAAAATATAAGTGTGGCCAAAACTCCCTTAAAATTACCCTCCTAGCAATGTTTTCAGAGTAATGAGTGTTGTTTGTTATAGTAATAAGCAAATGCTGCCTTGGCATTACATTATATCACAAGCCAACAACATTATGTCCTCATTAGCCTGCAAAACTAACTTGTTATTGATAGTGTCATTACTTGTGATGTGTTGGCTTAAATCCAATTGTTAGCCTGCACCCGACACTTCGAATATATCTACACTGCCTAATTCTAGCACTTTAACTGCCATGCCTATGTCCTATGGAATCTTAGGATCTGTAGTTTCATGAGGGAGTTGGATTTCTCTGCTATAGGTTAGGGGAGTGCAGTAGAGAATTTGATGTACCTCAGTAAACGACAAGTCCCAAGATTCCATAGGAAGCCAAAGCAGACAAAACAAACCAGCTACCTGTACCACAATTGTATAGTGTGGATACACCATTCTTGAATTGCTTTAGTTACTCTAGTTGGCACTAATTGGATTTAGACAGGTACTTTCAAACTGTCAGGACCAAGCCAAGACATTTTGCTGCCTGAGGCAAAGGGCAAGATAACACTCCCCATTCCAAACTGGACTGACTGAAACTTATTTCCACCCAAGGAACCAGGTTGCATTCCCCATTCTTCACCAGAGAAGAGGAAGCTAGTTTACATGTTCGGGATAGGTTTTGCATCATACCCAGCTATATCCTGCAAGGAAAAGGAATGCTGGGGAGGGGGCTCACAAGGGGCATGTCTATATGGGCCAAATGAACTGGTTTCCCATCGTCCTCACCACATCCTGTCTTTACGATGTAGGACCAAAGCCCCAATTCATCTGTGGTGTGCCTTCATGATGAGAGGCCAGTTCAGCATCAGATACGGGCCATCCTTGGCTTAAATCACAATAAAAACACTTATCTTTCAATCCAGGAAAATGCAGAGCACTCCAGAGCCATGCCAGGCAGCTGTCTACACACACTTCCAATTGTGTTGCCCACTGCCCCCATTGCTGGCATAGGTTGCTCCCTCTGAGGCCGCGACGAGGCACCCAACCGTACGATCAATGTTGGGCAAATTGTTTTCAACCTCAGAGAAAGTGACTCACACAAGCGGTGGCAGCACCGAATGGCACAGTGGGACGCATGTGCCGTGTTGCTCCAGGTAATGGGGCGCCATTTGTGGAGCATCTCGGAATTTTCTGGTCGGTGTAGATCCATCCCAGGAATGGTTGAGAAGGGTACCGCTGCTCTCCCACCTTCCAGTATGTGCCACACCAGAATCAGTGTCCTCAGTCTGCCTAATGGTAGGGCTGGTCGTGTACATTAAATCGAGCTTTCACTGGCAGGATTAAAAGATGGGCATCAACTCTGAGAGTTAATGTGGAGCCAAGGGAAATGGGAAAACTTTGGCTGAGTGGCTTGAAAGGAGCAATTATTATTCTAAATTTGTTTGACCCCTTTCAAAAAAGATCTTCTTTAGGGATCAATAGCCTTGGGCTAGTAGACCAAGGAATGTACCCTCCAGAGTGAACTGTTTTAACTCGCATGCCAGCCCACCCACCTCCCCAAAAAGATATGCAAATGCCCTTTGTCCTTGGGGACGATAGTTTCCAAAATGAGTTGGGCCGTCTTCAAATAAAAATGTAATTGCTATTTTCAAATCCCAGACCCAAACGTTGATTATTATTTTTGTTCCTTTTGGAGCAGGGTGAGCAGCGGCAAAAGATGAATAGCGTTCGTAACATAATACCCTTATTAGGACTAAGCAGTGTTCCCAATGAAATATGTAACTTGTGGAGGGAGTGGGAGATTGCATAGAACTCTGCCTTGGGCTGGTTATTCAAGAGAAATTAGATCCACAGACTGCACTGAAAACACAACCTTTGGCCTTCGTGAAGATATTATTTGACAACCTGTGTGAAGTTTATTCTTATGAGCCAACATGGTTACCTGGTTGTTGTTTTTTTCCAGAGGATATTTTAATTTGTCATAGATATTAGGTTAGATACTGATTCAGACAAACAGTCCGCACCCAATGAAACGTTGCTTTCGTTGCAGACTATTTTCTGACCAAAACTGGAGTAAAGAGGACCTCACATTCCCTTCCTTCTCTAAAAGAGACAGATTCTGATATTATCTTCTCGGAGACCTTGGGTTAAGAACCCAAGAGCTATCCTGCCAGGTGTTTTTCTGCCCTTAACAGCAAGGTGATACAGAGCCTGAAAAAAAAAGTTACTTTTTGGAACATCACCTGCCAGAATCCCCCAGCCAAAATATGGAAATTTGCCATGCTCTGTTGTAAGATGCAGGAATCAGCAAGTAAAGCATGGAGTTGAACACAGACACCTGTTAATGTTTGCAGATCATTCATTTGAGAGGGTTATGCAGAGGGCCAGCACAGTGTAGTGCCTTGAACATTGGAATACAACTCTGGATGCCATTCTAGAAACCCACTGGGTGACCTTGGGTGAGTCACATTCTCTCAGATTCAGAGGAAGGCAAGAGAAACCCTTTCTGAACAAATATTGACAAGAAAACCCTGGGATAGGCTTGTCTTGGGGTCGCCATAAATCTTCTGAACAAATATTGACAGGAAAACCCTGTGATAGGCTTGTCTTGGGATCGCCATAAATCATAAAGGAGTCCTTCTTTCCTATTACAAATCTAGGTCTTACTCTCCACTCAATTGCAATTTGAAGCAAAAATCAAAATCCTGTGCCAAAGTGATGCCCATTTTCTAGTTAGAATTGCTAAGGTTCTGAATAAATTGTACTTTTTATTTTAAAATATTTCAAATGTTTACATTGCATCCTTTCTCCTGTTTTCATGAGACGTGGAGCCATGGAAAATACTTTAGCTTTCAGGGTCAGGCTGTCTTTAAGCAGAGTGAGATTGTGCCACATTCTGGTTTCTGTGGGGCTAACTAGAATTGAATATTGCAAACACAATCACAATTTAAATTCCAATATATTTATAGTAATAATAAAACAAATTCGATATTAAATGTAAGACATATACACTGTCCCCAAATTTCCAGGCATCCAGTGAAGCACCAGGGCTCAATTACAAGACTCTTCTGCCTATGCTACTCAGGAGAATTGTAACATTTGGATGCAACCTTAAAGCCCTCAATGAGAAATATAAAATAGATGAAAATGCAGTATAAAAATTCCACTATGAAAAATTTCCCCCCTTTTTTCCCTCCTGAATTAATAACTAAAAAAAAATCCTACAATCTTATTCAAAGTGAAAAGGGCCTACTCCTTGGTCCTGGCAATGACATTCCTCTCCAACTCTCTCTTTCTCTTTCTGAACTCAACTAATAAATACAGACCTTTCCTTAGGGCTTTCCCTCCCACTAGGCCAAATCAATAGTTCACAGGGGAGCCATTCAGATGTTCCTTTTTTTAGCATGACAATGGGAATCATCTCACGCATTGCGGGTTTGTTATTCACACTATGGAACTGCATTGATGCACATCGCTGCACGTTCCATCACTCACACATGCAAGCATTCAAACAAAGAAGGAGTCGACAATGAGAGTGCATTCAGAACACATTCAAGGCATGTTGTGTTTAATCCTGGGTCTATTCAGGTCTGTTTGCTGCTGACTCACACTGCTGATGATGTGGATCTTGTAACAAATTTTTTTTTGGGAAACCCAATATTGATTATCCACATTTAAGTGTGTTTTCGGCACACACACCCCAACCCCCCTTCCAACTTAATTGAGTGCTTTCAGGAGATGATTTCCATCATTGTGTGAAATACGGAGATTCAACCTGATTCATCCTGGATAATTTTCACAGTGTAAATAACCCCAGAGATTATAAGATGTCTGTTTCAGGTCCTAGATTTTGAGTATCACGGAAGGGCAGCACGTTCTCAGTTCTTCTTTGAGTCACACATATGGGTTACTCTTCTCAGCAGAGATGGTCAGAACCTTCTAGAGCTAGCTTTAGCATTTTTGTTGGAGACCCATACCTTCTTAATGTTTGTGTGCATTGTGCCTCATGCCAAAACTGTTCCATTCCATTACAGTGCACAACCAGCAACTCGTACCTTTTCTTGTTGTTGTTGTTGTTGTTGTTGTTGTGTGCCTTCAAGTTATTTCTGACTTATGGCGACCCTAAGGCAAACCTATCAGGGTTTTCTTGGCAAGATTTGTTCAGATGAGGTTTGCCATTGCCTTCTTCTGAGGCTGACAGCATGTGACTTGCACAAGGTCACCCAGTGGGTTTTATGGCCAAGCTGGGAATTGAACCCTGGTCTCCAGAGTCATACTCCAACACTTTGCTACTATGCCACACTGGTAAGGACAGTCCCAATTCACCCTCTGTAGTCGCAATTTTTCAACTGCTTTTTAAAACGTCCTGGTTTCTGTTGGAAGATTTTTGCATTCTCTCTTGCCCTCCTCAGATAACTAAGATTTTCCTGCATGCAGACTCTGTTCTCTCTCTCCTCACTCAACTAACAAAGTGATTCAGGTCACTCCCCCTTCTGAGAAGCTTACACCTATCAAATATTTTCTCCGTCCCTGTTGGGTCCTTCATCTTCCTTCTCCATCAACTTTCTTTGGAAAGAGGGTGAGATAAATATTTCTTCTTAACCTGAACTATTCACTAGCTAGAGTAGGATGTAAAAGGTAAAGGTATTCTCTGTTGACAAGGTTGTCAAGTCGTGTCGGACCATAGGGAGCAGTGCTTATCTCTGTTACTAAGCCAAAAAGCCAGCATTGTCAGAGACAATGTGGCCAGAATGCAGTTTACCTTCCCACCAGAGTGGTGCCTATTTATCTACTTGCATTTGCATGCTTTCAAACTGCTAAGTTGGCAGAAGCTGGGACTAGTGATGGGAGCTTACCCCATGATGCAGCAACCAGGCCTTGAACTGCCAACCTGCTGATCTTGCTATTAACAGAGTCAGTATCTTAATCACTTGAGCCACCACATAGCCCCCATGTATGTATAGATTAGCCCCTAAACTTTTGTTTGAAGTTCAAGCTGCTTGTGTTATTTTTGAGTCCGGCTCAGTTCTTAGGGAAGTATAGTTAGGCAAGGAAATGTTACTCCGCTGATTTAAAGCTAGACCCTGACAGGCTTGGCTTTGACATTTTTTTGATATTTAAGTATTTTTGTTTCCCTAACAAAGGCTGAAGCTTTAGGAAACTTACATTGCCCTACAGTTTATCTTTTCCTTCCACTTTCCCCCTTTGTCCTAGATTTACTTTGGTTACTTGCAAACAGTTTACACGCGTCCCTCCCCATTCGCACGCTTCCCATTCGCAGATGGCAAGACAGAAGGGACAAAATGGTGCATGTGCTTGCAGTGCATGCAGCGGCACACTTGGAAGCACCGCCATTATATTCAATGGGGATTGACTATCTGCGGTTTTTCTCGTTCATGGGGTGGTGGTGGTTCAGAACGGATCCCCTTCAAATGGCGAGGAATGACTGTAAAGTGCAAAAGCAGTTTCACTCAATTAATTTAGCAGAGGGAAACAAGAAGATGGGAGTGGTATCTTATTATTATATTTATTTGTAGCTTGCTTTTTCCCCAAAACTGGGACACAGAGTGGCTCACAATGAATTCAATTATTACAGTATTAAAATAGATTACTAGTTAAAAGAATAAAATACAGTACCGTTTAAAAAGGTAAAAGTGTTTACAACACTTTAAAACAATACAACACCCCAACTCGTTCTTCAGAAACTTTTAAAAGCCTATCTGCATAAGAAGGCTCAGGCAAAAGCAAATTGTTGCAGCTTCTCCTACCTTGTCTGTTTTTTTGTATTAATAACATTGTCATTGTGCATAGGGGCCTATGGTCTCTAAACTATACTTTAAGATGTACTTGGAATGCACAGTAAAGTTTCTGGTTACTAATGGTATTTAATCTTGGGTATTTGCCCAGGAGAATCCCACATTGTCAGGAAGTGTATACGCTGCCAGATTTAGTAGTCTAGCACTTCAGAATTGGGCAGCATGTCTCAAGGCCTTTGCCCTGGAAGATGCTACTGGAACACCCACACTCCAAGAAAGGCCTGCAGAGATCGACTAATTTATTTTTGATCTTTTTGATCTTTACCACCATGGTTGGATGGCGGAGAAGGGACTGTTTGAGATGCCAAAACAACTTGATTGTTCTAGCATCCAAAACCCACAGAACAGTCATATCCTTATTGACCTACCAATATGTACAAAATACATGTTGCAAGTTTTCAAACTCCACTAGCTACTTCATTAGGCAAAGGTATTCAAAATTAAATAAGAGGGGGAAAAATGACGATGTTGGAGTCATAGGCCTACATTTTGTCAAGATGGTGTTACGGTTGTTCTCAGTGGCATCACTAGGGTTGGCATCACCCGGCGTGGTAACTCATGGTGTCACATCACCCACTGATCTCCACCCATAGCACACCCATACAGAATCCATAGTATTTTTTTTATTGATGTTACTCATAAATTGTAATTCCTGTATACCACTGAAAGTAATAATGATTGTTGTGACATAAACAACTAGCAGAATTAAAATTATGCCTTCAAACTACAATACCATATGCACAGCCTAAATGTATTTACGTATACATAGTTTCATGTGGTTAAAGCGAAAATTTGGTAAGATGTGATGCTTTTAAAGAAAAAATTAAAAGAATAATTTTTTTTTAATTTTTAAAAATTGTTTTTAATCAGAATTTTAATTTTTAAAAAAATCTAGGGCTTTTCCTTTCTCATCTCACTGAGCCTTGCCTGACTCATGCCATCTTTTCAGCATTTTAAAGGGCTGGAGGTGAATGCCAGAAGCCATTTGGGGAGCAGTGATGTCACCCCTCCTTAGCATGTCACCTAATGCGGCCAGCAGCCCCTGCACCCCCCTAGTGATTTCCCTGGTTGTTCTCAGTTACGATAGCACAGAGGGATATCTTAACTTACCATCTTAACTGAGAACAACTACAGTGGGATCGCGGTATCCATGGACTTGTCTCCCACAAATTTGAATATCTGAGGATGGTAAGGCCACATTGTTCCTTAATGGTGGCACAGCCGCATGCATGCGCTGCCACTGGGGACACTGTGGGCTTGAGCATCTACGGATATTAAGTATCCACAGCAGGGCATCCGGAATGGATCCACCACAGATACGGATGTCCCACTGTATAACATCATCTTGACAATGACTCTAACATTGTCCTTTTATTCTTTCTTTTGTTTCATTTTAATATCTTTGCCTGATGAAGAAGCCAGTAGAACTTTGAAAGCTTACATGTACATTTTGTACATTTTATTTGGCCCAAGAAAGGTATCACTGTTTTGTGGATTTTGGACATTATTGTATTTTGCTGTACGGCCAACGTGGCTGCTCCTGGGTATGTTTTCTTGATTGTCTTAATATACTACGCCTTAGGTGCATATGGAATGTTGTTTCTGCTCTGCGTCAGGTAGCAAAATGTCTTGAGAAACCCTATCCACACTGAAAATTGCCAGCCCAATCCAGGTTTTGTGATTCCCTCCCCCCGTCCCCCAGCAGGCATTGCTCACATGTGTTCAAGCTTCTCTGTGGACTGATGAAAGATGGACTGAAAAAGCAAAAGAGAGAGAATGTGTGTGTGAGAGAAAGAGAGAGAGAAAGAGAAAGAGGAATGAAGAAAGTTCGGTTATATGCTAAAATGTGAAATTCCATGCTTATGTAATCCTTATGCAACTCATGAAAGACAAACTATGTGTTAGAATTGCTGTGACTTATTCTTGGTTGTCCTCCTGTGTCTTTAATAGCAACCTGCCATGCAGGTTAAGATTTTCACAGCCCGAAGGGATAAAGAGATCAGGAAATCCTCATTTGCTTTTGTGCTGAGCTGCTGTTCCCAGCACTTGCGGAGGGCCAGTGAAAACTCTGACATCTATGATTCTATCCTATCCAAAATTTCACACAAATCACCACCTTCCTCCTCCGTCACGACCACAGCCTACTAATTTTGCAATATGCTAAATGCAGAGAAGAGTTGAGAAGTTGAGAAGATACAGCTGATAGGTTGTGAACGCCATTGGGAGAACCAGCTCTACTGTTATGTACAATGGAGTGGCAGCCTCCCCTAGCTTGTCTGTTCTTCCTCACTCGTAGATTTTGCCATCTTGAGCCCATTCTGATGTTGCTTGGCCACATACGTCCCCCGTTTTCATCTGTGAAATGCTGAAGGATATGAAATTTTGTTTTTTGGACTTTAGCTCCAAGGCAGCATAGCTCCAGTTGTTCTCTGGTCATGCTGGCTGAAGGATTCTGGCAGCTGTAGTATATAAAAAGAAGAACTTGCCCCAAGTTCTGGCTTTAGGAAAGTGTTCAGTTCTGTGTACTGTGGAACAGAAGGGGCTGCCTTGTATGCATGAATAATTGGGTGTGTCCGCACTGCAGAAATAAAACAGTTTGACACCACTTTAACTGGCATGACTCAATGCTATGGAATTCTGAAATTTGTACTTTTGTGAGATATTTTGCCGTCTCTGTCAGAGAGCTCTGGTGCCTCACCAAACTACAAATCCCCAAATTCCATAGCATTGAGCCATAGAAGTTAAAGAGGTGTCACACTGCTTCATTTCTGCAGTGTAGCAGCAGCCACTGCCAGTTGGAACAGGGTAGGGAATACGCCAAGGGCTACAGTAACTGCCATATCCCTTCCAGCTACGGTGACATGGTCCCAAGCACCATTGCAGGGAAGATCTTTGGATCCATCTGCTCTCTAAGTGGGGTGCTGGTCATCGCCCTCCCTGTTCCTGTCATCGTTTCCAACTTCAGCCGGATCTACCACCAGAACCAGCGGGCAGATAAGCGGCGAGCTCAGCAGGTAGTTGGGGAAGAAGGGGGAAGGAAAGAAAAGGCGAGGGGCAACAGGCACAGTGATCAGGGGAGGGCTCCTTGTCTCACTCTCATTCCATACACGGTTCTCTCTGTCTCTCTGTCCTCCCCTCCTCTGCAGAAAGTTCGCCTGGCCCGGATCCGGCTGGCCAAAAGTGGCACGACTAATGCTTTCCTTCAGTACAAACAGAATGGAGGCCTTGAGGTATGGACACTTTACTGTTGATTTACTTTGACAAATGCATCTTCTTGCACCCTTGGCCCCGCTGGAATGCTTGTATTATTTCTTTAGCTCAGGAACTTGCAAGCTTAGATCCCCTTCAGTGGGTCCACAAACCTGGTGGAAAAGCAATGGTCTTTTCTTCAGTTTGCAGTCACCCCTCCATATCCACGGATTCAACCATCCAAATGTTGAAAATATTCAAAAAATAATATACGTTCCAAAAGCCAAACCTTAATTTTGCCATTGTATTTAATGGTACCTGAGCATCTATGGATTTTGGTATCCATGGGGCTCCTGGAACCAAACCTCAGCAGATACCAAGGGCCAACTGTACTTCCTGTTATTTTGAAAACATTTGGGGAAAGCATAATTTTAATCAGATTCCAAGGAATTATTACCTTAGTTGATCTGAGTTTCCTTGGAAAGTAAGGATATAAGCATAAAATGAACATTTCCACTCCTTCTTCCTCTCCCTGATCTCTTTTTTTGATAAAATTACCAGCTTGGTAGATGAAGGGAATGCTGTGGATATAGTATATCTTGATTTCAGTAAGGCCTTTGACAAAGTTCCCCCTGACATTCTTGCAAACAAGCTTTTAAAATGTGGGCTAGACAAGGCAACTGTTAGGTGGATCTGTAATTGGTTGACCGGCCAAACCCAAAGGGTGCTCAGCAATGGCTCCTTTTCATCCTAGAGAGAAGTGACCAGTGGGGTCCCACAGGGTTCTGTCCTTGGCCTAGTGCTATTCAACATCTTTATCAATGACTTGGATAACAGAATTGGGAGCATACTTATCAAATTTGCAGATGACACTAAACTAGGAGGAGTAGCTAATACCCCAGAGGACAGGATCAAAATTCAAAATGACCTGAATAGACTAGAAAGCTGGGCCAAAGCTAACAAAATGAAATTCAACACAGAGAAATGAAAGGTACTGCACTTAGGGCAGAAAAATGAAATGCACAGATATAGGATGGGGGACACCTGGCTAAATGAAACTACGTGTGAAAGGGATCTAGAAGTCCAAGTAGACCATAAGTTGAACATGAGTCAACAATGCGATGCAGCAGCTAAAAAGGGCAATGCACTTTTATGCTGCATCAATAGAATTATAGCATCTAGATCAAGGGAAGTAATAGTGCCACTCTATTCTGCTTTGGTCAGGCCCCACCTGGAATACTGTGTCCAGTTCTGGGCACCATAATTCAAAAAGGATGTGGAGAAACTGGAGATGTTCAAAGGAGGGCAACTAAAATGGTGAAAGGTCTGGAAACCATGCCCTATGAGGAACGACTTAGGGAACTGGGGATGTTTAGCCTGGCGAAGAGAAGGTTAAGAGGTGATATGACAGCCCTGTTTAAATATTTGAAGGGATGTCATATTGAGGAGGGAGCAAGCTTGTTTTCTGCTGCTCCAGAGACTAGAACATGGAACAATGGATTCAAACTGCAGGAAAAGAGATTCCACCTCAACATTAGGAGGAACTTCCTGACAGTAAGGGCTGTTCGACAGTGGAACACACTTCCTGGGAGTGTAGTGGAGTCTCCCTCCTTGGAGGTCTTTAAGCAGAGACTGGATGGCCATCTGTCGGGGATGCTTTGATTGGGAGTTCCTGCATGGCAGGGGGTTGGACTGGATGGCCCTTGTGGTCTCTTCCATCTCTATGATTCCTGCCCCATCACTAGTGTCCACAACTCTGTTGCTGCAGTACAGAGTAGCTGGCCTCTTAACTTTCACCTTCTTTAGAGACTCCAGAAAAATTGGGGATACTTTCCTTGGTTGGGGCCCACTTTACCTTGGCCTTATGAGTAACCTATCAGAGACTGGATGCCCCTTGGATGGGCCTTTAAAAAGGCAGTAATGGAGAGACTGAGATCCCAAAGTGATTGGATCCATCTCTCTTTCTTTCTCATGTACTTCCAGCAACATCTTCTTTCAGCCGCCTGCTGTTTCCCCTCACCGTGCTGCCCATCCTGTGGGCTTTGAACCTAGTGAGGGTCTGAACTGACTGCTCACAGGCAGAGTTTTCAATATAAAGCGATGGAGAATGTGTGACACTCCAGATATTATAGGCAAGGGCTGCTGGGAATTGTAGCCTAGCACGATCTGAGGTACTACATGTTCCCTGTGCTTGACTTAACATGTTCTGGATTTAGGGAAATCAGATATAGGCTCTCTCCGCTTTAACCTCAATACTTTTGACTTCTCTTCCAAACAAAATAGCTTGTTACTGCTGCTACCCTACTGGCTTATCACACACATACGATCCCAATTTATTCTAGGCAGGCTTTGGAAACTGGCATTATCCTTTGCCTTCTAATGACTTTGCCGTGTCATTTTTCATGTCTGGTTTGAATGAATTGTTCTGTTTAAAAAATTAATTTGTAAATTGCAGTGATATATAAATATAAATATTTTAAAATGAATAAAATAAACATCTCACCAGGTGTTCCCGAAATTTTCTGGAAAATGTCCCAGTTCAAACTAGCTACTACCCACTTTCAGTGAGATATAATACAATCCTAACAGAATATTTTTAATGTGCTGATTGGCTCTAAAGCTGGCTTACATACACGTGCATTCTTCTTGCTCACTTATGCTTACACGCCCAAAGAGCATCCTGATGCAGAGGCACATTGGTATTCAAGACAGAGCTGCCAATTTAGAAATCAAATGAGAGTGTGTGTCTGTGTTTTGTGTGTGTGTTGTCTAATTCAATCCATCAGCGCTCATTTCCCTTTTCTCCCACAGGACAGAGATCCAGATGCACATGCTTTGGCTGTGCGCAACCGCTCAGCCTTTGAGCAGCAGCACCATCACTTGTTGCACTGCCTCGAGAAAACTACTGTGAGTAGCAAGACATGGGAGAAAAAGAAAGGTGGGACTGGGGCAAAATGAGCAGAGGGCCGATTGGGTTTGGTGATTGCAGGGGAATTTTAGGCTGGGCAATGGGATCTACTTGCTTTCCATCTTATACAGCCTCAGATAGTTTGAAAAAGCATTCTGGAAAGTAAGCAGAATCTGTCCAGCTCATTTCCCTACTCTGTGCATGTAACATTTTCATCAACTAAGTTGAAGTTCAATGACAAGCTGTTCTTTCATTAAACTTGTAGTCTGATGCATGCACTGAGACCAAGCCTTGCTGAACACAGTGAGACTTCTTGTTGTTGTTGTATCCCTTAGGGTTGCCATACATCAGAAATGACTTGATTTCTGATGTATGGCAAGCCTAAGGCAACTCTAAAATAGTGTTTTCTTAGCAAGATTGTTTCAGAATAGATTTGCTGTTGCCTTCCTCTGAGGCTGAGGGTGGGTGGCTTGTCTGAGGTCACCCTGTAAGTTTCCATGGGCAAAAGGGGACTTGAACTCTGGTTTCTTAGAGCCCTCTAATAATGTAATAGTGACATTGTAGCAGACAGTCAGTGCTTCCACTAAGAACAAAGAAGGTCTGTCTGAGAATCCAGTTAGCTCCTCAAAGGGTGGTGTTAGCACTGTCTTGTTAGCCTCCAAAAGGAAGACTTCAGATGGATGTAGCTCCCTGATGGGACAACTGTCACCTATAATTATCCAAATTATCTAATAATTTGGTGAATCAGATGCTTTGGTTTTCATCTCCCAGAAACCCCAGTATGACGCTGCTAAGAGAGTGTGGGAATTGTAATCCACAAAAGGTCCTCACCCCAGCCTAGAGAAGGCTTAAACCAGCAGCCTTCGCTTGACGCTGTCCAAGGTCCTGTTTTCATCTGCCTTCCGATGAAGTGGGGTTTTGCTTGCTTTGATCAAGATCAACTTATTTGATTTAACCTTGCCTGCATAGTTGCTGTGCCTAAATATCCTGAAGGCACCAGACCCCATCTGATCTTGGAAGCTAAGCAGAGTCAGCCCTGGATGTGAAATCACCAAGGAATATTTGTAGGTGCTGTAGGCTATAATGCAGAGGAAGGCAATGGCAAGTCACCACTGAGTGTTCCTTGCCCAAGAAAACCCTGTGAAGTGAAGTTGAATGCTTTCATGGCCGGCATCCATTGTTTTTTGTGGGTTTTTCGGGCTATGTAGCCATGTTCTAGAACATGACCACATAGCCCACAAAACCCACAAAAAAACCCTGTGAAATTTATGGGGTGGCCATAAGTCAACAGGCAAGTAGAAGGTATGTGCGCGCGCGCACACACACATACACACACTGGCACTGATAAGACTCTGAGCTGGCAGTGGTGGGACTATGGTGAAAGGGAAGGCTTGTGATGGATAGCTTGATGAAAATCTCTCCAGCTTACTAAATCTCCCTATGCACCACTACCTATATAAGTTTAAACATATCTGCAGTTATAAAGATTAGAAATTTTTGTCTTTTTAGTAAAAGATGAAGAATCCAAACTTGATATTCTTGGAACAGTAAATTTTGCATCAGATTCAGAGCATTGTGACTGTATATGTGCAGCATATGCACAGTCACAATGGCCTCCTTAAATTGTATAAGGTGACTTGTATTCACTTGTATCCCACCTCTGACCCAAAAAGGGAACCTACAAACAAATACAAATCAAAACATGAAGATATAAGTTAAAATATACCCTATCTAAAACCAATCTGTCTAAAAGGGAAAAGGCAAAACTCAGTAAAATGGCATACTATTAAAGAGCCAGAATGTGTATGGCATGGGGACAAGGTGTAAGGAAGGGGGTACTCATACAAACATTGTTTTCTCCTTTTCTCTGTAAAATTTCTCACCCTGTGTAGAGTCACGAGTTTACTGATGAACACTCCTACAGTGAGTTCTGCCTGACCGAACCCCTGGGCTACCGGACCAGCCGCAGCACCTCTCTTTCTTCCCAGCAAGGCAGCAAAGGTGGCCTCAGCACCTCCTGCTGCCCTCGCCGCACCAAACGCCGCACCACCCGCCTGACCAACTCCACCATGACAGTGAGCCGTGCCAGTGCTCAGGAGCTGGATACAATAAACAGCCAAAAAAGTGCTGCCCCTCAGAGGTGAGGACCGTGTTTGCATGTCCCATCATGTCATGCTTTTGGGTTTCTTTTCTGTGGGAAAGAATGAGCATTTGCCCATGTCTGTTCTATACTGGGGATTGTACAGAAAGGTAAGGAGAAGGAATCCAAAGGACAGAAGACTGTGCTACAAAAAGTGACCTCTGCGAGCTGATCTATGAAAAATTTAGGTAAGATAATAGGACTTTAAAAAGAACTCTAGTCAATGTGTCAAAATCAGGACTAGTCTTTCAGATACAGGGGAGGAACAAAGAATATATCACTGCTTGGAAAAGTTACTTTTTGTATGCTGTAGTCTTTTTCAGCTCCAGAAAAGCTTGTGATAGGTTCATCTTTGAATTACCTTAACTTGGAAATGGCTTGAAAGCACACAACGACAACAAATAAACGATATTTCAGAGGAAGGAACTGGCAAAACACTTCTGAGGATCCCTTATCTGAGAAAACACTATGAAATTCATGGGGTTGCCATAAGTAGACAGGGGACTTAAGGAACAGACAAACACAGCACAGAGTGCCGCTAAGTAATACTACCTGGCTCACCATCACCACTTATAGCATCATAGAATGATAGAGCTGGAGGAGAACCCAAGGGCCATCCAGTCCAAGTCCCTGCCATGCAGGAACTCATAATCAAAGCACCCCTGACAGATGGCCATCCAGCCTCTGCTTAAAGACCTCCACTTCTTAAAGACCTCTGAGGGAATGTGTTCCACTGCTGAACAGCTCTTACTGTCAGGATGTTCCTCCTAATGTTGAGGTGGAATTTCTTTTCCTGTAACTGCCCTTCCCAAGAGGTGAACAAATTTCATACGGACACCATAACCATCAGATCATCATAACATATCATCAAACTGAAACCGCATTACAGCCCATTAAAACTGAGCAGCAGCAATAATAATCATCTACAGGCATCAAACGTCCCATTGCTGCTTCCTCTCCCTTCTTCTTCTGTAACTGCTCATCCATCCGATAAATGTTACTGGATTTGTTTCATTGCCGAGTTGCTCTGTTTGGACCTAGGTTGTTGCTAAGCTGTTAAGTACAGCCACGTCTGTTGTGCCATTAGCAATTAATTTTTAAAAGGATACATTCAGCCAGTTTAGTAAAAGAAGATGAATTCATTCTGTAGTAGCAGGACTGGCTGTGACATGGAGTCACTGGAAGCAGGCAGCGGGAAGAGTAAAGCTTTCCGTAATATGCATGGGTGTTGCTGGGAAGCTCCAGCAGTGATCCTTGGCGTAGGAAAAGGAAGGTTATGTAACTGCATAAGAAATGTTCTGATTTTGATTTATGAACTCTCAGTGAATACGAATTGGTAGGTTAGGCTGAGAGATAGTGACTGATCCACACTAGGTGACACCTTAAGGGGAAGTGACAGTACTCCTCCCTAAACACCTGCCTTTCAGCAGAAATGGGCGGTGGCGCTCGCCTTTAAAATGCTGAAGAGATGGTGTGAATGCGGTGAAGCTCAGTAAAAGGAGAAAAGAGAGGCCCTTTTTTAAAATTAAATTTTAAAATTTAAAATTTAAAAAAATCTTTTAAAATTTTAAAATAGTTTTTAAAAAAATTTAAACAATCTTTTAAAAGTTTTCTTAAAAACATGACCTCTTACCAAATTTTCACTTTTACCACATGAAACCATGTACATGTAATTACATAGAATCATAGAATCATAGAGTTGGAAGAGACCACAAGGGCCATCCAGTCCAAACCCTGCCATGCAGGAACTCCCAATCAAAGCATCCAGCTTGGCCATCCAGCCTCTGCTTAAAGACCTCCAAAGAAGGAGACTCCACCATCCTCCGAGGGAGTGTGTTCCACTGTCGAACAGCCCTTACTGTCAGGAAGTTCCTCCTAATGTTGAGGTGGAATCTCTTTTCCTGCAGCTTGCATCCATTGTTCCGCGTTCTAGTCTCTGGAGCAGCAGAAAACAAGCTTGCTCCCTCCTCAATATGACATCCCTTCAAATGTTTAAACAAGGCTATCATATCACTTCTTAACCTTCTTAACCTTAACCTACATGTAGACTGTGTGTATGATACAGATGGCCTTCCTTATCCATGGATTTTTTATCCACGGATTTGAGCATATACAGCTTGAAAATATTCCAAAACAGTATAAATTCCAAATAGCAAACCTTGATTTTCCCTTTTATATAGGGGACACCATTTTGTTGTGCCATTATATTTAATGGGATTTGAGCATCCACAGATTTTGTTATCCACGAAGGGTCCTGGAACCAAACCCCAGCGTATAACAAGGTCTCACTGTATTGTGATTTAAAGATACAATTTTTGCTTGTTGTTTATGTCACAACTATTGCCATTTCTTGTCTCCTGCCTAGTTTTCTCAAGCACACATCACCAGGTTTTGAAAGGCAGTGTGGCTGCCCAAGTTCAGAGCATGATAGCTCAATAACAGAGTTCCTGTTTTGCACACTTTAAGTCCATGTGTCAGTCCTTGCAATCTCCATATCAAACTGGCATAGGAATCATATGGTTGAACTGCAACTCCCAGGATAGCAGTCCAATAACATCTAGAAGGCCAGAGATTATGACAAAGACCTTTGCCTGATGCCTGGAAGTGCAGCTACTAGTCAGAGTAAACAATAAAGGCTTGTTGGGGATGCAAGAGAGGGACTTCTTGGTGGCTGCCCCTAGGCTCTGAAACTCCCTTGCCAAGGAGGGCAAAATGCTGTCATTCTGTCAGTAGTCAAAGGCCTTTTTATTCCAACAGGCTTTTAAAACATAAAGTTTTTAAAGATGGACCTTGGGGGCTTTAATGTTTTTAACTGAACTGTTTGAATTGCAGTTTTATATTATTTTAATATTATCAATAATTTAATTCCATAATGATCACTTTTTGGGGTTTGTTTTTAACAGTATTGTGTTTTTTTAAAATTGTAAGCTGCCTCAAGTCCCAATTTTGACAGATTGGGATATTAATATGTGGAATAGTTGGACAGTTTGGAATGGACAGATTGGAATAATAATATGTGGGATTGCACCTATAATAATAGGAATAATAATAATAATAGTGGGAGCAGCAGCAACAGCCAGATAGGAAGCAGCTTCATGTATTCCCAAATCTTTTTTCATTTACACATAAATGGACAACTCAGTCCCTAGTAAGTTTTCTATTTGTTATGGAAAGAGCTCTCAAAATATAGAGTCAATATAAATGGGGGTGGCAGTAGCAATGTTTGCAATGAATGGAGAACATGTGGCTGCCTGTGTGTTTTGGATTACAGTACCCAAGGAGTTGATAAAGTCAAAAATAACTGGCGGTTCCTCCACCTGCATGGTCTCAGTTGTGAAACCTGTTCAAAACAGTTGGCCCTCCACATTTGTGGCTTTGTGAATTTGATTTTTTTGCAGTTTTGATTAATATGCTCTCTCTAGGAATCTCTAGGTCTTCCAATGCAACTCTGCCAGACGTTGACCATAGAGCTGTGCTGGAGAACTTAGATGTTCCTAGAGAAAACACTTCTCTAGGCAGTTGTAGGTCCTCTAGCATGATCAACCTCTGGCAAATGTTGACCACCGAGTTGCACAGGAAGGGCGGAAGATTTCTGTAGAGGTGTTCTCTTAGGTAAAAGAATAGTGCTTTTTCATTTGCCGTTTTTTCACATTCACAGGGGTCCTTCACCCCAAACCCCAGCAAATGTGGAGGGACCATGGTATTTAAGTTCCAAGGAGCTGGACAGGATTTTCACTCAAGTGCACTTAAGGCTGTAGAACCTACTATGCCAAACAACACTATTTTTTAAAAAAAATCCAGACTGCAGTACAGAGTAGAGGACACTCTCCTTGTCAGGATTTGCATTTAGTTTGTGTTTTTCATTAAGCACTTTAAGGTTGCATCCAAATGTTACACCTCTCCCGAGTAGCACAGGCAGAAGAGTCCTGCAACCCAGTCCTCTCCTGGCGCCTCACTGGATGCAAGGAACTTTGGAGACAGTGTATATATCTTACATTTAATATCTGATCTGGTGTATTATTACTAAAAATACACTGGGATTGAAATTGTGATCGTGTTTGCAACATTCAATTCTAGTTAGCCCCATAGAAACCAGAATTTGGTACAATCTCACTCTGTCTAAAGATAAGGCTGATCCTGAGGGTGAAATTTTAAGTGTTTTCTATGGGTCCCCATCCTGATGAGAGTAGGAATAAGGATGCAAAGCAATCATTAAAAATCTTTTAAAATAAAAAGTATAATTTATTGGGATGGCTGAATTGTAGGATTTCTTACTAGAAAATAGGCATGGCTTTAGCGCAGGATTCTAGTTTTCTGAGTGGACAGTCAGACCCAGATCTGCATTAGGAAAGGACTCACCACATGTTGTTGTTGCTGTGTCTTCAAGTCATTTCTGAGTTATGGCAACCCTAAGGCAACCATATCACGCAATTTTCTTGACAAGATTTGTTCAGAGTGGATCTGTCTTTGCCTTCCACTGAGGCTGAGAGAGTGCGATTTGCCCAAAGTCACCCAGTTGGTTTCCATGGTCAAGGCTCTGGTTTTCAGAGTTGTAGTCCAATACTCAAACCATGCTGGCTTACTCATGAAGATATAAATCCCATCCCTTACCCCCACAGCTGCCGTTTGCTCCTTATTTTAAAAAGCCCTACATAACAGCTAGTGTTGTAAAGAACATCCTTCAAAAATTGAGGCATGTCCCCGAGTAAGCAGATAACCACCATAACCTTCTTTTTTTCAGTTTGGAACTAAAACAATTGTGCAGAAAACTTTTTTTGTATGCAACCTCCCTTGTTTTTCCTTCCACAACATATATGGATTTCTGCACAAAAATGTTGTTTTGATTTAAAACAAAGTGGGATGTTTGATTGGATTTAAAACCAAATTGTCTTATTTGATTTCATGCAGGGGTAGCTGTGTTGGCCATTTCGCAAATTCAGACAAAAATCTACCAAACAGTCGTACCTTTAATGGCCAACCGAAAAGCACAATATACTTGTTGCAAGCTTTTGAAGCTCCATGGCTTCTTCTTCAGGCCAAGGTGTTACAAACAAAACATGAAGCCATGTTTTCTCCTGTTTTGTTTGCAATAACACTTTGCCTGAAAAAGAAGCCATGGAGCTTCAAAAGCTTGCAATATTGTGCATATTGTGTATCACTGTTTGGTAGATTTTTGTTCGTTTTATTTGATTGTTTAATTGGATTGGAAACAAATGGTTTGATTTGGTTTGAAATTTCATTTGGTAAAGTAGACTGTTTTCCACACAACAGCGTTGATTTTATTTGATTTTTTAAATGCCAAAGTGCCACAACTCCATGACAACAATGTACAAGAACACTCATGATCTTGCCAGCAGGGAGAGGACTTGACAAATTAGTTTCTTCCATGTGAGAATGAGGGTATATCTGCACCATAAAAATAATGCCATTTTAACTGTTGTGGCTCAATCCTACAGAAACCTGGGATTTAAAGTTGTGTGAAGCATTGGCAGAGCAGACTAAAGACCTCATAAAATTACAAATCCCAGGATTCCATAGGATGGAGTTACAACATGTAAAAGTAGTGTCAAACTGCATTATTTCTTCAGTGTAGATATACCCTGAAATAAGCAAACATTTACATCCCTAACAATAACAACCCACTGGGTGACCTTGGGTAAGCCACACTCTCTCAGCCTCACAGAATGGCAATGGCAAACCGTCTCTGAAGAAACTTGCCAAGAAAACCCTTTGTCTTAGGGTTGCCATAAGTCAAAAATGACTTTGAGGCACACAACAACAACAACAATCACATACACTTTGGACCTTTAATTTGATGCCTTTATTCCAATCCACTCCCTGAAAGTGATCTATGAAGGCCTCTCTTCCTGGCTG
Source organism: Urosaurus nigricauda (assembly GCA_034509955.1). Lineage (NCBI taxonomy): Eukaryota > Metazoa > Chordata > Lepidosauria > Squamata > Phrynosomatidae > Urosaurus > Urosaurus nigricauda. Next base: position 148,075,384 of record JAOEGL010000002.1, on the reverse strand, counting down.
CAACCGACTAGAATGGCAAGTTTCCAAAGGCTGTGCGGAAAAGTGGGAAAAGTTGGTAGACATCCTCCCCCAAAATAATTACAATTCCTTGGACAGTCCCACCTCCAGTTTTGGGGGCCACAGATCTCCAATAGAGTTTTCTTACCACGATCTGGGGATCAAAATGAGTCAGCAAGGTGATGCTATTGCAGCAGAAGGGAGAGAAGGCAAATGCTATTTTGGAGCGGCTTGCCAAAAGCCAGATAGTTTTCTTACAGAGGGATGGGGGCGGTAAAAATAATCACCCCTGGAGTGTAGATTTAGATTTGTGGTCCACGGTTTGAGCATGATTCAGAGAAGAAGTGAGCTGGCAGAGGGTTTTGAATGAATGATGCATGAGGAAAAGCTATGAAGGAGAGCTGGACACGACTGGCTTGGAGGAAAGGAGATTACGGTAGTGGTGGGGTTTGAAATCATGAAAGCCATTTCATACGTCTGAAAGAGATGTCACAAAAAGGGAGAATGACAGACAGCTTAGCGGCATCCCTTGGGAAAGGATGAGATGAGCCAGTTGCAGCAAAGCAGGCAGAGCGTGGGCCTCGCAGTGCTTCCTGGCTGCGAGGATGGACGGGCAATGGAGCAAGCGGGAGAGTTAAGATAAGCGTGCATTGGGGAGATCTTCTTTTTAAGTCGGAGGAGTTTTGTGGTTTGCACTGGATGACCTCTGGAGTGCATTACAGCTCTCTGACAGAGCAAAGGCAAGACATTTTACTGCCCGAGACCGAGAGTTAAGTGCCTCCTCCATCCCTTGCCACAAGTCAGGGTGCAGAGCTCTAAGAAGCAGCTACATTATTTTGGCACACAAGGCAGGAATTCCACAAGCACTTCTCCTCCATCCTTGGAAATAACTAGTTACAACTAAGGTACATCTGCACTGTGGAAACAATCCAGTTTGACAACACTTTAACCGACATGGCTCAATGCTATGGAGTCCCGAGATTTGTAGTTCGATGTGGCACCAGAACTGTCTGACAGAGGAGGCCAAATGTCTCGCAGAATACAATTCCCATAATTCCATGGCATGGAGCTGTGACAGTTAAAGCGGCGTCAAACTGGATTGTTTCTGCAGTGTAGTTGGAGCCTAAGGATGTACCTGCACTGCAGAAATAATGCAGTTTGACACCACTTTACGTGCTGTAGATCCATCCTTTGGAATCCTGAGATTTATAGTTTTCCACAGACTTTAGATTTCTCTGCCAAAGAGTGCTCATGCCTCGCAAAGCTACAAACTCCAAGATTCTGCCATGGCAGTCAAAGTGCATTATTTCTACAGTGTAGATGCTCCCAAAGTTGTTCTGTGGACCCTAGGTGTTTTTCCTGCTGCTAGAGGTTTAATCCTAGGTTGTTAAGAAGCGAGCACAGCTTCTGCAAAGAAATGTTGAATATAGCAGTTGGGAAACAAAGTTTCACACATTGTCTGTGGACACAGGAGGCAAGTGCTGAGCTGGACAGAGGTGTTGAAGGGCTGGAGAACAGATCTGGAAAATAGCAAAATAGCCGCCTCGGTTGCCTGAGTGCAGAGAGGCGGGATATAAATAAATATTATTATTATTATTATTATTATTATTATTATTATTTAATATTAGCATAGAAAACAGGCTGGTTGAATGAAAGGAGACCAGTGGGCTGGGAAATGAAAGAAGGACAACAGGCAGATGAAGTGGAAAAGCTGAAAATAGGGGTGAAAGGAGCCATGGAAAGAGAAGCAAGGGAAGCAGGAGTGCAATAAGCTGAAACTTCACATAAATAGTATGAAAATATGCCAATTTTAGGATTCTATTATTACTGAATTAAACTGTTTCCTTGTATCAATCACTCCTCTGGGGCAATTTTTAAAAAGGGGAAGCATGGAATCTGCTGCCCTCTACTGGGATAAGAAATTTAATGTCACACATTAAATCCAGAGCCAAACTTTTATTGCAGCAACTACGCATTGATTTCATAGTATGAAAAGGAGAGCTGGATAGGCCACTAGCCTTTACCCTTTTCAGGTCAGTCCTTTGATTCTTTAGTGGCAAAGTACACTAGCGGCATATCAAGGTTTGTGAAGTCGAAGGCGTCCATAGTTTTTTGTGGGTTTTTCGAGCTATGTGGGCTTCAGAGAAAGATGGCAGCCACAGATGCTGGTGAAACATCAGGAATAAACTCTTCGAGAACATGGCCACATAGGCCAAAAAACCCACAAAAAACTACAAATCAAGGTTGCTGACTCCTATCCCCAAATGACACCGGTTACATTTATTTTTATTAGTACCCTCCACATTTGCTAGGGTTAGGGGCACAGGACTCCCGTGAAAGTGGGAAAACAACACATTAAAAAAAATCACTCCTTTTTTTTTTAACCTAAGACAATACCAATCTAGGAATCTGTAGGTTCTCCAGCACAATCCCACGGTCAACATCTGCTGGACTCTGACCATAGAATTGCCCCGGAGGACCTACAAATGCCTAGAGAAGTGCTCTGTCTCTCTCTAGGAATCTTTAGGTCCTCCAGCACAATTCTGTGGTCAATTTCTAGCAGTCATACTGGAGATCCTAGAGATTATAGAGAGAATATAATCAAATCTGCAAAAGTCAAAACCACAAATGTGGAGGGACAACTGTATTGTCCCCCAAATAAGAATTGTGCCCTGCCCCATTAAATTTCACGTCATTCCTCAAATTCATAGCATTGCAGAAAGTGACCTGGTTTCCACCCTGCAGAAATAAAGCAGTTTGGCACTACTTTAACTGTCATGACACTATCTGGTGGAATTCTAGGATTTGTAGTTTGCTGGGTTATTTAGCTTGGTCTGTCAAGAAAGCTCTGGTGCCTATCACACCCAACTTGGAGGGAGGTCCTTGTTATCTTTGATCTTGCGGACAGCAAGAGTGCAAAAAGAGGCATGAAAACCTGCGCCTCTCTCTGCACAGTCTGGAAGGAAAGGACATTTGGGGTGTAGCCAGACTGCGGAATTAGAGCAGTTTGACACCACTTTAACTGCCCGGACTATCCTCCAGAATCCTGGAATTTGTAGCTTGATTAGGCGCCAGAGTTCCCTGACAGAGCAGACTGAATAACTCATCAATGTATATATCCCAGGATTTCTGAAGATAAGAGTCATCAGAGGTAAAACTGCTTTATTTCTGCAGTATGGCTACATCCTCAAGAGACACCGAAACATGTTCACACTCTGAACTCCATTCCATCAGCAGATCCAAGCATCCCAAATTGACGTTTGAATTGAACTTCAGTTCAAGGAACCATGCAAAGGGGTCCCAGACTGAGAGCAGTGATTTCTCAAACCTTCCTGGAGTGGATGAGTGCGGAGTGATGGCTGTTGTTTTGTTGAAGTGTGTTAGCCACCACTGTGCCATGGATCCTTCGAAGAGGGAAGGAAAAGGAAATAGTGGCTTTTTACTCAGTTCATTTCAGCCTCAAATTTTCATGGATTATATCCCACTTTTTCAGAAGCAGAAGGGGACCACAGGAATAGGAAAACTATTAAATAACTGAGAGAGGAAGAGATGTTCTCTAGTAGATGTCTCACTTTCTTACAGCAGCCCTGCCTACAAAACTAGCATGATATGAAATCCAGCAGGAGCTGGGATAGTTAACAGGAGAGGAAAGCCCACAATATAAAAAGATAAGAATGGAGCCATTTTCAGAGCAAGTAGGGCAGTGCCGGGGTTGTAGCCATGGGGTCGGGTAGGAGACGGACCAAAAGAAGGCACTGCCCCCAAATAAGAATTCTGTCCCCCTCCAATCAAATTTTCCATCAGTCCCAAAATGTTTAGCGCAGCAGAGAGAATGAGATGCTGCAAATGCTTCACACCTAGAATATTTGCATTTGCTGTGTTCGCATTCCCTTGGTCACTTTGCCTGTCCAGTTTGATACTGCTTTAACTGCCACGGCTCAGTGCTATAGAATTATAGGGTTTGTAGTTTTGTGAGACGTATTGACTTCTCTCTTGGAGAGCTCTGGTGTCACAACAGATTCCAAATCCAAAGGATTCCATAGCATTCGGCTGCGGCAGTTAAAGTGGTGCCAGCATTAATTCTGCAATGTGACAGCAGCCATAGGCCCCTCAAAATCCCAGTGCTTCCAGCCTCTGAGCCCCTAGTTTCCCTGTGCCACTGTCTTCATACTGGAAATTATCAAGGGGCTCAATCTGGAGTAGGGGACTCCAGACTCCTTCTCTAAGGACATCATTTCTCTTGGCGTCAGAAAAATGGCTTGTAAAACAAGTTTGACCCATAATGGCCTATAAAACAAATTTGTACTAGAACTTCTCCGCTATGCCTATGAAATATAGCATAAAGCATACGACATATTTACCAATAAATATGTGCTTGTAAATGCACTGCTAAATGATTGGTGATGAACAATGTGTCATAAAGATGGGACAGAGAATGAAGAATGGGCATGAAAGTAGCCTCGGAGGGTCCCTCAGCTATTCCTCACACAGAAAGAATTACTGAGGGTATATAGTTCAAAGCATGTGATTTCCTCAGAGGGTTGAAAGCCAGAGCCTTTTCAATTCATTTCAATATTTAAAAAGGTTTTGAGTTTTAATCCCTCCCTGGGGAAACTATTTTTCCTGACCGAAAGATATAAATCACGAACTATTTTATCATTGTGTGCAAGAAAAAAAATAATTAGGATAGATTCCTCCCATTAGTGGGAGGAAATGAACATGCCTTCGCACTGTTATCCCTATATTTGGATATCCTGAACTGTTGTAGCAACATTTTTCTGCATAGAAAACAAAAAGAATCCTGTTTGTTTTCTGAGCAAAAATCCTTGATTTTGTGCAAAACAAAAAAATCCTACAAGCACAGGAAATAGTATTTTTGTGCAGAAATCAAGGAAAACTATTTTTCTATACAGAAAACAGATGTTTGTGCAAAAACCTTTGTGTTTTTCTATGGTGAATTATTCATCTGCAGTACTTCAAGGGTATTTGAATACTGGGTGAAATTGCATAAGGATTTCTCAGTGATAGGATAAGATTTTTTTTAACCAGGAACCAAACATAATTACAGTCTGCCCTCCATTTCCACAGATTTTTTTATCCATGGATGTAATCATCCAAGACTTAAAAATATTCAAAAAAATATATATATATAAATTCCAAAAAGCAAACATTTATTTTGCCATTTTATTTAAAGAACACTATTTTATTATCCATTGTATTTAACGGGACTTGAACATACACGGATTTTGGTATCCACAGGAATAGGGGGTTCTGGAAGCAATCCTAGCAAAGGGTCCACTGTAATATTCTTCCCTGTCCTGTCCTGACTTATACGTTCCTTGTAATTCATCAGTGAATGTGGAGAATGGCTGGGGGTCCGTCCCTGATACAAGAGTATTATCTGTCTCAGATGTCCCAGGATTATCTCCATAGCCTGGCAAAATGGCAGTCAAGGAGCCTGGGGAATGGGAAACAAATGCTGGATGTCCAACCCACTTTCATCACCTCTCTTGTCTCCCCATGTCTTTTACCTTTGCAGCCGCTCCAACCTGAATGCCAAGACCCACGACAACTTGAAGCTGAACTGTGACACCCCGGACTTCACCGCAGCCATCATCTGCATCCCCACCCCTCCTGCCAACACGCCTGATGAGAGCCGCCCCCCTTCGCCCGGAGGAGGCTCCGGTGGACCCCTGCGCAATTCCAGTCTCTCCACCCCGTACATCATCCATGAGACTGTCAAGATCTCCTCCTTGTAAGAGGAGACTAGGGCAGGGCGGGCTGCTTCCTCCGTCCTTCCTCTCCCCAAAGGCACCGCTGACCCTTGGGGTCCTGATCTGGAGCTCCTCTCTGCACAGGCCTCTCACCCTGCCCTCCAGCTGCAGCCTGAGGGAGATCCATTGGGGTGTCACACAGTTTTCTTTTCTTTTTTTGAGGCGACGTCGGTGGCCACCACCAAGAGGAGCTGGCGCTCCAAAGCTTCCAATGCCTGCCTGGCTCCCCCACCCTCACCCCTACAATCAAAGCCATATATGAGAGGGGAGAAGGGTGCCAGATGCTATGCAACCCCAGGGGCAGAGAGACGGAGGCAGGGAAAAACTTGTGCGCCGTTGAAGGAGCATACCCCAAACAGTGGAGGAAGACAGAACACTAAAGGCAATTTCATTCCACCAATTGTCCCCTGCATTGGGAAACATGGCAAGGGCTTAGGGTGAGCTGAGATTCCTGTGTGGGTTTCATCGCCTTCTCACTCTGGAAGGAAGACAGAGTTTGGGATCTGAAGAGTGGCAGGGACAGGTAGCAAGGCCCTTGGCTTTGGAAGAGAACAGAAAGGACTGCAATAATGGGACTGCAAGACTCTGGCATGAACATGGCCAGGAGGGATGGTCTTGTGCCATAGTCTACTTTACTAAGGACAAGAGGGCTCTCTGAAGATGGAGGCTCTCTTGGATAATGCCCCTCAGCACTGTCAGGGAAGTAATATTGTGAGATTAGAATTGGGAACTCTGGAGTTTATTCCAGCTGAGGACAAGGTAGTCTATGATGAAAGAGGGGAGAAAAACAAAGAAACTGAATCCACTAAGCTTCCAACCATTTTCCTCCCCATCCTCTGCCTCTCCTGGCTGAGATAAAGACATTACTGGGGCAAATGGTACCCTATATGCCTCTTTCTCTCCTTCTCTCTTGGCCTTCCTTCCCTCTCCCCTTCTAGTACCTGTTCTGTCTCTAGGAATCTGCACTTTAAAACAAAACAAACAAACAACAACAAAACCCAGTCTATTACACCAAAACGCAACACCTCATGGGAATCTCATGCATCACGCCTTCCCCACCCAAGCCACACACAGAGAGACACATACACCTCCCCCTTCCACCGCATAGCATCCAGACTGTGCATGTGTACAATACCTCCTCCGAGAGCGGGGAATCCCGAGTCCACAGCTACAGAGCATCTCAAGCATGTGTAGCCGGCACCCCCGTTCTCAGCCACCCCACCCCAGACTAAAGATAACGCTGTGAAGAACTGAAACCAAACCTGTGGAGCAAGGACGTGGCTTCTGCCACCACCATCCTCCTCCTCCAGACACCTCTCTTCCTACCACCCCCGTTACTATAAATAGTGTGTGAGTGAGTGAAGGAGACTGTCTTCTTGAGAACTAACCTTTCATTGTCACTGGAGACGGAAGGTGACTATGGCAGAAAGCAGGAGAAGAACTTTGGTGCAATGACAGCAGGTACCGTTCTAGGTATCAGGCGAGTCACTTGTCCCATCGCATGCCTCAAACTGGCCGGCTCTCAGCATCCCGGAGAAGGTGCTTCTCTCCACAGGAATGGCGTTTTGGTTTTGCTCTGCTCTCCCTCTTGGTTTTCTCTTCTTTCGCAAAGTATCCTGATTTAAGCATGGCTTATTTCTTAGTTATTATTTTTTTTAAAAAAAATGGGCAGCTGATGAAATAAGTCATTGCTTGCATCAAGGATGGGAAAACTGTGCCCTTCTCAAAGCTGTGTTTGGACTTCCAGCTCTCACCAGCCTGTGGCCCTTAGGCATAATGGGGATTGTAGTTCAACAATATCTTAACAGTAACAAGTTCTCCATCTCTGACTTGGGTCCAGTGGAAGGGAACACAACCAAACGTGTTTGGACTACAATCTCCGTAATGACTTGACTGTTTGCCTTGTGGGCTGGGGCTGATGAAAGTTCTGGTCCAAAACATCTTGGAGAGCACAAGGTTGCCAAACCCTGGTCCAGCGGGTTAGAATATCTGGGAAAAATAGCAGCACATTTTGTGGTATGCATACAGAATGATGCCTAGGGACCCAAATTCCTATGTTTGAGACTCTAGCAAAGGAGTGGTAAGTGAAATCTAAGTAGGTACTGAAGACTACTATCCTTGAATAGCTCCACAATTAAGCAGATCTCTGGAGAAGAGAAGGTTAAGAGGAGATATTTAAATATCATGTTTAAATATTTGAAAGGATGTCACATTGAGGAAGGAGCAAGCTTGTTTTCTGCTGTTCCAGAGACTAGGACCTGGAACAATGGATGCAAGCTTCAGGAAAAGAGATTCCACCTCAACATTAGGAGGAACTTCTTGACAGTGGAACACACTTCCTCAGAGAGTGGTGGAATCTCCTTCCTTGGTGGTCTTTAAGCAGAGGTTGGATGGCCATCTGTCGAGGGTGCTTTGATTGAGAGTTCCTGCATGGCAGAATGGGGTTGGACTGGATGGCCCTTGGGGTCTCTTCCAACTCTATGATTCTATGATATTGGCTATTATCCCCTCCTTTCCATTGATCAGAGCTTTTGATTTCATTGCAGCATTTAAAGTGAAGCAATAGCTCCACCTGCTGGGTAGTGAAAGAAATGCTCATAAATTACTTCAACACCCTTTTGTGCTGATGATACAGTATTGAACTCTAATGCACTTTGAACAGAACCATAGAGGATGCATCAGTGAAGCTGGAGGAGGTGAAAATATCTCCTAAGGAGGCTGAGTAGGTGGTTTAAGGACTGCTGCAGAAGCTGCATTGGGAGAGAGGGGAAACCAGCCAAGCCAAAAGAACATTCCTTTTAGTGGAAGAAAACATTCCATGGTGAATTTCTGTACTGCAGAAAGCGGGGAAATCACATGCTATCCTAGCACCCCATCAGATTAGTACTATGGACACTTAGCCAAAGGCAAAACTCACTGAGCCGCGTAGAATGTGCTTCCAAGTGAATTTGTCAAGGATTGAATCTTTTGTTAATCTGCCGGGCTTCCAGTCCAAGAACTGGGAAACCAATACCAACCCCAAGCAAATCCCACTTTTTTAAGCAGAGAGAGATAAAGATGCATTCCCTTGGGCTGCTTTACTTCTGGAACAATATTGAATGTGTCCCTAAAGGTAGTAGCACTCACCCTTTGACACCTTCTTCAGTAGTCGAAGATCAATGCATAGATTACTTATTCTCCCTATGTGAGATTCAACTGAAAAAAAAAGTTGGGAGAATATAATTATTTCTGAATGCATCTCTAACATAACATCCTTAAAGCCACACATCCCAAAGCCTCTGAAAGAGTAACTGGATTTTCCCAGGATCCTGAAACTAATAGCAATATCCCCAGATTTCAATATATGCAAAGGGCAAATGCTGCCCTCCTTCCGTGTTTGGGAATCCAGATAAAAGTTGACTTCTATAAGGTGAGAGGGTTCTCTTCCTTCCCATTTATACTCCTAAATTGCTCAGTGGAATAAACCGGGCATCCAGACTACTCAAGAGATGCAGCAGATTGGTCTTGGTCAGAGAAAGGTTCCATCACCTTTGGTAGGTAGAGATCCAATGAGTGAACTTCTGTGCCGCCACCATCGCTCGGAGGCTTGTTTTGGGGAACATCTGGGACTGGTTGTTTTTTGCACATTGTATATTGTCTATTGTAGTTGGCCCATTTTCAAGTTGCAGCTCCAGGCTTGGTCATGGATCCGTAGCCCTCTAAAGTGCATGGTTTAAACTATAGCCTTTGCTAGGAGATAGGTAATATTTGTGACTGGTGCCTCACTGCAGGTGTATGGCTCTCAAATTGGGCAATGCCTAGTTAGGGCTGATGGGAACTACAATCCTGCAACATCTGAAGGGCTGTAACTACCTCTCCCAAACCCAGAGTATAGGAAGTTCTGCTGATCTTCCCTGGCTTTTGCTAATCCTATCTGGTTTGTTCCTCTATCCAGACCAGTCTGCCTAATAGGAGTGAAGGAGAAGATGGTTCCTTCCCCCATCCTAAGCCAGGCGAGGTTGGCAGCTGAATCTTTTAACGCTGGCAAAAGAAGAGCATCCCCCACTATTTCAAGGAGAGTGGATGGCAAAGAGCACATGGGGTATATGCACAATTTTGCCTGCTTCTGCCACATGGCACCTGCTCCCACCTGGAGCAACTGTTTCGCCCTACCTAATAACTGGTCCGGCCCTGCTGTGCATTATTCTAAAAGATGGCATTGGTAGAGTCGAGCTGTCTGAGGTGGTGGGTTCTGACCATACGTAAAGAGCCAACTCCTAGCAACCCAAAGATGAACATATCAGAGGGTTGTCCTGGCAAGGTTTGTTCAAAGGGGCTGCCCTTGCCTTCCTCTAAGGCTGAGAGAGTGTGACTTGCTTGAGGTCACTCAGTGGGTTTCCGTGGCTGAGCAGGGATTCAAAACCCAGCCCAGCACTCAAACCACTAGGCCCCTCTGGATCTCTCAAAGAACTATAGGCGCATCAAATGTCTTGGACTGCAAGGCATCTGGGAGCTGAAGTCCAAAACATCTGGAAGGCTAAAGCGTCCCCACTCGTGAACTAGACCCTTGGTCTGATCTAATAAGGCTCTCCTTGATGTTCATGCTTATCCTCTCTTCATTTCAGCAGAGTTGCACAGGAATCCCTCAGTGGGTTGTGGCTTGTACGAGTTTGTAGGCGAGAGTGGCTGTTTTAGCCTCAGGTGCTAAATCACTTTGGCACTTTTGCCATGGAGAGGGCATTATTCCCTGGACTAGTCATTAAATGACACCTAGCCAAGTGCCATCCCTTTATGTCCAATCTACAGGAGGCTCAAAAGGCTGATTCACACAAGTCAGGTGGCATCCTGAGTGCAGATGTGCTCTATGGCAAGTTGGAAAGTCCTTCAGGTGACAGATCGGGATAGTACTAATAGTTTTCCCTTCCCTCTTAGGCCAGATCTGACCAACAAACATATGGCTAATATTTGGGGCTCCCTGCAAGACTAAGGTTACTGCCGCACTTCAACGCTAATGCGGTTTGACACCATTTTAACTGTGATGGCTCAATGCTATGGGTTCATGGCATCTGTAGTTTTTTGTAGCGCCAGAGCACTCTGATAGAGGCCAGATAGCTCATGAAACTACAAATCCCAGAATTCCATAGCACTGAACCACGGCATCTAAAGTGTTGTCAAAGCGCATTAATTCTTCAGCGTAGATGCAGCCTAACGTACTACACCCGGCGCCCACTGTTTGTTTCAGAGCACTCTGCAGTGGGCAAGGAGATGTAACGCTGCCGGTCAAACTGGGCAACTTTGTGTGTGTTACAGAGTTTGTGCATACCTGGCAACAATGCACCAGGATCGTGTGTTATTTTCAGTATCACTTTGTGCTGCAGGCCTCCTGGTTATGGTGGTGCATGTGCGAATGCTCCTCGGTGTATGTGGTGGGGAAACACCTCCCTGCATGTAGAAATGTTGCAAGTCAGGGAACAGACTAGGCTGAACCTCTTTCCCTGACAGATTAATTTTTTTGCATGTAGGAATTTTTTTTTTTTTTTTTACAGGAGCATTTATATACACAAACGAAACAAAGCCATTTGCAATCTGAAGTGGTACATTCCAGGCAAAACCCTTGCCACTCAGTTCTGCTAAGTATCTACGTTATATTGAGCCTGACCTTTACTATGACCAAACTGGAGCTTTGGCTGAAAAGTAGTAAAAAGAAAGGTGAGAGGGCCGGGGAAGGAGTGGCATCGGTTCCTCGTGCCATCTGCAAATGTACTATGTGCGACTTTGGTCAAGTCACTTCAACTCAGGTTCCTGTTTGTGTACAAATAGGGAGAATAAAATTGACCCAAACTTAAGGAGAGATGTCTGCGAAGAATGCGTGTGTGTAGACCAAGAGAGAGGCGACGAATGTCAAGGGTGTTTGGGAGGGGGTGGTGGCCTCGGAGGAATAGTAATGTAACTTCGTGTATTAATATCCACTGGGAGAGAAAGAGTATGTGTGTGTGAGAGAGAAGCTGCTCAAAGGAGGTGGACGCTGCTGTAGTTCTGTGCCAATTAAAAACAAAAATTGAATGAGAGCTCAAACAAAAGTCATGCGTCATGTTCTTCGTTCTCGTTTCTTGGGAAGCTTTGGAGGAGCGGGTAACAATCATTGGATTTCAATGTTGTTTTAAAAAAACCCTTTCATATTATGCAAATAATGAAATGATGATGATGATGATGATGATGTTTATTTTAAGCCCACCTCTCCCTACGGATATTATTGTAACAATAAAAGAAATAAAAATACACAGCACAATATAATAATCAATACATAACCCAAGAGAATAAACAAGACAATCCCCACCCGTCAACCAACAACAATATAATAACGATCAAATACAAATTACGTAGTTAAAATAATTAAATAATTATGAAACAGTTAAAAACATGAAATGTTTCCCAGAAAAGGGGGGGCAAGTACACCCCAATTCCTGTTAAATAAATCATGGTATGGGTGGATTCATATTAAACTAATGCGCACATGTACACACGCGCACACAATCAGCAAAAAAAAACAAACTTGAGAGTGGGGAGATAGTTCCATGTAATTTTGTGGTGTACCTTCAAGTTGTTTCTGACTTTCAGCAACCGTGAGGCTGGGGTTTTCTTGGCAAGATTTGTTCAGAGGAGGTTTGCCGTTGCCTTCTCCTGAGGCTGAGAGCATGTGACATGCCCCAAAATACAGCTTTTTATTTCCCACCCAGGGGGTTTCATGGCTGAGCTGGGAATCGAATCCTGGTCTTAAGTTGTAGTCCAGCACTCAAACCACTATGCCACACTGGCTCTAGCGGACTAAAATACCCCATAACCAAACATCGTCATAAACCAGAGCACTAATAACCAATGGCTTTAAAGCAAGGATGGGGCATGTGTTGACTTTTCCAAATGTTGCTGACCTGTGGTTTCTATCATTCCTGTCCAGGACTGATGGGAATTTCAGTCCGGCAGGAACTGGACGGCCATATGTTTTCCTTTCCCTGTTTTAAAGGGAGATCGGATTCTTGTAGGAGGGCTGTTAATGGACCATCTGCATTCAGGGACAGTGTTCCTTTGACTGATAGCTTTCTATGGGGTATTCCTGTTGATTTCATCTCTGGCTGGATCCGTATTGCCAAAACAATCCGGTTTGACACCACTTTAACTGCCATGGCTCAATGTTACAGAATTCTGGAGGTTGCAGTTTGCTGTGGGACAAGGGCTCTCTGCGAACTACAATGACCAGATTTCCATAGCATTTTATTTATTGATGTAAAAAGACACACACACACCGCACATATGTACAAACCAACAAAAAGAAAATAATTTCAAAAAGGGATTAAACCGTTCCTTCTTTTTTTTGCTGCAAGTGGAACTCTGGTGCCACAACAGACTACAAGTCCCAGAATTCCGTAGCATTGAGCCATGGCCGTTAAAGTGGTGTCAAACTGGGTTATTTTGGCGGTGCGGCTGCACTTCAATGACCCCATGATAGGGCCACCGTAGGGTTGCCATAAATTGGAAAGGACTTGAAGGCACACAACACACACATACACAAATACACGTGTTCTGTGAGCTCTGAAAATATTGGCAGGTCCGTTTCCCCCCCGCCTCTTGGCATATTCATTTCTAAAAAGAGAAACAGCTGTACAGTTGGCCCTCCGCATTTGTGGCTTTGACTTTTGCAGATTTGATGATTTGCGGTTTGGACTAATATGTTCTCTCTAGGAATCTCTAAGTTAGGGGTGCCCAACTTGCGGCCCTCCAGGTGTTTTGGACTTCAGCTCCCAGAATCCCAGACAATTCATTGGCCAAGCTGACAGGGAGGGCATTATGAGGTACAAAGGGAATTTGCATGTGGTTGGTGATTGGCTGAGGCTTCTGGGAGAATAGAAAGGTACAAAGGAAATTTGCATGTGGTTGGTGATTGGCTGAGGCTTCTGGGAGAATAGAAAGGTACAAAGGAAATTTGCATGTGGCCGGTGATTGGCTGAGGCTTCTGGGAGAATAGATTCCTGAGGAACAAAGGGAATTTGCATGTGGCCGGTGATTGGCTGAGGCTTCTGGGAGAATAGATTCCTGAGGAACAAAGGGAATTTGCATGTGGCCGGTGATTGGCTGAGGCTTCTGGGAGAATAGATTCCTGAGGTACAAAGGAAATTTGCATGTGGCCAGTGATTGGCTGAGGCTTCTGGGAGAATAGAATCCTGAGGAACAAAGGAAATTTGCATGTGGCCAGTGATTGGCTGAGGCTTCTGGGAGAATAGATTCCTGAGGAACAAAGGGAATTTGCATGTGGCCAGTGATTGGCTGAGGCTTCTGGGAGAATAGAATCCTGAGGAACAAAGGGAATTTGCATGTGGCCAGTGATTGGCTGAGGCTTCTGGGAGAATAGATTCCTGAGGAACAAAGGGAATTTGCATGTGGCCAGTGATTGGCTGAGGCTTCTGGGAGAATAGATTCCTGAGGAACAAAGGGAATTTGCATGTGGCCAGTGATTGGCTGAGGCTTCTGGGAGAATAGAATCCTGAGGTACAAAGGGAATTTGCATGTGGCCAGTGATTGGCTGAGGCTTCTGGGAGAATAGATTCCTGAGGTACAAAGGAAATTTGCATGTGGCCGGTGATTGGCTGAGGCTTCTGGGAGAATAGAATCCTGAGGTACAAAGGAAATTTGCATGTGGCTGGTGATTGGCTGAGGCTTCTGGGAGAATAGAATCCTGAGGTACAAAGGGAATTTGCATGTGGCTGGTGATTGGCTGAGGCTTCTGGGAGAATAGAATCCTTATAAATAAATAATTAGCCTGCCTTTCGGTAAGTGAGACCATTTACACCAGACAATGCAATTTTTTTAAAAATGCTAGGATTTTTCCACACACATATATGAGAGATAAGTATAGATAGCTTGATGATAGCTAAATAGAAAGGCAGCAATATATTAGTTCCTGTGATTCAATGCGACGAGAGAGAGCCTGCTGCCCACACTGCAGAACTAATGCACTCTGACACCACTTTAACTGCCATCATGTGGCTCCAGTCTATGGAATCCTGGGATTTGTAGTTTATCGTGGCGCCGGGGCTCCCTGACAAGACAAAGCTAAATGTCACACAGGACTACAAATCCCAGAATTCCATAGCCTTGAGCCAGGGCAGTTAAAGCAGTCTCAAACTGGATTATTATTTCTGCAGTGTAGAAAGACCATTGGGTCTCACACTGAGGACGGAGTACAGAAGGCAGCTGTAAGAACTTGTGTAGCCTATCAGTTTCCACAGCCGAGATCCTTTTCAGCCAATCAGAAACAGCCTTCCTCTCCCGTCTCAGCCAATCACAACTCAGAGAACCCTCTCTCGACCAATGAAAAGCCGGCAAATACTTTCGGGGATCCCTATCGGAATGAAAACATCTTTCCTTCAATGGCAGCGGGTGGTTTTAGGGAGAAATAAAGAAAGGGGCGGGGCCGCACTCCGATTGACAGCTCCTTCCCCTCGCCTCAGCCAATCACGACTCAGAGAGCCCACTCTCGACCAATGAAAAGCCGGGAACTACTTTCCTGTCGGAATGAAAACGGGCCTCTTCAATGGCAGCCAGGGGGGGAGGTACAAAATAAAGAAAGGGGCGGGGCTGTACCCTGATTGACAGCTCCCCTATCCTCTCAGCGAGGGACTTCGGTCACTGCGGGCCAATGAGCGCGAGGAAGTCCCCATCCGAGGCCCCGCCTCACCTGTTGGTAAGGAAGGAGGACGGAGGGAGGGGGGCGTGGAAAGCGGAAGTGTGGTGGAGTTCGCCGCCGGGGTCAGAGGGCGGCTGTGTTTGTTGATGTTGACAGTACTACTACTAGGCCGGTGGAAGAGCAGCAGCAGTCGACAGCAACACCGCCGCTTTCTTCCCAAGGCCCCAGAAGGGAAAAAGGGGAGAGTTTGGGGGAGCCTGGTTCCGCGCTCCTCCTCCCTTCCTTCCTTCCGCCCGGAGAGGAGGAGAGCAAGGATGATGATGTTGCCGCTGTGATTGATCCCCCCTCATCCGGGCATTGCTCTCCCTTCCCTCCCCTTTCCCTTACCCCCCCCCCCAAAGAAGTGGGTCCCTCCTCCTCCCTCCCCGCCGTCCCTTCTTCTGTCCCCTCAGACCCTACATCCGGGTCCTTTACAGCCCCTCACTCTCCCTCATTGCATCCTTAGCCCCTCCATCCGGGTACTTCCCTACCCTCTTTATTTTCGTCCTTAGCCTCTCCATCCGGGTCCTTAGCCCCTTAGCTTCCTTATTTGGGTGCTTAGCTCCTCCATCCGGGTCCTTAGCCCTGTCCTATATTTCCTTGTCCCCTTAGCCTCTCCATCCGGGTCCTTGTCCCCTCAAGTCTCCTTAATTACATCTTTAGCCTCTCCATCCGGGTCCTTTGCCCTCTCTCATATGTTTCCTTGCCCCATAGAAGAAGCCTCTCCATCCGGGTCCTTGTCCCCTCAGTCTCTTTATTTGCCTCCTTAGCCCCCTCCATCCGGGTCCTTAACCCTCTCATATGTCCCCTTAGCCCCTCCATCCGGGTCCTTGTCTCCTCAAGTCTCCTTAATTACCACTTTACCCTCTCTCCATCCGGGTCCTTAGCCCCTTACTCTCCTTAATTGCACCCTTAGCCCCTCCATCCGGGTCCTTGTCCCCTCAGTCTCCTTAATTACTAGTAGCCCCTACATCCGGGTCCTTGTCCCCTCAGTCTCTTTCTTTGCCTCCTTAGCCCCCTACATCCGGGTCCTTCTCCCTTAGCCCTCTCTTATGTTTCCTCGTTCCTTTAGCCCCTACATCCGGGTCCTTCTCCTCTCAGTCTCCTTAATTGCATCCTTAGCCCTTCCATCCGGGTCCTTCTCCCCTTAAGCTTCCTTATTAGCCCCTCCATCCGGGTCCTCTTCATATCCCCTTATTATTATTATTATCATTGCCCTCCTCATCCGGGTCCTTGTCCCCTCACTCTTCCTTGGTCCCTTTACTTCTTAGCCTCTCCATCCGGGTCCTCCTTTGAGCCCAGTACCCTCCTCCTCCTCATCCGGGTCATCTCCTCCTTTCCCTCAGCCGCTTCTTCTGCTGCTTCTGCCGCCGCTGCCATGACGATCCTCCCCAAGAAGAAGGCCTGCCCGGGGTCTGGGGACGGGGACCGGGACCCTCCTGGCTCCCGAGGGGGCGGCCCTGGAGGCCCCGGGGTCCCCGTGGGGGTCGGGGTGGGCGCTGACCCTCACCCTCGGGGCTGCTCCGGCCCGGACTCCCACCCTCGGGGCCCCGGAGGCGTCGGAGGGGTGGGAGGAGGGGGCGGCCCGGGGGACCCTCACTCTGGACGCGGAGGGGGAGCCCGGCCCAGGGCCTCGCCGCCTCCCCCGCCGCCTCGATGGGGCCTCCCCCCGGCGGCAGGCTCCCCTCCTCCGCCCAGCCCCGGAGTGGGAGCCGGAGGAGACGGCCCCGGGATGGGCTTGGGCCTCCTGGACCCCGGCGTGGCCGAGGCGAGGGGCGGCGTCGGCGGAGGAGGAGGAGGAGGCGGAGGAGGAGGCAGCGTCGGCGGGTGCTGCTCGGGGCCCGGGCACAGCAAGCGTCGGAGGCGAGGGGGTCCCGGAGGGGGCTCGGCGGCGGCGGCGGTGGTGGCGGCGGGGGGAAGCGGAGGGAACAACAGCAACAACAGCCCCGAGCAGGACGAGGCCGGCGCCGGCTACAACAGCGAGGACGAGTACGAGACGGCGGCCGCCCGCATCGAGAGCATGGACCCGGCCACCGTCGAGCAGGTACCGCCTGCAAGGAGGGCAGGCCCCGCCGCCTGCCTTCTGGGACACCCCCCTCCGCGCTGGAGGGAGGCTAAGCCGGTTTGACGCCGCTTTTAGAATGGTAGCACATAAGGGGGGCCCCTGAGACCAATGACAGGGCTTGCCCATAGAGAAACATTGGGGAATACTTGGCCATAGGGAAACGTTGGGGAATGATTCCCATAGAGGAACGTTGCCCATAGGGAAACATAGGGGAAACGTTGCCCATAGGGAAATCACACTTGCTCATAGGGTATTATTGGGGAAGACTTGCCCATAGGGAGTCATTGGAGAATACTTGCCTATTGAACGCTTGCCCATAGGGAAACATAGGGGAACACTTGCCCATAGAGTATGGATGTGAGAGCTGGAGAGTCAAAGAAAGGTGATAGGAAGAAAATCCATCCATTTGAGATGATGTGGTGCTGGAGAGGAGTGCTGAGGAGGACCCCATTTATGGCCAAAAGGACAAACAAATAGGTCCTAGAGCAGATCAAGCCAGAAACCTCCCTGGAAGGATGACCAAAGTGAGGCTGTTGTACTTTGGACACATCACGAGAAGGAAGGACTCCTTAGAAAAGACAATAATGCTGGGAAAGGTGGAGGGAAGGAGGAGGAGAGGAAGGCCACATTATGCCAGATGGAGGATGGACTCTATTAAGGAGGTCGCAATGGGCCTTATGGGGTTGCAGGGATTAAGGAGAGCAGTGGAGGACAGAGGGTCTTGGAGAAGTCTCATCCATAGGGTTGCCATGGGTCAAGATCAACTCAAAGGCAGTTAACAAAAAGAGTATCATTAGAGAATAGTGGCCCATAGGAAATAATTGGAAAATACTTCCCATAGGGAATCATTGGGGAATACTTGCCCATAGAGGAACCATACTTGCCCATACTGTAGTAGGAAATCACTGGAGAATACTTGCTATTTGTAAGTGTCTTCCAATGATTCTCTATGGGCAAGTATGGTTTCTCTGTCATTTGTTTTAGTATGCGTGTCCCCTCACCCTGAGACCTTGCCATTCAGCAGCGGACCAAATTATATATGCCCCGCACACTTCCATGCCACCACCCTCTGAGGATGCCAGCCACAGATGCAGGCAGAACGTCAGGAATAAGCTCTTCCAGAACGCAGCCCAAAGAAACCCAGAGAAACCTATGGGCCATTAAAGCCTTTGATTTCACAGTGGTATTTGTAGTTTACTTATGGCACCAGAGCTCTCTGACACAGAAGGCTCAGTGTCTCACAAAAATAAGTGGCTAGACTTCCATAGCGTTGAACCATGGTAGTTAAAGCAGTGTCAAACTGGATTAGTTCTGAAATGCAGATCTAGCCTTGAGGGGCAACCTTGGTTTATGCTACAGTGTTCGCTCAGTAAGAATTGCTGAGGAGTTACCTTACGGTGACTCTTGTGCGTTGCTTTCTCACATGGCAAGACCCTTGAACAAACTTTGCCAACAGAACCCCCTGATAGGTTCACCTTTGTTGTTGTGTGCCTTCAAGTTATTTCCAACTTATAGCGACCCTATCATGGGGTTTTCTTGGCAAGATTTGTTCACAGGAGGCGTGCCAATTCCTTCCCATGAAGCTGAGATAGTGTGATCTGCCCAAAGCCACCCAGTAGTGGGTTTCCATGGTTGAGCTGGGGTTAAGCCCTGGTCTCCAAAGTCATAGTCCTACACTCAAACCACTACACCGTGCTGGTTCCTCTAAGTTGCAAAGGACTTGCAGGCACACAACAACAATAGCTTTGTTGCTTTCTCATGTGGCAAACCACCTCTGAACAAATCTTACCAAGAAAACACTGCCATGGTATGAGTTGCCTTAGGTTCACCAGACGTCAGAACTAACTTGAAGGCACAACAGCAGTAACCACACGCCATTCAGCCCAGTGTAGTGCAACCCATGATGTATGTCAACAGGCTCTCTATAATTGTGCCTCCCAAGAGAGGGGGACATTTTATGCCTCTGTTGAGCCAAAGTGACTGTCACAAGAGCTTCGGTTAGTTGGCTTGTTTGTTGGAAATAAGTACAAGGGAGCAGGATAGGTGCCAGGTGCACAATTCTGAGGAGTTTCTCTGTTGTAAAGAGGTGGACTAGCTTTACAGTGACGTTTTGGTTTTGCCGGAGGATCTAATACGTATAAACCCTCCTGTGCCCAAGGTACTCTCATTATTTTTGTTTAATTTTAGGTACCCTTGTAAAAGGGGAAATCGATCAGGCTCTTTGTAGTTGCAGACAATTGGTCAGAATAGTTTGTGTAGTTCTCACAAATGCACCTGTAGGCATTTTTCCCACTTAGGCTGCAACCACACTGCAGAAACAATCCAGTTTGACACCACTTTAACTGCCATGGCTCATTGTTGTGGCACCACAGGCTCTCTGATGGAGAAGGCTAAATGTCTCACAAAACTACAGTTCCCAGAATTTCATAGCATTGAGCCAGGGCAGTTAAAGTAGTGCCAACCTGGATTATTTCTGTAGCGTAGATGCAGTCTTTTCCAGTAAAAGGAAGGGGCTATGTAGCCGAAATTGTGTCCTTTTCAAGGAGATTTTGTTTCAATCCAATGAAAACTGGAAGGGGGGCAAGTACTATAAGAAAGTGTCATAGTGAAAACTAGCGGAAAACAATGCAGGGCAGGATTGTTTTTGAACTGTTTGGCTGGTGAAGGAAGTCTTGCATGACCTAAGGCTGAAGAAAATACATCATCCTTCATAGAGCATGAAGTTATTTTTTAGGACCAGAAAGAGATTGACACCTTTTGAGAGATGTGCAAAAGGAACCATTTACATTCAAAGCAATGTGGGCGGGTAGATAGAAATCCCATAATATTTGGCATACAGTGTAACAGAAGAAAGGAAGGAAGGATTCTCCTCCACTGAAATTGGTAAGGAACCTTTAGCCCTCTGGAGGTTTTGGCCTTCAGCTCCCAGAAACTCCAGCCAGCATGGTAAATGGGCTATAGGTCCATGGTAAGGGACTTTGGGAGTTATAGTGCATAAACCAGGGGAACCAAAAGACTCTCCACTTTGATGTGCCATCTTTCAGGCAGAGTCAAGAGCAGCCACTCAAGTTTGTGCATGTAACCCCCCCCCCCCACCAATTTTGAATGGAAAGTAGGCAATTTGTCTGTGTAAATCACATTTTCCTCTCTGTGACTCCAGCCAGTTTTGCTGTCTTAAAAATGGCTTCATTCTGTTTTGGAGGGACTGAGGATGTGCTTTGCTTGAGGAGAAGACGGACCTTTATAAGGTGGGGGAATAATATAATAATTATTATTTATATTCCGTCTTTTCCCGAAGGAATCAAGGCAGATTACAAAACAAGCATAACAATAAAATACAGGAATACAAATACAAAGTACAAACAATAATGCATTATGCTATCCCCTTACACACATACACACCCCATTACATAATAATAAACACGACGACAGTTAAAATAGTTACACAAAAAGTTTAAAATACATTGCATAGCAAATAATCAAGGCATAACACAGCATAATAATTAATAGGACAATCCCCAAGATCAAGGCAGCTTGCTTCCATAAAAACCATATAGCACAATAAAATAAATCCCAATATCCCCTCCCTCCTTAAAAGGACTCCACAATACAACAAACCATAATAAATACAGTTAAAAATCATTAAAACAGTAGCAGCAAGAACAGGACATCATGGGGCAGTCATTAGAGCAATCCATAATGGCAAACCCCCTTCGGAAGAAACTTTTCAAGAGGACCTCATGAAACTGACTGTGATTTTATTGTATTTTGTTTTAATATTTGCTGTAATCTGCTTTGATTCCCCACCCGGAAAAGGCGGAATAGAAATAAATCTTATTATTATTATTACTAATTTGGCTCCCAGAACCCCATACCATTCATTGGCCAAGCTGGCAGGGAGGTCATTATGAGGTAGGAAGGAAATTTGCATGTGGCTGGTGATTGGCTGAGGGGCAGAGAGGAGGGAGGGGCCTTTGCTTTGTCTATTGTTGACTAGAATCCTGAGGCAGAAAGGAAATTTGCATGTGGCTGGTGATTGGCTGAGGCTTCTGGGAGATGATGGAGGGCCAGAGTTGGGACATCATGACTGCCTTGGGGCCAGCCCCAGGGAAGACAGCTAAGTGGAAGGAGGATGGGAAAAAATCATGTAGGTTTAGCAAGGGACCCTTTCAGAAAACAAGAAAATGGCCACACAGGTAATGGCATTGTGGTTTCCTGGTAGTTTTGGAGACTTTCCATGCTTGCTGATTGCTATCTTCTTGGTTGTAAATTGTAATTAACTGTGACAGTGGCCATGTGGGGGTCTGGCTCTGTATTTTGTTAATTTGAAAGTGAGCAACTTTGTGGTAGAAAAAGAGTGTTTCCTACACGATGCCCCACTGTCTGTGCTGGGGGTAAATATTGTGGAGCGCTTGGTTTGGACTACAGCTCTCATAACTCATGATGTTTGGCTGTTTAGGCTGGGCTTGCATAATAGTCCAAAACATGTGCAGCCACTAGATTGCCTGTCCACCAGTGTTTGTGAGGTTTTGAGACTGCCCAACCAAGAATTTTTTCTTCTGACCGGCAGCTGTTCTCATGGATATTAAGCAAAAATCTTTGCGCTTTGCCTTGTTTCCCAAAACCCTTTACAGTGGTCCCCCGGGTTACAAATCCCCCGGGGAATGAAATCCCCGGGACCTGAAACCGGCGGGACCGCAAAACAGCCCCCGGGATCCGAAAAAAAAACCTGGGATCCAAAGACGAAAAACCGTGCGGCCCCTTTAAATTTGCCGCGCGGTCGTCTCTTAAAGCGTTCCCCCGGGAAATGAAGATTTCCAGGTTACGAAATGTAATCCGGAACGGATTACCTTCGTAACCCGGGGGACCACTGTATTTGGAAATGCTGGGGACTGAATCTAGGATCTTGTGCAGGATCAGTAAAGTAGAGGAGCCTCCTCAGTGCAGAGGTAAATACATGATTATTCCATGTAGAAGGTTCATAAATAATCTGTTTACAGTACCTTTGAGGAATGAAATGAAACCCATGCTAGTCTTAAAAGTGGTATTAGATTCCTCTCCCACCCCCACTTCTTTTTTTCTTAGATAATTTAATTAGATAATTTATCTTTAGGGTTTACTATTAGATAGCTCAAGTTCATCTTTTTTCTATAGCATTACCAGTACAGTATTTGTTGATGGATATACTTTCTGTTTTGCTTCTGGGTACTAGCTCTATCCCATTCAACTGTTTGAGGCCTCCTTAGTCTGCTCAGTGGAAATGCTATATTGTAAAAAGGGTTTTCTTTAGGTTAAACTAATGCTGTGTCAAAAGAGTTACGATCCCTGACGTGCAAGGAGTAAGAGAGGGGATGGAAATATTGCTGATGAATCAGAGAGCAACTGAGCACAAGGAGATCCTCTTTTATTCCCACCAGGCTAACATGCATCTGGAAGCTAGTTTGAGATCAGTACAATCAAGATGTTTCCACAGTATAAACGCTCAGATATTCTGCCTTCAGGAAACATTTTCCAGACCTACAAGCTTGGCACAGAAATTCTCTGCATTGTAAAGGATTTGAGGATATATTCTAGGCTGCTCATTCAGTAAAGTAGAATAGATCTACAGTAAAGTCTTCCAAAAATGTATTTTCCCTAGCCCAGCCTGGTCATAGAAGTTTGTCTCATTCTGCTATTAGTGTGATGATTAAGGACAGCCAGGGCTGGAACCGCTAATGCAGCCCTCTCAAGCTTTTTTTGGAAGTGATGTGAAATCCAGATGTTGCGTAGTTGAACCAGAATGCCTGATGTGTTTGGAATTTAACTTAAGGTTAATGCCAGATGCGGAACCATCAAAAATCCGGTTTCCACTGCTATAGAGAGAAAAGGGTAAGGCAGCCGTTTTAAATTGCAGCACTCTGGATTTGGTCTTATTTATTACTGGGGGCGGGGGTGGAGAGTGGCTTAAATGGATTGGGCAACAAAGCAGATGGCTTAGGAGAGCTGCAGTGCTTTGTATTCTGAGGAAGAAACCATTAAATATTTGTTCTGAAGTGTTTCTGTTTCCCTACACACATTCTTGAGGTGAATAAATTGTTTATAACCACATGGAATATGTCAGAAGGGAAGGTATTGTAAGTGTTCACTCAATGGGCACTCAGGACAGTGGCATAATTCAATTAACCTATTAGCTGGGCCAACTTGGCACCATCTTCGCCACCCACGTGGCGATTGTTGACATGATTCCTTATCCCGCACATGGCTGAAATTGATTGTGTGTGTGTGTGTGTGTGAGAGAGAGAGAGAGATGGCCCTCAGGACAGAGCCATACAAAGTTATCCCCTGGCTGTCAAAATCAGAGTACAGGATAGATTCCCATCTGTCTGCATTCTGTGATAGCAGTTTCACACATGTAGATCACTGCTGCCTATTCAAGCAAATTGGCAAGTGACTCTGAAAAACGTTTTGACTGTAATGGCTTCTCTAGGCCATTCCAAGAACCACTGCACATGGCTAGTGTGTCTTCTCAGGCTTTGGAGATAGTGCCTCAACTGAGGTGGGCAACTGCCTTGAGGCCAGTTTTTCCCCCAGTACCTGCTGTAAGCTGCTGCACTTCCAAAAATGGGGGAGCTTCTGCCTTACTTTTAAGTATAATTGCTGCTTCTTATGGCTTCTTTTCAAATGATTTTTTTCTTCACTGTGGAGGGCCCAAGGGATGCAGAAATGGACTAGACTAGAGCTTTATGTGGACTATATGTTGCCGACCCTTAGCCTACATGTTGTTGCAAATAAACCTTTAGTAAACAGAGTGTTGTGATGGGATACAGAAAACTGGTGGCCTTGGAGGAGACCAGCACAGAGCCTTAAAACATGATGTGTGTGTGTGTACGTACGTATGGGAAAGGTGGCCACTAACAGACCCCAGCTACAGGATTCCTTAGTGTTGCTACTTAAAGTAAGACAATCTATAGAAGTTAGTTTCTCCACATGGCTGGGGACATTCTGGTCTTTTTTTCAAACCACCAAACAGGGGTGCCTTGAGGACAATGCTGGATTACAGAATTGCTTAAGTGCGCGCTGACTGGCCATGAACTTTCCTCCTTAGCTGCAGGAACCAGCTTTGGCAAAGAGATTCCTAGCAGTTATTAGCCCAAGAGCACTTTTTGGTTGCACTTTTTGGTAACAACATATACCCATTTATTTATATGCTGCTTATTTACTTACAATGCTCAAGTGGTTAGGTATTTGCTGACCTCTATAGAATTCATTCATGATCTATTTTACAGCCAGACAACACTCTGTAGAAAGTTTTCCATTCCCACCTACCCCGGTATACTCTCCTCCACCCTCATTCTGGGAGTCCTAAACATCTAGCCCATCTTTTTCTGATATTGTGCCATCCAGGTGGTTGTAATGGATAAGCATGATGGGAATTCAAGTCCAGCACTTAGGGAGGCTCCAAGTCAAAATACTGGGAAAACTTTTGCCTGGCCCAAAGAGTAGGACATACCAAAAGATGTGGAGTGTTTCCTTTGTCTCAGTCTGTGTGTATACTGTGGTCCACGATCAAGGTGTTCCTCCACACCAGCCAGTTCCAATATATGGAACAGATATATAGGCTGTTCTTTGTACACTTTGAGAGTTGCTCAGGAGGTGTTTTGAACTGTTTCTAGACAAGGCCATACCAGCCTAACAGAGTAGTTGCAAGTTAAATTGGGAGACACTTAAGCAGAGATCGCACCTTGTTTGTAAAGTGTTTGACGTACAGCTGGCACTGAAGTGTTCGCTTGGATCAGTAGCAGTACTGCGACCCAGCCCACAGTGGGCTATGAGATCATTTGATTCAAAACAGATGAGAACTTGCTGCTTCTCTCAGCCCCGTTATATTACGTCTAGGGGGAAATGTTTTGTTTTGCCTACTTTTGCCAGTAAGTGTTGAATATCAATGTAGGTGAGGTATGTTATGTTTAATTTTACAATATGAAATATATGCTTGTAAGTATAATTTATGGACCCACTACTATGGTAGAAAATGGGTCTTTTATCTACTCCTAAGAACCAACTGGTCGGAAGGGCTGCACACTAAAGGTAGCATTATCATTAAGGATGACCAGGCTAATAGTGGTAATGTTTCCTTAATGCATATGTTTTGGAGTTGTCCATTAGTAATTATATTTGGGAATTAGTAATTATATTTGGGAAGGGAGTAATCACACAAATTTGGCTTAGGAAAGTTAGTGATATTCAGGGCTGTGCATGTTCTTTTGAATTATTTACCTGTTTCTTGGAAATTAACAAATGGTCATCAGAAGTGGCCATCTTACACCCTTTTGACCACTAAAGATTAACACTTCATTACTGGAAAGATAATTTTCTCCACCTGTGATCTAGTGGATAGGAGATCTAACAACACTTGCAATATTTGAAGGAGTGATGTACAGTCACCCCTCTGTTTTTGTGGAGGATCCATTCCAGACCCCTCCCCCATGAAAACAGAAATCTGCAGATATTCAAGCCCTATTGACTTGAATAGCAGCACACCCCATATTAAGTTCCTCAGTTTGCCCCTCGCAAGTAAGCAAAGGATGCGGATTCCAAGTCTGCGCAAACAGAGGGATGACTGTATTTACAAAGGGACTTTTATTTGGACATTTTGGGCCTGGATAGACGGGCGGTTTGCGCCGGCCTTGGCCCGAACTAGGGGTGCATGGGGGTTGAGGATTTACACGCTCAGCAACCCTACCACACACCCTGGCCACCATCATTACACACACTCATCCATACAGGACACACCATGATGATGTTCACATGGCGCAGTGCCCAAACAGCGCCATGCCGTGCGGACGTCATAGTTGTGCGCAAGCTTGCCAGTGGTGCCCTACACACAGCCTAAAAGGAACCTGCCAGGAGCTGGGGGTTTTTAGGCCTCCTGGAGACTGTGGCATTTAGTTGCCATGGTCTCCATCCAGGGCAGAAAGGGGAGGCATCTCGCTGCGCCTTTCTGCCAATCTGTCTCGCCCCTTTGTCAACTTTTATAGAAATGTATTACTAAAGTGGTAATTTTTCCTCCTTTTGTGTTTTTTATTTTCCTGCTTTTCTCATACGGGAACATTATTGTATGTAACTGAGATCCCTTTTTAATATAAATGATTTTCTCTTCACCCACACAGACCACACTCTCTTCCCCACCCAATCCCATTTCAGTAAGTACAGAAATAAATCTTCAGACCTTGCTTCCCCGTATGCTGTGGTCCCCCTTTCCCCTCACCTACACTGCCCAGTAGTTTAGCACTGGGAACAGGTGAGCATCAGTCAGCAGGGTAGTGGGCAACTGTGGGTGAGGGGGAAGGTTACCACTTAAGCAGGGACAACTCTCCACCCATTTTCCTTCCCATTTTAATTTTGCTCCTCCTTCCTTACATATAGCTTTTTGGTGAGGAACACATTTGTATCACCCCAGATACCACCATCCCACTTAAATTGCACCTGCCTGCTTGATGCTACAAATAAAGAAGTGATAAACAGACCATTGCATGTCTCATCTGTTTCCTTGGCTAATCTGGTGTCTACTTGCCCCAGTTGAGGCATCCATGCAGACAGGTTGCTTCTACGTTAAGGGAATAAGTAGTATATGAAGTAACCCTTCCTCTTTTTCTTTTCATCTTAAAGAGGATCCGGTAAGATAGCAGGCCTTGTTCTCTCTGAGAATCTATTTCTGAAGTGAGCATTTACTGAGTGCTGATAGTGTACCTTAGGGAACGGATAGCAGCCAGATCTCCTTAAACATGCGGCAGATCCATGCCTGGGCTCTATGTGGACCTACATAGATTCAGACATTGATGGGACTGCTGGCCTGGCTTATTAGTGCTATTACTCATCAAAGGAAGGGAGTGATTAACACACTGACCCACGAGGTAGTAAGCACAGTGAATCATCTGTAAATGAGGATCAGAAACCAGGAGTTTAAAATCCTATAGGCATCTGTCCTTAAATAATGCCAACACACACAAAAAATGAGCTACTGCACCTCTTTGCTTATGATACTACAGCCAAGATTAGTGGGTGAGGACAAAGCGGGTAAGGTACAGTATTGAATGTGAGTTGGTGGAAGAAAGGCCAGAAGGGGGAGGCTTGTTCTGCTCCAGGAAAAGTTTTACAACAAACATGGAAGACTTCTTTCTGCCTCCATTTCAAAAATCAGGGTTGTGAGAGGAGCACTGCACCTCAAAAAGTCTGGAAGGATTTGTTAAGCTAGTGGTAAGCATTGTATGTGAAAAAGAGATAGAGTGCACAAACGCAAACAGGTGCTGTTGGGAAAGCCAGAGAGAAGGAGCCCTGGTGGTGCAGTGGTTAAATGCCTGTACTGCAGCCACTTACTCAAAACCATAAGGTTGCAAGTTCAAGACCAGCAAAAGGGCTCAAGCTCGACTCAGGCTTGCATCCTTCTAAGGTTGCTAAAATGAGTACCCAGATTGTTGGGGGC
This sequence comes from Urosaurus nigricauda, assembly GCA_034509955.1. Classification (NCBI taxonomy): domain Eukaryota; kingdom Metazoa; phylum Chordata; class Lepidosauria; order Squamata; family Phrynosomatidae; genus Urosaurus; species Urosaurus nigricauda. The sequence goes on along the minus strand of JAOEGL010000002.1, from coordinate 148,047,389 downwards.
AAGTAGCTTACAGTTGTAAACCGCTTAGACACTCCTTAGACGGTATGAAGCGGTATATAAATGAAGCTGTTTTGAAGAAGTCTGAATGTTGCCTCCGTCTTCACAAAGGGAGAAGTCAGTAGCCACTCATTTGCACAGACTGTGTACTATTTCTGCCTACATCTGTACATTTTCAAGTCTTTTGGTTTATGTCTCTTCTTGTGTGTCACAGACTATTGGAGTCCTGTTTTTCACTTCTAACGTGTCAGCTGTAGGCAAGAAGGAATTCCATGCAGTTGAGTGAGCAGGCTAGCAGGCAAAGGGTGAAGCCCTCCTGTCTTCTTGCAGTCTTCTTCCTGTCTGTAGCAAGCTAGTAACTTTTCTGCTTTTATTTACAAGGCTGGGATACTTCCCACATCTTGAGATAATTGCATTTTCCTTATAAAACTGAGTCATCATCATTTCTTCTGCATCTCTGTATGCTGCCAGACTTCCTAAGCAGGTTTTAGCCCAACAGGGAGAATATCAGGGCCCTAGTATTTCTGCCTTGTGCATGTGGTGTAGACCAGCGGTTCCCAAACTTTGGTCTACCAAATGTTTTGGACTTCAACTTCCAGAATCTTTGATCATTACCCAAGCTGGCTGAGACTTCTAGGAGTTGAAGTCCAAAACACCTGGAGGACCAAAATTTAGGAACCACTGGTGTAGACTGTAAACCCTGATGACCGGAGGCTTGTTACTTCAGTACAATACCTAATGCAGGATGCCGCTCCATTTTTGCAGCAGAATGCTTTCCAAGTCTCCGGGGCACACAATCTTCTGAATGAAGTCACAGAACACAGATATATATGTATGTTAACCCCCCTCCCCCATAGTGTGGTGTAGTGGTTTGAGTGTTGGACTACAACTTGAGACCAGGGTTTCATTCCCATCTCAGCCATGCAACCCCCTGGGTGACTTTGGGCAAGTCACACTCTGTTAGCCTCAGAGGGTGGCAATGGCAAACCCTTCTAAAGAAACTTGCCCCCCAAAAACATGATAGGGTTCCCTTAGGTTGGAAATGACTTGAAGGGACACACCACAAACCTGCATTAATGGTTGTCTCCTCCTGCAAAGGTTTTACAATGTCCAGTAATGTCTTTAATGGCAGGGAAGAGAACAAAATATGTTTCCTAACATAATATTTGGAATAGTTTTATTGTAAAAAATAGGCTCTTAGCTCTCATAATTGTGAGGACAGGGAAACCTGCTTCCTGTAGTTAGACTCTTTTTTTTAATGTACACCTGGTGGCTGAGATGTCAAAACTTAACATTGGAGAGGGTGTGGGGAGAGGGTAGCAACACATATTCGGCAACCTGTAGCCACGTTTCTCTCTAAGGCCAGCACAGCTGTTGTGAAATGGCTCGCACCAATTTGTCAGAGCGTTGAGCTTGTTCTGCATGTGACTGCTCGTTTCATTGAATAGCAACATATGACATGAGGATCATAAGCTGAAACCTGAGCCAGAGGGGAAAGAGCCACACCAATGATACAAAGGATGTATAGCTGGTTCAGGAATACTCTAGGTCTTCTTGCCTGCTTCTGTAGAACATGTGTTCGGTTGTAGTCTGCCTTCTATAGACTGGGGTGTGTGTGTGTGAGAGAGGGAGAGAGAGAAACCTCTGTTGCTATTGTAGCCTGTAGCAGTTAACATACTGAATTTTGACTTTTTAAGTGGTCTGTTTAGATATAGTCTCAGCTATGAAGCCATTAAACAGCCTTGAAGAAGGCACAGTTCTCAGCCACAATATATCTTTTGTAACTTAGGTGTGACTATTTTGGTTATTCTAGCAACAAACCTGTCTTTGAAGGTCCTGGGGAAAGCATTGTGTTGGTCTAGATGTCTTTTCCTGTCCCCTTTCTCTTTTGTTTTTGAAATGCACGTGATTACATAAGAGCTCATCACACACAAGATCAGAACAGCATCCATACAAAAGAAAATGCAGTGTCAATACAAAAGAATTCATCACATGAGGACATACCAATCGGCTTTCTATTGCGAATTAACGCATTTTGGGAAATTGCAGCAAAGGATCATGGGAGTTGTAGTCTGTGTCTAGCGCTTCCTGTCCTGTCAGAACGTTTTAACCCTCTTTCCAGGAGGGATTGCCAAATGTTCTCAATTTTTGAACAGAGGTCCCCCTTTTCCAAGATGACCAGGCACGTCCTCCATTGCCAGGACACATCCTACATTTTCGGCCTTTTTGTCATGGAAGAGGAGGGCCCAGGCTTGCTCTGGCCAGGCTCCAGGGGTCTCTTCCTGGCTCCTCTCCTCTCACCCTCCCTCCCTCTCCGCTGTCTTCCTACCCCCTCTGGCTGAGAGCGTGTGACTTGCAGTGGGGCGGGGTAGCAGCTTTGCTCCATGTCCTGAAGCCGGGCCAGGGCAAGTTAGCAAGGGAAGGAGGAGGAGGGCCCAGGCACGCTCTGGCCAGGCTCCGGGAATAGGGGTCTCTTCCTGGCTCCTTCCTTCCCTCCCTCCCTGCTGCCTTCCTCCTCCTCATCCCCTTCCTTACCCTCTGGAGCTCAAAGGATCTTGGGAATTGTACAGTAGTGTGTTTTTCTACTGAAGGGAATCCCATGGCAATCCAGGCATGCATTTCACACCAGGGATTTGTAAAATTCAATAGTTTACAAAATTTGACTTTTTCCGGGTTGACTTGTCATTGCGTTCAGGTCGATGGTGCAATGCGTTCGACATCTTTTGATAATCTTTTGCGAAATTACGTGCAAGCCCATGATTGACTTCACATTGACCCTGGGATAACCCTCCAATTTTCCCCGTGTGATAATGTCCTTTACACTAGCTCTTTAAGTTCAATGGAGGGATTGCAATGTGAGGACAGTGAAGGGTAAGAACTATTGAGGCAGCCAGCATAGGTGAGAAAACTACGATAACCTGTAAAAGAGTGCATTCTTTTTGTTGCCCAGAAGATGGCACCCAAACACTTCAGCCTTAAACAGAAGGGCAGAGTTTTCTTCTGAAGTTTTGTCAAATGCTGAAAGGAATCCAGTATAACTCCACTGGGATCTCTACCTCTGGGCATGGACTGAATTTTTTGAATATAGATACAAAGAAAGGCCTTTAAAAAAGGGAGTGCATAAGATATCAACATGTGCTAGACACTCATTAATATAAACTATCAATATAAACTAACTATATGTCCAAAAATGAACCTGTTCATGCATAACTAAAGCAGTAAGGTCTTCTGGCCATTGAATGATAGGAGTGCATGTTTATCTCTTTCTACCCAATGTTGTTGATGCAGGATGTTCTAGTTATGTATTGTAGACTTGATTTCATGGGTGGTTAAACCATGCTGTTGTGCAATCTGTTTGGGTTTAATGTCAAAGAAAATGGACAGTACTGCCAGTCATCCAGTGCTGCCATCCTTCTGTAAATTTGAGCAAAACTTGCAAAATGATTATGATTTCATTTTGTTTGAAAAAGCAAGCATCTAGTCCTCAGGTTTGAAGTGGCAGAATTACCCAAAGAATAGTTTTACAGCCTGACTGGCTAGGAGGATATGGAAGAAACATATACATAGCCTGGCGGGGAATCATTGATTTTTAAAAGCATTGAAGATTGGAGGAAGTTATGGGTGTAATACCACATGTGCATTTCTAATAACGAGGATGGAGACATGCTTTGTGCCACATGATTTCCTCTGTCAGTTTTTGTTCAGATGTCTGCAGGATTTTCTGCAGTTAGACATGCTACAGTTACAGTCACAGAAGAGCTTCTTCCTACGAGTTGAACTGTGAGCATAGGAATGAAGCACTATTGTCATTCCCTATTAAATATTGCCGCAGTAGGATCACTGTCAGGATTTAACCTGCGCTCCCTTCTCCACTGATAAGCACAGATGCTGTGATAAATGTCAAATTTATCATGGTTCACCCTTTAGAGAGCAGTGGAGCCATGCATGGGAGGAAATACCTTTCTTCTCTAGTGTGGATTTTCAAGGGGGTTCCCCATGTTGGGGAGTGGTTCCATGTGTGGCTAGAGAGAATCGGATATCTTCCTGTCCCTAGTTTGCGGGCTGGGGATGCTGTCTAACTTGCTGACATCTGCCCCTCCTGTCGCCAGCAGGAACACAGGTTCGAGAAGGCGCTGAGAGAGAAGAAAGGGTTCATCATAAAACAGATGAAGGAAGATGGGGCCTGCTTGTTCCGGGCTGTGGGTAAGTCCTGCCTTCTGGCAGATTGTCCTTTTAGAGACTGGACAGCAGGTGGCACTAGAATCGAAATTTCTATCCTCCTGTTCTCCGTGAAGTTGTCCTGCAAATGTTAAGATCAAATAGGTGCAAGATATTGGGTGAACTATTTATGCATGATACTAGACGTCATTATTATAGATTTTGATTATTAATCCAATGGCTCTCTTAGCCAGTTCATTGTGTCTTCTTTTTGGTTCTCACACTGCATCCCAATACGTATTCATATGGTTATCCACTCCCTTGACTTTAGGCAGCATCCTTCCTCCTATCTTGTCCCCCAACAACCATTGTTAAAACTGAACTTGTCACATTATCTCCACAACAACAAAGTTTTTGTAGTCCTATGGACATTCCCACACAGAGACTGCTATATAGGTCTGTCCCTGGACTTTCAACTCCACTCCATGCATCTGAGGAAGGAGACTCAAGTCTGCAAAAGCTCATTCTACAAACTTCTTTCTTTCATTTAGTCTCAAAGGTTCCACAAGATCCCTTTACACACTCAATAACCAGTACCATTAAAATCTTGCTTAAATGAAAATGTTTTTGCTTGCCGGCGAAAAGAAAGCACTTTTGCCTCTGTTTTTTTTCTTCACTTCCTTGACATGTTTTACTAGCTGAAGTTTCCAGACCATTCTCAAAGACAGCTCCATGTATAGTGTTGCATTCTAACAAGTCACATGGAGATTTATCCAGAGCATGAAAAACTGTCAAAAGGCTATCTCTGCCATTTTAGGATTATAAATGTGATCATAGAGTTGTATGTCTACCTGGTAAAAGATGATCTAAACCCATGAGACCATCTGTGATTCTAGTGGCAATGATGATTCCCATAAACTCAGATGGAGTTTATGCTTTGTGATTCTAGTGGCAATGATGATTCCCATAAACGGGGAAAATATGGTCCCTAGACAGCATCTCACCCCCTTGGCTTTTTTTTTTTTTTTTTTTGAGTTCCTAGAATATTTTTATTTATGAATTTACTAAAAATGACCCCTGCACCCCCTAGGAAGCACGCAGGCCAATTTGGCCAATCTTAGGGCTGATAGAGACGGCCCAAAAGGGCCGTCGGTGCAACGTGATTAGGGTTAGGGAGGGTGCAGCATTCCTACCCTCCATAACCCTAGCACGTATGGACACCACCATTTTAAAATGACAGCGTCCATATGGACATGGCATGAAGTTGTCATGGCGCGTGCAGCGCGCCTGACAACATCACGCCGTGGGAGGGCACCAATGGCACCCTTTCTGCAGCACTAAAAAGAGCTCCAGAATGGAGCTCTTTTTTGTGCCTGGTCCTTGGCATGGCCTTTAGACAGCCACACCAAGGACCCCTTGGGAGCACCAGAGAGAGCGGGGTGCACCCAGGGTGCCTGCTGCACCCTGCTCTCCACAGCCTTCAGAAGTGCCAGGATGGGACCTCTGGGGCTGCCAGTGAGGCAGCCCTGGCCCCATCCCAGCACTTAAAGGGGCGGCTGCAGACCTCCCCAAAAGGGCGGTCTGTAAAGCCCCTCAGTCTATTTTAGTCAGAGAAATATTTTTTAAAAGCATAAGTCAGCTTTGGCCTCCCAAATATTTTGGCCTGTACTCCCATCCGCTCCATTAATCATGGCCCATGATAATCTGCCCTATGCACTCAGGTCTTCTGGTGGACATTTACTCGGTCAGCCAGGATGAGGTTGGCAACTGTCAGCCAGAAGACTTTTTCTTCAGCCACACCTAGTGGAATGACCTCCTGGAAGAGATTCAGCAGCTGAATACACTGTCTGAATTTAAAACAGTATTGAAGAATAATCTCTTCTGGCAGGCCTATCCAGATGATTTTTAAAACTATAAGTTTTAAATGCTGGTTTTTAAATGTGGATTGTTTTGATATGTATTAAATGACAAACAAATCTCGTTTGTCCTTTTAAATTGATGTACGGTTTAACTGAAGTTGTGTTAGAGTCAGTTGTCAGTTAGAGACATATTTCTTGTTCCCCATCTCAATCCATTAAGAGAGGCGAATAAGAAATAAATGTTGTTATTATTATCACTCCTTTCCCATAGCACAAATTCACTTACTAGAAAGGACAGTGACCTAGTCGCTCTTACGAGAAGTAGACTACAGATAAAGTTTCCTGCTAGGTAGCAGTGGTGAGACTGCTGACCACTGTGTTACTCATCATCGGTTTTTCCAAGTAAAACCTCATTTGTACCTAGAAAAGATTGAGCCTTTCTTGCGCTCCGTACATAGCAAGGAGAAATGTGTCAAATTTGCATTGACAATTGTGGCTTAAGTGTTTCAGTATCAATATATGCATACTGTTGAATCTGGAGCAGGGAACCAAACAAATGGAGTTACAGTGGTCCCTCAGCTTACGAATCCCCCGGGTTGCGAAAACCCCGGGATCCGAAAGCCGCCGGACCGCTACAATATCCCCCGGGATCCGAATAAAAAAAACCGCGCGGCCCCTTTAAATCGGCCGCGCGGTCCATTGAGTTTAGCGGTCCCCCGGGAAACGAAAGCTTCCGGGTTACGAAAGTAATCCCGGAACGGATTACTTTCGTAACCCGGGGGACCACTGTATTAAAAAGACTGATATCAGATGTTGTACTCTTAGAGTTGATAAAATGGTGAACATGGATTGAGATTGTAGCAGGCTGTTCTCCTGGCAGGAGTTTGGACATGGTTACTGTCTGTCAGCATTTGGTCCCCATCAGCTTCGGTTTATTTGCCTTTTTGACTCACTGTTTTTAAACAAAGGAATTCTGGCTTAATAGAACATAACATAGGCACAAAACCAATTCTTTCTTTTCTACAGTAGATAAACAAATAAGGATTTGTAACCATTGTATGCCAGCATTTATGGCGTTAGTTAAGCCCAAGAAGCCCAAGATTTCTAAGCCAGTCACAACCCTAGTTTTAAACCTGGCATGTGACTATGGTTTGTTTGGATACATGTAACCAAAGTCCCAGGTTTGAACACCACCACTGGTTATGTTCCTGCTTATTCACATTTTAAAAAAGAGGCACTATATGTGGCCCTTGCATCTCCTTAAACTAGCAGATTCTGTTGACTTACAAGAATCAACAGGCATTGCTTTTGATAGTTCCAGTGATTCATCTAGTTCATCCAGCTCCAGTTGTTCAGATTCAGTTTCAGAGTGTGATTCTAGCTTAGAAACAGAAGAAATGATGCATTGAAGGAAAAAGCAATGCAATCCCAGCTTTGAGAAACAATTTTTCTTTTATTGTTAATGTTGGTTGGATGGCAGTTGTCTGAAATTTTCCATTTTACCCTATAGGTTTTGGATTAAGATGAATAACTGTTTTACTCATTGTACACACGCATTTATTCTTTGCATCTCCCTAACTCTCTCTGCTTTGAGCAAGCTGAACTGTTGGCAAGTCTGTATAGCAAGGGAAGTGAAGAGCACTCACCAAAAACATCTATTTCCATGCCAGTCTGTCTTTACATGCATGCTAATTCCATAACTGGCCTTAAATAAAAGCAGTCAGACCTTGTGCATTGGTAATATATATCTCTTGGGGTGTCCTTTAAATGTTACACGGTAGTGTCAAACCCATAATGTTAGATGGGTAGAAGCAACCACTCATTGGTACATGATGATTGATCAGGATAGGAAGGCACAGTTGGGTAGCAAGTATCTTTGTGATTGGCCCCTTCCTCCCATGCAAAGGTTGCCCAATATCGTTGACAGTCACTCTGGATAAACCCTTGAGAGAACTTGTGCTAAAGGGAACCTGAGTCGTATCAGACTATGAGAATTCTGTAACAGAATGTTGTATGTGGAATGCCTGGGGTTCCAGTCATTCCCATCCATGCTCCCTCACCCCAGGGTTTTCCTTTTTCTCTGCGTCACTCAGCATTCCATACCATTGAGTTGAGCTGCTTTGGTAGTTTCCTCTTCCTCTTCTATTTTTTTCATTTTTCTTTTCATTTGGTGAGCTTAGCTGTACACATGCTTGTGCCTATCCTTGCTGCATTAAATTTTTGGATTTCTCCCATCTGTGCCTTTGGGTAGCTCTCATTTCCATTTCTGGGGATATTTTAAAATTGCTTCTTACAGTGAATCAGGAATGCCTCACTTTCCTCCTTCTTATCCAGGGACTCCACTCCTTTACCCACCTCTTCTGTGTGCCATCCCCTGCTGCTCGGTTTGTTAGCTTGGCAGCCCACTGACATAGCCTTGGGCTGTGTTTTTGCAGGGAAGTTCCTCCCCTTAGATTTTTGTACCCCTGAAGACTTAGGGGTTACTACTACTACTACTACCTTCATTTTGTGCATAAGGTTCTGTTGTTTTTGGCTGTATTTATGGAAATAGACTAGAAATAGAAAATGTTATTAATATTAATATGCTAGAGTTATTTTGGATTCACCTGTACAGCATATTTTATGTGAGACTAGGGCCTCAGTACCCTAAGGCACACATCTTGTCCGATCTTGGAAGCTAAACTCAGACAGCCCTGGTTAGTACTTGGATAGGAGACTACCAATGAATACCAGATGCTGTATGCTACGTTTCAGAGGAAGGAACTGGCAAAACCATCTCTGAGTACAGTATTCCTTGCCTAAGAAACCCCTAGGAAATGCATGGGGTTTCCATAAGTCAACGGTTGACTTGGAGGCACATACACAGAGTTAGTTGTAAAAGTAGTTTTTAAAGAAGAGGGGAGGTGTTTCAAAATCTGTTTATGATGGAGTGGGGAGGTAAAAGCCTAAACCTTCTTGTTAGCCTGACTAGATTAAACCCATTGAGTCGGTGTGATTTATCAATACTTAGACTCACATTTCGACAACTGATTGACTGGGTCTCCTGTGTTGAGAGTAGCCAACTGGTTGGCAGTTAAAGGATTTCATTGAGTTGTTGTGAGCCTAAGCTATTGTTGGGCTGTGAACTGGATCTCTTCCCACAGTGTACCTTTTTGTTATCACGTTTGAGCCCTTTTCTGTTTTCATGTCAGACTTTCCCCCGAATATTCCTGTGCTGTGTATTTTCTTCCTGAGTACGTAGTCATTCTTCACGGTGCTCAGCAGGGGGCAGTGTAAGGTTTGCCTCCTGCTGCTGCCTTTAGCTGTGGTCCAGAGATAAAGCACTTCGTAGAGGCTTTTCATGGCACGCCCTGCTTTTACTGACTCAGCAGGTCATAGCTCTTGGAGAAAACATGACTTCGCAATTTTTTCTTGTGACACAGCTCTTCTGAAGGAACTGGGACTAGGCCAAGAGCAGATGGTTTGTACTCTACTCAACTTTTGTCAGTTTTGTGTGGCTTGTAGGTAGGTTGTTTAGAATGGCCCTGGTGCTGCTGCAAATAGAAAAACAAACTCTGCCTATGTTATGCTCCCTTTATTATTTGGTACAAGGAACCAGGCAGGTTAAAGTGTGTCAGACAAATAGGAATCATTTCATCTGTTGCCTCAATCCATTTAATGTCCATTTTGAAATTCTCTTCAAAGTCATTTCTAATGCCAGGGGTGGCTAATGGTGAGGGATGATGGGAGGGCTACATGTTTCCCATCCCTGGTTTAGGAGCAACCAAGTTCGGTCTCACTACACCAGAGTTTTGAAAAGTTACTTGTTCAGACCGCCAGTCCCTGAACCCTGCAGCCAACATGGCCAGCGTACCATGGGATTATTTTAGCCAGTGGGCATTGCCACATATTTTAGAAATAATTCCATAAATTAATTGCATGTTTTGCTCACTTCCTTTCTGTATTGCCAGTTTGTTTTGTTGGGTGAACAGGAATGTTAATCTCTCAAGGTTATAATATTAATATGCTTGAGTTATACTTCCTTGTATCCATGTTTCACATCCTCCATAGACTCATCCATCTTTTTGCCTGTAAACTGAAAAAGATACTTCTTCCACCTGTTTCTAGGAATTATGTGCCACTAAATCTCCTTCTCCTCCTTTCCTTTTAGTTGTTTTTTCCTCTTACTTCCCAAATGATCTTCTTATAAAAGGTAACTGGAGGACTATAGCATAGCAGTGTTTCTTAATAATTCCAAACAGTAACTTGCCCTTTTCACCACTGCAGCACACAACGCTAAAGTTTTCAGTGAGCTTTCCACAGTGAGCCTAAAGCTCTTCTAAGCAGTCACAGCCAAAATGGTTTTCAAAGCCTAAACATACACTGACCAGTTGTTCTCTGGCTATGAAACAACATGAGAAGGAAGGAGCAGTATTGCTTTCTATGAACTTTGCATATAACAATTTCTGTCAACAAGAAAGCTCCATCATTTTTTCACTTTGTTTTGGGGAAGAAGTTCTTTGTTGTTGCAGTCTCGCTAATGGTCTCTTCTTGCTTTACATTCAGATTCATTGTTTTGTGAACACAAAGAATGCCGAACAAGTCCTTTGCATCTTGAACAGTATTGGAAATGCCTTGCCTGAGTATTTGCTGTCACATGCCTTAGCATGACCTTACCATCAGCTCAGTACTGTGTTAGATCCTGCAATATCAGTGTTCCCCTTTTGTTTTCAGCTGGTGCCTCCAGACAGATTTACACTTAGTCTCCTGACTATGTCTCCTTGCACTTTGCCCTACTAAATTTTGTTTCCTCCAGTGCCTGAGGTCATCTTCTTCATTCTACGTAATTTGCAAATCCGCCTCTGCATCAACAATGCTTGCAGTTTACTTCTTTCCTTTCCAAGGCCACTGAATAAAGAATGAGCCTCTAGAATAATCCTTGAGAAATTCCAATGCAGTTACTCTTCAATGAACAAGTCTGTCTTTTAAGTACATCCTCAGCAATTAACTACCTTTTTTGAATGGATGTTTCCCTGCCAGTCTACCGGTAGTTTGTTTCAACATGGCATAGAAGTGGATCTGGCAGTTCTCTCCATATATCAGACAAAAATGCCATTTAATACTTGGATAGATAATTCAGATTGCTAAGAAGCTGCCTTTTTTTTTTCATTTTCTTTTAAGTGTAGCTATTAATCTAGGGTTGGGGGAATCTGTGGTTCCAGCTGTTGATGAATTGCTACTGCCATAATTACCCACATTGGTCGGCTGATGAGAAGAGTAGTTTAACAACATGTGGAGTTCAACAGTACCTTGGAGACCTACAGATTTTCCACCCTTTAGACTGTAAGTTTGGAAGGTGAGCTGAGGCACATATGGACAATGGCTAAAGAAGTTGCAAAAGTACTGCCAATCTCTTTGTTCCTCCCTGTACCTAAGGCACAGTGAGCAAAAATATATATTGCCTTATAATAAAAAAAAACACAACACTTTGATTCAGAAGAAAAGTTCTAAGCCCTTCTTTGGCCCACATGCCCCCTTTCTTACTGGCAGTTATCTGCATTCTCCCGTCTTGACTTTTGTCATTGTCTGCAACTGAATCCCTCTCCAGACTGGCTCCACAGTTACAACCTTAGAGTTCCTATCACTAGCCTTGTCCTTTTACCTTCAGGATCCTTTAGGCCTCATGGTAAAGATAACAGCTGTTTTGGACAAGTGGCTGTATTGATCAGTGGGTTTGTTGTGATAATGTGTGACCAGTTCTCCCTTTCACTTCTTAAATGAAAACAGACATATTTGTAGAATAACAATACCTGTGAAGATTTATTATATAATAATTAATAAACTTCCTCGACTTGGTCCACATTGCCAGCTCCCAAATCCCTCTTCAAATTTTATCTGTTCCCCTCCACTCTGTCTCTGACTGCCCCAATGCTTTTTATCCAGTTCCTATCTCTGACCTCTGCTAAAGAGGAGCCTCAAATTTTTACCCTTTCCCCCATAGGCCCACTTTTGCAGCTTTCCATTAGCTGTGTGTAAATTGCCTGGCTTGAACCACACTTGCCCAGCTTATCACTTCACACCATCTTTGTCATGTTGCTACCTTGCAGTTGGAGCTTGTCCTGTGTGGCAGGAAGAGGGAGGGAGCCCCGAGGTTCCTTGGAACCTGTAAAGGTACCAGGCAAGCTCAGTAGAGGGAGAAGGGCCCAAAACTGGATAATGCAGATGGATCCTGAAACCTGAATGTGTAGCTTGCATCTGGTGTATCTGAAATTTTGAACGTTAACCTCGGGTGTTTTGCACTCTCAAAATAATGCATTGGTATTACCAAGGCAGATGAGTTTAATTTACATAAACCTAATTTACATAAGCATGATTTGATTATGTGGAGAAAAAAACTTTTATTCAGAAGAAAAGCCATAATATTGATGCTTGAGGTTTCTTTGGATTTGTAGCAGGAAGAGAGACATCAATGTGGGTGAAAGTGTTAGAGTGCTCTGTACCCTCTTCAAGTAGGCATCTTTTGACCTAGTCTCCCAAATCAGGATTCCCATGTGACTGAGTAGGAAAACATGAGTTGGAGGGTGGGAGTGGTAGGTTTTATCATACCACAGTGAGCTTCCAGTTGTTTTAGGCCTAACCTGAGGAAACACTACCCTTCGCAAGCTTCTGACTTGTCCACTGCTATGGCTGAAGACCTCTTTGGTCAAAAGTGAGCATTATAAAATCATGATAGTTTTCTCCCCTGTGCAGTTGTGGTGCCTGTATGATTTGATATTGCCTGCAAGGTTCTGGATTTTAGGAAGCCCTTGAACCTGTTTTGATTTTTGTCACAATAAGTGTTACCTCTTTTTGCAATTATGATCTATTGTCTTTCCAAAGCCATGATCTCAGTTCTAATATCCCTAAACTTTGCTATGCTTGCTTTCTTATGCCACCCCATCTTCCTGCCCTACATCTGTTCCTTTGGTAGGGTAACTGGTGGGGATGGTGGTAACTGGCAACCTGTGGTCTTAAGCTTGATTTTAAAAGCTGACTTATGGCAACCTAAGGCGACTGTATCACAGGGTTTTCCTGGGAGGTTTCTTCAGAGGGGGTTTGCCATTGCCATCCCCAGAGGCTGAGAGAATGTAATTTACCCAACTGTAGGTTTCATGGCTCATTGGGGATTTGTACCCTGGTCTCCAGAGTCATACTCAGACGCTCAAACCACTATGTCACGCTAAACTCACTATCAGTTATCAGTTCAGACCTCTGGCAAAAATGATTTGTCCCACCACCTGTATTCCTGTGAGCAGGGAGAAAGGTTGTGGCAAAGTTAGGGAAGGGAATTTTAGGCAAAAAGGGGACAGGGTAGGACAGCCTGCCTACCACCAGGATGTGCCCCCAACAGAAGAAAAAGGTTCTCCTGTCTTATGTTAGTGGAATCATGGTTAGGGACCAGAGCATATCTGGAAGGTTAGGGACTGGAGCACTATCAGAAAATGGAATTGGTTGAAAAGTGGAACCCAGCGGCTTTTTAAACTTGCAAACAATGCACTATCTATCACTTCTGAATGGAGGCAAAAGCTAAATACTATAACACACTATTTATATCTAAATACACAAGTAAAGTAAAATGAACAAAAGCTTGCCTTTAATGTCCTGCTGTAATATGGTAATATTGTAAGAGATGCACTACCCACAGTCTCACAGGCACCCCTAACAACTCAACGCACATGGAAGGAGCACTGCCTACAATCTCAGAAGCACCACAGACTGAACACAAATGGGACGGGAACGGTGCCAAGCAGTACTTGCTTTGAGCAGCATACAAGTGTGCACTGTGAACTGCTTATTGCGGGGGGTGGGGGGGAGTTCCAAGCTTCCATAGTTGGCTTGGCATCTTTTTCCCCACTCTCAGATCACTTTGCACAAGCAATGTGTGTATGTGAGTAGTCCACAGCTTGCAGATTACTATGACAAGTGCTATGCAATTCAAGGAGGGCTTCACTCTTTCCATAAAGGCAAGACTTGGGATCACGTATGTGAGTGTGAGACAAGACCTAAACAAGCCTTGTAGGCAAGAACTGACAAAAGAGCAGACCCCTAGTCCAATTAATGGAACTTGTCTGTAATTTGCAAGTGTTGAAAGAGCGAGTGGTGGAAAAGTGAAGATTACTTTAACCTTGCCACGGGTCTGTACACTATACTTTTCACTGTGCAGAACGCCAGGTTTGCTGAAATCATCTAGAAATATCCTCTGTGGAGTTTTCACTCTTCTTCATTGCCCCTAGACACTAGAATGAGCCCCCTCATAGAAGATAGTTGCCCTCTCTGCATCTAGCAGAGTCATTATGAGAAGGAGACAACTTCAGGCAAGTGATTTCAATCTCTTCCGCATCATATATTTACAAACATCCTTTTACTTTACTCTTGACTCCCCTATGTGAGAGCAGCAGCGAAAGCATTATTGGGAGCACACACTCCATATCAGTCTTAGGCCTGTGAGGCTGGCTCTTAAATCTTAGTTGGAACCTGCAACCCTTTCCTGTCTGTCCTGACCTTTTAGTTTATTCTAAGCTGCCTTACAGTCCCTTCCTGGCCCCTTTCTTTTTTCCTCTGTTCTTTAACACCCACAGTTGCTGGCTACCTTCAGCTATTCAGGTATTTGTCCCATTGTATCCAGCCTGTCTTTCTAATTTCTTTGTGTATGTTATTTGTGACAGGGTGCTGAAAATCCTTTCACAGACTATCATATTTATGGCAACATTAAACAATTGTTGGTTTATACAGTTGATAAACAAGCTGGCAGTAAACAGATGCATCACATTGACAGTCTCTCCCAGCTACTTAGCCTTGACCTCCTAGTTCAGACTCATGGCCATTCATGAATACAACTTTGCTTTGTGACCCAGCAAAGAGTATATTATTGATGAACTCACTACCTCACTTGTGTCATAGATTGTGATTGTCCAGTGTATCAGTCCGTACCATTAAGAAGAGGGCAGAGATCCTAGTCCTCATAATTTATAGTGCTAAGTTTTCAAAAGCCACTGCCTTTGCCTTTAAATAGAATGGGATGGGCTTCAGGTGGGTATATGGAGGGACTTGATAATATGTGAGACCTGCTTCTCTCTCCTTTTCTCATAAGAGCTCCCTTCCCTTACTATTTATTATTCTTATTAGAACTGCTGTGCCAACATTCTCTCAAAGGCAACAGTTGCTGCACTGGTGGGAGGCTATTCCCTAATGGTTTCACATGGAAGGTTTTCTCAGCTCTACTTGAGAATGTTGGAGGTCTAACCTGGGACTTTCTCAATCCAAAGCATGTATTCTGCCATTAATGTGGCCTGACAGGGTCACTGATGTGTTGGAATAGTTCTGCTGAATGACAGTTGTGCCAGATCACTGTAGTTGTATTCCATATTAGATCAAGAAGCATGTAGAAGGTTGAGGAAGTCTTTGGCCCTCAACAGTTTTGGACTACAAATCCCATACTCTTTTTACCATTGGCCGTGTTGGCTAGAGCTTTGGAGAGTTGCAGTTCAAAACATTAGGGGGGCCAAAGATATTTTACCCCTAGAGAAAATAATGTACTTTTGTACAGTGCCTATGTTGCCCTTAGCTTTTGTGAGTTCTCTGCACAAAGACACTTCTAAGTTCTTAATGTTCTTTCATTCCTTTTTTCCCCATATGGAAAAAGAAGCAAAAATGAGACCACAAAGTAATGGCTTAATTTCTGGTGTATTTGCTTATACCTATCTTACATGTATAAAAATTCCATGTTTGCTATCTTTCCAATGATGTTTCTGTCTTCTACTGGCTACTTAGCTCTGTGAAATTAATATCAGCCCCTCTGGGATGTTTTCCATGATTGGTGGGTGCAATCTTCTTAGGAAATAGTAAAGAGTCATTTATTGGCTTTTGCTGAGATGATACTATCCAGAACATAGTCTGTGAAGAGTCCAGGAGGAGAGCATGTTTCACCACTGAACAATCCACATGGAAGTGCCTAGTTCTATTGACTGATGTTTCTGTGGATGCAGCCTGCCAACCTCATGGAGCCCTTCTTTGGGTTTGCTTGGATTAATGGGCCTGGCCATAGAACTGGGACACTTTGTAGAACTGTCTTCTGAAAAATTCAGTGAGCAACTTGAGACAGTGTCTTAACTTGCAACGTCTCCTTTCTCTTCCTTTATCTGTCCTTTCTGGGCAGAGGCCGTTTATTCCCTACATGTGGTAGGCTATTTGTGTTCAGCGTATCAGCAGAATGTGCTAACAAGGATTCTAGATTCTGACGCAGCAGTTGGCTTTCTGAGAATTGCCTGTATTTTCAGAGGCACGCTTTGTTCTTAGGCTTTCGGAGAAAGTGCCTGCCGAAGAAGTCTTTGCAACCTAAACTGCTTCATTGAGTAGTTCCAGTGGTAGGTGTTCTTGTTTCCTAGGGCCATATTGCATTTTAATTTTTTTAAAGTAGATACCTATGAGGTTTGGGAATCTTCTGACAAAAGTAGGATCAAAATGCAAAAGTATTTGTGAATTCAAATGCTGTTTGTACCAGCATGCTTATCAGGGAAGTTATTATTAACTGTTCACCTAAATCCTGGAAGGAGAGGAAATTAACTCATCCTCTCTAAGGAGGCAATTCCACAACCTGGACATTACAGTAGAGAAAGCCCTTACTTTTCTTGTCATTTACCAGCCCACCCCTAGCCAGAATATCCTATATTATACTTCATGAAAAGTCTAAACAATGCAACGTCACAAATTCCTGTCACTTTCAGTAAAAGTTTTTTCCAGGAACAGAAATTGATCACAGGAGGTTGCACAGCTGAGCTTGACTAAGTTTGGGGCCATGTAGATTGTGTGGCAGAGAAAAACTAAAACTGCCCACAGGAGAAACCTGCATTTCCAATTGGAAGAAACAATAACGCAAATGCCGTTCAAAATATGTTTTGATCTGCTTGGTTTATGTTCTGCTTCCAAGAGTCTGATAGTAACAGAATTTGGTAAATACTTTGAAAATGAAAGAAGCAAAAGATGGTTAAGATTCAACAAGTGGTTGTGGGGAAGAATAACCTAAAACAGGAATAGGCACAATGTGGTCTGCAGACCACATACAACCTTCAGGACGCTGATTTGTGGCCCCTCAAGCCTCCACAAAGCCTGCAGATTCCACGGGTGTTTTTTTTTAAAAAGTTGGGTGGTTTTTATTTTTTGTCCCCAACCCCACACTAAATGGGTCATAATTTCTGCAAAACACTGTGGTTTTGCTACACAAGCCCTCCCTCCCTCCCTCCCTGAATACCCCACATCCTTTTAAAAGGATCCAACATTGAAAATCAGGCAAAAATGGAACCTGTCAGGGAGACAAAAATAACCTTCTTCTGCTCTGTAACAAAAACAAAAAAAAAACATCTTGACAAAATATAGGTCTACTCTATGACTTTAACTTCATCATTTTTTCTTCTCCTTCTCTTGTATGGTATTTAATACTTTTGGCTGATAAAGAAGCCAGTGGAGTTTTGGAAGCTTGTATGATGTATTTGTGCATTTTTGCTTGAGCTAAAAAAAGTATTGCTGTTTTGTGGATTTTTGATGTTTCCGTATTTTGCTGTACAGCCAAGCGCAGCTGCTCCTGAATATATTTGCCCTCCGTAGTTACCCACACCAATCTACGAGGGAGTATCCAAAAGTTTTAATGATCACCTTTTAAAAAATTTGACAGAAAGTTTGTTTTACCCCCTCATAAGGTGCAATCTGCAGACTTCTACAATATCAGGTATTTGGAGGGTCAAGATATGTGGGGGGGGGGGATGTATAAATCTAGATAGTGACTACATAGTTATAAGTTAACTACAAATCAAAACAAACTTTCTGTCAATTTTTTTAAAAGGTGATCATTAAAACTTTTGGATACCCCCTCATAAAACATACAGGAACTGGGAAATTGCAATACCTAATATTGGGCCCTAATAGATGATAACCCTTGCACTGGGGCTCACCCAGTTTTTCTTCCCAAGATCTCAAACACACTGCAGAAATAATCCAGTCTGAGACTCCTTTAACTGCCATGGCTCAGTACTAGGGAATAATGGGAATTGTAGTGGCACCAGAGCTCTCTGACCAAGAAGGCTAACAAAACTACAGTTTCCAGAATTCCCTAGTATTGAGCCAGGACAGTTAAAGTGGTCTCAAACTGGATTGTTTCTGCAGTGTGTTTTGGATCCAGGTCTGTTTTCAGCTTTTCAATAAAATATTGAAGGGGGCTCTTGATTGTATAAGCTTTGGCAGTAGTTAAAGATTTGTGTAAAAGCTTCTCACACAGATGCTTGCCTTCGAGGCAGGTATGGGTCCTGGCTGCGCATGCTGCGATTAAGCCTTTCGGGTTGGAAGATTTCCAAGGCAGCCTCAATGCAGTGCCCTTGCTGGCCATGGGTATTTGTGTTTCCCATCTGTGCAGCGAGCATTCGATGGGGTTGCATACCCCAAATCTTATTTCTGTTTCTGTATCTTCCCTTGATACAAAATGTTCCCACTGGCCGTTTTGCCTGTTGCCATCACTTTCACCGTACTCTTGCACTGGTCTTTTTTTTTTTCCTGTCT
Organism: Urosaurus nigricauda; assembly: GCA_034509955.1. Taxonomy (NCBI): domain Eukaryota; kingdom Metazoa; phylum Chordata; class Lepidosauria; order Squamata; family Phrynosomatidae; genus Urosaurus; species Urosaurus nigricauda. Next base: position 148,028,811 of record JAOEGL010000002.1, on the reverse strand, counting down.
AAATGGAAAACTTCCTTAGAGGGAAGTGTCTTCACAAGAAGGCTGTGGTTTTTCTCGCATTCTCTTTGGAAATGAGATTAAATAAGAAGAGGAAGTTGACATGTTACCAGAGTGTGAGCAGAAGGGAGCTCAATTAAGAACTTGTTTTGCAAAGCCTCTTAATTCATTCTCCCTCCAGGTTGTGGATTTACTGCAGAATTTATTCCACTGAAGTACCATAGGAGGAAAATAACTGCTTTTATTGCACAGGAGGATATTGCATATTTTACTGTAGTGAGATGCAAACCAATTTCAGGCAAGAAGACAGACACATAGCATATACTTGTGTATAAGCTGACCTCATGTATACGTTAAGGGCAGATTTGGGGACCAGAATTATAGATTTTGGTATGACTGGTGGATAAGTTGAGGGTGAAACCTTGGGACTCAGTATGGGGCTTTTTGGATCCACTGCAGTGGACAGAAGTAGTTACACTCCTATAGCATAGAAACACCAGAGATGGCAATTTTTCCTCCCATTGGCCATTGGAGGTAGTAGAGGGCATTGGCACTTTTTAAGATTCTCCCGGGACAGACAGTGGTGAGAGGTCAGTCCATTTGGGCCAGCATCCTCTACTCTTCCTACCACAACAGGGAGATGTCCCAAACCCACCATCATCACCATTGTTTTTGTTTTGTTTTTGAGTAGGCATTAAAAGAAGCCAGAAGCAGCACCACAATGGACAGAGCTACCACACTGACCCTTGTATAAGTTGAGCCAGGTTTTTGAGATTGATATGTTGGCATAAATGTATTGACTTATAAAAGGTAAAGGTAGTCCCTTGACATGAATGTCTAGTTGTAACCAACTGTAGGGGGCGGTGCTCATCTCCTTTACTAAGCTGAAGAGCCAACATTGTCCAAAGATGAATCTGGTGGTCTGTGGCCAGCGTGACTGCACTGAATGCTGTTACCTTCCCACTAAATGGATACCTATTTATCTACTTGCATTTGCATGCTTTTGAACTGCTAGGTTGGCAGAAGCTGGGACTAGTGACAGGAGCTCACCCCATCATAAGACACTCTGACCTCGAACTGCCAACCTTCCAATCTTCTGATCGTCAGAATTAGCATCTTAACCACTAAGCCACGGCATCCCTTATTGACTTACACACGAGTATTTATCATAAATCTACAGAACTCTTCTGTTCTTATTAGCTAGATAAATTGTGGGCTTCCCAGAAATGTGGCCATCACAGGAAAAGGGAAACTTAGACCTATCTTTGATCTGATCGAGGAGGACACAAACTGTTAGGAAAATCTGTCACCACCTGGATGTTGCTGAGCTATAGCTGCCATCATGTTACACAGTTGGCCAGGCTGGCTGTGGCTGAGGGGGAATTTGAATCTGGGAACATCTGGGCCAAAGTCTTGCATTATGAATGTTTAACAAATCTGCATAGTGCCTCCTCTTTGGTTACCATGTTTGGATAAAATGGTTTCTGCTAAATACCTTCTGCCTGACCTGCTACTGCCTTTCCCCTCTCTGTGCCTGTATTTTGACCAGCCCTTTTTGCCTCTGTTCCATGGTGGAGGAAGCAAACCATATTGTGTATTTTTGTAAGTTTAGTTCACTTAACACATGTGTACTATTCCAGTTTGGTGAGATACTATTGATGGATTTTCATGAGGCTTTAAAAAGACACTGTGGAGCACATTGACATATCCATAAGCGTAGCACAGTTGCCCTGAAAATATGGTGGTCCCTGCAGATTTAAAAGGAGGAGTCCAGGGCAGAGCAGTCTAAAGGTTTAAATTCAGGAGTGGAGAAAGTGTGCCGTGCCAGAGGTTGTGGAGCTGCTATTTCTGTCAGCCTCAGACAACATAGAGGGATGATAAGAGTTGCAATTCCAGAACATCTTGAGAGGCACCCATTTCTCACTCTGATCTTGTGCATGCCTTGGAGTCAGATTTACAGCAGAAAGGAGCAATAGGAAGCAAATTTCCTTGGGTAGCCATGTCATGTATCCTTGTTTGCATTGGGCCTTTGCACACCTGGCCACAGAAATGACTGAAAACTGAGAGGTGTTCTCATTTGAAAGAAAGAAAGATTGAGAGAGAGAGAGAGAGAGAAATCCCAAATGTGTTTGGAATGTTGCATTAGAGAAATAGAGGGTATGGTGAGCGATTTGTTGTTTGTTTTGTTGTAAAGTACTCTCAAGTTGATCTGCATTCATGGCTGCCCTGTGGATGAGACATCTCCAATACTCCCTGTCCTCCACTACTGTCTTCAGTTCTTGCAGATTCATGCCCATGGCCTCTCTGATGGAGTCCATCCATCTAGCGTGTGGTCTTCCTCTCTTTCCCTTCCACTGTTCCTAGCATTATGCTCTTTTTTAATGAGCCTTGTCTTCTCATGATGTGACCAAAGTATGAGTTTAATCATCTTGGCATCCCGGGAGAGTTCTGTTCTGTGACCCATTTGCTTGTCTTTTTGGCTGTCCACAGTATCAGCACTCTTCTCCAGCACCACATCTCAAATGAACTGATTTTCTTTTTATCCGTTTTCTTAATTGTCCAACTCTTGCATCCATACATAGCCATGGGAGATACTGCTAACAAAAGGACTCTGTAGGTGCATTGTAATAGCTTTCAGCACAGATCATAAGCAAGGACACATTCAGCATCAGCCTTTCCTAACACAGTTTTTTCCAGACATGTTGAACTAAATTCTTCTTCCTTACTAGCCACCTGGGTCAATGGCCATCCCAGCTGGTAATAATAAAGTTTATAATCATTTTTATCTGGAGGATTATGCACTGGGGATGGTTGTTCTCCCTGATGCTGCCATGGCACTTAAACCGGTTTATTTCTCCAGTGTGAACACAGCCTTAGTTAACTGCTGCCCACCTAGGGGCTCTGATTCTTACTCACCTTTACAAGACTGTACTGCTTTGCTGTTGAGTGTGGGAAGCAACACTGGGAATTCCATTTTTTTCAAAGCGTGAATGTGAAGTTTACCTATGATCAACAGTTTCAGTTTCCATCAAAATATGCTGAGGGTTTCCCCCTGATCATCTTCAATTTTCCCCTTGGCTGCTTTCAAATCCCCTCCTTTTTTTTGTACTTTTCACTCCTGCACCCTTTTTACAAATCAGTGGTTGTTCATTGGCAGGCCCAGTGCCTACCTATAAAGAACCAGAGGAAAGCTGATGGGGAAATCTTGTGAAATGAGGTGCGGGGTTGGGTACTAGGAGTACTCTACCTATTCCCCAGAGCTCATGTATATTACTGTTTTACAAAAGACCATCACAGAACACTGTGCATTTAAACTTTCTTGACAGTAAGGGTATCATAAATGAAAACTTCCCAGTCTTCCTTCTGATTCTTTGTCCTATGTCTTGGTCCCAAAATTGCTCACCAACTTTCCTTCTCATCAGTCGGTTTCATTTACCCTCTCTGGTCCTTCTCTCCAGCTGCAAGAGGAAGAGAAAGATGGTTGTGTTTCAGAATACACACTCATGCAGGAAAGCGTGACCCTGGAACCACAAAATGCATGGGTGGGGCTGGACAAATGGAAAACACAATATCTGTTTTTTGAAAAATCAATGGCATTTTGTCAAAAACAGAAACATGTAAACATCTAAAAAAAAATGACACAGGATGTAGAATCCGTAGTCATTTTAAGCAATGCCACCCATAGATTCCCTGTTAACAATCTAGTTTGAGAAACCTGATCCCATGAAGAGCGGCCTATGTGTATACTATAGATGTTGATATTTTAATATCTGTACCCCGATCTTCCACTTACATAGAAGGTAAAGTTCTGTCAAACACTCTTCAGGCATACAGTATCATTATAGGAAATTTATGGAACTCAAATGCTTGTGTTTGTGTTCGGTTTGGGGATTTTTCACTCCAGAATTCCAGACTTGCTGACTGTAATGGCCAGAATACAAAGAAGCCTTCAAGAATGGTTTTCATGCATTCAAGAAGGCTTGAGCCTGCGTTTCCTAAGCAGCAGCCCTTTTCCCCACATGGCAAAAACCACTTTTGAAACAGATGAATGGGCATTCAAATGCAGTTTTTTGTATAGCATGGGAATTAAGTCCCAACAGGCATGCTCAAGATCTTGGATATTGCCTAGGTCAGTGGTACTTGGACGTTTTACCCTTGGGACCCCACTTTACATATGGATGTCATGCCCCCCCCCAACTCCACGTGGCATATGAATAAAAATATTTTGTTTACTTGGCATGCATATTTTCAGTCACACACTCATGTATGTTCATATTTTAACATTTTATAAGGAAATAACATTGTTCAAATTAGAACAGTTTTATTTAAGTAAATTAAATATTTAACTCAGCACATGTATAAAGTGTACTTACAAAAATGTGTGGAAAGAGGAGGAAGAGGCCTCAGAGCCTCCAAGTCTCACATCCCCTGAGGAGTCTCATCCCACATTTGAGAACCACAGGCTTAAGTAGGTATTTTGATCCTAACCAACATCCAGTATCCTCAGAACAAAGGCAGTACAGTATCAAAAAAATGCACTGTGTTATGTAGAGCGAAGACTTGGTGACTGGACTTGAAAAGAGCATTTGTCAAACTTTTGTGGAGACAGCAAGTTAAGTTTGTCCCACTGTGCCTTTCCTCCTAAACCCATGAAGAATTTTAGAAAGCAGAGATTATTGTAGGTTTACAGCCATCTGGATTATTCTCTTTATTGTTGGGTTATAAATAGATCTGTTTCATGAATGACAAGCTGCACTCATTGCTTTAAAAACTGCAAATTTGGGAACAGGAATAGTGGGGGAATGAAGATCCCAGGGGGAAATAGACTTTCCTTTCCAACCCAACCAGCCACTATACTTCTTTATCGGGGCAGAAGTAAAACAATTTCCCTTGGAAAAGAAGATCAAAATTTTGGAACACTGGAAAAAATCTTTTGCGAAGTGTAGATAATGGTAAAGAATGCTGGGAGTTGCAACAATATGTCTTTTGGAAAGACACATATGATTTATCCTGTGGTGGGCAGGTTCATTATTTATGGGGGCCTGTTTCACACAATGGCAGGACCAAACACACAGACTGTGTCCCTCTTTCCTGGTGCTGTGTTAAATTTCAACAGCTGTCTTGAAGGGGGGGGGGGTCATATTTGTGCATGCACATGCACACACACATACAGTGCCTTATGCCAGTGTTTTTGAGATGTTTAACCTTCCAAGGCTTCTCTTCTAGATTGGCTGATTCTACTGTTATAGAGGATTCTAGGGTTCATACTGGCTTCTCCAGCCTGGCTGGAGGACCACAAATGTGGAAAGGCTGTTTGAGAGAATGCACGCTAGGCACTCAGTGTGGCAACTGGACCTTCTTGTAGCCCTTATGCAGGTACACTTAGAGCATGTAACCACTCTACATGAGGAGGGGGAGGGGAACAAGCCTTCTCCAGCACTCTCCCATCAGGGTGTTCCCTTAGGGGGGGTGTGGGGGGGAAGAGATCTTAATATTTTAAGTGAATCTGGTTGTCTAGGAACAAGACTGCCTTGAGGGTTTTTGGCAATTCCCACTTAGCCTGAGACCAAAACAGCATCAAAAAGATTACGTTTCCATTGTGTCTTTCACAATTTGTGCAATACACAGTTTGCATAAAATACCTGTTTCTGCATTATGTTTTCCATTTGTAAAACTAAGTACTGTATATGAAAGCACTCCAAGCACAATGGGGTAGGCAGAGGGATCATGACGACACAAACAGCCCATCCAATGTTATTGCTTAGTGTTGTTTATGCAGCAATGCAGCAATACTTACATTTCCACTGTTGCACCATCTATAGAAATGCATACCCTAAAGGCACCAGATTCTATCTAATTTTGAGCAGGGTGAGCCCTGGCTAGGACTTGGATGGGAGACTGTCAATAAATAGCAGGTGCCATGGGCTGTATTTCAGAGGAAAGAACGGTCAAAAGCACCTCTGACTTTTTCTTGTTTAAGAAAACCTTTTCTGGTCACCACACAAAAGCAAATTAAGTCAGTACAGTGGTCTCCCGGGATACAAAGCCCCCGGGGAACGAAATCCCCAGGAGCCGAAACCGGCGGAACCGCCAAAATTCCCCTGGGATCCGAAGAAATCCCCAGGGAACGAAAGGGAAAAACCGCGCGGCCCCTTTAAACCGGAACGGATTACCTTCGTAACCCGGGGGACCACTGTATTTTACATTCCTATTTTCTAACTTGCTAACTTTCACCAAGGGACTTGCTAGACAGAGGAGGCCCCCTGGTCCAGAGTTTTCCTCCACACATTGAGGAGAAGAGCAAGCAAGGGCCTGAATCCTATTATTAGCCCCAGCTAGAGCAGGCCCATTGAATCAATGGGATTTACTTGCATGTTGATTCATCAGTTTAGTCAGTGGGCCTGTTCTGGTTGGACTTAGCCTAGGCAATGTAGGGAAAGCAGGATATTGCCACTTGCCTTCACTGTCCCTCCTTAGCGGCAGAGGCCATGTCCTCTACCAATGTGGTGAGTATGCATAGAAGAACCCCAACCTTGTCCTGCCGCAGAGGATTTCAAAAGGCTGGTAATGCTGACCAAGCAATCTTGCATTACTGATCTTAGTATGCTTCTGCGAAGCTCAGGGTTCCCTAGAGCACAGTTTTCAAAACCAATGCATAAGGCAAGCTGGCAACAATCTGCTAAACCAGAGACCATTTTTTGAGGGTGTTTCACAAAATATGCCACTTTGAATGATCAATGAGCAAGTAAGTCAGTTAAACATGAAAGAGAATGAAGAGAAAAGGTAGCTGTGGAGTGTTGCAGGTTTGCTATGTGGAAAATGTGGTTAACACTAAATTGTGATTCTAAACAGTTTAGGAGAAAGGGCCAGTTCATTTTTAGAGGGTTTTTTTTAAATGGTATTCCTATAACTGCTACTGTGGCCACTGTCAGCATGATTAGTTATACCCAATGATATTGGCGTTTTCACATGAATACCAATGGAGGGCTGACTAATACTTGTTTGATTTATTCTGGGGTTGGTGTGTCCACACAGCTAGTGGGTGGAAACTCTAAAAGCAATGTGAGAAAAGGACTTTTTGAAGAGAGCAAAATTCCAAAATAAAACAAGCAATAGTGCCAGAAGATGAGATTCCCAGGTTGGATGGCAGTGAGTTACTAGGGTACAGCAGAGGATAGCTACAAGTAACTACAAGTAGGATGGCTAATGACATAACTGGGCTCAAGTTGAAAATACATTCAGCTGCTGACGTGCTCAGAGTTGAAAGAAAAGTCTGAAGCTGCACGACACATAGGAACATGGAATGTGAGAAGCATGAGTGAGGGATAGCTAGTAAAACAAGAAATGGGACACACAAACATTGCATTACTTGGGGTGAGCAAACTAAAAGTACACAGGAATGGAACATTTTGAGTCAGATGAATATACAGTGTTTTACTCAGGAAATGAAACTCTTAAGAAATGTGCTGGCATTTATGGTGAGGAGAGATGTAGCAAAAACAGTCAAGGATATACAGTCGGCCCTGCATTTTCGCGGGGGATCCATTCTGGACCCCCGCCCGCGAAAACAGAGACTCGACGATATTCAAACCCCATAGCCTTGAATGGAATGCGTGCCTGCGAGCATATGGAGATTGCTCCTTCGTGAATATTCAAGACCGTGGATCTCAAGTCCAAGAGAATGGAGGGTATACTGTAAAGTCTGGCTGAATCATATCAATAAGACTTCAGGAAAAACCCATCAATATAACCTTAATCCAAGTTTATTTTAAGAAGAAGAAACTGAAAGTTTTTAGGCTAGAGTCCAGGATCAACATCAAAACAAGACTTCTTGTTAATTGGACTGCAAAAATAGAGAACAGAGCAGAATCAAAGATTGTAGGAAAATTTGGCCTAAGATCAAGAAATGAAGCAGGAGATTGATGGAATGAATTTTGCAAGTCTGGTGGAATGAATTTTACAAACAGAAGAAGACTATGACTTGGAACCCTGGGAAGGAACTAGACAAGTGTAGTATAAAGACAGCGAATATTGCAGGTATTGAATATTGAAATTAGAATTGTTCATGCTGTCGTATTTCCCATTTCTATGTATGATTGTGAAAGCTGAACAGTGAAGAAAGCTGATAGAAAGAAAGAAAATCAACTTATTTGAGATGTGGTGCTGGAGAGGAGATCTGTGGATTCTGTGTACTGCTAAAAAAAATCAAATCATTGGGTCCTAGAGTAAATCAAGCCTAAACTCTTCCTAGAAACCAAAATGACTAAACTGAGACTGTCATACTTTGAATTCATCGTGAGAAAACAGGACTCACTAGAAAAGACAATAATGCTTGGAAACATAGAAGGCAGTAGGAAAAGAGGAAGACAACATAACAGATGGGTAGCCTCAGTCAAAGAAGCCATGACTGCCCTGAATCTGCAAGACCCGAGCAGGATTTTTGAAGATAAGGTGACATGGAGGTCTGATTCACAGGGTCGCAATAAGTCAAAATTGGCTTGATTGCAGTTTACAACAAGAGCAATCATCTGGGAATTTAATAAAAAATCAGAAATTAATTTCTTTCTTTTATGTTTCATCCCTCCCCAGGAATTTGCAACATTGTTAAAGACATTGGGCCTGAGAGATGGCTTATCAGAAGAAGTGATGATGATTAGAGGAAGGAGAGCCAGTTGAGATGAAGATAAATGTGTTGGTATGAACAGATGGTTTAATCAAGGCATATGGAGCCTTTGCTGTTGTATTTGTTCTTTTCTTGATAGTACCATCTGCATTGCATATCCTCCATGATGTGACATGTGAAAACTATATAGAGCCTGACCATCAAGTCATGTAGCTCAGACTGACTTTGAGCTAATCTGCACTGCAAAAATAATGTACAGTCGTCCCCCGGGTTACGAAGGTAATCTGTTCCGGATTACCTTTCGTAACCCGGAAGCTTTCGTTTCCCGGGGGACTGCTTTAGCGGATGGACCGCGCGGCCGATTTAAAGGGGCCGCGCGGTTTTTTTTCTTCATATCCCGGGGGATCTTTCGGATCCCGGGGGATACGTTAGCGGTCCCGCCGGTTTCGTACCCCGGGGGATTCGTAACCCGGGGGACCACTATAGTTTGATATTGCTTTAACTGCCATGGCTCAATGGTATGGAGTTCAGGAATTTGTATTTTGTTGTGGCACCAGAGCTCTGACAAAGGAAAAAAAGATTCTGTTGAGTTTTTCTAAAAACAGTGTGGTTTCTTGAATGTGTGTAGAGGTTGATGCTACCCTCTAACCTGGGTAGTTTGTGTCTGAGCCTTGGGTAGACTGAGGATTCCAAATGACAGATTTGCAACACAAACTGTGCATCTTGGCCCATAAAGATATTAGGGCAGCGTGTTGGTTCAGTCTTGTGGCCTAGATTTGTCCCACTGGAGTCTCTTTGACTTCATATTTTGTTGTTCTTTGAAGCTGATTCTGGTTTATGGTGATTCTATCCTAGCTGTTGGGAGAAAGGGTTTGGGCACTTAGTCTCTAAAAGGTTCGCCCTCACTGCACTATACCATGCTGGCTTACATATAGCCAAATTTCTTAACACACAACCTTTCCTTTTACTCTTGCTTTCCCTTTTTTAATTAGCTTCTACAATCTCCTTCAGCTTTGCTGACAATCCAATAACTTCTCATTCGGCGTGCTTGAGTTATATTTTGTTTTCCTCTTTCATTGACTACTCTAGTCCAGTTCTTCTTTTCTTGTTCTAATATTTTCCCAACTCATTTGGTTATGGATTTTTCAATGGAGGCTTGACCAGCAAGTTTCTTCATTACATATTATTGTTTGCCTTCTGTTTCACTCATTTATGACTACTTCCCATCTTCAAATGTAGCTCAACTCCTGTAGGTAAAAACTTCCTACTTTTCTAACAGAAGGTTGTAAGAGAGGATAGCAGCAAGAGATGTCTGTGTCAAGTTTTCCCCTTCAGGATACTCCATTGCCCTTCTGCTAACTCATAATACAAAAGTGACAGTGGTGCTTATCTCCGCACATCAGAAATAGGGAGAGAGATTGTAACAGTTCCTTTTCCTCTGAAAGGTTGCTGGAGACTAGGTTTGCCCAGTTCTCAAAACCTCTTGGCCTAACTATTGGCTTTAGCTAATGGATGGACCCCACTTGCCCAGGCTTGTTGGGCTCATTTTGACATTGTGGGTCAGCTTGAGAGCAAAGGACCCACACTGTGATGCAGAAAAGCCGGTTGCTGGCCATGTTTAATTTGTTAATCGAGATCTGTTGGCTTAGTGCGGCACTCGCTTGGCTTGACATAGCAAGGCTAAAAGCCGAAGGAAGGTTGCACCACAGCTGCTTTGCGGTTCTCTAGAAAAGGCGCAAGGTTTTGAACTTTGAACAGAAAGAGTTAAAGATAATTTTTCATAGCTCTGTGCCAGCTATTAATCAGCCTGGTGGCATTCTATTCTACTGTAATTCTGTGAATTTCAACAGTTTTGAGATGAAAGATAAGCGAAGCAAAGTCATCCCTGGAGGTTCAAGGACACTTGTGGTGGGTTTTCCTGGAACGTCCTTAGCTGGGTTTTAAAAATACCCTGGATTAGAGGGCTGTCCTAGTTGCCCTCAGTTATCATGCTGCGTTGCCAAATATGTCAGGTGCCAGACTTGGTTTGGTGAAGTGTTCCCATTGTACCTAACTTATGTGTATTCCAAAATGCTGTCAAACACACAGGCTTATGACAGAGCTTGAAGAATCTCCATTCTTAGAAGACATGCGAGCTGCAAAATGACATGAATTCTGAGCTACTTTTTAGCTCTCTGTGTTCGTCTACTTCTGTTCTAAGGACAGTTAATTGGCCTGGAATACAGTCTGAGGATTGTAGCTCTCAACTCTCCCTGTAACCTCTCCTCTATAACTCAGAGTTAATCCACAGCCCACATATATATGTTGGGGGGGGCGCTATGGTTTCCATGTGTGTGGTTTCTGTGTGTGTGTACTCGTGTGCATGCTTGTATTTGCGTGCACGCGCACAGACCTTCAACATAAACTGGGGTTGGACTGGTGACCACAACACACAAGTTTCGGAGAAAAGCCCAGGCCTCGTGTGACTTGCTGGAACTGCCGCCTCTACTTCCCCTCACCAGAAACCACATCCTTGTTTACATGGGGGTTAGAGATGACTCACCTGCTCCCGTGATGCAACATGCAGCCCGCCAAAAAAGCTGTTGAGCCATATTGGTCCCTCTGCCTCACTTTGCTGCTGCTACTTTGGGGTCCAAGAGGGACATCATGGACAAAGATCCATTAAGATTAAGTCACTAAAATGTGGGACTGTTGATAGGGAAGGGAGTCGAACAATTCATACCTCTTCAGTCCTACTTCCTCCATTGTTTTAGGAAGTTCCCATTACTGGTATGGTAGTCTTCAGAAAACAACCTCTCTGTATTTGTTCTATGACCCTTGGAATCCCCTTGCTTCTTTCTCTCCCTCTGTGCCACTCTTTTTTAAAAAAGTATTTATTCATTCATTCATTTGCACCACCTTTCTCCCAGAAAGGAACCCAAGGCATCTATTTATTTTCAGGATTTATAGCTTCCCTTCCCCCGCAGTGGGATTCACGGCGGGGTACAGTATATTAAAAAATACAAGGTTAAAACATTGAATACAAAAGTTAAAAATAAACACTACTAATAACTAAAACAAAGATAGAGACAGCCTAATTCAAGACAACAATCATAAAACATTAAAATGTTAAACATTAAAACAGCACTCAAATAAAATCTAGTACCTCCTGTTTCTGTCGACTGAATGGAAATGTGTGTGCCTGAGGAGGTGGCCATCTGCCTGAATGTGTCCCCTTTCCATTTTTTAGGGGTTTCAGGAATCCAAGGAAGAGAATAAAACAATAGTGTTTTGTTATGCCATTACCTGACTGAACTATTTGATAGTTTGGCATAGAACGGGGAACTAAGTATGATCTTCCTGGGTTTGGCAACAGCCGTTTACTTTGTGTATTGGGGGTCAGGAAGGACAATTGTCTTTGTGCAACAGCTAGACCACAGTGCCAGGGTAATGTAGTACAGTACGTGTTTCTTAAGCTATGTGATGTGAAGGACCAGTAGTTACTGTTTTTCCAGTGTGCCAGGCTACAATTGTTTCTTTCCTGGAAACTCTCCAGGGGCCAGCAGCTGTTCACATATGTACCAGCATTGGTCTGTTGCTATAATGGGGTGGTATGGAGTGCATAATGATGTAGTGCATGTTGCTATCCCACTTGGCCACATGCCACATGCCTTTGCTCTAAAACATTTTAAATCCTGATGTATCTCCCCACTTTGAACTTTCTACGGGCTGCACGTGGTTCTCAGGAGTCTTTCAAGATGGGCTTGCAGGAGAAGCGATGCAAACTCTTCTGGTCCCTTCCGGCAAAACTTGAGAATGACACCTCTCATAGCCAAGCAGGAGGAAGAAAGGGACGAGTGCCCCAACTTCCTATATATCCTTCACTTCCACTACTCAGGAAAGTTCCTTTTTGGACAGAAACACTTGCTTCCATGCTAGCTGACGATTCAGAGAGTTGACCAGAAAAGGAACTTTTCTAAGCTCCCTCTTCATTCTGTTCTGATACGTAGGGCTTTTATAAGAGCTGGAGAACTCTCACAGTTGTAAGCTGTGGCTCATCCTCCTCTGTGATGCCCATTGCCTCACTTATGTTCCCCTCACACTCTCTCTGCTGGAACTAGTTTGGTGGTTTTGTGTGACTGTCACAGGCCTCTCTTCCTCTTGGCATCTCTCCCATACGCACTCATTGTTTCCCTCCCTTTCAAGGAGGTTATACCCCTGGGGCTCATTCCCCCATTGGCTTTACATTATGGAATCAGTACCCTTGACCAAAACGTAGTTCCCATGATGAGTACTGCTGACTAGCATGCCAGGATAGGCTCCTTTCTTTTCTTCACTCCATTCCCCAGTGTCCCTGTTGCTTGAACTCTGGACAATGTTGTTGCTGATGCTTGGGGAAATGTAGGTCAATACTACTCAGAGTTGTGTGGTCTGTGGATTAGTGCTGATCCCTGAGTCATTGGTTGCCAGTCTACAGAAAGGCTCCAGAAAAGATAAGCGGCTGTATCCCATGGTCCCGAATATGGCACAAACACTTGGCACATTACAAAAATAATTGTCAGTCCCTGTATCAGAACATCCAAGAAGTACTGATGCAAGGTTCAATTCAATGACACATGTGGCTCAGTGGAATAATTTGAACTGCTTTGTTGACTGTTCTCCTGAGTATGTTTCCCTTCAGTTTCATTAGGATGCTGCTGAAATGGCTTTGGTTGTTATGGGTGTAATATTTTTCCAGGCCAGTCTTGGGTCCCTTGTCAATGTTTGCAGTCATATACCCGTTGGAGGGCTTGGTTTCCCCTTTTCCCCCCTTTTGATTTGACTGCCCCTGCATCATAGATACATTTGAACTAGGCCAAGCAAAATTTGACGTATTTGCAAGTAGAGAACATGTACATGGATCAAAAGAGCCAGGATTTTTTTCTCTGTTGCTCTTCATTGGTAGGCTTGTGCCAACTTGCCTATCAGGTAACCAGGTTTCCAGCAGTATTTGATTCTGCTCTGCCATTCTGTGACTTTCCCAAAGCAGGCATCAGGTTGCTTTTTCCTCCCTTGCCCCTGGAAATAGTTGTGCATCTGCAGTGCCTTTATTTGTGTGAAGCCAGATCTTTCTTTTCAACACATCTGTCAGTTTCAGTGCAGGCTCTGATCAGTTTCATTTGCTGCCTTGTTGTGGCTGAGCTGACACATAATGGAATTAGGGTTACATGTTTTAATTGTTAGATTACTCAACAAATGGTTTTATTGGCCATCTTGTGAACTGTGAGCAGAAAGCAGAAATGGGAGCAGGAATGTTGCAAATGGTAGAAGCAAATACACACCAAAAGTCCAAAGAAAATTCTAGAAAAGTCTTGATTTTGTAATGATTTTGTAGCATTTCCATATGAAACTGAGCTCTTTGATTAAGTTAATCTCTAAGCTTTTTTTCTTTTGAAATGAATGGCTTGTGTGACCAGAGATCTGGTCCTCACAGTTCAGGCAATGAATGTGCTTCAGGCAGACAAGGTTTAAAGGGTAAATGTGAATACTTGTAAGCATATGGCTCCTGCTAGCCACTTTCTCCCACATAAAAAATTGCCCTTCCTAGTCCCCAATACATTATCAGTCCCATTCCCCTGGGTGACAGGTGGAGTCAGTGGTACTCACTTCCAAGTATTTGAGGCACGAGAGCCAAGAGTCGATTGCTAGTTTATGACTGATGGAAGAGTCTTCTTGCTTAGTCTTAACACGTCATGCTGTGCTGGCTGTGGGTAATGGATGCTGCAGTCAAATACACCTGTCAAATTGAGGAAGGCTATTCTGTGCCATCTGCGGAATTGTGTCTACTTGATTTTGGTGTATTGTGCTGGGAAAGAACCTGAAGCACAGTATGTATGGAAGAGGAACTTCCTGAGGAGGTTCACAGAGATCATAGGGAATTTTCAGCCTAGTTGTTCAGGTAAGAATGGGGTGTTTTTTGGACAATCAGCTTATCTGAATTTGAACACTGATCTGGCTGCAGATTCCTGTGTGTCTCTAGTTGATAATTATACTTTATTTATTTGAAGGTTTTCACCCTACTGTTCTACTAGGAATACTCCCATATGACTCTTACACTGGCTTAATAAAAATAAAATATTCCTTGGGTTCTGGCTTGAAATCTGAAAATTCTAACACAAAAGCAGAAAGGAATGAGGAGGGAAGATTATATAAACTCCATCATCAGTCTTAAAATGGTAGTTCTTACAATGAAGCACAGGAAAATTACTTCAGAAAGAGGACGACAAGCCCTTCCACTCACTTCCCTCTGATATAATTTGCTAGAATGGGTCACTTGTAGGTTCAAAGTAGATGTAGGGAAACAAGAAAAATGTGAGAAAAGCAGTAATTGTGTGGGGTCAATGATATTATCCCATTTTCTTGTTGCAGCTGACCAGGTATATGGTGACCAAGACATGCATGAAGTGGTCCGGAAGCACTGTATGGATTATCTGGTGAGTGCAAAAGGAGGAGTGTCTCAACAAAGCCAGGCTTCTGCCACGGCTTCTAAATCTGACATCCAAAACTGCAGTTGCCAGGGATTTCATGTTTCGTGAACATTGGCAGTCAGTGAAGAGCTGGGGTTTCGTCTTCAGAGATCCCCTCTGAGCAGTAAGCACTTCCCTCCTGCCTGGAAATCATGCTGTCTCCCATCTATTTGAAGCTCACCAGGTTCATTTCCCAGGTCAGCCGTGAAACTCACTGAGTGACCTTAGCCAAGTCACATGCTCTCAGCCTCATAGGAAAGCAGTGGCAAACCTCCTCTGAACAAATCTTGCCAAGGAAACTCCATGATAGGCGACCTTAGGGTCACCATAAGTCAGAAATGACTTGAAGGTACACAACAACAAAAAATGTATTCTACAACACTACAGCTTCCTGTCTTCTCAACTCTCAAACTGGAAATTTTTTTAGAAGAGTCCAGGGAAAATATTCATATTAAACAAATTCTCTTTAAAATTGCAGCTGAAGGAGCGGTTGAGGTGCTGCTCTGAAAGCAGTTTGGCTAGTCCTGGCCATTTGGGATCATGTAGCCCCAAAGGGGACATATCACATTGTCCTAGCTAAAGAGAAGCCGCTTTTGTTTTCTGAGCAGCTCTTCCCTCTTGCTTCTTTTTATTCCATGTTGGAGCCTTTCTCCATCTGATCTTAAGGTCCTTCCATGTTGCAGATGAAGAATGCCGATTACTTTTCCAATTACGTGACAGAAGATTTCACCACCTACATCAACCGGAAGCGGAAAAACAACTGCCATGGCAACCACATTGAAATGCAGGCTATGGCAGAGATGTACAATCGACCTGTGGAGGTTTACCAATATGGCACAGGTAAGCACAAACTCCAGTTGCAGGTCCTGTCCTCTAACCCCTGGTGGGTGCCCTGAGCTGGAGATACCAGCCTCTCATCTCCTCTACCGACAGTGGCTGACTGCGTCAAGGGTGCTTGTATAGGGTGCCTGTGCCCCATACTTCTCTGAGCTGCCTTCTCTGTTTCTTTCAGAGCCCATCAACACTTTCCACGGCATCCATCAGAACGAGGATGAACCCATCCGAGTGAGCTATCACCGCAACATACATTACAACTCAGTGGTGAACCCCAACAAAGCTACAATTGGAGTGGGGCTGGGACTACCCTCCTTCAAGCCAGGGGTGAGCCTTTCCTGTGCAAGTTGTGGGGACCAGGACAGGATACTTTTTTAGCCTAAGCAAGAGACTAGAGTGTGTGTCAGTACTGCTCCCCAGCTTGGCACCTTGGCACTGTCCTGGCAGGTAAAATTTATGCAGTATGACACATTAAATCCACAGTCAACTGATTGGAGGTTGAGAGGGCTGAGAGATGACAAGGAGAGTTTTGATGTAAAGAAGAGGGGCAGGGAGAAATGAAACTTGCTATGACGCACAGACAAGAGATGCAGCCTGGTATGCATTTGCTAGTACTGTATTTGACCCTGGATGGTGATATATTTTTAATAAAATATTTCCGTCTCACAATTCTTTAGAAAGATTGCTTTCCTTCAAGTATTATCTTGAATTCGGGAATGGTCTAGGACTGGACCAGCCTGCCTGTTAGATCAGGAGGGAGCCACTGTGTCCCTAGGGCTGATGGGTGTTAAGGTTAGGGTCTGCCAAAATCATATAAAAGAATCACTTTGCCCAGCCCCTGTATTGGTGAGATGGGAGAATCTGTCCAGAGTTCTGAATGACCATCTGCCAGTTACATTGTTGCTGCCTTCTCACTTATGGGCTTCTGACCTCTCCAGGAGAGCAGGGGAGACGGAGCAAATAGCAGTTCCAGGATGTCCTCCTTTAATCACCTCCAAGCCAACTCTGAAGAGGCAGGTGATGCAGATCCACCAGCTAGGAAACCAGCAACTTTCCTAGTTGCTGCTTTCCTCCTCTGGATCTGGCACAGCTTCCATTTGTGCAATGCTGCTGGAGCAACATTTACAGTGTATGAATCCTGTGCCTTCCACTCTACAGAGGAAGAGAACATATGGATTGTGCCTAGATAACCAGAGGGCAGACATTGCTCCTTCTTCTCCAACCTATACATTTGCATTGCATAGTACTCATGACTGGCACCCCCCCCCCCCCATTTTGGAAAGTGGGGCTGGGTTTTCTAAAAAGGAGCCTTGACTAATGAATTGAGAGGTAGGCCTAGGCCTTTGATTGGTGCGCTGAGCCTTCCCTGTCCCTTGTAGTATGCAGAGCAATCCTTGATGAAGAACGCAATCAAGACGTCAGAAGAATCGTGGATCGAGCAGCAGATGTTGGAAGATAAGAAGCGGGCAACGGACTGGGAAGCGACCAATGAGGCCATTGAAGAACAGGTTGCCAGGGAGTCCTATTTGCAGTGGCTGCGTGACCAGGAAAAGCAGGCGAGACAGGTTTGACTAGCTTTCTTGGACATGAGGGGAATGAGGGTAGTATCTTGGGGATCAGTAGAGGCTATGGGTCTCATCTTCACTAGGAATTGGTTTACATGTCAGACTGATTCAGGGAAGGTGAACAAGTCCCCCTGGAGCTCTGAATAACATCTCCATTTTCTTCTTCTCATAGCCTCGCAAAGCCAGTGCTACCTGTAGTTCTGCCACAGCAGCCGCAGCCAGTGGTTTGGAAGAATGGAGTGGCCGCTCTCCACGTCAGCGCAGCTCAGCGTCTTCCCCAGAGCACCCCGACCTGCACAATGAGCTGAATGCTGCCAAACCGCCTTCTCCTGGAAGTACAGCAGCTCTTGCACTTACCAAACCCCCCTCACCATGTGCTCCTGGTGAGTGCCATGTGGGCCAGGACAGGGAGCACCAGGTTTCCTTACCAGGGAAGGGCTACTGCTATGCCAGGGGATTCAGGGACACTAGGAGAGAGCTAGGAGATGGATTGGCAAAAAGCCATAGCCTACAATACACTTGCAAACCCATTGACAATATCTATGCCCATTTTAGTGGCCACATGGATAGGAAATATGCAGTTTGCCACTTTCCTGTATAGAGCAAGAAGCAGGTGCCCTGCCTGAGTTACATGCAGGAGCCTCAATTCCTATTCTGCAGGAATAAAGCCATCCTCAGAGAAGGCTGCACCCTGTTTTTTAGTATGAGAAAGGAGAATGGAAAAGCTACAGCTGCCATTATCACAATGCCATGTTATAGCCTGTCTCTCCAGGACTGCATCCTTTCAGTCATGTGCAAGGGCTGATGAAGAACTACACACAAGGGAGTACAAGATAGTTTCTGGCATGGAGTGTGAGGAGACAGGACAGGAAACTGAGTCTTGTTTACCTTTATAGAAGTCTGAGCCACCTTTACCGTTGTGATGCCTGAAACAGTTCACCTTGGGTGTGTATGTATAAACAAAACAAAACTTAAAATCATAACTTCAGATTTTTTTTAAAAAAAAGGATAAAGTAACAATATATAATAACCCTGTATAATCAGCAGCTGGAAGCAAAGCCTTTTTTAGATAAGAGATCTAGCTGTAAAGTATATTTGCCCTCAAAACTGTAAACAAATCCTGTGGCTGTTCAAACCCTGGAACAAGCTTGTGCAAAAGAACCAAAAATTCCAGAAGAAAACTAAAAACAGAAGGGGATCCCCCCAAGCAGACTTCTCTAGGGAGGGCTGTTTTAGCACATCCTCAGATTTTATCCCTTGGAAAACCTTAAAGAAAGGGTGAGGAATGTGGGGCCTTCCAGATAATGCTGGGTCTGGTAGGAGTTGCAGTCCAACAACATTTGAAGGGTTACACATTTCCCAGCCCCCAACTTCTAGTATGTGGAGGAGGCTCATGATATGTTCCTCGAAGAACAGAGGAGGAGCAGGGCAAGTAGAGCAGAGGGTGTACAGCACCCAGATCCGCAATGATTATTTATAGTGCTGGATTAATAATCTCATTGCAACAAAGAAGAGTCTGAATCTTCATATAGGTCTCACTTCCATTCTCAGGAATCAATATTTTGAAGTTATGTTATTGGCCTTAGTTGCTGTCAGAGTAGCCTAAATATCCTTAAGGCGCTAGATCCCATCTGACCACCAGCGAATATCCGGTGCTGTGGGCTATATTTCAGATGGGAACTGGGAAAACTATCTTGAAGCACAGCAGCTCTTGCACTTACCAAACCTCCCTCACCATGTGCTGCTGGTGAGTGCCGTGTGAGACAGGGCAGGGAGCAACAGGTTCCCTTACCAGGGAAGGACTTCTGCTATGCCAGGCCCTATCATCTCCCATTGTGGAAGAAAACCTGGATATAAATCCTTGAAATAAATAAATACACTTCTTAGTGACTAAGAAAACCATATGAAATTAATGGGGTTGTCATAAATCAGCAGGCAAATGAAAGGGACATACATACATACTGTATGTTGTCAAGTTTCTTATTTTTTTAAAAAAAACAAACTTGTCCCTGAAGGGGATATAGATCTCCTGGGAATTAAGGGAGGGAGAGCATCAAATTATAAGAATGTAGGTGGCCTCTGGTGAATGGAATGTGAATTAGCCTGCATGTATTCTGACATAGCTAAATATTCTACCCTGTTTTTCCACCCCTCCACAGGTACAAGCAGCCAATTTTCTGCAGGTGGTGGCCGAGCAACCCCTCCCTTAGTGTCGTTGTATCCAGCTCTGGAATGCCGGGCAATAATGCAACAGATGTCCCCCACAGCGTTTGGTGAGTGCCCTCCCTCCTGCCAGGCAGCCAAGACATAATGGAGAACTTCATCTCTCTTTAAAATGATATCCCATGTCCAGGAGGGTGCAGGGATTGCCATGTTATAACTAGAAGCTCTCAGGTTTTTTTATTACAGGATCTTAAATCCCGTAGTTGGGTTCAAATGGGCCTCATTACACTTTCAACTTTTTCTCATCTTCATGTGGACTAGAAACTTGTTCTTAAAGTTTTAAGCTGCACTTCACAAGAATCTAGATAAATACAGTGGTCCCCCGGGTTACGAATCCTCCGGGGAACGAAATCCCCGGGGTCCGAAACCGGTGGGACCGCAAAAATTCCCCCGGGATCCGAAGGATCCCCGGGGAACGAAATGGAAAAACCGCGCGGCCCCTTTAAATCGGCCACGCAGTCCGTCCACTAAAGCAGTCCCCCGGGATACGAGCATTTCCGGGTTACGAAAGGTAACCCAGGGGACCACTGTAAACCGATTCCACGGTAGCATACTCCATGTATCGTGACATGACTGCTGTCTTGCAAATTTCCAGAGTAGTGTCTCTGGATTAATTCAGAATTTGCATGAATTCATAGAAATAGGTTGACTTTTCGATGTGGAAGTCACTTACAACAGTTTTCTACATCATGGTGCCCTCCAGATGTTATATCCCAGCTCCCATCAGCCTCAATTAGCTGATGATCAGGAACGATTGTGGATGTAATCCAAAACAGCTGGAGGGTGTAGTTTTGGGGGAAGCTGAATGACAGCCTCTTATGAAATATATTGCCTAAGGGGCAGTTCAGAAGAAAAAGGAATTATTATGAGAAGGAATCATGCATCATAGTGCCTTAAAACCTAGGCTTGCTTCTACATTTGTGTCTTAAATTATATAAAATTAAGGCTTTTCATTCCCAAGGGGGAAAAAAAGGTGGGAAGGAAGGGAACTTGCTTAAACCAGGTTGTGCTCCAGAATCCTAGAGCTGGAAAATTTGGAGCTTGGGATTTGGGGGCTGTGGACATCAGCCATTAAAGCCAGCCTGGAGGCAGAGTCGTGGCATGGCATCCACATGATGCATGCCCTGACTTCATCCCCAGGGCAGTGTGGTGCTGTATGCTGTTCCACATTGCGCATGGCATCACAGCGCTCCTCTAGCGCTGTGTCCACATGATGCAGTGTCAACTGAGAGCCTTAAAGCCACGGCTATTGCACCTTTCCAGAGCGTGAAAAGAAGCTGCTTTTTACAGCTTCTTATTCTGCCCTGTAAAGGCCAAATTGGGGCCATGGTGTGTGGTTGCCACAGCCCCAATCTGGCGCAGCTGGAGAAAGCTGCAGGCTGCCCCTTAGGGGCAATTTGCACAACCTCTTACTGTCTTCATCTGAGTGAAAATTTGACTTAACATGTGAGGTCTTTTTTACAGGTGTTGAGATAGCTGGCATGAAAGGAGCAGTATTGCTTTTGAGCATAGGGCTCTGTGGTGGTGCAGCCTGGGCAGGACATGGAACTGGTGGGATAGACTGGGCATGATGGGGCGCTGGGAAACACAGGTGGAAGAAGCCAAGAGAATGGTTGACATGATAGACTGAGGGTGGGAGGACCTATGCCTTTCCACGATCCTGTAGTTCAATACCATTATCTGTGCTTGTGAGGGCTGACAGGAACTGCAGTCCCACAACTTGTGGAAGGCTCTCTTTCCGTCATTCCTGCTTCATGGCTCCACTCGTAACCATTTCCACTCCTCCTTCGGTAGGCTTGAGTGACTGGGATGATGATGAGATCTTGGCTTCCGTGCTGGCCGTCTCACAACAGGAGTACTTGGAAAGCATGAAGAAGAGCACCCTGCACAGAGACAGTGGCTCCGACAAGAGTTGATAACTCGCTGGCGGCTCCTGTGTTCGCCTGACACCCCTTAGGTGCATGTTTTTGGCCGGAAGGATGATGACGATACCTGGGACCCCTCCCTTCCTCCTCCTACTCCTCTGCTGCTGCTGATCAACGCTCCTTGGGCTGCCCCTTTTGCTCCTCCACTTTTGGCTCTCTGCATCCGACCTCCCCCCCCCCACTCCTCCTGGTTTGTTGGGGGAGACAGCAAGAGAGGGACAGGACCTCCTCGAAAAGGAGCTGGAACACGCACAAACTGGGGCATGCTGGGCTTCCCCCTTCATCAGCCATTCTTTCATTATTAAAAAGGATTAACTGATATGGTCCTAAGTGAGCCCTCCCCACTTTGGGATATGTGTGTCAATGGGAAGGGCGACATGTTATAATTTGCTTATGGAGGACAAGGGGAGGTGGACCGATGTTGAATTGAGGGGCATGAGGCATAGCTGCTTCTGGCTGAAGTCACTGGCAACGGTAGGGTCCGCCAGCTTCCCTCCTCCCCCAGATGGTGTTAGGAGATGGGATACAGGGTTTCGCAGTATTGACAGTGTGGGCTATTACTTCCTGCCCTTTCAGTGGAGAGGGACCCTCAGTCTGCAGCCATTTGAACCGCTCCACCTTCACCTCGGAAGAATAATTCTGCCTTGTGTAGAACCACCTGAACAGCTGCCTCTTCTCTCTCTCTGCAGTTATATGCCTCTTCTTTTTGCTTCCCACTTGTGTGTAATTTCCCATATGTTCACTTGTGGCTCCTGACCGCCTTAGCGGGGACCACAACTACCATGGATTCAGGGGTTTGTCCAGCACCATGGTCCCTTTGGTGCTGCTGCTGCTCTGCTTCTTGGCCTTTCTTTGTCTCTCCTGCTGCTGCCTCTTCGATTCTCCCTGTGCCTAGCAGCAGGGGAGGGGCACCACTCGCCATTCAGTGTCCCAACTTCCCCAGGAATGGGCCTGGTCTCCATAGTGGACTGTTGAGGTGGTGTTAGTCACCAAATGAACTCGGAAAGTCAAAAGACGGAAGCTGCAGGCGCAGCAGTGGGAAAGAGGCCAGGCTCTCTTGAGGTGAAACTAGACCTAGAATCCAAAGGTTAGGACAAGCTGAAACAGGGCCACATATCTTACTGGCTCCTGGACTAAAGGTCGGTGAGCCCTAGAAAGGAAGGATCTCTAGCAACTTTGCCTCCCCAAGGTGCTTGTCTTCCTCACTACTACTGTAGTTATAACCCACATACAGTGGCAATAGTTGCTCTCTCAGCCTGGCTCTGAACACATGTTTCTGCCTGCCACTTCCTTGTTATGGCAGAACATGCTCAGCCACTCCTCTGTCTTCACCCTGAGTCCAAAATCCATGGGGTGAGTGGGATTTTCTGGAGCTCCTGTGTCCTTTTATTGCTTTCTGAGGCTCCAAAGAGGCAACTTTCAAAAGGGGAAGGGAGATAGACTGCTGCTTTAGATAAATTGGATCCAGAGACTCCATGGACGACTTGATGAAAAAGTGAAATTTCGTGCCTGAAAAATAAAAGTATGGGAGAGTTGACCTCTGCTCTCACTTTTTTCATTCTGTTCCTCCCTTCCCTTTTCACCTGTGAGATGGGTGATTGGTTCCCTTCGACAAAAGGAGAAACTAGAACTGGAACAATTGTGTGTTGGGGGCAGGGTTGCACTTATGGTCCAGGTATACAAAACTTCCAAGCCCATTTCTTAAACAGATAGGTTGGTGGTGTTTTCTAATTTCCGAAAAACTATGCTGCTGGTAGCGGGACTTCAATAGTGTAGCCTCTTCTTGCTTCCACATGAACTCTGTGCTCCTTTAAATTTCCTAGACTAATGGCTCCCAGCCTTTGGGCCTCCAGATATTTGGGGCATGAATGCCCAGATTAGTTGACCTTGTTAGCTGGGTATTTGGAGAGTTAAAGCTCGAAACGTCTGGATAGCCAAAGGCAGAGGGCAAGGGGCCTAGATCACCAGGAGAATGAAAACAGTGCTGTTGGTGATCATCTGTTTAGAACTGAATGCTGCATGAGGTCCTCTTAGAAGTGATCTGGGTGCCAGCCAGGTGCTGGTTTACGGCCAGTAAGATTCCTTGACCAGAAATACTAAATTCCACAAGATTGGTACCAGCAGACTAAACCATGTAAATATGGCTTTGTTTTGATCTAGTAGAACAGTCAGACTTGAGATGCATGGAATGGAAGGCTATGCGCACTCAACATTGCTGGCAACTGTTCCTTTGGCTGTACCTCAAGGACTTGTGAAAGGAAGTTGGGAGGACAAGGGATGTACCAGTGTGGCTTGTTAAAAATGGCATTGAAAAGAATGGGCAGGGAGAGTCCCTTTGGCCAACTGATGCCTTGTTCATTATCTTTGCCTTTTAAGATCTGTACTGCCAACTTTTTTTAAAAAAGGAAAGGTGCTTATGATTCCTGTGCTTGAAGGTGGGTTCTGACAGCAGTCTTTCAGAAAATCCATGTCCTTGCACACAGGACTTAATGTATTTGGAGAGGGGGAAGACAAGTTAAACAAATGCACGCTATCTAGTCGATCTGTCCTTTGATCTGAACCTCATTCCTCACTTGTTGTCCTGTCCCCTTATCTCCACTTTCTTCTTGGGATGACTTCAAAGGTTGCTGTGACCCACCAGTAGAACTGCTGCCCTTCAACCTCTAGGGGAGAACTGGTTTTGAAGTCACAATGAGCTGGCAACCAACTCCCATTTCCAATAGAATTAATATGTGCTTTGTTTGGTAACTAGTTAATAACCTTGATTTCTAAGCTGCCTCACATTTATGAAAAAACAGAGTACTGTCAGCCTGAACAGACTCGACATACTTTGCAGTGTGGACAAAATGGCGCCCCATTTCATTTCGTGTACCCGTAAACCAACTGTGTAAGAATTGAGCCTTCAACATTGAACGAGGTGTTAGGTTCTTGCACAACACCTGAGGACAACAGCAGGGTTGGGGGTACAGGACAGGGACTGTGGCACACCCACCTCTCCCATCCAAGTGAGCAGAATGGCAGGTGGGAGGGGGGGCTAATAGAAGCAATTGAGCTACCCCATATCATCTGCCACCTGAGGCAATTGCCTCACTGCCTTATAGAAGGGCTTGACCATATCTACAACCAACTAGATGTAGATGAGATTTCATACTAACCAAGCCATAGGCCTCAAGTGATTTGCAATGCCATTTGCCTCATTGTCCTTACATTTGTCCTATGATGGCCAGTCCTGTTGTTGAGGCAACACTAGGACAAGGGTTCGGGTGTTCGCTGTACCGAAGGGCTCCTCAAGCACAGTCAGGGCTGATCTACCTTTGAAAATAAAGTACAGTTGTCCCTCTGTAGCCACGGTTTCTTTATCCACAGTTTCAAGCATTCACTGATTGAAAATATTTTGTCAAAGTATAAATTCCAAAAAGCATCCCTTGGATTTTGCCATTTTATATAAGGGACACCATTTTACTGTGCCGTTGTATTTAACAAGACCTGAGCATCCGTGATTTTGGTATCCACAGAGTGTCCTGGAACCAAGTTGGTAAGTCCTCTGCAAAATTGCCAGGTTAAAGGAAGTGACACTGGACAGGCTGAAGAGAGAAGTGAGATAGCTTGGGCTGTGTGAAGATCAAGGCTGATCCTGTTTGCTTCGAGGTAGGTGAGGAGCAAATGCTGCTGCTGAAGAGTAGCTATAACCATTTGGACAGCTCAGGATGTCTACTAGGCATGTAGCAGAAGAATCCTGAAATTGTTTGCCGTGAGCTGTGTGCCTCGAAGTCTCTTCCGACTTATGGCCACTCTAAGATTGGGTTTTCTTGGAAAGATTTGCTCAGAGAAAGTTGACCATTGTCTTCCCCTGAGGCTGAGAACATGTGACTTGCCCAAGGCCACCCAAAGGGTTTCATGGCTGACCTGGGCATTGGAACCCTGGCTTCCAGAGTCATAGTCCAACATTTAAACCACTGTGCCATGCTCGCTCTCCCTTCAAGAGTGGACAAATTTCAGCATAGCAGGAGGAATGCTTCTTTGTGCTAGAATAATAATATAATAACAACAATCACCACCACCACCATCATCTCAAGCATCTCAAGAAAACCCATCTTTCCCAAATGTTGTAACCTGAGTGCTATGCAACACTTCTACTCAGGAGCTTTGACTCCAAGTCCCATCAGCCCTAACCAGCAGAACCAATACTGGGAACTGCTACCATATTTTGGAGCAAAGTTTGGAAGTAATAGGTTGAACATAAATATATTGATATGATTTAAATATTTGAAGGGGTGTCAAATTGAGCATGGAGCAAGCTTGTTTTCTCCTGCTTCAGAAAATAGGACCCAGAACCCTAAGGCAACCCGATCATGGGGCTGAGAGTGTGTTGACTCTCAGCCCAAGGGCACCCAAAAGGTTTATGTGGCCGAGTCGGGAATCGAACCCTGAGCTCCAGAGCAGTAGTCTTAATGCTCAGATCTTTACGTCACATTGCTTCTCATTAATAGCAGTTAAATTGCATTAACTATCACCCCCAGTAGCTTGTAGTTTGTTATGGCACCAGAGCACTAGAGAGGCAGCTAAATCTCTCACAAAACCAGAATGCCAGAATCCCGTAACATGTGAATCCCGTAAGCCATGTGAAATTGCATTAATCCTGCAGTGTAGGTGCAGCCTATGACTTGTCCAAGATCACACATTGGGTTTCCATGACCGAGTGGGAATTCAAACCCTAGTCACCGGACTCCGGTAGTCCTAATCATAGAATCATAGAATCATAGAATCATAGAATCATTGAGTTGGAAGAGACCACAAGGGCCATCCAGTCCAACCCCCTGCCATGCAGGAACTCCAAGTCAAAGCATCCCCGACAGATGGCCATCCAGCCTCTGCTTAAAGACCTCCAAGGAAGGAGACTCCACTACGCTCCGAGGGAGTGTGTTCCACTGTCGAACAGCCCTTACTGTCAGGAAGTTCTTCCTAATGTTGAGGTGGAATCTCTTTTCCTGCAATTTATATCCATTGTTCCGCGTTCTAATCTCTGCAGCAGCAGAAAACAAGCTTGCTCCCTCCGCAATATGACATCCCTTCAAATATTTAAACAGGGCTATCATATCACCTCTTAACCTTCTCTTCTCAAGGCTAAACATCCCCAGATCCCTAAGGCGTTCCTCATAGGGCATGGTTTCCAGACCCTTCACCATCTTAGTTGCCCTCCTTTGGACCCGCTCCAGTTTCTCCACATCCTTTTTGAATTGTGGTGCCCAGAACTGGACACAGTATTCCAGGTGGGGCCTGACCAAAGCAGAATAGAGTGGCACTATTACTTCCCTTGACCTAGACACTATACTTCTATTGATGCAGCCTAAAATTGCATTGGCCTTTTTAGCTGCTGCATCGCACTGTTGACTCATGTTCAGCTTATGGTCTACTTGGACTCCTAGATCCCTTTCACACGTGGTCTCATTCAGCCAGGTGTCCCCCATTTTATATCTGTGCATTTCATTTTTCCTCCCTAAGTGCAGAACCTTACATTTCTCTGTGTTGAATTTCATCTTGTTAGCATTGGCCCAGCTTTCTAGTATATTCAGGTCATTTTGAATTTTGATCCTGTCCTCTGGGGTATTAGCTACTCCTCCTAGTTTAGTGTCATCTGCAAATTTGATAAGTATGCCCCCAATTCTGTCATCCAAATCATTAATAAAGATGTTGAACAGCACTGGGCCCAGGACAGAACCCTGTGGGACCCCACTGGTCACTTCTCTCCAGGATGAAAAGGAGCCATTGTTGAGAACCCTTTGTGTGCGGCCAGTCAACCAGTTACAAATCCATGTAACAGTTAACTTGTCTATCCCACATTTTGCAAGCTTGTTTGCAAGAATGTCATGGGGAACCTTGTCAAAGGCCTTACTGAAATCGAGGTAAACTATATCCACAGCATTCCCTTCATCTACCAAGCTGGTAATTTTATCAAAAAAAGAGATCAGGTTCGTTTGGCATGACTTCTTTTTCTGAAACCCATGTTGGCTTTTTGTGATTATGGCATTGGCTCCTAAATGTTCGCAGACTCTCTGCTTAATGATCTGCTCTAGAATCTTTCCTGGTATTGATGTCAGACTAACTGGACGATAATTGCTGGGATCCTCTTTTTTTCCCTTTTTGAAGATGGGGACAACGTTTGCCCTCCTCCAGTCTGCTGGGACTTCTCCTGTTCTCCAGGAGTTCTCAAAGATTATTGCCAATGGCTCCGATATTACCTTTGCCAGTTCTTTTAATACCCTTGGATGTAGTTCATCTGGTCCTGGAGATTTGTATTCATTTAGATTAACCAGGTATTCCTGTACTGTCTCTTTACTTATTCTGTGCTCAAATTCCCCCAGTCTGTCCCCTTCTTCACTGTCCTCAGGTTGAGCACCTTTTGCCTTTTCTGAGAAGACTGAAGCAAAGAAGGTGTTGAGTAATTCTGCCTTTTCTTTGTTCCCTGTTAGTATTTTGCCATCTTCTGCACGCAGTGGTCCTACCATTTCCTTCTTCTTCCTTTTGCTAACGTTAAAACATCTAACGTTAAATCTAACGTTAAAACATCACCCTGGCTGTCAGAAGGGGTAAAAGTGGTGTCAAACTTGATTATTTCCACAGTGTGGATGCAGCCAATGACAACAAATCAATAAATTTTAAGTTCTTGCTGCCTTTTAATTATACTCAGGATTTACTGGCTAAGGTTGCTGCCTTACTTCCCCAATGGTAAAGCCAGTCCTGTCTGCCATGAATGCTGGATTCAAGAAAGGTGCATTTGGAGGAAGGCGAATGCAGAGTAACCAGAGTATCTACCTTGTTGTTGGCTGTCTAGACATCAGATATGAAATGGTTTCCTTGTCTCTTCACAGTTTTCAAAGCAGCATGGTGGGACTTTTCAGAGTGCTTTGCATACCCTCCAACTGTTCCAGTTTGGCAGGACAGGGCAGGTTAATCCACTGCAACATGGCATAGTAATATGCGTGTTGGACGACGATTCTGGAGACCAGGGTTTGATTCCTGGCCCAGCCATGAAACCCACTGGGTGACCTTGGGCAAGTCACATGCTCTCAGCCTCAGGACAAATTGTGCCAAGATAACCCCATGGTAGGGTTGCCATAAGTTAGAAAAAAACTGAAGGCACAAAACAACACTCAAATCTATTTTCTCATCTGCTTTTAAAATGTCCCTTTTTCCCCCCCTCATTCTCCCATTCTTGGTTTACTTCAGTACTTCAACTACTGCAGACTGTTCAAAGTGCAGCTTTAGTTTGCACTCATTTAACTCAATAGGAAGGAGGATATAGTTTTGCCCTTTGTAAACTAAGTACATAAATATCAGGATTTCTCTGTTTTCTTTTTTCTAGCCGTTTGTGTGTTCTTCCTGGGCACACCCCTTTGACCATACTCCGATGTCCAGGCATGCATGTTCATCCATTAAATGTCGGTTGGCCTGGGGCCTTGTCTTTCGTAGAACCACCTGCAGGTTGCAGAGGACTCAGGCGAGTTCTCACTACGTATGCCCTGGGCACACACCCCATTCCTGCAAATGAAGAACTAGGCCTCTTTCCTTCCCATGAAGTGAGTTGGCATGGAAGAATGAAACAAATACCCCCCTCTGGCTATGTGTTGCAAGGGGAGTGATAGTAGTGGAATAGATACTTTACTATGAGTTGGCATGCCCATTATTGTGTTTATTATTTATTTGTTTGTTCCCTTTCTTTTTCACACAGAGGATTCCTGACAATAGTTCCAAGATGCTCAGGGCTTTGCCAATCCCAAGTTGAGAACATGTGTCTTGTCAAACCAGGCAGCCCAAAGCTATCTTGGAACTCAAAACAGAAACTGCACAACATGGCAGCTTGAATGGGAACGACCAGAGAAAAATTAATTAATTTTAATGTATCAGTTGCCCTTAAATAGTCATAATATGCAGAGCTGGCTTTCTCCGTGGGCAGAGTCGGGTACTAGATTTGAACCAACACAATGTTTTGGGTCAGTGCTGAAGCTCCGCGTCCTGCGCAAGTAAGACACTGCATGCCTCATCCTGGCCTGCATCTAATGCAATGTATTCATGTCACTCTGCCATAGGTAAGTAGTGTCAATCTGTCATAGATCAGATTGGACTGCAACTCCCATGCTGATGGGAGCTGTAGTCCAAAAACATCAAGAGAAGCACATTCCTCCACCCTTGTTTTTCCAGCTTCCTATGTCTCCGCCATTAATTTTCATAATGTATTGAAGTATTTTAGTCCCGCGCTAGCGTCATGAGATCTCTTGGTAGCATGCAATTAAAACAATATAAGATAAGCAACTTAAAACAATTCCAGACAAAAACAATACAACTTAAATTGGATCAAAGCACATTGACCAGATCACCGTGTTAAAACAACAGAAAAGGCTGAAACGGTTGAAACTCTATTTGTTGTGTGCCTTCAAGTTGTTTCCAATTTGTGACAACCCTAAGGTCTATGGGGTCTTCTGAGGCTGAGAAGGTGTGAGTTGCCCAAGGTCAATTGGTGGTTTTCCATGGCCAAGTGGGGAATTGAACCCGGATCTCCAGAGTCCTAGTCCAACACTCAAACTACAATACCATGCTGGCTCTGAAAGAGACGACACCCCAAAATCAAGAAACTATGTTTTAACAGATTACAAACCCTCAACTTGTCTTGTTGAAGAATCAGAATCAGCATCTTACTGAAGTCTCTGACAACTTGGATCCGTTGAATCCTAATAGTTGGTTCTATATGCCTCTACTGGCCTATAGGCCATTTTCTAGCTAGGCAAATTGGTTTTGTAAACGAGATTGCAATGTTAGGACCCATGGTATTTGAATTTCAATTTTGTTTATAAGTCACCAGGCCATATGGTTCAATATCTGACAGAGGAAATTTAGCCATGCAACATCAAGATGACAGATGTTATTAATGAGGAAAAACAGTCAACCTGGGAGAAGCTGCAGTAGTTTTATTTTGCCTTAAGCCTACTGGGAAGGGAATATTTCTCCCTCTCCCATTCTGAGTTAATAGAACTTTGAACTTAGTTGTAGCAAATTAAGTACCGATAGGCTGAGGACACAGGGGGGAAAGTAGGGAGAGGACAGAGAAACTGGGACATTTTAAAGGCAGACAAGGATTGATCAGCAATGTCCCTGCCAAATTGGGATAGTTGGAGGGTATGCCAGGTTGAGAGATAAAAAAAACTTGCTGTACAGAAATATTATAAACACAGATTAATAAAGTAAGTGGTTATAAAGCCAGACAGTGCCTGCAGCTTTCCAATGGAGAAATTTGAGGTGCAAGAGTGGAGAATCCCAGTTATGAAAACCTAAGATGTGGTAAGAAAAGTCTTAACTCAGCCCTGCGGGATCTCAGCCACTGATATAAAATCAATTGAATGGTTTTAAATTTTATTGTCATTTTTAAAGAATGTTTTTATCTGTGAGTCGTCTTGGGCCCCTTCTGGGAGAAGGGTGGCATACAAATGAAAGAAAAGCCTTCAACGTCACCAGAAAGCATGGTGGGAGGATTACTCGTCATCATAACCGGCTCTCCGTTTTGACATTTTTTGGGCAAACAATTTGAGCAACAGCGAGTCCTAGAGGTTAATGGTGTCCTGCCCCAACCTCCTCCTTCCTGGAGGTGAGATGGAAGGCATGAGGAAAAGGCATGGAAAGGAATCCAGCACTTCTTTGCGTTGGTCCCGGTGCCAAGCCAGTTAGACTGGATCCTTGGGCACTGAATCACTCACCTGTGCAGCTGTGGCATGCCAGTGGCCAAACCGGAAGGGCATGTTCCAGGCACACAGTCAACCAACCTGCTTCATCCAAGTCTGCATTTGTTTCTGATGCGTTGTGTAGCACAGTGTTCTTGCAGGGAGTGCTTCCCTTGCAGGGCACCCCACTATTGCTTCATCATCAAAAGCCCCACAAGGCCTTCTTGCATCCAAACACCTCCTTTGTGCAGGAAATGCTCTTTGAACTGTCACTAGTCTGGCGTTTTCCATTCCGAACATGCCCTTGTGTTTCACAGATGAAATCTGGGATATGTGTGGCCAAGCAACATCAGTGTGTGGTCAAGATGGGAAGGAAATGAGGACAAACAGTAAACACACAATGTGGAGTCGGAGGCTTTCATGGCCGGCATCCATAGTTTTTTGTGGGGCTTTCGGGCTATGTGGCCATGTTCTAGAAGAGTTCCTTTCTGACGTTTCGCCAGCATCTGTGGCTGGCATCTTCTCTAGATGCCAGCCACAGATGCTGGCGAAACGTCAGAAAGGAACTCTTCCAGAACATGGCCACATAGCCCGAAAGCCCCACAAAAAACTATAGTAAGCACACAACCTAGATGGTGCAGCAGATTGCTGTTGCTTGAGTCTGCTGGAAAGTAGAGAGAATCAGTGTGACATACTAGCATGAGCATTGGACTATGTCACACTATCTATGGCAAATCTCTGAACAAAGCTTGCCTAGAAAATCTTATGATAGGTTCACCTTAGGATCACTGTGAGCTGGAGTTGATTTGAAGGCACACAACAATAACTGGGAAAGACAAGACTTCACCACATCCTCTACTCCTGTGATTCCCAAATTCAAACCTCACAGGTATTTTGGACTTCAACTCTCAGAAACCAATAGTCTGGGATTCTGGGAGCTGAAGTCCAAAACACCTAGAATGCCAGAGTTTGGGAATCACTGCTTGACGCCCTTCTGAATTAATTAATTAATTGCAAATTACTTTTGCATTTTGAATTCAGTTTATAGCAACTGAAATAAGCTGAGCAAAAGGGACAAGTGGGAGGAGGAGAAAGAAACTGGGACATTTTAAATGCAATGGGAAAAAGTGGGATATCATGGGATTTGTTGGGGCTGCCCCGGCAATTTGGTAAGTTTAGATTTATGATAACCCTGTGAATGGGACACATCCAAGACACCTTATCACCATCACCAGTCCAACAGGTGCTGCAGACTCAAGTCTAGGCTTTTTTTTACTGACTCTATCCACTTGTAATAGTCTCTCTGCCTTTTTATACTGCTTCCCACTTTACTGAGCATTATCATATTTTCTAATGAGTCACGTTGTCTCGTGATTATGACCAGAGTATGGCAGCTGCTGCCACACTGCAGAATTAATGCAACTCGACACCGCTTTAAATTGTCATAGCCTTATCCAACGAAATCCTGGGATTTGGAGTTTGTCGTGGTACCAGAACTGTCTGAAAAGGCTATATATCTCAAAAAATTACAGTTCCTAGCATTCCATAACACTGAACCATGGGCATTAAAGCCGTGTCAAACTGTAATAATTCTGCAGTGCAGACGCATCCACCGATAGCCTAATTTTGGTCATTTTGGTCTCTAGGGAGATTTAAGCTCAGTTTGCTCTAGGACCCATTTATTATTGGTTCTTTCTTAGTGTGTGGTATCCACAGAACTCTCCTCCAGCACAGTTAAAATGAGTTTATTCTATTCCTGCCACCTTTTTTCACTATCCATCTTTCACAATCATGCACAGAAATCAGAAATATGATGGTATGGACAGTGCTGACTTTGCTATTACGTTATTATATGTTTTTACACTTGAGTCAAGAGACGTTCCAAGTCTTTGTTATTTTCTGCTAGTAGCATGGTGTCATCTGCATATCTGAAATTGTTGATGTTCCTTCTTCCAGTTTTTGCACCTCCATCCTCCGAGTCTAATCCAGCTTTCCGTATGACATGTTCTGCATATAAATTCAACAGACAGGATGATACAATGGAGACGTTGCCGATTATGAACCATTCTGCTTCTTCATATTCTGTCCTGACTGTGGCCTCATGTCGTGATTATAGGTTATACATTAAGACAATGAAATGCTGTGACACATCCATCTTTTTTAGTGTATTCCTTTGTTTTTCACGATAAGAAGTGCTGCTGTCATTTAAAGGTACAGGCTGATATTTTGGGAAATTCTTTGGTGTTTTCCATTATGCAATGCATGTTTGCAAGACAATATACTACAGCTGCTGAACTCCATGTCATCTACTCACTCGAGGTAGATAAACCTTTTCCTCTTTTGCATGTAGCTACCTCACTTGGGGGTAAGCCCCACTGTAATTAGTGGGACATATCGGTCCAAAACACACTGCAGAAATAATCCAGTTTGAGACTGCTTTAACAGATCTCTCCCAATCTCTTATCTCTCTTTATGAGCCCCTTATGATCATCTGGAATCAGAGACCTTTTCCTCTGTCCCGTTACCTTCCCAGCCTTCTTTGGTGGGAAGAAGAGAAAAGGCCTTCTTGGTGGCTGCTCCCAGACCCTGGAACTCCCTGCTTTCCTTTTGTTAGCAAGTTAAACAATGTTTATGCCATCAGGTTTTTAAAGACTCACTGGGATGGGGTTTTAACTTTTAATGCTGCCTTGTGCCTCCTTTAAGGTTTGTATGTTCTTGTAAGCAATGTTAATGTTTTTAATGTGCAGGGTTTTAACTTTATAAACGGTTTAATTACTTTTTAAAAGGACTCTTTATACTGTTAGTAATGACTTTGTATAGATTATAGTGTGGTGTAATGGTGTGAGCTCAGGACTTGGACTCTGGAGATCAGGGTTTGATTCCCTGCTTGGCCATGGAAACCCACTGGGGTGACCTTGGGCAAGTCACACTCTCTCGGCCTCTGGGGGAAGGCAATGGCAAACTTCCTCTGGACAAATCTTGCCAAGAAAAGCCCATGAAAAGTTTGCCTTAGGGCCCCTGTAAGTTGGAAATGACTTGAAGGCACACAACCACAAATGGTTTATAGGCCCAGTTTGGTGGAGTGATTGTTTAAGCATTATCTGGAGATCAGGGTTTAATTCCTCACTGGGCCATGGAAACCCACTGGGTGGCTTTGGGCAAGTTACATGCTCTCAGCCCCAGAAAATCCCCATAATAGGTTTGCTTTAGGGTCACCATAACTTGGAAACTACTTGAAGAAGGCACAAAATTTGAATTGTTTGTAAACAATGTTGTTTGCCACCTTTAAGTCCTATTGTTGGGAGAATGGTAGGATATAAATAATCGGAATAAATACAATGTCCATGGTCCTCTCCATTTGCAAGCTGGGGATGATGGGAGCTGTGGTCCAAAAAACAAGCTCTGTTTCCCGTAGTAATTGCTATTTTATTATAGTAACTGATTTAGTGGCCAAAGGTTTATGCTGGAAAGTTATGTTTCCAATCTATGTTTGGTCCAAGCTATTGGAACTCTTTTAGATGATTTTAAATGTTTTTTTTTTTATTGTATATTTTTTAAAAGGTTATCTGTGATCCGCCTTGGGTCCCTTCTATGAGAAAGGCGGCATACAAATGAAATAATAAAGACATAATTCTATCTCGCTGCTGCTGCTGCTAATAATTGGGAGACATGATTACTACCAGCAGCGGCATCCCTAGGGTTGGTGTCACCCACAGTGGTCCCCAAACTGTGCCCTTTAATAAAAGATTTTGGACTTCATCTCCCAGAAGCCCTCAGCCATGTTGGCCAATAGTCTGGGATTCTGGGAGCTGGAGTCCAAAATTCCTTAATAAAGAGCACAGTTTGGGGACCACTGCCCAGGTGTCACTCTGCCCTACTGGCTTCCTCCCATTTCACACTATAAGAATCCTTAGGAATGCTTTTTTGCACTAGCGTTCATCGTAAATCCTCATTCCCATGCACCACTGAACTTCATGCCAATAGTTGCGACAGAAAGAACTGGCAAAATTAAAATTATACCCACAAATGACAATAATAAATCAACTCACATCCTAAACTTATTTACATATACACAGTGATAATTTGGTAATTTATTTATTTATTAAATTGTTATTTTATAATTTTATTTAAAAGCATCATATTTTACCAGATCATCGCCATGTGTATGTATATACATTTAGGTTGTGAGTATGGCCTTGTAATTTGAAGGCATTGTTTTTAATTGTTGATATTTTTAAACAGTTAATTTTAAAAAATTGAAAAATTTAAATTTTGATCAAAAAATTAAATTTTAATTGAAATTTTGTTTTATTTAAATGTTAACTTAAAAACTGAACTTTGAAATCTAGGTTTGAAAAATTGAAATATTGAAATTTGAAATATTAGTTTTAGAAATTGAAAAATTTGAAATTGGAAAGTTAGATTTGAAAAAAAAAATAAAAGTTTTAATTTTTAAACAATGCTTTTCAACTTTCAAATTTTCAAAATTCAAAAATTTAAAAAATTCAATTTTTCAAATCAAAATTTCAAATTTTACATTTTTGAATGAATTGAA
The DNA here is from genome assembly GCA_034509955.1 of Urosaurus nigricauda. Classification (NCBI taxonomy): domain Eukaryota; kingdom Metazoa; phylum Chordata; class Lepidosauria; order Squamata; family Phrynosomatidae; genus Urosaurus; species Urosaurus nigricauda. The sequence continues at coordinate 147,992,894 of JAOEGL010000002.1, read as the reverse complement.
ATTTTGATTTTTGAGAAAAAATGGAAATTTTAAAATTTTTAAATTTCAATTTGAAAATTTTGAAATTTTAATTTAAAAATTGAAAAATTTTAAAAATTTATTGATAATCCCTCTGGGGGGGCTCTCCTTTCTCCTCCCAACCCCCCCCCCAGCTTAACCCCACTCCCACCATCTCTCAAAGCACTTTAAAGGGAATCAGGCGAATACCACTACAGCTGATATTGGGGGGAGCAGTGGTGTCGTCCCCCCCCTTTTTTTAGGGTGTCACATGGTACGGTCCGCAACCCCCCCTAATGACGTCACTGGGAGAGTCCACAAGGCCAGCAAGTGTTCAAACTTTCCCACCACGCAGGCTGGGGACTCCCCGTCTCTATTTCCTCCTGACTGCCATATATGGCTCCTCATTTGCATGCGAGGCAGAGAGTGGCTCTTTTGAGCGAGTGGGCGGAGCCATGCAAATAGGAGAGGTTCCTTGATAGATTGATATATTCTTCTCGCAGGATCAGCAGTAGCAGCAGCAATAGTAGTAGGACTAGTAGCTTGGTGTGCTTGGCTTGGGCGATGCGGAGCAGGCTGTGAGACGCTTCCCTTGGAACTCTCACTCCCTTGGCCCTGATAGGCTCCCTTGGAGGAGAACATCATGGTCCCCGAAAGGAACGACTTCCCTTGGAGTCCTCCAGCAGGTGAGCTCCAGAGGGGACAGAGGGGCAAGCCCTGCTCAGGGCAGGGCATAGCATTGCAACACATCATCATCATAGCAATAATAATAGTAATGATGAGGATGATTGCAATAATAATAATAATAATAATTGCAATAATGATGATGATGATGATAATAACAATAATAATAAATCATATATTTATATACTCATTAAATATATATAAATATATAGATATATAATAATTAAATATATATATATGTAATATAAATGTGGGTGATGTGTGCCTTCAAGTCTTTTCAAGTTAATGGGGGTTTTCTTGGCAAGGTTTGTTCAGTGGACGTTTGCTATTGCTTTCCCCTGAGGCTGAGAGAGTGTGACTCAGTGGGCTTCCATGGCTGAGCACACACACAACACACACACACACAGAGGCACATGTATACATATAAATATGTATGTGCACCCACACGTATACAAATACACATGTATACACACACATATATACATAAAACATACACACACACACATACATGTTTGTGTTTTTGTTTTGTTTTTAAAGTAGGGAGGGGGTTGGGCTAGGGGATTATCTAGAAATTGGGTTTTAAATGTATATTATTATTATTATTAACCTTTATTTATATAGTGCTGTAAATTTACACAGTGTTTTTGTTGTTGTTGTTGTTGTTGGAACCCGCCTCAATCCTTAGGGAGAGGCGGGATATAAATAAAATGTATTATTATTGTTATACACACACACACATATAGACACTCATACACACATGTGTATATACACACATGGACACAGACATACAAACACACATATACACACATAGACATATATATATATATACACACACACACACACACACACAGAGATACATACGTGTATACACACATATATACATACACATATATATTCATAAAACATAGACATACACATATACACACAGAAACATATATACACACATATATACAAACACACACATGTATACACAGACGCATATATACAAACACACATATATGAAGCTCATATATACAAATATACACACACACATAGACACACATAGACACATATATACAAACACACATATGGACACACACATATATAAAACACACACACACACACATATATATATATAAAACACACACACACATATATATAGTGTGTGTGTGTGTGTGTGTGTGTGAGTCATGGTATCTGTTCATCCTGTTTGCAGAACAAGGTGCGTCTTTTCCGGCCCTTCCTAGTGTTTGCATTCACACAAGACGTGGACACGCATCTCTGTGTATGTTCATAGATGTCACCGCACTGAGAGAGTGTGACTTGCTTGAGTGGGTTTCCATGGCCAAGGTGGGATTTGAACTCTGGTCACCCGAGTCTTAGTCCAGTGCTCAAGCCACTACGCCGCACTGGCTCTCAAGGCAACCCTATCATGGAGTTTTCTTGGCACGTTTCTTCAGAGTGGGTTTGCCAGTGCCATCCTCTGAGGCTGAGAGAGTGTGACTTGCCCGTGTGGGATTTTATGCTTGAGCAGGGAATCGAACCCTGATCTCCAGAGTCGTAGTCCAACACTGAAACCACTACAAGGACCATTGTGTATAACGGGACTTAAGCATCCATGGATTTTGGTAGAATTGCTTTGACGTCGCTTTAACTGCCATGGCTCAGGGCTAAGAAATTCTGGGAATTGCAGTTCCCAATTCCCAGAATTCCATAGCCCTGAGCCATGGCAGTTAAAGCGGTGTCAAATCGGATTATTTCTGCAGTGCGGATGCAGCCTCTGGCTGTATAGGAGCCCCAGTTGTCCGTGCCAATGTCGTCACTTTGGGTGTAACTACCTGATAGGTAGGGATCAGAGTACTGTTTCCAACCCTGGGCTGGTGAAAGGGCACAACACCTAGTAAGTAAGCAAGCAGCCCACACAGTTACTCAGGAAGGTCTTTGCAACTGGGTGTGCAAAGAAGGCATATTTGGCACAGCCTTCCAGAGGCGTGCGGTGTGACTCTCTTCTGCCCTCTGCGGAGAGGAAAGTGTAGGAGTGGAAATGAGTTCAGAACTGGCATTCATTGCTCCGCTTCGCACCCACCAGGAAAGAGAAATCCCATGGCAGCGAAATACAACAGAATCCAGAGTCCACAAAGGAGACCCTGATCGGCCGACCGAAAGGCATCACGCAAGCTTTGGAAGCCTTGCTGGCTTCTTCTTCACATGAACAACCATACAGGAGAGGAACAGCGACAGTGGTCCAAAACACACTGCAGAAATAATCCAGTTTGAGACCACTTTAGCTCAATGCTACAGAATTCTGGAATCAGTACTTTGTGAGAAGTCGAAGGCTTTCATGGCCAGCATCCCTAGTTTTTTTTTGTCTGGGCTTTTCGGGCTATATGGCCATGTTCTAGAAGAGTTTATTCCTGACGTTTCGCCAGCATCTGTGGCACTGGCATCCTCAAAGAAGTTTTGTATGAAGTTTAGTCTTCTCTGTCAGAGAGCTGTGGTGCCACAATAAGCTACAATTCCTTTACGCTGAGCCAGGGCAGTTAAAAAGCAGTCTCAAACTGGATTATTTCTGCAGTATGGTTTGGACCAATACAGAGTTACAGGTTTATTTTTTGCCTTAGATGTTGCTTCTGTTGTCAGTTGACATGGTTTGGAGGGTTCTCAATGGAGAGAGAGAGGAGGCCACAGACTTTTCACAAAGTTTTCGATGAGATGGCATCTTTATACAGCGAGCCCTGGGTATCTTCTGGGGTTTGGTTCCAGGATCCCCTGTGGATACCAAAATCCCTGGATGCTCAAGTCCCATTATGGTGTCCATTATACAAAATGGCAAAATCATGGTTTGCTTTTGGACATTTATATATTTTTAAAGATCCTTTCAAGCCGTGGATGCTCAGATCTGTGGATAAAGAATCCACAGATACGAAGGGCCGACTATATTCGTTTCGTTTACAAATGCAAGAGAAGCCAGAATTATAGATAGTCCCGTAGAGCAGAACCTCAGGCTTCCCCTGCAGTTCTGTTTAATTTAATAGAATCTTAGGAACTGGAAGGGACCACAAGGGTCATCTAATCTAACCCCCAGCCATGCAGGAATATACTGCTAAAACATCCCTGAAGCATGGCCCTGAAAGATCTTTCCCAACCTGTCTCCCCCAAATCATCAAGTGTTATGTCTTTCCTTATTGTGTGTGCACACACACACAAATACACAATCATACTTTCAAATGCTGTTCGCTCCTTAGCTAAGGTGTGGGTGTGTATGTGCGCATGCCCAAGTCACCTGTCAGACTTGTGGCAACCCCATGAATTTCTGACTTAGGGTTTTCTTTGGCAAGGAATAATACTCAGGTGTTATTTCCCCCCCCCCCCCCCAGCAACTTCCTCTGAAATATAGCCTACAGCACTTGGTACTCAGTCTTTGGCAGTCTCCCATGCAAGCCTTAACCAGGGATGACCCTGCATAACTTCCAAGATCAGACAGGATCTTTAGGTATGCCTTTTAGGTATTTCATTCAGATAACAAGAGATCCCCAGCCATCAAGAGACCATCTGCAAACAAAGGGCTCCCCTAAGTGAACCATCAACCAACCATCCTGGACTAATCAATGGGGAATCTGCTTAACAAAGGAATAGGGGGCTTAGGAAGAATGGCTAATTGTGACTCAGGCTGTATCCACACTGCAGAAATAATCCAGTCTGACACCCCTTTAACTGTCATGGTGCAATGCTATGCCATTTTGGGAATGGTGGTTTTGGAGATACTTGGCCTTCTCTGTTGGAGACTCGCTCTGATGCCACAACTACAAATCCCTGAATTCCATAGGATGGAAACATGGCAGTTATAGTGGTATTAAACTGGATTATTTCTGCAGTGTGGGTGCAGCCATGGATTGTGGAGTGGGCCAAATTTAATCATGTAATGTTTTGACCTCCTCCTGTGCTATGAAAAGGAGAGAGTCACCAGGTAAACTCCTATCTGTGTGAAGGCAGAAGGGATGAGCTTTGGATGTTTTGGTTTTTAGCTTCAGAGATACCTGTGGTCCGAAACGCACTGCAGAAATAATCCAGTTTGAGACTGCTTTATCTGCCCTGGCTCAGTGCTAGGAAATTTTGGAACTGTAGCTTTGTGAGACATTTAGCCTTCTCTGTCAGAGAGCTCTGGTGCCGCAATACACTACAGTTTCCAGGATTCTCTAGCACTGAGCCAGGGTAGTTCAAGGGGTCTCAAACTGGATTATTTCTGCAGTAGGTGAGGCATATTCTTGACTCTGCTACAGAGAGCTTTGGAATTCCCTCTGCTGCTATATAGAAATGTAAATGCTATCGCTTGATCTGTAAGAGAGGTCCAATACCTGGGCAGCTGTGCAGCAACAGGTGCAAAGGAACAGGTGGAGTCTTTTCCATAGCTGTATCTTCTTTCTAGAGAAAGCCTCACCTGTTGATCTTTGCCTTGTCACCCAGCTGTTAAAGGAACCACCATTCATAAAAAGGATGACCAAAAGAATCCCTCTCCAGTCATTTCAATAAAGAAGAAGAGATGTCAACAGATATCCGAGTCCAGAGTCCTCCCCTCCTCCTCTCGCTTTGTTTGCATGAAACTTGGGCCAACAAGTGTTTAACCAGAAAGTCCAGGCCGTTGTGTTGAGTTTCCCCAGTTGCTAGGCTGGGGAAGCCGGTTCCGGCAGGGTGGGGAACACCCAGTTTGCTTCTCTGAGTCACCCTCCAAGGATCGGAGTGGCTTTGCCCTGATGTACGCTTCTGGGACTTTGGGGCCGGAGAGCTGGGAATTAAACCAAACTAGAAACCCTGCATGTTTTACTAGTGCTTCTTATGCTGTATGATGTGGGGGACTAGCAGTGTTGTGTCCTCAGAGGGCCAAGAACTGGCACTTTCTTGTGCCTGCTGATTACTGTTTCTTTTTCCTTCTTGAAAACATGCCACAGATTGGCACTTAGAGACTCGCTGAAAGAAAGAAGGTGGCAGCATGAGCTTTTGTAGACTTAAGTCTACTTCCTTAGATGCATTTGAATCTAAATGCATCTGAGGAAGTAGACCGAAGTCCACAAAAGCTTATGCTGCCACCTCCTTTCTTTCAGTCAGTCTTCTGAAAGTTTCTACAAGATCTTTTTACATACTGACTCTACAGACTAACATGGCTATACTGTATCTTTGAATTCTACTACAGATTGGTAGTGTTCCATAGACCACAGTTTTGAGTAGCACAGAGCCAGTGTTGGCCTACGAAACCTGGGTTCAATTCCTAGCTTGGTCATAAAACCCACACTGGGTTACCTCAGGCAAGTCACATGCTCTCTCTGCCTCGCAGGAATGCAATGACAAACTTCCTCTGCACAAATCCTGCCAAGAAAACATCATAACCTTAGGGTTGCCATACGCTGGGACCCTAAAGGCACACAACAACAACAAGCCCAGTGGGGGACAGAGTCCCCTGTGATTATATTTTTCTTTACCTCCTCCCCCCCAACATTTTTTTTTGTGCTGAAGTAACTTCAGTCAGCATAAAGAGGAGAAAGGAAGATGGGGATGTGGCAATGCCTTTAAGACTGACTGGGTTTTTTTGTTTTTTGTTTTGCATGCACTTTAGTGGATAGAAACCCACCTCTTTGGATGAAGTATCCAAATAAAAGGGGAAGGAAAGCATAGCAAATATAAAAATTTGAAGTGTGACGGTCGAATTTCTTAGTGCTAGAAATTTGGATACTTAAGGGAAATTTCATTTGAGGGTAGAGATAGTACTGGAGTGCATGCCCGAATTCCCCCCTGCTCTCTGTAGCTATTTTCCTGGCACTCATCTGTTTGCTCTGAAAACTGGTCCTATTCTGGTGGTCTAAACTGGGGGACTTCCTCCCCCATTAACACCATTTTACTGCCCCATTGTATAGAATGGGACTTGTGCAAACACAGATTTTGGTCTCCGTGGAGTGTCCTGAAACCAAACTCCAGTGGATACGAAGGGCCCACTGTATTTTTTCCTTCCGTCTTTTTTATACTCCCGTGGAAGGAGCCATGGTGTTGTGGTTGATAACATGCATGAACACAGCATCCACTCTGGGGAGGTTTGTGAAGTAGCTGCTCTGAATCTGGTACTCTTTGCATGATTCCTTGAAGTGCAGTTCTCCTGCGATGCTTGGACTTCCTGATGGAACAGCCATGGTCCAGGAATGACTATGCCTGGACCATGGCTGGAAGTGGCAGCTTTGACAGCCGTGAGGTGCCTTTAGTGGAAATCCAGCCAATTTCTAATGTTGTTCTTGTGACTGTTCCTCTTGTTCTAGGCAAAGACAAAGAATCCTTTGAAGCGCTGTACAAGCAAGGGAACTTGCTGGGCAAAGGCGGCTTTGGGACAGTTTATGCTGGGCACAGGATCGCTGATGGACTGCAGGTGAGATTGCGTGGTGTGGATTGCGATATGACAACAGATATACTAAGTTGTGTGGGGTAGGGGAAGTGGAAAACCAAGGGAGATCAGCCTTCCTGTAGCCATATTACAATCTGGAAAAGTCCCCCTTTTAAGGACTACGGCCTGTGTATACCGTAGCCACTGGGAATTCTGATAGCGATCAAAAATTATATAACTTTTCAAAACTCTGGTTGTATTGCATCTGTGGTAGTGGTGATGAATATCTCTAGAAGGGATTAGCAGCATTAACTTATTGTATTGGAGAGCCTGGGAGAAGGCCACTTGGCTGAACTTCTGTGACTTAGTGATAACACAAAACACTATTATAAAAAACTGTGTGTGTGTGTGAGAGAGAAAGACAGAGTAGTAGAAGGAAACACCACCAATTTGTTTGAGTGTGGAAGTCCTGGAGTCTCAAATAGCTAGAAGAAAGAATATTGGCAGCTGCTGCTTAAACAGACGGGGTCACAAAGGCTTCATTCGCACGGCCAAAATAATTCAGTTTGACACCACCTTAACTACTATGGCTCAGTGCTATCGAATTCTGGGAACTGTAGTTTGTTATGGCCTCGTAATAAATGTCTCCCAAAACGACAATTCCCAGAATTCCATAGCACTGAGCTGAATTATTTCTGCAATGCAGATGCAGCAACTGAACCTGCTTAAATTTCAAATTACAGAGATGTGTCATCAGTCCTCTACACTACTTTCTGGCACATGTTGTGTTTAATGTGTCCCCATGAAACATTTTCCAAGTGTACGTTAAAAATAAGCATACACCATGGCCTCCTGGGGTGAGTAGAAGGAGAGGGTGGGTTAACTCTGGAGACCTTCAGCGATGTCTGACCTTCCTGCTTTTTTGTAGGTAAAGAGAGATGCTAGTCATTTGATTGAGACACTTATGTCTTTTTGTCCTCCACAGGTTGCAATCAAACATGTTGCCAAGGACAAGGTTACAGAGTGGGCAAAGCTGGTGAGTCTTTCAAGAGCATCTCCCCCTGTGTGCTCAAGACCCAGATTACGCTGAATCTGGATCTTGTTACTTTCCATCAGCCCCAGTTGGCATACCCTGGTATGATAGGCATTGTAATCCAAACCAGCAGCATAACTAAGGGATATGGGGGGTTTGGGCCACAGCAGCTTAACTAATTTAAGCTTGCAGTCTGGTTCTAAATCAGGGCAACTTGTGGCCCTCTAAATGTTGTTGGACTGCAACCCTCACTGACCATAGCTGGGACATCCGGTAGTGAGAAATAATAAAAATATTTATTTCTGCCTTTTCCGGGTGGAAACTATAGTCCAACAGTCTCTGGAGGACACACATTTCTCATCCGTGTTCCAGAACAAGGTGAACAACCATGATCCTCCAGCTACATCTCCCATAGCCCCTTGCTATTGGCTATACCAACTATCCCTGATGGATGTTGTAGTTAGAGGAATACATGCTCCCTATCCATTCTGGAAGGACCACTGAATGGAGTAGGCTTTGAGGGCTTTTGTTCCTTACTCTCTGTGCTGATATCCTCTTTGTCTTCTTTCTTGCAGCCTAATGGGACAGTGGCACCTCTGGAGGTGGCGCTGATGAAGCTCGTGTGCTCAGGAGCCGGACATCGTGGTGTGATTCGGCTCTTGGATTGGTACGAAGCTCCTGAAGGCTTCTTCTTGATTCTAGAGAGGCCTGAGCATTGCCAGGACCTTTTTGACTATGTGACTGAGCAGGGACCCCTCCCCGAGAAGCTGTGCCGACAGTTTTTCCACCAGGTGGTAGAAGCGGTCTGCCACTGCCATGCCCAAGGGGTGGTCCATCGGGACATCAAGGATGAGAACATTCTGGTGGATTTGCGCACAGGCAACATCAAGCTGATTGACTTCGGTTCTGGGGCTTTCTTGAGGGATTCTGTCTACACAGACTTTGATGGTAGGTTTCAAGGCCTTGCTGCTTTTTTTGCTGTGTGTAATTGATTTTTTTAAAATATAAATTTTATTTATTAAAATTAAAAGTCAAAATACAACCATTTCTTCGAATGACTGTAAGCAGGAAAAAAATCACTGATAGAGCTCTCTATCTAAAGCTAGCTAGATATAACCTAATTACACAGAGAGATCAATCTCTTTTTCATGATGCTTCCCGGATTCTTATCCATATTCTTATCACTGTTAACGTATTTTCCTAAATGGATAAAATTATCCCACAGTTAAAAAACTTGACTTTCCCAGAAGATTATTTCCAAAGTGAAATCTAATCCATTAATGCCCCATGCTTAATGTAATTCCATTCATTTAAAGATGGCACTTCTTGCTTGTTCCAGATTTTTGCAGTCAGTATTCAGGCTGAGGTTATCTGCAGCTATGCTTAAGTGTTCCTAATCACTTTACATTGCCAATAATAGAACAATTGAATATGAAAAGGGATCATTTCTATCCTCTTTTTTGATGTTCTGAATCCCATTTTTAATATACTGGTTTATAGCCTATGGATTAGTCCCAGCCAGAGTAGACCCTTTGACTCATTGCTGAAGGGTGAGTAAAATCATACATAAATCCTATTGATTCAATGGGTCTATTCTAGCTAGGACCAACCGGTTGGATTCAGGGCTGTTTCTAAATTTCCTGGTTCTAATTTGGATGTTGCTTTTGGAACGTTGTTTTCAGAAAATTCACTTAAGCTGCATACCCTCCAACTACTTGGCACAGACTGCCCTGATTAATCCTTTGTCATCCCACTTTTTCAGCTGCTTTTAAAATTCCCAGTTTCTCTTTCCTCCTCTCACTTTCCCCTTTTGTCCCCCTTCAATTGCTGCAGTCAGAATTCCAAGCGCAGAAGTAGTTCATCTGTGAATGTGGGATGATAGGAAGTTGTATATGCAAAACATTCCTTCTATTAAGATGTTATGTGATGGCAAAAGTTTACCGTTTGTTCTTGCTTGGCTTTCTCTCAGGAACACGTGTCTACAGTCCTCCGGAGTGGGTGGAATCCCAGCAGTACCATGCTCTCCCAGCGACAGTCTGGTCACTGGGCATCCTGCTGTATGACATGGTGTGTGGTGATATCCCCTTTGAACAGGATGAGGAGATTGTGGCTGGCAGCGTGGAGTTTCGCACTCCAGTCTCTGCTGGTGAGTGCCTGGCTACGGCTTTCTGCAATTTTTCTTTTATTCCTGAATAATCTGCATGCATCAGTACATAGTTTTAAACCGGGATAGGGCTGACCCTACCATTAGGCCGAGTGAAGCAGCTGCCTCATGTAACTGAATGTCAGATGAAGGAAGCTAGTTGCTTGGGATTATTATCTTACAGCAAAGGGATCTTGTAGCACCTTTGAGACTAACTGAAAGACTTGAGTCTGCTTCCTCAGATGTATGTTACATGCATCTACTGAAAGAAAGAAGCATGAGCTTATGTAGACTTAAATTTACTTCCTCATATCAATTTAGAGTTAAATTTGGAATGCTTTGGTCATTCTCATGAGTTGTTATGTGTCTTTAAGGTGATTCTTACATGACCTTATACTAGAATTCCTGCCTCTGAGAAAGTAGACTGAAGTCTATCAAAGCTTATGCAACCAAGTTCGTTCTTTTTCTCAACTAGTCTCAAAGGTGCTACTGTACTCCCTTGCAATCCTATTAAAACACACACAAGGAAAACGTAGTTTCTCAAGATGGCACATTCTTCTTGCACTACAAATGGTTGCAATACTGAATTCTAGTTCCAGTGGAGAAAGATCTAGTAGGGGTAGATTTGGAAAGCAGGGGTCCTTTCTAACTTGCTTGTGCCTCTTCTTTCCTAGGCTGCCAAGATCTTATTCGGTGGTGCTTGGCTCTGGAGCCTTCCTCAAGGCCAACGTTGGAAGAGATACTCTTGCACTCATGGCTAAAGGTTGACCCGCTTCTTCAGACTGAAGAACTGAAGACTCCTACATCCCTCAGGCCCACAGTTTGCAACAGAAGCAATGGAGAGACTTAATTCTTGTTGGCTTGCGTGGCCTCCTCCCCCTCTGAGATGGGTTGGTGCTAATGGTACTGTCGCTAACTGAACTTCAGGCAGCTAAGCTTGGTCACTGGCCGAGAAAAAAGTTAACCTGGTTCTACAGGTTTTTAAAAATCAACTAAATCATTTGATGAAGAAATTAGAGCTGTGGAAAGGAACTGTCGAAACCCAGCTCAGAAATCTTCCTCTCAACTGACCAAATGATGTTTGAATCCTGGCCTGCCCAGAAAACAGACATCTCCACAAATGTAAATACTTGTGTATTGTTTGCCAAGATTCCCCAACATGTGGGGGGGAAAGGACTTAGGGTATGGTTTTCTACTGCCATCCTAACCATTATTTTCAAGCTTTCTGGGACTTTACCAGTAGGCAGAGTCGTGTGTGTGTGTGTGTGTGTGTGTGTGTGTGTATGTTTCGGGTGTGTGTGCCCTTTTATTTTTTTAAAAGTGTCTGTGCAGACAAGTTCTGCCCAGCGGCAAAATCTATTTAATTAAAAAACAACAACAACACTTTGTGAACCTGAGTCTTCATTCTTAAATTTCTGAAGCTGAAGAACTGTTCTTTCTCTGTTCGTTGACACAAAGATTAGAAGTCTCTTGTATAAAATTGTTAAGAAGGTACATTAAATTTCTCCCTCTATTCTGTTCAGTATACCATCACACACAGTGTTCAGAGACTTGGATGTGCTGCCCTAACAGCATCAAAACTGGTAGAAAATCCCATTCTGTTGATAATTTGTCACTTGAGGAGCTGCCTCTGAGTATTATGCATCAAAGTTGTTCTGGAGATAACCAGAATTCCTGGGACCTGGAGTAGACGCATAGTGTTTGGCATTTGTAAGCTAGCTGAATGCATCATGGTGCCTGAAACCAGATTCTGTATGTGAACCCAACACTGCCTCTATGGTTAAGGCCCAAGAATCCAAGTTATATTCTGTCATTATAAAAACTGAACATTATCAATTTTAAAATTAGAGTTGTTAGTCCAGGATCATCCCATGTTCTGAGGTTTCTGGACCAAACTCTAGCCCCTGGTGACATCAGTTTCATTATATGTTATCCATTAAGTCCAAACTATTGCTCATAGGTTGTAATTGAAACACATACAGAGAGAACATGTTTTTTTCGTTTAGAAATAAGAGAGATCTTAGCTAAAGAGGCTGTTCCCAGATCAAAGTGAAATGGATAATTTATTCTCACTTATTTAGGGAGACATGATATGGAACATTTAATCTAGCCTACTTGCTTCTAGCCAGAAGATGGATGCAGAGCAGAGGGTGAGCCCTGATACCCATAGTGACTGGGAGGGAAAGACAAAGTAAATACATAGCTCCTTTGGAGAATCTTTGCAAGTTGAAGCAACCAATCAAGCCTTGCAAATTAATTGAAATGGAGAAGTATACACACCCCTCTCCTCTTTCCTGGAGCTAAGCCTCCCCAAAACTGAAGAATATGTACCATCATCTCTCACCTGGAGATGACCTATGAAAATGGGAACAAAGGGCCAGGACCTGAGATCTTACAACCCTAGTTAAAATACAAAGATGATCAGACCAATCTTCTCAAACTATGAAGCTTTTATGCAATAAACACTCTTAAAATGGCTAGATTTCAGAGTGTATTCTAGAAAAATAGCCAAGAACTGACAGTCTTAAATGTCCTTTCATGGGCAAATACCTTGCTTTCCAACTGGTTTTCACCTTCCATCCATGCTGTTCCAAGATACTTGGGCAAAGCAACAAACCTGTACCACTACCCCAAGCCACTTTCTATCAGGTTTCTTCACTGTCTAGCTTTCAGAAACATACATAGAAATGGGAAACATGATGGCATGGACAGTCCTAATTTCAGTATTCAATGATGTATCTTTACAGTTTAGGATCTTGTCTAGTTCTTTCATAGCTGCCCAAGCCTCCTGTTTTCTTGACTGCAGTCTCCATTCTGATTCATGACTGAGCCAAAGTATGGAAAACCTTGAACTATTTCAGTGTCTTCCTTGCTTCTTTAAAGTTATATAAATAATCAATGGTTGTTATTTTTGTTTTCTTATTGTTAAGCCAGCATAGTGCAGCAGTTTGAGAGTTGGTCCGTGACTCTGGGGAGCAGGGTTCGAATCCCAACTCATCCATGGAAATCCACTGGGTGACTTTGGGCGAGTCGCACTCTCTCAGCCTCAAGGATGGCAATGGCAAACCCCCTCTGAAGAAACTTGCCAAAAAAAACCCATTATAGGTTCGGCTTTGGGCCACCATAAGTTGAAAAGTTTGAGACGGTCATGCTTTTCCAATCTATAGTGTGTTGGGATCTATTGTGTCCATGCAGTTATTAACTGTTTCATTCCTTGCTGTTTTGAAAAGGATGGGCAAATCTTGCATCTCAGGAACTGCTGCATTTTTCTGTTTCTAGGCAAAAATGTCTGCCAAGCAAGTATTGCTATAAGTAAGTAGTCTGGAAATGAAAGGACAGTATTGTAATTTCTCGGGGGGAAATAGCTTTATAAAAAGACAGGGTAGTGATGGGGATGGGGAAACACAGCAATGGGAAGGAGAAACTTGTAAAAAGCGGAAAGGGGAAGCCCTACTACACACACAAACATATAATTATTAAATTGCTTTTGCTAACCACACCATGATATTCATATATATTTGGCCCTTGTATCCATGGTTTTTATAGTCTGTGGATTGAACCATCAACAGGTTGAAAATCTTTTAACAAAATATACATTCCAAAAAGCAAACCTTGATTTTGCTATTTTATACGACGGACACCGTTTTACCACTCCATTGTATATAAAGGACTTGAGCATCCCTGGATTTTGGTATCAATTGGGGATAGGGTGGGACCAAACCCCAGCAGATACCAAGGGCCTGCTGTAATGGAAATTTAGGTGTCAAACATCTGGTTTTAAAAAGATGGGGACTGCGGTTAATCCAGGATTTACTGGTAGGTATCTGCAACTAGTTCACATAGGTGGGCCTGATTCTTAATTGTTAAATTGTGCCACTGAATACAGATAAAAACATATTTCAATATTTTGTAGATGAAAACAGGACATATGTAGCCAAACAACATCAAAGTGTGGTCAAGATGGCAAAACTGATTTACAAAAACACACAACAGATGCTGCAGCAGTTTGCTTTTCCCTGAGCCTGCTGGGAAGGGCACAATTTCACATCCTCTTCTCCCTTTCACCTTTGCTGAGTTAACTGAGTGCAATCTGTATTTGCACTTTGAACTCATGTTTGCAGCAACTAAAATAAAGTGGAAGGAGAAGAGAGAAACTGGGACATTGCAAAAGCAGCTGAAAAATAGGAAGGACAGAGATTTAATTGAGAGTCGAGACTGTCCTTGCCAAAACTGGATGGTTGAAGGTATGTAAAAAGCTCCTTTCTCTATGGGGCTGTGGGAAACATACTCATTTATTTAATGTTTAGTCTGCCTTTCTTCTGTTTGGGGATTCAAGGTGGTTTACAACAAATTAAAACAAAGTACCGTCAGCACTCTGTATCCCCTGACTTTTTAATCCACCAATTCAAGCATCCATGGTTTGAAAATATTTTAAAAATGTAAAGCAAACCTCGAGTTTACCATTTTGTACAAAGGACACCATTTTACTATGTATTGAATGGGGCTTGAGCATCCATGGATTTTGGTATGGGATAACCTCAGTGGATATCAAGGCCACACTGCACAGCTAAAACCTTTTTGATCCAAAAGTTTTAGAACATTCAACAATTATTTTAAGCAAAAGTTTAAAAACCATTAAATAAACATTTCTGTACAAATGCTGTAAGAGTTCAGATTTTCAAAATTAAAACTGTTTGAAAACGCTAAGTTAAAAAAACAAAGAACTGTTGCGGAAAATAATACAGGAGTGGGTTTTTGTTAACTAGTTTGTGTTCTGTGTGTATATGTTTGTCTTTAAGTTGCTGTTGAATTATTACAACCCCATTAATTTTTCATAGGGATTTTTTAAACAAGGCATACTCAGGTGGTTTTGCCACTTTCTTCCTTTGGAATAATAGCTTGTGCAGTACCTGGTATTCATTGGCGGTCTCCCATCCATGTACTGTAAGGGCTGACCCTGCTTTGCTTCCAAGATCAGATGGGATCTGGTTGTGCTATTGATCAGAAATTCATAATCTAAGCATGTGCTCAGAGGCAACCTGTTTGTTAAATCTTAGTGTGCAGATGCCTGCCTGCACTGCAGTTTCGCACCTGGCTCCAGTTTTATGGTCTTCAGTGTTCTAGTAAAATGAACAAACTAGATCTCACAAGCCTTGAGTTAAAGACCGAGACTTCTGTGTCATGTAAGCAGGAAACCCACTTTCTAGTCTCTATGCACATGTTGCTGACTTGTCCCTTCATACTGATACAAGCAGCTCTGATGCCTCCATCTATTCCCTCTGTGATTCTCTCTCAATTTTCTTCTTGGTCGTAGGGACTGCCACTATTAACACAAGCCATTTTATACGGGCTTTGACACTGCTTTAATTGTCATGGCTCCATGCTGTAGAATCCTGGGATTTGTAGTTTGTTGCGGCACCAGAGAGCTTTGACTGAGAAGGTTAAATATATTGCAAAACTACAAATCCCAGTATTCCATAGTATTGAGCGATGACAGTTAAAGCACTGTCAAAATGCATGATTTCTAAGTGCAGACTCAGCCAAAGTCTTTTTATACCACCCAGCACACCTTTTCCTCCTTGTTCTCATTGGTAGATGGTTTTTGTTTTGTTTTTAGCAGCATCAACATTGGGAGGAGGATGGTGAAAGAGGGCTTTTGGTGTCCTGCAGCAGCAGCATGCCTTTAATAAAAATGAAATGAAAATATGCAAAGAGATCTTGTAGCACCTTTGAGACTAACTGTGTGAAAGAAGTTGCAGCATCTGCTTTTGCAGACTTACTTCCTCAGATGCATGGAGTGAACTGGAGTATGCATTAATAGCCATAGAAATGCAAAACTTGTGGCTATGGTGAGGAGGTGACAAGTTCAGTTTTAACTTTGCCTGACAAAGGCAGGAAGAAAGATGTTGCTTAAGGCCAGGATGGGTGGATGATCATATGAATGGTGGAGGGAATTTGGGAATGTGGTATGTACAGCCTGAGAACCACATTCCCAAACTCCCTTCACCATTCATATGATCATCCACCCATCTTGGCCTAAGGAAACATCTTTCCTCTTACCTTCCCTAAGGAAGAATCTCTCCTAAGTATCTCTATGAGGCTTTGCATATTGAATAATAATAGACTATTGACTATTTGGGGTCTAGGGTGGGATTTGAGTTAAAAAGTAGGAGGAGGGAGAATTGACTGCCAACATCCCAATGGTTTCAGTATTGGACTACCACCCTGGAGACCAGGGTTTGACTCCTTTCTTATCCATGGAAACCCACTGGGTGACTTTAGGTAGGTGACACTCTCTCAGCCTCAGAGTAAGGCAATGGCAAACCCCCTCTGAACAAATCTTGTCAAGAAAACCCTGTGGTCGGTTCACCTTAGGGTCACCATAAGTAGGACATGACTGGAATAATAATAATAGCAATAAATAATATTTTTTTAAAATGTATATCCCTCCTGTTCCAACAGATTGTGTTGGGTTACAATAGCACAAATGTGTCAATAAAATACAAAATACATCATTGTTATTGTTGTGTGTCTTCATGTTGTTTCTGACATATGGTGACTCTAACGCAAACCTATCATGGGGTTTTCTTGGCAAGATTGTTCAGAGGGGGTTTGCCTTTATCCTCCTCTGAGGCAGAGAGTATGTGACTTGCCCAAGGTCACCCAGTGGGTTTTCATGGCTGAGCGGGGAATCAAATCCTGGTTTCCAGAGTCATAGTAGATGATCAGACAGGGATGGGAGCAAGGAAGGATTGCTCTCTCGTCCTTATCCCGTCCATGACCGTGATCGTGCGAAAGACATTCATACATGTTGCAGTGATCCTGTCTGTCAGAGAAGTGGAATTGTATTAACGGGTTCTTCCATTATTACAAAATGAAGGGCAATGACAGGGATATTCCATCTCACTGATGGGACAAGGACAGGATCAGCACGATGTTGTATAAAAGTCTTTTGCGCCATCGCCGTCACTAGCACTTCACAGACAGGAAAATTTACAGATCCACACGATGTCGTGTGAAAGTCTTTCCTGCGATTGCAGACAAGGATGGGACAAGGACATCCTTTTCCCCATCTGATCATCTCCATAGTCCAACACTCAATCCACTATGCCCCGCTAGCTCTCATGCATATCTCATGTTGATTGCTTCAAGGATGTGGATGTTCAGCCGGGGTGCCTTACCTTCCGATGACCACACTTTTCTATACAGGTGTAAATCAATTAAGCATGCTAACAGTTCTTTTAATCTGTGGTGAGCAGTTTATGGTCCTGAAGCTGCGGTTGGACTGCAACATCCATCGCCCACAGCCAGCATGACAACTGATGTGGTGGGATCATGAAATTGGCCATCCAAAAACATCTGGAAGGGCATATGTTACCAGACGCTGCTTTAAAAAAGAGGTGTCCAAAGTGTTATTCCAGATGTTGAACTACAACACCCACCAGTCCTAGCCAGCATAGTCAATGGTAAGGAATGCTGGGAGATGCAGTTCAATAACATCTGGAGAGGTGCACCTTGCCCACCCTTGTTTTAAACCAAAGGAGTTTTGCTTTTCACTTACACAGTCGACTTAGGTGCTTGAAAATAAACAACGCTAGGAAGACACACATCTTCTTTATTTGCCACATTTAAACTTGGGCAGGTGCGTGTATCAAAAAGTTGACAGTTTAAAGTTCCTTTTTCAGTATATTTTTTGTGATAAACCTGGATTTGGTGTTTTTGATGTGTTTTTTATTCTGTCAGGACTTAAACTGGTGGTATTTTAATTGGCATTGGTTTTATAATTTGAAGTCTGGATGATATTGATTCTGCAATGCATTTTATACTTCTGTTGTAAGGTACCTTGGTTTTTCTTTATAAATGGAAAGGCAGCATAAATTCACTCTTTAGGTTGAATACACCAGGAAAAAAGAGACACACTGCAGTCTTGCTCTGTCTGTTTGAAGTTCAGGTGTAATGTAGCCTCCATGCATAATAGGGGCCCTCACCAAACTACAAACCCCAGAATTCCAAAGTGCTATAATTCTGTAGTAGTAGTAGTAAAGGGCCTTTAGGCTGCATTGACACTTCAGAATTAATGCAGTTTAACACCACTTTTAACTGCTATGGCACAATGCTGTGGAATTCTGGGATTTTTAGTTTTGTGAGCTATTTAGCCTCCAAAAGCTCTGGTGCAACAACAAACTGCAAATCCTAGGATTCTATAGATGGAGCCATGACAGTTAAAGTGGTGTCAAACTGCATTAAGTGTGTAGTGTAGCAGCAGCCTGAGTCGCAACCGGTAGTCTATTTGATCACATACCGGTAAGTCCCTTTACACTACTTAGGTTTTTGACTACTGCTAGGAGACATCTACCTATCCTCCTCTCTCACTGGTGCAACTTACTTATAGATTGTTACCAGAACATGTACAGAGTGAGTGAGTGAGGGAGTGTGTATTTATGAATGAATCAACGAGTAAATTTTGGAGAAGGCATGATCCACTTAGTGCTTTGATGTTTGCAATTTTATTCTTTTTTTTTTCTTTATTGAGATTTTTATTTGCAATTTTATGCTGCCTTCATATTCCACTCCCATTCATATAAAAGAAAATAAGTAAACTTAATTCCTTCCAGATTCTGGAACAGGAAAGGGCAGCTTTCAGATATTTCTGGACTGCAGCTCCCATCATTTCTCATCCCGGCTGGGAGGCGCACTCCAACAACATCTGGAAAGCAACAGGTTGTCCACCCCTAGAAGGCACTGCGTCTTGGGCATAACATTCATTGGAAGCACTTCTTTCATGTCTCTTGCCTCGCTTCTCACCTGCTGTTCACTGCGTGCCACTCCCTGGGTGGGACACAGAACAGCACTTCCAATGCCAGGCAGAATGCTCACAACTGGAGAGTTTCCTGTAAATCTCTTCCTCCCGGGGTGTCGGTCCGGGAATGCCGACCAGGATCAAGAAGTGACGCACCGCAGCAGCCGGGCGTCATTCTAGTGTTTACTTGCCCGCTCGAGTACACAGTTCCCTGCCACACCTGTGCCACCCACCTGCGTGTCTCCTGCATGAGTGTGCTGCGTGCTTCCTTGGGCCTTTCCTGTTGCAACATCCCATCAGAGGTTGCTGTCCTAGAAATTAGTAGCAGGGACAGGAAAACTAGATCACGGGAGGCTTTGGAAGAGGTAGGAATTCAGGGTTCGAGGAAGAGACTCTGTCACAAAGCCAAGTAAGGGAGAGGTGACTGACAACCACTGGCCTATTATTACAGGACTATAAATGTACACTAGAGAGCCAGTGTAGTGTAGTGTAGTGTAGTGGTTTGAGGATTGGATTATGACTCTGGAGACCAGGGTTCAAATCCCTGCTTAGCTATGGAAACCCACCAAGTGACTCTGGGGAAGTCACACTCTCTCAGCCTCAGAGGAAGGCAAGGAACGAAACACATTATGACAAGAAAAACCCCATGATATGTTCACTTTAGGGTTGCCATAAGTCAGAAGCAACTGGAAGGCACACAACAACATAAGCAAATGCTAGGCTTCCTCAACCTTTGATGTCCTCCAGATAGGTTGGACTCCCACTCTCAACGTTCACAACTAATTCTGCCTGGCGATGATGGGAACTGTAGTTTAACCCATCTGGAAGGCAGTATTTTCAAGATTATGCACAGTGCTTTCAATTAAAGCCTGAGAGCTCCTTTTCCTTGCAAATGATCTAAGGTAGTTTTATAGCCCTGTATTTCTCAGGATCCATTGCCATCCCACCTGTAATGTGAGGATAGTATTGACTGCAATCCTGTATTTAGATATCTGGGAATAAGCCTCACTGAACTCAGAAGGGTTTCTGATCATTGTGATTGAAACCGATCACAGTAGGATCGGAACTGGTTGCAAGTGGGAACGACGGTCGTATAACCCGATCAGCAGTTCGCTTTAAATCATAGTGGGAACACAGCCAGAATTTCTTTTCCTGTAGTTTGCATCCATTGCTCTGTGTCCTAGTCTCTGGAGCAGCAGAAAACAAGCTTGCCCTGACATCCTTTCAGATATTGAAACATGGCTATCATGTCACCTGTTAACGTTCTCTTCTCCAGGCTAAACTTACTCCGCTCCCTAAGCTGCTCCTCATTCGGCATGGCTTCCAGATCTTTTCACCATTTTGGTCACTGTCCTCTGGACATCCTCCAGCTTGTCAACATCCTTCTGGAATCTGCTAATGTTGATAATTAGCATTTATGTAATACTTCACATACATTATACGGCTGAACAAATTCTTGGCAACAAAACCCTGTCCTAGGTTTGCCTTAGGGTCACTGTAAGACAGAAATCACTTGAAGGCATCCAGCAACAACAAACTGCTTCTGCACTTTGAACTCAGTTTGCAGCAATTGAAGTAAGCTGAGGAAAGCTATAAAAAGCAATGGAAGAATTCCTCTTTATTAATGGGATAATGACAGGATTATTGAGATGCCGTCTGATAATCTCCACGCAATTGCGTGATAGTGACGGGAGCATCTCGCTATGCTCCCATCACTTTTGTCTGTGTGAAAATCTCCTAAGCAGGCAACGACTTTTCTATTCTGGATGTTCTTTGATGTATAAATTATTCAGTTGTTGAAAGGAGTTTAAATGTTTGTATGCTGTTTCTCTCTTAGTTTTTAATTGTGCTTTCAGCCCATTGACTCTTATGTTTTAATCAGATTTTTGTTTTCAATTCTGTTTTGTTGTGCTATTGGGCCTTTTGAGTGCTTTTCATGGCAGAAAGTCATGGTATAAATTTAATTAATTTATTACATTGGATGGTGTTGCAAACTGCAAGGCTCTACAGCACGACTGAAATAATGAATTAGCATTTATATAATAAAATAAGTAATAATAAATAAATTTTTTATTTATAACCTGCTTTTTGCTGGAGCAATCAAAATGGCTTACAGTCTTTAAAACCATACAACAATATACAGTATATAAAATAACCCCCCCTTAAAAAGGAATTAAACAATTACGATGAAAAATTACATACAACGATTAAAAAATACAATAACAACAGTCGTTGTACCTATGGGCCTATGTGGGGGGACATTTTTGGCCGAGTGATTTATTCTGGGAAGGCCTACTGAAAGAGATCTGTCTTGGTGGCTTATTAAAAGCCATCTAGGTTGGTAATTTGATGGATCTCGTCCGGCAGGCCATTCCATAAAGTGGGAGTGACTGCAGAAAAAGTCCTCTGGGAGGTCGCAATAGCTCACATCCATTATATATCTGAACAAATTCTGGACATATATTATATAAATGCTAATTAATCACATTAGCAGATTCCAGAATGGTAGCTGTGTTAACCAGCTTCAGTAAAAAAAATAACCATATGTTTTGTAGCACCTTTTAAAACAGCTATACATATAGTGGCATAAGTCAGGCTTTCATGCACCTAGCAAACTTGCCTTTCTACGCTGAAAGTTTATGCTGCGCCTCAATAGCATTGTAATCATGTACAGGCCTACTCAACAATAAGACCTACTGCTGTCAATGGAACCTACTTCTACATTTGAGCATATAGCTGGGATGGACACAGTGCCACACTCCAGATGTTGTTGGACAGTGCCTCCCACCATCCTTAGGTGTCAGAGCTGGTGGTGAGAAATGCTGTGAATTGTAGTCCAACAACATCACGGGAGACAACCTTTCAACTCCATTAGTGTGTAAACTTGGAAGGGGATGGATTTCTCAGTAGCCAAGTACAGGGCTGTGCTGGAAGTCTTTATAACAACACAAATGCTTTGGAACATGAGAAGGAATAAAGCAGACTTTAGCATCTGTAGCACATTAGGCCTTCTGGTTATTTTGACATTATTTTTTTTCTCATCTCATAAAGGATGAAAGCAAAGTATTTCTCTTAGTGTGTATTAGGAATGGGGTACTGGTTGAGGAAAAGTGGACATGAAAACAGTGTGATGGAGTCCACTATAACCATTGAAGTATTGAGCCTGAGACTGTTTTACAGTAACCCTGCAATTTAGCCCAGTGTTTATCTTCAGTCTTTTGGTGTCCATGCGAATGTTTAAAGGAAATATGGAAGGGGGGAATCACAAAGCTGTTCGCTGCAGCAATGGTGGGGGAGCAGAGGCGAGGGGCGTTTCATCCAGAGTCACCTGCAAATACTTGTCAGGTTGCAATTAAGCTCAGTCTATTTAAAAATTACTCCTCAGAAGTACTCCTCTCTCAAAGCCAGTATATATATAATTTTATTAATGTCCTCTCTGATCTCACTTTTTCAGCTGCTTTTAAAAGGCCGCAGTTTTTCCATCCTTCTCCCACTTTCCACCTTCCGCTTGCTTCAGTAGTGGCAAAATGAGTTCAACATGCAAACGTAATCTGCACTCTAATAACTCGAAAGCAAACTGCTACAACCTTCCCAGGCTGCTGCCACATTGCAGAACGAATGCAGTCTAATACCGCTTTATCTGTCACGGCTCCATTCTCTGGAATCTGGGATTTGAAGTTAGTTGTGGCACCAGAGCACTCTGAGAAGCAGGCTAAATATTTCTCACAAACTACAAATCTCAAAATGCCACAGCGTTGCGCCATTGCAGTTAAAGCCGTGTCCAGCTGCATTATTTTTGCAGTGTTAGAAGCAGCCCAAGCTTGCATGTTCTTCCTTATTCATAGATTTTGCCATCTCTGACCACACTCTGATGTTATCTGTTCCTATGTGTCCTGGTTTTCATATGTGAAATGTTGGAGGATATGCAGGGGTGGTAATGTCCAAAGAGCAAAGGACATTTGCATGTTTAGGTGTGGGATTATTAGAAGTGTCTCCCCTGCCCCGGATTATTTTGCACATAACAAAATATACTAACAGCCCTACTGTATTAAACCTCTGGAAGTTACAGTGTTCAGAAACACTTGAGCTCATAATCTTTCCTGGGTAAGGGTGCATCTACACTGTAGAAATAAGCGCTGTGGCTTGTGGAATTCTGGGATTGGTAGGTTTACAAGGTCTTTATCTCAAAGGGGTGAGGTATTATTACTGGTATTTAGTTTTCTCTGCCAGAGTGCTGGTGCCTTGTTGTTGTTAACTGCTCTTGAGCCAACACCAACTCCTAGGACCCAATGGTAGAACCATGAAAGCTTTCTAATACACAGAATCGTAGAATCCTAGAGTTGGAAGAGATCTCAAGGGCCATCCAGCCCAATCCCCTGCCATGCAGGAACTCACAGTCACAACACTCCTGACAGATGGTCATCCAGCCTCTGTTTAAAAACCTCCAAAGAAGGAGACTCCACCACTTTCTAAGGCAGAGTCTTCCACTGTTGAACAGTGCGTTCCTCCTAATGTTGAGGTGTAATCTCTTTTCCATTTGTTTGAATCCATTGCCCTGTGTCCTATTCTGTGGAGCAGCAGAAAACAAGCTTGCTCCATCTTCAATATGACATCCCTTCAAATACTTAAACAGGGCGATCATATCACCTCTTAACCTTCTCTTCTCCAGGCTAAACATCCCCAGCTCTCTAAGGCGTTCCTCATAGGGCATGGTTTCCAGCCCCTTCACCATTTTAGTCGCCCTCCTTTGGACATGCTCCAATCCTTTTTGGACTGTGGTGTCCAGAACTGTACATGGTGATGGGGAATACGATGGCTTGGATAATTCTAATTTTAGTGCTGAGTTGTGTATCTTTACACTTTAGGATTTTGTCAACTTCTTTCATAGCTGCCCTTCTCATTCCTAGTCTTCTTCTGATTTCTTGACTGCAGTTTCTGTTCTGATCCAACTCTTTAACTACTTTGATTTCCTTTTTATGTAGGTTGAATTCGAGTAGCTCCTCAGTGGTCATTATTTTTGTTGTCTTCATGCTCAGCAGCAAGCCTGTGTTTGCACTTTCTTCCTAGACCTTCTTTAATAATGTAGTTTATCACACAGGAGGAATTTCTCTCAGTTTCGAATGGAGCCAATTCGAATTCATGTAAATTCGCTAGTTTAGTAAATTCGCTAGTTTCACTAATTTACGTGAAATCTGATTGTGTTCGGAATGCGTTCAGAATGACTTCCCATTTCCCGAAAATGACCCCCTATTGCCTGAAATTGCATGAGATGCTCTAATACGCATTAAAGTAAAACCTATGATTGCGTTCAGAATGCCTTCCCATTGCCCGAAATTGTGTGAGATGCACTCATTCGCAATTACGTGAAACCCCATGATTGCGTTAGGATTGCCATTGGATTATACCCCAAATTCCGTCGTGTGATAAACTCTAATGTCTCACAAAATTATAAATCTTAGGAACCTGTAGGAGGCAGTTAAAGTGGTGTTAAACTGCACTATTTCTACAGTGTAGATGTACTCTGAGTTTTTCTTCCAGGTTAGTGCGTGCCAGAAACAGAAATATTACTATGTCAAGGGGACTATGAATTTTTCAAATCTTTCCCAAATGGGTGCAAAAAGACAAATTTGCATCAAATTGTACTCTTCTAATTAAGTTTTAGTACATTGCTCCTTATGCTAATCTGATCATTGTTCCCTCACTGATAATATAATATTATTAATTACAATATAATTTTATAATACTATAATAACATAATATAATAACATATAATAGAATATTAATATAAATAATAATGTCACTTTTGTTTTAAGCCAATTATTTGACTCTTCATCTCTCACTAATATTATTATTAATTATAATATATTATATTATGTTACATTATATTATAATATATAATATTAATATAAATTATTATTATTATTATTATTTAATCGCTGTTTTAATCTTGTCATTTGACACTTAATCTCTCACTATTATTATTATTAATTATATTATAATATTATAATAATATTATATTATGTTACATTATATTATAACATATAACATAATATTAATATAAATAAATATCGAGTCTTGTTTTAAGCTTGTTATTTGACGCTTAATCTCTCACTAACAATAATATTATTTTATATTACATTACATTACATTACAATATATAATATAATTTTAACATAAATAATAATAATAATTATTCCAGTGTTGTTTTAAGCTTGTTTTTGGGCAATCTCTCACTAGTAACATTGTTATAGTTATTAGTTATTATATAATATAATATTATAAGAATATTACATTAGATAACATTATAATATATAACATTAATATTAATATAAACAACAATTATTATTATTATTATTATTATTATTATTATTATTTATTTCCCTGTTCTTTTAATCTTGTCCTTGGACACTTCAACCTTGGCTCTGTTTTCCTCTCAATTGCACCAAGCCTTAGCCCGAATCAACTCGAAAGTCGAGGCGCGCGCGCCACTCTTCCCCTTTCGTAAGTCTTTGCCGACGATGATGGTGACCTCATCCTGCCGCTCTGGAGTGGGGGAAAAGGCGCTCTCTCTATAGCTCTTCTATATTTTCCTATCGGCTTGCCGTAGGTCCGCGCTGCAGCAGCTGTCCCGTCTAGGACCACCTGAGACTCTCTATGGTCCTTCCGCTCCTTTTCCGGAAGCGGAAGCGGGGCCGGGGATGCGGAAGTGGTGGCGGTGGGGTGGCTGGGTGGTTGCCCGGCGTTTGCCACTATGGCAGCGGATGGGGGGCCCGGAGGAGGAGGAGGCGGAGGCGGAGGCGGAGGGAGCCCCGCGTTGGCCTCCGGAGGTGAGGCCTGGAGGCCGGGGTTGGGCCTGGAGGGGGAAAGGAGGGCATAGGCTGCATCCACACTGGAGGGATAACCCGGTTTGGTCCCGCTTTAACTCTATTCTGGCTCAAGGCTATGGAATTCTGGGAGTTGGTGATGGTGAAGGGCCTGGAAACCATGAAGCTCTATGAGGAACGCCTTAGGGACCTGGTTTAGCCTGGAGAAGAGAAGGTTAAGAGGTGATAGGATAGCCCTGTTCAAATATTTGAAGGGATGTCATATTGAGGAGGGAGCAAGCTTGTTTTCTGCTGCTGCAGAGACTAGAACGCGAAACAATGGATGCAAACTGCAGGAAAAGAGATTCCACCTCAACATTAGGAGGAACTTCCTGACAGTAAGGGCTGTTCGACAGTGGAACACACTCCCTCGGAGTGTAGTGTAGTCTCCTTCCTTGGAGGTTTTTAAGCAGAGCCTGGATGGCCATCTGTCAGGGATGCTTTGATTGGGAGTTCCTGCACAGCAGGGGGTTGGACTAGATGGCCCTTGTGGTCTCTCCCAACTCTATGATTCTATGATGGCTAGGAGTGTAGTCTCCATGTTTTGACTATTAGATGATGCAGTTATTATATTATATTATAATATTATACCTGCTTCATGAGCGTTAGGTTAGCCACGTTGTGTGGTGACGTACCAGATTAAATTGGTATGAGACAGTAAGAGTGTTTTATCTTAATGCTGCTGTTGCAATCCAAGATAGATAAACCTCAGAACCAGTGTGGAGAAGGCACCAGTTCGGGCCTCAGTGACAGATGTGGAATTATGCTTCTAAATCGTTGAATGCCTGCCCAGCCCTTTACTGTTAGGCATGTCCTCGTTTTACATGAGGCTCCCTTCTGTTCCAGGAAGTCGACCGTTCCTAGGAATGGCATGTCGTTTCATAAGATGTGGCTGTCCCTTTTCTCTGTTCCTGTTTCCTGCTAGGTGTTATGTCTGCTCTGGCAGGTGCAAGATACTGTTTACAAAGTCACACGGAGCAGGATGCCAGCCCTTTCTAGGATCCGGTTTTAAGTGTCAGCAAAGCAGGATGGAAACCTTTGGCCTTGACTTTTATCGTTATTACTGGAACCCAAGTCACCTGGATCACTAGATGGGAAGGAATGTATGGGGAACAAATTCTGTATGCACGATCGGGCAGACGGAACCAGTTCCTCAATCTGCTATTGCAGTGATTTTATTTTCCAGTTAAATTAGAAAGAATCCCTATGATTTGACTCGACCCCTGGATGTGTCTCCAGTAGCAGTCAATGTACAACAATGGCCTGATCTAGATTGGCAAAAAGAAGTGTGTTCATGGCTGCACGAAAGTCTAGCCTTTAGATGAGAAAAAGGGAAAGTGTGCCATGAAAACACATGAAGAAGAGCCTTTAAAAAGGTGCTGGTTTTCCCAGCTTCTTTTTTAAAAACTGCGGAACAGCGCAGCTCCATCTAAAGGCTGCGGTGCAGCTGCTAAGCATTAAGGAAAAGGCAACTTCATGTCACACTTTCCTGCCCATCTAGAAAGCCCCAGTATTACCTTTCATAAATGCTGGTCTTGCCTGCATCCTAAAAAGCCTTGGCACTTGTTGCCACATTTTGAATATACCAATGCCTGGCTTGATTCAAACAAAACCTTGGACGTTACGTCCATAAATACCGATCAGCAACTCATTTTAGGAGGAGGCCACTTAAATGGAGACGGAGATTGGTGGGATCAGTCTCCTCTCTCTCCTCTCCCTGCCCCATTTTTATTATCCAAATACAATGCTGCCACTCTGTTTTGGAGACTATTGGGGAGGGGGGGGGCGATTGACAGTTCCAAGAAATGGATGGACTGTTGAAGTGAAACCCATTAATGATGCCCGTCTTCTGGCATGTAGAAATCTGTAAAAACGAGATTGTTCCCATTGTGTAGGATTTCACACGATCTTCCTCAGTTGTCCCCACTCTTTTTGCTGGAAGAGTATCCTTGCTGACTTATGACTGTTCAAGGCTATGGTGGTTGCTGTCTGCCTCTGAAGGGGGGGGGGGAATATTGAGGTGATTCCTGCTTTTTCTTTCTCAGGCAATCGGCAACTGAAGTACATCAGTTTAGCTGTCTTAGTGGTGCAGAATGCCACTCTCATCCTCAGCATTCGCTATGTACGCACGCTGCCCGGGGACCGATTTTTTGCCACATCAGCGGTGGTCATGGCTGAAGTCCTTAAGGGAGTCACCTGCCTGCTCCTCATCTTCATTCAGAAGCAAGGTAGGTGTCCTGGTTCTCAGGTCACAGGCTGTGCAAGAAGCACTCTGTTCTCAGTTCTTGTTTCTTTTGAGCTTTTGCCTTCTTTGTCTAGTGGTTTGCTTGAAAAACCTAGATGTTTTTCAAATTTAATCATTTATATATATATAATTATTACAACAAGTTCACTTGTTATAATTTAATGATAGTGGTGTAAAGATGAGGGTGTGATGGTGCTCTCTTTCTCTGTGTAATAAATAATAATATATGTTTGATCTCTGTCAGAATATAAATATGCATTACCTACTCAAACAAGTAAGTCCCAGATTTAAAACAAATGAAAATCTTTATAGTAATCTATAACTAAAATTTGTGATGTTCACTAACATAAGTTCCTTTTAAAAGAGATAGGGTGGAAGATACCTCTGATGATTAGTCACAATAGCCAACAATATAACATTTTATTTCAGAGGTAACATGCCTTTCCTCATGGAAGGGGATTGGCACCATGGCATAAGTATAGGCCACTTGTGAACTTTCCTGAAGTTTTCCAGACAAAAAGTTTGGCTTGATCAGATGTGAAAATCTGGACTAGTGGCCTGTGGCACAACCACCTCAAGCTGTCTTAGTGGTGCTCTCTCTTGTTATGAACTTTAGGAGACTTTGAGCCAAGACATTGGCAAAAGGACTTACTGTATGAGCTCTGAATATCTGCAGCTCATCTACTTATTCCTGCGTGTTCACCAAGGCTTAGGTAGGTAGGATTAAGTAGATGCATTGTGGATCAGCGAGAAGGACCTCTGTGTACCACCACTGGTGTTCAGGATAAAAAGGATGAGATTAAAGAACTCTTTTTATCTTGTATGAGAGAGAGGTCACTGGGTGCATTACTGAGCCAGTGTTGCCAGCCTTTCAGACTTTTCTTGGCCCTTGATAAAAGCTTATTGCCAACCACAGTAGGAGAGACTCTCTGTGCTTCTTCTTCTCCAGGTAACTTAAAACAGTTTGCCATCTCCTTGTATGACTCCATTGTGGTGCAGTACATGGACACACTCAAACTAGCAGTGCCTTCTCTCATTTACACCCTCCAAAACAACCTCCAGTATGTGGCTATTTCCAATCTGCCTGCAGCCACCTTCCAGGTGAGACATCAGCTCTATAACTGTACTTTTATGGTATCGTTTACCCTGGCATGGGCCTTATATACTCTATTGCAAATAATTCATGAATATCTGCTTCAGTTTTCTTCACTTACATTGTACACATAAGCAGTATTCATGTCGCCCTTTTATACATTGTATAGAAGTATCCTTCAAAGGATTTCATGCTGTTATGTGTTTTTTGTTTAGAAAACCAGTTCTATAGAAGGAACATACTTTCTTGGGGGCAGGATAGATGGATGGACAGTATATTCTACACTCATAAAAGCTGAATTATGTGTTTTTATAAATTATGCAACTCTAATAAGTAAAAAAAAATCTGAATTACTATCCATGATTCTGCAGTGTTTGAATCCATTTTGCATAATTTATTCTAGTTTTGCTAGTTGGAAAGAAGAGCCATCTGTGCCAGTATTGTCCATTTATTCTCAAGTATATGATTAGATAAGCATAAGTGCTAGAAACTAGCACTTTATTGCAGTGAACGCAAATATGGTCAGTAGTGGAATTGCTCCCCCTCCCCAGTTCTATATTTTGTATTCCCACCCACTTTTCCTAGAATCACATTATGAACATACAGACTTAAAGGAATCCAGTAGTGCCTTTGTGACTAACTAGGAAGAAGACATTTCTAGCATAAGCCTTTGTAGACTCAGTCTATTTCATCAAATGCAAGCAGACTATTGCATCTGATGGACTGAGGTCATTACAGTTTATGCCAAAAATTTCCTTTTCCCAGTTAGTCTTAAAGGTGCTACTAGATCCCTTTATGTCTTTTTATGCTAGAACAGACTGACATGGCTACCTTTCTGATTACTTCAGTATGCACACAGTCCTGGGTATGTATTTCTGTTCCTTTTTCAGTTCAACAGTCTCTCCCTCCCCATCCATGAGGTTAAGGGGTTAAACTGGGTGTGTTAATGGCTTTGCTAAATCAGTATAAGTCTCTTTGAGAGTTTACTCTCATGTGTTACACAGATAACAAGATGTGATCTGAACAGAAGTAGGATGCTAGACTGTACCATCTGATGCATTCATCTGATCCCAGAGCCCGAATTTTGTAGCTACCTAGAATTTTGAGGGTAGAACATAACCATACTCCTGCCCAGGTTGGCATCTGTCCTGTCCCTTGGCATGTTGGGGTGCCTACTAAACTGCACTCCTTTCTCAGGTCACCTACCAACTGAAGATCCTCACCACAGCTGTCTTCTCGGTGCTGATGCTCCGCAAGAGCCTGTCCCGTCTCCAGTGGCTGTCCCTTGTGCTGCTTTTTGCCGGTGTAGCCATTGTCCAGGTGGAGCAACAGCAGGCAGGGGGCAAAGGAACCCCCGGGGGCCAGGGGACACAACAGCAGCAGAGCTACATTGTGGGGCTGATGGCCGTGGTGGTGTCGTGCCTCTCATCTGGCTTTGCTGGGGTCTATTTTGAAAAGATCCTCAAAGGCAGTGCAGCCTCTGTCTGGCTACGTAACGTCCAACTGGGCATCTTCGGGACCTTGCTGGGGCTGTTGGGCATGTGGTCCACGGATGGAACAGCCGTGGTTGAGCGTGGATTCTTCTTTGGCTACACCCCGCTGGTGTGGGGAGTGATCCTGAACCAGGCCTTTGGAGGCCTTCTGGTGGCATTAGTTGTGAAATATGCGGACAACATCCTCAAGGGCTTTGCCACCTCCTTCTCCATCGTGGTGTCCACCGTGGCTTCCATCTACCTCTTTGACTTCCATCTCAACTTACCCTTTGCTCTAGGAGCAGGGCTGGTCATAGGGGCTGTCTATCTATACAGCTTGCCCAAGGGACCTTTGGCCAGCCGGTCCTTAATGGGGACGGCTGCACAGCAGCAGGGCCACGCAGCACAAAGCAAAGAACTTCCTTCGGTGACGACAGATGGCTTCCTGACCAAGTCAGTGCTGGTCAATTGAGAAGAGCAGACCACATCCTGCATATTTGTCCTTGGTTTTTTATGAAGTTTTCATAATACTGGTCCACCCCATACCAGTCTCGTATGATTCCCATCTGATGCCCCCCCCTACATTCTCCTCCTTTATCTTTCTGTTGTCATATGCTTCCCCTTCCAGTCCTTGACCTTGTGCTTTCCTTTCCCCAGCTGCCCCTTTGCTAGGCCTGTTAACTAGTCTCTCATTCACTGAACCTACTGTGTATCATTCATTTGCACAACCCCTCTACTGACTATTTCTTCTGTTGCCCAACTGAAACTATCCAACTTTTCTCCGCTCCTTACACTTTATGTCTTGTTTTCCCACTATCCCCATTTGAGAGCACTGCCTGCCCCAGCAGAAGCAGCTGTGATGGCTTTGGGATCACCCACAGCCTTTACCCTAAAACTTTCAAAGTTATCCCTCTTGTTTGCGGGGGGCACATTTACAAAGAGATGTATTTTTATATGAATGCTTTGAACTGAAGGACCAAGTAGTAGAGCTACAATGTGAGTGGGATGTGTGGGGAGGAGGATATTCTTGTTTCCTTGAAGGTCCTCAGCTATACACAAGGAAAAGAAGGTGGAAGGAGATCTCATCTGCTATTTTCAGTATATTAATATTCCGTATGAGGGTGGGTGGATGTTTAAATACCATGTCTTTGGAAGTGGAGGAAATTTCGTTGCTTAAAGCTAGTCACTGGGAATTTGTCAGATTTATCTTCTGTGGCAGATAGAATTAATTGAGAAGGGTTTTGAGTGCGGAGAAGGATTATGAGAGAGAACCAGGCTCTGCTTCTTTAAGTAAGGCAGAAAAGGTAAGGTGGATGGTTTATGCGTGTTGCATATGGAAACTGATAATAAGGCAGCTGGAAGACTTGGTTCAGTCTAGTCTCCAGCTCTGGATGGGTAGTAGGATATGTTGAATCATAGTGGACTGTAAGCTGAATTTGAGGCAGCCTTAACTCTTGCCTGCCTTCAGCATGTGTTTGGTGTCCATAAGCCTTTGATGGTCACTTGGAGTGGGGTGGGGGAGCATGAATCACTAGTTACTAATTGAGATTTCACATTGGGTGAAGGACAAATGGATTGTCTCATTGAGACATTTGACTTGAAGTAGCTTGCAAAAGATCTGAGGAAACAGGTTGGTTCGCACAGGGTTGCCAGATGTGGAAGACAGATGTGCCAACCACTGGAGACCTAAGTCAGGTAGGAAATCTTCAGATCACATCTTTGCTGCTATTGAGTGGAGATGCTCAGAAACAAAAACTTGAACACCGGTCCCTCTGGAACTAAGGGGCATCTGTGGGGTGATTGTATAGCAGAAGTGTCAGTACTCATCAGTTTTTTCATAAAATGAGGTTTGAGTGTGTCTGTAAATTGCAACCAGGATTCCTAGCCAACTGACAGCCATCCACTGACTACAGTTTGATTACAGTTTGGACACATTTCTTTTCTGAGACTATAGTTCCTAGAATTCTTTAGCCAGTATGCCATTGAGATTCTGGGAGTGGTAGTCCAAAATAGTAATGTGCTTGAGCTCTGTAGAGGAGCCACTAAAATGAAGGAAGCCATGTCTCTGTGACTTACATATGTCCTTGGCTCTGAACATCTACATAGCACAAGAGCCCTTGTAGGCTCCCAATTGTGGCTGTGTAGGTCAGTTTGGTGGGTCAGCCATCTTGGGGGGGTTAAACCTCAAGCTTCATAACTGAAGAGCATGAAGGTCAGGCTCCTGGCAGATCGCACCCCACAAGTACCTCAGCTTCCCAACTCTGTTAATGGCAGGGTGAGGATCGCGGGGGGTTGGTCTGCCTTATTCTAAACCATTATGTAGTCTCTACTGACAGGGGTTGTATGTTGGGTGGTGGTGGTGGTGGGATGGGGAGCACTAACCCTTACAGGGCCATGGGACGGTTTGGCGTCAGCAGTGGTTGGGTTTTGTATGCTGGCGTGTGTTGAGAAGATAATCAAAGGTAACAAGGAATACATAAATAGGGTGGTTTTTTTAAACTGTTGATTGTTTTCTATAAATCCTGCTTTTTTTAAAGGAAATAAAAACAAAACAAAAGAGCCTGTACTGTTTGCGAATGTACATAAACCACAGACGAATAAAGAGAGTGTATTTATTTAGCCTTATTGCTGAATGATTGAGGAAGCCTTGAAAGGGGCAGGTGTTGGTCTCACTCACTGCATGTCTAACCCTATTAACACTTGGAAGGGGCTGGGGTGGTGGTGGTGGTGGGGTTTGGGCTCAGGGTCAAGCATCATGAGAGGCAAGAGGGATGGGTGGGTTTTTGAGGCAGAGCCCTGGCTCAAAAACCTGCATCCCTGTGAGTTTTTTTTTCTTTTCTTAAACACACAAAAAATATAAGAGAGCCTGGTCATTGTTGACTGGCTTTGGGTGGCTTTTCGCTCCTCTGATGGAATAATCACAGTTAGATCCAGCATTGAGACTAGGATTAAATAGGGTAGCCTGCTGGTTAAATAAATCTGGGTTTGTAGTTTGCTCAGTTAATGTAAATTCTAAACTAGTCGGATGTGTCTTCTGCAGGGGTGTAGCTGTAGGGGCAAAATGAACCCAGATACATTTTCCTTCAGTCTTCAAATTTATAGCATTGCACAGAAAGAGAGAGAGAGAGAGAATCATATATTTGCTGTGTCTGTATTCCCTTGGTCACTTTACTGGCCCCTTTTCTTTGGATGCCTAAACTGTATTTTTCTCCACTATATGCATCTGAGGAAGTAGACTGAAGTCTATGAAAGCTCATACTGCCATCTTCCTTATTTCAGTCAGTCTCAAAGGTGCTACAAGATTTCTCTGCATATCATATTTCCAAATGCTCAACTGAATTTTTTCGTTGCTACATTGCTTAAAATTTGGGGAGTGAAGGAAAATTTCAAGGGGAGAGGGTAAAAAAATCCTTCATTTTACTTCTCCCACTGCTCTTTTGAGTAGAAACCATTCAAATTCTGCTTGATTAATGGGGGACACTCTTTATGAAGAGGTTAATAGAATGAATATTGCACTCTTAGGGTAGAAGATCT
Organism: Urosaurus nigricauda; assembly: GCA_034509955.1. Taxonomy (NCBI): domain Eukaryota; kingdom Metazoa; phylum Chordata; class Lepidosauria; order Squamata; family Phrynosomatidae; genus Urosaurus; species Urosaurus nigricauda. The sequence continues at coordinate 147,958,690 of JAOEGL010000002.1, read as the reverse complement.
GACTTCAGCAACTCTTTATTTAAAATATTAAGATCTAGGAGTATGGTGTAAAATCAGAGTAGAGTTACAAAAGCTACCTCTCCCACAACTTTTAAATATTGGAAAGGAAGGGAATGCTAATATGGAGTGTCCAAGCCAGAGTTTACAAGGTGGTTCTCGTCACAACAACAGAGTACAGAATACTTTTTTGAGCATGGATGACACAATTTAGTTGCACTCCTGACTGTACCAAAGCTTGGAAAAGCACAACCATAATGCTGGCTATCTGGATTCTGAGAGGTATAATACAAAGAAAAGCAATTCCAGGGTCTGGACCATACCAGGTGGGCACATGATTGAATTGAGCCTCCATACAGCAAACTCCCTTCAACCAAGAGGGGAGATTCAAAAAGTCTGGTCTAGGTTTCTGAAAGGCACCTGCTTTTCATGTAGAAAAGCTCAGGTTGAGTGCCCAGAATATGCCTGAAGAACTGGGATAGACTGAAACCCTGGGAGAGCTGCTGTCAGCACAGACAGTACAATCCTGGAGACTCTCTCTGATAATATAGAGCAGCTTCTCATGTTTTGCACACTTGTTTTGTATATAATGTTCTTTAAAAGTAGCATAGATTGCAACCCTCAAGTTCAGTGAAACTATCAGCTGTGGTTACCAAGATAATCTATTCAGCCTTTCGTGTCCTCTTTCCCAAGGCAGCTCAACATTACAAATTAAAACAAGTTGCTATCGAAGTAAGAAAAATGAAGCTACCATCTGTATAATAAACTCCCAAATGAGTGCTACCAGCTTATTTGCACTTGGTGTGGCTCAAGCCACATTACGGTAAAAAGACTGGTCTCTGTCCACTCGGTAGCTACCTGTGCTGTCCAGGCCCAGACCTTGGACATTGTATACCCTCTAAAAGTCCTGAATTGGCAAGGATAGTACCAAATAACCTTCTGTTGTCCCACTTTTTCAGCTGCTTTTAAAATGTCTCAGGTTCTGTTGCCTTCCACTTTCCCCTTTTATCTTCAGATTACTTCAATTGCTGCAAACTGAGTTCAATTCAATATCCACAGAGTCTTTATCCACTGATTCAACCATCCATGACTTCAAAATATTTTAAAAATATAAATTCCGAAAAAACAAAGCTTGGTTTTGCACTTTTCTATACAGGAAGCCATATTATTATTATGCCATTGTATTTAATGGGACTTGAGCATCCGCAAGTTTTGGTATCCATGGAGGTTCCTGGAACCAAACTCCAACAGATACCAACCAATTTGTCACACTAGGGGACAAATAGGAGTTAAACAAGAGTTAAAGAGGAAATGTCCTATGATAAACATAGGGCATTTCCTGTTTAACCTTCGTTTAAATCCTGTTTGCCCTCTAGTGTGATTAAGCAGCAAGAGCCCATTGTAGTTTGCACTCAGCTAACTCAGTGGGGGAGAAGACAGAAGGGAAAACACCATGCTTTCCCAGTAATCTCAAGCAATTGCTGCAGCCTCTCCCAGCAAATGTGTTCTTACTTCTTCTCCTTTCATAGTTTTTGGCATCCTATTCTTGACTGCATTGATATTGCTTGGCCACGCTTGTGTTTCCACCTGTGGAATATTGGAGGGCACAGGGTTAACTTTTTTGGACTACAACTTCCACAACCCCAACAGACAATCATGGTATGGAAGTTGTAATCCTCCCCTGTCCCAGTTACTTACTGCGGTTGCTTTTAAAAAGACGAATGAACCCATTTCTTTCAGTCACAGACCAGAAATAAAAATAAAAAGGTTTTAGTCCTTGCGTTTGGCAAGACATTAAAGGCTGTTAACAATGCCTCCTGAAATTTCAAAACCTGACTAGCGGGCTAGCCAACATTTTCAAAGATCTAGGGAGCTCTGGCCTCCAGTTACATTTTTTCCTGACCATGTAGCTGGTAGTGGAAGGTGGATGCCTTCTGTTAAATGAGCAAAGTGATACATACCGGTATTTGCTTAATTGCCATTTTTATTTCAGTATTTATAAATAGGCTGCTCCCTGATGTTTGAGATGTTTGCAAGGGATTGGTTGTTGGTATTTTGTACCTTCAGGTTGTTTCTGATTTATGGCAACCCATTTTCTTGGCAAGTTTCTTACCAAGAGTGGCTTTGCCATTGCCATTCTCTGAAGCTGAGAAGTATGTGACTTGCCCAAGGTCACCCAGTGGGTTTGCATGGTTGAGCCAGGATTTGAATCCTGGACTCTACAGTCATAGTCCAATGCTCAAGCCACTACACCATGCTGGTTCTCTTGTAATAGAGTTACCCTTAGTTTAATAAGGACTTAAACAGTCATACAGGCTTCAGAGTGAGCAACTGTGTGTGTGTAAATAAGTTACCAGGTTTATTTACCCATAGACTATTCATAGTACTAACCCCTTTTGCTTTCCCTGACTCACATTAACCACAATATTAAATTCCCGTCAATTAAAAGGCAAGCCCAGCAGGGGGACCACTTTCTGTGTTATGGAATAGAGTTTGCTACAGTACCCCCTTTCCTTCTCCATATCCAGCTACAGGGAGAAAAGAGAGAGAGAGAAGACTCATTAGAAAAGACTATAATGCTAGAAAAGGTAGAGAGGAAGACTGCACACCCAATGAATAGATTTATTCAAAGAGGCCATGGACCTGAGCCTGTAGGACCTAAGCAGAAAAAATGAGGATAGGGGACTTGGAGATTTCTCATCCACAGGGTCACCATGAGCCGAGGCCGACTTCAGGACAGTTAACAACAACAGCGAACGTAGTAACAGAAGGACCAACCCCCGTGGCACTCGGATTACTATGTCAAATTCAGCATATCCTTTACAGTTTAAACCAAGGCCAGTAGTGCTCACGCTTTGGTTTGTTTTTTTGTATCCAAGAGTAGCAGCAGTCTGTGGAAATGAGGGATTCCATGTTATTCCCTAAAAGTTTGTATGTTGCTCCTCTTTGTGGACTGTACCATTTGTGCTAACCTCATTCCTGAATGTTTCTTGGAGAGCAGGGGTGATGGAGTAACTGATCACCTTTTATAGCCCTCTCCCAAAAGCTGAGGTCATCTATATTTTATTTATGAGGCAGTTCAGGCGGCAAGTGACTGACTAACCTGTGAACAAGGATTTGGTTGCACCCAAAATAAACACCATGCTGAGTGTGTCTTGTAGCCATGGGAAGACACGAGCCATTACAGCTCCACCCTTGACTACTGGAAATCTAGCTTGGTGCCTATTGTTGCACTTGGGATTTTACTCAGTGTCCACACATTGAGCCTATCCTTGCAGCTGTAAGAGCTAGGAGTGTTTTTAATAAGTACAAAGTACAGTTTATTCATGACAACCAAAGACAGGTTATAGCCATCAAATTACAAAAATAATTGAAACCCTTTAAAACTTCCACTGTCAATTAGCTCTATAACATATAGAGCAATATGAAGAGCTAGGAGTGCTTGGTTCATCAGCTTGCGTGTTTAATGAAATCTGAAATGTTGAGAGTGCTTTCTGCCCCCAGTGCCAGATTCCACAATCGTGGAGTGCCATACAGCCCTGATTTTGTTTAGGCACATACTCAATGCTCTGTGACAGAGATGAGACCCCTTAAAACACTGTCACCATGGCCAGTGGTTCCAAAACGTTGGTCCTCCAGATATTTTGGACCTTAGCTCCCAGAAACCTCAACCATCTTGGCCAACAGTTAGGAATTCTGGAAACTGAAATCCAAAACAATGGGAGGATCCAAGTCTAGGAACTACTGGCCATGCCACAGCATATAGTCCAAGAATGGCAAAAGACGCAAGAATTGTTCTGTTCAATCCGTGCTTGCTTAGAATGGAGCTGTGTGGCCTAGTTATAGCTGTTTCAAGCCACTTTAACTGGCATGGACCTGTCATATGGAATTCTGGGATTTGTATTCTGGTGAGGTGCTTAGAATTCTCTGTTTGAATTTATGGGAATGTGTACTATGGCTCTCTTTTAAAAAAACTACATCAACAAACTTCAAATCCCAGGATTTCTTTAGATCAGGTATGGACAAAGTGAAGCCCATGGGCTGCATATGACCCCCAGAATTATTTCTATGGCCCCTGGGGCTGCCCAGAGGTAAAAATAATTTTTTGTTTTGCTCCAAATTGCCGCTTGAAAATGATCTCTTGTGAATATGTGGAGGGCATTTCCACAACATTTGGAGCCCTTCTGAACCACTCCCTGGGTCAAAATGAAATTTTACAGGTTTTCTTCTCCCCCAAAATGCCCCCTACAGACTGAGGCAAGCCCAAATACATGTCTTCATGTTTCCCTCGAGACAATTTGGGCAAAATTTGATTATTTTCCTCCCTAGGAACATGCGTGGTAGAAGGTGCAGCACCCTAGTCTTCCACAGTGGCCAACCCTGCTTTAGATCAAACCATGTCAGTTATAGTATCAAACTGCTATAATAGAGTATTTCAGTTATACTCATAGTTGTAGATAAAGAATTTTTATCAGTAAGTAAGAATAAAACTGGGGTCCACTACACATCAACTGTATGAAGTTTTATTATATTAATTCCTGATTTTTGAAAGTAAACTGTATATGTTAGTGTGGACAGACTTCAGTTTTAGTAGTGCTGGGTTTTGCTAGATATTGACAATCCAACTAGAAACTGGTGAAAAAAAATACACTTTTATGAACAAGAAGCCAGGCATTCAGAAAACAAACCTGAATGTAGCTGAGTCCTTCCACAAACCCCTGCCCCTTCTAATTTATCCCAATTGATTTTAATTTCAGTATTACAATTTTTGAGGTCAAGATGAGGAATTCTCGAACCTCAAGATTGTTGGAACGCCAGCTCCTAAAATCCTTAACCACTGGCTATGCAGTTTGAGGCTGATGGGAGTTTACATCCAAAACAGCTGGAAGGACAAAGGGCATTGGAGGGTGGGATGTGTAATTGCTATTGGTAGAAAATTGGGAATCAGAAATCCTTATACTACAGATCTCACAGACAATGGGGTCTCTCAAAGATCTCTCTGTAGATGAAGATCTACCTTTTGCTTGCTGTACATGACAGGCAGAATTCCCAATTACTCCATGTTCCAGAACAAGACTGTTCTTGTATGTTGAGAATAATTGATCTGCCACCTCTTTTCCAGGAAGATCAAAGACAATGCAAATAATCCCCAACTCCCTGTTTGTTTTTTGTTTTTTTTCCCCACACAGTAGTCCTATGAGGTAGGTTAAGCTGAAAGAAAGTGATTAGTGCAAGAGTTCACCCAAACTGGCTCTTCAAGATTGGGGGAATACTGTGTTAACGCATGTTTCAGTCTAAAGGTTCCATTGTACACAGTTATGCACAATCCGAAGAGGCTCCATTTTAATTCTAAAAAGATCTCTTGGTATAACCCAATTAGTTTAGGGGCAGGTAGATCTTAAAACAACCCATTAGCTTATGGGTCTGGGCAGGTAACCAAGCAGCAAATCTCATTATTGTTATACTACCTTAATAATTATTTGCTTACCTGCTTTCTCCTAGGATTTCGTCTAAAGAAAAAGGATCTTAAAGCATCAGCGGAAACAACTTGCAAGACCTGAGTTGGTGGTTCATCTCTAAAGAACTCTGGATTAAAGATCTGGCCTCTGTGCTTCCTAGGAGCCTCTTCATGTTTACAACAACAGTGAGATCTCCCTTGTGATGGCAGCTCTTTGGCTGTGCCTCAACAGTGGCCTGGCATACTCAGGATGAAACCACGTGTTTTCCATTCAGACTAGCTTTTTTTTGAAGTCCCAGCTCGCACCAGCACAATTCATGCTCAGCAGCAAATGACACCGAGCAACGGCTTTCCATTGTGATTTTAGACCATCACTGAAGGACTATCAAATTTGGTGTTCTTTTTTTTAAATGGGAGCAGCCATGATTGCTTCTCAGTCTGTCATCCTGGGCACACTCTGACTTTCACCTTGTGTTTACTTGCACCTTAGTTTACATTTGCAGAAATCCTCCTGCACTCCATCTTAGAACACTGTTACAGGCCACATCAATTTATGCAATGCTGGAGGCTGTTTCCCACCCTCCATTTTGCTGAGCATGGTAAAGACTACTTGCTGAGAATTCAAAATCTTGTGAAATTTTGGGTAGGCCTGATCATGGTTTGTATCGGGTTGGTTTTATAAATTTTTTATCATGGAGCAATTTGGGGAGGAGGGTGTCGCAACTCTAATGACAGAGACAAGACTTTCACATTGCCTCAAGACAAATGATTTTCAGTGGAGTTATTTCCCCGATGCCACTCACAAGCAAGATGGCTAAGAAATACACCAGTTTGTGACACAAGTGTCCACTGAATAGCACTGTGTTTGTGAGGACTTGAATGTTTTGCCCACTACAACCTGGGGATCTTGTGGCTAGCCAGAGGTTGTTGAACTACAGCAGTCTCAGCCAGTATCAAAAAAGGTGAGGAATGCTGCGAGTTGCATATTGGGAGGGCCAAAACTCTCACCCATGGGCTCTGCTGTATGCCTTTTGCACCTATGAATGGGGATTAATTTCCTGTTGGAGGTAACTCAGTTGAAGCGCCAAGGTAAAAACGTGCCAAACCCTTTGTGTTTTGCTCTGCTGAGATCAAAAGGACTTAACCAAACCCTGACTCAAGGACGAGAAATGTGTGGCCCTCCAAGATATTACCAGGCTGCAACTCCTTCATTCCCACACCATTAGCCATGACTGATAGAACTGTAGCCCAATAATGGTTAGGCATTTCTTCATCCCAACCTGAGTAGCACTACTTGGGTTTTGACAGCTTTATCTCATTTAAAAGCATGGAGTCTATGCATTGTTTAGGCTCAAAAGGTCACAGGCCTTGTGTGCCAGAGAGGAGATGGAAGGGGAGCAGGACTTTTTAGCAGCTGTATGTGGCCCCAGGACACTAAAAGTGCTGCCTCTTTTTCCTCACCATCCCTAGCTCATTGTGTGGGCCTATTTGCCTCCTTACCTCTCACGAAGAGGGAGGCACCATATTATGCACTAAATAGGACTTCCAGTCTTAGCTTGCTCCCTTCCCTTGCCATCACTGCAAGACTATAGCATCATGCTCAGTGTTAATTTTCTTATGAAGAAGCTATTCTGCAGGACTATAGCATCATGCTCAAAATTAATTTTCTTATGAAGAAGCTACTTAATGAACTCCATGCTTGGAAGCAAGTCTATTCTATTTTCAATGCTTGTGATATTGCTTGTTCCACATTTTATGTTGGTAGAAACTAATACAGCTTTGTAAGCAAACAGGCTGTCTGTGGTCACTTACTCTGAGCTGAATGGCTGGGGACAATTTCTAAGGGTAGCGAAATATTTGGAGTTGACTGTGGCTTGGGCCTTCTCCACTTGCCTTTTATGACCAGACACAAGGATGGCATCAACCAAGCCAGGAGCCAAGAGAAACCCTTTTACTCATAGGTCAGTGTTTATGATTATTAAATATAGGAGTTGGGTGGGAATCATGGATCAGTTCATCACAGAGGGAACCCTTACACTTCTAGAAAGGCATTCTGTACTGCGGTTACAGATTAATACCTTAGAGTTACAGATGTAGAATTACTCCATATTCAGACATAAATCAGACATAAGGAATGGGAATACACAAAAACCCGTTGCATCTTGGACCTCAGAAAAGCAGTCCTTGAGCAACCACAACAAAAAATACAAGAGATTATAAAGAGAAACAGCAGAACTGGAATATATCCACAAACTCTAGCCTATCGATGGTGGGTTGAACAGAGACAATCCTTTCCTGACACACTACACACATTATAATGCTAGTTAACACCACAGCATCATGAGGGCTCTCTTGGCCAGTTTATCACATCTCTTGTCTGGTTCTCAGTCAGCATTACATTACAGGCCAACAACTCCTTCCACTATTTGCATGATTTTCTACTCTGGTTATCTACTCACTTTGGCTTTAGGCAACATCCTTCTTCCTGCCTTTGTCCCCCATCTTTAAAACTGAACTTGTCACTTCATCACTATACCTACAAGTTTTGCATTTCCATTGCTATTCAAACACAGAACCCGCTTATACAAATCTGTTCTAGGCATGTCACTCTATGCATCTGAGGAAGTGGACTTAAGTCTACCAAAGCTTATGCCGCCAACTTTGTTCTGTCAGTTAAGTCTCAAAAGGTGCTACAAGATCCATTTGCACAGTAAGATTATATATACATGACTGTGGCACTATTTGCCATGATTGTAAATGCCCCCCTCAACAGCCATCAACTGCATCAAGTAAAGGAGGACATTTCAGCTGCTGATCAGTGCACAAGGAAGATACTTTTCCAGCCGCTTCCTGCCTGCGAGGCTGTGATAATCAGAAACAAATCCTTGTGAAACTTCATGCATTAGTGAGAGGCGTCTGGAAACATCCTTCTTGCACCCTGACTGGGAGCTGAGCAAACTTTGTGCTCAATGCAGCTGCTGGTTTTTAAGATGGGCTTGGAGGAGGTCAGGGCAGGAGACATTGTTTAGCAACAAATATGGAACTAAGTAGTTGATGTAGGGTAATGGCAATAATCACGGGAGGAAAACACTGCACTGAGGGAAGAGGACCTAGATGCAATGACTTCCAAACTCTGGTCCTCCAGTTGTTTGGGACTCCAGCTCCAGAAGCCTCAACCATCTTGGCCAATAGTCTGGGATTCTGGGAGCTGAGGTCCAAAATACCTGGAAGGCCAGAGTTTGGGAATCATTGGGAGCTTAGTGAGGTGGGGAAAGGAAGAGAATAACTGCAGGTAGATATGGAGGCACTTTTTAGGGTGCCTGTTAATTCAAGAAATCAGTGAGACTGGCAGATCCCTAAAACAGTCTTAATTCATCTCACTCTGTCTCGCAGCAGTACCTCCTGCAGGCTCATCTTGGAAGAGGCAGGTATGTTAGTGCAGAGCAGAGGTGGAAATTATGGGGGCTCCCTGATGTTGTTGGATTGCAACTCCCAGTAGCAACTGGAAAGCCAGCTGTCTATCACTGTCATAGAGCCTCTCTGATCTCTGTATAAATTCTTGTGGCACATACTGACTCTACCCCAACATTGATTTTCCTATAGCTTTATTATAAAATATATTAGGGAAGGTGGGGGGATGGGTTTCTCAGTCCTGCTGCTTGGCCCGGGAAGCTTCAGCATTTGCCCGCAAGACAGCACCAGGGCTTGGATAAGGACGCTGTTGGAATAGTGGTCCAGCTGCAGTGGTATCTGCCCCAGTCTTGGCCTCATTTCGCTTGGGCAGCCCAGTGGACCAAGTTCCCCTTGAGTGAGAGAGAAAGAAGAAGTTAGAAACATTATATGGGCTCTATCAGACCCTCTGTCTTGCTTGTTTTCTAGTCTAGAATCACAACCCTTTAGTCCAAGTCTCCCTTGACCTTTCCTGCTTGGATGGCAGTATTTCTATCCCTTTGTTTTTAGACTCCTAGGTTTTGAAGACTTCTTGAAATAGCACAAAACAATCAAAATTCTATGAACAGTGAGGGGGGGAGCATGCAGCAATAATGGTGTACACATGGGCACGCACAATTTTATGGAATATATCTAGGACAGAATTCAACTTTCTGAAAATATGAGTTTTTATATTAAAAAGCAAGCTTCTAATGCCTAGTGGTTGTAGACACTTGAAAATGTAATGGCAATGCTTGTTAAAATCTGAGAAGACCTGCTGGCAAGAGAGTGCCAGGTGCCTGAACATATTTCACTGTTAAAAGTCTGTGAGATGTTAACAGTATGAACATATGAAGCTGCAATATACCACTTAGCTCCATATAAATTTTGATATGGCATCTAGAGGCACTTCAAGACTGATAGGAAAGCGTCTTTCTTGCTAGTGGAGAGTTTTTAACTGCAGGTGCCATTGGTTGAACCTGAAATCTTTGATGCAACCAAAGCATAGGCTCTTAGCTATGAACTGGATACACTAGGATGCGTGCTTGTGATCTTCCAGCTATACTCAATTATTTTTTTCTGCTGAGGCATTGAGCTCAAATGGGACAGCCTGAACCTGTGGTGTTGAGCAGACTTACCGAGGAGCGTCAGAGTATGCACTCGGGTCCATGGGGTCGAGTTCCTCATCCTTCCGGTTTGCTGCAAAGGTCAGACAAGAGGAATGCAAGACACCCTTCATCGCTTCCAACTTTTCCCTCCACCCTGCTTCAGGGCTGGGGAAGCTTTGACCCTCCCAATGTTTGGGATTTCAATTCCCTCAATCCCTTACCATTGGTCATGGTTGGTGGGGCTTATGGGAGTTGATGTCCTAAACCTCAGAGGCTCTCCACTTTTGTCTTAAGCAGGTTCTCAAGGGCAAAGGGCCTCCAGAAACTCTGCTTCAATGGGTATGTCATGATCAAGTAATATCTTGGCTGCATCTCACCACAAGAAGGCAGCTGCACTTACATTTCTTACTCTTGGGGTAAGGGGCTAGCTCCTCCCGTCGGTGGTACCGACGTTCCTTCATCTCCTCCCGTTCCACCTTTTCATAGGAGCGCTCTATTTTTTCCTCAGCATCTGCAAGAGATTCATGTAGTTTGCATTTTAGGTCCGAGATCTTTGCTTTCTGCCTCCCCTTTACCCTATCGACTTAAAGCAGATTCTTATACCCTTCATAAACATGGTGAGATCTCAAATTGATGTTTGTCCATGGTATTGAAAATCACCCAGTGTGCTGGCAGGTTATTACTTGCCACACTTTAGGAATCTTTAAAATGGGTTAAGCTGGTATGTGCTGAGGTGCCATCTAATATTAGTTTAACAGTCCAAGCTTCACTTGAGAGTTTTATCATGTAAATCCAGGATAATGTGACCCTCTATGTGTTGTCACACTACAATTCCCATGATCTTTCAGCAGGCAGTTTACAATTCTCTTCCCTTCCAAAAGCAGATAAAGAACTACAGTATTACAATAGCCTTCTGTTTTATCAGGTGACACAGGTATGTGGCCTTCGAGATGCTGTTGAACTGCACCCTGCAACAGCTTTAGCCATCATAGCTAATTCTGAAGGATGCTGGGAGCCGCATTCCAGTTTAAGGACCCCACATTCCCAACTCTTGGTCTAGTGTCTACAATTTTTAATCATGTGGCTCTACTTATCTCTTATTCCTCAACCAACTACCAAGCCTGAGTAATTTGCCCTAATAGCACTGTATAACTTGAGCATATATATCATTATCTTACAAAGGGAAACACCAGCTCAGTTACTACAAAGCTGGGGAACCTGTGGCTCTCCAAATACATTGAGATTGCAACTTCTATCAGTCTTACCCAGCATAACTAAAAGGCCATATGGTTCCCACTCCTAAATTAGAACCCAGTCTTGTGTCCCTTGAAGAAGTCAATCCTGCCCTCTTAACCTGGTTCCCAACACCCCCATGCCATCCCACTCAAATTGGCACACGGCATCTAAAAGCAAAGACAGAAAAACTCACCCAAATTGTTCTTCAATTTCTTGGCTGCTTTGGTCACCACAGAGTTGGGATCATTGGGTGAAAGCCATGAAACAAGATCATTCTCTATGTTCCAGTAGTAAGGGAGGCCACTATGAGGAGAAGATGGGTTCATGCATTTGAAGCCAGGGCTTCATGACAACATTTCTAGACATCAAGAGCGCCCCTGTCCTTTGGGAATAGTGAAACATTCCAGGTGCCTCTGGGGATAGAAGCAACTCTTGGGAAGAAACCTTCCATTTCCAGCCACAAATGGAATGGTCAGAGCTAAGGAAAAGTATTTTTTGGACTGAATATCCATGGTAGCAGATTCTGAGAGGTCCAGTCCAAAAAGTAACTTTTACCAGCTCTTGTGCTAAAAGTCATAGTGAAAATGCAAACATAGAATCACAAATATACCCCAAAGCTGGAAACGTAACTCAGAGGCCCTACAAATCAATAAGATATTATTCCAAGAACAGTATGATATCAATGTTATTGTTTTGGGCTTGGACCTCATTAAGTCTCAAACCTCCCTGGGACAAGGTTGCTGGGAAGATAAACTATAGGCGCTGGGAGTGAAGGAAGGCTGGAATACAGTTGTGAGCACAAAACTACCCCAGCTGAATTTGGGTCCAAAACACACTGCAGAAATAATCCAGTTTGATACTGCTTTAACTGCCCTGGCTCAATGTTAGGGAATCCTTGGAACTGTAGTTTATTGTGGCACCAGAGTGCTCTGACAGATAAGGCTAAATGTCTCACAAAACTACCGGACCCAGAATTCCCTAGCATTGAGCCAGGGCAGTTAAAGTGGTCTCAAACTGGATTATTTATGCAGTGTGTTTTGGACCATAGCCAAAGTGCTTATGTAGCTGCTGACTTTCATTAAAAGATTCAGTACAATTCAAAATATTTCAGCACATGTGCACACTCATTCCCTTTCACACACAAACACACCCCAGCCTGTTACCCCTCTAGGAAACCAATTCAAAACACACTGAAATTTCACTCAAACATGTGTGGCCGAGGAATTTGTTATCTTTGTTGGACTTCAATTCCCATTTGGTCCTGACAGCCTGGCTGATATAGCATCTGGAGGATCACATGTGCCCCAGCTCTGATCTAAAGTGTTAATGGAAGTTTCATAGCAGCTCCAAAGTTTTTGTTCTTTGGACTGTGTGAATGAAGGAGAAAACTACAACTTTTCCCAGAAATAGAAGCCCATTACAAGTCACTCTCATTCAGTGTTTGGAACACTTTCTTGGATTATAATTTCCAAAATCCTTTACCTCATCCCAGAACAACTGCTGGGCATCCTATCTGGGAGGTTCTGGTCCAAAACACACTGCAGAAATAATCCATTTTGTGACCACTTTAACTGCCCTGGCTCAGTGCTAGAGAATCCTGGCATTTGTAGTTTTGTGAGACATTTAGCATTCTCTGTCAGAGAGCTCTGGTGCCCCAATAAACTACCATTCCCAGGATTCTCTAGCAGTGAGCCAGGACAGTTTGAGCCAAGTGGTCTCAAACTGGATTATTTCTGCAGTGTGTTTTGGACCTCTGGGAAGTATAATAAAAAAGTAACTGTTCCAAACTCTGGTGATATATTCACTTTGCTGAACACTAGCACCAACCTTGTAAACATAAACCACAAGCATTCTGATTTAAAAAACAAACAAACCACCAATCATTTGAGGAAGGAGATACTGAACAGCCCCTGTTCTTACCAGACAGGATCAATGACTTTGTACCAGTTTGGAGGCAGGTTCTCAATCCTAGTGGCTTCATAATCAATGTGGTCATCATCATAATCTTCTGCAATAATTTCCTCCTCTGGTTCTGATGGAGAAAAGGTCACGTAAGAACGAGAGTCAGGCTTAGAAAAATGTATTGGCTACACACGTTGAGATAGAATAATAGAATAGCTGTCAACTTTGTTAGAGAACCAAAGATGGTTGTTGTTGTTGTTAACTGCTGTTGACTTATGGAGACTCTAAGCATGGGAGACCTCAATGGTGCTCACCAACCACTCTGCTCAGGTCTTACAGATTCAGGGCAGCCGTAACATCATTGACTTAATCTATCCATCTGGAATGTGGTGTTCCTCTTTTCCTGCTGCATTTCACCATATTAAGCATTATTGTCTTTTATACTTTGTCTTCTTATCATATGGCCAAAGTACAACAGCCTCAGTTTAGTCATCATAGGGGCGAAACAGCTGGGCAGGAAAAAGTGGCTTGAAGCTGCCCTTTCTGAAGCCACATTGAAACCCACCAACCGCTCCACTGGCTCCCAAGCCATGACCACATGACATGGCTTCAAGCCAGGAAGAAGCATGGAAAAAGCTGCTTCTTTTTGAAACGGTATAAGATGCCTAGAGAGCACTTTCCTGCTGGCTTCAAGACGTATATCATCTGAATGCCACGCCTTCAAGCCAGCCTGAAAGCACCTCTTTTTGCCTGTCTGTTTATCCCCAAAGTTTCTAGGGAAAGTTCAGTTTTAATTTGTTCTAGGATCCAGTTATTTGCCTTTTCAGCAGTCAATACAGGATCTGAAATGCCCTGGCGCTGGGACTCCTCTACCAAACGACAAGTTGTTCGTAACTGCTTTAAAAATCTAAATTTAAGATGACTTATTAAATCCAAAGGCGTGGCTCTCCTGACATTCCTGGAGTAGTATTCCCATCATCATCGCCTCTGACTATCAGCTAGGCCGATGGGTGCTGGAGTCCATAAAAGCTGGAGGGCCATAGGCCTCTCACTCCGGAGCCTTCTCTTTCCGAGCATCTCTCGATACTTACCAGGGTCCACATGCTTTAGCAGGCCTCGCCTAGCCAGGCGGGACTGCAGCGCCACTGGCAATGGCATCAAGGGTAATTCAACCTAGGGGAGAGGGAGAACTTTCTCTTCCGCAGCGAAAGGAAGGGGGGGATCCCTGTAAATAACAGTTCCTTCAGGGCCTTGATCCACTCGGGTCCCAGGCTGAAGCGTCTTGAGGATCTGCCGAAATGAAACAAAGCCACAGTTAGAACAAAATCATTCATTTAATCACAGATATCATTCAGACTGGAGAGAGAACTCGGTTTGGAAGAACTTTGATTTGTTGTCTGACCCGCTGCTATGGAATTCTGGGAGTTGGAGTTTGTTGTGGGGCCCAGAGCGGAGCGGAGCTCCGCTCTGGGCCCCACAACAAACTCCAACTCCCAGAATTCCATAGCTGTGGGTCAGACAACAAATCAAAGTGATTCCAAACTGAGTTATCTCTCCAGTGTGGACTAAATTCCTATCTAAAGGCATCCTCTCAGGGTCAACTTATGACTTGGATCTTCTTTAAATATCCCCTCCTCTCTCTCTCTCTGGAATCCTGGGATTTGTAGTTCTGCTTGTGGCCCCTCTCTGACAGAAGGAGGCTAAGGTGACCAAAACACACTGCAGAAGTAAATAAATAATCCAAGTTTGAGAATGGTTTTTCCCTCAGTCAGTGCTAGGGAATCTTGGGAATTGTAGTTTATCTCTCTTTTGACAGAGAAGGTTGAATCTCTCACATACACCAAAAAAACTACATCTCCCAGAATTCCCTAGCACTGAGCCAGGGCAGTTAAAGCGGTGTCAAAGTGGGTTAATTCTGCAGTGAGGATGCAGATCCTCCTCCCCCATAAATCCTCTGATTTTTCCTCACCTGAATTGGCTTATTAATGATTTCTTGAGCCCACCCAACAAATACTGATCTCGTTCCAAAAAACCCAGCCCTTTTTTGACCCTACGCAGCCACCGTCCCCGAGACGTTCCCTCGTCACGTGATACAGTCCCTAACGTCAGCCTATCAGCGCTCGGTTTACGGCATCAAAATATCAACAACCCTCGCGCTTTCCTTATTAGATTTTATGATAGGGCGAAAATTGACCAATCACAGTCAAGGTTTCGTATTTGAGCCCACCCCTTAGGCCCTCCTTAGCCTATCAGAGGCGAGCTTCCTTTCCCTCAAGTGGAGAGAGGCGCTCTATACAATCTAAGAAAAAATGGCTGCCTGTTTTTCCTCCCCTCAGTGGCGTGTTCATAGAGATAAAAATTATAGAGTCATACACGCCCTTATCAGAGTTCATCTTTGCTATTCATTTTTAAAACAGACCCACTTTAATTTCCAACGCGACGTATTAACCGTTCCCACTTCAAGGAAACGAAGCGCGGTTCTGGAGTCCGTCCCGTCTTGGTTTCCATTAAAAAATAATTAAAAATAATCTATGTTCGTTCTATACTTTTTCCTATCTCTACGGTCTGGACCAACGGCCCAAAGCGGGCCACGTGATCCCTGTCAGCCAATCACAGGCCCGCCTTTTCCCCCTCAGATAACCCATAGCCGGGGAGCTATGGAGGAATATGCCCGGGAACCCTGGTAAGGAACAGCGGACGGTGGGAAGGAAGGGCACTGAGGCGTTACTCTGCCCTTTCAAAGCCGCCAAGAAAGCGGGTGCTGGGTCTATAACGCTATGGTTCTATACCTCTGTGGGATTCTGGGAGTTGTAGTTCTGTTGGTGCCCCAGAGAAGAAGGCTAAGTCTCAAAACTACAGTTCCCAGAATTCCATAGCAGCGAGCCAGTGGGAATATTATACGACATAATAACTCCATTTTGGGGGGTCCAAAACAGAAATAATAATAACCCAGTCTGAGGTCTGCTTTAAGTGTCTTGGCTCACTGCTAGGGAATCCTGGGAGTTGTAGTAGTTTATTGTGGTCTCTCTCTCTCTGACAGGGAAGGGCTCAATGTCTCTCTCACAAAAAAACACCACACTTCCCAGAATTCCATAGCACTGAGCCAGGGGCAGCTAGCTAGAAAGGTCTCAGGCTGGGTTATTAGGGCTGCATCCACACTGGAGAGATAACCGAGTTTGGCACCGCTTTAAGTGCCTTGGCTCAAGGCTATGGAATTCTGGGAGTTGGAGTTTGTTGTGGGCCCAAAGGGCCCACAACAAACTCCAACTCCCAGAATTCCATAGCAGTGGGTCAGACAACAAATCAAAGTGCTTCCAAACCGAAGCCCCATCTCTTCATGGCTGTATTGTGACTGGTGGACACCATTCACTTTAAACATTCATAACACTCTTATGGGAGTTCCTGCATGGCCGAAATGGGGTTGGACTGGATGGCCCTTGGGGTCTCTTCCGACTCTAGGATTCTATGATTCCGGGAAAGGCGTCCAAACCATTAAATAATCAATACCTGGAGGGTTGTTGTACAGTATATCTGTGTGTAATGACATTGACTGCTGTCAGTTCCCCAAGGATTCCCACATACCCATCCTAGTGTTCCCCCCCCACCCCATTTGACGCCCCTATGATGATTGATCAGCCTGCACTAACTTTCCTTCTTTTTCCCCCTGGCAGCCCCTGGCGGATTGTGGACGACTGTGGCGGCGCCTTCACCATGGGGATGATCGGTGGCGGGGTCTTCCAGGCCGTGAAAGGCTTCCGCAATGCTCCGGTGGTGAGTTCCAAGCTCCAGTCTCTTGGGGTTTTTAAGCAAGTAAATCATGCACTCCTAAAGTACCCCCGGTTCTGTTTTTAGGGAAAGAAACGAAGATGGTAATTCTGACAGACCTCACAGATTTATTGAAAGGATTACTGAGTAAGGGTTTGTGTTGCACAACCAATTTGCATCATAAATATTCTTTGAATCTTTGAATGCACACACACACACACACACACACGGCAACAGTTCTCACGTGTTTTGCTTGTTTTATTTTTTTTTAATTGCTGTTTGTTAATCTATTTGTCTGTTTGCATGCGTGTGTGTTTTGTGATAAAGTTTTTTTGTTGTTTTTAGATATTTCCAAGATACTTCTACTTTTTTCCTGATATTCTGTAGACTATGGTATACAGTATAGGCCACATTTTTGTTGTTTGTGTCATCCCTTGGGTATATAGGTTAAAATGCGGAGATCATAGAATCATAGAGTTGGAAGAGACCACAAGGGCCATCCAGTCCAACCCCCTGCCATGCAGGAACTCTCCATCAAAGCATCCCTGACAGATGGCCATCTAGCCTCTGCTTAAAGACCCCCAAGGAAGGAGACTCCACTACACTCCGAGGGAGAGTGTTCCACTGTCGAACAGCCCTTACTGTCAGGAAGTTCCTCCTAATGTTGAGGTGGAATTTCTTTTCCTGCAGTTTGCATCCATTGTTCCGCGTTCTAGTCTCTGCAGCAGCAGAAAACAAGCTTGCTCCCTCCTCAGTATGACATCCCTTCAAGTATTTAAACAGGGCTATCATATCACCTCTTAACCTTCTCTTCTCGAGACTAAACATCTCCAGCTCCCTAAGTCGTTCCTCATAGGGCAAGGTTTCCAGACCCTTCACCATTTTAGTTGCCCTCCTTTGGACATGCTCCAGTTTCTCCACATCCTTTTTGAATTGTGGTGCCCAGAACTGGACACAGTATTCCAGGTGGGGCCTGACCAAAGCAGAATAGAGTGGCACTATAACTTCCCTTGATCTAGAAACTATACTTCTATTGATGCAGCCTAAAATTGCATTGGCTTTTTTAGCTGCCGCATCGCACTGTTGACTCATATTCAGCTTATGGTCTACTTGGACTCCTAGATCCCTTTCACATGTGGTCTCATTCAGCCAGGTGTCCCCCATCCTATATCTGTGCATTTCATTTTTCCGCCCTAAGTGCAGAACCTTACATTTCTCTGCATTGAATTTCATCTTGTTAGCATCGGCCCAGCTTTCTAGTCTATTCAGGTCATTTTGAATTTTGATCTTGTCCTCTGGGGTATTAGCTACTCCTCCCAGTTTAGTGTCATCTGCAAATTTGATAAGTATGCCCCCAATTCTGTCATCCAAATCATTAATAAAGATATTGAATAGCACTGGGTCCAGGACAGAACCCTGTGGGACCCCACTGGTCACTTCTCTCCAGGATGAAAAGGAGCCATTGTTGAGCACCCTTTGAGTTCGGCCAGTCAACCAGTTACAAATCCATGTAACAGTTACCTTGTCTATCCCACATTTTGCAAGCTTGTTTGCAAGAATGTCATGGGGAACCTTGTCAAAGGCCTTACTGAAATCGAGGTATACTATATCCACAGCATTCCCTTCTAATATTTTGGGATTATTTGGTCCTATCTGGCTCTGTGATTCTAACTCTGGAAGTGCTACTTGTATGACAGCTTCAGGCTTCCATTGAAGTAGTTCTTTGTTAAATCTATGGGCAGGTCTGAGCTAGCCATCTCAGCATATCTAGCTTCCGAGGTTCACAGCATATATTTCACTACTCTGCATAACACTCCTGTCTTCCAACAAAAGCATGGGTAGTCATTGTCAACTCTGGTATCCTTCCACTGCTCTTGGTTAAATACACAGGATTTAACTAATTTACTTATTGCCTTTTGTGTGCTGTCCCACAAGAAAGTAGCTTTCTGAGCATCTTTCAATAAACAGGCTTAATAGTAACTTTGGGCTGGTACAGACATCCCTAAAGGAGCAGCATGGGGCTGCCCCTTTGAGTGCAGGATTGGGGCCACAGCAACTGCATGCAGTGACCCTTATCTGGCGTTTTTCTGGCCCAAAAAGAAGCGGCAAAATGCTTCTTGTTTTGGGGGCAGAAAAAGGGTGGCTTTTGTGTCATGGAGCCAGCTTTTCAGTGCTCCTGCAGCATATGATCACTGTGCCACCGGAGCGCCGCAGTGCTGCCCACTGCCTTGTCATGTGGGCTGCATGACACTCCTTTCTTTCAGGCGTGGGAAATTGGAAGTATAATCCAAGGGCAATACAAACGCAATCATGGGGTTTCACATTATTGCGAATTAGAGCTTCTCACGCAATTTCGGGCAAAAGGGAAGTCACTCCGAATGCAATCATAGGTTTCACGTTATTGCGAAGTAAAGCTTCTCACGCAATTTCGGGCAAGGAGGGGTCATTTTCGGGTAATGGGAAGTCATTCCGAACGCCTTCCGAATGCAATGGGGATTCACGTACATTCGCTGAACAAGCGAATTCACGTGAATTCACATTGGTTCCATTTGAACTTGGGAGAAATTCCTCCAGTGTGAAAGAGTCCACTGTCTTGGTGTTGGGGCTTGTGCCATTCTAAACACCATGCCCACATGTCACCTCCAAGCTGGCGTATTGTTCGGGCTCTTAGATACAAACAAGAATGTAAGGCCATACAATCCAGGAAAAAAAATAGCAAGAAACCAAGGTCACAGCAACATCAAAATTAAAAAAACACAGGGTTTAACCTTGGAAAATCTGTATGCACAATTAGAAGTCTGTTAATAATAATAATAATTATTATTATTTGTATCCCACCTCTCCCTATATTGGATCGAGGCGGGTGACAACAGTTAATAACTACATAATAACTACATAAAATTAAAACTGAGAAGCCCATACTGCTAGATGAAACAGAAAAGCCCAGGCTCAGTGATAGCCCCAAGGTTGATTGAAGTCTACACAACAATATTGAACAAAGAAAAGCAAAACTTGGAAGATTGCTTTCTTTGGATTATAGCTCACAGAATCCTGCAACCATTTGCCATGCTTGCTGGCTGTATTTGCACTGCAGATTTAATGCAGTTTGGCACTGCTTGAACTGCCATGATTCCATCCTACGGAATTCTGGGATTTGTAGTGTGTTGTGGGATCAGAGCTCTGACAGAGAAGCCTAAACATCATCTCACAAAACTACAAATCCTAGAATTCCATAGCATTGAGCCTTGGTAGTTAAAGTGGTGTCAAACTGCATTATTTCTGCAGTGCAGCTGCAGCTGCTATCATATCATTTTGACAGGGAATTTCATAAGATTATTATGCCTTTTGTGTGAAGCAGGTTGTTTGGTTTGTTGTTGGGGTTTTTTTTGTTGTTGTTGTTGCTGTCTTTTCTAAACTACTTTTGCTAAGTCACCCCTTATGTCATAAATGAGAAAGAAAGCAAATTACATTGTTCTTCTGGCCAAACTGGAAGGTGTACTCTGTCCCTGATATACCAATAAGTCTTGGAAGTCATTAACTCACAACATTTTAGACAATCATTCATTATTGTGTTATAAAGGGGTGGGGAAAGGAGCTAAGGCTTTTTGCCCTGAAGTTTCTTTGTGGAAACTTGGAATTAATTCTCACTTATTACTGGAGCGTGGGTCATTTAATGGTTTCTGGGACCAGTTCACGGGGAAAGGGACCTCTTCAATCAATGGAAATTTATGTACTTGCATTGACTGACTGGGACTACTCCAGACTGACAGCTGGATTTAGCCCATTAAGTTAAATTGCTGGCTTTAAAATCTTTTTTTGATCAATTGACTTCATTTGATTTGAATGTTATATTGTTGAATTTTTTGGTGGTTTTTGTCTCTGTATAAATCATCATTTTACAGAGAGTACATCCTAGATAGATGAGAGATAAATCCAATAAATAAATAAATACAGTCGGTGTCATGGACTGACTAGGTTGTGGAGCTCTATTACATTGTACACTAGTTTAAACAGTTTCAGATTGTTTTAGACATTTTACATTTATACCTTTTGATGTAAATATTTTAACAAAGAATATAAATACTCTAAATCAAAATAATAGAATAAGTAATATCTGGCACCAAAATGACTGTAGGAGTGAAGGCTCTATCCCTGGTCATTAGTCGCCAACTTACCACACATCATTTGATGAGATTGTTAGGAGTAGAATACTGTACTCATTCCTAGCATGAAGCACACGAAGGGAGAGCAGTTGCATTGGGTAGCTGAAACAGAGGTCAATTGATGGTTTTAAAACTAGCAGTGAAGAGTGCACATCTTAGTCCCTTTGGGAATACTGGTTTATAGCTCCACAGTAACTTTGGTATTTGGAAACTGTGGTGTGAATCATAGGGCTTGGAGATCATTCTTGGTTCCATTCTGATCCAGCCTTTTTGCAGTTGTCTTTATCCTAAACTGAGAATTCTTCAGCACTTGGTTGAAACTCACTCCTATTATTCTTTTGAGTTTATTAACCCCTCTGTATAAGTCAAGGAGTCGCGTGAATCAAGTGGATTCTCTTTCTCTTCATTTCTAGGGTGTCAGGCATCGGTTCAAAGGCAGTATTAATGCTATCCGGGTCAGAGCACCGCAGATTGGAGGTAAGAGAAGGGTTGCAACTCCTTGGACAGAGTGTGTGTGTGGAAGCAGTATGAATCTATCCATGGACACAGACAGATTGTAAGGAGAGGGAGAATGGGAATGCACTCTGTTTTTATGGAACAGGCAGGGTCCAAGTTAATGGGCTGGATGAGGACAGGGAGATCTGGTGCCACAACAAGCTACAGTTCCCAGAATTCCATAGTACTGAGCCACGGCAGTTAAAGAGGTGTCAAGCTGGATTATTTTTGCAGTGCGGATGCAGCCCATATGACAGCGGAGCAAGCTCTGTCTCCTTCCCCTCCACACCTGAGCCTGTCCTTTCTCTCTGGGTTACTATGAGGATAACATTAGAATTAATCATTTTATTTCTCTTCCTAGAGGGTATCATGTGCTCTTTGGAGCAAATGTGGGGTATAAATTAATTTACTTTAATTTAAAAAAACTACTGGCCAAAGGAAGGGGGATGGAGTGTTGGATGGAGTGCAGGTTTGGAGTGTCCTATATACACTCATCCCTCCACATTTGCTGGGGTTAGGGGCACAGGAAACCCGTGAATGTGAAAAAACTTTAAATAACAAAAACACTATGTTTTTACTTGAGAGAACACCTCTAGGAATCTCTAGGTCCTCCATTGCAACTCTGTGGTCAGCATCCGACAGACACTGACCATAGAATTGCACTGGAGGAGCTACAACTGCCTAGTGGAGTGTTCTCTCTAGGAATCTCTAGGTCCTTCAGTGTGACTTTTGGTTAAAGTTAACCATAGAGTTGTACTAGAGGACCTAGATATTCCTAGAGAGAACGTATTAACAAAATTAGTGAATAATCAAATCCGCAAAAAGTCAAATCCACAAATATGGAGGGATGGATGTAGTTACTTTTATAGCCTGTTCCCATCCTGGAGGATCACACTGCAATCTTGTAGAATATTGTTACTGTCTAGTAAGCTCTACTGGATTCAGTGTAGTAAATGTCCAAGTAATTGTGGATTGCATCCTTAACGTGGATGGCCCCAGTAAATAAAAATGCCACTGAAGCCAATTATTTGGGAAAGCCAGCTATGCTTTCTGGGCTTCTATTGGTAAAAGGTTAGTCTTTAAAATCAGTATGTAGAGAGATCTTGTAGCAACTTTGATACTAACTGAAAAAAATAAGTTGGCAGAATGAGCTTTTGTAGATTAAAGTCTACTTCCTCGGATACATACCTCTGATCTCTCTACATACTTGCTGGGCTTCTGAAATACTCCTAGTGTTGCACTTTGGAGATAATTGTTCCATAACTTGAGAGGTAGGAACATGTTGCCATCTGTGTGGATATTACAGCTTGCAAACTGTTTACCCCATTTGCTTCTGCTTGCCTATGCAGAACTTGGGTTCATGGGGCAGATTTCTTTGTACAACAAAGAATTGCTATTGACTGTGTTTCTAACGATTAATCCATTATTCTGTAGGGTGAAATTTCTGTGTTCTGCAGTGGCTTTTATCCTCAGGAGTTCAAGTTCTACTCCCCTACCTGTAAATCCCTTGTGCAGCTGTAAAAAAAAATATCCCCTCACCATGCCACTGAGTTCTTTGCCAGTATGTTTCAAGCTGCTGGCTAGCTTCAATACAGTTCACTATGTATATAAAATAAATTTATGATGGAAAGCAAAATTTTGTGTGGCACAGGGTGTTGATCTTTTTGGGTGCCTGATGGGGGTTTGCTCTGAATCCAAATGCTTTCCCTTTTTCTCCTCACAGGCAGCTTTGCTGTATGGGGTGGGCTCTTCTCCACCATTGACTGTGGCCTGGTGAAGATGCGGGGAAAGGAGGATCCTTGGAACTCCATCACCAGTGGAGCACTCACTGGGGCAGTGTTAGCATCACGCAGTAAGTGATGTTCCTTGTCCGTTGAAATATAGCCCCTCAGCTCTTTCCCTTCATCGTCTGTGGCATGAATCTGAACTGGGGCTTTGTAACAGAGTGTGCTTTCTCTCAGGTGGGCCCCTGGCCATGGTCGGATCAGCCATGATGGGAGGCATCTTACTTGCTCTGATAGAAGGCGTTGGGATTTTGCTGACGAGGTACACAGCCCAGCAGTTCCAGAACCGTAAGTCCTTAATGCAGAGGAAATGGCATGCATGCAGGGTAGAACAACAAGGAACTGTAGAGTCTCCTAAAAGAGTGCATTTGGAGAACTTCTTTGCTGAGTGCAGACATCTTTTCAGGAAGCACCTTGTCACCTTGCTGTCTGTATCCTGAAATAAGCATCATATTAGAAACGCAGTACTAGAGGTGGAAAGGACACCACAGATCACCTAGCCCAGCCAGTGCCAACACAAGAATCCACAGCTAAAGCTTCCCTGATAGACAGCATTTCACCCCTTTTAAATTTTTTCAATGGAATCATAGAATTGTAATGATTAAATTAATTGATGGTAGAATAGAGGGTGAGGAGTTAGTAGGATCATGCTGTGGGGCAGTGGTGTTTCTTGCTTGTCTTCATGAAAAGTTAATGCTAGGATTCCATTGTATTTGAGCAATGCACCCACACCAAAGACCCTTCCATTTCGGCTTCCAGCATGCATATCTATATATAGATATTAATGTGCAGTGTGGAGCAGATAGGGCTTGGTTCTCAGTAGCATGCACCGGGTTCTGCAGGGTAAAATAAAGAAGACGACTTATGGAATTCATCTTGAAAAAAAAATGATTCTCATCCCAGTTAAGGGATGTTGTCAGGGACAGAGAAGAAAACTCCTTCCCCGTCCCTCATACCCCTGCATCTCTTTCTTTAATCTTTTGTGAGGGAAAGACTGCCATTCTCATATAAGGAAAGGGGGAAATAGAAGGAACACCCATGAGATTAGTGCTTGCCCTTTTCCCCTGCCCTTTTGTGCAATTTATAACCCTCCTTATCCAACCCACTTCTCACAGTGACAGGCATTTTGAACATTTATGGAAGCTGAACTGCCTTCCCACAATGTCTGACACCTTTCCCCTTCCCTTCTTCTGGTGTTTTTGCAGCAAGAAAATTAAAAAGTCAGGCTTTCGCACTTCTTTGTTACTGAGTCAGCCTTACCTAAAGCCACCTCTCTCTCCTCTCAGCAGCATTTTAGCACCCTCCCATCACTTTCTGAGCCAAAAGCCCTCATTTTGAGCTGCCTAACCCCATAAAGAATTGCCCCATGTCTTTTGCCTGTCACTCACAATTCCTTCACCTTTACTTTTCAGCCAACCCCTTTGGAGAAGATCCCAGCCAGCTGCCTCCCAAGGACGGATCACCGTCAGCAGGATATCCAGGCTATGGACATTATCAGTGAAGCAGTTTGGAGCCAGAGATCTTTCTGATTTTTTGCAGGGACAGGGCAGGAATTTCCCCCTGAAACTCCTTGAGACTTTCACACAGCAGCGGAAACAAGCAAACAAAGTCCATGATGGATTTGATTCCTAGCGTATTCTTCGGGGAGGAGAAAGAGCAGGAAGGATTAGGGAATTTTTAAGCTGTGAACTATCTACCACTCAGGGAGGCGGGGGGGGGGGGTGGTGACATCTTGGGTCAGTGAAGTGATGCACCTCAAGATCAGTTCTTTGCAGCAACCTACACAGAGACAACTCCCAAATAATTTCTCATCTTGTAGTTCCTAGGGGTGTGGTAATGGTTCATTGACTGTAACAAAGAACTTTAAAAGGGCTGTCTCTTTGCTATTTGCTTGTGTGTATACGTGTGTGCGTGTGTACGCACCTATTTTCTCTGTATATTGGAGAGTCCCTCCATGCTGACTTGAAAAATCTGGAGGCAGAGCAATCTGTGCCTTTTCCCTCCATCTCTTGTAGGTAAGGGCATGAATGATTGCTTCAAGCTTGTATCTCTGGCAGTGTAGCAAGGATCTCAAGTTCTAAGATTACAGTATCTTGACATACACCTCTCTTGGTCCAGTCTCCATGATCTTTAAGGTAATCAAGCCAAATGCAGCCCCGCTGCCATGTATGATGCTCAGTAACCTTTCTGTTTTTGCTTGAGTCTGCAGAAAAGGACATTCTGGCAGGTCCAAATAAGAACATGGCTGGCAAGGTTGTCTTCAGTTTAGACTAGGCCTGTCTCGGAGCCAAGATTTATTCTGATAATATGGTTGAGTACATTTTCTCCATCTTTAAAGTTACTAAACAAGATAGCTTGGAGGGACAGAAAGAGAGACTCATATCTGCCTGCAGTTTCTACTCAGTCTGTTGAAACAACCTTCCATTTGTGGATACAGAATGATCCAAAACAGTTGTAAACCAGGTTGGCATGAACGTACACATGTAATCCAAGCTGCCTCTGATCCTCAAAAAGAGTTTTGTTTGCCATATTTTTATAATGCTGGTCCCCAGTTGGTCCCACATCCATATCATTAATATAGAGGGCTGCAAACATGGTGTGTAGACACACACACACACACACACACACACACATCATACACTTCTTTTTTAAAAATGTGTTTGCTGTGATACTCATTAAAATGAGAGCACAGACGTATTTTATATAAAATCAAGCCTGACACAGTATGCTATCCAGGCTGCAAATTCCCTGGTCTTTGAGTTTATATTTGAGGATCTTTTAAAAATATGTGTATTACATGTATATATTACATGTTGCCATGTAAATACAGATGGGCTCTTTGGCTTCAGTCCTGGAGAACTTATTTAGATATCTGCTGAAATGTAGATCGAAGAGTGGGTAGTGAGATGGGAGAGGAAGGAGCTGATGGGTGCACTGCATGAGAAATGGTTATTTTCCTCCCATAAGGGTGGGAGATCTGATTCCACTGCCCACACCCGAGAAGAGCACCACCTTTTGAAAGGGCATCCAAAGCCCAATCTGTAAGCCAGCTTCTGACTTCTCAAGGTTGCTTGATCTTTCCTGGAGCAGTACAGCCACAAGATAGCTTTCTCCTATTCTTCCCATGGTGTTTTTGCCTTTCCCGTTGGCTATAATGGAAGTTGCATTTCCAACTTGTATCCGTAGCAAAGTCTTCAGTCATTATCAATAATCTGTCCTAGGACACATCAGTGTTTGGGGTGGATCTGAAAAAGAAACGATGGAGTCATCTCCTTGTCCCTAGGGGCCGACTGGCTAAAACCTACCCAGGACTGTAATATAGGATAAAAATGTGTTTGCCTCCAAAAGGGAGAAGGAAGGTGTACCCAAGTGTGCCTTGCAGGGGTTTTAGAGGGGGATGGGGAGGACTGGTACCTTGGTAGTTTTGACACGGTTCCCTAGTGAGCACATCCAGCCTGAATTGTCTGGCAATGCTTTGCACTCTTCTCCAACCAGGCAGGGCTCCATGTCGCACCACCACTTTCCTGTCACAATGGAGGCTGCAAAGTAGAAAGAAACATCTGTCTTCACCACTGCTTGTTCCTGCAGCTATTTACTGGCACTTCTGGCTTGCCCCTTAGTGGGCGTCAAATGGTTGAAAGAAATTGATACGCTTCTGCAGTGTGGGGTTTTGGTCTTTGACCTGATCTCAAAATGGATGGCCTCTCCACTTTACCTAGACACCATGGCATGATGAGCTTATAGGATAGGTGCTGGGCCATAACTTCTTCCTGGGCCTGTAAAAACTGACTTTCTCTGCCTTAAGGGCTTAAGGTAGATCATAGCATCAATGTGCCCCCAAGGCTGTTTTTGTAGCCTTTGACCGCTCCAGACTTCATCTGACTGACTTTTTTCCTGATCCTCACAAAGGTGAATCCTGGAGGAGTGGCTGTTTCATCTCTCACATAGATTGCCTCATGTAATGTTCAGCATCAAAATATCTGTTGTCCAAAACCAGACTTGTAGTCACTTCCTGATTTTTTTTTTTTTAAAAAAACCATATTGTATTTCTGGCAGTCCCTATGAGGTGCCTTTAGAAAACTGAGTCTGTCACTGTTGCCTGTCTTGTCCAGGGGAGACACTAGAAGTCTCCCTTCTCATAATGCCCATTTCTCAAATGGAATTGCAATCACCACCCTCTTAAACTCTCTTTCCTTGAATCCTATAGCATGATCACCCTCTTCCTTATGCAAATACTGATCCTTCTCTTTGAAAAGACACAACTGCTTCCTTTCATGACCTTCAGTATTCTTCTAGAACCCTTCCCTTTTTCTCATATATTCACCCTTCCTTGAGTCCAAGTGATCCTAGCTGTTCTTTGATCCTCTTGTGTTTTTTTTCTCTTTTGGGACTGCAAGTCAGTGGCTTCAAGCATACACTTACTATCCACACAAGAAGGCTTGCCCCTGGTTGTCCCAGCCACTTTCCCAGGGAGG
The DNA here is from genome assembly GCA_034509955.1 of Urosaurus nigricauda. Taxonomy (NCBI): domain Eukaryota; kingdom Metazoa; phylum Chordata; class Lepidosauria; order Squamata; family Phrynosomatidae; genus Urosaurus; species Urosaurus nigricauda. Next base: position 147,930,877 of record JAOEGL010000002.1, on the reverse strand, counting down.
CAGGAACACTGGATGGTTTGTGACCGTTCTTCGATGTGATTGCGGTTGCAACAGCGACGGACGGCAATCACTTTGCAAGTCCCCCCACCTAGGATGGGAACCAAGCAGAGACAAAAGGTTGGAGAGGGGAGAGTCTGGAAATCTCCTCATACAATATATACTCAACCATAAGTCAAGGGCAGGTTGTGGGACCAAACAAGCATGTGACAAAGGATCTAAAAGATGAAGCAAAGGAAAACAATGCCGGAAACTTTCTGTGTTCACACTAAAGGCTGGATGGATAAAAGAAAGAGTAGAAGGGGGACATTCTAGACTTATACATGCATAAATACAGTATTTTCTTTTGAAATGGTACTTTCCACTTTAGTCAGCTGCTTCAATGGCTTATGCAGACTAGGAGCCTAGCCCCATCTTGCCATCGCTACCCATTCCCAATACTGTGTTTTCTGTGCTTATGCAAAGAGTTGCAACACAGGCAGCCCTGCCCTGTGGAACTGAAATAAAAGTTTCCATTTACTATAGGAGATGTTCACATCTCTTGCATAGAGGAGGCCTCCCTTACATGTTGGAAAATGGAATTTTTACTCCCTGTTTGTTTGTTTTTTGGCCTACTACCCCAACCAGCCCCACAGGACTCTCCGTATTAGAAGACTGTAAAGATTTATAATCCAAAATGTGTAGAGAGCCAAAGTTTCTGTAACCCAGGAGTGCAGACAGTGTCTAAGAAATGCTGTTTGGCTCTGTGTGTATAAAACATTTTTTGTTTTGCTTTTACTATTGGAACTGTTTAGTAAGCAAGACACAGTGGTGTCAATGTATTTGTTGCAGACATACGAGGGGGTATCCAAAAGTTTTAATGATCACCTTTTAAAAAAATTGACAGAAAGTTTGTTTTGATTTGTAGTTGTTAACTTATCCTATGTAGCCACTATCTAGATTTACACATTTTTCCCAGCTTATATTGACCCTCCAAATATCTAATACTGTAGAAGTCTGCAGATTGTGCCTTACCGGGGGGGGGGGGGGTATTGTAAAGTAATAATTATCCTGGAAGTTACTATGGCATATTGATGAAATTTTGCCAGTGTCATCGTTGGTCCCTAAGTGCATGTTGCTGAGAAAATCAGCTCATTGCGTCCTTTATTTTTGTGACTGGCTCTGCCAGAAGTGACTAAAGTATAAAATCCTCATCAGGTGCAATCCGCAGGCTTCTACTATATCAGGTATTTGGAGGGTCAAGATACACTGGGGAAAATGTCTAAATCTAGATAGTGACTACATAGAGATAAGTTAAAATTTCTGTCAATTTTTTAAAAGGTGATCATTAAAACATTTGGATACCCCCTCGTATTATCACTTCTTAACATGGATGAATTTAGCTTTTCTCCACACAACACAACCATACGACTCTTTCTGCCGTATCAGCATCCTGTTAAACCCTAGAGCCCTCTGGCGAAGAATCATAAATGCCTGACCAAATTACAATCCCAGAATTCTGTTGGCTGAAGTCATGACAGGTAAAGTAATTATTATTGCTGTACCTTCAAGTTGTTCTCTACTTATGGCAATCCTATTACAGTATGGGGTTTCTTGGCAAGATTTGTTCAGAGGAGGTTTGCCATTGCCTTCCCCTGAGGCTGAGAGCATGCCGCTTGCTCAAGGTCTCCCAGAGGGTATTCATCAAGCAGGGAATCATGCTCTGGTCTCCAGAGTCATTGTCCAACACTCAGACCACTATGCCACACTGGCTGTCTGGTAAAGTGGTATTAAAGTGTTACGCTTGTGTCAGCAATAGATGTGAAATAGACTTTAGACCTTAGTCAGCTTTCTTAATGACTACCTCAACATTAGGAGGAATTTCCTGAGAGTGAGTGGTGTTTGACAGTGGGACACACTCTCTTGGAGAGTGATGGAGTCTCCTCCTTTGGAGGTCTTTAAACAGAGGCTGGATGGCCATCTGTCAGGGGTGTTTTGATTGTGAGTTCTTGCATGGCGGTGGGTTGGACTGGATGACCCTTGGGGTCTTTTCCAAATCTGTGGTTCTATGATCTTGTTTGTACAGTCTGTTCCAAAAAAAAAAAAACATTCCTCAGAAGCAACTCACTGATGACTGGGATTTGATCCACTGCAGTCTGGTACCAGTACTGCTCATGATGGTGCTGCTGATTGTAAACGGGGAACTGCTGAGCACAGATCCCTTGACACAAGAGAGCAACGCAAACCAAGATTATCGGAGCAGAATGGCACATTGTGGTAGATCTGTGGAGGAAAGAAGGAAAGCCACATCAGGATAAAATGCGGTTGACTGATTTACCTAGCAATGCTCATCCTTGTGTCTTGGAGAAGTGGCCTTGAATGAATTTTCTTTAAATCGTTTTCTTTTGTATTTATACATACAATTTTCCCCAACTTTATTTGGAAATGGAACAGTCCCTTGTAGCCTGCATTTCATAATTTTCATGGATTTTTGAACTGTTTCTCCACGTAGGTTGGCAGGTCTATTTTGGGCTGCAGGGAGTCATGCCCTTCGTTTCTCAAGGCAGCAACAATAAATGCTTTTGCAAAAATGTGGTGGTTGGCAGTATGCTTATCAATTTGATAATCTGCAATTTTTTTTTAGTGTGGATAGCCAACCAATGCAGATTGGAGCTATTTCCCACCACCTTTGGGTCCATACATGCTGTGAATGCCAATAAGAGATGACCCATTCCAGAAAATGGTAAATCATCTCTGGTAAATGCATTTTCTTCTTCAAGAAAAACTGCTCAGATTTTGCCAAATCAGAGGGCCATTTCTCATATATAAACTTCAACATGCATGTCTATCCATGTAACATATCGTGCGCAGTGCATAAGTGTGCATCTGCTCAGATTTTGCCAAATCAGAGGGCCATTTCTCATATATAAGCTCCTACATGCGTGTCTGTCCATGTAATGTATTGCGCACACTCCTTGTGCAATACATAAGTGTGCATCTGTCTATTGCAGGGGATTATTGCTGATTGTGCACACCTATCCTATGGCTGGGCACTTATCTCAAAAGTTAATACATGTTTGTAGTAGATACAAGTGTTAAAATTCAACAGCAAAGATGACTATTGTCCTTCAAGGCTCAAGTCTGTCCCAGAAATGACAGTGAAGGAATGAAGTAAAAATGGAGTTACACTCAGCATATATTGTACCTTTCCCCCATTCTTGAAGATTTCCCGAACACCAAGGGGATCGTGCTGTTACTCAACACAAGAGGGACAGATTGAAAAATGCCTCTTTGTGCTAATTCGTATGGATTATGAAATCAACTATAAATGCCTTATTCTAAAGTTTTCAGAACGGCAGGATATGAGTCGTCTTCCATTCTCTGCCACGACACTTTAGGGCAGACCTGGTTGCGGACACTCTGTTGATGTTTGGATCATCTAAGCTCCTTAGACAGAGATATTTTAAATTTCCTCCACATTTACCCAAACAATGTCAAAAGAGGGAGCTGAGCTGCTGGGCAAGTTTAAGTCAGCGACGATTATCTAAGCTTTTGCAGGATATCAGAGAGAGGACCACTTTCTCCTTGTCCTGAGTTACTATAATGGTGTTGAATTAAAATGAATCTGACCTAGAAAGACAGCGGACAAACACCCTTAATTTTGTTCTTTTAGCTGCGCCATGACCAAGTTTCGAGGGTAGATGACACTTTCACTGCCTTGCCTTCTTTGATCACGAACACAAGAGTGTAATGTCATGACCGCTTTGCCATTGTTTACTACCAATAAGCATTAGTCCGTGAAATCTTTATACCTCTTTAACTCATACAATACTTCTTATGTTCTTACGCAGCAATATAGGTTTCTCAAGATCTAAAATTATGGATTGTTATTATTAACCGTTATTTATATAGCGCTGTAAATTTACACAGTGCTGTACATACAATCTTATAATTAAACGGTTCCCTGCCCTCAGGCCTACAGTCTCGAAGAGACAACACAAAAGGAGAAGGGAAAGGGGATGAGGTTCTTCTCTCCCTCTGGGGCCTGGTCCAAGGCCAATGGACTGGAGGGAGGGCTCGGCTTCTTAATACATAGTTAAAAGGATCCTGATTAATTCAGGATCTTAACACATGGCAGTGAATAACCTGGCTACTGAAATTTTATTTAAAAACAAAACAATTTCCCTTAACTTATTTTAGGACTCCCCCCCCCCCCCCAGTTGATGAACATGTGTCTGGATCATGCAGCCCTTACAATGAAAAGGTATAGATCTATTGAAAGCAAGCAACTGTACGTATTTAGGGTTGCTTAACACAGATTAGCTGTGGTTGAAGATACCTCAGTTTGCACTCATGCTTTGTCTCTCTAAAAAGCATGCTTTCTGAGGATATGAGCATTGTATTTTCAAGGCAGACGGCAAGGCTGAAACACAATAGCTTTAATGGCTAAACAATCATACAATTTTACTACGCAACAGGGTTGGGATGTATATAGTCCCTGAACCCCACTCTTGCAGTCTTCCAGACCTCCCCCCCATGTTTTTGAAAGATTAAAAGTGACTTCTAGTGCACCATAGCACAGCATTGCTATGTGCCAAGGAAACTAATTCCTGTGCCAAGGAAACTAATTATCCCAGACTCCTTCCACAGTTGCACACTCCCATTGCACACAGTTCAGAGCTTAGAAAATTACTTTGATAGGCAATTCATTCTCATTAGGATTCCCATTGCTATTACTTGTTGTAGGGTTGGAATTATAACTCATTGTGTTGTTTTCTTCTACTGCACGTTGCTTTTTATATGCATTTACTTATTATTTTTTTCTAGAACAAAAATCCAAAGTATTGACAAGAGAATTGCATTCAATTTGAAAAATTCTAGCTAACATATCTTGAAAAATGCTTTTTAAAAACCAACATTGGTACCTAACTAGAGACTGTTTCTTGTTGCTCCAATAAAGTCACTTTTGCCTTAGTCGTGACATTACATTGGGTCTATGGCTTGGTTACTTTCTTGTTACCTCTAAAAGCAACTAGTTACTGGCAACTGTGTTACCAGTCACTAATTAAATCTCAGCTCTAAATTCTGGAAGGCCTTTTGGGAGAAATGTTACTTGCAGAAAGTGCAGAAGTCTGTTTTGTTGTTGATGCTGTTGTTGTGTGTGCCTTCATTTCTGACTTACGGCAACCCTATGGCAAACCGATCATGGGGTTTTCTTGGGATGTTTTGTTCCAAGGAGGTTTGCCATTGCCTTCCCCTGAGGCTGAGAGAGTGTGACTTGCCCCAAGTCACCTGGTAGGTTTTATGGCCAAGCAAGGAATCAAGCCCTGGTCTCTGGAGTCATAGTCATAGTCCAACACTCAAACGCCAACTCCATGCTAGTGCAACTTGGATAGCTCCATAGTTTGAGAAACTATAAACAATCTCAGAAAAGGGTAAATATTACTTATTTTTGCCTTTGATTTCTCTGTTACACCATGACCCTTGCAGACGTCAGCTACAGAACTTCTGAGAAATGAGTTCTCTCCTGATCCTGCCATTTTTCATATCTTTCACATTCATTTTTCATCCAGTGCAAAACAGAGCCTTACCTGTGACCCTGTCCTGGGTGCTGAAGTTCTCTTACCTCTTGGTCCCAGCCATAGTAGACATCTTTGCACGCTGCAGCATCTTCCTCTTTGTTCAGTCTGTTCCCTTTTCGGAGGGGTGTAGGGGAGAGAGAAGCGTGGAGCACAAAGTCCTGGATCCAGAGGAACTGTTTTGGCAGCTTTGATCTGGATCACAACCCCCTTCTAAACTAGCAACTCAAACTGCTCTCCCCTCCAGATTTGGGGATGGAACCCAATGTCCTGGCTCCCAGCCCTCCTTCTGTAACCGAGCAGATGGTTGCGGTGTCTGCGTGAGCTTTGGAGTCTGGTTCTTCTTCAGCTTCTGAGCTTGACTGATACACCCGTGAAAGAACGTGCGTGCGAGAGTGAGTTTGATCCACAGGCTGTCTGTCTCTCTTCGTCCTTCTCCCATATACTCCCTGTCCAAAAGCACTCCTAGCACACCCACACGCAAGGCCTCCTCCTACAGGTTTGGCATCCCAGCCTTGCTCTCACTGGGAGATCAGCCCAGGATAGAACTTTGCCAGTTTCTCTCTCACTCAACTCTTTTTTTGTCCTTGCCTTTGCTGCTTCTCACTTTGGGATGAAGTGCTAAATGTTAGTACCAGATACAACGATATTTTAGAGAGAGGCGGCTACAGATTCCTGTACCTCGAGGGTGAGCAAAGTGCAGATGCAGGACCATTTCTGTGGCCTCAAGGGCCCCCTAGGAGTTTTTTTTAAAAAATTGAAAGTTTCTATTTTAGTGTGAAGTTGAAGGCTTTGATGGGCCAGCATCCATAGTTTTTTGTGGGTTTTTCGGGCTTTGTGGCCATGTCCTAGAAGTGTTTGTTAATGACGTTTTGCCAGCATCTGTGGCTGGCATCTTCAGAGAATGCTTGCTTGGAAAAGAGTTGGGTATATACGAGGGGTTATCGTAAAGTTTTAATGATCACCTTTTTAAAAAATTGACAGAAAGTTTTGTTTTGATTTGTAGTTTTTACTTATCTCTATGTAGTCACTATCTAGATTTATATATTTTTCCCAGCGTATCTTGACCCTCTGAATACCTGATATTGTAGAAGCCTGCAGATTGCGCCTTACGAGGGGGGTATCGTAAAGTAATAACTATCACCCGGAAGTTATTACGGCATATGGATGAAATTTTGTCAGTGTCATCCTTGGTCCCTAAGTGCACGTTGCTGAGAAAATCAACTCATTGCGTCCTTTATTTTTGTGACTGGCTCTGCCAGAAGTGACTAAAGTGTAAAATCCTCGTCAGGCGCAATCTGCAGACTTTTACAATAATGGTACTTGGAGGGTCAAGAAACACTGGGGAAAATGTATAAATCTGGATGGTGACTACATAGAAATAAGTTAACAACTACAAATCAAAATAAACTTTCTGCCAATTTTTTAAAAAGGTGATCATTAAAACTTTATGATACTCCCTCGTATATATACTATGTGACCCTGGGAAGCTCCAGCATGCTCCCAAATGTTCTCTTAGAGCAGCCCTGGTGGCACAGTGGTTAAACGTCGGTACTGTAGTCACAAGGTTGTGAGTTTGATCCCAGTCAGGGCTCCAAGGCCCACTCAGCCTTTCATCCTTTTGTAGGTTGATAAAATGAGTACCCAGCCTGGTGAGGGCAATTGGCTTACAGATTTTAACCGCTTAGAGAGTGCTGAGTTCACTATGAAGCAGTATAGAAATGTAAATGCTATTGCTATTGCTAAATGCTGCTCTAGAAGGTATGGAGGGCATTTCCACCATGACTGGAGCCCCTTGGTGAACAGAAATTTGCAAATGTCTCCTAATCTTTTTTGGCCTCAGAATGCCCTCTAGGGCATTTCCACCACTTTTTGGGTCCCTTTGGCCAATATACAGCATGGCCACGCCATACACGGACTTGATGTCATGCAGATGGCGACCCCCCATTAAATGAACAGCTACTCTGTCCTGAGTTAGCAAACCCTGCATGCCCGGCACTACATTTGGGGTTCCCATATTTTCATATTTCATATCTGGAGCCAGCATGTTCTTGAGAGGTTACGAACAGTCAGGTTTACAGGAGAAAAGGAGCGAAGACCTGAGTCATGTGGGCAATCCAGGTAATAATACAATCAAGACTAAATTGCTGGTTCCTTCCCACAAGTCCACACCAAGAGACAAAGAAGATCTCAGTGCACCGAAGCAGTAAGTGAGTTCTCTCTGCCTACCCTCTTTTGTGTTTCCTGCCAACCTCCTTGTCCATTCACCTTGGGGTTGTTCTGGTACAATCACTTTTTTTTTTGTCACCCTAAAGTTAAGCCATCAACTAGTCTGGAATCCCTTTTTTTGATTCCTGGGGAAAAACATCAAGTCTTGCTGCTTTATCACACTAGCGGGCAAACGGGATTTAAATGAGAGTTAAACTAGAGAAAACCAGGAAATGCCTGAAATTTATCACATGACGTTGCCTGCTTTTCTCTAGTTCCATTCTCATTTAAATCCCGTTTGCCCGCTAGTGTGATAAAGAACGTTGCTACTTTGCAAGTTAGTCCATTTCCCAGAGGCTAGTTTTCAGGTCCCAGTAACCTAGACTCTGCACACACCGTAGACATACAGTTGACCCAGGTTGTGCTCCATATATATTCTGTGTCACCCTCCGTCTGAGCCATTCCCGTTTTCTGTGATCTGCTCTTTGGACAGGAAAATATCGTCATCCTTAAAAGCCCTTCAGTTTCCATATTTCCGTTATGCTTAGCTCTGGATGTTGTGTTTGTGAACGGCTATTATGTCTGTGTCATTTCTATATAAAACCCTCTTAATTCATCCAAACCTGGAGTTCTCCTCAGTTAGTACTGGTTTACATAGGTGCCAATGGTCCTAAAGGTTACCCAGACATTTGTCTAATTAACAATTACAAATTACAATGGTCTAATTAACAATTTGTAAGCTGCTCTGATAGCCTTTTGGCTGAAGAGCCAGGTATAAATAAATAAATAAATAAATAAATAAACAAACAATTTAAAGTAATCTCCCAGACATTTAAAATAATGCTGACATACTTGGTGGGCACCTTCCAGTCCCCAACCTTTCTTTGGGTAATACTTGTTTTAGTCCATCCAGGGCTGGTTGTGCCACTAGCCGGAGCTGAGAGGTGGAAAGTTGGAGGACAGAGCTCAGGTATAGTGGAGGACATCTTTCTTCCAGTATTGAAATAAGTTTCAGCTGTCACTCGGCCCACTGTCTGTACTTGGAATGAGTGTATTTGTGTAACTTGTTTTCGTAAACTTTTTTTGGGGGGGGGGGTAAAGGGGGGTCATCATTATTACTTAGGTTAAAAGTGCCATCTTTTGGGAAACTGTAAATCAGAGCAGAGGCTCTGACGTCAATTACAAAATAGGGTGTGAGTGGGTGTGCGTGACAGAGCCCTCCAATCTGGAATCCAGGTTTGTTTCTGACCCAAATACTTTGAGGTGAGAATACTGCAACAGAATATGTGTTGAATGCGCTGTTTATTAATTAGACCAAGGATAGATTGGCAAAAGCACTTGATTTGCTTTGTGAGGTGCATCTCATGAGGAAACCAGGCCGAATGCTGAAAACCATCATACTTTGCTGCTGGGGAAGCCAAAAATAGACAACTGTGGTGGCTTCAAAAGACTCCGTGGACACTGACATGTCTTGACCAGATCTGAATTTAAAGTCAGTTCTTTAAGTCTCAGAACCTATTTTTGAACACATGAGATGATGATGACGATGACGACGACAACAACAACAACAACAAGTTCTAGTTAATTTTTATAATGATCATAGACCAACAAACAACAACAACAGTAATAATAATAGATACTGTATAATGTCTCTGAGCAGGTGCATATTGCATTTCTCTTAATAATGTCAGCCAGAGATAAGTAACAGTTGTCTGTACAATAGTTCTGAAGTTGGCCGGTGGTAGCCATGGAAGCTCCGAGACAAATATAAATTTGGCCTGTTATGGTTAGCTGGATCTCCTCCAGCATGTCACAGTATTCTGCTTTTTCAAAGTACCTTTCCAAGCTCTGTTAGCATATGACTAGGGCTTGGGCTGTTGACTTGTACACAATATAATAAATATGGGTGAAGCAAAACAATCTGAGCTGTGAAACAATAATAATCTCCTTGTAAAAAAAAAAAAAGTTTGGGGGGCTGGGAATAATATCACAAGCCTTGCATTCTGCGGAACAGCCAGTGTTTCAAAACAGCTTGAGAGACAGTTACCTATATTGTGAATTGGTATATACTTATCGCTCCTTTTTCTGCACACGTTTCATTTAAACAATCAGCTATGAGATGGAAATGCCCTCTACCTTGTAAATGTGGTTTTCTAAGTTGAAGCAGTTAAGCTTCAGTCATAAGGATTCTTACAAAGGCATTAAGTCTTTCTGAACCTAACACTTAAAATATGTAGGGTCACATAGTAAAACTCAGAACATAGTAAAACTCGACTATAAGTCGACCTCATGTACAAGTCAAGGGCAAGTCTGGGGGCCAAAATTATGGATTTTGATATGACCCATGTATAAGTCAAGGGTAAAATGTAGGGACATGAAGCAAAGGAAAATGATGCCAAAGAACTTAGCAAAACTCCAGCAGGCATAATGGTTTGTGCTCCTCCTAAAGGCTGGATAGATGAGAGGATAGAAGGGGCCGGTGCTTTCTGGACAGATTATACTTTTGCCTTTCACCAGGGGATGGTTCCTTTTTTATAGGAGTAGAGTACTTACACTGACCCATGGATAAGTCAACTCAGGTTTTTGGGTCAATGTTAGTACCAGATTTTAGAGAGAGGCGGCTACGTGGGCCATCAACCCTCTGCCATGCAGGAATACGCATCTAAAGCACTCTTGGGAGTTGCTCATCCAACCTCTCTTTGGAGGTCTCCAAAAAACGAAAATCCACCCTTCCCCAAGTCATTGTCGAACAGTTCTTCAAATATTCTTCCAAACATTTAGGCGAAATCTTTTCTCACAAGTTGAAGCCATTGCTTCAAGTTCTAGTCTCTGGCGCAGCAGAAAATATGCTCACGCCATCTTCTACATGACATAACTTCAGATATTTAAAAATGGCTATCATGCGACCCCTCAGTCTTCTCTTCTCCAGGCTAAACATACTTAGCTCCCTCAGTCATTTCTCATACTGCTTAGTTTCCAGACCATTGATAATCTTGCTCACCTTTCTCTGGACATATTCCATCTTGTCAATATCCTTCTTAAACGGTGATACCCGCAACCGGATGCAGTATTAGAGGTTAGGTCTGGCCAAAGCAGAATACTGATAATACTAGTTCCCTTGACCTGGACACTAAATTCCTATTGCTGCAAATCTAGAACTGCATTAGCCTTTTGGGTTGCCGCATCAGATTGTTGACTCATGTTTATCCTGTGGTCTACTAAGATCTCTTGATCCGTTTCACACGCACTCTTTTCAAGGCAGGCGGATTTAGTTTTTCCTGCCTAGATGTGGTTTTATTTGGTTATTGCTAAGTGCCCTCAAGTTGGCCTTAACTCATGGCGACCCTCTGGATGAGATACCTCCAAGATCTCCGGTCATCTACTTTTCTGATCAGGTCCGGCAGGCTCAGGCCTGTGGCCTCTTTGATTGAGCTTCATCATCTGGAAAAGTCTAACCATTGGTCTTCCTCTCTCTCTACCTTTTCATACAGTACATTGGTCATATCATGAGAAAGCATGACTTGCTCTTTAAAGGTCATCCAGGCGACCAAGTCCTCCCGCACTTGGTCAATCAAGTCCTCCCTTACTGGAGCGATCACGTAAAGAGAGGCAGCTGACTGTTGGGAGGTCCTTAGATTGCGTATTCCTGCATGGCAGAATGGGATTGGATCGGGTGGCCTTTTGAGATCTCTTCCAAGAGATAGGTGTCTATCTGCGGGGTGTGCGTGTGTGCTTAGATTGTGTATTCCTGCATGACAGAATGAGGTTGGACTGGATGACCTTTCAGATCTCTCCCAACAGAGAGGTGACTGTCTGTTGGGGGTGCTTAGATTGTGTATTCCTGCATGGCAGAATAGGGTTGGATTGGGTGGCCTTTGAGATATCGTCAACAGAGAAGTGGTTATCTTGGATTGTGTATTCCTGCATGGCAGAATGGGTTTGGATTGGATGGCCTTTGAGATCTCTTCCAACAGAGAGGTGGCTATCTTAGATTGTGTATTCCTGCATGGCAGAATGGAGTTGGATTGGATGGCCTTTGAGATCTCTTCCAACAGAGGTGGCTATTTTAGATTGTGTATTACTGCATGGCAGAATGGGGTTGGATTGGGTGGCCTTTGAGATCTCTCCCAACAGAGAGGTGGCTATCTTAGATTGTGTATTCCTGCATGGCAGAATGGAGTTGGATTGGATGGCCTTTGAGATCTCTTCCAACAGAGAGGTGGCTATTTTAGATTGTGTATTACTGCATGGCGGAATGGGGCTGATTGGGTGGCCTTTGAGATCTCTCCCAACAGAGAGGTGGCTATCTTAGATTGTGTATTCCTGCATGGCAGAATGGGGATGGATTGGATGGCCTTTGAGATATCTTCCAACAGAGAGGTGGCTATCTTAGATTGTGTATTCCTGCATGGCAGAATGGGGATGGATTGGGTGGCCTTTGAGATCTCTCCCAACAGAGAGGTGGCTATCTTAGATTGTGTATTACTGCATGGCAGAATGGGGATGGATTGGGTGGCCTTTGAGATCTCTTCCAACAGAGAGGTGGCTATCTTAGATTGTGTATTCCTGCATGGCAGAATGGGGATGGATTGGGTGGCCTTTGAGATCTCTTCCAACAGAGAGGTGGCTATCTTAGATTGTGTATTCCTGCATGGCAGAATGGGGATGGATTGGATGGCCTTTGAGATCTCTTCCAACAGAGAGGTGGCTATCTTAGATTGTGTATTCCTGCATGGCAGAATGGGGATGGATTGGATGGCCTTTGAGATATCTTCCAACAGAGAGGTGGCTATCTTAGATTGTGTATTCCTGCATGGCAGAATGGGGATGGATTGGATGGCCTTTGAGATATCTTCCAACAGAGAGGTGGCTATCTTAGATTGTGTATTCCTGCATGGCAGAATGGGGCTGATTGGGTGGCCTTTGAGATCTCTTCCAACAGAGAGGTGGCTATCTTAGATTGTGTATTCCTGCATGGCAGAATGGGGATGGATTGGGTGGCCTTTGAGATCTCTCCCAACAGAGAGGTGGCTATCTTAGATTGTGTATTACTGCATGGCAGAATGGGGATGGATTGGGTGGCCTTTGAGATCTCTCCCAACAGAGAGGTGGCTATCTTAGATTGTGTATTCCTGCATGGCAGAATGGGGATGGATTGGGTGGCCTTTGAGATATCTTCCAACAGAGAGGTGGCTATCTTAGATTGTGTATTCCTGCATGGCAGAATGGGGATGGATTGGATGGCCTTTGAGATCTCTTCCAACAGAGAGGTGGCTATCTTAGATTGTGTATTCCTGCATGGCAGAATGGGGATGGATTGGATGGCCTTTGAGATATCTTCCAACAGAGAGGTGGCTATCTTAGATTGTGTATTCCTGCATGGCAGAATGGGGATGGATTGGATGGCCTTTGAGATCTCTTCCAACAGAGAGGTGGCTATCTTAGATTGTGTATTCCTGCATGGCAGAATGGGGATGGATTGGATGGCCTTTGAGATCTCTTCCAACAGAGAGGTGGCTATCTTAGATTGTGTATTCCTGCATGGCAGAATGGGGATGGATTGGATGGCCTTTGAGATCTCTTCCAACAGAGAGGTGGCTATCTTAGATTGTGTATTCCTGCATGGCAGAATGGGGATGGATTGGGTGGCCTTTGAGATCTCTCCCAACAGAGAGGTGGCTATCTTAGATTGTGTATTCCTGCATGGCAGAATGGGGATGGATTGGATGGCCTTTGAGATCTCTTCCAACAGAGAGGTGGCTATCTTAGATTGTGTATTCCTGCATGGCAGAATGGGGATGGATTGGATGGCCTTTGAGATCTCTCCCAACAGAGAGGTGGCTATCTTAGATTGTGTATTCCTGCATGGCAGAATGGGGATGGATTGGGTGGCCTTTGAGATCTCTTCCAACAGAGAGGTGGCTATTTTAGATTGTGTATTACTGCATGGCGGAATGGGGCTGATTGGGTGGCCTTTGAGATCTCTCCCAACAGAGAGGTGGCTATCTTAGATTGTGTATTCCTGCATGGCAGAATGGGGATGGATTGGATGGCCTTTGAGATCTCTCCCAACAGAGAGGTGGCTATCTTAGATTGTGTATTCCTGCATGGCAGAATGGGGATGGATTGGGTGGCCTTTGAGATCTCTTCCAACAGAGAGGTGGCTATTTTAGATTGTGTATTACTGCATGGCGGAATGGGGCTGATTGGGTGGCCTTTGAGATCTCTCCCAACAGAGAGGTGGCTATCTTAGATTGTGTATTCCTGCATGGCAGAATGGGGATGGATTGGATGGCCTTTGAGATATCTTCCAACAGAGAGGTGGCTATCTTAGATTGTGTATTCCTGCATGGCAGAATGGGGATGGATTGGGTGGCCTTTGAGATCTCTCCCAACAGAGAGGTGGCTATCTTAGATTGTGTATTCCTGCATGGCAGAATGGGGATGGATTGGATGGCCTTTGAGATCTCTTCCAACAGAGAGGTGGCTATCTTAGATTGTGTATTCCTGCATGGCAGAATGGGGATGGATTGGATGGCCTTTGAGATCTCTCCCAACAGAGAGGTGGCTATCTTAGATTGTGTATTCCTGCATGGCAGAATGGGGATGGATTGGATGGCCTTTGAGATCTCTCCCAACAGAGAGGTGGCTATCTTAGATTGTGTATTCCTGCATGGCAGAATGGGGATGGATTGGGTGGCCTTTGAGATCTCTCCCAACAGAGAGGTGGCTATCTTAGATTGTGTATTCCTGCATGGCAGAATGGGGATGGATTGGATGGCCTTTGAGATCTCTCCCAACAGAGAGGTGGCTATCTTAGATTGTGTATTCCTGCATGGCAGAATGGGGATGGATTGGATGGCCTTTGAGATCTCTCCCAACAGAGAGGTGGCTATCTTAGATTGTGTATTCCTGCATGGCAGAATGGGGATGGATTGGATGGCCTTTGAGATCTCTCCCAACAGAGAGGTGGCTATCTTAGATTGTGTATTCCTGCATGGCAGAATGGGGATGGATTGGATGGCCTTTGAGATCTCTCCCAACAGAGAGGTGGCTATCTTAGATTGTGTATTACTGCATGGCAGAATGAAGTTGGATTGGATGGCCTTTGAGATCTCTTCCAACAGAGAGATGGCTATCTTAGATTGTGTATTACTGCATGGCGGAATGGGGATGAATTGGGTGGCCTTTGAGATCTCTCCGAACAGAGAGGTGGTTATCTGTGGGGTGTGTGTGTGTGCTTAGATTCTGTATTCCTGCATGGCAGAATGGGGTTGGTTTGGATTGCCTTTGAGATCTCTCTCACCAGGTAGGTGACTGTCTGTTGGAGGTGCTTAGATTGTGTATTCCTGCATGGCAGAATGAGGTTGGACTGGATGATCTTTGAGAGCTCTCCCAACAGAGAAGTGACTGTCGGTTAGGGGTGCTTAGATTGTGCATTCCTACGTGGCAGAATGGGGTTGGATTTGGTAGCCTTCGAGATCTCTCCCAACAGATAGGTGGCTATCTGTGGGGTGTGTGTGTGTGCTTAGATTATGTATTCCTGCATGGGAGAATGGGGATGAACTTTGAGATCTCTCCCAACAGATAGGTTGCTATCTGGTGGTGTGTGTGTGTGCTTAGAGTGTATATTCCTGCATGGCAAAATTGGGTTGGACTGGATGACCTTTAAGATACCCAACAGATAGCCACCTAGCTGTTGGGAGCTTCGGTTGTGTATTCCTGCATGGCGGAATGGGGTTTGACTCGATGGTCTTTGAGATATATCCCAACAGATAAGCTGCACTCAGAGCATTTGGGAGAAATAAATTACCATGAACGGCTGGTATATGAAGATAGCTGCTTCAGTTTACAAAGACAGAATCTACTCTAGTCATAACTAAAATCTGCCAACAAATATGGAAAAAAAAATAGCCCACAAAGTTGGAAATGTTCAGTGTACATTTCAGTCCTGACACCAAGACTGCAACAATCACAGACCCATAGCATTAATTTCCCATGAAAGCAAAGTGATGCTCAAAATTCTACAACAAAGCATTTTACCATATATCATTCGAGAAATGCCAGATTATAATCTGGATTCAGGAAAGGAAGGGGCACTAGGGATCATATGGCAAATATAGGCTGGATAATGGAGCATACCAAAGAACTTGAAAGGAAGATTAGCCGGTGTTTTATAAACTACTATGGGACTGTGCAGCGCACCCCTGAAGGAAGAGCTTGCAGTTAAATTGACCCTCAAAACCTGAGTGTATTTATCTACGAGTCAATGTAAATACTGTACTTTAACTCCTATTGAAAAAAGGAACTGTCCTCTGGTGAAAGGTAAGAGTATACTCTATCCTGGGAACTCTGACCTCCCTCTATTCTCTCATCCATCTAGTCTTAGAGTGAGTGCAAACAGTTATGACTACTGGAACTTTGTAAGTTCTTTGGCATCGTTTCCCTTTGCTCCATCCTTTACATCTTTTGTTACAGGCCCCTAAATTTTACCCTTGACTTATCCACAGGTCACATCAAAATCCATAATTCTGGACCCAAAACCTGCCCTCGACTTATAGTCGAGTATATACGGTAGATGATTTAGAGGGAGCTCAATCTAATTCAGAAGAGACTGCCATCTGAAGACCAATATTATCCAATGACCATGAGAACAACCACCTCCAGTGGTTCAGGGTTTTGATAGCCTTCTTAGTCCCAGAGACTGAAGTCCCATCGATCCTAAACTAGGATGGTGGTTTCCAGGGGTGATTTCTGCCATGGGTTTAATATTGCTTTTTTAGAACTAGGGTGGGCAACTTTGGCAAGATAATGAGGCCTTGGGAACTCTATGTGGCTCTGCAAGTTGCACTTTCGGAGGCACCATAAAGCAACTGTCCATCAGAGAAACATTTACAATCTCGATCACACAACTGGCCTGTCCTCCTGTGGCAGATGTTTACCGGACAGGGAGACATACTATTAGTACACGTAGTGAAGTCAATATGACACTTTTATGATTTATTTATCGAATCAATTTCTATAACACTTCATATATTTCATTTTGTCTCCTGTGCCTACTTTGTGTACACTTATTTGACAGTGGGCCTTACTTCTGTAAAAACATAAACAGTGCTTGTGAATGCACTGTAAATATCAATTTAAACCAGGGCTGGGTCACGTGTGTGGGCCTTCGGATGTCGTTGTGCTACAATTCTCAACAGTCCTAGCCAGTCTAGGCAGTGGTGGATGATGGGAGGTATCATTCAACACAAGGCAGCTGGTAATTCCCATGTTTTTGAAGCGGTGAATCCACTCCAGGTTTTGACTAGTTTTTAAGGAGTTATCCAAGGTGCTGAACCTCTTCGAGAGAAAGTGTTCAGCACCTTGGATAACTCTTTGATTTAAACCTGGAATGCATTCACTGCTCCAAGAACACAGGAAACTCCAGATGCCACAACTTGGGAATCACAGGCTGCGTTCACACTGGAGAAATAAAGCGGTTTAAGTGCCATGGCTCAATGCTGTGAAATTCTGGGAATTGTAGTTTGTTGTGGGGCCCCACAACAAACTACAATTCCCAGAATTTCACAACATTGAGCCATGGCACTTAAACCGCTTTATTTCTCCAGCGTGAACGCAGCCACAGATTCACGACTACTCTGTTAAACATTTGTATTCCTAAGAGCCTTGCTGGATTAGGTTGAAAGCCTATCTACTGTTCCCACAGGTGGCCAAATCTACCCAATGCCTATGAGAATGCTCAGAAAAGAATACAGCAGAAGAAAAGAGCACAAAAGACAAGAGCACTGTGGTTCCTGATTCCTAGCAACTGGTATTTCTTGGAACAAGTTGAGCCTCCCTTATGTGGAATTCCAAAATCCAAAAACGGCTGAGATAGGTACCTTTGCTTTTTAATAGTTCAATCGTTCGCACACACTTTTTTCATGCTCCGAATCATTTAAATATTGTGTATAAAATTATTTTCAGGCTATGTGTATAATATATATATATATATATGAAACAAAAATGAATTTTGTGCATACAAGATATTTTATTATCTACATATACACAAACACCATGCACCTGAAGAAGCAGACTCAAGTCTATGAAAGCTCATGCTGCCAACTTCTATCTTTCAGTATGTAGAGAGATCTTGTAGCACCTTTGAGACTAACTAAGATTGGCAGCATAAGCTTTTGTAGACTTCAGTCTGCTTCCTCAGATGCATTTGGTGGAGTGGAAGCCTGATACAGACATATATATGCTATTGATATATGAGAGTGTCAATACAAATGACAAATCCTTTGTGTATGGAAAAGAAATTGCAGGTCCAATGTTAACTATGGTTGTTAGTGCGTAAAGAAACAGGAAACTGGTCTTTGTGCATGGAGATGAAGTGGCAGATCCAGTTTTACAATGGGACTAGCCTCTGCTGTTGAGGGGAGTAGATGAATGTAGGGCACCCCCAGGAGGATAGGGTCAGATAATGTTGAATAATAATAATAATAATAATAATAATAATTATAGCCCACTCCTCTGTCAATCAATCGGAGCGGGTTACAACAATTAAAAAGATACAAGGTAGAAATTACTATGGTTGCCATAAGTCAGACAGGACTTGAACAACAAGGTCTCCTCCTTCTCCTCTGTCTTCTCCTTTCTTCTCCATCTCCTTCTATTTCTCCTTCTCTTTCTTCACCTCCTTCTCCATCTTCTCCTTCTCTTTTTCCTTCCCCTTCTCTTTCTTCTCCTTCTCCTTCTCTTTTCCTCCTTCCCCTTCTTCCCTTTCTCCTCCTCTTTCTCCTTCTCCTCTCTTTCTTCTTTCTTCTTCTTTTCCTTCTCCTCCTCTTTCTCCTTCTCCTTCCCCTCTCTTTCTTCTCCTTTCTTCTCCTCTTTCAAGTCTCCCTCACTCAAGGAGAATCCAAAACTGCAAGTTGCTTGTGTGGATCTACGCCAGTCGTCACCATTTCAATATTTACTGGGATTTGTAAACTTCGTGGCTCTGGATTGCCTGTTCAGGACCAGAGCAATCTTCCAATTTTGTAAAAAAAAAAAAAAAAAATCGAACAAAGATCACTCATGATAATATATTGTTATGGGTGGTTTATCATGCTCTTGAGCTATTGTGAAAATTGAAGCTAAGCTCAGGAGCAAGAGGAGACTGTTAGATGATATCATTGTTTCTGCTTATCAAAAAAAATCCTTGTACTTTGGTCCTTTTTTTTTGGTGAGCAGGAGTGGTTTAAAAGTAGAAGCATCTACCTCCCCAGCAACCTGTCCTTATCAAGTTTTATCACACTAGAGGGCAAACAGGATTTAAACAGGATTTAAACAGGAATTAAACAGGAATTAAACAGGAAATGCCTTATGTTTAACATAGGGCAATTTCCTGTTGCCTTATGTTTAACATAGGGCATTTCCTGTTTAAATTCTGTTTAAATCCTGTTTGCCCTCTAGTGTGATAAACCCTGATGCCACCATTGGGATGCCCTCCCAAAAGGATCTCTCCCATCCATCCCTTTACAGAGGAACCCCAAAACTGTCTCTCTACCACCTCTTTCTAAGGAGATGGGCCCCAAAAGGATTTCTTTTCCACCCTTTTCCAAACAGTTGAACCTCCAAAGGATCTCTCTTCCAGCCTTTCCAAAGAGATGAATCTCTAAAGGGTCTCTCTCTTCCAACCCTTTCCAAACAGATTAACAACAACAACAACAACAACAACAACAATAAATATATTTATACTCTGCTCTTCAGCCCTAAAGGCTACCAGAGTGGCTTACAATTATTATTTTTAATATAATCCCCACCTTGCCTTGAAGGTGCTGCAAGGTTTTTCATTTTTAGTGCAAAAGACTGAGGCTGCGTCTGCACTGCAGAAATAATCCGTCTTGACACCGCTTCATTTTGTTTTCTTTTTTTTTTCTTTTTTAAAATTTGCTTATAAAAAAGTACAAAATTTCACAAATCAGTTACCAGAAGATACTATAAGACAATGTTTAAGCACACACTATAAAACAACACATCAATAATGCACCACCTAATATTCATCTTCAGTTGACACCACTTTAACTGCCATGGCTCAATGCTATGGAATCCTGGGAATTGTAGTTTGTAATGTATGGTCCAAAACACACTAAAGAAATAATCCAGTTTGAGACCTTTTTAACTGCCCTGGCTCAATGCAAGGGAATTCTGGGAACTGTAGTTTTGTGAGACATTTAGCCTACTGTATGTCAGAGAGAGTTCTTCTGAAGCCACAATAAACGACAACTCCCAGGATTCCCTAGCACTGAGCCAGGGCAGTTAAAGCAGTTTCAAACTGGATTATTATTTCTGCAGTGTGTTCTGGACCTTTATTTATCTTTCTTGTTCAATTAACAATGTAATGAAAGGGGTTCTAAAGTATGCTAAAAGAGATTGGGACTCAGTAGGGATGTTTTAAGGCAATAGTAGTTCCCAAACTGTGGCCCCTTTAAGAGATGTTGGACTCCATCTCCCAGAAGCCCTCAGCCATGTTGGCCAATAGTCAGGGATTCTGGGAGCTGGAGTCCAAAACCCCTTAAAAAGACCACTGAGGCCTACAGCAATGTTTCCCAAACTATTTTGGCCTTCATCTCCCATAATTCCTGACTGTTGGCTATTGGGGCCTCTGGGAGATGAAGTCCCAAGCCCTTGGACCAAAGTTTGGGAACACACTGCCTTATATAGAGCCTTAAATCAGTGGTCCCCAAACTGTGCCCTTTAAGAGAGATGTTGGACTCCATCTCCCAGAAGCCTCAGCCATGTTGGCCTATAGCCTGGGATTCTGGGAGCTGGAGTCCAAAATCCCTTAATAAAGAGCACAGTTTGGGGTCCACTGCTTTAAGGGGTGAGAAGAAATTGGACTCTGTGAATCAACAACTTCGGATAAGGAACCTGAAGTGTGGTGGCAGAACCTTTAGACTGTAGCCCTAGAGACTCTACTAGAGAGGAGGCAGTGGCTGGGAGAGCGATGCATGACGGGAAGGCGAGAGGGGAGGCGGTTGTTGTTGTATAGGTTGACGCCTAACAACTGCGGTTCCCAATCGGAGTCCCAATAAAAGAAACAGAGAATGGGAGGAAGAGTGGTCTCTTAGTCTTCCCAGGCTCTGAAGGGGAGCTCCCACCCTCCAAGGACTCTCTGGGTGGAAGTATCAGAGGTATAAAGGACTGGGGGGCTTGGGCTTCAGGGTCCTATTGGCCTTGGCCCCTTGTTTTCTCTCATCCATATATATATATATATATATGCCTGTGTATATACACACTTCCATATATATTGTACACATGTATGCTTGCTTACATATATCCTGATGCTGATACCTTATAATATATATATATATATATATATATGATATGTCTCCCATCCATATGTGTGCATACACACTTCCATATATATATATATATATATA
Organism: Urosaurus nigricauda; assembly: GCA_034509955.1. NCBI lineage: Eukaryota > Metazoa > Chordata > Lepidosauria > Squamata > Phrynosomatidae > Urosaurus > Urosaurus nigricauda. The sequence continues at coordinate 147,909,705 of JAOEGL010000002.1, read as the reverse complement.
TATATGCTACATACATAGGTCATTTTCCCCATATATATTGACGTTGATACTTTTTCTTCCATCCCTATCTCTCTCTCTATGTATATATAATATATATGTATACTATATATATATATATATATACACCCACATATTACCTACATATGTGTTTTCTTCCATATATTGTTTTCCATCCATATATATGTGTCTATGCAAACTTCCATATATATATATATATATATATATATATTACATAGATATATCTTTTCTTACTTATTATTATTATTATTATTATTTTATTGTATTACTGTACTATATTTTATTGTGATTGTAAGCTACCTCAATCCCACAGGAAGAGGCAAGATAGAAATAAAAAATTATTATTATTTTTATTATTAGTATTAGTATATTGATGCTGATACCTTATTTTTCATCATTCATATGTATCTGTGTGTGTTCATACACTTTTCCATATTTATTACATCTATTCATGTATTCTTCCATATCTATTGACATTGACACCTTATTTTCTTCCATATATGTGTGCATGTATGCGCACTTCCACATATATCACATATATTTTCTTCCAGATATATTGATGTTGATATCTTATTTTCTTCCAGCCATATATGTGTACTGTGTGTGCGTGTATATATATATATACACAAGCACACATTTCCATATATATGTGTGTGTGTGTGTGTGTTTTCTTCCATATATATTGACACTGACACCTTTTCCTCCATTCCTATATCTGTATATGTGTATACACATTTCCATATATATTACCTATATGTGTTTTCTTCCATATATATTGATGTTGAAACCACATTTTCTTCTATCCATATATGTGTGTGTGTCTATACACACTTCTACACACACACACACACACACACACACATATAACTTAAATATGTTTTCTTCCATATATATATTGACACTGATACTTTATTTTCTTCCATCCATACAGTATATGTGTGTGTATACACACTTCCCTATATATTACATGTTTTTTGCCCATATAGACACTGACACATCATTTTCTTCCATCCATATATGTGTGTGTATATAAATACTTCCATATATATTACCTACATATATGTTTTCCTCCATATATTGACATTGACTCCTTATTGTATTCCATCCATGTGTATGTATATACACACTTCCACATATATGACATACATATATGCTTCCATATATATTGACGTTGACATTTTTTCTTCCATCCATAAATGTGTATGTGTATAGCGACTTGCATATGTATCACATACAAATAAGCTTTTTTATATATTGACATTGACTTGCCACCTTATTGTCTGCCATCCATATATGTGTGTGTGTATACGCACTTCACATATATTTCAAACATATATGCTTTCTTCTATATATATTGATGTTAACACTTTATTTTCTTCCAGATTTGTGTGTGTGTGTGCGTGTATGTGTGGGTGTGTATACATTTTCTTGGGTTTTTTAATTTTATTTTTTTCATATATATATATATATATATATTAACATTTAAAAATTACATTTTCTTGTAATAGTCTTTTTCTTACACAGTACTGTTACTGGGGTTGGGGCTGCCAATAAAATTGATTAGCAGTAAATTCAGGACAAACAAAAAGGAAGTAACATGCGCAGAATTAATGTGTGGCATTTTCTAGATCAGTATGTGATGATGATGGAGCTAGTTTACATAGTACTGAGTGAAAATCAAACATATTTCTGGACGTCTGATCTATATAGCTATTGAAACTGCATTTGGAGAGGCAGTCTGCTACAGAATCATCCTTGCCATGAAACCTACTGGGCAACTATGAGCCTGTCACCCTTTCTCACCCTGACCTACCTTACAGGGTTGCTGTGATGGCAAAGTTGGTGGAGGGAAGATCTGTGTAGTTTCCCTTCAGTTAACAGGAGGAAAAGGAATGGTATACATGTAACGTGAGAGCTGTTGGAAATGTAAATCTGTGATGATACTTTCAATGTCTTGTGTGCATTTCTTTACAGAACTGAAGTTCTTTTGTTGGATGATTCGACAACTAACCCAATTTGAAACTGATTTTATTATGCATGGACATAGCTATAGCAGTGGGTGACCTTGCAAGAGGGTGACATAAATTATGCAAAATGGACTACTGACATGTGTGTTCAGTTCTACCTTATCGTAATAACATGTACTGCAAGCTGAATCAAACCACTGAGAAGGCACTCTTTCCCCTTTCCACTCCTAGGGGCCACAATGGACCAATACAGCATCCTGGGTCGCATTGGTGAAGGAGCCCATGGCATTGTTTTTAAAGCCAAGAACATAGAAGTAAGTGGAATCCCTTTTGCACCTGTGGCTGACATTGCACCCTTTTCGTCAGAGTCCGGAAGTGGAAAAGAAGAACACCTCCTTTTGTTTTGTTTTTTTACTGTGTCCTCTTTCTTGACAGACTGGGGAAACAGTTGCCCTGAAGAAAGTGGCTCTTCGGAAGCTGGAGGATGGTATTCCCAACCAAGCACTTCGGGAGATCAAAGCCCTGCAGGAGATTGAAGAAAACCAACATGTGAGTAGCCTGTTGAGATGTGTGCATGCGTATTTGTAGAGCCTTCAGTCCTACAGATGTTTTGGACTCCACTTCCCCTAATTCTTCACTGCTGGCCCTGCTGACTGGGGCTTCTGGGCATGGAAGTCCAAAGCATCTGAGGATCACAATTCTCCAACCACCATATTAGACATATAGGTGTAGGGAAGGTGTAGTTTGGATTAGGTGTTTTTTACGACTTGGAACCAAATTGTATCTGACGGCTGGAGGTGGGCTGATGTTACAGTCCTTTCATTGTCATAGGTCATGGGTTTTGGAGTTCCATCTGAGCATAATGTGATGCAAATAACATTTATGGAAAATGGGAGATCTGGATAAATTTGTTTTAGTTTGCCTGCTCTTTACAGTTTGCATATTTCCATTGGCAAAAATATTTGTTGCACCATATGGAGTTTTTGTCGAGTTGTGGAAAATAAATGTTTCAGTAACAGGAATAGGTTAATAAAGGTAAGAAAATGGAAAATGCAGAGGAGGGGACTCACAGGCAGTGGTCGAGGGCAATGATAAAGAAAGATACCCAATTTCTACATCAGTACAATGTTCATCCAGATTGTCTTTATTTTAAGCTCTTTCTTTGTACACATGAGAGCTAGAAACTTAAGGGAAAGCTCAGGTTCTCTTTAATTCCACATTAAAAGCCATAATCTGTATCTGCAAGTTTCTAGAGTCCTTGTTCAAAATATATGAAGCAGGACGCTAATATATCTCTGGCTGTGAGACAGACATTAGTTAGTTCTCTCTCTCTTGACTTTTTCATAGTTTGCTCTGGTTCAGGATGAAGTTGGTTGCTACTTTCCCGTTATTAATTCAGAGTGTTGAGAACATAGGGAAGATTTCTGAATTTCTTCATGATTCAAATTTTATTGGAAGGGGATGCAATAAATTATGGTTTCAAAAATCTTTCTGTGTCTCTACAACAAACCTTAAATCAGAAAAGACATGGAAACTCTCTATCCCCCACCATATTATATGAAAATAGGATCAAGATGGGGGTAATTGCTATGTTCAGGAGCTGGAATTTCTACACATAACATAGCTCATCATCTCAGCCCCAGCACTTAACAGGACAATTTGCATGTGTGGAGTTCTGTGAGGGCAGTGTTTTTCCTGTGTGCATTTGAAATTTGCCTGCCCTTGATCCTCATATGACACAGCCATGAACTGGCCTCTGTAGTTCCAAATTCTGCAAAGAAAAGGCAGGCGCCATCAAAAACCAAATTGACCATTCAGCCACATCTGGCCAGTATGCAGAATTTATTCCAGTTAACAGCATTTCAGAATTTCTTCTGAAAATTATTGTTGCATTCAAAGTTCAGGAGACCCTGGAAATGTGGGTCAGGTAATAAACTTAGCATTCATAAAATGCTTGCAAGTGTTCAAAAATGTCTTATGCAAATAGGTTCCCATGAAACATGACTTTGCAGAGTCAGAGTGCACAATAGTGGAGATGGTAGAAGGGTTGATGCTGAGACAGTGGCTTGCTTATGGTCACCTGGTTTGCTTATAGAAGAGGTATGATTTGAACTTAGGGCTTCCTGGTTTGTAGCTTAGTCTCTTTAGCATGAGACCTTTAAGGCCACAAAACTGTTGTCAATCAGGTTTTTTCTTCTCTCTAGGTGGTGAAACTAAAGGATGTTTTTCCCCATGGCACAGGGTTTGTGCTGGTGTTCGAATACATGCTGTCTGATCTGTCCGAGGTGATCCGAAACTCTGAACAGCCCCTCACTGAGGCTCAAGTCAAAGGCTACATGCTTATGCTGCTCAAGGGAGTGGCCTTCTGCCATGCCAACTCTATCATGCACCGGGTAAACCTCACTCTAGTCTGACACTTCGCTTCTCCCTCAGGGTCCCACCTTACTTCTCTTGTTCCAACCACCACTTTACATCTTCACTCCTTAACATCTGTAGATCTTCTGAATTCTTGTCTTTTCTTTACAGGACCTGAAACCAGCCAATTTGCTGATCAGCTCCACGGGTCAGCTGAAAATTGCTGACTTTGGTCTGGCCAGAGTATTTACCAGTGATGGGGAGAGGCTCTATAGCCACCAAGTAGCCACCAGGTGAATAGGTATTGACAGGGAGGAAATTCAGTTCCCACTGAAGCACACCTCTTATTCCAAGACTCTTGAAATCTGGATGTTAGAAGGCTGTAGAGTCTAATGGTACTGGAACAGAAGAATACTCGGAGATGTGACATAGGTTGTGTGAGAAGAACTGAGCCTGGTAGGTAGGGAATGCTAGAGATAAATGGGATTTGGATTTCCTCGGAGATATGACATTTGTGATTTTCTTCTCTGTGAGGTGGTATCGGGCTCCTGAACTCCTGTATGGCGCTCGGAAATACGACGAAGGTGTGGACCTGTGGTCAGTATCTTTATCCTTCCTTTTGCTGTAATGCCCTGATTCTCTCATCTCTATGGTTATTTGATGGATATGCTTTCTTGAGAGTGGAAAATTATTCCACCATGCCTGGTTAAATATATGGGTGATGGAAGTATCGCCAGCATTCTGACAATGCTTGCTCGACTTCTTTCTGTTATTATTTGAACACTAGATGTTAGTGAAAAAGATGCTTAGAACATCTCCTTTCAAAGGCTAATAGTGCCCCCATATACCTCCCAAAAGTGCAAATAGTTTTGAAAATGTGTATACCCTTGAATACTTTGAATTCAGTTGAAATAGTGTTTTTGGAAGGCTTCCCAGAATGCTATTCAGTGCTGAGAGAAGGTGTGCACATGTGTTGAGTGCAACTTGGTAAAAATATAAGGGGAAGGAGTAGTTTGCTGCTTTGGCAAATTTGGGCAGGAAGTAGAGATGAGATTGCTAGTTGAGGCAGTGGGCAAATGCAGCCACAGGCATCTTCCGGGTAAAAGAAATTATACCCCTCAGTCCAAGGAAACTGCCCATCTTTTACTCTAAGCACTACACTGCTATCCTCAAGGAATCTCCTTACATTTTTGCTGGTTGGTGAAGTGGCCTTATAGACAGATTACTGTCTTTCCAAGTGGACCTGAAAAGTACTGAATAGTGTGGTTCTTAAGATATAGCATTAAATTACCTGGTAACAACCCTGCAATAGTTCATTATGGTGTTTGCAGTACGTGACTTACCGATCTGACACTGTAGATGCATTGGACAACAATCCCCATCCAGTATGGTTTCTGCGGTCATGCTCTACTTCACAGGGCCCTGTAAACACATCAGCTTTTTACCAGTGGGTTAGGTCAGATTGAAATTCTTCATTCACAAGTAGATCAAAAGTTTATTAGAGCCCAAGAAGAGACTGGGGGCAGATTATTATAGAAACGAAACATAGTTTAACAATTATGGCTTCCCTGCACATTTCCTAGGAGTCATGGATTTATGAGCATACTAAAAACTTTGAAGGTTAGATGATTCACAGCTGGAGGCAAAGCAACAGCAACAAAATCAGTTTACTTTCTGCAGAGTAGCCCTGACTGAATCCTCAAAAGCACCAATTGCTCTGTAAGCAATTTTGGACAAATTCCTTTCATTCTCAAGGAAATTGTAGTACAAAATTAAGCCAGTTTTTAACACCCCAAACTAGTGTTTCAGTCTCAGTGAAAAAGACACTCCTTAAGGGTATGAAGCGGTAGATAAATGAAGCTGTTTGTTTTTGTTTGTTTTCTTTGTGGTCTGGAAACAAACACAAATACGCGTATATGTATACATATTATAGGTATTAAAAAGACAATGCAACACTAATTATGTCCCATACAATTATATAGGAATACATTTTTCACATTAGAAATATACATAACCTTCAGCAGAAACCACTGGAGTTGAGAATGCTCTCTAAAACAGGGCATTGACTATAAAAATAACAGATTCTACAGTATTTTGTAAAATATATACCTATTCCGGAAAGTCCTTGAAAAGGACTATATAAGTTCAAACTACATTAGTTTGAACCCAAGAACCAGGTTTCTCTTTCTCTCTCTCTCTTTTGACCAGGGCCGTGGGCTGCATCTTTGCTGAACTTCTTAACAATTCTCCGCTCTTTCCTGGAGAGAATGATATTGAACAACTTTGTTGTGTCCTGCGAGTGCTTGGGACACCTAACCAGAAGATCTGGCCGGTGAGCTTTAGCTGTGATTAGATCAAGGGTGGGAATCAAGCAGCCCTTCAGATATCATTGGATTACATCTCCCATCAGAGTTAGCCAGAAATGCCAGTAGTGCATTTCTGGCTAACACCCTGTCAGTTGATTTACAAAGATTGGGGCTGAGGCTATTCCTCTGAGGGAAGGATGGGGATTTTCAAAGTGAAAGAGGGTAAGAGCCAAGCTTCCAAGTTTTCATCCTGGCCTTTTTTGTTGGGACAGGAAATCACTGAGTTGCCTGATTACAACAAGATCTCCTTCAAAGAGAAGTTGCCCATTCCTTTGGAGCAAGTAGTACCTGATGCTTCCCCACAAGCTGTGCAGCTCCTGAAACAGTTCCTGGTCTATCCTTCCAAACAGCGTGTGCAGGCAGCACAGGTAAGGGAGAATGTGCAATGGCACCTGTGGAGGTTCCTGGCTGGGCTTCGTTGATGCGAGAATGTTGCAGGGTGAGGGTTGAAATAAGCAAGTAATCAGACATATTGGCGGGCATCATGTTGGCGATATGCACAGGTGGAACTGGAGGTCTCATGTGTCTTTTTCAGACTTGCAGTAGGAGGTGCCCATTAACTCTTTCCACAAGGCCCTGGCACTCAGCTGAGGTCTGCAGGATGCAGGCCTGTCTCCCTGACTATTGATCAGCTGTGAAGGTCACTTGGATTGGAGCCACGTCACCTTCATAGATAAAAAAATAAAGCAGTTGGAATCACTTTAACTGCCATGACTTTGTGCTATACACCTCTTGGAACTGTACTTTTGTGGGATATTTAGCCTTCTCTGTCAGAGCACTCTGGTGCGCCACCAAACTACAAATCTGAGAATTACATAGTATTGATGGCAGTTGAAGTGGTACCAAACTTCTTTATTTCTGCAATATGGCAGCAGCTTGGCCTCATTCTAGGTGCTCTTGAACACTAAAAGAGGAAGGAGTAGTGCGGATGAGGATGCCTCCTTCCCATAGTGGTCAGGAGGAGACAGGATGAGAGGTGGTACACACCTGATCAATGGCTGCACCCAGCAGCCTATCCCGGCTCTTATGCGCTGGAAGAAATAGCTGGACAGAGTGAGTAGCCTCTGCTGTCTCCCATACATATGTTGGTGGCAACTGAGGCTCAGCCATTGCTATGACTGGCAATCGTATTCCTTAATAATAATAATTATAATAATTATAATTATTATTACTTCGCTCTGCAGCCAAGGCTATCAAAGCGGCTTACAATTTGTTAATTAGACATTTCCCTGCCCTCAGGCTTACAATCTAAAGAGACAAGACACAAAAAGAGAAGAGAATGGCAGTAGAGAAGGGGAAAAAGTCCAGCAGATCTTCTCTCCCTCAGGGGCCTGGACCAAGGCAGATGGACTGGAGGGAGGGCTCTTCTTCTTTTTAGGCAAGGCCTGTCAGAGCTGGCTTGCCCTTCTCTCCCTCAAGATGGTGGATGGAGGGAGGCCTCTTCTTCTTTTTAGACAAGGCCTGTTGGAATTGGCTTGCCCTTCTCTCCCTCAAGATGGTGGATGGAGGGAGGGCTTTGCTTCATCTATCTATCTATCTATCTATCTATCTATCATCTATCTATTCTTATATATTTCTGCAAAACTGATTAAATGGTTGACTAATTATAATTAAGCTAAGCTTATCATAGAATCATAGAATCTTAGAGTTGGAAGAGACCACAAGGGCCATCCAGTCCAACCACTTGCCATGCAGGAACTCCCAATCAAAGCATCCCTGACAGATGGCCATCCAGCCTCTGCTTAAAGACCTCTAAGGAAGGAGACTCCACTACACTCCAAGTGAGTGTGTTCCGCTGTCGAACAGCCCTTACTGTCAGGAAGTTCCTCCTAATGTTGAGGTGGAATCTCTTTTCCTGTAGCTTGCATCCATGATTCCGGGTCCTGTTCTCTGCAGCAGCAGAAAACAAGCTTGCTCCCTGCTCAATGTGACATCCCTTCAGATATTTAAACAGGGCTATCATATCACCTCTTAACCTTCTCTTCTCCAGGCTAAACATCCCCAGATCCCTAAGTCGTTCCTCATAAGGCATAGTTTCCAGACCCTTCACCATTTTAGTCACTCTCCTTTGGACACGCTCAAGTTTCTCCACATCCTTTTTTAATTGTGGTGCCCAGAACTGGACACAGTATTCCAGGTGGGGCCTGACCAAAGCAGAATAGAGTGGCACTATTACTTCCCTTGATCTAGACACTATACTTCTATTGATGCAGCCTAAAATTGCATTGGCCTTTTTAGCTGCTGCGTCACACTGTTGACTCATGTTCAACTTGTGGTCTACTTGGACTCCTAGATCCCTTTCACTCGTTCAGCCAGATGTCCCCCATCCTATATCTGTGCATTTCATTGTTCTGCCCTGAGTCCAGTAACTTACATTTCTCTGTGCTGAATTTCATTTTGTTAGCTTTAGCCAAGCTTTAGCCAAGCTTTCTAGTCTATTCAGGTCATTTTGAATTTTGATCCTATCCTCCTGGGTATTAGCTACTCCTCCTAATTTGGTGTGGTCTGCAAATTTGATAACTAGGCTCCCAATACTGTCATCCAAATCATTAATAAAGATATTGCCACAGAACCCTGTGGCACCTCACTGGCCATTTCTCTCCAGGATGAAAAGGAGCCATTGCGTAGCACCCTTTGAGTTCGGCCAGTCAACCAATTACAAATCCATGTAATGGTTACCTTGTCTAGCCCACATTTTACAAGCTTGTTTGCAAGAATGTCATGCGGAACCTTGTCAAAGGCCTTACTGAAATCAAGATATACTATATCACTTGTTTTTACATTCCCAGGAAGGCAGCAAAAACACGGGGCTTATTTATGATGGGTAATTTAAGTGTCCTATGGTTTCAGCTTTTGTAAAGGAAAAAAAATGTCAAAGCCAAGCCTGTTAGGGTCTAGTTTTAAATCAGCAGAGTAGCAGAAACGTGCTCTTGTCTGACTGTGCTTCCCTAAGACCTGAGACTGACTCTAAAAACAAAACAAGTAGCTTATAGGTCAAACAAAAGTTTACTGATTGCTTTAATCTATATAAACATAGATGCTATATCCTGATCTAGCTAGTGAATAAAATCTTTATTTCACCATCTTTCCAAAGAAAGTTGAGAGTAGAGGAAGATGTAAAACATGCAGTTCATTTGAAAATCTTTGAGAATGTCTGTTAGTCTGGAGGAGTGACTTAAATCACATGGCTAGTTTGATTTGGGGGTGGGGGGGGGCGGGTTGCATGCAGAAAATCCCTATCTAAGGAGGGAGGAAGAGAATGCAAAAATCTTCCAACAATTTAAACCAGGGGTGGAGAAAGTCCACCTCATGGGGTGTTTAGAGCCCTCTGATCCTCATTTTGTATTGGAAGAAACCCCTCAAAACCTTCAAAAATTTTTTCAAAGGCATTTTTTTTATCCCAAAATTGGGTGGGGGGGGGGGGAGGCTTAAAACCATGATAAAACATGGTAATTTTGCCAGAACTGCCAAGATCTTCAGGTACCTTTAAAAACATCCCCATAGCCAAAAATGTAATGAGAAGTGATATGATATCACTTCTAGTCATATTGAGGTGGTACAGACTGCCCAAAAAGGACAGTCTGGCGCCACCTCTTTTAGCACTGTAACTGCGCCGCAGCAGCTAGATGCTGCAGTGCAGTTGCGCACCTAAAAAGGAGTGGGGAAACCGCGGTCCTTTTTAGGTGCACAGTTGCAGCACGATTTAGTAAAAAAGTGCCATTTGGCGCCTTTGCGCCACCCCAACTGTACAGCTCCATGTGGAAGCTACGCAGTTGCACCAGCGCCATTATGTATGCTGTCTAAACGGCGTTACATAATGGTGCCGGCGCATTACATACTAGGGTTCAGGAGCGTGTAAACGATGCGCACTTCCAAACCCTAATGGGCTGCAATGGCACCTCTTCAGGCCTGTCTGTATCAGACCATTGGTTGTAGGCTGAAAAATGGCCCTACTCCTACTGCAGTTGGCCATCTCTTAATTCAAACTGTGGCTGCATTCAGTTGCACTGGTTGCAAGCAGTGCATCCCTGAGCAAAAGCACATTTAGATTAGCCCAAATCTGACAAGATTTGTCAATATCCATTGCAAAATGTCACCAGGCCCACTAAAAACCTACTTCCCTAACCCCATAAATAGCCATCACAGGTAGCAGTAGGAGATATGCTTAGAGGTATGGCCAGCTGAAAGAGTATTTGCTTGTTCCCTTCTCTTCTCCTTTTTTTCTTTTGAGTTGTAAATTTTTTTAGATTGCAGGTTGGCAGAACCTTTCTTGTGTTTATCAGTTGTGTAGAAGCAACTCAGGGAGTCTTTTTATCTGAAGCAAAAAATGCTTTATAAAATACTTAAAATAAATATCCCCTGTAGGCTAAAGAGCCAGCACGGCATAATGTTGAACTATGACTGTGGCAACCAGGGCTTGGACATGAAATGCATTGGGTGACCCTTGGGAAGTCACACTCTCTCAGCATCAGGGGGAGGCAATGGCAAACCTCTTCTGAACAAATCTTGCCGAGAAAACCTCATGTTAGGTTTGGCTTAGAGTCGCCATAAGTTGGATATGACCTGAAGGCACACAACAACGACAGCAGCAAGTAGGCAGATACAAATGTAGTGTGAGTTCCTGGAGTAATCCTAGCATGGAACCACATACTGCGGTTCTTTTAGGCCTAACCACTTGGTGGCACCTGATTCCCTCTCCCATGCTTTCACAGAAAGCAAGGAGGGGACGGTAGGAAAATGGGCAAGATGCTCACAGACTGCTGTGCACCAACAGATCACACCTACCCTGGTAGAGTTTTATGGGTGCAGGCTTCCAAAATGAAATAAAATAAAAATCATGATTCGGAATTGTCTTCCCTAAAACACCTGCATTCTGCCAGGTGTCAGGTTTGTACTGAAAGGTTGGGAGAAGCACTTCAGGATTCCAAAGTGTCACCAGAGGGCACTCTTGATTCTCTCTCTCTCTTTTTCTTTCTGTCTCTCATTCTCTCTTTATATGTGCTTTCAAGTCGCCTGTAGACCTATGGCGACTCCATGAGTTTTCCATAGGGTTTTCTTAGGCAAGGAATACTCACAGGTGGTTTTGTCAGTTCTTTCATCGGAAACATAACTCACAGAACCTGGTATTAATTGGCAACCTCCCATCCAACAAAAACAACACATTTATTGATATCCCACTTTTTCCTCAAAATTGGGACTCCAAGCAGCTTACAGTTTAAAAGTACAGTACAATTTAAACATCCAAGCATTAACTAGGGCTGACCCTCATTTCTGTACTTCTCTTTCCCAATATAAAACAGTAAAGTCAATACAGATTAAAATGCATGCAAAAGTATCAGTAAAACTATGTCAGCTATTTTAAAAAATGAAGCTAAACAATTTATCATTAAAACCATTTATAAGTGTCCCAAAATGAAGGTGGTTCTTCAACTTATATTCATCCTTCAAGGACTGACAGTTCACATCCCCAGGTCAAATAAGTGTGTTGTTTCAATCATTGTATTGGGAAAGAGGTCAAAGATCTTACATGTTACAAAAGATCTCATACTGCGTATGGTAAACAACAATAACTGATCTAAAAAGAGAAGATTTGATCTTCTGTACTTCTAAACCTAGCCTAACATACTCATGGTTAGCACAGTGTTGCACAATATTGCGTCAGAGGAAAGCTGGGGATGGAATAACCCGAATGGGTGGAATAGGAAAGGCAGAGTAAATAAGACCATTCTTATTTTCTTTTCTTCTCCAGGCCCTCTTGCACCCATATTTCTTCACTTCTCCGTTGCCCGCCCATCACTCAGAGCTGCCCATTCCCCAGCGCGGGGGCAAAAAGGCCCGTCAGGGGCCCCAACACCAACGTGACTTCCATGTGGAGCAGCCATTGGAAGAGTCTCTCGTGGACCTGGACCTTGTGGCGCCATATGTGATTGACGTATGAAGAAGGGATCTGTCTTGTTTGCACACTTGTGCTCTATTTCATGTGGATGACTGGCTCACCCTGAAAGGGAACTGGGCCATACAGCAAGGAAGAGGGGGCCACAAGAGAAATTTTAAGGTGTGTAGAGCTGCTACTGCAGCAGGACATACAGAAGAAGCTGCTTATGCCCCGAGTCTCTCTTTACACAGTAGGTAAAGCAGACATGGAGGATGAGCATCTCTTTGTACGCTGTTGAACTTCAACTCCTATGATCTCCAGCTGGCTGTGCTGGCTAGGACAAATGAGAGTTGCCATCCTACAATATTTGGAGGGGGGGGGGAAGAGGCCCAGACAGACAGAAGTCCTGCCCATTGTGGTATTCGGCAGATCTCTGCATAGGCAACCTTTCATCATGCTGTCAGCCCAGTGATAGAGAAAAAATATCCTGGCCAACACTTTCCTTGTTTCATGGAACCAGTATTGGCACAGATGGATAACAGGGGGCTTTACACACACACACACACACACACACACACACACACATGTACACACTCCTTTAAGGGCCTTCCAGGGTTTGGGGGCTATTTCAGTTCTCTGCTGCTGTTCTGATGTTTTGCAAAGGTGCTGGTTTTGTGCAGCGCTGTAAAGTTTTCTAATTAAATCTTTGGTAACAGTGGACAAAATTCCTGGACTCTTTCTTGAAATGGTCATTGTGAACTCTTTGGATCAATGCCGGTTTTGTCAGAAATGTGGTATTCGATGGGCTTGCTGGGATGTGTGTTTGTGTTAACAGCACTTTTATATATCAGCTTAGCTCTATCAAATCTCACAGTTAAGGCTTTCAAGTCTTGGTATGGTTTAAAACCCTACCTTGTGTATAACTTCTGACCAGAAGCAGACTTCCCATGAAGATATAGGTAGCAGAAACCCTTAGGTAGCAGAATGGGAAGGATGGTGAATTGAGCCTCCTGCCACAAACTCCTGGAGGTTGGTCACCTTAGGAGGGCACAATGGTGGCTGTTCTGGAGAGTTCCACTAGTCCTGCTTTCCTGTTGTAGCTGCCTCTCTCATATTGCGACACTGTAGAAGGACCTCACCCTGGGCAGCTCTCTGCAGAGCTGTGGTAGCCTCTTTCTCCTTCTCAGAGATCATGCCTGGACTGATCTCTTGCTCCAAGGGAATCCTTAGAGTGGAGGGACCAAGCTGGTGGCAGACAGAGCATTGGCTCTGCTGCTGATGGGAAAGATCTTGTGGTGGGGAAGGCACAGGAATAAATGAAGAGGGAAGGAGGGGTAGATATTGTTGCCCCAATCTAGAAAGAGGGGTAGGAAGATAACTGTGTACCTACTAGTCCCGTTCTAGATTCACAGTTGGTAATGCAAAACCATGGCTTCATTCCAAATTGTGCCCTTTTGTGGGATGAAAGAGAAACCAGTCTTCTCTGCTCTTTGGCTTCCTTGCAGCAAAAGATGAGTTGTTCAAAGGTTGACTGTGGCAGTTGTTTTTCTAAGTAGATCCTAGAAGCCTAAAATGGTACAAGAGAGTTGCTGAACTTCAGCCTCAGCATGGAACCTGTACATTTTTTGACTGGCTATTCCTCTTCGACCTCTTGGTCAAGACAAAATGTGCAATGGCCTTCCCCATAGAGAGCTTGGGAAATTTTCTTTTCTAAATTACAACTCCCGGCATGCCCCTCAATGTAACATTTCCAAGCTCTGCTTCCTCAGTGCAAATTTTTTCTTATTACACCCCTTCTCAAGGATTGTTTTATTTTGAGTGGCCCACCTTAAGACCTTTACAAGGATTAATAAGTTTTGCTTGCTGCTTTGCTTCACTAGAATCTATTTTCTTGAAATGTATGTAGCAAGAGGTCTCAGGTACAGAATCTCTAAACAGTCAAAAAGCATAAATAAAACTTCTGTACAGTTATGCCAAGGGTGCCCTTTAAACAAACTAGATGAGAGCAACAAACTCTGTGCAACTATTCCATCTTTCTCTCCTTGGAAGATTTTTTTGGTGGTAGTGGTGGTAAGAAAAACAGTTGGAAGAAGCAGTGGGCAGACACAAGAAAAATACAAATGGAAGATGGTAGCTATTTTTCCAGGAAAATGCCATATTTGAGTCTAGTCAATTGCACATGAAAGATTTCTCTGAAGATATCATAATTTATACAGGATTGTATTCTGGGGGCACTAAGATGGATATATTGTTTAGGGAAGCATTCCCAGATGTGTGTCCTTGTCTGCCCCAGGGTGCCTTATTTTAACTATGTATTAAGAAGAGGAGCCCTCCCTCCAGTCCATCTGCCTTGGTCCAGGCCTCAGAGGGAGAGAAGAACTGCTGGACCTGATCCCCTTCCTCACCACCACTCCCTTCTCCTTTTGTGTTGTGTCTTTTTAGATTGTAAGCCTGACAACAGGGAACCATTGGATTAAAAGATTGTATGTTCAGCGCCGTGTAAATTTACAGTGCTATATAAATAAAGGATAACAACAACAACAACAACAATAATTGGGTAATTGCAGTCTGAGGAGATCATTTTTTTGTCTTTGGGAATATCCAGGGGAAGCTGCAAGAACACCCAAAAGTCCTAAAAGGGGAAAAGGCCAAATTAACTGCTGAATGGAATGTCAGTCCTCATCTTGAGCTTACAGTTCTTCTCATGTGTGACTCCATGTTAATGAGAATGCTTTTCCAAACAATTCTCTGTTGTCTTTTGTCCCTACAAGGCTTGGGGTGAGATATTTTTTGCCAGTTTGATTGGAGGTGAAAACTCACCCTTTCTCAACACAGTTAACATCTGCCAGTTCATTTTAAACAGGAAAAAAAATTGTGTAAGTTGCACAAAAGAATGCGGTTCGGTGATTTCATCTTAGAAGGCAATCATATTTGACATTTTAGAAACAAACTTCATTTAACTGAAGCAGCAATAATTCATCTGAGCCATCAGTGCTATGCAGACTCATCTATATAACTGCAAAGAAGGCAGAATGAAGTGTAACAAAAGGAAAGAAGGCACAGGTGTGAAAGGAAGCACCAGAATCTGTATACCCAGAGCTTGGAAAAATTACCTTCTTGGACTATAGATCCTAGAATCGCACTGGCCTTAGTGGCTGGAGAATTTCAAGAGTGGTAGCCAGAAGAGGAACTATTCCAGGATCTGTTCAGAGCCTACTAGAACCTCTTCCTAAGGTCCTGTCAAAATGCAGCACTTACAGTAAATATTAGCTAGTCAGGACTTTGGTGGATGTACACACAGCTGTCTCCATACTAGAGTTCCATGCATTCTAGTTTGTATCACAACACATTCATTCTACGCACACAAAAATGCAGCTGTGAAACATTTCCTCAATAATGGAAAACTGTCAGCAAGGTTGCCTGTGCAGGTTGTCAAAATGTGGCTTCTATGGGTTATTATGATTTACCAAAGCAAACACACAATAAGAAGCCTCCCTGGGCATAATTACACTTGAAAATAAAAAGTTTTTGCCTCCCAGCAAAAGGAGAGCAGGGAGGGGGGCAGCCTGTTTTAAAATTTTAATTTCTGTATCAACAGTTTTTAAAACACACACATATTAGTTTCACATGGATTATTACAAACTATAACAATTAAGGTAACAAGAAATGCATAAATAAGAATTGAAAACAATGAAATAGAAAAGAAAAAGAAAAAAAAAGGATTAAGTAAGGATCTAACAGCGGAATATAGGGATGAAGTTTGCAGCAAAGGATTATAATTATATGTTAAACTGCGTTAAGGCCTCTTTCACAACATCTTTCCCAAAGGATGGGACAGTGAGTTGACAATAGAAAAATTATTATTAGTGTAATCTAAGAATGGAAACCATTTCTGTCTGAATGACTCACACATCATGGGATTCTTCAGCTTCCAACAGTTTTTAAAAAATTGTATTGCACTTTCAAAATGTTAAACTCCACGTTGGATCGCATGTTGGCAGAAAGGTAATTTAATTAACAGAGATAAAAAGGACTGTGGTTTGCCAGGTTTCCTGGTCCCAAGGGGTTTAAAGCTTTGTATATCATTTTTTTTTAAAAAAAGCTTTGTATATCAGTTTAAAAAAAACCCCTCGGTAGCTAATACGCAGAGTCAAGTAAAGATCAGAGAGCTAACTCTCAAAGTTTGGAAAGCAGTGTAGGGATTGTAGTCTAAAATGTTTCCAAGCTTTGGTTTATATATATGTGTGTGTGTGTATTTAAGATAGGTGAGCTGCAAACGAAAAACTAGAAGTTTCAGTTTTATTTGTGGGAGGGGAGTCCAAGACGCAGACCAGGGTGGGGCAAGGGGGGCAACGCCACACTGTGGCCAGGCTCAATTGGCATTGCCATGCCTTTGGGGACTGCTAGGCAGAGCCAGGTCTACAACAGGCTCCACAGCCCTTTCCGCCACTTGCACTGCCTGGTCTCTGGAGATAAGGGTTATCTCTGCCAGCTCATCGTGCTGCATCATGGACTAGCTGCTTATTTCCAGCCTCATGGGTGAGGCCCGGGGTATTAGGAGGGCGAAGGCGAAGCAGTCCTTGACAGTTTCTCTTTCTTGCCTGCAGTCATTCATCTCTTCTCTCATGGCTTTGTTTTTGGGCACCTAGTCCTTGTTAGCCAAGAGTCTCTTGCTGCTGCCACACTGCGAAAATAAAGCGATTTGATGCCACTTCAACTGCCACGACTTAATGCTATGGAATTCAGGGATTCATAGTTTTGTCAGAAATCTCTAGTGCCCCGTGTAACTACACACCCCAGAACTCTACAGCATTGAGCTACAAGTGAAAGGCAGCTTGGAGGCTCATACAGGGTTCCAGATCTCAAGGTCTGACTCCTTGTCACCAGTCTTCAAAGTAAAGAAGGGAGATCTCAATGCAAGAATGCCACTTCAAAAAGTATTCTTGTGTATAATTTTTTCTCATTTATTAGCCTTTATTTTTTTAAAAAACCGAATGACGTAACTCTTTAGGAGTTGTGCTTGAGGTTATTCGTATCATGCTTTGTGATAATAAAGGGTTGTAAGAGCACCCTTTTAACATCACTAGGGCCACAACATCAGAAAGGGATGTCCCTAATTTTCAGGCTTTAGTGCTGAAATCTCAAGGTCTGGGATAGAAGTGACCCGGCAACCCTCCTGAGTTACAAACTGGAAACTAAAATCAAGCGCAGTCATAAGCGTGCTTAATTGTTTGTTAGTAAACTCATCCCCTTACTACTACACCATACTGAATAATTAAAAATTAAAATTATCAGTATCAATAAACATTAATGGAATAAATAAGCATAGGATGGTATTATTAATGTGCATTTTACCGGTACTATACTTCTCCTTTAAAAATCTAATGGATGCGACAAAGCTGATCCTTCTTCCAAAATAATTTCCCCCCTTTTGTATCTGACTGTCTATCGATCGATCGATCGATCGATACATTTTGTATCCATGGTCGTATGAAAGTTATTGCTTTGTTTTGTTAAAAACTTAGGACAACCAACCAAAGTAATCATGATATAACTAGAAAGGAGGCTTGCCACAATTCCTCAAGTAGAGTGGGAAAAAGAAATCAGAGTCCCTGCGCAGAGAGAGTGAACTGAGCTCAGGTCTGGTTGAAATGAATGGAACTTAAGTTTGTTGTTGTGTGCTTTCAAGTTGTTTCTGACTTATGGCAACCCTATCACGGGGGATTCTTGGCAATATTTATTCAAAAGGGGTTTGCCTTTGTCTTACTCTGAGGCTGAGAGACAGTGACTGGCCCAAGGATTCAAACTCTGGACTCCAGAGTCCTAGTCCAATGCTCAAACCATTATACCACACTGGCTGTCAGAATGTAAGTATTGTCATGTAATAATCAACTGAGGAGATGGCCCTTTTTTATTTTGACTGACATGGAGACATTATAGGCTTCCAGGTGATATTTTTATTGTTATACACAGACATACTCCCATCCCATTGATTGAATTTTACCACAGATCCAGACGATTTGAGTGGTGTTATGACGAGACTAAGGTTGTCATACTTTGGTCGCATCGTGAGAAGGCATGACTTGCTAGAAAAGACGACAACGCGAGGGAAGGTAGAAGGCAACAGAAAGAGAGGAAGACGACACACCAGACGGATGGACTCAGTCAGGGAGATGACAGCCTGAATTTGCAGGACTTAAGCAAAGCAGCGGGGAATAGGGACTCTTGGAGATGTCTCATCCAGAAGTTCGCCTTGAGATGGGGCTGACTCGAGAGCAGTTAACAACAAAGTGGTGTTGTGATGAACAGAGACTATGACATCACCTACTTTCCCATCATGGACTCCTCATTCCCTCGCTTTATCACACTAGAGGGCAAACAGGATTTAAATGAGAGTTAAACGAGAGTTAAACAGGAAATGTCCTGTGATAAACATAGGGCATTTCCTGTTTAAGTCACGTTTAACTTTCGTTTAAATCCTGTTTGCCCCCTAGTGTGATCTCACAGTAGCTAAAAGAGAAGTGGATTTTCCCAGCAACAATATGCAGTTATGATCAATACATTTTGCACCCCAACTTGTTTGGAGTGAGTAGGGACTAATCTGCATTGCAGCAATAATGAAGTTTGACACTGATTTAGCTGCCATCTTGTGATCTGTAGTTTATCGTAGCACCAGGGTTGTCTCACAGAGAAGACTAAATATCTCATAAAACTACAAATCCATGAATGCCATAGCATGGAGCCACGGCAGTTAAAGTGGTGTCAAACTGCATTATTTCTGCAGTGCAGTTTTGTCCTTGGTCTTACACGGGCAAGACCCATCAGCCTGCTTCTTGTGGAGATGAATATTTGCAGAAATTGTTGTAAATCAACACAACTGACTGTATTTTTGGACTCTGAGTAAGGCTGATGCTACCCAAACAGTTCTGCACTTCAACATTCACTACCACATCACTGCTCCCATTTGTTGTTGTTGTTGTTGTTGTTGTTATTGTTGTGTGCTTTCAAGTCATCTCTGACTTATGGCAACCCTAAGGCGAACCTCTTGCAGGGCTTTCTTGGCAAGTTTCTATGGAGAGTGTTTGCCATTGCCATCCTCTGAATCTGAGAGCATGTGACTTGCCCAAAGTTAAGTCATAGTGGGCTTACATGGCTGAATGGGTTTACATGCCCAGTAAGTTTACATGGCTGAGCCAGGTTTCAAATGCTGGTCTCCAGAATCATAGTCCAACACGCAAACCACTACGTCATGCTGGCTCTTGCTCCCATTTGTAACTTGCCCATGTTTTCTCATCTTCCATTTCTACATGCAGAAAAATCTGTTAATGTCAGAATAGCTACATTATGCCTTCACCTCATCAGTCCCAAGGAAGGAAGACAGACAGAAGGAGATGGACCTGACTTTGACTGAGATTTGCTTTTGTTCAGTGCACTTGATGGAGTTGTTGGCCAGAATCCTATATCACCTACTTACTCTGTATATACTTGACTAGAAGTTGACCTCATGGATAAGTCAAGGGCAGGTTTTGGGGCCAAAATTATGGATTTTGACATCACCCGTGGATAAGGTGAGGGTAAAACGTAGGGGCATGGAACAAAAGATCTAAAGGAGGAAGCAAAGGAAAACGATGCCAAAGAACTTACAAAATCCCAACAGGCATAAATGTTTTTGATCACACTAAAGGCTGGATGGATGAGAGAACAGAGGATGGGTCAGTCCTTCTAGGACAGATTGCACTCTTGCCTTTCACCGAGGGATGGTTCCTTTTTAAAAAAGACTTAAAGTACAGTGCTTACATTGACCTGTGGATAGGTCAACTCAGGTTTTTGGAGTCAATTTTTTAACTCAATTTTCTAGACTTATACATGAGTATATAAAGCCGTGAAGTATACTAGGTAACCTCTCCTGGTTCTACCTCTCCCAACATGATGGGAACATCACCCACCTGTACTCCCATCACCAGCAGAAAGGACCTCCTTCTCCCATGTAGCTGATGCTCAGTAAAGGGTGAGGGGGAGGAGATATGATTGTGGCGAAAGTCTCAATAAATGTGGCTCAGTAGTGATTGTGAATATGCAACAGTTATGGGTGAGTACATCTGGTAACTGATTCATATTCACAAGCACTACTGAGTCATGATTGTGACACTATTGCCACAATTGTAACTTCTCCCAAACCTACTTTATTGGTCATCAGCTGCAACGGCAGAAGGAGGTCCACTCTGCTAAAGACTGGCACACAGATGAATGATGTTTCCATCCAGTTTTTTGTGACTTAGTTAATAAATGTTAATTAACTGTTAATGGATGTAATTACTCAATTACTTAATAACTAACTACCTAACTACTTAATTGTTAAGTAACATAACTACTTAATTACATAATAGTTAGCTACTTCACTACTTAATAGTTAACTAACTTCAATAGCGAATGAACTAGCTGATGCAGGATTCCAGACATCACTATTTATCTCTGTTGATAGACGACATATCTCTGTCTAAAAAAATCCAGTGCGATGTCACATCTAGAAAAGGGATGGAAGAACTCCTTGCCTTCTAGGTGTTTTGGCCTAAAACTTCCCCCAGCATTGTGAATGATAAGGGATTGCAAGAACTGTAGTCCATGACATCTGGAATGCCAAAAAAAAAAAAAAGCTCCCATCCTGGTAGTCAGGCTAAAGTACATACATGGAACTGAATCAGCCCCATGTTTACACCCTTCATCCCTGCCTTTTTCTTTCTTCTGTTGTTTGCTGGATTTTAGATCTGTAAGGCTCTCAGGGCAGGGACCTCTCCTGTCGTACTTCGCAAAGCACTATGTGCACTGATGACACACAAATGAAAGAAAGCTGACAATATCTTTGTGCAAATGGTTGACCCAGAAAACGTATTCTCTCATGTACTACTTTATATAGTTTTCTATATACAACTCCTAGTACTGTGAGTGGTGGGAGATGGCAAAGCAGGGTCCTTGGTGAGCACTTTTGTGAAAAACGGTGTTACATCCTAACAATGCCCAGTCCATGCAATTCTAGGGACCACCAGAAGCAGTGGTGATCAAAATGGTTGTGATGTGCTCATCATCCCTGACTGTCTAGGGTTCCTCGTCACATTATCTGGCCCCAGAGATAAGGTGCTTTTCAGAGAACTGGCTGCCGCATTCACTTGAATTTTACATCAGAGGAAAACTGACTCTACTCCCCCCCCCTTGTTTTTACCATTGCTACGAAGCTAGTGAAGTTTTAATGCCAGTCTGCTACATTATGCCTTCTACACATACAGCTGTGCATGATTCACACTCCAACATAAAATCTGTTTTCTAACCATCATGGCTGTGGTGGTAGAGGATATCTGTCCACTTGGCTGTCTTTCTTTTTTAAAAAAAACTTTTAAAAATTATTAAACAACCATACATATTTTATATGTATATCTAAAACACACAAACACAAACAACATTAAAATGCTAATACTGCTAAACAACAAAATCAAACAATACCTGTACTACTGACTCCCCATCCTCTAACTGATGGATATATTCCAGGATTTTCTATACTTACTTTTAATGATAGTATATTTAGGTCTCTACTTAATGCAAGCTCTGTTTAGCTATCAAAACCTAAAACTGATATGTGGCTCCAATGAGACTGTAAAAGTAATAATTCCCAATCTTTCTTAAAGTTATTCAATTATTTTTCCTTAATCAACATTGTCCATTTCAGAGCAAGTTCAATTGTCTTCTTTGTTGGAGTAGCAACATCTTTCCACTTCTGGGCATAAACTATTCTTGCTGCAGTAGCCATATATTCTAAAGTCCTTCTGTATTTCTTTTCGGTTTGTTCAGTTAACATTCCCAACAGAAAAATGTCTGTTTTCAACTGTATTTTAATTTTTAACAATATCTTCTAACACTGAGGGTATTTCCAATGTCTCTGTGCTTTAGCACAAGTCTACCAGAAGTGATTAAAAAGTCCCTATCTTCTGTTTACATTTCCAACTTTCATTTGAGCTATTGTAAAATGTTTTTATAATCTTCCCAGTGTTAAATACCATCTATTGTTATTGTGCGCCTTCAAGTCATTTCCAACTTATGACGACCTTAAGGAGACCATATCATAGGGTTTTCTTGGCAGGTTTCTTCAGAAAAAGCTTGCCACTGCCGTCCTCTGAGGCTGAGAGAGTGTGTTTTGTCCAAGGTTAGGTCACCGGTCACAGTGGGTTTACATGGCTGAGCCAGGATTCAAACTCTGGTCCTTGGAGTAATAGTCCAACACTCAACACCACACTGACTCTACATGCTATCTTATACATTTTTTATTTCAAATTGTAACTCAAAATAAATTTGAAAATCTATCTGTCAGTAAAGGCAATACAGATCCTCCTTTTGGGTTTAAAAACTGAAAAGGCATGACACAAAAGGAAAAAGGAAGGGGAGGGAAAAGAAAAAGAAGAAAACCCAAACACAAATTTTTAATGTTACATGTTTTGTTCTCAGAGGGTAGAGTTTTATAGCAGTGGTTTCTCCTTTCCTTGCCATCACATTTTAATGGAGATAGGTTATGAACTGTTCAGACAGATATTTTAAAAAATGGATTTGATGTATTTGAGGAACTGGAAGGAGAGGCCAGGTTTCACAAACCAAAAAGAGGGAGGTTGTTCCGCAAAGAAAAGCAGAGAGCAATGTTTTTTGCTTTGTGTTTCTCCACAGAGAAGGAGGCAAAGAGGAATAACAAATGAAGCCCTTGGTCAGAACAAGCGAAATGGATTAAAAAATAAAGTGTACAAGGGAGAAGGAAAGAAATTTGGGTTTGGTTCCAGGATCCCCCATGGATACTAAAATCTGTGGATGCTCAGGAAGAAGAAGAATCTTTATTACGGTCATAGGCCAACAATATAAAAAGAGGATATAGAATACAAGAAGGTGAGAACATGGGTCAAGTCCCAATAAATACATGGAAAAATGGTGTCTCTTATATCAGATGGCAAAATCAAGGTTTGGCTTTTGAAATTTATCTATTTTAAAAATATTTTCAAGCTGTGGATGTTTGAATATGTGGGTAAAAAAAAAAATATCCATGGATATGGAGGGCTGAGTGTACATGTGTTTCTCCATTCTTAAGTGTGAAGAGGAAGCTTTGGATGTGAGGACTAGAAACTTCAAACTCATGGTTCTGTCCTTCAGATGAGGCATAGTCGGCTGCCCGAAGGCAGCCGGCCAGTTGGATTTTATTCCAGACCTGTCTCCCAAGTATCCCTCTCCTGGATTCTTGCGGGATACCCAGCTCTTGTTCTTGTTTTGAAGCTTCACACATAGTCGGCTCACACACACTCAGGCACGCATGCGAGGGATGCTTTCCCCGTTGACATTCTGCCTCTCAGCTCTGCCTTGTCACCCACATTGCCCAAACCGTCAGCGCTGACATCTGATAAGGCCTTATCAGAGCTGTCCAGCACTGCTAGCTCAAAACTGACTGGCTGCACTTTCAGCACCACCCCAAAAGTAGTGTTGCAGCAGAAGGCTACATGGTGCACAAGCAGTTGAAGAGGCCCAGAAAAGGAACTAGTTTGCAGAACCTTTTCTGGACCCCCTTGGTTACAAGCCATCGTAGGATCTGTGGATCTGATGACCATTTAAACCCTTTAGCCTACACTAACATAGAATATGAAATGTATTCATCTGGGGCTGGCCCATGACTGTTTATGAGCCCATGCGGCAAGGCCATGCAATTTAAAAGGTAATCCTCAAGAACCCCTGAAACAGGGCTGAAGAAGTTCTAGTCCTCCAGATGTCATTGAGACATGGAGTCGAAGGCTTTCATGGCTGGCATCCATAGTTGTTTGTGGGTTTTTTGGGCTATGTGGCCATGTTCTAGTAGAGTTTCTTCCTGAGGTTTTGCTAGCATCTGTGGCTGGCATCTTCAGAGAAATCTTTACTAGAACATGGCCACATAGCTTGAAAATCCCACAAAAAAATTTATGTCATTGAGATACTTCTCCTATAATTCCTCACCACTGTCCATGATGTCAATAGATGATGGGGACTGGAGTTCAAACATATCTTAAGAATCACAGGTTCTCTAGCCCTATCCAACGGTGTTGCAGGGGATGCTGGAAAGGATTGCGTGTTGCATCCACATTTAGAATTGCTCCTGCTCTCCTCATGCTTCCTGTGAACACCTCTCTGAATACATGCAGCCACACTGACCCGCTCAGTGCCATCTAAACAGCTGTTGGCAGGATCACCAGGGCTGCCTAAGGTAAAGCACAAGGTGGCTCCCCTCGCTTCAAGTACAAAACTAACAACTAGGTTGGTTGTCGAATGTTGGGATGTTTGACCACATCTGACAGAGGCAGGCTATAAATGTAACACTAAAGGAGGCTGCTGTCTACTGAGTCAGACCATTGGTGCATCTAGCCCAACTCTGACTGGCAGTGACACTCCAGGGTTGCAGCCAGGATCCGTTTCTAGTCACAGCTGGAGATTCCTAGTGCTCCCTGGTGGTCTTCTCTCCAAGACTTAACCAGGCCTGACCTTACTTGGCTTCCAAAATCAGATGAGACAATACTAAAGAATTACAGCGCTACGATTCCCCTTTCACTGCCTTGGTTACATTCTATGGAATTCTAGGATCTGCAGTTTGGTCAGTGGCACTGAAGCAGGGCCTCCCTGGCTGTGGATTGTAAAGTTCCCTTCCTCCACTGCCATTCCCCAGGATTCCACAGGATGTTTCCGTGGCAGTTAAAGTGGAACCACTGAGCTATAATTTTGTAGTGTGAACGGGCCCCAGATATGTTCAGGAGGATATGGCAGTCTAATTTAGGTGCTGGAGGCCTGGCCATGTGGCACATACTGCTGTCATTGAAGAGAGGAATGGGCCAGGTGACTCAGGAGGAAAGGTTCAGTGGCTGCCAATTCTGTCCTCTAGTATACGAACCTTGAGATGGTTGCTGCACTATGCCTAATGAAATGGCTAGTTCTGAGTTAAACAAATCAGGGTGTATTACAGCAGCAGTTTATAGAACCACAAAATCATAGAACTGGAAGAGACCCCAAGGGCCATCCAATCCAACCCTCTGCCATTCAGGAATGCAAAAGCATTTCCAAAGATGGAGACGCCACTACACTCCTAAGCTGCATATTCACTGTCAGACAGCTTGGAAATGCTAGATTGTGCATTCCTGAATGGCAGAGGGTTGGATTGGATGGCCCTTGGGGTCTCTTCCAGTTCTATGATTTTGTGGTTCTATAAACTGCAGCTGTTCTTCCTAATGTTAAGGTGGAATTTCTTTTTCTATAGCTTGAATCCATTGCTCTGTGTCCTGTTCTCTCAAACAGGATAAAACAAGCTTGCTCCATCTTCAATGTAACATCCTTTCAAATATTTAAACATGATAATCATGTCACTTCAACCTCCTCTTCCTCCACTCCCTAAGCTGCTCTTCACAGGGCATGATTCCAGGCCTTTTACTATTTTGGTTGCCCTCCTTTGGACACATTCCAAGGCTGGACAGTATGCTTAAAAGAGCCAGTGCACTGGACAGTTTTAAAGGTGTCCATGGAGATCAGGGGCCTTTAACATTACAAGTTATAGCACTGTGATTCCACTTAAACCACCCTAGTTCCATCCTATGGAATCCTGAGATTTGCAGTTTAGGGAGTTACTTGAAATTCATATTGAGAGAGCGCTGCTACCTCACCAAATTACAAATCCCAAGATGTTGCTACAGCAGTTAAAGTGTACTCATAGTGTTATGTTTGCATAGGATGAAAGGAATTACAACTGAATGGGGCCAGAAAGCATTAGAGAAAGCCTGATTGCTGCCAACAGGTCCTTTATTTCTGCTGATGATTGCAGACATGAAATCAGGGCCTCTTTTTACCACTGAGCTTCTTTAAAATGAAAAAAAAAAAAAAAAAACCCCAAAAGGAGACTCTTATGATCTATCTGAGCCAGTGGGGAGCAATGGTCAGCATGTCAGACTTGGGCTGGGGAGACTTGAGTTCAGATCCCCATTGGGCCATAAAGCTCAGTGAATGACATTGGGCCAATCGCTCTTGGCCTAACCCACTTCACCGGGTTGTTGTGAAGCCAAAATACACACTCTCCAACTCTTCTGTTTTGGCATGGAAAGTCTTGATGAATCCTTTGTTGTCTCACTTTTTCATCTGCTTTTAAAATGACTCAGTTTCTCTTTCCTCCTCCTACTTTCCCCCTTGGATTATTTCTACTGGTGTACACTGAGCTCAATGTGCAGAAGCGGCTTCCATTCAATTAACTTGATATGGGATGGGAAGAGGAGAGAAGGGGTGGGAGCATGTCCTTACCTGTAGGCTCAGGCAAAAGCAAAATGCTGCAGCCTCTCTAAGCTTGTATGTTCTTCCTTATTAATAATTTTCCCCATGTTGATCATACTCTGATGTTTCTTGGCCATGCCTGTCCCAGTTTTCATCTATGAAATGCTGGAGGATAAGAAAATTAGAGGATTTGTGGTGTCTGTGAATGAATATAAGCACTCAAAGGGAAATCCAAAGAGGGTTGGAGGAGGGTAAAGGTCTCCTGGGGTCTTTTCCTATAATCAGGCAGTGTCTTGCCCCAGTTTATCTTTTGCACGTCAACTCCTCCTCAGTGCAGAGGAACAAGTGAGCACATCAAGTCCGCATGTGGGAAATAAGCCGTCAGTTTGGCAACGTCAAAAGACTGTTTTGTTCAACAGCAGCAGCGGCAACAACAAACATTTAGTGCCCAAATGAAAAATAATATATAATTGTGCACAGGGCAATCACAGGGCAAAATCAGCTTGCCCAATATTCACTTGTGCTTAAGTAATGCTACATTTGTAATCTAACTATAACTAACTTTCAGAATGCAAGTAGGCTTTATCTATTTCTATATATTCAATTAGTTTTGTTAGCCACTCATTTACACTTGGGTATTTCCCCCCCACATTTTTGCATAGAAAATTCTGGCTGTAGATGACATATAAAACAATAGCTTACCATGTTTTCTTTCTAGATTTTCATCCGAAATCATATTTAATAAAAAAATTTGGGGTCAAAATATAATTTACATTTCAAGATTTTCTTTATCAGTTTATGAATTTTCTGCCAATACAACTTTGTAACTTTACAATCCCACCATTGAGGGATATATGTTCCTGTGGACTCGCCACACTTCCAGCATTTATTAGATATTTCATATATTTTGGCTAATTTGGCTGGAGTGAGGTGCCCACCTATATTACATTTTTAATAGGTTTTCTTTAATATCACTACTCAATGTCTATTTGCTTCTTTTAATCCAATCCTTTTCCCACTGGTCTATTAATATGTTCTGGCTCAAATCCTGTGCCCATTTTATCCTACATTCCTTTACAACACCCTGCTCCTGGTCCCAACTCAGAACTTTTGTCATCTTGACCACACTCTGAAGTTACTTGGCCACATATGTCCCAGTTTTCATCTGTGAAATGTTGGAGTGTATGAGAGCCAGCATGGTGTAGTGGTTTGAGTTTTGGACTATGAATCTGGAGAACAGGGTTCAAATCCCCACTTTGTCATGAAACCCACTGAGTGACCCTGGGCAAGTCACGCTCTCTCAGCCTCAGAGGATGGCAATGGCAAACCTCCTCTAAAGAAACTTGCCAAGAAAACCCATGATAGGTTTGCCATGGAGTCTCCATAAGTCAGAAAATGACCTGAAGGCACACAACAGCAACAACAACGTGAGAGCTGAGGGGCACATCCATCCCATATTCTCAATCCCAGACTTGACAAACCACATTTTTTTCAATAAACTGGAAGTGATAAGCTTGGGGTAGTAAAACAATTATGTTGTAAAGGTGGCCTCCCATGTGTTTGGGCTGCAGCTTCCACCATTTTGTTTGGGTATGGCAGAAGCTCTAGTGTACTACATTTAGGGGACACCCTTTGGGGATGGCTATTCCAGAGAGCTGAGAAGGAAGAGTGGGTAGGTGAGATGTGAAAAACAGCCGTTTTGGCAACTAATCCACTGATCACATCTTCCTTAGAGACAGATGAAGAAGGAACATTTTTGTTAAATCAGGGGAAAGTTGTAGCATGCCAGAAGGAGAGCAAACGTAGTCAGGATCACTCTATTTGGCATCACTCTCAGGGCAGAACTCCTGATGCACACCAACCATGTTATAAATACTGTGGAGATGTCCTCAGTTACAAATCAGTCAGCAATAGGCCTTTCAGTTCTGCATCTTCAGACTATTTACTGTTATTTTAAGTGTGCAAACAGAGAAGAAAGAATGGGAAGGAAGGCACAGAGGTAGGTAAGGATTGGTTAAAGTTTCCCATCCAACCTCTATTCAAATCCTCTTGTGGCCAGCAGCAATATAAAGTCTGATGGTCAATAAAATAAAATAAAATATATATGTAGCGAGAGCAGTGCCCCTCACACCTCATGAAAGTCTGTGTGAAAGATATCTTGTACTCAGGAACTCTACTAGCAAGAGATAAGAGTGCAAAAGATACTGTCAACGACTTCAACCTTTTTGTTTTTAATACTTGTACAAGTCTAGCACCCCCACCCCAAATACTTTCCATAGTTTGGGATGAGATCTAGAAATTCTGCGTTCTACGGCTGCCATCGTGCCTTCTAAACACAGCGTACTTTTCCAGACCTGGGTACAATGTTTAAGAACTTTAAGTCTGGTACCTTTCCTAATCAACACATTAGAGCTTTCTGACCAAGGAGTATTCCATTTATTGGGTTTATATAGGGACTGTATGTTTTTCCTTCTCATTCTGTCTTTCCAGCCTTCATCCTTCTTGCTGGTCCCTTTTGGTGGAGGCGGAGATAGGACTTGGGTGATTGCTATGTCATTTTTTTTTCTTTTTTGGCTTTCAGTCCCCTCCTTGTTTCTCTCTCTCTCTCTCTTTCTCTGCCATCAAGCCTGGGACCTTGTGGGGAGGACTCAGTTGAGATCAACAGGCAGAAGTGGGAACACTTTCTCGACGGCCGTGTCAGCCTTTCCCCTGATTGATCTCTGAGGACCAAGAATCATCCAGAAAGTTACTAAAGTCTGGGCTCAGCATCAGGTCAGTTTGATCCAATGCACAGCCGAAATCCAGTGGGCTGAAGGTTATACGTGTTGGCTTTTCTTTGGGTTATGGACATAGGTCGCTTGGACAGGAGGTGCTAAGAATGATAATCTAGACATGGCAAAAAAAAAAAAAAAAAGACATGGGAATTCTGCCGTAGAGAAAATTTGGAAAAGGGGTAAGTAGAAATATCAGATTATGCCATGGCTGGGGTCAGGAGAAATGCTGAAAAAGAGAAGCTTGCAACTTAACATCCTCTGCTCTGGATGCCCTTCTGGCTGCTGTTGTGTTGTTGGAACTGGCTATTGTTGCTTATGAGGAAAATGCACTCTGTGCACGGGTAGAAGCATCCTCCTTTTCGTTATTATTTAAGGTCAGTTTAAGACTGACCTTCAGCATTAAAAATGACTTCCAAGGCTTAGGTCCAACTATTGTAATTCTCATTTGGTTGACCTTTCACTAGTACTACCATGAGTTGAGAAGACAGAGATAGTGCAGTGGATGGGTGTCCTATGTACCATTTCTTTCTTCAGATGGTGAAATGTGTTGGAAATGACAGTATCCAGCCCAAATGCATCCAGAGTTTTTGACTAGTTTCCAAAGGTCAGACATCAAGTTATTACACAACATAACCGATACTAAGTAGTAGGGATGAGCAAGGTAGGCTTTCATTTTTGAGTTGCATTAAAAGCTGTCTATCTTGATGCTGTATATTTTTTGGGGCAGGAAAGCAACTTGTATAAGTATAAAAGAATAAATATGATCACAAATACAATTGTCTCTCTGTATCCACTGATTTTTTTAATTCAGGGATTCAACCTTCCATGGCTTTAAATACTGAACAATAATATAAATTCCCAAAGCAAGCCTTGATATTGCCATTTTATACGAGGGACACCATTTCACTATGTCATTGTATGTAATGGGACTTGAGCATCTACAGATTTTGGTATCCATAGAGGGTGCTAGTACCAAAACCCAGTGGATACCAAGGGCCCAATGTCATAATTTTAAATAAGAGGTGGGGTTGAATAGATTAATAGATGACTCTGCTAGCAAAATATGGTTGATATTAAAAGTTCTATTAAATGGTCAGTCAAAATTCTAAAGTTCTATTAGATGGTCAGTCAAAACAGAGAATCACCTAAGGGACCATATCTTTATGGGCATGTTGGGATGTGATTAAGATTACAGTGTTTTATACAACTTATTTTTTTATAAGTTTTTTAAATACTTATTTGTAGCAAAACCCATCTGAATTTTGTGGGACTTAAATACTGAATTAGAAAGGTTGAGCAAAGTGTCCTTGGGTTTTCTTACTCACACCGGCTCGAAAGAGTAAAACAGACCATCCCCAAACAGGGGAGATGAGACTGCTCCTCACGCTACTGTCTTTGGGAGTGCAAACTCTAACTTTGAAGTACATGGAAAATGGTGGGCAGAGTGTATGAAAAGTGGAAAAGCTGATAAGAGGCTGGCAACCTATTAAAAAAAAAAAGGAAAACCAACCAAATGTCTAAAGAGCTATCCCAGGATGTAAATGTTATATTGCACAAGTAATAATAATAATAATAATAATAATAATAATAATTTATTTTTATCCCACCCTTCTGCACAATGCAACAGACTGTAGCCTAATTCTACATAGGTATGGAGTGTGTTATCAAAAATTTCAGGTGTTTGGATATTGAACCAATGTGGTGTAATGGTTTGAGTGTTGGACTATGACTCTGGAGGCCAGGGTTTGAATCCTGGCTTGGCCATGTAAACCCATTGGGTGACCATGGGGAGCCACAATGTCTCTGTCTCAGGGGATGGCAATGGCAAACTCCTCTGAAGAAACCTGCCAAGAAAACCTGATGATAGGTTTGCCTTAGTGTTGCCATAAATCAGAAACAACTTGATGACGCACAACAACAACAAGATATAATATGAATGGTTGGGGGCATTCTGCGTATTTGTTGTTGTGTGCCTTTAAGTTGTTTCTGACTCATGGTGACCCTAAGAGAGAGATGCAGAGTTTTCATGGGGTTTTCTTGACAAGTGTTATTCAGAGTGGATTTTCCAAGGTCGTCTTCTGAGGCTGAGAGGGTGACTTGCCCAGGGTCACCCACTGGTTTTCCATAGCTCAGCAGGGACTTGAATCCTGGTTTACAGAGTCCTAGTCCAAACTCTAACCATGCTGGGTCTCATATATACACCTGAGATTCTGGAGAACAGTTCATGTATCTCATGGGCTATAATACATGAAAGCTCATGCAGTAATCGTTTATTTAGATAATAAGATGATAAAGGAGAATTGGTTGCTCTTGCTTCTTTGGAAATCATTAAGAAATGCACTCAGTGGGAGCAAGATGACAAAGGATGTGCATTGCCTGAGAGTGGGGAAAAAAAGAAGACAAAAACTGGAAAGTCATGTATGAAGATCAGTTGACAGAAAAGATCAGCACTATACATCGAGTGGAAGGGAGACATGTAATGACATAGTTCTTAAATGTACAGAAAAACCACAGTGTCATCTGTAGGGGAAATGGAAAATGTAAATAGATAGTGACAGAGCCCAAGCAAATCATTATGCAGTAGGGCCAATATATTTCAGCCATATGTACTACTTTCTTCACAGAGCATAATTTTCACAGAAGTGCACAAAAAAGCATGTTTGAGCTTGCCATGGAATATAGCTGATGGACATTTTGCTTTCGTAGTACCGTAAAAGATAAAGAAAATGGTCTCCCAGCAATCCTAAGCATAGCTGTCTGTGAGGACGTCAGCTCACTAAGTCTTACTCTGGCATCAGTATACAGTACACAGATAAATCAACATGAACCCCCCTGGGTGACCTTGGGCAAGTCATACTCTCTCAGCCTCAGGGGAAGGGAATGGGAAACCTCCGCTGGACAAATCTTGCCAAGAAAACTCCACGATAAGAGTTAGGGTTGCCATAAGTCACCCAGAAACTATTTGAAGGCATACAACAACAACAACAACAAACAACAACAACAACAAAGCTTTGAATAAATTTTAATGTGAAATATCTCATGGAAAAAATTACCCAAGAATTATTAATGAGAATGGAGCTACGTAATCTCCTAGATGGCGAGGGGAAGGAAAGCATAGGATGGGGAGTTTGGATTCAAATTTTAGGCTCTGCCTCAGTTTTTTACCTCTGAAATAAGAGAAGTAGCATCTCAAGTCTAAACTTGTGTACTACCAGTAATAAGCACTTTGGCTTTGTCGAGCTTTTCTTGTAAGAAAATATACCTAAAATTGAATTGTCAGAATTACAGGTGGAGAGATCAATTAATAATTCTTAGCATTTATTTAATTGCTACTAGAACCCCTTTCCCCTCATAGATACTGTTTGTGTGTGTGAATATGCCTGTATGTGCATGCACACATGCCCTTGTGAAATGAGGCTAGCACTTCACATATATAATGAAATGGAGTATGATGGCCTTCCCCAATCCAGAACACAGATGATCATGTTGGCTGGGAATGATGGAAATTGTAAAGGACAGCCAGTTGAGAAAAGCTGGGCTACATCATGTTGGAATAAAGGTTAGTCCTTACAACAATATTAAAAGGGAAATTGGTATTTTTATAACCACATTGCAGAAGAGAGAATGTCAGTGGATGAAGCTGAGAGAAGGTACAGTACTTCACCGAAAAGTACTTAACTGAGTTCATGATAGAGGCAACGTTCGAATTAGGGACTTCCCACCCCTAATATGGAAGCATTGCTACACGCACACAGATAGAAAGGATTCTGCAAAACAAAGAAATATGGTAGGGAAAGTAGCTATAAATGGGTTTTTTAAAAAAATAGCATGACAAAAACATCTCAAGAAACAAAAACCCTACAACAAGGGAACGGATAGGTGAACAGTATCTCCTAACAGATAACAAAAGTAGAATGCAATTTAAGGGTGCAGGATCTGGTGGCCTTTTGCAAATCCTTATTCTTTCTGTCCTCTCCACTTCCCACTAAATTTCAGATCGCAGAAACAAATGCCTTTGGCACATGTTCAGTTTTTGTCCTGATAAGGACCGAAATGGGACATGCTGGAACTGTGGATGGAAAATGGGATTTAATAAACACGGGGAGTGGGCTGCATTTTTCCTTTTCTCTTGAGGGGAATCCAAGAGGATGGGATATCACTCTGCAGTAGCTAATTTACCTTCTGCCTAGGCTTTTGGACACTGAGTCCTTTGGAAGTCTCCATGTTCTTGCGATGTGGATGACGAGGAAAGTAAGAGTTGGAAGGCAAGTTGGTCTCATGGCAGGAGGTGCCTCTGGTCTGTTTCAGGGTGTCTTAACATTGCAGTCTCTGATTCCACAGCCCGGGTGCCCTGATAACAAATATTCCCCATAGATAATTATCTGAAGACACAGGCGTTAGTGATAAGCCTCTATACAATAATATCTGGGCCCCCTTCGTTCTACATATTTCAGCACAGAGTAGAATAGCTCACTGGTACAACAGCAACTGTAATTTGAGTTGAGATGAAAATATTCAAAAGGAAATTTAATTCCGGCTGATAAGGACTGGTATGTGTATGTGTGGGCCAGAGATAAGGTGATGTCTCTGATGCTTGTGGCCATGTTGTTGCTTTGAGGTATTATGGGGATGTGTGTGTGTGGATGTCTAAAGTCCAAAGTATATATGTTGTTTTGGGGGGACTTTGGTTGCAGATCATGAAACAGATCTTTTCTTTCCTTTTTCAACCATAGCTCTCAGAAATACACACTGGCCAAACTGAAAATGGTAGTAATTTTGAGAATTGGAGTCCAGAAAAAAAAATGGAAGGATGTTTCTAAGCTGAGCTCAGACCAGCTCAGCCC
This sequence comes from Urosaurus nigricauda, assembly GCA_034509955.1. Classification (NCBI taxonomy): domain Eukaryota; kingdom Metazoa; phylum Chordata; class Lepidosauria; order Squamata; family Phrynosomatidae; genus Urosaurus; species Urosaurus nigricauda. The sequence continues at coordinate 147,875,214 of JAOEGL010000002.1, read as the reverse complement.
TACATACAAGCCTCTGTGGCCTTCAAGTCATTTCTGACTTGTGGTCAAAGGCTGTTAAGGAAGAAGCCACTGGAGTCTCCCAGAGAAGTTCTTCTACAGTTCTGGGACCACATCTGAAAAAGCCTTGTTCTGCCTATTCTTGTTGTTGTTATGTGCCTTCAAGTCGTTTTCTGACTTACAACAACCCTAAGCCAAACCTATCATGGGGTTTTCTTAAGAAATTTCTTCAGAGGGGGCTTTCCATTGTCATCCTCTGAGGCTGAGAGAGCATGATTTGCTCAGGGTCACCCAGTGCGTTTATATGGCTGAGCCAGTAGTCAAATCCTAGTCTTGAGACACAGAGTCAACGGAGTTTATCACATGGGAGGAATTTCTCTCAATTGCGAATGGAGTCAATTCACAATTATTGTGCTGGCCAAATGGCTGTAATAAAGTTTGATTGATTAAATACCACAATTATGTGAATTTTCTAGTTTAGCGAATTTACGTGACATCTGATTGCATTCGGAATGCGTTCAGAATGACTTCCCATTTCCCGAAAACGACCCCCCATTGCCCAAAATTGAGTGAGATACTCTAATACGCAATTATGTGAAACCCCACGATTGCGTTCGGAGTGACTTCCCATTGCCCGAAATTGCATGAGATGCACTCATTCGCAATAATGTGAAACCCCATGATTGCGTTCGGATTGCCATTGCATTATACCCCCAAATTCCGTCGTATGATAAACTCCAACGTCCAGTGCTCAAACCACTACCCCACACTGGCCTGCATCCCTACTAAATAAGCCCCTGCTGGCAACATATCAGGGAGCAAGGCCTCTAATGAAAAATGCAAGGTGGCAACAAGCTCATGTGGGAGAAGGATATCCTTCAAAATAAACATAACAAAACACACACACACAAAACAAAACAAAGCCAAAAAACAAAACCCTTATCTCAAACTATTTAAGGCTTTGTAGGATAATGACCAGCATTTTTTTTTTTGCCAGGCCTAGGAAAAACCAGTGCAGATTAAGCACGTTGGAATAATTAGAATAATAATTAAGCACGGGGAAAAAGAATTCTAGGTAACATACTTCTGACTGGACTTTGCACCAGCAGACCCTCCAACATTTCACAAATGATAACAGGACACATGTGGCCAAGCAACATCAGTGTGGTTGAGATGGAAAAAGTCATTAACAAAGAAGAACACAGAAGCTGGGAGAGGCTGTGAAAAGTTGATGTTACTGGAAGTGGTTTTGAGATCCAGCAGGGGAACCAACAGGGATACAACTCCTTCTGCTTAGCTTCCAGTGTAGCTCATCATCAAGATGTTTTTGTTCTAATCTCAAAACCAGTCTGAATCTGGATTAAAGTTTCACAAATTGTAGCCCAAACTTTAGCCAACGTATTAGAAGGGAGACTGAGGGTGATCACACTAATGCCACACAAGGAGCTTATGGTATCTATGGAATGTCCCCAAGGGATTCAGTGTTCAGATTTTCTAGAGTTTTCCTGCTGGGAGCCTCCATGGATTTAAAAATAAAAATCCCAGTTTGGTCTCAACACAAGGATGATGACAACGAGGAGGCACATATGCCCTTGCTCTCCTTCTCTGAACGTCAGATGGTTTACATGGTGCTACTATGACGTCCTAGAACTGGATGAGGTTGGCTTTGTTTTTAATTCTTGTGAACTCCCTATAAACAGTAGACTTTTAGGGAGAAGGCTTGAGGACCCATTTATTTGTATTTTTAGTAGTTCAGGATATCCACAAAACTCTTCTCCAGCATCAAATTTCAAACAAGTTGATTTTCTTTCTGTCGGCTTTTCTCACTGCCCAATTTTCATTCTAAGCCCTAGTTTTCTTCCAATTTCTTCATTGCTGTTTCCATTCTGATTAATGACAGAGCCAAGGGATGGAAAATCTTGAATTATTTCATACATTGCACCTTATCACGTGGGAGGCAAAATGCCCAAATCCCATGGATAAACAGTGTTTAGATCCTGTGAAAATCCCGCAAAAGCAGGATTATTTTCAGACATGTTGGGCTAATTGAGCATTAACCCAACATTTACCCATGCAGAAAGTAGACAAAATTGGCCACTTTTTACTTTCAGGAAAATCCCAAAAGTAAAAAGCGGCTGATTTTGCCTACTTTCTGCACTGGTTAATGTCAGGTTAATGCTCAATTAGCCTGACATCATCGGAAAACAATACTGTTTTTGCTTTAAATTTCTTTTATCCACAGGATTTGGGCGTTTCCCTCTCATGTGATAAGGTCCATTGTGCCATTATATTATTGAAAATGTCCCATTTCTGTCCATTTTAACTTGCTCACCCCAAGTATCACAATGTGTATATATTCCATTTCTTGTTTACAATGTCTAGATTCCCTTCATTCATGCTTCTCACATTTCATGTTCCTATAATATGTATTGTACAGCTTCAGACTTTCCTTTCACCTTTGATCATGTCAACAGCTAAACATGCTTTCGGCTTGAGTTCAGTTGCCTCATTTAGCCACAACAGTGTAGGTAGTTGTTTTCCCCAGTAGCTTGCCAAGTGACATCTGACCTGGGAGTCTCGTCTTCTGGCATTATATCTCTTGTTTCATTTCGGATTGTCTCATCATATAAATAAATAATATAAATAAATAAATAATAAAATCATATGTTTTTGGTAAACCCATAGGTAAAGTACATTCAGCACAGTTCATGTGCCTCCCTCTGGACAGTATGAACAAGCTTGTCTCTGAGAAATCCTCTGCCAGTGGCACACAGACACACACTACTGCTTCTGCCCAGTTGCTGTTTGGCACATTTAGGAGTTTATCATATGATGGAATTTGGGGGTATAATCCAATGGCAATCTGAACGCAATCATGGGGTTTCATGTTATTGTGAATGAGTGTATCTCACGCAATTTCGGGCAATGAGAAGTCATTCCAAATACAATCATGGGGTTTCACATAATTGCATATTAGAGTATCTCATGCAATTTGGGGCAATGAGGGGTCATTTTTGGGAAATGGGAAGTCATTCTGAATGCATTCTGAATGCAATCAGATTTCACGTAAATTCACTAAACTAGCAAATTCATGTAATTGCGAATTGGCTCCATTCGCAATTGAGAGAAATTCCTCCCATGTAATAAACTCCTAAGTCCTCAACAAAGGCCTGTCTGACATGGGAGATCCTACCTACTGCCCTGAGTAGAGCCTCTTGCCTCATAGGAGCACCCAATGGCATCACCACGGAAAGGTAGTGCCATGGTGAGAAATAAATACAATAGTAATATTTTTAACAAGTATTCCAGTCCCCCCATCCTTCATGAAGAAACTTTGTAAAAAAAAAAAAAATCTCTGCTAGGAGCTTCATGACCTAGGAGGACCAGGGAGCATAACAGGCGTGTAGCTACAATGAGCAGTCAGGACATTGCACTCAAAAAGAATTCTGCCCGTTCAATGAGTTTTTTCTTCAGTCTCCAACTTTCTAGCATTGCACACACTGAAACACTGAAAATCGTTCACACTGCAATGCTAAAAATTAGGGGAGTGAAATAAAATTTCATCTGGGGAGTAGAATTCTTATGGGCAAGACAATGCTCTCATTTTGCACTTTATTTACTTAGTTATTGTTCCACTTTTTTCCAGAATGGGTGAATGAGATTCAAAGTGCAAAGTAATTTGCACCCATTTAACTCAGGAACTAGAAGTGAATAAAGGACAGAGTAATGCCTTTCCCAGTAGGCTCAGACACAAGCAAACTGCTGTACTTGCATGCTCTTCCTCATCAATCACTTTTGCCATCTTGACCACACTCTGAGGTTGCTTGGCCACACTCTTTCTCTTCTCTTTCCCCCTACTTTCCTTCATTGTCCTCCACTTACTTCATTTACTCGAAAAAGTTCAATGTGCAAAAGTAGTTTGCTCTCAATTAACACTCAAGAGATTGAGAGAAGGGAATAGGGGACAGTCACTGGTTCTTCCCAGGAGGCTCAGGCAAAAATAAACTGCTGCAGCTTCTCCTGACTTGTCTGTTTTTCCTCATTTGTAACTTTTCCCTTTGCAACCACACTCTGAGATTGCTTGGACACACATGTCCTGGTTTTCATTTGTGAAATGTTGAAAGGTATGAGGGTTTTTTTCCTGGCACAATGGTACAGGTACCTAATCCTTTCTCTCATATCATAATTGTTCTGGGCATCACAATTCAAAAAGGATGTGGAGAAACTGGAGCATGTCCAAAGGAGGGCAACTAAAATGGTGAAGGGTCTGGAAACCATGCCCCTATGAGGAACGACTTAGGAAGCTGGGAATGTTTAGCCTGGAGAAGAGAAGGTTAAGAGGTGATATGATAGCCCTGTTTAAATACTTGAAGGGATGTCACATTGAGGAAGGAACAAGCTTGTTTTCTGCTGCTCCAGAGAACAGGACCCGGAACAATGGATGCAAGCTCCAGGAAAAAAGATTCCACCTCAACATTAGGAAAAACTTCCTGAAAGTAAGGGCTGTTCTGCAGTGGAACACTCTCCCTCGGAAAGTGGTGGAGTCTCCTTCCTTGGAGGTCTTTAAGCAGAGGCTGGATGGCCATCTTTCAGGGATGCTCTGATCCTGCGTGGCAGGGAGTTGGACTGGATGGCCCTTGTGGTCTCTTCCAACTCTGTGATTCTATGATTCTATGATAATTTTATCATAATCTCCACTGCCAATACTGCCGCTAGAATGAAAAAGTAAATTCTGGCAGCCATATTAAAATATCAAGAATCATATTTAAATGGCACCCATGATGAACGAGTGTTGCCCACTCTGTGGCTTAGAAACACCAGATGAAACTCTTTGGTTTGTATAATCCATCCGTTCTGCCTGGCAGTAGTGAGACAATGTCTCTGGAAGATCACAAGCAGGGTTTGAAGAAAATGATCACCTCTGTTTATCTCTCTCCACTGCATCTGGTCTCTCAAAGCCCTGAAAGACCAAGATTTGCTCTCTCCAGTTTTGTTCAGAAAGCTGCTGTGAATGTTCAGATTTGCTGCTGAAGATGCTGTTATGGTCTGAAGATAACCAATCTGTGCTTTCCGTTGGCTCTGCAGGGTTATTTTTTGTTTTTAATTGTATTAACTTCTTGCAATCTTGTTGCTTAGTTATGAGATGGTTTATAAGCTGCCTCAACCACCTCCTCTGGGGCTACAAAGTGGGGGTAGCGGTGTTAAAATAAAACAAAATAAATAAATATAAGATGGGTGGGTGGAATCTCCATAGTAGTCTGGCCCCATAGTTTGGTTCCCCCTCCTCCCAGTGCCTCTCCCACATCTGAGAATGGAATCAAGGAGGTCCTTTAAAGGCCCCAGAGGTGGGGAAAGGGGAGGAAGTGAATCAGAAGACAAGAGCGTCACCAGGCCCACGTTCAGAGAAACTTGGCATCTTTTCAAGGTTGATTTCAAAAGCTTCCTTTCGTACCCCTGCTCCATGCCCGAACACATTGTAAAGATGGGACGATAAGGCCTGGCAGCCGATCCAACTGCCATTTATGACGGGGGGAACAGGGTCCTAAACGGACAATATGACAAGCAGGGAAGCACAAGCTCTTGAAGGGCAGTAACCTATTGGGAATGATCCTAGAAGTTACAGCTGCTTGCAAAGTGGAACACTTGGCCATGGCCATAAAGCGGGCTTGAGAGAAAGCCCTCAAATCTTCATTGCCATAAAGCTTTGAGCCCCTTCACATTGCATAATTATAGCACTATGATTCCATTCTAACTACCATGGCAACATCCTGCAAAATCCTGGGATTGGCAGTTTAGAGAGGGACACTCATCAACCAAGGAGCTTCTCCTCCAGTGCCTTTGACCAAATTACAAGGATGCCATAGGATATAGCCATAGCAGTAAAAGCAGAATTACAGCACTATAACTATGTAGTGTGAAAGAGTCGTGAAAGAATGCCACTAACTCAGGACCAAGCAGATATGACAGAGACACTCCCTGGTTGAATCTCTCAACTGAAAAATAGTGGTTAGGATTCTTCTTGGGACTTGTGTTTTCATAAGTGGCTTTACATGTATGCAAAATTAAACTGGGTATTTCTCCAACATCCATATTTATCTAGGGGTTTTGTGAAATCACAGTGTACATTACACAATGGTGGAGTGACTGATGTGCCATGGCGGAATGCACAATGGGCATCAATGCACGTCAGCACATGAGCTAGGAAGGAGTGCCCTCTTGCCAGTACCCAGATGTGAATCTTCACAATTCACTAATGGGATTTTCTTGTGTTTCTGCAACATAGCTTGTTATTGTTGTTGTATGCTTTTAAGTCATTTCTGACTTATGGTGACCCTAAGGCAAACCTATTCTGTGGCTTTCTTGGCAGGATTTGTTCAGAGCAAGTTTGCCTTTGCCTTTGCTTTCTTTTCAGGCTGAGATTGTGACTTGTCCAGACATTTCTAGAGGGTTTCCATGGTTAAGGAGGGATTCAAACCCTGGTCTCCAGAGTCATAGTCAAACCACTACACCATGATGGCTCTCTGCAACATAGCTACAAATCTGCCGTTATGAAATATAGACTGTGTTGTAGATCTTGGCCAACAACAACAAAAGTTTAGTGCAATCACAAACTCAGATTTTTATACCTTCCGACTAGCCTGATTTAGCAGGCACGGTTCCAGTTTATCTTCTGTCATCCCACTTTTTCAGCTGCCTTTAAAATTTCCTGGTTTGTTCTTCCTCCTCCCACTTTCCCCTTTTGTCCTCAGCTTACTTCAGTTGTTCCAAACTGAGTTCAAAGTGCAAAAGTAGTTTGCGCTCAAGGAGCCAGTGTGGCATAGTGGTTTGAGTGTTGGACTAGGAGATAAGGGTTCGATTCCCTCTCATTCATGAAACCTACTGGTTGACCCCGGGCAAGTCACACTCTCTCAGCTTCAGGGGAAGGCCACACAAACCTCCTCTGAAGAAATCTTGCCAAGAAAACCCTACATTAGGGTTGCCATTAAGTTGGGAATGACTTGGAGGCATGCAGTTACAACAACAAAACTCAGGAGTTGGGAGAAGGGTGTAAGGGACTCTCTCCCCAGTAGGTTTGGGCAAAAGCAAACTGCTGCAACTCCTCTTAGCTTGTGTGCCCTTACTCATTCATAACTTTAGCCATCTTGACCACACTCGGGGGTTGCTTGGGCACACGTGTTCTGGTTTTCTTCTGTGAAATATTGGAAGGTATGAGATTTTGTCTTCCTTCCTTCCTTTCCCTCTAACTGATCTTACTCCCCACTGCCAATCCTCCATATTTCTACTCAGAGGAAAGTGTCATTGAGTTCTTGGGCTTGTTCACAAGTAAATAGATAGCGAACTGCAAACTTGTCAGGGTTAATAATAATTGAACATGAGGATATATTTGTAACACACACACAAACACATACACACACACCAGAAACCAAAACAGACATATGAGTTTATCAGATGACGGAAATTGGAAGTAAAATCTAATGGCAATCTGAATGCAATCATGGGGTTTCATGTTATTGTGTATTAAAGTATCTCACGCAATTTCGGGCCAAAAGGCAAGTAATTCCGAATGCAATCATGGGTTTTATGTTATTGCAAATTAAAGCATCTCATGCAATTTTGGGCAATGGACAGTCATTTTTGGGTAATGGGAAGTCATTCTGAACGCATTGTGAATGCAATTGGAATTCACATAAATTCGCTAAACTAGCGAATTCACATGAATTCGAATTGGCTCAAATTAGCTCCATTCGAAATAAAGAGAAATTCCTCCCATCTGATAAACTCCTTAGCATGGCAGCATGCTTTTGAGGACTTCAAATGTCAAGACCTTGGAGCCCTGGGATCGAAGTACCAGCATTTAACCACTGCCCCACCAGGGCTAATTGATTTTTTAAACTAGCACCTACATTTTAATGCTGTTATTAACTTGTAGTGTTTTAAATCTTGTTAGCTGCCTTGAGTTGGTATACCAGGAGAAGTTGGAAATAACTTGAAGGCACACAACAAGAACAACAAAGACATGCTACTAATTTTATACTGAAATATAATAATTCTCAAGCATACTGCTTATTTTATCTTGAGATATAACTTTCAGGCTGTAACAAGGTTTGGAATTGCTCTGTGATGGAGCAAACATTGTGTACTATGTGTGGATTAGAACCAGGACTACACTGCATCAGAACCAGGACTATACTATACCAATTAATCTGGTTACAAGCTTTGTCACTTGTACTATAATTTGGCTTAAATCATACAAATCATATCTGATTTTTCTTCCGTTGATATAAATCAGCATATACAGTTTTAGGCAAGCTGGTATTTCCTTTTGTCCTCCTTTTTGGTGATGTGACTCCTCTTAAAGGTACTTTAGGGAGTTTATCACATAGGGGAATGTCTCTCAATTTTGAATGGAGCCAATTTGCAATTACGTGAATTCACTAGTTTAGCGAATTTATGTGAAATCTGATTGCATTCGGAATGCATTCAGAATGACTTCCCATTTCCCAAAAATGACCCCCCATTGCCTGAAATTGCGTGAGATACTTTAATACACATTAACGTAAAACCTATGATTGCATTCGGAATTACTTCCCATTGCCCGAAATTGCGTGAGATACACTCATTCGCAATAACGTGAAACCCCATGATTGCGTTCGGATTGCCATTGCATTATACCCCCAAATTCCGTCGTATGATAAACTCCTCAGTGTGTAATCTGGTCATGACATCTATCATGGTGCACTGCCAAACAGGAGGGAATGCATCAGCAAAGAAGACGCCAAAGTATAATTTAGACTTTTCGCCTCTGCTTATTTATTACAGATGCACTTTTAGATGAAATTATTATGATTTAAATAGAAATAGGAGGCCATGCTTTGTAGCAGGGCTGGATCAAATGGCTTCAGAGCCTCGATTTGATCATGAAGGTAGCGGTACAAAAGAAAAAGATAGTGAAAATATTTCTGTTACAATAAAACACAAAGTAGTCAAACAGCTTTTTAAAAAAATATTCTTTTCAGTCACTTTTTAGTTTACTCACATAAACATTAAGAAGAACTTCCTGATGGTAAGAGCTGTTTGATAATGGATTTCACTGCCTCGGAGAGGTGGAGTCTCCTTTTTTGAAAGTTTTTAAACAGAGGCTGGATGGCCATGTTAGAAATGCTTTGATTGTGCCTTCTTGGATGGCAGATGGTTGGACTGGATGACCCTTGTGGTCTCTTCCTACTCTATGATTCTATGATATGATATGATTTATCCTGTTCATTCAGGGATATCTGTTCCCCTCCCCTTATTTGAAATAAAACCAGAAAGGGTTTTCACAATCCTAATCTGACACACCATCTGATTGGTTATATTTTATCATTCCTGCTTGGGTCCTCCTGCAAGTGGGAATGGCTAAACAAGCCATGGACTTTGCTTATAGCTGTGTACAAACCACAACTATGGCTTGTGTTTCTGTAACACAGCTACAATAAACAGAATAGGAACAGAAAGCGCTTGACACTCAGTATTGTACTCAAAAGAGTGCGGTCGGTTTCATGTGATAAACAAACTCAAATTCTACAAACGCATACACAGATTGAAGAAGGCCCCATTTTCTGGTGCATCATCAGATCTGGAAGCTGATATCAGAGAGGAAAACAGGCCCTGAAGCGACTACGTCAGTTCTAAGAAAGGGAGACCGATGAAACAAAGAGACAGAGGAAGGGGGGTGATCTTAGGTTAGCAAGTTTGTCTCTAGATACAGGTGCCATGGGAATCACTAGCAAGCCTAGGATTTCTCTGTACCCCTCAGACAAATGTGTGCTGCCCTTCTGGCATTGAATCTCCTCATTTTGAGGGAAGCTGAAGGAGCTGGAGTATGTTTATCTTGGAGGAAGAGATTATTAAGACCTGATAAGGCAGGATATCCCCCTTCAAGAACTTGATCAACTGTTACATAGCTGAAGCAGATGTTTATTTTTTGTTTCTCTGAAGCAGTAGTGGGAACCATGTGGTCCATCAGATGTGGTAGGATTACAATTCCCAGTAATCCTAGCTAGTATTGTCATGATGAAGGATGCTAGGAGTTACAGTACAATAATATCTAGAGGACCATATGATTCTCGCTCCTGCCCTAGAGGTCAGGAGTCAAATGGCTAGTGGAACAAATTGTCTTGAAAGGAACTCTCCTTTTTTAGAAGTTTCTAAGCTCTAGATGGCCAGGGATGCTGTAACAAGGACAGGGATAATCTCTATCAGAATGCTGGGATGTGATTTCCTTCACATGGAGTAATGTGGGACAACAACAGCAAAATTAACAATGAATATTTGAAAAGACTCCATTTTTTAAATTTAAAATTCACTGTGGCAGGAAAATTCAGAGTAATAGGATGGAAATAAAATTGTAAGAAAGTGCTTTTTCATCTGGTTTCTGGACCTGCCGAAACACATTGATGGACTTCAGATTTCGGGCAATTATTTCCAAATTGCTCTCTGTGGGTGGGTGACGGGGGGAAAAGTCTGTGTTCCCCTTTAAAGGAAATTTACCACGGATCCTTTAGTGACAAATTATAAGTGATGGAGCATACTGCCCCTGAGAAATGGCTTATCACCACTAGTGACTGGTTATGACTTCCATACTTCCCTTGCGCTGCACAGACTGAAACACAGAGAAAGGCTGAGTATGCTTTAATTTTCACTGTCTGTTTACTCAGGGCAATGATGATGATGATGATAATGATGATGATGATGATGATGATTACGTAGTATTATTATTATTTATATCCCACCTCTCCCTTATGGATAGAGGCAGGTTACAACAGCACAATAAAATACACCAATAGTACATCAGTAGTACAATTGTACAATGATGACATTACCCACCAACATTTCACAGAGAAAAGCTAGGACATGTGTGGCCAAGCAACATCAGAGTCTGGTCAAGGTGGGAAAAGCTATTAATGAAGAACAGAAGTGGATACCTAGCATGTTTGACACCGGTGGATCATTTTTCAATACTCGTCTCCTCTCTTCAATGGCCTCTTCCAGGTCTGGTGGAGCTGCTTTCCTGCCTGGCCAGCAAAGCTTCCGGACCCAGAAATTCAGCGTCCCATTCCACCCATGGCTGATGGTTGGAGCAGGCTTTTGTTGCCAATCCGGCAGCCTTTCTGGATCTAGTTGAGCTATTGGCCAGGTGAAAAAGAGAGGAGACTGGCTTTACCATTAAGCCAGCAAAGCCGCCAGACTTGGAACTTCAGCACCCCTTCCAACCTGTGCACTTGGTAACACCCTTCTCTTAGGTGTCATCCAGTAAGGTCTATTCTCCCTGCACTCCTCTAGTGACACCACTGAAGAAACAGACCAGAGGGAAGAGGCTGCAGCAGTTTACTCTTTCCTAATCTTACTGGGAAGGGCAAGATTCTGCCTCCTCTCCTCCTCTCCCCACTGCTGAATTAACTGTGCACTCAGTTTGCAGCCACTCCAGGAAGCTGAAGGAAAAATGGGAACGTGGGAAGAGGAAAGAGAGAAATGGACCATTTTAAAAGCAGCTGAAAGGGTGGGAAATTAGAGGATTAGCTGGGCTTGTCCTTGCCACGTTGGGAGAGTTGGAGGATAAGTGATGAGTCCCCAACCGGCTTGGCTGATACCCTATATGGAATGAGTACACGCTTCTAGAAAATATCCCCTGAAACGTTTGCCGTGTATTCAAGTTCTCCTCTACGGTGGATTTCTAGATGTACCTTGGCAAATGAGCCAGCATCTAAATAAATCAAATTGGAAAATGCTTCCTGAAGGGAACTGTTTTGAAAATCCCTGATCTACGGAAAAAGCCTAATTCCTACTGCAAAAAAAGTATAAATAACACTACAGAAGGATGAATGAATCCTGATTCTCTTTCCTGAGGCCCTTTGGGTCTGTAGAAAGTCTGGAATAGGGTTGCCAGGTGAAATAAGATACAGGGCATCATGCGACCACCACCCACTGAAATCACCTCTTTCATTCACCTCTTATAAGTACAGGAGATGTCCTTTATTTCAGCTGATAATACTATGAATGAAGGGAAAACCCTTAATAGTCAAATGACAATCAGTAAGTAAAACCCATAAGTTCTGGTTTCTATCATCTTTACTCTCTCTGTTCATTTGCTTGTTGGATTTATATCATGTCTTTCTCCCCTAAATGGGACTCAAGGCAATTCTAAGCATTAAGTTCTAGCTCCCGGCACCTCTGTAACAGCCTCTGCCTTCTCTTGACAGGCTTCATCATTTGTGGGGCAAAATTCTAAACAAGGGCCGACCATGGATTACTCCACTGTGGGGGGTCAGGATCCTGCCCCCCATTATTTGGAACCTGCCCATTTACAAGCAAGTGATGACTCAGACCTCTTCTTTCCTGGTTCAGAGGGCACGGACTCTGGGGCATTGCCCACCTATTTTCCCCGGGCATCTGAATCCTACAGGCACTCGCCAGGTATGTATGCTATGAATGCAAGGCAGGCAATACACTGATTTACTCAGGCCCCTACTAGTTGGTCTCTGTACTTCATGGATGTGCTAATATGTAGCCATACTGCAGAAATAAATCAGTTTGACACCACTTTAACTGTCATGAATCTATCCTGTGTAAATTTACAGCGCTATATAAATAAAGGTTAATAATAATAATAATAATAATAATAATAATAAACCTGAGATTTGTAGTTTGGTTAGGTATTCAGCCTGCTCTGCCAGAGAGCTCCAGTGTGTCCCCAAACTGCAAATCCCAGAATTCCACAGGATAGAGTCATGGCAGTCAAAGTGGTGTCAAACCGATTTATTTATGTAGTGTGGCTACGCCACTAGATGCCCATCCTTTAAATCACAAACTGGTTGTGCTTGTGTTGTCAGTTTTTTTCCTAGAACCTACAAATCCGTCAACCAGAGCCTAGTGTAAAAAGATATTCTTTAAAAAACTGAAGAGTTTTGAGCCTGGGAACTTGTTTCTAGTACCAGAACTTAAGGGAGTTCACTGTCTTTTCTCACAAAAACCTGTTCCTGGGTACTAGAGCCAGGTTCTTTTCATTGGAGGGATATACACGCATACTTCTGCTAACAAGGAAGTCAAAGAAACTCCTTTTTACATAGTATTTTTGTGCTCCTAGCCCCCTTTTCCTCCTTGTTCTCTGTTGTGCTAGGTGGAAGCACTGGGGCATTGGGCATATTGTGAAGGAGGGTTAGAAAAACAGTGTTGAGTTGTGCACCTGCAGCAGTCAGTTCAATAAAAGCTGGGGCTGGGAAAGAATGGGATTCTGCTTTAGTTGATCTTACTTTAGCTGTGTGTGCCTGCCTCCAACAGGCAAGGTAAACACCAGCTGCCTCCAGAACAGGGAAATCACCACGGGTGTCACTAGCGGATAGTACCGGGTAGTATCTCAGAGGGGTGTGAACACCAATGCGGCGGTTGTTCTGCTCCGTCCCCAAGCCAGGTTGCCTCTGTCATCCATTGGCTGTGGCTGCTGACAGCGGGTCCCCTGGCAAGGTTTCTGGCTGGGTGGACCAGCAGCCCCACCAGACCCATAAATGACTAGGAGGCGGTCGGAGCAGTCCATTCCCACCAGTTGATCCTGATGGGAAAGGGCTGCCTTCTGGGTCTGGTGAGACAGCTGTTAGGGCAAGAAAGAGATCCCTTTCTTGCTTGTTCATCAGACCTGTCTGGCCCAGAAGAGGTGGAAGCACAGCAGGGGCGGCCTGGCTGGTGAAGAAGGGTGTCTGGGGATGGCAGCATGACTTCCCGCACTGGCGTGACACCAACCTTAGGGATGTTACCGCTCCAGAATCTCTTATGGAGTATGCAGAAATAACAAAACAGAAAGAAATAGGTAAAGCATATAAGTCTGCCCCACCTGCTATTTCTCAGTATGTTAAAGAAGCACAGATAATTTGGCCACTAAAATAGAAATCATTTAAAAAATTGGAGGCTGCTGAAAGAAAAGCGGGACAAAAATCCTTGGATGCATTTTGAAAGAAGCTTTCAGGTGATCTCTAAAAAGCTTCGAAATATTTTTGCTTACTTGAGCTTGTTTTTTAAATTTCCTGTTAGTTTTCAATAAAAAAGTTCACTGAAACATGTTGAAGGAGTCTTTTTTTGTGTTTGTGTTCTGTAGGAAACTGTCCCTATCTTTTTTCCATGTTATTTCTTTCTCTGGTACCAGATTTTCTGTGAAAAAAGTAAAGCCCAAGAACACATCTACTGTCTCAACTGAGACATATAATGGGCCCTTGGTTTCTGCTGTGGTTTGGTTCTAGGACCCTCCATGGATGTTCAAGTCCCATTAATGCAATAGTACAGTAAAATGGAGTCCTTTCTCTAAAATGGCAAAATCAAGGTTTTGCTTTTTGGAATTTATATATTTTTCTGAATACTTTCAAGCCATGGATGCTTGAATCCATGGATAAAAAAATCTGTGGCAACTGTATGTGTAATTTATTGTAGGGAAGGCAGATAATCATTTTCTTGGTATTAAGGATAAGAGATCATTGCTGATTTATTTATTTATTTATTTATTTATTTATTTATTTATTTCCAGGATTTATATCCTGCCTTTCTCCACAATGGGATTCAAGGCAGGTTACAATATTTTAAAAAGACAAAGCTGAAACATTGATTACAAAGTTAAAAAATAATTAAATAATACCAAGCTTAAAAGATAGATTAAAAACAACAAAGGGCCGAAATAGATGGCTGTATAGGGGTAGCTTGACGCCACTCCTTTGCGGGCTGGATCAGGGCTGTGGCAACTGCACGTCGCAGCCCTGATCTAGCCTTTTATAGGTCCAAAAAGAAGCAGCAAAATGCAGCTCCTTTTTGCACCCCAAAAGGGCGCCTTTTCTGCCGCCGCTGCCGCTTTTCAGTGCTCCTGCGGTGTGCAGTGTCTAAACACTGCACTGCCAGAGTGCTGAAAAGCTACCACTGTGTAAACAGCTGGGCAGCTTCATGGCGGCTTCCTGCCAGCTTGGGGATGTGCATCGTGCATGTGCCATGCCCCCAAGCTGCCGGGAAGCCGGCATATTTTGCCTGTCTATTCCGGCCCATAGTTAAAACGGTAAAAACCATTAAAATATGATCACTGAGCAATCTGCCAGTAGTCAGAGATCTTCCTTCTGCTCACTCTAGGGCACTCTCTTACTGTTACTATAACTGTTAATACATAATTATTTTTTGGTGGGGGACTTCCCCTGGTCTTTTCCCAACAGTGCGACAGTTGTATCCTCTGCTCAATGGTTTGCAATGGGTGGATGGACACCCTTACAGCACAGCAGCCTGGGCTTCTGGGAAGCCCCACGCTGGACTCCCAATCTATACAACCTCTTCAACTGCCTCATATCAGACCCTCCAAGCACCCCCCTCACCCAAGGACCTTACCCCTGAGGACAACAAGGGGAGCCCCAGATACTTGGAGATGCTGAAGATGGAACGGACCAGCCCGCCTCATGCTGAACTGCTCACACTGGGGACCTCAACTGGATCGACGGCCCACAGCCCTTACACCGTTGGCCAGGAGTACGGATACTTCCAGCAGGCTGGGAGTCCTCTGACAGCCAGATACTCCCCCAAAGTGCGAGGAGGAGCACAGCTGTCACCCACTGGTATGTTTTTCTGCTGGGCGCTGCATAAGACAGAGAATAAAGTGGGAATGTGGTGACAAAATGGAGAGAAACATTTCAAAATGCAGGGGGAAGGAGGGATGGTGGATTCCAACTTTAAATGATTCCCCATATTCAAACATCCATGCAAAGGGAAGACATCAGGAGGCATTTTTAATTCATCTTTTGACAAGAGAATAAACTGTATTGACAGAGGACATTAAAACTCTAGAAGCATACAAAACTGTATGCTGTAATCTTATGTTGTAAAGGAATCGAAATCAAAATTCAAGGGTTGAAGGCCTGGGACATATTGATTAGCAGGGACAATGACTTAGCCTTCCACCTCCATGAAGTATCCAAGTTCCTAATAAGTTTACCTGCAGTCCTCAGATTAGCGGTGCGTGTGATCCCAGCAAGAAGATGTACACTCTCACACACACACATATACACACACATTCACAGATCAATGCACTTTCCTGAATTTTGGAATTCTCCTTGGGGTTGTCACTATAGCCTGAATCACTTAAAAAATGATCACTGCAGTACCTTTCTTCTGTGACCAGCTCTGATTTGGTCCAAGCTACTACTTCAATCTATCACATGCAAAAAGCAAGATCTTCATTGGTATTTGGGATATGTAGCTACATATTTTTTACCCCACACAGGACCTTATCAGATGGGAGGAATTTCTCTTTATTGCTAATGGAGCCAATTGGAACCAATTCGAATTCACGTGAATTCCAATTGCATTCAGAATGTGTTCAGAATGACTTCCCATTACCCGAAAATGACCCCTCATTGCCCGAAATTGCATGAGATGCTTTAATTCGCAATGACGTAAAACCCATGATTGATTTCATAATGACTTCCCTTTTGTCCGAAATTGCGTGAGATACTTTAATTCACAATAACGTGAAACCCCATGATTGCGTTCGGATTGCGATTAGATTATACTTCCAATTTCCGACGTCTGATAAGATCCACAGTCTGGTGAAAGATGACTTGAGACAACTAAGATCCAACATGTAGGCTCACACTCTATCTGTGCAGCAGAAAGTAGTAGTGGAATAATAGTTTAGTGCTGGCTGTGGTTAATCTGGAAAAAACGGAATGGCCAGAGGCATAGCATATTTGTGTGAGTTGGAACTGTCTCAAGAGTTTAACCTGAAGATTCAGGCTGCTGCCACACAGCAGAAATTAAACAGTTTGAAAATCACTTTGATTGCCTTGGCTCAGTGCTACAGAATTCTGGGATTTATGTTTGTGAGCTATTTAGCCTTCCCTGTCAGAGAGCTCTGGCACTCATCAAACTACAGTTCCCAGAATTACCTAACATTGAGCCATGGAAGTTAAAGTGGTGCCGAATTGCTTTATTTCTGCAGACCCATCTCCTGTCTGATAATCTCCTATGTTTGCTTTCCAATGGCCAATTACAAAACAGGATGCTAAATGCATGATATGTAGGTAAAGAAGGCATGTTTTTGGCAGACATCATTCATCCCGTGAGTGAGCACCTTAGGAAAAAAAGTTGATAAACTTGTTATTGAGTTTAGCCCTCCATGCTAACAAATCAGCTATACATTACACAGAATTGCAGTGCACTGAGTTGCACTGTAGATTTGTGTGTGTGTGTGTACCTCCCAGTATGAGTACAGCATAACCCTGAAGAAGGGGGAATGGAAAGTCGTCCTTTAGGGAGGGTTGCAGGGACTGGGAAAGCACAAATGGCATGCAAAAAGATCTCAGGTTCAATCTGGAGCTTCTCCAGATAGAGCTAGGAAAGCCCATCTGAAAAATCTGTTATAGGAATGGAAAGAAAAAAAATTCTGACCAAAAAAGTGGTTTCTCAGAATTTCATAAACCTGGCTAGTAAGAATAACACAGTTGAGAATGTCACATTCTATAGCATTATGGAAATTTATTTTGCATAAAAATACCTAATTTTTTCCCACTTAAAAATATCACTGTCCCCACAAAAATAATGTTTTCAGAAACACCAATTTTTACTATGTGGTGGATTTTAAATGTGTTATTTTTGTTGTACTGTTGTGCTTTTATGGCTCATCTTTATATATATATATATATATATATATATACCGCTTCATACCCTTAAGGATGTCTAAGCGATTTACAATTGTAAGCTATTTGCCCCCCAACAATCTGGGTACTCATTTTAGCGACCTCGGAAGGATGCAAGCCTGAGTCGAGCTTCAGCACTTTGCCGGTCTTGAACTCGCCACCTTATGGTTTTGAGTGAGTGGCTGCAGTACAGGCACTTAACCACTGCGCCACCAGGGCTGATCTTTTTAACTGGTTTTGAATTTTTTAAAAAAAATAATAATTTAGTAACTGTTAAACTTGTTGCATTTTGTGAATTTTTAACTTTGTTCTGGAACAGACAGGCAGGAAAAATCAGCTTGATCCTGCTTTTTCCCCACACCGGCACAGCCCACTGCCCACATAGCCCACACTCAAGGTGCAGCATCAAGCCATGCCACTGGGTTTTTTTTTTGTTTTTTTTTTGGAGGCATTTGGCATGTAAATGACCTGCCTTCAAAGCGGTTGGAAACCACTTTATGTTGCCCATCTATTCCACACCTTTAAAAAATTTTTTAATTGTCAGCTGCTTTCAATTCCAAATGGGAAAAAGGCAGGAAGGCTAATAATAATAATAATAATAATAATAATAATTATTATTATTATTATTATTATTCAATGTTGTTCTTGTTGCACAAACAAAAACCATGAGTATTTCTGCACAGAATAATTTCTCAAAATATTTTGAGATGTGTGAATAATGGATGAAAACTGTGCAGAAATTTATGTGTTTACCTGCAGCGGGGAGAAATAACAAAAATTATTCAACCTTGCGCATCATGATGAAGGATTAGTTGTGACTCCGCTTGCCAAATCAGGACAGGTAGAGAGTATGCAATAAAAACTGTGTACAGTATAAGTTGACTTTTAGGAGTGGCAGTACTTAGACCCAAATATATTTGCAAGAGTATCTGTAATGACTCTTGCTGGTAAACCATACCGACTGAATTCCAAAACCCACAAATTTTAGATTTGTGGACCAGGCTTTATTCTGCAAATTATATGTACTTTGCACATGTGCAGTGACACATTTATTACCAGTTTATGTGTCTGGGATATGAGGTCTAGCACCAAAAACAGGTCCTCAAGCTGAACTCATACATTCTAATCTTGAACATAGAGACAAGAGTCCTAATTAGCTCTGATGGCGTTTCTTTAGCTAGAAATTGTCCTCCGTTGTTGTTGTTGTTGTTGTGTATGTCCTTCAAGTCATTTCATGGGGTTTTCTTGGCAAGTTTCTTCAGAGAGGGTTTGTCATTACCATCCTCTGAGGCTGAGAGAGTGTGACTTGCCCAAGGTCACCCACTGGGTTTACATCATAGTAAAATAATTAATATTCCATTTCTTAGGTTCACGAAAATACAAACCCCAGAATTCATTAGCACTGTCCATGTCAGTTAAGGTGATGTCAAACCACATTAATTCTGCAGTGTAGGTGCAAAACTGGGTTGCTGTGAGAATGGAATAGGAGGGATGAGCTATGTTTGCCACCTTGAACTCACTGAAAGAAAAGTGGGTTAAGAGCGGAAAGACTTCTGAGTTTATTCTGCAAGTTCTCTCTTATCTTCCTCAATTTATCCCTTCAGAGGCACGCGAATGTGTGAACTGTGGAGCCACTGCTACACCCTTGTGGCGAAGGGATGGCACCGGCCACTATCTCTGCAATGCCTGTGGACTCTACCACAAGATGAACGGACAGAACCGGCCCCTCATCCGGCCCAAGAAGCGCCTGGTAAGTCTCCTTATCACATCTGTGATCCTTCCCTTTTCAATCCCTCTCCCCAAATTTGCAATTGCCTGCCTGTTAGTGGACTCTTTCAAACGGGAGGAATTTCTCCCAACTTCGAATGGAGCCAATGTGGATTCATGTAAATTCGCTAGTTTAGCGAATTTACATGAACCCCTGCTCCGTTCAGAAGAACCCCTGCTCCGTTCGGAATTACTTCCCATTACCCGAAAATAACCCCCTCCTGCCCGAATTTGCACGCGAAGCTTTAATTCACAATAACGTAAAACCCATGATTGCATTCGAATTGGCTTCCCTCTTGCCCGAATTTGCATGCGAAGAGTTAATTTGCAATAACATAAAACCCATGATTGCATTCGAATTGACCTTAAATTATACTTCCAATTTAGCCTCGTATGAAAGAGTCCAGTTAGACTTAGAACTGAGTGGTTTTCCAATTTTTTAAAAAGCGGTATTCCAATTTTAAGCGATATTCCAGTTAAGTGGTATTCCAGTTTTTAAAATGCTATGCTCCCTAAAGCAGACAACAAACAGGTATGATTAACTGATATCACAGCAGTGTTGGGGTGGAAAACTATGATAAATTTTGTTTTGTTTTTCTTTAAAAAAAGACAGAAAATCCGCCCATGTCATAAAATTACGATGTTTGATCCTATTTCCCATGGGCACACTCCATTCCTTTGTTATAGGAAGAATGAAAATAAACTCATTTTCTTCTCTTGTTACGTTCAGTTATTCGTTTCAGCTTTCTCTACTCCTTTATTAACTCCTTGTACTCCTTTTGAGATAGGATAATCACATTTTTCCATTATTTTGCCATGACAATCCTGGAAGCCACTGAAAGTTTTGAAAGAAATAATGGAACTTAAATGTCAAATTAAAATTGGTGGTGAACAAAAGGGTCCATAGCAATTCTAACCTCTGTAAATTAGATCAGATTATGATAATATAAAGGCTGTGGATACTGGGGAAATTACTTTTTAAAAGTAGTCAACTACAGTATCTGTTGGTGATGTTGTTGTTAACAGCTTACAAGTTGACATTGACCATGGCTACCTATGAATGACAGACCTCATCTCTTGCAGATTCATGACTGTGATTTCTCTGGTTCAATTTATCCATCTGGAATGTAATCTTCCTCTTTTCCTATGGTCCTCAACTTTGTAGTTGTATGCCCTCAAGTCGTTTCTGACTTGTGGCAACCCTATCATGGGGTTTTCTTGGCAAGATTTGTTCAGAGGAGGTTTGCCATTGCTTTCCCCTGATGCTGAGAGCATGTGACTTGCCCAAGGCACCCAGTGGGTTTCATGACTAAGTGGAGTATCCTGAATCATAGGCCCTTAGAGGAGGTTTTTTTCAGCCCCAATCCAGAGTCACTCTGCATCCATCCAAGTGAATTCACATGAATGCTCATTGAATTCTCACACATGAATGCTATTACTATGAAGCCATTCCAAAGCCAATCCAAAGTCACCCCAGAATTCAATGAATTCAATAACAACTGAAATCACAGAAATCAGTCCCAAGGTCACTTCAGATTCAATCCAAATTGGTCTGATAAGGTCCATTGTCCAACACCAAAAACATTATATTACCCTGGCTTTCAACTTTACTTAAGCATTATATTATTTTGTAGTGAGTCCCTTCTCATGATATGGCCAAAATACAACAACCTCTGTTCAGTCATCTTTGCTCCTAGGAAGAGTTTGGGCCTGATTTGTTTTAAGAGTGATCAATTTGTCTTTTCAGCTGTCTACAGAATTAAATAAATTGATTTTTTGTTTGTTTGTTTTGTTATCAACTTTATCCACTCTCCAGCTTTCACAACCATATATAGAAATGAGAAATACGATGGCATGGACAATCCTAACTTTAGTATTTAATGATATAGGAGCCCAAAATAAAGCTGCTTTCAGTCACTTTAGAGGTATGCTGTTTAAATGACGCATACATTTTAAGAGGCCAGAAGCTACACCAAAGCTGTGTTCCAGTCCTTAGGACTGAAGCGTGGCTTTGGTGCAGCTTCTGGCCTCTTAGGATGCATGCATCATTTAAACAGCATACCTGCAAAGTGACCCAAAGCAGCTTTATTTTGGCCTGTCAGTTCAGGCCCATATCTCTACACTTCAGGATCTTGTCCAGTGTTAGGTTCATGTATGTTCTTTTTGCAGCTATTGCACAAGGAGCTGTCCAATTGCTCCTTCCTGAATGTCTTCCTCTACTCCATAAGCTTACTGCAGAGGGAAGGACCATGCTCCCTTTGCTATCTAGTGTCGAGGGGTATCAATTTAATGTCTGGAGTGTTTGGGGGGCACCTGGGAAGGAAATAACAGCTGGAAGAAAATAATAGCTGTCCCAGTCCTGCAGTTCCACTGTATTCCAGGTCAGGGACAGCTGCTGTTTGCTTCTCACTATATTATATTCAGACATCGGTATTTTTTAGCACGACTATCTGAATAATCTGAATAATCTCACTCACACATTCGGGTTTTGTTGTTCACACTATTTTTTTTCCCCTTTGGAACCACATCTCTGGGCATCTCTGTGAGTTCTGTTGCTCAGAGGTGTCAGTACTGAGAATAAAGATGAAGTCAATGATGAGGATGGATTCAAAACATGTTCAAAGCATGCAGAATTTTATCCCAGTTTATCTCGGGTCTATTCACATTGGTTATTCACACAGCTGACAGTGCAAATCTTTTAGAAAAACCTGGGGAAATCCCGATATGCATGTGAACAACAAAGATTTAACCCACATTCTACTGGGATTATTTTCATCATTTGAATAACCCTGAAGTCTCCCTGGGCACCCTGTACCTTCCCTTGGTCACTAAATGGCTAAAAGAGAATACATCTGACTTGCTAAGCAGCAGTAGCCCACAGAAGAATTGCATTGGTGGAGCATTATGGATTTTGACCATAGATTAAAAACCCAAAGTAGTAGTTAGTAACTAAATGTTGTCTGTATGTGTTGTGTGTGTTGCGTGCTTTCACGTTATTTCTGACTTATGAGGATCCTAAAGCAAATCTATCGTGAGGTTTTCTTGGCATGATTTGTTCAGAGGATGTTTACCATTGCCTTCCCCTGAGGCTGAGAAAGTGTGACTTGCGCAAAGTCACCCAGTGGATTTAATGGCTGAGCAGGGAATTGACCCTTGGTCTCAAGCGTTGTAATTCAACACTCAAACCACTATGCCACATCATCTAGTTGCTTTTAGTTATTTGGGGTGTGTGTGTGTGTGTGTGTGTGTGAGAGAGAGAGAGAGAGAGAGAGGAATCTGAGTGCTACAAATATTGCCCTGCAATACAAAACACATTCTCTCTTTGTTTGCATTTTCACCACTGCACCCACAACAGAGCAGGAGGTGGCAACATGAGGTACACCACAAGCCGACACTTGAACCTTGTGATATTTCTCCTCCACCATTTAGTAAGGATACCCCTCTGTAGCTACACTACCATTACACTGTAAAAATGTCCTCCACAAAACCCCCAACCCTGATGTTATTTCTAAATTACAAATTGCAAAATGATGTAATTATGCCTTCACTACTGGAAAAAGGAACTAATGACAGGTAACTTGCTATTTATAACTAGTTAATTCCAAGCTCTCAGGATTGGCATTGGCATATGGTGACAGGAGCAGCAGAGATGAGATCAGTGACATCTAGAAAGTCCTAATTATCCTGTATATCAGGGCTCTCTTAAAGCAGCAGTATACAACAATCTTGTATTGCCATGGAAAGTTTAGAAGTCTTACCAATCATGCAACTAGACAAGAATTTTATCCTCTCCCTTCAACAGGAACAGAACAGAAACATAAAACTGCTGAATCTGTCCAGATGCAATTATTTCTAGTGCCACCTGGTGACTAAACTATATTAATAAAACTATCCACGCAACTCTCATTTACAGTGGTCCCCCGGGTTACGAAAGGTAATCCGTTCCGGATTACCTTTCGTAACCCGGAAGCTTTCGTTTCCCGGGGGACCGCTATTTTAAACGGACCGCGCGGCCGATTTAAAGGGGCCGCGCGGGTTTTTTTCGTATCCCGGGGGATCTTTCAGATCCCAGGGGATATGTTAGCGGTCCCGCCGGTTTCGTACCCCGGGGTTTTCGTTCCCCGGGGGATTTGTAAACCGGGGGACCACTGTACTTTTAAAGAAGCCACATTTTAAATCAGCATTGCTAAACACCTGATAGGTCTGGTGTTTAAGTCTTGAAGGCTTCTGAATAACTTGACAAGAGCAAGTGACTCTTACAAGAGGCTTCTTTGAGAGTCTTAGTAGATGAACTCCGGTTTTCAGGTACTACTCGGAAGCTTGGGTCCAAAACACACTGCAGAAATAATCCAGCTTGAGACAGCTTTAACTGCCCTGGTTCAATGCGGGGGAATCCAGGGGCCTGTAGTTTTGTGAGACATTTAGCCTTCTCTGTCAGAGAGCTCTGGTGCCACAATAAACTAACAATTCCCCAGATTCCTTAGCACTGAGCCAGGGCAGTTAAAGCGGTCTCAAACTGGATTATTTCCACAGTGTGTTTGGACCCTTGGAGATTTAACCTTTTCAGGAATCAGGAAAGTAGTTCAGCTTCTGTAAAGTATTCTGCATTCAATCTCAATCGAAAACAACAAGAGTATTCCATAGTTTCCTTTAAATAAAGCTCACTAAAAAAGTGGGGAAATCAGTCCCCTTCCGTTGCAGACCCCTACAACTGATTGTTTCTGAGGATGAACTACCAGATCTCAGTGATTTTCAATCAACTTGGGTTCAGACCTTGGAAGACCCTGCTATGGAATTCTGTGATGTGGAGTTTGGTAGGGCACCAGCACTCTCTGACAGGGAAGGCTAACTACAGATCCCCAAATTCCATAGCACTGAAGTCATGGAACTTAGGAGTTTATCAGATGGGAGGAATTTCTCTTTATTTCGAATGGAGCCAATTGGAGCCAATTCAAATTCACGTGAATTCACTAGTTTAGTGATTTACGTGAATTCCAATTGTGTTTAGAATGCATTCAGAATGACTTCCCATTGCCTGAAAATGACCCCCCCCATTGCCCGAAATTGCATGAGATGCTTTTATACGAAATAATGTAAAACCCATGATTGCATTCAGAATGACTTCCCCTTTGCCCGAAAGAGTGTGAGATACTTTAATACACAATAACGTGAAACCCCATGATTGCATTCAGATTGCCATTAGATTATACTTCAAATTTCCGTCGTCTGATAAACTCCTTAGTGGTGTCAGTTCTGCAGTATGGCAGGAGCCTAAGTAACGAAGTTCTGCATGTGAACGTATCCTACATCTCCCTTTTCTCTCCCCCCCCCCCAATCCACCTGCAGGAACTCCCCCTCCACAGCCATTTAGTGGTTGGTGGAGAATAGGGAGCATTGGAGAAGAGTCTGTCCATAGGACCTTATCACATGTGAGGAATTTCTCTCAATTTCGCAATAGTAATTTTCGTATTCAATTCGAAATTTCGCGTGATTGCGTGAAAGTGCATCACACAATGATATAGCTAGGTTATTTCGCAAAATAAATTGCGCTATGGATTCGCAAATCACGCGATTGCGCGAAAGCTTATTATACATTATTGTACATTTATACAAACACATTCAGGAATATCTTATTACACCAGTGGATTTCTAAATGCGAAATTGCTCTCCTGCACATGCCCAGTTCTCAACCGATGCCATGGTGACCTCATGTACTTCCAGGTCATTGAGTTTGGGTACTCCCTCTGCAATTTCCAGTTCCTCCCTGAAATGTAAAAGTACTTCTTCCTCATTTTCACGTGAAAGCCTGCAAGCAGCTAAGGGTTTTACTTGCTGTGCTTTTTCCCCATTTTCACGTGAAAGCCTGCAAGCAGCTAAGGGTTTTACTTGCTGTGCTTTTTCCCCAGATATAGGATGGGGGACACCTGGATGAATGAAACTATGTGTGAAAGGGATTCAGGAGTCCAAGTAGACCATAAGCTGAACATGAGTCTACAGTGCGATGTGGCAGCTAAAAAGGCCAATGCTATTCATAGAATCCTAGAGTTGGAAGGGACTCTAAGGGCCATCTAGTCCAACCCCCTGCCATGCAGGAACTCTCAATCAAAGCACACCCAACATATGGCTATCCAGCCTCTGTTTAGAGGTTAGGTTGCATCAATAGGAGTATAGTGTCTAGATCAAGGGAAGTAATAGTGCCACTCTATTCTGCTTTGGTCAGGCCCCACCTGGAATACTGTGTCCAGTTCTGGGCACCACAATTCAAAAAGGATGTGGAGAAACTGGAGCGAGTCCAAAGGAGGACAACTAAGATGGTGAAGGGTCTGGAAACCATGCCCTATGAGGACCACCTTAGGGAACTGGGGATGTTTAGCCTGGAGAAGAGATGGTTAAGAGGTGATATTTGAAGGGATGTCACATTGAGGAAGGAGCAAGCTTGTTTTCTGCTGCTCCAGAGAACAGGACCCAGAATAATGGATGGAAACTCAATAAAAAGAGATTCTACCACATTAATAAAAGAGATTCTACCATATTAATAAAAAGAGATTCTCTCTAGGAGGAACTTCCTGACAGTAAGGGCTGTTCGACAGTGGAACACTCTCCCTTGGAGTGGAGTCTCTTTCTTTGGAGGTCTTAAATCAGAGGCTGGATGGCCATCTTTCGGGAATGTTTTGATGGAGAGTTCCTGCATGGCAGGGGATTGGACTGAATGGCCCTTGTGGTCTCTTCCAACTCTGTGATTCTATGAATCTATGATTTTGGACCATGCCCAAAGCTGCATGCGCCCTGAGATGTTGGTGTGCCATGGAGGAATTCCCCATCAAAGCATCCTCCATGTTGGCCCCGCATCCTAAGTCGCATGCGTGCTGAGATGTTGGTGTGCCATGCCATGCAGGAATTCCCCATCAAAGCATCCTCCATGTTGGCCCCGCGTCCTAAGTTGCATGCGCCCTGAGATGTTGGTGTGCCATGCCATGCAGGAATTCCCCATCAAAGCATCCTCCATGTTGGCCCCGCGTCCTAAGTTGCATGCGCCCTGAGATGTTGGTGTGCCATGCCATGCAGGAATTCCCCATCAAAGCATCCTCCATGTTGGACCAGTGCCCAAAGCCCCATGTGCGCTGAGATGTTGGTGTGCCATGCAGGAATTCCCCATCAAATCATGCTGCATGTTATTGGTCAGAATAGAAGACTCTCAGGACCCCATGCCCCATGACGTGAGTGTCATCTTGAAATCACTGTAACAGTGCCAATTCTTATCTACCCGGACAAGTGGTGCCATGCATGAATTCTATGGAATGAATGGGAACCAGGGCAGATGGGGGGTCTGTTTGGATAGCCCTTGGGGACCTCATCTTAACTGGGCAAGTGAAGGAGGCATTGCTATGGCAACTGTTGGAAGGCAGGAATCACGCAAAAAGATGAGGGTAAAGCTGGCACTAGATGAGCATAAAAGTGCTCCCTCCTCTCTCTGGCCACCTGTTCATGCATGGCAAAACATTTTGGGCACTACAGGAAGTAAAAAGGAGAAGCCAGTGCCATGAAGGATCATGGGAATTGTAGTAATGATGGCGAAATTGGGGATGAATAGAAATGCCTATCACACCCCCAAAAAGCGAAATGAATACGAAATTGCCAGGGAATAGGAATTGTAAGTCCGCTAGTTCACCGAATTTGCCTATTTTCTGATTGCGTTTGGACCACATTCGCATATTAGGCAAAAGCATATAATAACCTTTCACGCAATTACGTGAAAACTCCCATTTCGTTCGCAAAAACAAGCAATTGCATGTAATGAGAAATCACGCAATCGCGCGAAACCTAATGATTGCGTTCGCAAAATCAGCAATTGCATGTGGTGAGAAATCACGCAATCGCGCGAAACCCCATGATTGCGTTCGGTTTTTCAGGAAAAAATTGGTCGTGTAATAAGCTCCTATATCACACTAGGGGGCAAACAGAATTTAAACAGGAATTAAACAGGAAATGCCTTATGTTTAACATAGAACATTTCCTGTTTAATTCCTGTTTAATTCCTGTTTGCCCCCTAGTGTGATAAACCTTTGTCATTATGTCAAACAGAGGTTGTGGAAGATCATGTAATAGGGACATAACCAGATGCTTCTCTGAGAGCCCTATTGTATTATTAAACAAATCTGGTAGACAAACTCTAGTTCTCTTCAGGTTGTAAAAGTATGGGAGAGCATCATAAACTGTCCTTTTTGCCAAATGGATTATTTCAGCTTGGCAAATGGGACACATTTACAACACTTTTACGTCCCACTCTCAAGGTTTTACAATTGGAAGAGAACGAAGGAAAACAACATCATGTGGAGGGGGAAAATCCATGTCTTTTTGTTTGCCTGCTGGTGATAAGACTCTTTTTCTTCATTGGTCAAAAAATGGCTGTGGAGAGGGGGCTCTTGAAGCTAAATGGTGGGCACGGGGTCACTTTGATCACTGTGTGTAGTTGGTAGAAAATTCCAACCTCATCAACAGCCGAACAAGACTTATGTGGTGTTAGTTGGATGTTTGCCATTACTGTATATGTCACTAACAGAATGCCAACCATTGTCTTCTAAAAAAAAGACTTCTGAAATTTCAAATTATGTAATTTTGAAAGTTCAAATTATGTTGTTGTGGTGGGTTTTCCCTCACTCCAAACATGTGGAGTGTGGCATGGGTTACCAGTAAGGTACAAATAATTATCATAACCATGTTATGAGGAAGAGTACAAAGCTTTCATTAGATTTTCAAAGGAATCTGGGACTCTAAAATGGTTCGGAGTTACACCTTTACAGGATTGTCATACAGATGAATTAACTCATAATTGCAAAGAATTTTCTGGTTTCAGAGTTTACAGGAACGAGATAATCTGGACCTGGGATGTCCCTCTGAGGGCGTACAGTAGTGCTTGAGCTTATAACAGCCCGTATCTGTAGTTCCCCATCTGCAACTCTGCGTGTTGTGATTGAACAAATAATACATGTGTATAATTCATTATCATTGCATTAAAATAATGCAGATTGTCAGCAAGCGAGCTGGAACCCAGTGCAGCAACTGCCAAACCACCACCACCACCCTCTGGCGCCGCAACGTGAACGGAGAACCCGTATGTAATGCCTGCGGCCTCTACTTCAAACTTCACAATGTAAGTCGAGGGAGTAAGAGGGTGGGATGAGTGTTCCATAGTTTTGGAAAAGTTATTGCATCTCTCGGTCAGTATGGCTATGCTGGCTGGAGGACTTTGGGAACTGTGGTCCAAAAAAAGTCAGTTCTCCAAGCTCAGTAAGTGAGTAGAACAGAAACATCTCTCCCTCCTTGCCCCACTTGTCTGTATGTGCCTCTATGTGCCTGGAACTATATCCAGCAAAGCTGAGTCTGGGTTGTTTTTGGGAAAGAGCCAAGGAGCTTAAAATCTCCCCACTATCACCTCATTCATATCCCCTTGTATTCATGAATTGTTGCCTCCAAGTCATTTTTGACTTATGGTGACCTGAAGGTGAACCTGTATTACAGGGTTTTCGTGGCATATTTCTTCAGAGGGGTTTGCCGTTGCCTTCCTCAAGGCCCAGAGAGTGCCATACAGTGGGTTTTCATGCTCAAGCGGTGATTTGAACCCTAGCTTCCAGAATCATAGTCCAAACTGCTACACCAGACTGGCTTGCTGCTTTCGTAATATTATACAGATAGGGTTGGTGGTGGTGATGTTTACCTTCAAGTTACTTGTGACTTATGGCAACCTAAATGAAACCCTCTCACAGGGTTTTCTTGGCAATTTCTTCAGAGGGGGTTTGCCATTATCATCTTCTGAGGCCAAGAGCGTGTGACTTGCCAAAGATCACCTAGTGAGTTTCCATGGTTGCCAGAGTGAAAACTGGAGACATCTCCTGTCCCTTTTATGACTGTATAGAAGGGGGAATTTCAGCAGGTGTTACTTGTTACCTGATTGCATGACAAGCAACATCGGATGAAATTCCCTCTTCTGCACAACTGTACATGAGTCCTCTAAAAAAAATCTTCTAAAATATCAAATTATGTGATTTTGAAAGTTCAAATTATGTTGTTATGGTGGGTTTTCCTTTTCACTCTGGAAACACTAGTTTTTCCAATCAAGTGAATAGAGACAGCAACAAACAAATCACCTTTATTCGGGCTTGATGGATGATCATGCCCCGTCAGGGAATTGTTGACAACAAGTTTCAGAACAAACTTTTTCCTAGAAAGGAGAAAATCATTGTATCATTGTCCACCACACATTCTGCTAATACATTCTGAATTAATACTTTGAAGTTATCAGATTTTGGTACCAGGCAGCTAAGATCTCAGGAGCTGGTATAGTGTTGTGGTTAAGACTACATGCGTTTCAAAATGGCAGCTCAGCCACTTACACCACAACATTCCCATGAACTCATGCAGAAGGCTTGAACAAGCCTTTTTGCCAATCTACTTGTACCTCTGAGGATGCCAGCCACAGATGCTGGCAAAACGTCAAGAAGAAACTCTTCTAGAACATGGCCATATAGCCTGAAAAACCCACAAAAATCTACTTGAATCTGTTTTTATCACTGGTGGCACTTTCGGAGTGGACAACTACAGTGAATTCAGGGGCCAGTTTGTTGCCACCTGAACTTTTTTGCTGTTTTTAGAACTGTTGATTCCTCCAAAACCCCTCAACTGCCCTTTTCAATGGATCCCCAAAGGGTGGGTGGATTATTCAGTCGCAAAACATACCCATTTTACAAAACCAGTCTGTATGCCCTCCCTCCCATAGAGGGACAGAAAGTTGGTCCCTAGAACCATTGCAGGTATATTCCCAGTCTTAAATAAAACTGTTTCTGTTCCTAGCACGCTTTCAAAATAGCAATAAGGGACAGTCAAAATAATACCGCGTTGACACTCAGGAAGCAACTCTTGGTCTTTACTTTAAAAAGATGATGAGAGAGTTTTTTGTTGTTTTTTTAGAATTATGATTTATTTAGTTACTGCTGCTGTGAGACTAATTATAGCAAAGAAATGGAAGCTTGAAGAATTATCAAAAACAGAGGAATGGAAACTAAAAATTATTGATATTAAAGAATTAGATATACTGACTTTCTTAATAAACAACAAGACCATAAACAAAGTGGGAAAAGGATGGCTTCCTTTTGAGGACTTTGGGAAGTTTTCATGAAAGATATAATTCGGAAGCACACAAGTCAATACATATTTTATCTACTCAAATAATATAGAAATATTGTACAAAATAGTAACTCTATTGTCAATTTGATATATAAGAAAGAGATCAGAAATTAAGGTTGCATAAATATAAAGATTATGTTTAAGTAAGAAAACACACAGGATGACACTTTTCTTTTTGGTAATGTAATAACAATATTTAGTTTTTATGGAAAGTAATTAATGAAGAGCGATATAGACAACAGTATGATTTTTCTACTAATGAGAACATTCGAAATGATTTAGTGAGGTTTGAATAATATATCAATTACCACTCCCAATTAATGAGGAACTATGGGAAGTGAATATTTTTTTATAATTTAAAAATTCATAATGAGCTTGGATTATTATTTGCTTTT
The DNA here is from genome assembly GCA_034509955.1 of Urosaurus nigricauda. Lineage (NCBI taxonomy): Eukaryota > Metazoa > Chordata > Lepidosauria > Squamata > Phrynosomatidae > Urosaurus > Urosaurus nigricauda. Next base: position 147,844,187 of record JAOEGL010000002.1, on the reverse strand, counting down.
CTTTATTTTCAATTGAAATGTGTAAAAATATGAATAAAAAAAGAAGAAGCAGCTCTTAACAAGTTCTAGACGCCAAATGAAAGTGTTGTATTTTTTCTGTAAACATATTACCCACATTCATAATGGAGTTTATCAGACGACGGAAATTGGAAGTATAATCTAATGGCAATCCGAACGCAATCATGGGGTTTCACGTTATTGCGTATTAAAGCATCTCACGCAGTTTCGGGCAATGGGAAGTCATTTTCAGGCAATGGGAATTCGTTTTGAATGCATTACGAATGCAATTGGAATTCACGTAAATTCGCTAAACTAGTGAATTCACGTGAATTCGAATTGGCTCCAATTGGCTCCATTCGAAATAAAGAGAAATTCCTCCCGTCTGATAAGCTCCAATGACATGATGCACACATTTCTAGCCCACAACCCAAATACAGGAATTGTATTTTTGATCCATACTCCCAAATACAGGACTTTTTGACATCTTGTTCAGTATATATAAAAGGGAAAGCTTTCCAGCCCTCAAAAAGAGGACATCCCTTATAAGAAGAGACACCTTATATGAAGGAACACCTGGAACCCTATTTCCTATATTCCCTGGTGTATGATGGAGCCATTTAGCTGCCCTTGTATGCCTCCTCTAAAAGGCAGTGGTTTTCTGTGTAAGGTATTTGATCAGCTTTGCCTGTTCAGTTTGCCCAGCCCTGCGTCCTCTGTTTACACCATCTCTGGGGAAATGTGGATGCTGCAGATGTTTTGGCCTATGTCTCCCATCACCCCTACCCCAGCATGGCCAATGGCAAGAGACTGTGGAGTTGTAGGCCAAAGCATCTGAAGAGCTGAAGTTTCTCCAGCCCTGTGTTCCCTTTATGGATGGTGGAAATTCACAGATGTCCATCCCTGCAATCTATTAGTGTATCCCTTACTTTTATGATTTTTTTCCATGGTTCTGTATTTTGACCTTCTGAGCCTTACCTCAGGCTGAGTCTCCCTTGTCTGGAATTCCAGAATCTGAGATATTCCAAAATCCAAAATTGTCCACATGGCTGCTTTCTGACATTTATACACAAATATTTATACAAAATAATTAAAATAATGTGTATGAAATGTCTTCAGGCCATGTATATAAGGTATATGAAACATAAATGAATTTCATGTGTAGACTTGGGTCCCATCTCCAAGACATCTCATTATGTATAGGCAAATATTCCAAAATTCAAAACGCTTCTGGTCCCAAGCATTTCAGATAAGTGAGACTCAACCTGTATTGGCTCTCTCGACCTCTCGGTGGCATTTGCTCACATTTAATCGTTGCCCCCACTTGTTCCTTGCAGGTGAATCGTCCCTTGGCCATGCGGAAGGATGGGATCCAGACACGGAACCGCAAGGTCTCCTCTGCCAAATCCAAAAAGCGCAAAGGAAATTCTGGGGAAGCAGCCATAGCCACAACTGCCCCCTTGGAGATGATGTCGCCTCCTCTGATGGGGGATGAAGCCGCTGCCCTCTATACCCTGAGCCCCATGATGCTGCCAGGACACCTTCTCCCTTTTGGACCCAATCCACACCTTCTAGCATCTCCACCAGGCTTTCCTTCACAGGCTTCTCCTGCCCCACATAGCTCTCCTGGAGTTGTCTCTGCACTGGGGTAAAGAGCCTTGTAACATACAATCCCCACATTCATGTACAGAGACTCTGGGATATGACTGAAGAAGAAACATCTCCCCTCTGGGAGCTTTTTGAAGCAGCCATATCCATTCACTGTCCCTTGAAAATGACTACCAAAAAGCACAAAACTGGGTGGATACAATGAACCCTCACCTGAGAAGACAGGGGTAATTCATGTAAGCAGCATATGAAGTGGTGATAGATGGGTAAATGTTTCCAAACTGTGCCATTTCGGGCTGCAGGTGGGGAATGGCGTGGTTGGATTCTTCTCCGTGGTGGGAAACCATCACTGCCTTTGTAAAAAATACTATAGGAGGGGAATGGCTAGTCTAGAAACCTTCTCCTTGATATGTAAGGTGAGTGTGTCTGTGTGTATGAAGATGCGTTATCCTGCTGTCCACTTGCTGCCCAAAGCAGCAGAGTCCAGGCACAGTTTTGCTGTTTTATTGCACAATCCCATTTGTTCTTGGTGTGAAGTAGGCCATTAGAGTATCCTATCCATGCCATCATCCAGCTCTATTCATTTATATAAAAAAACAACCTCTTTCCATTCAGCTCTATACATACTGTCCTCCCATGTGCAACCCCTGAAGTGGTTCAGTCCAAGAAATGCATTACCAGATACTCCTCGAGTCCATTCATACCATACAGTTATAGTGGTATGATCCTACTTTAAAGGCCACGGTCCCATCCTATGGAGTCCTGAGATTTGCAGTTTAGTGAGAGACATTTATATTTCTCAGCTAGAGAACTCTAGAGCTTCACCAAACTACAGATCCCATGGTACCAAGGATGGATAAAGTTGCTTGGTTAAAGTGGAATAAAGGCGCTATAACTGTGTACCTTATACTGGTAATTGCATAAACTGGCTCTTTGTCTAGAATAAGGAGGGAGGGAGCAACCGAAGGGCATGATCAGGGGAGTACTTTGTCCCACTGTTCCCACTGAAGAAGAAGGAGTTCAAAGGTCCTTTGCCTGTTGTGCCTTGGCTCAGTGTTACTTGTCCTTTCACTCCTTCCAGTTCAAAATATGGTCCCTGTTAAACATTAGTTTCTGACTAGGACAATTTGTACATATTCTTTACAAAGAGAGAGGCTGATTCCTGTCTTGAATGCTCTCCCCTGCCTCTTTTCTAAGCCCCCCAATGTGTTTTAAATGAAAAAAATAAAAGCCAATATGTACAACTGTAAAAGACTTTTTAACAGTCAAAGCATAACTAATCTATATCATTACTTACTCCATTTGTATCCCACTTCCTCAGCAGATTCTAGGCAGATTACAGATCCATGCCCTCTTGCTTAAAAACATAAGTGATGCTTTACTGTACCAGACAAAGTCCACCTGTTTTACCATTATTTGTAACAATCCCAATTCCCAACAATTAATCAGCACTGGGTTATCCAATGGGCTGCCAGTGGACTTCAGCCCACCTTCTACCTACTTCTTTTCTCTACAAATATCTCTCAGTTCATCCACTCTTATCCATCTGTTTTCTCTTCCATTATAGTGCAGCCCCCAAATCCTTATTTCCCTATATCTCACACATTGGACTTTATCACACTGGCTAGAAAAGTGGAATTTTAACAAGGTAAAAATGCCTTTGGCTGGTACTTATCACACGATGTCATGCCCGTCATGCTTCTGCCTCACATTCCATTCATTACTGTAGTGCACCTTTTCACTGATGGGCAAAACCCATCAATAGGCTTTCAATATCATTGGTATTCTATGGGGCAAAACAGATGGTGAGGAAAAAGTGGCTTGAAGCTGCCTTTTCTAAAGCCTCATTGAAACTCCACCAACCACACCACCAGCTCCTAAGGCAGCTGGAGTGCTCATGTCACGACCACATGACATGGCTTCAAGCCAGGAAGAAGCGGAAAAAAGCTGCTTCTTTTTGAAACGGCATAAGGCGCCTAGAGGACACTTTCCTGCTGGCTTCAAGGCATGTGTCATCTAAATGCCACACCTTCAAGCCAACCTGAAAGCACCTCTTTTTGCCTGTCTGTTTAGCCCCATTGACTATCTTCATGCGATAGGTCTCTTCTGCTGCAGTTCTGCTTCTCAGGCAGTCACATAGTGTGAGTGGGCATGATTCTGCCCCTCTCCCCCTCACAGCAATTGTGCTGGCTGATGTGTGCACATTCCCACAGCAGCCAGCTTCAGGATGCCAAGTTGGTGGCCACAATGCTTGTGTGGGGTGTCTATGGAAATGGGCACACAGCAGCCCCACATTTCTGGAGAGGGAAAGAGAAATGATTGTGGCTGCCAGTCACTTCTCGTAGCCAGCTGCTGTGTGCACCATTCACAGCAGGTAGTGTGAATGTGCACAGCAGGGAGTGTGATGCTGCCAACTCCCAGGGAGGTAATTGGCAGCTGTGAGACCTCATTCCCCCCTTCCTCCTGGAAGACAGTGTTTGGCAGTGTGGAAAACAGATCAAGTGAGCATTGATTGCCAAAGCACTATCGTGGGCAAAAGTGTGATAAGAAATGATGCCAAACTGGTATGCTTCCATTCTTAAACTAGAACGATTGTGGTAGGACAACAGGCTGGTGTGATAAAGTCCATTTTCCCACTGAGCCAGATGACTTAATACCTCCTCTCTTACTTCTAAAGTACCACAGCAGGAGGGATGTGAGGGGATTCATGTTGTCTCTGAACAGAGGTACTTTATACCTCATTGTGGTTTCTTTGCTGGCTTTGTATATTTGCTGCTGAACTTCCATTGATGCCCTGTTATTGGAGACCAAAATTGTTTTGAAGCTGTTAGAAAAACACACACCCATATATACATGCTTCTTTGTGTTCATAACAAGTTCATGAGGATAACGTGTTTTTCTATGCACCCCAGCTATGGTACTTCTTGGGCTGTAGGAGAACAGCTTTCTCAACTACCTTCTGAAGTAGTTTATTTAATTAAAAGCAAGATTTAAACTGAGGTGGGGCCTTTTGGGTGTCTAGTCTACAACTCCCAGGTGCTTCAGTCTACATGATCAATGGTAAAGGATTGTCGGAGTTGTAGTCCAAAGTATCTGGAGGCTCAGAGTTTCCCCATTCCTTATTTAAATAAAGTTTCACCAGGGAAAGAGAAGGGTTTTTTCCCCTCTTGACATAAAATCAGTGTCATCCTGATGCTTACAAGGCAGTAGACACGGCACAGGACAAACTGGATATAATGCCTGGGAGAGTGCTAAATCAGAAACTGCAAAGACTTGAAGCTGAACAGAGGCCTCTTATTCCCCTTGGAATGGGACTATTGCTCTCCAACTCCACACTTTCTTATGAAGTGGGAAGCCTTAATGGGATAGTCCTTGACATGGATTCCTCCACCTCCAGGATTTCACAGATAAAAACTCTGGCCAAGCAACATGAGAGTGTGATCAAGATAGCAAAAGTTATAAACAAGGAACAATACACGATCTGTAATAGTTTGGTTTTGTCTGAGAACTACTAGGAAGAGAAATATTCTGCTGCTGCTTCTCCTCTCCCTCTGCTGAATTAACTGAATGCAAACTACTTTTGCACTGTGAACACTGTTTGCTCCAACTGATGTTAGCCAAGGACAAAGGAAGACTGTGGGAGGAGGAGAGAGAAACAGAGACATTTAAAAAGCAGCTGAAAAAGGGCAGATGATAAAGAGCTAATCAGGATTGTTCTTGCCAAATCAGGATGTTGGAGAATGTGAGATCTTAGCATTACACTGTCTCTCCACGTGATCATAGTGGGCATGCTCTAGGAATGGCACAAGCTATGTTGTCCCAATGCTTGAGCTCTGCTTAGAGGTCATCAAGACCAGTCCATGCTCAAGGATCTCTGCTCTTCAAATGTTAAGCATCATCAGTATCTCAAACTTGGCAGTCTCTGGCTCTGGTTGGCTGGGCCTGGTGCCTCCACTTTTTGGCCCAACTGATTCCTCAGCCTCTGAATCTAAGCTGTTCACTGTCGTAGGTATTCTACTACTTGTGGCCAAATGGCTCCTCAAAAATGGGATAATTGATATAGGAGGACAATCCAAGTTGAAGTTGTCTTCCACATCCAAAACTGGCTGATGAATGTTTCTCTGAAACAGGACCACCTCTGGATAGAAGGTGTTCTCCTTACTGAGATGAATTTCATCAGTTAAATGATGAATTGTGTTCAATAACAATATGCCTATAGAAATGTAACCCTCCAACCTGAGTACTCAAAGCAGCAGAAGGTTGTCAAGTACCTTGAAAGGCCACAATACACCAATGGCTTGGTACATCAGAGCTTGTGCAAGTAGGGTTGCTAGAGTACAAACTGGAGACAACCCCTGTGCTTTCAATGGTTGTGTAGAAGAGGAAATTTCAGCAAGTTTTATCTTGCTGCATGAGAAGTCACACCTGCTGAAATTCAATCTTATTGTGCAGGTCTAAAACTACAGGTAGATCATGCCAACAATTTATTAACAGTGGCTGTTGGGAGCTGAGATGGAAATGTCTAGGCATCTTGGCTTCCACATTTGAATCTCTAGATCTCAATTTCTCTTTTAATGTTGATAATGGCACCTAGATCGTCACACATCACCTACTCTAGTTAATATAGCTTTGTGCTGAATGTGATCCACATGGATCTTCTGGGTATACCACACAACACTAATTCCTTCTGCATCCCTACCCTTCCCAGTATGGCCAGAACTGAATCCTGGAGCCTATTTTGAATGCAATGAGATGAGACATTATAAGAAAGAGTTATCTGAGCATGTCCCAAGTTGTCTTCATTCATACTGATCAGCTGTCGCCATAAATCTGACAATTTATTTACCCTGTCAGAAATAGCAGATGGGAAAATAGGGGTGGCGGTTTTTACATTTAGGGGGAAGTATATGTAATACTAAATCTTATATCTACGTCTAAACCTGCCCTCGTTTTATCTTTTTTATCCCTTTGCATTGCACACTGGCAAGAGAAATAGAGATTTAAATCAAAAGAAGAACGGCAAACCATCACAAGAATATCTCATTTTATAACCCTACTTTCCTCACAATTTCACCAAAAAGGGAAACAGTTGATTCTAGTATCAAACCTAGAAGTGGCCTGTCCTGACAGAAGAAGAAGAAGAAAAGGAGGAGGTACTTGTTTGGTTATAGGGATTAACCTTTAAAGTTTTTTTAAAATAATATATAATAATTTTAAGTGCTAGCATACAACTTCTTCACATCTCATAAATTGTTCAAAATTCTTAAGAGAAGAAGTTTTGGAGGAGGAGGAATTCTATAGCATCATCAGTGCATGTGTCATTTTACAGGATAACATAGAGTTCAGGTCCCTACGCCAAAGATTTTGATAACAGATGTGGATGAGAATGGGGGAGAAAGGCAGGGGCAACAGAAAATGGATATGCATGAAAGCAAATATATTGCTTCCTTTCAGTCCGAAGGAAGCTTCACAATGCGGGTGCTTTTGGAGGGGGAATTTGAAGGAAATGTGTGTGAGAGAGAGTGGGGAGGGAGGCCATACTATATAAATAATAGATGTTCTGGGAGATAATTCTATTAGGGAGAGAAAGAAATGGTTGGCAGTGTTTATAAGATGGGAAACTTGTGAAGGTAATGACAGAGACACTCCACAGGAGTGTTTTGCCATGTCTCTACTACTGCACTTGTTTAAAATGAGCACCATCTTCCTAGCTGGGATGAGTAAAGCAATCCATTCGTGACTAGGAGTCTTGAGTCTGAACACACACTCTCATCTTATCCCCCACACCTTGATTTCTTTCCCAGAGCGGCCAGCAGAATAAGAGGAGAATCCCTCCAAGAGTGATGGTGGCCACCCAGTTTTGATCTTCCTTGAAGTGCTGATGGTGGGTGCCTTATCGAGAGAAATCTCTTCCTCCCGCTTTCCCACATCCTTCTATAGAGCCATCAAAGGAGGCAGTGGGGACTTTATCAAGCCCATCAAGGCCTAGCCCTTGGAGGCCAGCAAAATGAGATCATTGCTCCCCACGCAGTCCCGCTGTCTTAGATAAGGAGCTGGCACCGATGCTGGGAACAAATGTTTGAAAGGTTGCAAAAGGCAGGAAGAGATGGGGATTGGCTGAAGCGCTTTCTCCTGGGTTCATGGGGTTTACTTCATCCAGAAGTAACGGGTGCCACATTGACCTAAGGAGAAACAGAGCTCTCCAGAGGATGAAAAAACTCCAGAGGATGGAAAAACTTTGCCAGAGCAGTTAGAAGGCTCGAGATCACAGATGGATGATCTCACTGTGTAAGATGGTCTTGATAAAACTGGGTTCATTCCCTGCTTTCTGCTACAGGACGCTTGTGTGAACATGGTCTACTTAGATCCAGCCAAGCCTGCACAGAGGGCAGATTGGAAAATTAAGATTTAGCACCAAAGAAGCCCATATTCAGGACCAGGTAACAAGAGATTAAATTTTAGGAAGACAGGAAGCAAATTTATATGGAGTCATTGGTCCATCAAGCCTAATATTGTTGACTCTGAGTGGCACTAGCTCTTGTGGGAGGAGAGAGGTTTTTAGAGGATCCAAGGACTGAACTTCAGACTTTCTGCACACAACACAGATATGTCACAGAGCTAGGCTTTAGCTTTTTCTCTTCACTTGAGTTCTCAGCGTATTATGTTTTCTCTGTCAGGAGTAAGGGCTCGAAATGCCCTTATATGCTCATATATAAACAGGCAAAAGACACACAACGTAATATACACAGGAATGGGGCGTACTGGCAGTTGTGGCAGTGGGGAGTCCCAGGGCCATAAACAACTAAAAAAACACCATTCATGCCAATGGCTGAGCGGCAGACCCTATTTTGAGATCAACCATTGTGTGCCAATTGTAGTCCAATACTACAGTCTGCAGTATTTTTGAGCCAATTTGGAAGGTTTGGGCACAAAACAAAAATCAGCCCCCAATTTCATTTTTAAAATGTGGTGGTCTGGGAGCTTGTAGGGTTGCACTTTGTTCACGCTTGTGCTATTGCCTTTGATATCTGGATGACATTTAAACACTTTATTACTGTGAGAGATGCAAGAACTGTCATTCTCCAGGTTCTGGGTCCCTTCTGAGGCTTTCTAGTGCAGCCTTACCCAGTCCTGTGTCCTTCAGGTGTACTAGACAACGGCTCCCATAATCCTATAGGGAGCTGTAATCCAACACATCCCAACACAGTAGAATTTAATGTGCACTGTCTGCAGGGACCATCCATCTAAGTACCTATGCATGAACAATAGTGCAGATGCAATCCTCCACTGAAGATGAGCCATGGGTGAATCAGTTAGTTTTGCTTTCTCCCATGTTTTATTTTGTTTATATGATCATCTTACATTCTGTCTGTCTCACTGTTTAACACACTTGAGAATTTTAAGAACACTTGAGAAGTTTTCAGAACCAAACAAAACTCTCATCCATCTGCCATGGCCCAAATCAGGAGGTACAACCATTCCTTGTACAATGAGGATCATAGTATACCTGCCTGCCTTGCAGAGGTTGAAGATAAGGGGATGGGTTGGCTTATAAAGCTCTTTATACTGCATGCTATGTTGGGAATGAAAACCAGGCTGTTTGCTCTCTGGGCTGCTGATGACCACTTGTCAGCTGAAGAGCAAAAGTGTCCCAGTTACAATCCCATTATCCCATCCTAGATGAAGAATTTAGAGCTTGGTCTCCAATGCACAGTGGTGAAAATTAAAAATAGAGCATGGAGGGGTTGTGCCTTGGGTTGAGGAGTCACAAAAGTCCCATTAGGCCCAGGCCGGTGATGCCAGTGAATATTACATCAACTCCAGATTTTAAGATGATATCTAAGGGGTTGTCTGCACTGGCAAAATTAAGCGGCTTCACACTGATTTGAAGCCAAGGGGGCTTTTTACATTGGCAAGAAAGTGTGACATGAAGTTGCACTTTCCTTAATGCTTAGCAGCTAGACAGCAAGCCCCAGGTGTGCATTTAAAAAGTACAGGGCAGCTAGACTGAGGTTTTTTCTGTGGCTCAGCTGTCAAAACGCTACAAACACAGGTGGAGCAGCTACATGGGCGGCAAGGAACGTGGCTTTTAGCCGCGCTTTAAACATTTTTTTCCCTTGCTGGCTGCGAATTGCGCAATTGCGCAGGTACACCATACAGTCAGAGCTTATCACATGGGGGAGTACAGGACCATTCCGAAAGAGGGAGAAAGTGAGGTCAGTTCGGAAATGCACGTGATTACGCACAAGCTCATCACACACAAGACAAGAGAGCGTCTACACAAAAAGAAAATGCAGAGTCAATACGAAAGAATTCATCACATGTGAACATACTGGTCGGCTTTCTGTTGCAAATTAAGGCATCTTGGGAAATGGTAGCAAAGGCTCATGGGAGTTGTAGTCTGTGTTCTGTCAGAGCATTATATTGAGTTGTCTTGAGGTTTCAGCCCTCTGTCCAGGAGGGATTCCCATATGTCCTCCATTCTTGAGCAGAGGCCCCCCTTTTCCAAGTTGACCAGGCACGTCCTCCTTTGCCAGGACACGTCCTACTTTTCCAGCCTTCTTTTTGAAGAGGAAGCAGGAGGGCCAGGCGTGCTCTGGCCAGGCTCTGGGGGTCTCTTCCTGGCTCCTTCCCTCCCTCCCTCCCTCCCCGCTGCCTTCCTCCTCCCTTTGGCTGAGAGAGTGTGACTTGCAGGGAGGAAGGGCAGCGGTGGTGCTCCAGGTCCTCCTGATGCTGGGCCAGGGCAAGCTGGAAACAGGAGGAGGAGGAGGAGGAGGAGGAGAGGGACATGGGGCCCCTCTGCTGCCCTGCCTCCCTGCAAGTCACACTCTCTCAGCCAAAGGGAGGAGGAAGGCAGCCAGGAGAGAGCCATGGAGCCTGGCCAGAGTGTGCCTGGGCCTGCCTTCTCCTCCCCCCTTCGGCTGAGAGAGTGTGACTTGCAGGGAAGCAGGGCAGCGGAGGTGCTCCAGGTCCCTCCCCTTCTCCTCCTCCTCTTGCCAGCTTGCCCTGGTCTGGCTGAGCGCCTCCAGTGCCCTGCTGTCTCCCTAGAAGTCACACTCTCTCAACCAAAGGGAGGAGGTGAAGGAAGGTGCAGGCGCACTCTGGCCGGGCTCTGAAGGTCTCCTCTTGTCTTGGCACCTTCCCTCCCTCCGCACTTGTATCGCTGCCTTTAAATGGGTGCTTTAAAGATACAGAGCCCCATTTAACCGTTCAACTACACCTTAGCCTTTAGATGCAATAGGGGTGCTTTTTACATTGGCTAAAAGGGGCGGTCCAAACTCGCCCCTTCTAGCGGCGAGATGAGGCCTAGGCTGCCACACGGGCAGCCCCAGAGGCCTCATCCCGCTGCAACGACCCGCCGCAAAAAAGAGCTCCGGGATCAAGCTCTTTTTTTGCGGCGCGGGAAGGGCGCGATTGGCGCCCTCCCGCGCTGCCAGAGCGCCAAAACGTGCGCAGCGCGTCAAAACGCTGCGCACGTGATGACACTTGTACGGCGCCACCGTGTAGACGCCGCCATCTTTAAATGGTGGCGTCCATGCGTTTTAGGCTTAGGGAGGGTGTAAAGGCTACGCCCTCCCTAACCCTAAATGCTGGCTTTTTAGCCCTAAAAGCGCCTTTTTTTGCCCGTGTAAAACGGGCCAGCAATGCTGCACCCTTTTTAAAAAAGTAGTGGGGAAATCAAACTACTTTTTAAAGGCACTTCTTCTCCCTTAAAACTCCAAAATAGTGTTTTCATGGCACACTTTCCCTTTTTCTCATCTAAAGGCTGGGCTTTCATGCAGCCTTCAACACACCTCTTTTTGCCAATGTAAAATGGGCCAGCTCCTTTTTAAAGCACTTCTTCTCCCTTAAAACTCCAAAATAGTGTTTTCATGGCACACTTTCCCTTTTTCTCATCTAAAGGCTGGGCTTTCATGCAGCCTTCAACACACCTCTTTTTGCCAATGTAAAATGGGCCAAGATGTTTAGATGACATACAATGTGAAACTGGGTGGAAAGCGACATGAAGCTCTACTCTGGGGCAAAAACTGGAGAAAAAAAGAAAAAGAAAAAGCTCTGATACTCTGTTTTAACATGGAAAATGTGCATCATCACACCTGCATATAAACAGCATGATGCCAGTTATACGCCACACGCCACAAAAGCAAGTGATAATATGGGAAAGCGGGTGGGAATGTCAGAAAGCAAAAATACGAAAGTACAATAAACTGAGCGGGTCGCCAATAATGCAATGGATGTAGTTAAACCACACACAAACCAGATGGTCCAACAGGGAGGCATGGTGTGAAGGAGGCAAGTATGAGGGGACCTCCATTTAACAGTGTGTCACTGGATACACTGGTGCACTGTACAGGCAGAGATGTCCAACAGGCAGGGATGTCGGTCAATCGCATGGAGTGTCAAATGGGAGGGCAGCTGGGCAGGAGGTGTGATGTAACTGACAGTCACAGGCGGTGTATCCGCATGATGGTGGGCACGCATGGTAGGGAGGTGCAGCTTAACACAGTGTAGTGGGGGCATCTTGTGGGTGCTTGGCCTGCCTTTGGAGCTGGCCATGCAGACAGAAAACGGTATCAATCCAGTTTTTCCTGTCTGTCTGCTCAGCCCTCTTGAATTTGTTCTTTGTCAATACTTTTATTGAAAGTCTCCTGTTTTCCCCTCACTGCCTGCCTGGATCTTTTCACTGCTATGGGCAGGGGGGGCATACTGCCCACTTTGGGAATCACTGGTTTGGATGTACCAATAGCCTTTCATTTTACCTGCACAAGAAATGTCCTGCTAAGTGACAGAGAAGAGAATATATTTCTTCATGTGCCCAGATGCATTATTTCTTCATGCACCTATTTCATGCATCTATTTTTTTCCCATGTGGCCAGATGCATTATCTCCATTCTGTTTAATGGTGTTCGGTAAGAGTGGGCAACTGTGTGAGGGGTAGGAACTAGTTTTAATCTTACTGAGGACTCTTTCACACGGGGCTGAATTGGAAAGTTAAAATAGCACCAATTCGGTATTGTCATCTGAATTCACGTTATTACGCAAAAGACGTTCATATGGGATTGCTGGCAATGGGGGGCCAATACGAAGGCATCCATGGGCCATTCCGGGTTTAGGTAAATTCGGACAACCATCGAAGTTACAAGTCTGTTTCCCGTGTGTATTTGGGGTCCATTCAAATTAGCATTGGTGTGGAATGTCAATGAAAACCTCCTGGTTGCCTAGAGACTTATCTGGAGGGGAGGGACTCATGGCAGAGGAGTCTTTACCATCCCTCCTCATTTTTTGGAGATGTCATCCCGCCTGGGATGCCTGATCGGGAGATCTAGGCATCCCATGGGCTTGGAGGAGGGGGGCCTTGGGATGTCTAGATCTGGGGGCAGAGGGGTGTCTACCATACCTCCTCATTTTTTGGAGATGTCATCCCACCTGGGATGACTGATCGGGAGATCTAGGCATCCCAGGGGGTTGGAGGAGGGGGGGCATCCCAGGGGGATGGAGGAGGGGGGCCCCCTAGGATGCCTAGATCTCCCGATGTAGGCATCCCAGCCCCCCTCTTCCAACCCCCGGGATGCCTAGATTTCCCGATCTAGACATCCCAGGGCCCCCCTCCTCCAAGCCCCTGGGATGCCTAGATCTCCCAATCAGGCATCCCAGGTGGGATGAGATCTCCAAAAAATGAGGAGGGATGGTAAAGACCCCTCTGCCATGAGTCCCTCCCCTCCAGAGAAGTCTCTAGGCCACCAGGAAGTTTCCAGTGACAGGAGGGGAATCCCAGGGCAGGAAGGAAAATGCATTCCACACCAATGCTAATTCGAATCCACCCCAAATACGCACCAGAAACAGACTTGTAACTTCGATGGTTGCCCGAATTTACCTGAACCCGGAATGGCCAATGGATGCCTTCATATTGGCCCCCCATTGCCAGCAATCCCGTATGAACGTCTTTTGCGTAATAACGTGAATTCGGATGACAATACCGAATTGGCGCTATTTTAACCTTCCAATTCAGCCCTCTGTGAAAGAGTCCTGAGCCCCTATGTGCTAGTTACCTTCCAGCACACCTGAAGTGATGCCATGTCATTGCCAGCTGCCATTCTGGCCAATTTTCAGTTATTCCCCCCCCTCCGTGTTTGGGAGGAGGGTTCGGGGGGGGGGTTACACCTTAACCACTAATATTTCAACCAGTTTTGATATATGTGCATGTGTGTGTATGTCTCCATTCACACTGCGCAAATAATCCAGTCTGACACCTCTTTAAAGGCCATGGCTAAATGGTATGGAATTCTGTGAATTGTAGTTCTGTGAGACCAGGTAGTGTCAACTTGGATTATTTCTGCAAATCACATCAAAAATGTATGGAAAAGACTACAGTGAAGTAGGGTTGTGGGGGATGCAAGGAGGCTGGGGGCCACACTTCCCAACTCCTGGTGCAGAATGAAATCAGCCAGATTTCTCCTTTTGTTCGGCAATAGAATTGGAACTGCTAAAAGGAACTCAAGCGCCAGACTGATCAGGATGTCAATAATTTTCTCATCCTCAAGGGAGGGCAAAATAAAGTGGCTTCTAGCCACTTTTAAGGTGGGGGTTTATATGATGCATGTCTCCAAAGCCGAAATGAAACCGTACTACAGGGCTAAAAACCAGAGCAAACAGAACCCAGGATATTCCTGCTTAGTTCGGAAGATACGCATCTTCGTTGCTGCGTACAAACAGCCTGACGCAAATGCAGGGCTGTGGCGAAAGGGGAAGAAAGAAACCTGCAGCAACTCCAATGGACCGGCAACATGCACAAACCAGATAGTCCAAAAGGGGGGCCTGGGGTGAAGGGAGCATGTCGTGAAGGGAGCATGTAAACCCCTGCATGAATTTTTTTACATTTGACAGATTATGTGCATGGAGCATAGGGCTGGGAGCAGTGCGGCTTGTGGGGATCCTTCCCCCTCCTCCTCCTCTTCCTCCTCCGTTTTTCTCAGCACTAGGAGTGCTTCATCGGGCAGTTCTGAATTTTTTAAATTTTCAAATTCTAAATACAATTTGACAGCTTATGTGTATTGTACATTGGGCTCTTTAAACGAGAGGGGGAACCCCCAATCCATATATGGATAGTTAGCTTCCATATATGGATTGGGGTTCCCTCTCCCTTCGTTTAAATGCTCAGTATGAATGGGGCTCTTTAAACGAAGGGAGAGGGAACCCCAATCCATATATAGAAGCCAACTATCCATATATGGATTGGGGGTTCCCCCTCCCATTTAAAGAGCCCCATGTAGAATGTGCATAAGCTGTCAAATTGTAAAAATAATTTTTTAAAAATTTAGAAGTGCCCGATGAAGCACTCCTGCTGCAAAAACTATTAAAAAGCACCGGATTAAAGCTGGTGGTTTCAGGGAGAGGAGGCATGTTCTGCCCCCTGGCCTTTACCCCTCCCCTGGACTTGACCCGATCATGATCAGAGCCAAGTTCACATTCGATTGAACTGTTTTTTCCAAAAAGAAACGGTAAATACCCCGCTTTCAGAAAGCCCAGGTTTAGGGGGATTTGCACTGTATCAGGTGTGCAAGATCCAGATTCCCTAGTGAAAAAAAGGCGCCAGTATGAACTTCCCGATTTTAATCCGGGTTACGAACTGGTTTATATGGTAGTCTGAATGGCCCCTCAGTGTATACAAAATATAGTTTAAGAAAACAACAACATACAAGTGTGTTTTCTTTTTGTAACAAAGGCCTGAATTCCTCTCTCTCTCTGTTTTAAAAGAAATGTGTTTCCTTCATGCAAAAAAGGCCTGAATTCCTCTCTCTATATATCAATTTGTTTTAAAACAAATGTGTTTTGTTTTTGCAAGAAAGCCAAGCTGCTCTCTTTCGGTATTTTAAAATTAAATGTGTGGTGTTTTCGTTTTGCAAGAAAGCCCTGAAATGTTATATGTGTATATATGTGTATACACATACATATGCACATATGTATACGCTGCCTTGAGTCCCTATATTGGGAGAAAGGAAGGATATAAGAAAATAATAACAACAACAACAAATAATAATAATTTTAAAGTATTCCTTCTTGCACGTGAGACCTAAGTAAGGAAACATTTATACCTCCAACCATGGAGAATGCAGCCTCAGAGAGATATTTATTTATAGATATTTATATTTTTATTTTATTTTTAAATTTATTATATTATCATTATATTATATTATTTTAAATATATTATATTATTATAATAATATATTATTTTATTTTAAATATATTATATTTAATAATATATAATACATATTATATATATATATATATAATATATATAATACATATCTATATTATATAAGAATATATAATACATATTATTAAATATGTAATAATATAGACTCTAAGATTCTATGATTCTATGATATATATAACACAATATATATTAAATAATAAATATATATATATTATATAATATATATAATAATTATTATATTAATAATATATTTAATAATATATATTATAACTATTATTATAACTAGTTATAGTTATAACTAGTTATAACTATAGTTATAACTATTATAACTATTATAGTTATAACTATAGTTATAACTATTATAACTATTATAACTATTATAACTATTATTAAATATATAACACCATATATATATATATATATAATTAAATATATAATATATATTTAAATATATAAAATATTATAATATAGTAACAATTATACTACTAATAATATATTTAATAATATAGATTATAACTATCTTTATATTTATAGGAAACCCAACAAGGGCCCTGTCCCTATCACCAGACCAGGCTTTCAGACTCAAAAGCCCTTGCCCAAAGGCCTTTATTATTGCACACAAATCTGCATAATAATAATGCTCCTTAATTTGACACCTTTATTTTGGGCCTCTAGATATTTTTTTGAGACTTCAACTCCCAGAATTCCTGAACAATGAGCATAGTGACTAGGGCTTCTGGGAATTGAAGTCCAAAAAAAAATCTGGAGGAGGAGGAGGCCCAAAGGTTGAGAGACTGCCTTTATTTCATTGGTCCAGACCAAACATTCCCTCAGGAGGGGGGATCAACTTGGATATATGGGCTAAAAAGGGCTTGGAAACCATGATTGTGACTTTTGGGGGACATTTCTGAAATCCAGTTATTAGCCATTTATCTACCCCTGGGACAAACGTTTAGAAATATGTGGCTGAGAGGAAAATGTGACTGGAGGGAACACCCCTATTTGGGGGGTAAAATGGTTTAACCCAACCCCCTCCTCTTTTCCACCTTCACCCACTGACCGCTTTATGTCAGTCTCCCCAGTGGCCCCGCCCCCTTTTCAGAGCCCGCTTTCTGTATACGCTTCACACACACCCCCCTCCGCGCGGAATGGTTTCTCCCAGTTCGGAATCTCTCCCTGAAGGCGGCGCCGGGTGACAGCATCAGGCGGCGCCCTGGGCGGAACCAAGTCTCTGAGAGAGGGGTGTTTTTTTGGTTGGGGCTCCAGGTAAGGAGGAAAGCTGGGTGGGTGAGGAATGGGGCTCTGTTGCACTGCACTCCTTTGTTGCTGGGTGCCTCCAAGTCCTTTTCAGGCTCAGGGCCACCCTCTCATGGGGTTTTCTTGGCAAGGGTTGGTTCAGAGGGGGGTTGGGAGAGGCTGAGAGAGTGTGACTTCTTGCCCCAAGGCCACCCCCAGTGGGTTTCCATGGCTGAGGCAGGATTTGAACCCAGGTCCCCAGAGGCAGAGGCTTAAGTAACACTCAAACCCACCACTGCTCCACTAGCATTGTTCACTATTATTCTGGGGTGTGTTCTTTGATGATGCATTTTTGACTTTTTGTCTAATTAATTTATTGTTGTTTATGTTTGCTGTATTTTAATTTACAGTGGGGATGTATTTTGTACTTTGCATTTGCATCATATATTTAATAATATGTATTATATATTATTAAATATAATACATTTGCATTTGTATTTTTTTTGTTAGCTTTGCTTGTAATCCGCCTTGATTCCTCAAGAAAAAGGCAGAATATAAATAAATAAAATAATAATAATTGTAGTCAGTAGAATCACTATTATGTAGAAGACAGATCTTGTAACACCTTTGAGACAAAGGTCCAAAACACATCCTGCAGAAATAATAATAATAATCCAGTTTGAGACCACTTTTAACAGCCCTGGCTCAGTGCTAGGGAATCCTGGGAATTGTAGTTTGTTGTGGCACCCCAGAGCTCTCTCTGACAGAGAAGGCTAAAACACACTGCAGAAATAATCCAGTTTGAGACTGCTTTTAACTGCCCTGGCTCAGTGCTAAGGAATCCTGGGAGTTGTAGTTTTGTTTTGGCACCAGAGCTCTCTCTGACAGGGAAGGCTATGTGTCCCACAAAACTACAGTTCCCAGAGTCCCCTAGCATTAAACCAAGGCAGTGGTCTCAAGCTAGGTTATTTCTGCAGTGTGTTTTGAACCTGAAAAGGCCAGATGTCTCACCAAGCTACAGTTCCCAGGATTCCCTAACACTGAGCCAGGGGCAGTTAAAGCGGTCTCAAACTGGATTATTTCTGCATCTTGCTTGATGAAGAAGCCAGTGGAGCTTCGAAAGCTTGCAACAAGTATATCGTGCATTTTGGTTGTCCCAATAAAGGTATCACTGTCTGGTGGGTTTTTGATTTACTGTATGGCCAACACAGCTTCCCCTGAATGTTCTTTCTTTCAGTCAGTCTCAAAGGTGCTACAAGATCTCTCTACATTTTGCACTACTGGCAGTAAAAGAGAGGGATGGGGCTTTAAGGTCTCAACTATCTGTGCCTCCAAGTCGCCTGCCAGCTTACGGTAACCCCATGAATTTCCTAGGGTTTCCTTTGGCAAGGAATACTCAGAGGTAGTTTGGCCAGTTCCTTCCTCTGAAATCTTGCCCACACCAACCTGGCTGTTGGTTGGTTGTTTCCCATCCAAGGACTAACCAGGCTGGCCAAGTCAAAGCCTTTCATGGCCGGCATCCGTAGATTTTTGTGGGGCTTTCAGGCTATGTGGCCATGTTCTAGAAGAGTTCCTTTCTGACATTTCGCCAGCATCTGGGGCTGGCATCTTCAGAGAAGATCTGTAAAGGCATCAGATCCCATCTGAAACTGGAAGCTAAGCAGGGGCCAGTCCCAGTTAGTCCTTAGATAGGATCTGGTGCCTTTTAGAGTGTTTAGAGAGATAGGGTTTTCATAGGCAAGGAATACTCAGGGGTGATTTTTGTCAGTTCCTTCCTCTGAAATGTAGCCTGCAATACATGCACAGAGCTTCATCTGTGACTGCGGAGCCCATTGTGTTCTTTGTCAGAGCCGCAGATTTCTTGCAACATCTGTCAGTGCAATGGGCTCGATGCCTTATGCTCTGCGGAAGGTAGAGATGGAGAGATGGGAAAGCCCAGTGCTTTCATGCAAAAGGTTCAAGTTCCAATAGTGCCCTCTCATGCTTTGTCTGCTTGGACGTAAGTCTCTGCTCTGGTCAGTGGCACGTTTTCTGTTTCAGTAACTATGCGCTGGATTGCAGCCTGGGTTTCTTCTGTTTGGAGAGACAAGGGGGTGGTGGTGAGAGTGAGATGAATGGAAGATGAAGGAAAAGTGAGAACCAAGAGTGCACAATGGAGACAATGCAAGTAGGGAAAGGAAGGGGGCTTGGCTTTAAGAGGTGGGGTAGGTAGGGACATAGAAGCCAGAGGTAGTGGGCTGGCACTGGGAGAAAGAGCATAGCTTTTCCATAGGTGTTGGTAAGTGGATCTGACAGATTCTGCATCTGTCGCTCAAGGTGCGTTTGAACCTCTGTGTTGTATTTTAGCATGGAACAAACATAGCTTTAAAAGGACTTATTTGGAGATTTATGAAGCAAGACTCGTGGATTTGCAATCACATTTCAGTCTTGTAGCTTGCGTTGGGTGCCAGTTGTGAATACATGTGTTTTACCAGGAGGACATTTTTAGCTGTCCACCCACTGACTCTTGGATATTTTGGAATTTTGTATAGTTTGCATTTTAGCCCCACACAAAAATGTAAATTTTAAATTTCCAGTCGGAGGTGCCATGTACTGTCATTGTTAGAGGAATGTACTCTCAAACATTAGACGAGGAACTTGGGGGACATGTTTATATATGTCTACTCAGAAGCAAGTATAATTGTTGCCTGTGGATCTCTGTCCTAAATGAGCCTAGGCTGTTTTTGAATTATAAATGACTGAATGTTCCTCTGTACAGAAATAATTCCATGTAGAAAGCTTCCATGCTATAAGAACGAGTCCTACTTAGCTTTGTTTTCTCTCTGTTGGCTTGGCTCTGTTGCGTCTCTCCATCTCTGGAATTATCTTCTAATTTGGGCATATCTGGTCAAGTATCTTCTAACATTCAGAAGACATGTGAACGTTTTCTTGTTTAGAATTTGAGAGGCATTGATTTCCAGCTGTTTGCACAAGCAGTTGGGTTTAGGAATTTGTGTGTACATGTGTGCGTGCGCTAGACTGTGTTTTTGGATGGGATTTGCTAGAGATTTTTCTTATAAAGTGCTTCAAGAGCTTGACAGGGGCTAATTTAATCAGAGTATACATTTTAAAATAATAATGCATCTTGGATTTGGCAACAGCAATTTCATGCAGAGGTGTGGAGTAGAAAATTTTCTGTAAATGGTGTATTTTTCCCAAAATGGAACATTTTCTGATCGTAAACTTTTCTGTGGAATTTTTTTCCACGCTGCACACACGAATATCCATAGTTATCTGAACTCCTGTACTGCAATCAGTTGTGTTAGATGGTCTACTGTATATACTCGTGTATAAGTCGACTGCATGTATAAGTCGAGGTGAGGTTTTGGGTCCAAAATTATGGATTTTGATATGACCCATGGATAAGTCGGGGGTACAATTTAGGGGCATGTAACAAAGGATGTAAAGGACAAAGCAAGGGAATCTGCGAAGTACCAGTTACCAAATACTCTCTTTCCTTGCAAATGCAGTGTCTCTTTGGAATCTCTCTAGCAAACAGTCCAGACTCACACACAGAAATGCACCCTTTTCCTTGCAAATCCAGCAGGACTTCAACTCTCTCCAACAACAAACAAACACACACAGAGAGAGAGAAAGTCAGAAACACACCTCCTGTCCTTGCAGATCCTGCGGGACTTTAGGAAACAGGAACAAATACACACACACACAAACACCCCCCATTTCCTTGCAAAGCAGTGGGATTTTGAATCTCTCATTCCTTAAGCAGCAACAGAGAGACAGGGAGATAGAGAGAGAAGCACACTTCCTTTCTTTGCAAATCTGGTGGCGGAGCCTGGGAAATGAAGGAGGACTTTGGACCTTATCAGACGTTGGAAATTGGAAGTATAATCTAATGGCAATCCGAATGCAATCATGGGGTTTCATGTTATTGCGAATTAAAGTATCTCACGCAATTTCGGGCAAAAGGGAAGTCATTCCGAACGCAATCATGGGTTTTACGTTATTGCGAATTAAAGCATCTCACAAAATTTCGGGCAATGGGGGGTCATTTTCGGGTAATGGGAAGTCAAATTCACTAGCAAATTCACGTGAATTCGAATTGGCTCCAATTGACTCCATTCGAAATAAAGAGAAATTCCTCCCGTCTGATAAGGTCGAAGAGTACTCCGCTCCGCTTGCCTGCTACTGTGAGCCTATTTTACTTTTTTGGGGCTTGTTTTGGGTCTCCGTGGGGGTGGATCCCCACTGTATTACCGTATTACCCCGTGAATAAGTCAATCCAGGATTTTGGAGCTCATTTTGGGGCATAAATTACTCGACTTATAGTCGAGTATCTATGGTAAATACAGAATATGAAGTTCTAGTTATTTTTTCCAAAGAGACAAACATCGAGAATTCCAGAGGAATAGACTGACAAATGAATGCACTGTTAAGCTTGTTTCTCTTTTGCAAAAACTCTTGCTTCTTAATGAGTCACAAGTACAAATAGTCAAGACAAAATGTGATAAGTTGCCTGTGCCCACATTTAGTGGAATAAAATGTGCAGCTAGTTGTACTGAATCAGATTTTTTTTCTCAACTAGAAAGGAACGCAGTAATACAGAGAGTGAATAAAGCTGAAGGTATTGCAGTTATACCTCTCTGAAAGAAAGGTAAGCTGTTGATATAAGATGTATCAGGTACAGCTCTCTAGGGGCAGATGTCCTTAAAATATAGTGTTCTTTCAGGTGTTGTAACTTTTTGCTAAATAAATATAAAGGAAAGATATGGTGTTCTCTTACATTATTACACATACCAATATTCCAACAAAATCATTTCCTCTGAATGTAATATAAAGCTCTGAATATAATATTTACACCAGATATTGAAACCAAAATATGTTAAATGAGGGAACATTACTTAGAGCATTGGAATTTTTAAAAAGAAATTTTCCGGAAAATTTCCTGTTTCTGAAAATCTACATCACTGCTTTTATGTTTGCCTAATATGGATGTAATTCCATCTCTTTTAACTGACATTAAGCATTCTTTGTCTCTTTTTTCCCCTTCTGCCCTCTCCCTCCCTATATCCAATGAGTTCCATTACACTATTTCCTTTATTACCTTACAGGCATTCTCTAGGCTGCCAGACAGTAATGGGCCCTAGATAATAGGAACTGACAGACTAATTCTAGGGCAGAGGAAGATTTCCCCCCCCCTCCTCCGGGCACTCTTTCCATAATACCTGTAATCCTAAAATTGAAGAGGTAGTAGGGGTTATTTTGTAGGTGTTGGGATCTAGATATTTTTCCCACATGAGTGAACTCTCTTATATTTTTAGATTTATTTTGTTAATTGTGTTTATATCCTGCATTTCTTCCAGTGCAGTGGGTATACGAGGCTCTTTTTCTCTCCACTTTATCCTGGCAACAACTCTTTGAGGTAGATCAGTCAAAGAGAGAGATTAGCCCAAGGTGAGAGCCAGTGTGGTGAAGGGTTTTGAGCATTGCACTAAGATACTGGGAGACCAGGGTTCGAATTCCTGCTCAGCTATGGAAACCATTGACTGACTGACCTTGGGAAAATCACATACCCTTAGCCTCAGCGGGAGGCAATGCCGCACCCCCTTTGAACAAATCTTGGCAAGAAAATTCTATGAAAAGGTTGCATTAGAGTTGCAATAAATTGGAAGCAACTTGATGGCATGCTATGGCTCATTGAAAGTTAGAACTTCGATCTCCCAGGTCTACCTTATTAACTAGATTGAAGCTAGTCAGCTGTTTAGATCTGTGGTATTGACTGAAATCCAATGTTTTCATGTCTATATAAGTTACAGAATCTTTATGTAACAAGATATGTTTGTGTTCTTCTCTTCCAGAGGATCAGAGTAGGGGGGCATCTGTTGCCCCCATAATGGCTTCAGATTTGGGAAATGCCTCCGTATTGGATCCTCCATCCGTGCCCCATTTGGAGCCTCGGGCACCACTGGTAAAGTAATTTATGATGATGATGGCAACAATGGGAGGCAGTGGATAATGCACTGAGAGCCAGGGTTGGGTGTGAGAAGCAACTACCCTTCATACTTCATGCACACAGGGGGTGGGGGCTTGCTGCCTGCATTATTTGGGTATGTATCAAAACTGACAGCCTCTATCATCTCTCTTTGCTTCTCCAGAAAAAAGTTAATAGGAAGGGAGGTTTGCCGGAGGCCAAGAGAAAAGGACGGGCCAAGCGGCAGAACAAAGATGCAGAGGAACTGCTCATGAGCATGCAGCGGTTGGTAGGTTAAGCACTTGAACACCTGAGCTCTGGGTTGGGAAAGCAGCCCTAGGCTTTTCCTTGACTGTAAAAAAAGAATAGAACGTAAGTAGAATGCAGGAATTGGAAAAGCTAACTTCCAGAATCACCCATCCAGCATGGCCAGTGGTCATGATGCCTGAGGGCTTCTGGAAAATGTCCAAAATATATTTTTCCATTGGCAGTGTAAGTAATTCTTCCAGTGGCAATGTCAGCGGCGCTGTGTTTATTACTCTTAAAAGTTTCCAAACCTTTTGGGAGCTGGGTTTTCAAGAGAAGTGTTAGCCAGCCTACATTGTGCTTAATGATTTAAGGCAGTGTCAAGAATTGAAGTCATCATATTAATCCTTTTGCTTAGAGGTAATGAAAAGATACACAGTACATGTGCAGATAAGTCCCTTTTTTATTGTGCTCCGCAACAAAATGTTGTTATGCAGAGTGTATCTGTTTAAGATTACAACCAGCTGTGCCGTTTGCCATTACAACCAGCTGTGCCGTTTGTATTCCTGTCCCATGAGGACAGTCGCTTTCTCTCCTTATACACACCTTTCTGCATGGTGGAAGGTGCCATTTTGCTACATAAGCAATTTGACTCAATAGTTGTCTTAGTGTGTCCTACAGGTGTACTGTTAGTATATAGAATATCTTGCTATTTGAGAGAGAAAGAGACATGTGGCCTCAAATGAACGAGGTCAGATAGATCAATTAGAGAAAGTAGGTTAGAGCTAGAAGAAATTCTTTTCCTACTTACACCACTGTTCACTGTTATTCCTTCTAACCAGGATCTTATCACAGAATGCACAGTGCCAGTAGGGACAGGCCTGGTTTTGGATGAGCGGATGACAGAGTTTTACTGCACATGGGATGAGAGGTATTTGGGGTGAAGGAGTGGGTTTTTGAACCTTGAATCTAATTGTGGGGTTGTACCTTTGAAACTAAAAGTGGCCTAACTTTCAGGGGTTTCTCTGAGGATCTTTGAGGACTGTAAATGAGTGGGGCTTTTGAAAACCATGAGAAATTCATAATCCACATAACTATGGTCCCCATGGTTCATTGGGACTGCACAACGTTCAAGGGTATAGGACTAAGGTGCTAGAAAGATTACCACATATTGATTTATGCTTATTCCAATGCCTTAAACCAAGTTTCATAAACTATAAATTCTAATTGCTCTCCATCTCTGTACTGTTTTTCCCCTGCCCTCACCACTTTCAAAACAGGTTACTAATAAAATATTGTCCATTCTTGTGTTCAGATAGTAAGAGGTTTTTATGAATGTTAGAAATTTCAGATTACAAGCCACCATTTGTTTATTAAATAAGTCAGGTTAAATATCTAGATAAGAAATATCTCAGAGGTTGAAAGCAGGATGAGATGTTTATATAGCAGAAGTCCACATTAAAAGTGTTTCATGAGGGACGGTCTTTTTATATTTGGTGCTCTGGCGTGCATATTTTAGCTGATGCAGACTGCTTTAAAAAGGGATTATTAGATGAATTAATGGCAGATCTATTTATCGCTTGTGTTTGGCCATGCAAGCGTAAATAGAAAAATGATATCTGTAGAGAACAGATGTTTGAATCAGTTGCTGAAGCGTAAGTAAAGAGAAAGTTGTGGATGGCGGATAGGTCACTGTTGGAGACTTGATCTGGACCTGACCTATTGGGATCTGCTGACATTGAACTCAGTGGAAATTTAGTTCTATTTGAATCATCATGCTTAGGATGGAATTGATCATGACCTTAACTTGCATGTAATTTTAACCAACTCTTCCAGATCAAGTCACTTATGATGAGTATATTTCCTCATCTAAGTTTTCTTACTCTGAAACTGTAACCCATTTCAAGCTTAAAACATAACAAGGTTAAAAACAATGAATGTGGCTTTTTAAAAATTATGAATTGTAAAAAATTGTAAAAAAAAAAAAAGATTCAGTAACAGTGAGCCCATTTGAATTGATGGTGGTTAGGCTAGTAGATTTCAGTGGGTCTCTTATAGGCCTGACAAAATCTTGATCTATCCCAATATATGCTGGGTAGAAGAAGACTGTCCTCCCTGCCTTTTGAAAGGTGAATAATGAGGGGGCCTGGCGATTACCTTTAGGCAAACTTTTTATAGTCTGTGTGTAGGGTTAGAGATATATAACATGTGGCTCCCCAGATGTTGTTGAACAACATAACCCGTGGTGAGGGATGATGGAAGTTGCAGTCAAGCAACATCTTGAGAGCCACAAAACCCCTATCCCAGATTTAGGTAAGATTTGTGCCTCATTTCTAAAATTCAGAGATGATCAACTCTGAAATGTCCAGTTTGAGCCAGTTATACTCCTGGTTTCCACCACTGTGCTCAGACCATGTCGTTTCTGATTGCATGTAACCTCAGTTTCTCTTCTGTGATTACATTAGCAATCCTAATGTAACATGGGGACTACACAGGCATCCCTAAAAACTGGAGCTGAGATGTGTGTTTTGCCAGATGGGTTGGAGATGCTCCAGGTACCACCTTGAGCTGCTAGCTTGTACTAAAAACTGGTGGTACAGGCCTTCTGTCTTCCTCATCCCCTTAATTCTGGGAGGACAGTTGTGTACTTGGCCAAAAAACTATGTGTGAGAGCATTTATCCATAGCATTGCCCTCCAGTTTTTAGCTTCCTGTATATACATTCATAACATACCCTTGGCCTTTTTGCAGTTGGTTCTACCAAAGTTTGAATGCCTTAAAAGAAAGGGAAGGTGGGGAGGGGAATTGACTGTTTTGAAAATGCATGCTAAGATGGAGATGGATGTTGTAGCCCTCAGAGCTTGTTGGACTACATTTCCCATTACATGCTATATGTAAGCAGTTGGGAAGTCTAATGTATGTTTCCTAATTCCAAAACCATTGATTATTTTTTTCCTGGCAGGGGGGGAAAAGTACCCTTGGTTTGGATGTGGGTAAATATATAATCCTGATTTTATCCCGTTCTGTGCTGCTTGTAAATCTATGGTGATTTTGATTTCATCCCACTTGGCTCACTCTTCCAGTGTAGTCTCAACACAGCCCCATCATACACTTTTCATATAGTGACCACAATCCTGTATTTCTCAATTGTCTTGGTTCCTTCTATTGCCCTTAATATCCTATCCTAATTGTGACCCTGCCACTGTTTCCTTGACTTCGGTTCCTTTGAGGGTCTCCATTCCTGAAACATCTTCCTTTTATCTCATGTAGCATTTCTCAAATGCTGAAGAAATGCTTGCAGTCTTATAATGGGGCTTCAGTGCTATGCCCACTGTTACTTGAAAGCAACCTCCGTTGATCACATGGAAACGTCTGAGTAAACCTGCATTGAACAATGCTGTTAATGATGTTTTGTCACAGTTAGTACCTAAAGATTGACAGGGAATCTTCTTTTTTGCTTCTGTCCAGGAGTCAAAATCCAATTTCAAAAGTTGACTTAACTGACTGGCAAGGGGCCATCTGGGAATAATTTGTGGGGCTAAGGGCATAAAGTGGGGGCAAAGCAAAGTGAGCAGGACTGGATAGAATTCTAACCAACTTGGACACTTTCCCAGCAGGCAGATAAAATAAAGTTTTGGGGTGTTTTCTCAGGGTAACGCCCCCACACCTCAGGTTTGAGGCATGCAAACCACAGCCTACTTCTGTGCATATTTAGGCAGAAGTGTAAATCTCTGGCTCTTTAAGCTTCAAAAGTATTTAAAGTTCTTGTTGTTGTTGTGTGCCTTCAAGTCGTTTCCGACT
Organism: Urosaurus nigricauda; assembly: GCA_034509955.1. Lineage (NCBI taxonomy): Eukaryota > Metazoa > Chordata > Lepidosauria > Squamata > Phrynosomatidae > Urosaurus > Urosaurus nigricauda. The sequence continues at coordinate 147,817,117 of JAOEGL010000002.1, read as the reverse complement.
TATGGCAGCCCCATCGCAGGGTTTTCTTGGCAAGATTTCATTAGAAGAGGCTTGCCATTGCCTTCCCCGAGGTTGAGAGTGTGTGACTTGCTCAAGGTCACCAAGTTGATTTTATGACTGAGAGGGAACAGAACCCTGGTCTCCCGAGTCCAACACTCAAACCTCTATGCCACACTGTAAATACCCTTTCATCTCCAATCTGTGATCAATTCCTAGTTCTTACTAGGGATCAGCAAGTATAGTTGAAAGGAACAAGGCCTGCTAAAGACACTTGTGGTGGAATGGGGAACCCCATGGACCAGAGGTTTGCCATTCATTTCCTAGAATCTCTGATTAGATAGTTGGGTAGACTATAACCTTATCACTTCTCCTGCAAACCCTCTTGTCATGTCATGTTGGCTAGTTCATAAATTACCCACTGAGTATGGGAGGATTCAAAACACTGAAAACCCTGTGATCTAGGAAGGAATTGGTTCTTCTCAGTTTTTGGAGCAGCATGTGCCCGAGTGGTTCCCAGTCCTCTCTTGTACAGCCATTTCATTTTCCCCCTTCTTCTCCATTTCAGGATGCAGATAGGGATAGTATCTGGTTTTGTGTTGACTTTTAGTGTTCTCCTAGTGCAAAACCAAAAAAGAAGGGAAAAGCAAAAAATGCCCTCCCTGCATTTAAAAAGCTAGCATCTAAAGAGGAGGGAAAGTTCAACAGATCTCTGTAAAGTGACTTTTTTTTCTATTTGCAGGGAGTCTGAAGTATTTGTTTTTCAGTTAGGAATATTCAAAAATGTCATCTCTGTACCCGCAGTCCTATAATTGCGTGGTGGAATATAAATTTGAAATACAATTACCGGTAATAGCATGATTGAATTACTAGAGAATTATCTGAGAAATACTGAGGCTGTGCTCTCATGAAAAGTTAGCTTGGGAGTAAGCTTCATTGAACCCACTGGATATGCCTGTGAATAGACATATATAGAATTGCCTTTTGTTTTAATCCATTTCCTTTCTGTGATGTAGTATTCCCACGCCTTGCATTTAATTGCCTACTTCAAAAACGTTTTATCCACTTTTTTAAAAAGTCAGTATGAAGAAGTCCATGTTGACATTACTTCTGAATGCTTAGATAATGTGCCCATTTTACAGCAATAACAGTATACCTATGTGTATCTCTGTTTTTAAGATGGTGTTTGTGGAGGAAAAAAGATGCCTTTTGAGGCAGTTGCTTTCTTTCTTTCTTTCTTTCTTTCTTTCTTTCCTTCCTTCCTTCCTTCCTTCTTTTTGTGTTGATTAGAACATAGGTTATGACTTCTGAGGAAGAACTTAGAGGACAGGTTCTGTTGCCCAGGATCTGAAATTCTGAGTGTGATGGGGTACAGGTTCTGCTACTTCATCAGTTCCTTTGTTCAAGCATGTCTACATGCATAAGCTCAATTTGGCTGTAAACATAAGAAATTTACAATGTTAGGCCCAAAACACACTGCAGAAATAATCCAGTTTGAAACTGCTTCAACTGCCTTGGCTCAGTGCTAGGGAATTCTTAGAATTGCAGTTTTGGCTTTCTCTGTCAGACAGCTCTAGTGCCACAATAAACTACAGTTCCCAGGATTTTCTAGCACTGAGCCAGGGCAGTCAAAGCAATGTCAAACTGAATTATTTATGCAGTGTGTTTTGGACCTTAGTTTGGTTATGTAGATTTAAAAGCCCACACCTCCAGCTGCTGTGAGAAAGACATCTCAGGATAATTGGAGAAAGTACTCTGGCAGTGGTCTGTGCTGAAATTCCCACTTCTTTGCAACCATTAAAGGAATAGGAAGCCCTCTCCAGTTTTCAATCTATCAATGCTATTCCGCCTGCCCCTGCAGTGCACATACAGAAGCTGACTGTATTGGCAGTTGAACCTTTTACTTCAACACTAGTCATGAGATAACGTTCTCCACCACCTGTTGAAGTATAAGGTTGTTTAGGGGAGCTGAGCAGAGAACAACTTGTACGATAAATTTAGAACTGTCATCCAACAAAGAGGAACAGTCTTTTATTCAAGGAACACCCAAGGTGGTTGCCATCACCACCCCTTTGTCAGCAACTGCCTCCTGAGGTTATTGCTTTATTTGCCCAAATGGACCATAGTCTTCAATCACAGGATCTCCCTCCCTTCCACTTGAATTCCAGTCTCTCCTGCATCTCTGTCACTGTCTTCTTGAATCCTGCTTTTGCATTTATGAGCATGGCAGTGTAAAGTGTCTTTGAAAGCCCAATCTGTTCCCCCGATGCAACCTTATCTCATGTCTTCCTTACCCAGCCTTGCTTGTTTTGCTGTAATCTTAATCTGTCAGATTAAAGGACTGGGGTCTTGAGAAAGATTACCAACCTGCCTCTAATCAGACACCATCAAATCTTGCCTTGGTCCAAGAATGATCAGGTCTCTGTCCATGTGTATTTTGTTTGGGATGGATGTTGGTTTGTCTTTTCTCCTCAGGATGGGATTTGTACCCCTTTCCCATTTCTATGTATTTTTCCTCCCAAGACTTTCTATCCTCCCTACTTGGTGTGTGTTTGGTTTATCCTCTTTGTTTTCTCTTCTTCAGTTTTCCAGAGTGTCCAGAACGGCTGGTGGCCATCCGAGACAAACTGCTGCAATGTGGACTGCTGGAGCGTTGTGTCTCAGTGCCGGTGAGATGGACTGACCAGGGACAAGCAGGAATTTGGGAATGGGTGGAAGGTTCATAGTTTAGATATTCTGACTGTTAGAAAGAGTTTTGAAACTTACACCAGAACCTTAGTGTTACTTTGGAATTTTATACCATGTTAATGTTCTAGGGGAGTGCCATGCTAGTACTTTACTAACATATTCCTAGGATTTTCAAATAAATGTATAAATAAAGGCGTCCCCTCTAATGACCTCACCAACATGTTTTTGAATACTTGCAAGCTCTGCTATTGAGAGCCAGTGTGGCGTGATGGATACATTGTTGGCCTAGGACTGGGAAGAACTTGGCTCAAATTCTCATTCACCCATAAAGCTTGCTAAGTGACCTTAAACTGGGTGCTTCTCACATTATCCCGTTGCAGCATTCTGAGCCCAATAACTGTTGCTTGTGGAATTCTAGGCTTTGTAGTTAGAGGCACTATTCTCTAGCTAAATGCCCCTCCCTGAACTGAAAATCCCATGATTCCTTAGGATGGCATGAAAGATGGGATCATAGTGCTATAATTGCATAGTGTGAAAGGGCACTATGCTACTTACTGTAACAGTTACCTGCCTTACAGCATTGTTAAGGTAAATGTGTGGGAAAGGAGAGAACCATATTTATTACTTTGCAGGAAGGGTTGAGGAGAAAAAGTAATAGTAGAGGAGGAAATCTGGGTTCCTTCTGCAGGTATTCATGTCCCTCTCCTTTCCTTACAGGCTCAAGAAATTTCTGAGGAAGAGATTCTCTTGGCTCACAGGTGAAAGCAGATTTTGGCATTGCAGGAGAGGTGGATCTGAAGGGCAGATTAGATATTTCAATATCTACTCTGCTGATACATGTTTATATGTTTTTTTAAAGTCCGGAGTACCTGGCACTGATGAAATCAACTAAAACAATGAGTGAGGCTGAGCTAAGATCTCTGTCAGATATGTATGATTCAGTCTATCTGCATCCAGTGAGTATTCCTAGAGTTGTATGTGTTGGGTATATAAATAGGTGAAACAGGGATCTGTATATTTTTTTTATTGGAAAAAATGAGGCTGTTCTTCATGGTCTCAGTGACTCACACAACTGGGTTATCCTGCACCTGCACATTCAAAGATGACCAATGTGAAATCAGAGGCTTTCACGTCCAGCATCCGTAGTTTTTTGTGGGTTTTACGGTCTATGTGGCCATGTTCTGGAAGAATTTATGCCTAACGTTTCACCTGTATCTGTGTTTCTTGATTTGTGTTTGAACACTGCGTTTTGTGGTCTCTATGTAGACTTGTCCACAGCTGCACGGTACCTCCACTACATCAAGGACTCAGCTCACTTCATAGAAAAAATCAACAATCTCGACCTCAAATCTGGAGAAAGCTAGTTGGCTTTGATGTGGTCTTCCTCTTCACCAAAGTCCCCATAATGGCACTCATCCAACAAAATTTTTCTAGAAGATATCACAGCCCTGTTTGAGCATTGCTTTACCACAAGCTATTTCCAGTGGGACAATGGATTCTATGAGCAGAGAGATGGGGTAGCCATGGGAAGTCCTCTGAGCCCCATGATAGTAAACCTGTACGTGTAACACTTTGAAAAGCAAGCCCTGGAAACAGCACCAAAAGAAGTGTACAACATGGTTCTGATATGTGGATGACACTTCCACCATTTGGAGCCATGGAGAAGAAGATTTATCCGTGTTTTTCAACCATCTGGACAACATCCACCCAAACATCCAATTCACGATGGAAAAAGAAAAGGAAAAAACATTACCATTCTTGGATGTCCTGGTCATCCACAAACCAAACCAACTACAGTATACAGAAAACCTACACACACACACACACACACAGAGAGAGAGAGAGAGAGAGAGAGAGAGATACCTACACAAGAACTCCAACCATCACCCAGGACAAAAAAAGGAAGCACAATAAAAACACTGGTAGACCACGAAAAATGATTTGTGAACCCCACTTCCTGGAAGATGAATTGAAACACCTAAACTAGGCTCTACAGGTTAATTACTCCAGCTCAGACATCAGAAGAGCTGCGAGACCCAGAAAAAACAGCAAGAGTAAAGACAAACAACCACCCAAAGGGTAGATATTTTTACCATACATCAAAGAAGTCACAGACAGAATAGGGAAACTGATGAGGAAACACAACCTCCAGACAATATACAAACTGACCAAGAAAATTCAGGGGTCTACCGCATACTGTGCTATTGTGGACAAGTCTGCCTAGAGACCACAAAATGCATCATTCAAACACCAATCAAGGAACATGAGACACACTGCAGATTGGGCCAGCCCAAAAAATCAGCAGTAGCAGAAAACCAACCTGGGCATCAAATGCTATTTGAAAACACTGAAATTCTGGACCATACCAAGAACTATCAGGTCAGAATGCACAGGGAGGCCATTGGAATCAACAAGCACCTGGACAGGAAAGCAGAAACTGTGAAAGTAAACAAAGTTTGGCTACCAGTCCTGAAAAACACCAAAATCAAGACTCAACACATGCTAGTGAATATCACCCAGGGACAGGGATTTCCCCCTCAGACAATGGATTGCTAATTAAATAGACAAACATATCCTCCCACCATCAGGCCTTGCCATTCAACAACAGACCAACATACAGAGTAACATGTAAATCACTTCCTCCCAATCAAGGGTCACATATATACCCCACTCACTTCCATGCCACCAACCTCTGAAGATGCCAGCCACAGATGCAGGTGAAACGTCAGGAATAAATTCTTCCAGAACACGGCCACATAGTCCAAAAAACTCACGAAAAATCACAGATGGTGCTTGAAGAACTACGGGTACAGGAATGCAACCTGCCCTTTCTTGCTCTAGCACTTTATGTTCTTGTTACCTGATGCAGGGTTGGCACCTCTGTGGTGTCTCTGTAAATTTCTTGACCTGAAGGCATTTGGGAGCATGATCTTTTCTCTCTGTTGCTGTAACTATGCATGTCCCTTCTGTGTAGAACAGTTTGGATATGGGAGAGGAAAATGAGAACAAATAGGTTTGTGTAGCAGCAGGACCAAAAAGTCCACTAGACATTTTTGGACTCTGATTCTCATTAACTCCAGCCACCCTGAAGGATTGTGTGGAATGATGTAGTAGGTCTTGTATATCATTGTTGCCTGGATGGCTGCAGGTTCCTAATCACTGTGTTAAAGCAACAAATTGAAATCTCCTGTTTAGAGGCTGGTATCCTATTGCAGAGAATCCCTTGAAAATTTGTATGCACATCTTCAGAAAATCTCCAGAAGTCATGAGGCCACTGAGCAGGGGATCCCAGTAATGAGGGGATGGCATTAAAAGCTTTTTGTGGATCCTCCTTTCTCCCCTGTAGCCACATGTCTTCTCCAGAAAAAGTACACCTCCATATAATATTGGGTTGTAGCTTCCAACAGCCCTAGACAGCATAGCCAATGATCATGAATAATGGGAGTTGCAGTTCAACAACATCTTTACCTTTATCTAACATAGCCAGTAGTGTGGACTGCTGGGAATTGCAATCCAACACCCTATGAAGGGCTGCCTAATTCCCACCTGTGCTAATGAAATGAAGTTAATAATGGATTATTATTATTAAATTTTATTCGGTCATTGACCAGCATAATAATGGATTATAAAACACCTTGCACAGGCAAAAACCAGAATACTGGATTTGATACTTGTGCAGAAATTAAAATGAGGCTTCTGTGAGGGACAGAAGCTTTGTGCAAGTGGAATGACACCATTGGATACAACTCTTAAACCCTAAGAGCAGAGTTCCATTTCAGTCTCTGGAGTGGTTGGGAACTGTAGCTGGGACAGGATTTGTAAACTGATTCTCTTCCCCACTCAAGAATTCCTACCAGTGTGCCTGCCTTGCTGCTGGATCCGTCCTGCAACTCATGAAGAAGGTGTTGTCTGGGGAGCTTCGTAATGGGCTTGCTGTGGTCAGGTAGGGCAAAACCCAGGGATGCTTTTCCTGCTTTTGTAAAAGTTTTTTAAAATGGTTCTGAAGCTCCATTAGGGATGTTACATGACCATCTCTTTTTAACGGGATGTGTGTGTGTGTGGGGGGGGGGGGGACATACATTCTCCTTGTCTATTGGAAATTGCCCAACATTCAAATTGACAAAGTCTCTTGTCATGCTTTGTATCATTTGAGTTGCACAATATTCAAACTGGCAAAAGTTGCAACCACTTTGTTGAACCCTTTTCTGTGCATAATTCATAGTGAAAAGACTGCAGCACTGCATGGTTTCTCAAATTCTTGTGTAATTTTTGAAAGCTGTGTTGTTTGTGTCATGCCATGAACACAAATAATGTTTCTGCAAAGTTATAGGAACTTTCAACATGCCGAGAACCCCCCTTGCCTGGTTCTTGAGTTGGGAACTCCAAATTAGAGCCCACTCAGGAAATTGATGAATTCTCATTCCATCCCTAGTTCACACAAGGAGGTTACTACTCTGTTTTGCTCCCAGTGTTAATGCATACACAAGGAAGTACATGCCTATCTGATACTCTCCCTTCAACCAGCTTAGAAAGGAAGTTTCTCCCAGAGTCACTAAAGATCAACTGTCAGGCTTGACAGTGGACTACAGTTTGGGAATCACTGGGTTAAACTATAGGAAAGCAGATTTAAGATGGCATATAGAGGAAGTTTCCAGGTTTAGCTGGGACTGGATATTGAATCGTTACTACAGTGTTTTGTTGGTTACATACAAGGAAGGTACATGTGAGTATGTATCCATCTAATCCTTCCACATTACACCTTGCAGTATTTTTGTTCCCGGCTGTTTTCCTCAGATGGACTTTTAAAAAATATATTCTTTGATTCTGGCCTGAATGAAACCAAAGAGAGTAACATCAAGCTGTGGAGAATTAATAACCCCTTCTCATCTGTTCACTGCAAATGCTTATACAATGTGGAAAACATGAAGCATTTGCAACATATATGGCTGTTCTGTGTTCGCTGATTGGTGTCTTAGTTCTGACCTTTCTAAAGACCACTTTGCCTGGGGAAATTTACTTTATCATGTGGTTTGGATTGTATTTATTTAAGTGTGACATGAAATATATAAACCCTTCATGTAGCCCATTCCTATTTCTGTAATATAATTGCAGTGCTACTGGCTGACATTTTGCTTCCAGCCCCTATGGGTCTCTAGTGCTGTATTAAAATGGAAGGCATGTCTACCTTACAAACAAGTGTATGAATTGCCCATCATAATCCAGTGGGTTTCACGGGTAGGGTAGGGTAGGGTAGGGTAGGGCATAGCATAGGGCAGATTCCCGAATAGGGAATCTACAGATCCCAATATTCTTAGAGGTGTGGAATTGACCATTACTGTAATGAGGATGAAAAATGTTGTTTCTTAATATGATAAACGTCTCTGATTTTATTTTGTGTAGCCTGTCCAGAGCATTGTCAGTGTGTCTGTCTTAGCATCTACTGACTTTATCATACCATCCCCATTCTTGCTTCACTTGCATTAATGAAAGGAAGTGCATACATACCAGTTTAGGAGCACTCTCTACCACACATCCCTCCATTAATGCAGTCAAGCTATTGCTGGCCCTTCTCACTCACTTCTGTGCTCGTCCTTAACCCCACCTCATTGCCCTATGCCCTATTCAGAGTGCCTTTTGTTGGTGTGTATATGTGTGTGTTTTGTAATGCCTATCTTATGCTAACTCTGCAATTTTAAACTCTGTGGTTTTAAAAAATAAAAGAAAGTTTAAAAAAATAAACACCCCTAATTGTTCTGGTTTAGCGATGGGGACACCATGCAATCCTGGAAGTGTGGTGGTAATTTACCACACCTGATAACTGCCCTGATTGGGAACATATTGATAGGTGTTCTCCACCAGTGCAAGCTGTAGGCTAACAATGAGAAGGAGATGGTGTTGTGTAATATGTATGGCCAAAGACGGTGTTACTGAACTTGCATGGCAAATTAAAAGCCGATTGTGATGAACATGATGGACATGAAAGAGCAAGGGATCGTGAAAACACATCTTGTATTGCCTGGGCTTCCTGACAGCCAGCCCATGACTTTCTCTAGTTCTATGGATATCCCGTGTTTCTCTTTTTCTCTTGCAGGCCACCTGGACACCATGCTCAGCACAACAAGATGGATGGCTACTGCATGTTCAACAGTGTAGGCATTGCAGCCCAATATGCTCGGCAGAAATTGGGGGTAGAGCGGTGAGTCGTAGGAGCCAAGTCAGAAATGTCTATATATAGACTCATGAGGTAACTCAAAGGAAACTGACTGATATTATTGCAGTTTGACTTCATACACATTATAGATACAATAATACTGGCTTCTCCTGCAGGACTGTAGGACCATTATTGGAGAAATGTATTCTGAACACTTGAAAGGTGTTGTAAATGCTAGGATTTAGATATTGAATCAGATGTCAAATATTGAAGTAATAACCCAGTCATTTTATTTGAGAATGCCTCTTTAATGTAATTCACCATCCAATTACAATCCATTTCAATTTCTTGTTAAGGAATTTCTAAGTTATACTAAATAGCTTAATTTTTATTATTGTCCCTAGAACTCTATCAAAGATAAAATGAGAGAACCTGTGGCGCCTATAGATGTTGTGTTGAAACTCTGGTCATACTTATGGTGGCTGGAGTTGATGAAAGCTGCAGTCCCAACAACATCTGGAGGGTTGGACTGGTCCACCCCTGGACTAAGAGTACATCAGCACTTGCAAGGATATACATGAGATATGATTATACATTTACCCCGGATGCTAGGAATTGCAATTCAGTGGTCCGGTTGAGATATCTCTATTTAGGATTCCAACCCTCTTGCAGGACTACAGCTTGAAAGGATGATGTTTACAGTGAGGGTTGATATGAATTTGTCTCTTTCATTCATAATCTTTGTTTTCCTTTCCAGAGTGCTTATTGTTGACTGGGATGTGCATCATGGACAAGGCACCCAATACCTATTTGAAGACAATCCCAGGTATGAAATGAAAGGGTGGCATTGGGTAGAAGTGAGGCTAAAAGGTGGAGCTGAGGAGACTACCATGCTGGAAGACTAGGAGAAAGGAAGGGCCAGCCTAATGTAGGACTGAAAATGGAGTCCAGTTGAACTGGGCTAACTTTGCTGGTGCTTGGCTGTATTTTCCTCCACCGCTGTTTCTCTTGTAATCTCTTTTCTTAGTGTCCTTTATTTCTCCATCCATCGTTATGAAGGGGGCAACTTCTGGCCCCACCTTCTGGAATCTGACAGTCATGCTGTGGGCAGAGGTCGGGGAGAGGGGTACAATATCAATGTGCCCTGGGACCAGGTAGGAATGTTTGATGGATGGGGTGATCTTAGAGCAGGGAGGGGCAACTGCTAAGGATTAGGGGACAGTCAATTGTCCTTCATGCAGGACCCTGGAAGGCTGTACCTGCATTTCCTCCCTGTACACCTCTGATACACATTCATTTTAGGGAACCAAAAAAAAAATATTTTGCCATTAGTGCCCCTTAAAGCCTTTGTAGGGCAATAGTGGCCATTTTGCTGTAATTTGAGGCCCTGTTGTGTGTCCCCTCACCTGTTTCAGGCCTGGGTGGAGCTTAAATGACCATACAGCCCCAATAAAAAGGTGAGGGGAATCAAAAATGCTCCCCATTTTTGTGTGGCAAAATAGGTGGCTTTCCATGGGTATTATTGATCATCTTAGCATAACCTTTTGGGGGATGGAGGAATTCATCAGCTGCTCTTTTTTCTGTCTGTGTCTCTAGATAGGAATGCGAGATGCTGACTACCTCTCTGCCTTTTTGCACATCCTGCTACCTGTGGCCTTGGAGGTAGGGAATCCAACAGGACATTATTTGGAAGGGATAGCCAGACTTGGGGGTGCTTCGTTACCTAGTGTGCCAGAACAGTAGGTGTATAGTCAATTGGTATGTGGGTGTAATATATGGAGTGGATGGACTAATTCCCCTCTCTTACAGCAGCTTGGGGGTAAACCCAGCTTCATTTCCCAGGCTTAACTCCTCACCACCTTGGTAATGCTGTGCTGACCAGTGTTGATCAGTAGTATGATGTGTTGCAAAACATGTAGCAGAGTTGTAGAGAAGCTGCTGAAGATCCTGACAAAATCTTTCAGCACTCTCTTTCCAGGAATGAAACACCAGCTCTGGAACATCTGGAACTGTAGTCACTGCTTAGCTATTCTTGCTTCCAGCAGTCAAAAACCACATGAGCTGTATTCTAAAACTACCTTTATTTGCTACTTGAAGAATTCAATTAAACAAAAATAACAAACATCTTTGCAACACATTTGCTATGCACTAACTTGCTATCCTAAGTAAACTATATACATCTACTTCTTCCTCCTGCACAAGAAACTTAGTTTCAGCCAGGTTGGCTGTTCTCTCTGTTGGCTTACATTTTTAGATCCTAAGAAAAGTCCAGTTCTGCATAGCTCAGTTCAGGATCACATCTCAAGTTACATTCAATGATGCATATTCAGGTTCAGATTCAGAATGGCTTACAGGAACAATACAGAAATATTGCTGTTATTAGTTGCCACCCACTGGGTGTGCACTGGGTGTGTACAAACATTTTCATTGGTTAATTTTACATTTTCCCATACTAAGTCCAACCTTTTTCTATGACTCTACTTTCCATGTGACATTTTCTAGTGATGTCATTGTTCACATTTCTCGACCTTCTTTCCAGGAGTTTTGTGTTGTTTTCCTTTATGTGTTTTGACTATGTGTGCACCTGTTGTTGTGTGTACATGCCTCGCCACACTGTATCATCTCAGACTGGAAATTTAAAGAACTTTGGTTCTCATACATACAGCTTTGCATTTCAACTACTATATGTCCCTTGCTCCATTTCCTAACATTTACAATAACCAGCCTAGGAGAATGAGGGATAGAACTGGCTGGCTGGTGAGGTGGTTGGTGGGATTTGCAGCTTAAGCTTATGGTAGTGTCTTGTCTTTTGTTTTATTTCAGTTTCAGCCCCAGCTGGTTCTGGTTGCTGCTGGTTTTGACTCTGTAATTGGTGACCCCAAGGTATGAAAATATGTCTTGTTCTGTCTGCAAGGTAGTCCTCAGGATTTTTTTTTACTTCTCTCTGAAGGGAACATGGATCTGTTGTCAAGAACCCATGCTGTCTCCCCTCTGCACACTAAAAAGGGGAGCTGGGAGTATGTTCTAGAGTCACAAGAATGTCTGTGACCTAGAACTTTCTAGCTTGATGTAGTTGTCCTCTTCTGCATGGCGTATTGCCTACATTAAGCTTCCAAGTCAGTTTGGTATCTAGCTTGTTACTTACCATATTGAAAACATATGTAATGTATTCTGTGTAAAAAAGAGGACATCAAATAATAATAAAAACTTTCAGTCCATGTTCAGTAAGAGCCCATGTGATCGCTGGTCACTTTGCACCTGCTGTCCATGCAGGCACCCATGAAGAACATTAGGTTTTTGACACCAGCTTCAATAGTTGGTGACAGAAGAGGAGGAGAGGAGAAAATGTACTTGTACACCCATCAATCTTCTATTCGAGCCACAGTTGGCAGACTGAAAATGAGGGACTGGATCTCCTTCCTTGTTCTCACATTGGTAACAGTGATTTGAATGAAATGATGGCCATGGGTCATTCTGCATCCCTTCCACCCCTACTCCTTACCTAGATCTAAGGCAGAATTTGGTAATGTTATGTTTCTAGAATCCTTATAGCCAGCTTGGCTTGTTGTTATGCCAGCTGATGCTAGGAGGAGAAGTCTGAAGAAAAGTTTCCTAGGCTCTGATGTAAGGCTTGCTTGAACTGCAGGGAGACAATGTGGAAGCAGCTTCCTCACACATGAGGGCCAAGAGAATATTTTCTCAGTCCTAACAACGATCTGTCTGAAGTGTGACTGTTAGAGCCTTTGAGATGCTTTTCAGAGGCTGCTGCAGTGTAGATGGCTGTCTCTCAAGAATAAGACCAGAGAGTGACATGGTCCCTTCCTTGCACTATAGGGGGAAATGTCTACCACCCCAGGATGCTTTGCTCATTTGACACATCTGCTGATGCTTCTCTCTGGAGGCAAGCTGGTTCTGTCTCTGGAGGTGAGTGATTTGCCTTTTCTCTCTCCATGGTGGTGGGGCTACAGCCACCTTTTGAGAGAAAGACTCCAATTAAGATAGTGTGTCCTTCTTCTTCTCTCTCCCTCCTCCTCTTCTTCCTCCTCCTCCTCAGGGTGGATACAATCTCCAGTCCTTGGCAGAAGGAACCTGCACAGTCCTCAAGGCTCTTCTAGGAGATCCCTGCCCTCTGCTGGAATCACCCCTCACACCTTGCAGCAGGTGAGAGAGTGTTTATCTTCCTTAGGTGCCACCCCCTTCCCCCAAGCATCAAGCTTGAGCCCCTGCTGACTGGCACTTTCTAATTTTTTTCCCTCTTGGCAGTGCCCTTCTCTCTGTGTCCCAGACGCTTGCGGTTCATAGCAAGTATTGGAAGAACTTGAGGAGGATCAGTAAGTGCTTGAGCTGAGCTCTGTTTCCCCCATTCTATGAGCAATAAGCAGTCCCTTTCTACCCAGTGGGTTAGGAAATTCAGAACACTTAAAACCTCTGCATGTTTCTGGTCTCTCCTTCCTTTCCCCCTCTAAAAGTGGGGTGTAGTAGTGATAATGTTGGGGTGGGTCCTGGGGCATTCAGATTCTCTTTGAAACTCTTCATTCGTTTGGAACCAATCCCTCTCAGCCTGACCTACCTCACAGGGTGGTTGTATACCATGTTGAGCTCCACTGGAAACTAACTAATAAATGCCACAGGTGTTGATGTGCCTCAGGAGAATGGAGGAGAACTAAATGAAGCTTTGCAGCCAGCCAGCCCTGCATCAGTAAATGAGATCCTGTCCAAGTCAGCAGCTGAACTGATGCGATCCCAGCCACCTTCACGCACAGGGCTGGTCTATGATGAGAAGATGACAGAGCATTACAATATGTGGGACAGGTAAGGATTTATTTCTTGCAGTGTTAAGATGAGTTTAATGGGCTCTTTATATCCCATTATATCCTCATGTGTTCTCTCTTGGTATTAGTGTTGTTCATTTTTTAGAACTATTCTAGTGTAGAATAGCATAAAATAGAGACATGGGAAGGGCTGTGAAATAGGATAACCCAATTCAAATGTTGCCATGAAACTGGTGTATGGGCTCCCCTTTCCAGAAAAACACAGTGGCTCACCTTGGAGGACTGTTCATGGACATCCTTACCAGTAGCTGTGCTGCATTGGGATGATGGGAGTTGTAGGCCAAAACATACCGAGGGCCAAAGTTCCCTCACCCTTGGTGTACATCTTAACTAGGACAGATGCTCCCCCGTATTTCTAAGTACGTGATGGATTTGCAAAGACTGCTCATCCAGTTCAGTGTGGATTCTGCACTGAGGGGTAGATCTCTCTGACATTAACTGAGGTAAGCACTTGTCCAGATTCAGCCTGATGATGTGGGCAAGGTGCTTGTAAAAAGAGGGCAACCACTTTTTTGTCGAACCTCTTCCTCTCCTGGTTGATAAGAATTAGCGAAGGAGAGTTGGCCAAGTGAAAGGTTTTTTTTTAAACAGGTGTGAGTGTTCCAATTCCTTTAAAACAGGGGTGGGCAAAGTGTGGCCCCTAGGCCGAGTGTGGACCTATGGGGCCTTTTTTGGTGATTTTTCATCCCTCCAGGGTCCCTAGACCAAAAGACTACAAAGTGGTGTATTACCACTACCCCTTGAATTTCACTTAACATTTCCCTTGGCTCTCTGCCCCTCTTAGTTTCCTCTCTTTGCCCCTCAGTCAACATCCAGAGCTGCCTCAGAGAGTTTCCCGGATTTTCCAGCGCCATGGGGAGCTACGTCTCACAGAACGATGCTGCCGGCTCCCAGCTCGGCTTGCCTCCGAAGAGGAGTTGCGAATGTGCCACAGGTAGTGAGAATTTCCTGTTTACAAACAGCCTTGATTCTTCTGGGAGGCATTTGGCAAGTTGGGAAGGTGCAAGACTTTAGGTGGGGCCTGGTTCAGTGACCTCTGAAGGGGTATGCCTCCCAACTCTTCCTGAGATATAGCCTTCTTCTCACCTCTTCTCCTCTCTTCAGCCTGGCCTATGTAGAGACAGTGAAGTCAACAGCCACCATGAAGCCCCGCGACCTGCATCGCCAGGGTGACCAATACAATTCCATCTACATCTGCACCAGCTCCTATGAATGTGCCCGCCTGGCGGCTGGTTCTGCCTTCAGTGCAGTTGAGGCTGTACTGTCTCGGGAGGTGAGCTCCAGCAACTGTGAGAGGCAAGGTGCTGCCCATTTTGGAGGCACAAAAGCAAGATGTGGAGAATCTTACTTTTGCTATTTTAAAATGGGCTGACTGACATAGCCACTTCCTTCTTTCTTCAGAGTGGCGCTGCTCTGTAAGCCTGCTCTTTACAGGCAGGAAAAGAGCTTTATTTTAAAATAGGCTTTTAATGTATAAGTAGGGAAGCTTTTTTATTGGGATAAATAATTTTATATTTTATGTGGTGATTGTAATTGTTCCCCCCCCCCCAAATTATTCTGATTTTTTTATGTGACTCTTTCTGAAAGCTGCCTTGGGGACTTTACCACATGAGGCTGCCAAAGTGAAATTACAGAAGGATAGTAGGGTCTGTGGCCATACCTTATCACATCATGCTGTTTTGGTCCAGTAGCTGGCTCTAATCCATCCGTTGCAGAGTGCTCATTTTTATTGACAGGTGAAACCTGTCAATACTTACCAGTCATGATGCTTTTCCACTATTGATTCAGGAGTGATAAGTTCCTCCCGCTGCAGTTCCAATATGCAGGCAGTTATGTGCAAGTGGACATGATTATACTCCTCTCCCCACCGACTATTCCTAAGCAGGCTGTCCCCCCTCCCCATTTCTTTTCTTCATCAATTAATCACTGTGGCTGTGCAATTAAAAATAAAAATACGGACTGAAAGGCACACTGGGAAGGTCACAGGGCAGGAAGGCAGGATTATGTAGGATGGTGTGCAGAAAACAGAGCCCAGGACTATAGCAGTGGCATGGCACTTTTGAAAATCTGTTCAAAAATAATTGTCCCCAAACTAAAATGTTTGTGTTTCCTACACTAACGTGATTGTGGTGTCTTAGCAGCCTGGTGTGATAACGTCCTAGGAGAAGGCTGTCATACAAATGAAATAAATAAGGTAGGCCTGTAAAATTTTGAGGAAGGGCCAGTTTGATAGCATGAGGGCTACAGAGGTCTCTTTGGGCTACAGCTCCATAGGGGTGGCATTGATGTCAAGCTGTCATTAAGGTCTCAGGGAAAGGCTGGCACTTCCTAGCAGCCATCAGTTCCCCCTTTTAATAACCATTATAAATCAGAGCATGTTACAATGTAAAAAATGAAGAAATTTCAGTAAAACCAATTAATTACAGAGTGTGAACCCATAATAAAATAATGAAGTTAGTGATAAGGAAAGTGCTTGGTAAATAAATGAGAAAATAACACCCACCATGGTTGAGAATCTGCCTTTTTTTATTAATTTGGTCATGCATTCCTGATTCAAGTTCTTCAGTACTGTTCTGCAGTTCTGCCGGCAGTGTTCCAGGTAGCTTTTCCTCTTTTGGGGTATCAGGTCCAAAATGCTGTGGCCATCGTCCGACCACCTGGACACCATGCTGAATCAGACACCGCCTGTGGCTTCTGCTTCTTCAATTCTGTGGCCTTGGCTGCTCGATACGCACAGCGCCTGGCTGGGCGTCCTATGAGGTGAGGTGTGGCTCTAGCATTGGGAGTGATGGAGCACATCTGATTCCCCAAATGTAAGCTGATTTAGCTCCTGTGATTTCTTCTGCAGCAGGAATACTAGTGGTCATAATTCTGCTGATATGCCTAAGCAATGGTTCCTAAGGGGGTGTTATGCTAGTTAGAATGCCTGTAAGTGTTTGTAATTTGGATTTAGGTACCTGTTGAATTTTGGTTTCATTCCTTAGGGTGATGATACTAGACTGGGATGTTCACCATGGCAATGGGACACAGCACATGTTTGAAAATGATCCCAGGTATTTTTCTGAACTTTTCACCTGCATTTCTAAAGAAGCTCTGCAACTGTTTTCTCTTGGAGTTGGGATTACAGTATTGTTTCTTTTCTTTCCTTATTTGTTTAACTTGGGCTGTGCTTCAGTTTTGTAATGTATAGCTTTCCCCCCCTTTCCAATGATGGTTTCCTACCAGGGACCAAAGCTTTAAAGTTCTGCCGTTGGAAATCCCACCCTTAGCCATTTAGCATAAATACTGCAAATTGTGGGGCCATGTTCAATCAAATAGGCTCAAGACAATTTACAAAACTGAGATAAGAATCACCATTAATATAGAAAGAAGCTAATTTTAAAATGCTAGTATTAATTTATTTTTTAATTTTTAAAATCAATTATTTATATACATTGGAGCCTGGGAATAATGAGGGACAGAGAATAATGGGTCACACGTCCACTGTATTAGGATAGAGGGGTCATGAGAAGAGATGTGGGATACCTTGAAACAGATGCCTTCTAGCTTTGCTGGTCCAAAGGCACAGTGCCACTATTCTGTCTTTCCCTCCTTAATGGATGTTCTGTGGTAAACAGAAGAAGCCATAGAGAAAGATAAAGGATTACAAAATCTAAGGCAATGTCATCTCCTCCCCATTCTTCCATTTCTGTAAAATTCTGTAGACGAAGAGTAGCAGTTGCACAATAATAACTTCATCTGGAAGGATCACTGGAGGTGTGCAAATCTTAGTGCAGGAGTGAACAGAAGGGAGATGGTGGTTGTTGTGTACCTTTAAGTCGTTTCCCACTAATGGCGACTGTAAGGCAAACTTACCATGGGATTTTCTTGGCAAGATTTGGTCAGAGGAGGTTTGGTGGAAAGATGGAATATAAAATAAATAAATAAAAATAAACACAACTAAGCTCTTCTAGTAAGCCTGAGGTTTGTGCACCCTTGCCCTGGCTGTGGAAGATCGTAAAGCTCCCCATTGTCTTTGACCTTTTAGAAATAAGTTGTCCATTGGGGCAGGCATGCCCAGTAAGCCTTTTCTGTACAATGATGACTGTGCAGTTTCTAGACATACTCTTTAGCAATTTCTCAGTTACTATGGACAAGCAAGGTATTAATTGCCTCCCTTCACTCATCACCTCCTGCTTCCAATCTAGCGTCCTGTATGTCTCCATCCACCGCTATGACAATGGAACTTTCTTCCCTACCTCTGAAGATGCAGACTATGACCGGGTGGGCTTAGGACCTGGCAAGGGCTTCACCCTTAATGTGCCTTGGAACTGCCCCCGGATGGGAGACTCTGAGTACCTGGCTGCCTTCCACCAGATTGTCATGCCTGTTGGCTATGAGGTAAGTGAGGACAGGCTTGACCCTGTGCAGACTGCAGCTGTTAGATGCCATGAGGCCATATCTGTGTGGCAAATGTAGAGTAGGTGCCCATCAGTAGATGTAGTGGCCATGAGGTGCCAAAGAATCCATTGTGAATATGAACATTTTGTTAGCAGCCCCCAGCTGCCATCACCTTTCACTGATCTGTTTCTTTCCGAAGGCCTCTGCCAGTGATTACTTTAGAGCCCTGGCAAAAGCAGTGCATCCTCCCCATGGCAGTTCCAGTGGCATCACTGGGGGGAATGAGGGGATGTGGACCACACTGGGTGACACTAGAAAGAGGGATGACACTCATTTAGTGCCCCTCTTTGGTGCAGGAGGAGTGCACGCACACACTTGCCAACCGTTCAGTCTCTGGGCTTCCCCTCCAGAGAGAAAGCCTGGGGATGGGGGAGCAAGAGGGGCACACACTCACCCTTTCCTTACTGGGTGACACCATAATTAGTGGTGCCACTTGGCAGCCTTCTGAGTCAGAAGAAAGCGAGAGGGAGGGAGAAGGGTTGCTCACTGGCAGTGGGTGGCTGTGTAACAGAAAGTAATTTTCACCTCCCCTGATCTGGAAGGACCAAAAGAGATGTCTGTCAGACTAAGGAGTTAGGGAAGGACCTGCAGATAACAGCCTTTCAGCTTGGTATCTCTGGTCAGTGGTGGGAAGGAAAGTAAATGGACTAGCATGAGGACCAAACACTCACTGATGTTGCTTACATTGCTTGCATTGCAGTTCAATCCGGAGCTAGTCCTGGTCTCTGCTGGTTTTGATGCTGCTCGGGGGGATCCACTTGGTGGATGCCTTGTGACCCCTGAATGTTATGCGCACATGACCCATATGCTCTTGGGCCTGGCAGGAGGCAAGGTGGTGGTTGTGTTGGAGGTATGTCAGACATTCCCTTAAACATCTCACACAGTATTATATTTGAGCCAGCTCTGAGGTGGATGGTTCAAAAGAGGGGAGTGGGCAGGGTGAGGAAAGGGAGGGGGGGGGGGAAGAAATCTAGGGCTGGACTTCATGGTTCACAACATGCAAAATGGTACAAATGACCTAATTTTATGTCCTTCTTGCAAACTTGGGTCTGAAACCCTGTATGGCAGGAGTGGGAATTGTGATTTTTCCACACATTGTTGGACTGCTACTCCCAGTGTTCCTCACCATTGGCAAGGTTGATAAAAGCTGCTGGGAGTTGCAGTTCAACAGCTTCTAGAGCATCACACAGTTCTGCACTTACTATTTAGGTAATAAAAACAGCTGGAGAGGGGAACTTTGGGCAGAAACAGGCAGATGGATATGGAGTTAAATGCTTTTCATCACCAATTTTTTGCTCCTTTAATTCAAAGTTTTGCAAAAGAAAGGGCTATAGTCCTAGCACAACTGCTGTGGCAACTCTGCTCTGCCTCATGGTGCATGCCTGTCTGCCACACATTGCTCTGGGAGAAAACTCAGGGTTGGCCTCTGGGGTGGGAGAAAAACATTTGTTGGCCAGGCCCAATGTGTGGGGTCCCAAGACAACAGAGAAAGGGACACCAAAGCCTAGTGGTAGGGTATCTGTCATACTCCAAATGTAAATGTGAATGATTGTTCCCATTAACCCTCACCACAGCCCACCCCTTGTAAATCAGGAGAGCTCTGGTTTAGAAGTGCCTTGAACACTCAGCAAAACGTTAGGTTTTAAGTATTTATTATTATCATCCAGTCGCTCACCAAGGGTGTGTTTTTTCCATTTTTCTCTGCTGCTCTTGAGGAAACGTGTGACACTTGGGGAGCAGGCCTGTACATTGACTAGAACTGGCTTGTGGCAGCAGGTACACAATCTCTTTCTCAGATACAACTTCCCTTTCCTCCTTTTAGGGTGGCTACAACCTAGAGTCGATCTCAGAGTCCATGACCATGTGCACTCGCAGTCTCCTGGGGGACCCTCCCCCCAGCATGGGACGCCTCAAGGCTCCCCACCCCAGTGCTCTTCAGTCTTTGGCCTGTGTAGCTTCTGTGCACCGCAAGTACTGGGCAAGCCTCCGACTGGAAGGTGGGTATTCTTTCCAGCCCAGTAGCTTCTCTGTCTGTTGGCAGCTGAACTGTTGCAGCGTAGTGACCCAGGAAGTTAGTGGCAGGCTAGGAATTCCCATATTCACCTGTTGTATAAGCAGTAAATTCAAAGAGTGAGTGACAATAGACAAGCTACTCATTCCCTGCTCTTGTATAGAAGGGCTGGTCTAAAGATTATTGGGCTAAAGGTATGTGAAGTATTTTGATCATCTGTAAAGGAAGAGTGTTGGAAGCACCATATCAGCCAGCACTGCAAGAGTCCTCTGAATCTCTTCAGTGCATCTGTAGAATTGAATTAGAATCCACAAAAGCTCATCCTAAAATAAATCAGTCTCAAAGGTGTGGCTAGATTTTCACACACACACAAACACAATTTTTTCCCCTTTTTATCCTCAAAATATTTATTTTTATTATCATTTATTTATATAGCACCATTGATGTACATGATACTTCCCAACAGAATAAAACATTTTAAACTACTTTGATACAGAATATTAAAATACAATATTAGAATACAATGCTAAAAATGCCATAGTAAAATACAGTAGTAAACTATAATGCAAAAAAGCAAGCGACACGAACACAAAACACAGAATAAAATAGATAATCAATTATAGTAAAAATATAGAGCATTAATCTGAAATTCCCATTAAAAACAGCAAGAGAAGGAGCGTACTAACATAGATAGCTCTTTGAAATCTGAATCTCTTGAAATCATCTGGCTACTGAAGTGCCCCATAGGTTTAGCAAGAAGGCAGCCAATGCTATTATTGGGAATGGCCATGCCAACGGTCATCATCTGGCCCATGGGAGGCTCATGGAAGTGGGGATTTGCCTGCCATTTCTGCTTCCACACCTCTGAGATAGACAATGATCTTACATTCAAGATGTCCATACCCAAATTTGCCCCTTTAGCGCCAGTCCTTTAGCACCAGTCTGGACAAGAGAGGTTTGGGAAAGTGAGAAGTCTGTTATGTGAATGGCTTTAGGTTTGCTAAAGGATTAGCTTTTGTAGTGCCATGGCTAAACTGGAGAGACCTGGCTTCAAATCAGTATTCAGCTATGAAGCTCTAACAGTGACTAGAAAATGTTCTCCCAACCTAACCTACCTCCAGTGATTCTTGTGTAGGGAAAAAGTGGTGTGGGCAGGGTAAGTATATGAACTGCTTGTGCTTCTTGTTAGATAAGTGGAACATAAGAACACAATAGAAAGAAATGTTTCAATTTTTTAAAAAAACAACAACACTGTGGTGATACCTTTATTAGGATAATAATGAAATGTCTCATGACCAGCAAGGGTTGTGGTCTTTTCTTGCTTCAAACGTCCTGCCATCACCATCTTAATAACAGCTTTGACATCTCAAGAAAGATATAGACCTGTGACCCTCTATCATTACATTTCTTCTCCGAAAATGACTTTTGACATCCATACCTGATTGAAGAAACTTCAAAAACTTGCTTAATGTATTTTGGTTGACCTAATGAAAGTATCAACACAGTCTATGTTTTGAATTTTGATATATTTTGCTGCATGACCAACATGTCTACCCTGGTATACATATCTATAAAAATAAAATAAATAAATAGACATAAATATAGCCCAAATATCAGTTCCTCCTAGGAATCTCGGTGGTGGTGGTGGGGGGGGGGGGGGGAAGTGTCAGCAAAGTGTGATGAGCAGTTGTGGCATTGCCAACCAGATGACAATCCTTGACCTTCTTTGTACATCACAAATTCCCAATTTCAGATGCAGAGCTTATATCTGCTGCAAAATAAAATATAGCAGAGTATATTTTGCCCTGTCTTGCAATTTTATAAGCCCAGATTACTAAAGGTACTGCCAGGAGAGTACTAAAGGTAAAAGAAAGCCAAGAGGGGGAATGAAGGGCAAAGTTGGCTCAGAAAGGAAGTTTGGGCTGCTGCTGCTCTGCTACACAGACATAGCTCACTTCTGTATTTGTTACACTTCAGTACCTATTTCACGGTTGCTTGAGTGTCTTCCTAAATTGATCTGAAGGACAGGGCTGCAGCTGAATAGACTGCAGAGAGCTGAATGCAGGGGGCTGCAGGGAAGTCAGAACTGAGGCAGCAGAAAGAAGTGAGAGTCCAGTATCACAGTGTCAGAGGCAGTGTGACCTCCACTTATGTCATGCATGTGGGCTTTCCGTAGGCATCTGGTTGGTCACTCTTAAGAAACAGAAAGCTGGACCATCATTTGCTCTCCAAATATTTTGGGCTACAGCTCTCACAGTCCTTTACCAACCTACCTGCTGGGTGGGATTGGCCAAGATTTCTAGACAGCCAAAGCTCCTCAACCCTGTCTTTAAAACAAATGCTGAGGCAATGTGTATTGCAATCAGTTCCTGGAGCCCTTTCACACTACACAGTTACAGCATTTTGATTCTATTTTAGTTCCATTTTCAACTGATTTGATTCCGTTTTGTGATTTTTAGTTTAATAAGATGTTTAGAATTCCCTGATACAGAGTTCTAGTGCCTGCCCAGACTTCAAATCCCAGAATTCTATTGGTGGCAGTCATGCCAGTGAAAGCAGAATCGAATTGTGATAATTGCGTAGTGTGGAAAGGGCCTTAGAATATCTGGCTATCTTTCCATGGCGTGATGAAGAAAGCAGGGAGTAAAGGAACGAAATGGGAGGCTAAGTTTAGTCTGCAAAAGTAATTTGAGTTGGCATTCGCCGGCCTATTCCTCCATACTGTATTTTGTTGCTGCTGTTGCTGCTGTTTGCTTTCAAGTCATTTCTGAGTTGTGGGGACCGTCAGGTGAATCTATCATTGGGTTTTCTTGACAAGTTCCTTCAGACGGGACTTGCAGTTGCCATCCTCTTAGATTGAGAGAGTGTGGCACACCCAAGATCACCCATTGGGTTTCCATGGCTGAACTTGGATTCAAACCCTGGCTTCCAGAGTTTAAACTACTATACCACACTGGCTCGGATGCTGTATCTTTATAGTGTGTTTTTTCATTTACCCTCCTCATTCTCTGGTGGGATGGTGCCATCCTGAAACTGAGAGAGATTATAATGGGTAGCATGTTGGGCAAGCGACAACAATAAGCTCCACCACTAGCTTTTTTCCTCCCGAAATGACAGACTGGAGAGTTGGAGAGTTTAAGGCTTTGCACACATTCATTACCAGACGTGTAATTTAAGATGACATGTTTAGAGCTCAGATTGTGTACATGTGTAAGATTTGCTCAAAGTTAACTAAATGGATCTCGTTTGCATTTGTCCAGGAAGTCAGCCGCTTGCTTGGTTGCTGCCAGCAAAGGGGCATGGCTTCAGTGATGCATATGAAATGCACCATTGGAGCCATTCCTTTTGACTGACAGTGGAGCAAAGCATGCTGGGTCAGACTGACTTCCTAGAAGCATTTTCTAGCAAGGGTTATGACTGGAAAAGGGTTGTGCTGCTAGCACTTGGTAAGTAATTTTATTTAGATCAAATTTCTTGCACATTTCTTAATTTTTTGAGACTGCTGAGTGAGCAGAACAACTCTGGCCCTCTTTTCCCACCTCGCCTTTTCCCTGCAGCCGTTCTTCAAAGAAGTGACATTGCATAATGACATAATTCCCTATTTTTGACAGCTGCTGGGATCAGCAGGCTGGGAAGGTTTGTCCCCATGCAGAAAATAGTAGAGATATGTATCTATATGGATAGAAAAAGGGAACAGAGAAAGCCAAGCCCTTTTCATCTGGGTGCAGCTAAATAGGAAGACTTCCAAAATTAGCATGTGGTGAATTTTTCTTACAATTGAACACATGTACACATCACTTGTGCATATACTTAGTGTGATGTGTGAACAGTCTGCTTTGTGAGAAGGAGAGTTTGCAGAGGGTTTGTGATGTCAGTAGCCATTGCTCAAGCTTTGAGCTTAAGATGTTAAGATGAATACACCTCAGGGGCAAAAAAGCCGAGATGGGATTGGCAGAATGACTGCTGAGAATCACAAAGGCCCTTTCCTTCATAACACTGCTCTGGGGATGGGAGGAGGACTGAAGAGGGAAGCAGAAGGAGGCAGGGGGCTGAGGTAGGAATGCGGATGACAGAAGCAAGATGGAAGAACTAGGGAAGTAGGTGCCAAGGGGGAAAGCTGGTGCCAAGAAAGAACTTGATGAAGGGGGCCAAAGAGGGAGGTTGGGAATGGCACCTAGTTGTGCCCCCACTTTATACCCCCACTTCTTGTGCACATTCACACCATTTGGTGGGTGTCTCTAGAGCACAACATACGGCCCATGGACTGCTTGCAGCCTGCCAAAGGATTTTGGACAGGATTTGGAATAATAGAGAGACACCCACCAAATGGTGGGAATGTGCACAAGAAGTGCGGGTATAAAGTGGAGGCACAACTGGGTGCCATTCCCAACCTCCCTCTTTGGCCCCCTTCATCAAGCTCCCTTTCTTGGCACCAGCCTCCCTCCTTGGCACCTTTTTCCCTAGTTCTTCCATCTGGAAGGATTTGGAATAATTTCAAGGCTCTGCCACCTGGCTTTCTCCTGAGGAGAGAGACAGGCAGCAATGGAGGACAGAATTAATATCAGTGTTATTGTTAATTAATAAATAATAATAATCATTAAGGATTAAAATAGTTTAATCATTAATTATATCTTCACTTAGAGCGTGAGCTACTAAAAACTTACCTGTGGCCTGTAGAAATTTAATCTATTTTAACTTTGTCCCCTACCTACTGCCAAGTTGTGCAGGTTTGCTCTAGAGGAAAGAGGGAGGTAAGAATAATAATTAATGATTAAAATAGTATAATCATTAATTATTACATCTTTACTTGTAAAGAGAGCCACTAAAAACTTATCTGGGGCCTAAAGAAGGTTTAGCCTATTTTAATTTTGGCCTCTACCTACTGCCAGGTTGCTCAGGTCTGCTCAATAGGGGAGAGGGAAGTAAGTACTGATTGTGTATTTTTCTCTTCCCCAGTGCCTGCTCCTTTGTGGGAGAAGCCCAGGACTCGGGCTGGGAAGGGAACTCCCATTCCAGACGAATTCCCCATAAAGCCTCCCCAGGAGCTGCTTCAGAGCCCCACAGCTCAACCGGTGAAGACTGCTGATGATGTGATTGTGGTTTTGAGCTCCCTCCAAGTAGAGGACAACCCTGTGGAGGAAGGAGACACCGCTTCAAGCTCTCTCTCACCTGCCTCCAGTTCAGTGGGTGAAGAGGCTCAGCCAAAAGTTGGGGGATCCTCTGAAGAGTCTGAGCCAGCAGACGATAGCCAGAGAGAAAGCATGTCAACAGGGAGTTCCTCGGGTGACGTGGAGTCCTCAGACAAAGAGGCAGAAGTAGGTGCATTATCTACATTGTCTATATCTATCGACATACGTCTCCTCTCTCAACAAGTGGGCTTCTTACCCTTCTTTGGGAGTACTTTCCCATAGAATTCCTGCAGTCTTCTAAAGGATTCTGAGACATGTTTGAAAGGCTGGGTGCAATCAGGCTGTATCCATCCATGCTGCAGAAATAATCCAGTTTGACAACACTTTAACAGCTGTGGCTCCCTGCTACGGAATTCTGGAAGTTGTAGTTTTGTGAGACATTCAGCCTTCTCTGTCAGAGTGGTCTGGTGCCACAACGAACTACCGTTCCTAAAATTCCATATCATTGACCCGTGGCAGTAAAAGTGCTGTCAAAATGGATTATTTCTGCAATTTGGATGAAAAATTTGAGAATGAGTGAGGTAGAATGAATGAGTATTTACAGACAATATGATTTCTATCTGCATAGCTGTTTACGTATATATTATATACTGTATACTAAAAAGGTGCTCCAACAAGTAAGGATGCTAATAGTTATACAGACTTAAGAATATATCGTTATATAGATTTATGAATGGTATATATTAACGGAAGTAATTCAGAAAGCAAAAAAAAAATCAACAAAAATTCTGGTTACAAATGGCATATAGTTAAAGTTCAGAAGAAAATAGATTTGAGAAGATAGTGATACTGAATCATATTGAATATAGGAGATTATAAAATAATGTGGGGAAAAACCAAAACAAAAACATAATAAGTAAAAAGTAAAAGGGATGTAAGATGTCTAAGAAAAAGATCTTGGGGTAGAGGAGAGGAAGTATATATGTGTGTATCTGTTTAGTGTATCTTAATAGGTAGCTATGTCTAGGTTAAGTTAGTTATGTCTGTGTTATGTTATATTATATTATATGGTTTAAACTGCTGGAAAATAAAAAAAAAATAATATAAAGAAAAGAAAGAAGATGCACAAGCTTTCTATTTGGAAAGCTTCCTGTCCATTACTTATCTCCTCACTGAAGAGCCCGTGATTAAAAGAAATACAATAACACATTTGTGTTGTCAAGATCTTCTCTTTTTCCCCAAACCCGGAACCAAGAATGTAGAGGCATGTGGAAACAAACAAACAAAAACATTTCCCCCTCCAAAAAAATCCCCTATGAAAAAATTTAAAATATGGACAAAGGGGGGAACCTGGATTTTGGAATATTTTCCTCTAGAATTATGAATAAAAGTCTTAAGCTCTTCATATATTTACTCCCCTCCCCCAATTATTTCTAAAAACCACATAGGAGGAAGACTTTTATATAAGGCAATGTACAGCATCTAATCATTGCAATTCCTAGTCTTGATACCCCCCAGTTTAGTTCTTTTTATGGGAATAAATGCTTTACATCTGCTTGACACTATGGAAGACTACAGGAGACAAAATAATTTAACGTTGATGGTTTCTCCTGTTGCCATTGGGTTTTTTGCGGGGGTTGTTTTTGGGTTTTTTGTCCCTGCTCCTAATAAAATGGCAAAGCCAAAGTGGTTCTTGTATCTCAGGATCTTGTCGTTCCTCTTGTAACAAAAAAGTTTGTAAATATTGTCTGACTGAACTGTACTTTTAATATACCAGACATGATAGTTTTATGCCAAATAAAAATATATATTTATATCATGTTATGGGTATAATTATACATTTTATGTTTGCAATGTAACGAAATGATTTTTCAGTCTGTAAAGGATGATAATAACCCCCAGCTCTTCTTTAAAAAATTGGGTTGCCTCCTCCCCACAAAAAATTAAAAATTAAATGGTCCTGCCCACACAGGCCGTTGAGGAGCAGCGCCCCCTGCAGGAGGACGTGATTCTACCAAGGCTGAGCCCGGAGCGTCCAATTTCTCCACATCACCGTTGCTCCTCGACCCCGCTGGCAAGGTCCGTCTCTTCTCACGGGTCCGAGCCTGACTATTACTACAACAGTGACACCGGACGGTATTATGTCGCTGTCGACCCATCCATGCTCGAGAGGCGTCGAGATTCATCTGCCTCTCGGAGACATCGGGACAGTCATTGGGTTGCCTTGGACGTCTCAGTTGGAGCTTCGGTACCGAGCAGAGATGCCGCTCCAAAGGGAGACATCACCACTCAGACAGGACGGTCTCGATCAGCATCTGTTGTCTTCCTTGGTGAGGAGGACTCGCGTTCGGAACTGGAGGACTCCAATCAGGAAGGACGGGCCTTGTCCTGGGAAGGTGACTCAGAGTTGGCACGGGAGATGTGTCGTTCCCCACAAGACTTCTACCAACCAGGGCCTGTCTCTCCATCCGACAATGCCCACTTCTTTGGGGAACACATTATAAAGATGGCGAACGCCTTGGAATTGGAGGTCACCCGCTTGGAGTTCGAGGCTGTGGATGCTGTGGAGCGACGGATCCAGGGTATGGCCCCTACTTTGGCCGCTATCCCTTTTCTTCCATCATTGGAGAGAATCATCAAGCGCTCGTGGCAGACGCCGGCTTCGATCCCGTCCACCTCGAGGAAGATAGATGGTCTGTACCGGATTGCCCCTACATCCGCACCCTGGCTGCATTCGCATCCGGTACAAAACTCAGCAATCATTGAGGGATCTCAAAGAGTTTTCACCCCAAAGACTTCTACTTCCCCGACTGACCGAGAGGCCAAGAAGGTGGATGGACTGGCGAAGAAGTTGTTTGAGGCTTCGGCACTCGGCCTCAAAGTCGCCAACTACAATGCCTGCATGGGGGCCTACGTGCAGTATTTGATGGAGCGGATGTCCCCTCTTCTGGCAGAGCTCCCTGATGACAAGCTGCCGGCTGCCACCCAGCTGATGGAAGAGGCGCACGCTGTTGGAGGCCTCTTGATCACTTCTGCCAGGCACAGTACCGACTGCTCGGCGAAGTCGATGGCGGCTGCCATCGCCCTCAGAAGGCATGCTTGGCTTCGGGCGTCGAACCTGACCACGAATGCAAAGGCGGTCATCGAGGACATGCCCTTCGACACCAAAGGCCTCTTCAACAAAGACACTGACAAGTGGCTAAACTACAAGTATAGAATGAAGTCCACAACCAAGACACATGGCATGTCTTTGGCTCAACAGGCCGCCTCCTGCCGGAGGTTCAGTGATCAACGGTCCTTCTTCGGCTGTGGTCAGCATTCGTTCTCCCAGGAACGCCAATTCTGGCAGCAGGACCAGAGGCACAGGTTTCCAATTCAATCCTCTTCCTCCTCTGGCAGGCGCCAGCAGCCTCGGTATCGGAGACAGAGAAGCAGGATGCAGATACTGGTAAGAAGAGGCAGTGAAGCCTCCCTGCATGCTCCATTGCCTCCATCACTTCCTCTTTCTTCCTGGACCTCCTAAGGCCCTTCCACAACATCTGGGCCAAATCACCACCAACTCTTGGGCTGTGACTATCATCACAAGGGAATATGCCCTTGAGTTTGAAGAGCTCCCGTCGACTGGAGCTGTTGTTTGTACCCCTCCCTCAACCACCCTTCTCGACGAGGTACGCACTCTCTTGAAAAAGGTGGCAATTTCTCTGTTGGACTCTTCCCAGATTCCTTATGCCTTTTTCTCCCGGTATTTCACAGTACCGAAACCGGATGGGGGCCTCCATCCCATATTGGGCCTTTGACAGCTCAACTCCTTATCCTACAAGAAGGTTAGGATGGTGACCCTTGCCTGTATTCTACCCTTGTTGTACCAGGGCTTGTGGTTTGTGATGATAGACTTGAAGGACGCTTACTTCCAGTTGGCCATCCAAGAGAAGCACTGGAGGTTCCTCTCCTTTGCCATCAGGATGGACATGTATCACTACAACATCGTGCCTTTTGGCCTGGCCACGGCTCTGAGGTTCTTCACCAAGTGCATGGCCCCAGTGGTAGCCTATCTTCACCAATGAGGGCCAAGAGTCTTCCCTCACCTAGACAACTGGCTCTTCTCCGCAGACTCAAAGGAGGACCTCTTGAAGGACATCTCCTTCGCAGTATCCCTCCTGCAATTGCTCCGGCTGTTGTTGAATTTGGAAAAATCCCACTTAACCCCAGTCGCCAAGATCAAGTTCATCGGTGCCGTCCTCGACTCCGACAACTGTGTCACATACCTGCCAGAGGATCTTTTCCAGTCCCTCTCCAAGGCCATCTGGCACTGCCCTTCCAGTAGAAGGGTACGAGCCCGAGACATCTAGGTGGCACTCGGTCACATGGCCTCAACAACATTTGTTACTCCGTGGTCAAGGCTTTGGCTTCGACCTCTGTAGTCCTGGTTCCTGTCAGTCTTCGACCCGATGACTGACCCTCCAAGCAAATGGCTTACGGTACTGAGACCAGTCGCCCGATCCCTCCTGTGGTGGCTAGACTCCCAGAACGTCTGCGCTTGTATGCCCTTCGTGCCTCGAGAGCCTCAAGTCATCCTCACCATGGACACATCCTCCACTTTTCTGACTGGGGTGCCTATGGAGGATGTCTGCAAGGCTGCTGTCTGGTCCCAACCAATGACTTTTATAAAACGTTACAGGTTGGACACCAGAGCAAGAGGTGAAGCAGCCTTTGGGAGAGCAGTGTTACTGTCTGCTATTCATTGACTGTCTGTACCAGTGTTTACCTTTCATTACTGTTACTGAAGGTATTAGCTGTTATGACATGTTATGTGAATGCCTGTCACATTGTATTATTGTTGCTTTGTACACATTTTTACTATGATAAATTAACTGTTAAATAACTGTTACAGGGATATGCGGCCTTGTGGCTTGTTTCTACTTGAAGTGACAGATGTGGGACACACCTGATATTTTGCAATAGCCAGTTCAGGTGGTTGTTCACTGCTGTATCATGTTTGCACTGTTCATGCATAATGTTTCAAAAGTTTACTCATTGGAGTATGGTGGTTTAATGTTTACTCAGTTGAGTATAATTGTTAAAACAGTTTTTGAGTTTCTATATTAGAAACAAAAAGCACAAGCAGATGTTTGGTACACTGTGCCACTTTATTGTTGATCAATAAATGTCATTTGGTTCATCTTACACTTGTTGTCATGACACTCCCTCTGCCACTGAGCTAAGCTTGTCAGTCTAACCCATTTGTATGATTCGCAGAGACCACGAAGAAGAAGGACAGGTTGCTTACCTGTAACAGTATTTCTTTGAGTGGTCATCTGCGAATACATACAAATCCTGCCCTTCCTCCCCTCAGTATCCTGCTCATGATTGGTTCCTTTCATCGCTTTGCGGTGGAAAAATTCAGAACTGGGGAAAAGAACGGGAACTGGGCTTATATAGAGGAGGGGCGGAGTTACCACCAAAAAGTTGCAAAAGGTTGCAAGCTCTACATTTGTCCAGTGATTCCAGAAAGTTCTGAATTCAACTGCGCAGGCTCAGTAGTACCCATTTGTATGTATTCGCAGATAACCACTCAAAGAAATACTGTTACAAGTAAGCAACCTGTCCATCTCTGCTCAGAACCCTGAAGGAAAGAAACTAGAGAGTGACTGGAAGAGGGAATATTGTCATCCTCCTGCCCTATTCAGAAAAATAAAAACCAAGATAAGGAGAGGCAATTGGTGCAAGGCAGTTTTCCCACTTTCTGTTTCCATTGTTCATTGTGCTATAGAGAAAGGCCTACTGTTTTTGAGAAATGTAATTTTTCAAGAGTGAGCCTGGTATAAAACTGCACAATTTCAAGTGCTGCTCATATTTTTATAGACCATGTCATCTCAGTCTCTTTTCTCTCTTTTCTGTATCTTACCTGAACAAGGGGAGCCCACCTAAGCAGCCCCCTCTGACAGTGGAAGTCGAGATTGAGCTACTTGATGAAGCCACAGGTGGCTGTTCTTCCTTCTGCGAGAAGCTTGAAGATAATCTTGAAGATGGAGTGAGTTTGGGGCAGGGAGACACCCCACCTCCTTGGTATGGGAGGAGGAGGGAAGGACTTGTGCTAAGACTTAGGGAATTGAATTTCCTGAGTTTAGCAAAGGTTACAGCTGGACTCCATACCAGGATATTGATATTATCTTGTCATTTTCTAGGGGCTGTTCTATGCTGTAACCCCCTTACCATGGTGCCCACACCTTGACTCAGTGTTACCTGTGCCTCCTGCTGGTCTGAGTGTTCTGGAGCCCTGTTCAGAATGTGGCAGCATAGCTGAGAATTGGGTCTGCCTGGTTTGCTACAAGGTAAGTTGGCTGACACGGGCAACTGAGGGTTACGGCAGAGTTGTCTTGGGGAGACTTGGGTTTGGATTCCTTCTCCCACCATAGGTTAATGCAGGGGTGCAGAACATTTATTTATTTATTTTTATCCTATTGTATTTTGTGTTAGCCTCAGCCCACCTCTATGACCTACAGTTCCCTTAGCATGGCAAATGGTGAAGGATTGTGGGAGTTGTCGGCCAAAATATCTGGAGGACTAATGTTTCCCTATACCTGGGCTAATGAATTGAGAGGTTTATTGTTTGTTTGTTTGTTTTGTTTTGTTTTTGCAAACTTGAGACTGGGTTATCTCTGTAGACTTACATTAACCCCTCTCCCCTCTTTTCCCACCCCATTTAGGTTTGCTGTGGCCGCTATATTAATCAGCACATGTTAGCTCACAATTCAGAATCGGGGCATCCACTGGTACTCAGCTTTGCAGACCTCTCTGCCTGGTGCTATGAGTGCCAAGCCTATGTCCACCACCCGGTGAGTTGCAGAGTGGTTTGGCCTTTCTTTTTTCATACCAGTCCCGAATGCACTTTGGAGAGGAGGGGCTTACCAAAAAAAACCAAAAACAAAAAACACTTAACCCAAATTGATTTGGATCGCTCTGTATCATTCAGGGGGATGGAGGCAGCTCCGTTTTCCCCTGGAACAATGGCGTGTGTGAATAACACAAGGGTTAACACAAGGGAATTCGGGAACACAAAACATAATGAGAACAACAATCCCAATATGCTTCCACATCTCCTCAGGACAGAAAACTGAGTATGAATGCCCCAGGGCCACCCAGTGAATTTCATAGCTCCATTGGGACTTCAGTCTTGATCTTCCAAATCCCTGTCCAGTTCTGGAATGGCTCACCCGAATTCATAGAAGGGAGATGTGCATTGGTCTTCAGACCCATCAGTCAGCACTGATGATATGGAGGCACCATAGCTTGCAAGTCAGACTTGGGTTTGGAGTATATGTGGTGGGAGGGACTTGTACATCCTAGCAGTACTTCCTCGCAGCCGCCTTGCACCTCTTTTGATGGAGACCCTGTGAGTGTTTTGGAAACCGACCCTAGGTAAGTTTTCGTTGCCTAATACCCTTTTATCAGCACATCTAGTTTATCATTGAACTTTGCCATATATCTAGTGACTGCTTATATCAAATTATTAACCACAGTGAGATGATAAGGTAAAGAAAAGCCCTCTTGTCTCATCTGAAGCTGCATAATAGACCTGGCCCCCTTGCACCATTTTGCAGTTTTAATGTAAGAGTAGGAAATTAGGACAGGTTTTTTCCAGTTACTTTAATCTTCTTGTTCTGATCAACAGAGGCATTAAAGCAAATACTGTATATACTCATGTATAAGTCGAAAAAGTTTGACCAAAAATTTGATCCCCCAAAACCTGGGTCGACATATATATGGTTTAGTATGGTAACTTCCCCAGTCTGGCTGTGTCCTGAAGAAGAGGCAGGGCGAGCTTCTGCTGTCTAAGCCTCCTCCTGACCCTGGCTGCCATTCGGAGGACAGCCAAGAGCAGGAAGAGGGAGGAAGGCAAGCGATTGCCGTTTATGGATCTTCCCGACCATGGTTGCTCTTCAGAGGACAGTCAATATTGGGAGGAAGGAGGAAGGCAAGTGCCAATCCTCCAGACTTCCTCCTGACCCTGACTACCCCTTGGAGCACAGTCAAGATTGGGAGGAGGAAGGCAAGCGCCTGTCCTCTGGGCAGCCTGGAGGCTTCGGTGGGCAGGCATCCAGCCTTGTCTCCAGCCTCGCATGAATGAGGCAGAATCCTTGCTGGCCTCCCCTTCACCTGTTCCGGCCCAAAGAGATAAGGTCGGCCACCTGCCCCCAGGCCACTTGGAGGTGAACAACATGGCAGGGAGGGAAACAGGCTCAGGCCCCCTTCCCAATGGCAGACGCTATATTTTATCCTGATCTTATCCATGGGTCACACCAAAATCCCCAAAACGTACTCTCAGCTTATACATGAGGTTGACTTATACTCGAGCATATATGGTAGGTATGTGGGTGGAATGTTCCATTAGCAATGGCAGGAGATCGCTGATATGGCAGTCTCTCTCCTGGCAACTCTCATTCCCCCTTCCCCCCCCCATAGAAACTAAAGGGATTTCTCTCTGGGCATGAGATGTTCCATTCTATTATGGCAGTGGAAGCCTAGATTCAGCCACTGGGGAGAGGGGAGTTCAGCCACCTGCCATTGCCAGTACAGGTTGATTCTTCCATATCTGAAATGCTTGGGCCTGGAAGTATTTTGGTTTTTTAGATACCTGTATATATACGTATATAATGAGATATCTTGGAGATGGGACCCAAGTCTAAACAGAATTCATTTTTATGTTTTATATACACGTAATACACATTGCTTAAAAGTAATTTTACACAGTATTTTTTAATAATTTACTATCTCAACCACCCATGGGAAAAAAAAAGGTTTTTGGAGTATTTTGGATTTTGGAAAAGAAAATCCCCCTCTTTGCTTGGCACCAGTGGAAACTTTAAGCTTAATTTCTATGTGTTTATGATGGGGAGAATGCTCATGGACCCATATTTGGGCGGTTCCAGTTTCCAGTGATAGTATATGGTTATGCTTTTTTCTGTCCCATTTTGTTACGAGCCCTGGTAGATTTCCCTTAAGGGAAACCAGTCTTTGACCAAAAGACATCCATCTGTGACTAATTTATGCTTTAAAAAAACCTGAACTGGGTGGTTTTTTGGGGAAAAAAACGGAGCCAGCTGTTGAATGCAAGGGGGAGGGAAAACTATAGTGGAAAGACATATAATGACAGAGAAACAGGATTTGAACTTGAGCCTTTTTCTGCTTCTCTCAAACTGGCTTCCATGTTGCTAACTAGTTTCCATTTTGTTAATAGTTTGTCTGCATTTAGTCCCACAACAAGAGATACTGGGTAGAGTCAGGGTTTGGGTTATGTAGATGAGACTTGATGTGGTGTGTGGCTTTTTTCCCCCCTTCAGACTCTCTTCGAAGCCAAGAGCCTGGCTCACAAAATGAAGTTCGGAGTGGACATGGCTGTACCTTCCTAATGCGACTGCATTTGGAAGGAGGAGCTCAGAATAACGAATGCAGCACAATCTACCATCGTCTGACCTCAACAGAATTGAACCTGATGCTTAAAAGGGCTCTTGATGTGCCAAAAATAGCCAGCGATCATCAATGCAATACTACCAGCAGCCATGAATCAAAACACCAGCAACCTCGCCGCTTTCACTAGGACAAAGAATATTCTCTTCTAGTGCATTCCATGAGAGGGCACAACCAAATCAGACAGCATTGGGAGGTGGGGGTGGTGGTATTCGTTTGCTTCTGGTCAGAATTGATTTGCTCTTCTCAGTGCTAAGAAAGTATCAGTGTCATTTTTCTCCCCTTAGGAGGATGGGGTGAATCTTTGTCTGCTCCATTTCATGTATCTGATCGTATGGTGCAGTATTTTTATCCCCACTCCCAAACTGGTACATATTTCACTGTGTCACTTTGCTCATCATTTCGTGCTCAGCTGGGGAAAGCCCAGGCTGAATTTGCATGGGGGGGGGATATATATTTGTCCCCCCCCCCCAGCATTCCTGAGAAATGTTCTGCAACTAGTTGAGACAAAAGTGGGTTTTGTGCAGGTGGATTCCTTTGGCTACAAGAGGTTCATGTCCAGAAAGCTTGAAACAGAAGCTTTTGGTTCGAGTTCATGCTCCTTGAAATCGGTGTGGGGTGGGATGGAGAAGTTTCCTAGGTATATACATACATAGTGGATAGCAATCTTTGGGATTTTATAAAATTCAAATCCCTCCTGTTATCAGTTCCTGCATGTGGGAGCGCAGTGTTCCCTGATGTTAGAAAGGGGTTTTCTCTGTAAAATGGCAGCCGGCTGTTCTTTCTGACCTTGAGAAGGACTTGGATCATGATTCTAAGGCCGAATGCTCACCTTTTCCTCTCTTGTATATTGGTGTGGGGACTCTTGCTCTCCAAATATTTTGAATTACAAGTATCATAATCCCTTGACCATATTGCTTGGGGCTTCTGGGAGCCGAACTCCAAAATTGTTGGAGCAGTAGTTCCTCAAACTTTGGTCCTCTAGATGTTTTTAGACTTCAGCTCCCAGAATCTTTGACCGAAATCTAAAAATATCTGGAGGACCAAAGTCTGAGAACTTCTGAGAGGGCCAAAGAATCCCCTACCCCTTCTGTATATGGATTCAAAACCTCGTATATGTACCTGTGGGCAAATGATGTTTGTGGGAGACTCTTGGCAGTGTTTCAAGACTGGCTCTTTGTCCCATATTGGACGATAAACTTGGAAGAGGGAAGTATTGGTGTCTAGCAGCCACTGTGTTTTTCCTGACTGCTTCCAAAAATGGTGGGTATAGACCTCCTTGCAGTTTCCAGGCAGTGGTGTATTGACTCAAAATGGGAGATTCTGGACAAGCAGAAATTTTCTTTTTTTCTCTTTTTTCCCTATCACCTCTCTTGGGACCAGTAAAACAACTGAATGGGGAATGAAAAGGGGACAAGAGTGATAATATCCCTATGACTTCAAGAGGAGTAGGGAGGGTTGAGTTGAAGATGGAGCAGGATGCTGAGGTGGGAGTGGGGTGGATTAATTCCCGTCGAGCATCTCTTCTGCCAGGGCTGGCCCTGGTGGGTTTTGAGATGTTTGGATATGGTGAGTTCAACTTGTGCCGTGGTATAAAAACGGGGTGAGGGAGAGGTGGTTCCATTATAGCCTGCCCCAAATCCTTTGCATATGTTTCTCTGCTTGATTTTGTAATCTTTCTAATTATTCAAATAAAGTGTTTCTGTGAATGGAGCCGCTATTTGTCTGTGTCAGATGTTGGAAAGTTGGGAGAAGAAAATGCTCACATATCATCCTAGGTCAGGTCAGAGGGGCATTTCTGGTATTTCTCAGCATCCTTGAGATGCCACTTCCTAAAATAGGGATTACACACCACCAATATTATGTGGGTCAGCCATATCATATGCATGCATTCAAGAAGGGCATTTTAAAAACCAGGGTGGGAGGAGGATCCAAGGTAGCAAACATGGAGGTGGTAGCTCTGGGACTACTGCAATTTGTCTGATTTTTATGCTGTGTTTTGGGAGTTTTATACCCTACAATTTTAATCTTTCACAGTCCTCTGTTTACAGTTTCATAGCTCTGACTTTCATCCTACACCTCTGCTGTCCCTGTGAATAAGTAGCAGACGCTTTGTCATTAAATACCATCGACTTATAATAATAATAATAATAATAAAATTTATTTTTATACCGCCCTTCCAGAGATCAGGGCGGTGTACAAGATTAAAACAACGAGTTACAACCAAGGTAAAATAAAACAAAATACAATAATACAATAAAACATTAAAAGATTATCCCTTATATAAAGGGCGGCGACAATGGGGAAGCGGGTGATTGGCGGCACTTTACATAAAATGGTCCGATCAGGGA
This sequence comes from Urosaurus nigricauda, assembly GCA_034509955.1. Taxonomy (NCBI): domain Eukaryota; kingdom Metazoa; phylum Chordata; class Lepidosauria; order Squamata; family Phrynosomatidae; genus Urosaurus; species Urosaurus nigricauda. The sequence continues at coordinate 147,780,050 of JAOEGL010000002.1, read as the reverse complement.
TATGCCAGCCTGAATAAATAGGTCTTCATATCTTTCTTGAATTGGCTGAGGGTGGGGGACAAGCGGAGCTCGGAAGGTAATGAGTTCCAGAGGCGAGGGGCGGAGATAGAGAACGCCCTCCTTGTTGTGTTCACTAATCTTGCCTCTGGAACTCTCAATAAACATTGTCCGGTTGATCTAAGTGTGCGGGGCGGATTATATGGGGAGAGACGGTCCTTAAGGTACTCTGGGCCCAGGCCATATAGGGCTTTATAGGTGATAACCAGCACTTTGTACTGAGCCCGGAAGCGGATCGGCAGCCAATGAAGGTCTTTCAGAATAGGTGTTATATGGGCGGTCCTGGGAGCACCAGTGACCACCCGGGCTGCCATATTTTGTATTAATTGCAGCTTTCGAGTGTGATACAAAGGCTGCCCCATGTAGAGCGCGTTACAGAAATCCAACCGAGAGGTTACCAGAGCGTGTACTACGGTTTCAAGATCCCCCTGGCCCAGGTAGGGGCGCAGCTGGCGTATCAGCCGAAGCTGATAGCAGGTGCTCCTGACTGTCGCATCCACCTGAGAAGTTAGATGGAGCGACGAGTCAAGGAGCACCCCCAGACTGCGTACAGTGTCCTTAACGGGGAGCGTGACCCCGTCCAGGACAGGTGGAACCACCTCCATACCCGGACCCGGGGAACCTATCACGAGTACTTCCGTTTTCTCTGGATTCAGGCTGAGTCTATTTTCCCTCATCCAGTTCATTACCGATTCCAGACAAGCCACGAGAGGAGCGACGCCATCCCTGGTCACTGCATCAGTCGGAGACATAGAGAAGACTATTTGGGTGTCATCAGCGTACTGATAACACCGCGCCCCATGCCTCCGGATGATCTCTCCCAGCGGTTTCATGTAAATGTTGAAGAGCATGGGGGACAGAATAGCTCCTTGAGGGACCCCAGATTTAAGGGCCCTCTTGTCGGAGCAGACGTCCCCCAGCTGCACCATCTGGAACCTCCCAGAGAGGTAGGACCGGAACCACTGGAGCGCAGTGCCCCCGATTCCCACCTCTACCAGGCGTTCCAGAAGGATACCATGGTCGATGGTATCGAAAGCCGCTGAGATGTCCAAGAGCACCAACAGGGACACGCTACCCCTGTCGATGCCCAGACGGAGATCATCGACCAGGGCGACCATGGCAGTCTCAACCCCATAGCCAGCCCGGAAACCGGTTTGAAATGGATCTAGAAAATCCGTTTCATCCAAGATCGATTGAAGTTGGAGTGCAACCGCCCTCTCGATCACCTTCCCCAGAAATGGCAGCAGCGAGACTGGCCGATAATTATTATGAACCAGGGGGTCGAGGGAGGGCTTTTTCAACAACGGTCTTACAGTGGCCAATTTAAGATGGTCAGGAAATTGACCCTCCCTCAGAGATGTATTGATAATTTGGCGTAGCAACGCAGTTACCGCTAATCCCCCCTGGGCCACCAACCATGAGGGGCAGGGATCGAGAGAGCAGGTTGTCTTCCGAACACTTCTAAGGATCTTGTCCACATCCTCGGTACCGACAGACTCAAACTGATCCAGTATAACAGAGTCCACGGAAGCTCTGGACGCCTCTATTCTGGTTTCTGTTTCAATCCTGGCATCCAGACCTTCGTTTATCCGAGAGATTTTATCCGCGAAGAAGTTGTTAAATTGGTCACAGCAGGCCTTAGTAGGTTCAAGGATCTGGTTCGGGGCAGGAGGGAGCTGAGTTAGCTCCCTCACTACCCTGAACAGCTCTGCTGGACGCGACTCCGCGGACGCGACACGAGCAGCAACGAACGAGTTCCTAGCTGCTCGTATCGCCTCTCCATAGTCCTCCAAATGAAGGTCTAGGAGAGCCTTGTCGGATAAACGCTGGTGTTTCCGCCAGGCGTGCTCTAGCCGTCGCAGAACCCGCTTCTTGGCCCGGAGATCTTCCGTATACCAGGGCTTCTTTTTGGAAGCAGGCCTGAGAGGGCGCTTGGGAGCGATACTGTATATAGCCCTGGAGAGATCAGTATCCCAGATGTTAACTAGGGCATCAACAGTGTCGCCGTCACTTCCAACCATATACCCCTCTAGGGCTTCTTGGAACCTAACAGGTTCCATCAGCCTTCGAGGGTGGACCATTCTAATAGGTCCGCCACCCCCGGAGGGGATCTGGGTAGATGCCTTGATGCTTGCCTCCACCAGGAAATGATCCGTCCATGACAGGGCAGAGATGTTGGTAATTTCCGCCCACGGAGTTTCCATGTCCGTACAGAAAACCAAATCGAGTGTATTCCCCGCCGAATGCGTAGGACCCATAATTAGCTGAGACAGGCCCATGGCTGTCATGGTGTCCATGAATTCCCGAGCTGCACCGGATGGAACTGAGTTGGCCACGAGGGGGATGTTGAAGTCTCCCAGAACTAAAAGCCTGGGGGACTCCAACACCAACTCCGAGACCAACTGTGTCAGCTCGTTAAGGGAATCTGTTAGCGCACGGGGTGGCCGGTACACCAACAGAATCCCTAGACTGTCTCTAGCCTTCAGGGTCAGGTAAATACACTCGATATAGGTAGTCTGACGGACATGGTTCCTGGTTAGGACATGGTTCCTGGTTATGGCAACCCTATGAACGAGAGAGCTCCAGGTTGTAAGAACTGATGAAACTAGGACTATACCTAAACCTGGGAGTCACCCTCATTCTATTGTAGTATACAGGCTCATCGGTTTACTGAACCAGGATTATAAAATATTGCTTCAATATTTGCCTCATGTCGGGACAAACTAATATTGCACATGCCACATGCAGAGCTGTGAATATTGCAGTAAGCCCTTGTTATCTGCTGGGGCTTGGTTCCAGAACCAATGTTCATGTCCCATTAAATGCAATGGCACAGCAATACGGTGCCTCACATAAAATGGAATATCAAAGTTTGCTATTTGGAATGTATACTTTTTTTGAATATTGTCAAGCCATGGGTGCTTAAATCTGTGGATAAAAAAAATCTGTGGATAAAGAAGGTTGGTTGCTTTCATATTATTCAGGGTGACTCACTTAATGCCCTCAAGGCTTTTGATATGATAGATATGGTTTTCATGTGCCTTCAAGTTGTTTCTGACTTATGGTGACTCTAAGGCAAACCTATCATGGAGTTTTCTTAGCACGTTTCTTCAGAGGAGGTATGCCATTGCCATCCTCTGAGGCTGAGAGAGTGTGATCTGCCGAAGGTCACCCACTGGGTTTATATGGCCAAGATGGGATTTGAACCAGAGTCATAGTCCAACACTCAAACCTCTACACCACGCTGGGTCTCCCAACCTAATGGTAATATGTTTTTAAAAATTGGAACCATGTGTATTTCATTAATTGTCTTCATTCTCAGTCCTATGCATCAGTTTGCACAAATAATTTAGCTTGAAAGTCCATTAACCTAAGGACAAAACAAGGCTGCGTTTTATTTCCCACATTGTTTGCATTGGCTATTGAGCCATTAGAAAACTTGATTAGATTTTACCTGATAACAGGAGTAACAGTTCAAAGAAATACGCGTTCTGAATTTATTTGCAGATAATGTCCTCTTATTTTTGACAAATCTGGAATGAAATATACAATCAATTTTAGCCCAGTTTCAAAAATCTGGTTTTACAGAAAACCTTTTAAAAATCTTAATTAATCCTTGTTAATGTTTCCAAATCCAATCAAAATTTACTTCAGTAGCAAACAGTAGATATTACGGTAGTTATTCTAGCAAGCCTTTTGCCAGATGACACAAAACAACAAAAACCCACAAAAATTATTAATATTAGACGAAATTGCAACAACAAAAATTCAGTCACACCCAAAGTTATTGTTCCTATTCCAAGTTGCTCCTTTATTTGCTCATTTTTTTTTATTTTTTTGCCACATAAAACATTGCAGTTTTGACATTGGAGAGAATGTGTATTATTTCACAGAGGAAGACCTCTGGACTATACTATATTTAAAATAAATTACAGGATATAGATTATACATGACTACAGATATATCAACTATATTGAAGTTGAAGTCAACTTGAAGGCAGTAAACAACAAAGCTATTTACCTGGACTGTTATACATCAGTGCCAGACTTTTGACTATTGTGGCCTTAATCTTCTCAAATGCCTGCTAATTACTTTATTAAATTAATATATTTATTAACACATTTTTGTTATAAGATTATATATGGGGAAAACACTACAGACTACATACATTACAAAAATGACTTACAATACAATAATAATACAGACACAATAATATACAAATATGCCAATGTTACAAACTAAATGGTGGGGAAGAGAAAAAAGAAACATATAGGACATCCAACTTACCACATGATTGTTGTAGGTACTAAGTTCTTAAACTTCTTCTAACTAAATATATAAAATAAACTACTTATTAATCTGATCTACTGTTCTTCAAATCCTAAAATTGCTGTTCTCCCCCATTCCTTTTTCATGTAATCAATTATTATTTCCCATTCTTTTTACAAGTTGCTGACAGATCTTTCTCTAATAAAAGTTGTCAATTTATCCATTTCTGCATAAAATTCATCATCATCAATCATTCTTCTCGAGATGGAATATTTTCATCTTTCACGTTTTGCACATATACTGTTCTCACAGCACTGAGCATCTATTGAACGATTCTTTCATTTTTTTCTCCATCTGTCCCAGCTGGAAAAATTCTGTCTTGAGTTGAAATTGAAATTTCAACAGGTCCACCATTACAGCCTATATCTGAATTCAATATTTTCTTGCTTTATCACAAGTCCACCATCTAGGATGAAAAGTTGTCTCTTTTTACTTAAAAAAAAAGATACCCAACATTTCTTTGAGTGGTCTTCTGCGAATACATACAAATGGGTTTTACTGCACATGCGCAGTGCAGCTCGGAAACTTCTGGAATCGCTAGGCAGATCTTGAATTGCAACTTAGTGGAGCCCTTGTACATCTTTGAATTTTGTTTTTCTGGCATTAGATACCATCAATACATCATTTCGTAAAAGTTCTCTTTGAAATCCTAGCTCAGGGTGAACTTCAGACCCTGTGTCCACATTCTCTCCCATCGATTCATTGATTCATTTGTCTATTATAACCTATAATAGCCCATTTTATCATCCACTGCTGATGACTTTTGGACCGTTCCCATTCAATATCTTTGAGTGTCAGTTGTCACAATGGCTCACACTGATCTGCATTTTTTACTTGCCACCTTTGTCTTCAGCTTACATAGTTGCTGCAAACTGTGTTCAAAGTGTGGAAAGTAGCTTGCATTCAACTCAGCCAAGGACTTTTTTTAGCAAATTTATGTGAAATCTAATTGCATTCGGAATGCGTTCAGAATGACTTCCCATTTCCCAAAAATGACCGCCCCCATTGCCAGAAATTGCGTGAGATACACTCATACGCAATTACGTGAAACCCCATGATTGCGTTCGGATTGCCATTGCATTAACCTCCCAAATTCCGTCGCATGACAAACTCCAGAGAGGAGAAGACAGGAGAAGGAAGAATCTGGCCATATGTCAGAAATAATGACCTGAAAGCACAAAACAACAAAACACAAACAGAAGAGCCTGCTGCCCCCTACAGGAGGTTTTCCTTCTCTGCAGACAGCAGTATTTGCAGGAGGCTTGCATCCTGATGATGTGAATTTGGGATATAGGACCACTTTTCTTCCCCCTGTGTCCTTTTCCTTTCAGATCATTTCTTTTTAACTTTAGACCTCCTCCATTTCTCTCCTTGTTTTACCAAGATGGCAAAGGATTTATGATTTGCAATTGTGGACCCTCTGCTTCATCCTCTGTGAGGGAGGCAAGAAAGGCAGCAAGCAGCAGGTGCATCGAGCCAGGCAACATATAGCTTCCCATTCCAGCATCACTGCAAAAGCTCTCCATAGGCGACAGAGCGAGAAGAGAACAAGGCGAAGGATTGTGGCTGGGCGTCTGGCCAAGAGGCTGCTTCTGTCTTCCCCTGCTGGAAGAATATGCCTTAAAAAGATCAGTCTGTGGAAAGAGAAGGATGGGGTAAGGAAGCAGCTTCACCCTCCCTCCACATTCCAAACTGAAAAGGAAGGAAGGAAGGAAGGAAGGAAGGAAGGAAGGAAGGAAGAAGCTCTTCTAGAATTGTATAGGAATTGCAGATGAAGGAAGCCTAGCAACCTTCATCCCCGAGAGAAGGCCTGGATGCAAAGGAAAGAGTGCCTGTTCCATCTCCTCTAATAGTTACAGAAGAACTGGAGCGACTGGAGCAGAGGAATGAAGAAATCTCTCATGGGAGGAATGTAGTTATCAGCTGAAAAGGAACCGAAAAGGTTCATTTATTCAATCAATCGGAGGAAGAGGGCCTCCAACAGCAGGATTCTAGTGTCTCAGGGGACATAGCAATCTGGATTCTAGTGTTTCAGGGACATAGCAATCTGGACTTCTATCTCTGAAAAGAGGGAGGCTGAGCTATTATTCCCAGGAGGAGCAAAGAAGGGTGGCGATCCTTGCCAAAGAGACGTGAGCCATGTTGGCTGCCCGAGAAGCAGCAGCGCTCTACCAGACGGATTTTGTGCGCAATGCCAGGGCGGTGGGTGCCCTCTGGGCTGGCTGTACCCTCTGTTTTGGCATCCTTGAGGTGGTGGTGCTGATCCAGCCGGCCTGGGTGCAGACAGCAACCCTCACCTACCAGTTGCCTCCTTCAGGGGTGCTCTCTGACCCCAGCGTGAGCGCCGTGGGATCCTTTGGCCTCTACCAAGTCTGCACAGAGCTGGACAATGTCCTCCAGTGTGAGGGGTCCCTGGTTACCCTGACGCCCATCCCGTCCTTCAAAGCAGCTGCCGTCTTTGTCCTAATGGCCCTGGTGCTGGTGATGGGCAGTGTGGCTTCCTTGGGGCTCTTCTGGTTCTGCAGCCCTGGCACAGTCTACAAGGTGTGCGCCTGGCAGCAGCTCTCAGCAGGTGAGAGTGGAAGAGACCCTTCATGGGGGAGCGAAGGGCAAGGTCTCCTAGGATAAGGCTGGGGGATGCAGAAGAGAGGGGGCAAATTTGGGCCATCTAAGAACATGGACAGGCCAAAAAAACACATGGCGGCAGGGAGCAATAATATGGTAGGGACTTAAAACCTTCACAACCCACCAATGTGGCCATGTGCTGGTATCATATTTAGGCCTGATTCCTACTACCTTTCAAACTGGATTGCAGATTGGTTTGAACTGGTTCAAATGACCCTGGTTCCCACTTGAAGTGATTCGCTAAAGCGATTCGGAGAGCGGAGGTGATGCGCTAGACCCATTTAACCCAGGGTTTTTTACGCTGCTTTCCACGTCTTTTTGGATAAGTCGCTTCTGCACAAGTGTGAACCAGATGCAGATTGGAATCGATTTAAATTTGCTCTTCAGCCAGCTGGAGCAGGTCCATTTTGAACCAATTCAAATTGTGAATGTGAACCACAAGTGGGCTATTTTACAGGGAAAAAGGGTGATCAGGGCAAATGTAGTGGGAACCAAGTCAAGTCAATCCATTGATTTGGATCGCAAACTGCTTTTTTTTTGTAAGTGGGAATGAGTCCTAAAACAAGCCACAAGGCTGCCATACATTGGGAGATAGTCCAGCATGAATACCTGTTGATTCTCCGTTGATGGGACTAACTGGAATTTCTCCACTTCACCTGGGAATATACTGATTATCTTTCACATGCTGCTTTATCGCACTAGGGAGCAAACAGGATTTAATTGAGAGTTAAACAGGAAATGTCCTGTGATAAACATAGGGCATTTCCTGTTTAACTCTTGTTTAACTCTCGTTTAAATCTTGTTTGCCCCCTAGTGTGATAAAGCAGTTGCTCCATTGAGAGCAAAACCTGTCCTCTAACCCCTGACTGAAACCTGGCTTTCACCATCAGAGAGCTTGAAATGGAGGGCAACCTCCCCTTGGAGGAACTTGGGAGGTGGCAATAGAGAAAACTACTCCTTCATATCCCACCTGGCACCATGTTGAATATTCTGGCGATGTATTATTTTTGTAGTTGTTGTTCTGTCTTATGTGTTGTACCCTAAGGCAGTATGTGTCTTTATCTAGGGATTTTATCATGGGGTTTTCTGGTGCTGACGGTGTGTGACTCAACCAAGTTAACCCAGTGGGTTTCCATAGGTGAGCAGGGAATCAAACCCTGATCTCCAGAGTCTACTGATGTTTCATGGCATTTAGTATTTATTTAATGCATTAGAATGGTCTCATAACCAACACTCCATATATGTAACCCATGCTAATCTTTACACCAACCCATTTTAAACAAGACCCATTTAATTTCCATGTAACATTGCAGATCTCAGTAATTTCAGTTAGATTTACGCAGGAGTATTTCCTGATGCACTGTGTCTGTTTAGTGAGAGATGCTGTTGCAGAGCTTGGAAGTTACTTTTATAGAGAATTGAGCAGAATTACATGCTGAAACCGTTTGTTACTGAGCTCAGTTTGGGTCCAAGAGCATTATCCTCACTACTGCATAATTATGGATGGCTTCAGCATGTCTTTACATTCATCCTTCTTAAAAGTTAACTTTCTAAGCTCTTAACAGTTTTCCCTTTATGTATCAAAATACTTTGGATCACAATGGGACAGAAAACATGCTGGCTAGGGATGATGGAATATGAAGTCCAACACATTGGAGGATTGAGACAGAGTGCTACGCAAGTAGCATCAGCAGAGAACTCCAGGCTTGGCTTAAGATTTTGAAGCCTTTGGGCAGTGTGACTTCAGTGGTTACAACTGAGCTGTAACCTGGAAGATGTAGCATATGCCAACTAATAATCCCATTAGATTCCATTTGACCTTGTTGAATATTGTGAGAATGATGGCAGTCTAATATCGGCCAACTTTCTATTGGTCTTAAGGCCCTTATTTTACCACCTAGCCATGTTGGCCATACAGCAAAGTACAATAACACCCCAAATCCATAAAACACCAATACTTTTATTGGGCCACCAAAATGCGCCAGCAAAGGTGTTAAAAATAATACGGGGAGAAAGGAAAATATGACAATGTTAACTGACTACATCTCAGATAGAATGTAGGCCTGTGACTAACATCATCACAATTTTTCTCCTGTGTGATTTTTAACATCTTTGCCTGATGAAGAAGCCAGTGGAGCTTCAAAAGCGTGTATTTTGTACCTTTTGGTTGGCCCAATAAAGATATAGCTGTTTTGTGAATTTTGGATGTTATTGTACTTTGCTCTATAATAATAATAATAAAAGTTTATTTGTAGACCGCCCTTCCTGCGATCAGGGCGGTGTACATCATAGTTAAAACATTACAACAAACAAAATTAAAAAGAGAAAAAGTATAACATTATCTACCCAATGCAATTACAATGGTAACGTTCCGATGGCTTATCACGAGAGTAATAACATGGTCAAGGATAAGCCTGGATGAATAGGAATGTTTTTAATTCCTTTTTAAACTGGGGGAGGGAGGGGGACAGGCGGAGCTCACTGGGCAATGTATTCCAGAGGCTCGGAGCAGATACAGAGAAAGCTCTTTTGGCAGTTGTTACAAGCCTGGTCTCTGGAACCTTTAGCAAGTGTTGCCCACTAGATCTAAGTGTGCGGGGCGGATTGTGTGGGGAGAGACGGTCCTTTAGGTGCTCTGGGCCCAAGCCATTTAGGGCTTTATAGGTAACGACCAGCACTTTGTACTGAGCCCGGAAGCGAATAGGCAGCCAATGTAGATCTTTCATTATTGGTGTTATATGGGCGGCCCTGGGAGCACCAGTGACCACCCGTGCCGCCATATTCTGCACTAGTTGAAGCTTCCGAGTGTGATACAAAGGCTGCCCCATGTAGAGCGTGTTACAGAAGTCCAACCGAGAGGTTACCAGAGCATGTACTACGGTTTCAAGGTCCCTCCGGTCCAAGTAGGGACGCAGCTGGCGTATCAGCCGTAGTTGAAAACAGGTGCTCCTGACCGTCGCGTCCACCTGAGATGTAAGATGAAGCGACGAATCAAGGAGCACCCCCAGGCTGCGGACGGTGTCCTTTACGGGAAGCGTGATCCCGTTCAGGACAGGTGGAATCACCTCCAAACCCGGACCGGGGGAACCTATCACGAGTACTTCCGTTTTCTCTGGATTCAGGCTGAGTCTGTTTTCCCTCATCCAGTCCATTACCGATTCCAGACAGGCCACGAGAGGAGCGACGCCATCCCTGGTCACTGCATCAGTCGGAGACATAGAGAAGACTATTTGGGTGTCATCAGCGTACTGATAACCCCGCGCCCCATGCCTCCGGATGATCTCTCCCAGCGGTTTCATGTAAATGTTAAAGAGCATGGGAGACAGAATGGCTCCTTGAGGGACCCCAGAAGTGAGGGCCCTCTTATCGGAGCACACGTCCCCCAGCTGCACCATCTGGAACCTCCCAGAGAGGTAGGACCGGAACCACTGGAGCGCAGTGCCCCCGATACCCACCTCTGCCAGGCGTTCCAGAAGGATACCATGGTCGATGGTATCGAAAGCCGCTGAGATGTCCAAGAGCACCAACAGGGACACGCTACCCCTGTCGATGCCCAGACGGAGATCATCGACCAGGGCGACCATGGCAGTCTCAACCCCATGGCCCGCCCGAAAACCGGTTTGAAATGGATCTAGAAAATCCGTTTCCTCCAAGATCGATTGAAGTTGGAATGCAACCGCCCTCTCGATCACCTTCCCCAAAAATGGCAGTAGCGAGACTGGCCGATAATTATTATGAACCAGGGGGTCGAGGGAGGGCTTTTTCAATAATGGTCTTACTATGGCCAATTTGAGATGGTTAGGAAATTGTCCCTCCCTCAAAGATGTGTTAATAATTTGGCGTAACAGCGAGGTTACAGCCAATCCCCCCTGGGCCACTAGCCACGAGGGGCAGGGATCGAGAGAGCAGGTTGTCTTCCGAACACTTCTAAGGATCTTGTCCACATCCTCGGTACTGACAGACTCAAACTGATCCAGTACAATCGAGTCCACGGAAGCTCTGGACGCCTCTATTCTGGATTCTGCTTTAACACTGGTGTCCAGACCATCGTTTATCCGAGAGATTTTATCCGCGAAGAAGTTGTTAAACTGGTCACAGCAGGCCTTAGTAGGTTCAAGGATCTGGTTCGGGGCAGGAGGGAGCTGAGTTAGCTCTCTCACTACCCTGAACAACTCTGCTGGACGCGACTCCGCGGATGCGATACGAGCAGCAAAGAATGAATTCTTAGCTGCTTGTATCGCCTCTCCATAGTCCTCCAAAAGAAGGTCTAGGAGAGCCTTGTCGGACAAACGATGGTGTTTCCGCCAGGCGTGCTCTAGCCGTCGCAGGACCCGCTTCCTTGCCCGGAGATCTTCCGTATACCAAGGCTTCTTTTTGGAAGCAGGCCTGAGAGGGCGCTTGGGAGCGATACTGTGTATAGCCCTGGAGAGATCTGTGTCCCAGGTGTTGACTAGGGCATCAACAGTGTTGCCGTCACTTCCAACCATATATCCTTCTAGGGCTTCTTGGAACCTATCAGGTTCCATCAGCCTTCGAGGGTGGACCATCCTAATAGGTCCGCCACCCCCGGAGGGGATCTGGGTTGAAGCCTTGATGCTTGCCTCGACCAGGAAATGATCCGTCCATGACAGGGCGGAAATGTTGGTGATTTCCGCCCACGGAGGTTCCATGTCCGTACAAAAAACCAAATCGAGAGTATTCCCTGCAAAATGCGTTGGACCCGAAACCAGCTGAGACAGGCCCATGGCTGTCATGGTATCCATGAATTCCCGAGCCGCACCAGATGGAATGTTGTTGGCCGCGAAGGGGATGTTGAAGTCTCCCAGGACTAAAAGCCTGGGGGACTCCAACACCAACTCCGAGACCAACTGTGTCAGCTCGTTAAGGGAGTCTGTTAGCGCACGGGGTGGCCGGTAGACCAACAGAATCCCTAGACTGTCTCTAGCCTTCAGGGTCAGGTAAATACACTCGATATAGGTAGTCTGACGGACAAGGTTCCTGGTTAGAGACAAGGTGTTTTTATGCACCAAGGCAACACCCCCCCCCCCCGCCCACCTAACCTGTTCTGGTCCTTCACCGAGTACCCGGATGGGAGGACCTGAGCCCACACCGCGTCCCCTTCAGGCCCAAGCCAGGTCTCGGTTATGCACGCCAGGTCACAGTTGTTATCTTCAATCAGATCATGCAATATGTGGGACTTGTTCTTGATAGACCTGGCGTTACACAGGAGCAGAGACAGGGTTTGTGGTACGGCTGGAGTGACCCTCAGGTTCCTTTGGTTAGGAGTAGGGCCGGAAGGAGAGATAGATATTAAGCATCGATCTCGCCTTCCCCTGCAACGCCAGTCCTTACTCCTACCGTCATACCTCCCCTTGCCCCACACAACTTGAATGGGAGCCCCGCTGGTAACTGGGGAGTTACCCTCTCCCTCCCCAGCTAATCTGCCTCCTCCTCCCATGCTGATAGCCCCCTCCTTCATCATAACACCAGGGTGACGATAGAGGGAAGGGTAATAAGCAAACGATAGTTCTTGATGATAACAACCAGACAACGACCATTGTTAGCAGTGGGGGTACGATAACTAGATGATTAAATAAAATCAACAGTAATTCTACTCTCATTGCGCCCCACAACCCCTATGTTCTACGGATTTACACAGCTGCGCAACTGCGCAGTACACTCTTGCATTAATTTCTAATAATCCTCCCCTGCGAGTGCGGTGCCATGTCTAACATTAAGCTTTGGACTGGGGCCCGGGAGGCCAGCCGAAAAAAAGAAAAAAAAAACCAAAAAAAAAAAAAAACCATGGCTTGCATGGTTATGTTTTCTAGGAAATATACTGTCTCCCTCTGTCCATGTGTATATTTTAAGAAGATAATATAGATGGGTAGATTATAAAGACTGGAAAAAGTCTGAAGTAAACTAATATCCAAGTGCCCAGGACCAACCCTACCATTAGGGTGATGCAACTGCTTCTGGAAAAAAGGTTCTTAGGAGTAGCCTATTAACTGTCCCTCTTCACTGGTGATAACAGCTATGTATGAAAAAACCCATGATAGCCTTAGGGTTGCCACAAGTTGGAAATGACATGAAGGCACACAACAACAATAAAACAGTACACAATCTGCCCTAAACCCGCCTGTCCCCATACTTACTCTGTCTCAAGCCTGGTGATAGACACTGTTCCACTGCTAGTGTTAAAGTGAGATCAATAAAGTAAGATCAGGTCTGTCAGGTTTTTTATGTGGATTGGATATTAAAAACCCATTTTATCATTTGCCTTAGGCCAAAAAAAAAAAAATGTTTTTGTCACGCTGAAGCTCCCAACATGGCTACAGCAAGGCTGCTGTTGTTATCTCCCTTCAAGTTGTTTCTGACTTATGGCAAACCTAAGGCGAACGTATCACTGGGTTTTCATGGCAGGATTTGTTCAGAGGAGGTTTGCCATTGCTTTCCCTTGAGCCTGAGAGAGTGTGACTTGCCGAAGGTCGCCTAACAGGTTTCATGGCTGAGCCAGAAATAGAACCCAGATTACCATAATCATAGCCCAACTATGCCATGCTGGCTTCCTGCAGGCCTAACTTTAACATGGCAGAGGGATCTCCAAGGAGCGACTCTGACAGTAGAAATGTGTGTCTTTATTTTGTTGTTGTGTGCCTTCAAGTCGTTACTGACTTACAACAACCCTATCATGCGGTTTTACTGGCATGTTTCTTCAGGGGGGCGGCTTGCCATTGCCATCCTGGAGCCCTGGTGGCACAGTGGCTAAATGCCAGTCCTGCAGCCACAAGTTTGTGGGTTTGATCCCAGGCAGGGCTCTAAGGTCTACTCAGCCTTCCATCCTTTCGGAGGTTGGTAAAATGAGAACCCAGCTTATTGGGGGCAACTGGCTTACAGATTGCAAACCGTGTAAGAGAGTGCTGCGTTCATTATGAAGTGGTATAGAAATGTACATGCTATTGCTATCCTTTGAGGCCGAGAGAGTTTAACCTGCCCCAGAAGTTTTACATGGCTGAGCAGGCATTTGAACCCTGGTTTCAAGTCATAGCCCAATGCTGAAACCAGTATACCATCTTTATTTAGGGATGACCATTTTATTCTCTCTCTCTTTCTCTTTCCCTTCTCCCTCCCTGTGTTTTTCTCCCAGCGACTTGCCAGGCCCTTGGCTGCCTGGTTTTTCCCGACGGCTGGGGAGCCCCGGAGGTGAGGGCTCTTTGTGGGCCTCGGGCAAGGAGCTACACCTTGGGCACCTGCAGCATACACTGGGCCTTTACTCTTGCTTTGCTTGGCATCGCTGATGCCCTGGTCCTAGCTACCTTGGCATTTGTGCTGGGAAACCGACAAGATGCTCTGCTCCCCGAAGGCTATGCGCCACCCCAAGAGGGGAGAGGTAAGCCATTGCAGGAGTATGCAAGTGCACACGTACACACACACACTTCTTCTTCTTCTTGACAATGAAGAAGAAAGGGACTCATCCAGGCTTCAGCTTGGAGCAGACTCATTAAAACAAGGCTGGCAGACTTCTTAACGGTTGCTTAGCAATGGCCAATGAAACATAACAAAGGCACAAATGGAATAAGGGAAGATGGAGGCTAGATGTACTCTGAGGCAGGGAGGGGAGAAAGAAAGCAAAGAAAGACTTTTTTTTATATTATGCTTAAAGCTCACCTCTCCCAAAACTATACAAATAATGGAGTTGCCAGGGTCAAACTGGAGAAGGCTCCTGTGGCTGTAACGGTTGTACTGAAGAAGAGGAAATGGCAGCAGGTGTTGCTTTTCACCTGGTTGCATTGCAAGCAACAGCTACTGAAATTCCCCTTTCTACCCAACTAAAGATGCAGGAGCCCAGTGGCATCGCTGGGGTTGGTGTCACCCCAGTGTGGTAATTCATGTTGCCATCCCCTAACCACAAAGAAGAAAATGGCACAGCAAAATGTAGGATGTTCAGGAAATATGTTGTAGGACTTGACCAAATAAAAGCTAAAAACACCCATAGAAATATAAATCCATGCTTCTTAGTCACGCTCATAATGGAGGACATTTTGAAATTCCTCCTGGACAGAAGGTTGAAATGGAGGACATGTCTCGGAAAAAAAAGGGTGTGTCTGGTCACCCTGTCCAAGGAAGACAACATGGGGAGTTTTCTGTGGGGTTTTCAGGCTGCGTGGCCTCGTTCTAGAAGAATTTATTCCTGCCGTTTCACCTGCAGCTGTGGCTGGCATTTTCAGAGCCCCTCTGAAGATGCCAGCCACAGTTGCAGCTAAAACATCAGGAATAAATTCTTCCAGAACGCAGCCACAGAGCCCGAAAAACCCACAGAAAACTATGGATGCCAGATGTGAAGCCTTTGACTTCACATTCAACATGGGGAGAATAAGGGAGGGGAGGGGAGAGATGGCATAAGGAGAAGTGGCCTTGCCATTCGCCTTTTCCCTTCTGGTCACCTTGCCACCCTCCCAGTTCACCCATGCTGCCTGGCATACACCACAGTTACCCCACTACTCCAGCCAGGATGCCTTTGCCATATCTGCCCACTGCAGCCACTGGCAGGGATCTGGTGTTGCTGCCACTTGGCAGCCCTTTCCCACAATAACTCCATCTTTGGTGGCATCCAGATCTCCGCCACCACCGCCACCTCATTCTTCTCTGCCGCCTTAGGCTCTCTAGACTTGAGAGAGCCCAAGGCAGCAGAGAAACACAAATGGTAGAAGATGGCAATAAGCTGCTGCTACTGGAAAGGCAGGAAAGGAAGGTGATGGCGGAAGGAAGGAAAGGAGTCTGTGGCTACCACTGGCATCGCTGCTACTGACACCTCGGATTTTCTGACCCAGCTAACAGCCCTGCCAGACTTGGGAGTGGCTGCCAAGTGAGAGAAGCCCCCCACCTACCAATGGGCAGAGAGATCCTGGCTGGCACAGGAGGGCTGCTGGAGGGATATTGGTATGGATGTTGAGTGACAACTCCGAGATGTCACCCATTGCCCTCTGAGATGTCACCCAGTGCAATCCACACTCCCCGCACCCCCTTGGGACATCCCTGCAGGAAGCCTCTCCAGTTTTCATTTTGACAACGCTGAATTTAATCCTCCCTTCAAATAATAGACCCCCCTTTTCAAAACTGGGTTTTGCTCCATATCACAAAATCCAATTGGGCAACATTTTAAAAGCATTATTATATCCAGCTGGTCAAATTTTGCCCATATCACAAAATCTAAGTGGGCAAAAAAACAGTTGGATAAATTTTGCCCATATCACTTATTTTGTACCATTTCTGTTAGTCACAAGGAGGATAAGTACAGTATTCATAATGTATGACTTGTACTAGAGGCTAATGGATTTGAGTATATGTCAAGGCTAGACACAAGAATTATTGTGGTTTTGACATTCTAGCCTAAATTACCCATTTTTCGCCTCCTGAGATTTGTTGTGGAACCAAGCATGCCTTGCCTCAGGAATCTGCATATTTGTGATGGGTGAAGCTACGTTTCATAGACCTCCATTTCATTTCATATGATGCTTTTAAAATGTGAGTCTCTAAAAATGTGTACAATTGAAAAATATGCACAAAGACAGTTTCAGTAAATGGGCCACACATGTAGAAGATGCTTTAGGAGAAGGGCATAAATTACCCATTTTGTGCCTCCTGAGGTTTGTTGTGGAACCAAGCAGGCCTTGCCTCAGAAATTTGCACATTTGTGACAGATGAGGCTACGTTTCATAGACCTGCAGTACATTTCACGTCATGTTTTTAAAATGTGAGTCACTAAAAATGGGTATAATTGAAAGTTATGCACACAGACAGCTTCAGTAAATGGGCCAAACATGTAGAAGATAAGATGCTTTAGAAGGGCGTAAATAATTAGGTACATACAGGAAATGTGTACCTATTTTCATGTGGGAGGGAGCAAACTTTTGCAACCTGATACACGGAACAGGTGGAATAGTAATTCAGGTGGAATTTGAAAGTTTAATTAATTAATTAATATATTGAGACCATGACACTATCCAGGTCTTGGTCCCAGTCATAAAACCTATTTACTCTGAGACCAAAGGCCGACATCTCAGTTCCAACATGATACATAGCTTGGCTTGATCACAGAAGACCTATTTTGCTTCTGACCTTGACAGGCCTTATGTAAGATATGTGTCAGCATCTCAAACTTCGCGTTGGCACACAGCATTCTCAAGCAGTTACTAGGGACAGCATCCTACCAGGGCCAAACCTCTGCTGGAGACTTTTTAAAAAGCAGCTCTTGCTGTAATCGCCACTGCCATAAAATATCCCAGAGTGGCACTATGTCAGGGCAAATTGTGGACAACTGAAACGGCATCACCTTGTGCCGATTCAAAGTGCTGTACTTGCTGATGCCATGATCAAACCCCATCAAAGTAGGAGAGAACCAACCAGAAGCTACTTTTCTTTGAGATTGCCTCAGATACAGAGAAAGCCCTGCTAGTCAGTTCTGTTTTGGGGAGGTAACATTGAATGACTAATACAGATATAATAATTCAGAGCACAGACTTTTATATGACAATCAGTGGGCACAGGCTTCATCTGTGCTGCAAAAAGAATACAGTGCCACAAATCCCAGGTTTCCATAGCACTGAGCCATACCGGTTAAAGTGGCATCAAACTGCATTATTTCTGCAGTGTAGCCACAGACCCAATAACGATATTGCTATTTTGTGGATTTTAGATGTTTTTGCTGTACGGCCAGCATGGCTACTCTGGATAAGTGAAGACAGTTTGTCTGCAAGCAAAACCGCCCTTCACAGTTCAAAGATATAGCCATGTTAGTCTGTGGAATCAATATGTAGAGATCTTGTAGCACCATTGAGACTAGCTGAAAGAAAGAAATTGGCAGAGTGGGCTTTCGTAGACTTCAGTCTGCTTCCACCCTTCAGAAGTTACATGCAGAGAATACATTTTGGGGGAACCGAGGAAGCTACTGTGACCTCTCAGTGACTAACTGCCCACACCTCCTCCTCCACAGTCTTCTTTCACACTCGTAACCCTAAAGTGGAAAAGACTGAATTATTTTTAATGGCATATAGGAACTTTTTTTTGAAAAAGAGGTTGGCAGTGCTTCAGTTTTGACACAGTTGTAGACAAAGCCAGCCCTGTCATGGCTGCAAAGTAAAGTAACCCAGTCCTGAAATAGATGATGGCTGAAAATGCCATCTTGGTATTTCTAAAAGCAGACTACTCTTTAGCAGTGCAAGGGAGATTTTAGTGCCACTTCAAGTAGTAAAATGGCTCCAATCCTGATTATGGAACACAATACACCAAATAGAGATCCGTGTTTTAGCATGTCTGTTTTACTTTTCCTTCTTTTCCCCCTTCAATGTATGTACATAGGTGTTACCTCGGCACTGACTCCTGATTGATTCCTTTCCTGTGATGAAATTTGCCTTCAGAATGGAATGGACATTCACTTGCCAAACAATAAATTTGTTTGCAATAAATATATTTTTGGTAATAATAATACTACTGTACTGTGTGTTATTAACTTTCATAGCTGTTTTAATATGTTTTAACCTTTTTTATTGTTCTTGTTCATCCTCACCAGAACCACCTAAGGCAGTGGTTTCCAAACTTTGGTTCCCCAGATCTATTAGCCATCAGCTCCCAGAATTCCTGACTGTTGGCCAGACTGGATAGGGCTTCTGGGAACTGAAGTGCGAAACATCTGGAGGATCAAAGTTGGGGAAACACTGATCTAAGGCAAGTCACTAAAGTTCCTGTTTTAAAGACAGGGTATGTCAGAGCTGGAAGGAGAGTGTGGGTTGCCCAAAGTTATCCAGTAAAAACCCAAGGTGACAGCAGAACTCGAATCATACAGACAGCTCAATCTGGGAGAACAAAATGGAAGCTAGCAAAGCCTTACACTCAGAGGCTTATTGCATTAGAAAAGAAAGATGAAGCAGAGTGGGAGAGTGGCTTTCTCCATGCCTCTACGCATGCCCTCGGCACACTTGTGTTTTCTTTCTAGAGGGAGACAGTCATAAATGCATGCCTTTTGTCAAACGGACCTTTCCAGGGTGACAAAAGGCACACTTTTACAATTTTCTTCCTTGTGAAGAGAACAGAAGTGCTACTACATCATGCGGAGAGGCATGGAAAAAGTCTGTACTTTCCCGCCCTGTTTTGGATTTCTTTTCTCATGAAAGAAGGCTTTCTGAGTGAGGTGTAGTATAGATACTTTGGTCATCAGTTCTTTAGTGTTCTATTCCAGAACTTCCTGTTTGTTCCATTCATCTGTTGTGTGTGTATGTAATATATATATATGTATTGCACTCACATACACAGAGAAACAGAGGAGTGTGTGTGTGCCTATGTGAAAATTCAGAAACTGTCTATGAGCAGGAATGCCAATATGATCTGTTGAAACTAGGCATGTAAAGATGACACCAGTGAGACCACAGCTACATTAAAATATCCAAGGGGACTTTTTTTATTCATTTATTCATCACACCAAAACTCTGGCCACAAGCATGGAACATGGCAACAAATCCGCAGGGGGTGCATATGTATTTGTATGTGCTGAATCGGGAGGAACACAACAGGGCCTTACAAACCAGACAAAAAACAAGCAGGAGGAGACTGGGGGAGAAGGGCTGAGAGACAAGGGTGATATAATGGGAATATTAAGGCAGAAGGAAGATTTGGAGGCTCCGAGTTTATTTGAGCCATTTTATTTTTAAAGGGCCAGGAAACGCAGGCCGAGGGTGGCAGTACCCAGACCTGGGTTTGGAGCGGTGGCAAGGGAGGCCTCTCACTCTTATAATACAGCCATTTAGCTGAACTGGAGCTTTCTGAATGCATGTTTGGAAGGTTACTGTGGCAAAAAGCTGCCCCCCAAAACTATAACTGGGAAGGCAACCCCAGCCCAAGGCTTTCGCCTTCCTCCCCAGTACTTGAGGGGTCACAAGGCAGAACAAAGGCAGGAAAAAAACATCGGGGTCACTTACAGTTCATTGACATTCAGAGGACATTCTCTCTGACATGGCAGAGAGAAGGGGGCAGTGGTGACCTCCCCTCCCCATGTTTTTCCTGCAGAGGACAATTCCTGCTATTCGGGAATATACTGAAGCCTCTGACTTCCTCCAGCTGCCCCTCTCCTCCCTCCAACTCCTTCCCCTTCTGTCCGCTTGACCCGTTGCAGTTGGGACTCCCCTACCGCTTCCCCACCTAGCCGCTTGACCCTCAGAAGATTGGGGGGCTCTGGGAGATCTCCATCAAAGATGGCACGACGCAGGCGCCTGGGGGACACTGGGAAGCGCTGCGGGGTCAGGTTGCTCGCTCTTGACAGGATTCTGCCAATCAGGTATCTGAAAAAGACAGAAATAAAAAAGAACTCAGAAGTCCACTAGTCCCAACTCAAGAGACTCTGGCTCCTTTACTTACCTTTCACTTTCCTCCCAACAGCTAGATAACAGAATTTATCATTCCTAATTATAAGCACAGATGGGCTTAATGCCTTAAAAAGCACCAGATCCTTAAGGTTAAGCATGGTCAACTCTGGCTAGTACTTGGATGAGAGACCGCCAACCAATACCCGATACTACTATATTTCAGAGAAAGGAATTGGCAAACCCACTTCTGAGTATGCCTAAGAAAACCCTATGAAATTCATGGGGTTGCCATAAGTCAGGTGACTTGAAGGCACATACACACAAAGGCACCAGATCCTGTCTGATCTTGGAAGCTAAGCACAGTCGGATCTGGTTAGTGTTTGGATGGGAGACCATCAACAAATACCAGGTACTACAGGCTATATTTCAGAGGAGGGAACTGGCAAACCCACCTCTGAGTATTCCTTGTCTAAGGAAATCCTGTGAAATTCATGGGGTCATAGTAAGTTGACAGTGACTTGAAGGCACTTACACACACAATGTATAAGCATATACTCCTGGCTCTGCCTTACTTGGAAAGGGAGGGAGAGAGGCTATGTAGTCCTTTAGATGATAAGTTTTTAATTCCTATCAACCCAAACCTCCATGACCAATGGTAAGGGATGATGAAACTTATGATCCAACAATATGTGGAAGGCCATGCATTTCCCTTCCCTGTGCTCAGGCCAAGTACTGAATCCAGAAAAGCCATGTCCCTTCTTCCAACTACTGAAGCACATAGGCAAGGATGTAGGGACTGAAAAATACTCTAGATAAATATTTCTAGATTCCTTCTCGTTTGTGGATTGGCACTGGCTTCCATCCCTCTCCATACACTGAGACAACAGTTTTTAATTTTGTGTTGTGGAAAACCTAAGGTGTCTTGGAAGTTTATCTGAAATTTCTCAGTCAGACCAATAATGGCGGACAAACATCCTCAAGACTGCTACCAATCATGCTGTGTGTGACCTAGAAAATGTCCCAAAATATTTTCCAACACACTGGTGCTCATGGTTGACATCCAAGAGTTCTTCAGCCGACTACATAGAAAGCATTTTTTCAAGGCCAAAACACTGACAATCAAACTGAAGGCTATGGGTTCACTGGGGCTGCATCTACACAACACAATTAGTGCAGTTTGACACTGCTTTAACTGACATGGCTTAATGGAATCCTGCGATTTGTAGTTTGTGAGATATTTAACCTAGTCAGAGCGCTCTGGTGCCACACCAAACTACAAATCACAGGATTCCATAGGATGGAGCCATGACAGTTAAAGTGGTGTCAAACTGCATTAATTCTGCAGTGTGGCAGCAGCCTCAGAGAGCTGCTGTAAGTCAATGGAAACAGCAAAAATCTAAACACTTATATTAATCTCATCCTTCTGTTCTTTGATGGCTCTTTAATCCAATGGTTGTGTTCTCTAAATTGAAACAGTCTGGCCTTTCTCACTTACGTATTTCTCCTTCCCTCTGCAATTCCTGTGCTTCTTTAAAAACATATCTCCCAAATTATGGGATCCTCCAGAACAGTATGGAGATGACATTTTGACTTGATTTTTAAAAAAAGTATAAATATCAAAGAAAGGCGAAAAGGGAAAAAAGGGTGGGAGTCCAGGGTACATAAATATGGAGCAGTATGCAACTGGGTGGCAGAAGAAAGGAGTGGTTTTCACGAAAGCCTCTTCTGGACGAGACAACCTTCTGTCAATCAAAGGGCACTTTTGGATAAAAACTGATGTCCAATATATTGCTAAATTATTCTTTTAATTTTTAGTAAAATGATCAAATGCCAAATACCTACTTAATGAGGACATTTACTCCTTGTTAGAACATGGCCACATAGCTTGAATCTTGAATCTTGAAAAACTGGATAATTACTTATCATTTTACCCTTTTAAAGCAATAGTAATAGCAACTCCATTTATATACCACCTCTTATCACACTAAGCAGTCTCTAAGTGGTTTACAACTGTAAGCTAATTGCCCCCTACAAGCTGGGTACTCATTTTAACAACCTCGGAAGGATGCCAGGCTGAGTCAACCCTGAGCCCCCGGCTGGTATTGAACTCACAACCACAAAGTGGCTGCATTACAGACATTTAACCACTGCACCACCAGGGCTCCTAAAGGGCATTTTATATATGGTAAAAAAATGCAGTGGTGAATTAGTCCTTTTTGACCACAACCACTAGAAGTAGTAGTGGTCATGAGGATGATGTTGGTGGGAGGGGGCGGGGATACCATTTCAGATGAAGGTTTGCATGTCTGGATGAGTTCATCATGCAGAAGAAACTCCTCTGAATACAGAGGTGCTAGTTTCCTCCACGAGGGGAGGAAAGGTGGATGTTTTTAAGAAAGATAGATATCATACACGCAAAATATCTGTCCCCTGAAGTTTATACTCCAGGAGAAACCTTTACTATTCAATAATGATGAAAATGGGAGTAGCATTCGAATTTCTTATCAACCATTTCCCTGAAATGACCTGTAAAGTCCCCCTTTTCTGTCCCTCTCTGTGTCTCATATTTATATTTAATTAAGTATGAGGATAGCCTGACTTTATACCCTGGAGACGGATATGTGGAACACTCTGCACATGTCCAGAGCTATCTCCTTCTTTATTACTTCCTCTGAAATGGTATTCAGAACAGCTTCTGAGGCCAAGCCCTACATCTGAGCAAGGTTTCCCATTTCCAGCTACCTCATCATTTCAGGGTCCATCTCTCCAGCCGGTTCTTCTTCCCCTCCCAGCTCTTCTTGGGGTTCAAAACCTCCTTCAGGGACCCAGTAACGATTCGACAGTGATCTGGGTGGAGAGGA
This sequence comes from Urosaurus nigricauda, assembly GCA_034509955.1. Taxonomy (NCBI): domain Eukaryota; kingdom Metazoa; phylum Chordata; class Lepidosauria; order Squamata; family Phrynosomatidae; genus Urosaurus; species Urosaurus nigricauda. Next base: position 147,756,823 of record JAOEGL010000002.1, on the reverse strand, counting down.
GGCACCCACTAAGCCGGTCTCATCGTACTCAGGATACAACTGGGCACCCTTTGCTTCATCCCAAAGCCTTAGCAGGTTTGCCAGGTAAACAGATTCCTGGTCCCGGCGATGCCCATCCTGAAGAAGACGCTGCAAAGCCAAAGCCAAGCGCTCATCTGGCTGGAACTGGTGACCCGGTGGAACTACTGCCCTCTCTAGTGCCTGAGCCAAGCGGTCATCTTGGAGCTGGTTACCAGAGGAAGCCATGGCTCGCTCCAACGCTTGGGCGAGGTGCTCTTCCTGCAGCTGACCACCAGGGGACGACATGGCTCTCTCCAACGCAGCCAGCCGGACTAGATCTGGGTAATACACTTCATTCGCCAATGCGGTCTCCACTGCTTCGTAGGGTGCCCCCTGAAGCTCACGTCTCACCCGCCGAGTCCCCCCAGACAGGTTGTGGTTTAGCCCTCCATGGGAACTGCCTGGGGCAGTAAGAGGCTGTAAGAAACAGGGAAGAGTATTTTTTTTTTCAAACAACAAACATCAAGCATGGCATGCTGGTTCAGTTATTAGACTACAACTCTGGAGGCCAGGGTTCGATTTCCTGTTCACGCATGAAACACACTGGGCTACCTTGGGCAAGGCACATGCTCTCAGCCTCAGGGGAAGGCAATGGCAAACATCCTCTCAACCAATCTTGCCAAGGAAACCCCATGATAGTAGGGTCGCCATAAGTCGGTAACAACTTGAAGTCACATAACAACAACAACCATTATCAAGCTGATAGTGAAACAAGGATAATTTATCCATCCTCCCCTTACTGTGTTTGCCTTCAAGTAATTTCTGACTTATGGCAACCCTAAAGCAAACTTACTATGGGGTTTTCTTGGCCAGATTTGTTCAGAGGTGTCTTTTTTGCTTGTGTTTTTGTCAGGCAAAATTACAAGAAATTTTGGATTGGGCTTAATTAGAAATCAGCATGAAACAACAGCCAGTGTAATTTTAATGTTTTGGCATTAAAATTTTAAAATAATGAAAAGACACAATCCAGTCAAAGGACACTTTTCAATCGCATTGATTTAAGCAGGGGAGAGTCTTTAAACAAGGTTGGACCTACCGTGAAACAGTTACTTCAGGCAGCAGTGTTCAAGGGTTGTGAAAAAGGCCAAAACCTCTTACATGTATGCTTTGCTCTGCTATTGTTTCTGGGGAATGGACCTTGTGGGATTTTCTCCCTCAAATATTCTGGCTAGCTTTTGGTACTACATATCTTGACTTAACATGGGTATTTTAGGAGTAAGCGAGAGCCAATGTTTGCATGTTTAACTATGATTCTGGAGACCAGGGTTCAGTTCCCAGCTTGATCATGAAGCCCATTGGGGGCAGGTCACATGCTCTCAGCCTCAGGGGAAGGCATGGCAAACCTCCTCTGAACAAATTGCGCCAACAAAACCTCATGATGGTCTTAGGTCACCATAAGTTGGAAATGACTTGAAGGCACACAGCAACAACAACAACTTCTCCAACACCTTTTATTTATCTATTTATTTTTTTAATACTGCTAAAACAAACTCATTTGAAACCCTAACCAACAAGACCATCTGGTAATGCAGAATATAAATGACCACATCTGCAAAGTCTCCCACCAGAAGCTTTTTGGCACTTTGGTGAAAAGTAGTCTGTTGTGTTGTGGCGTTTGTTTTCTATGAATCTTCTGATGAATGTCTGCTGTGACTTCTCCCATAAACCACAGGGTTTCTAGGCACAACAACAACTTCAGGATGTTTGTCATTTTGGGATGGCCCTGACCCACAGGGGACACTGTTCTTGTAAAGATGTTTGGTAGCCTTGTGGGCTAGGCAGAGAAGATCAGTTTAGACTTAGACTTAATACCTTTCCTCCTCTCTCCATCCAAATGGCATGATTCCCTTTATTCCTTTATCCTCTCAGCAACTCTTGGATAGGCCAAGAGATGGTGATGGCAGCAACATCTAGTGAGCTTCAAGACGGAGGTAACAAAGGTGGCAGACATAGATTGCATTTCTGTTGAGTGAAGTGGGTAGAAAACTATCCATCCCTTTCCTTTATTGGGCCAAAAAAAATGCCAAAAAAATTGTTGTAAGCTTTCGAAGCTTCACTGCCTTCTTCATCAGGCAAAGATGTTAAAAATCATACAGGAGATACATCTTTGCCTGATGAAGAAGGCAGTGAAGCTCTGACAGCTCGCAACATGTATTTTTTGCATTTGGGTGGCCCAAATTTTGTGAATTTTAGATGTCATTGCATTTTGCTACATGGCCTGCACAGCTACCCTTGGATATGACATCCCTTTCCTTGTTTTCTTTTTTTGTTAAATAACCAGAGCTGTATTTTAACATAAATAAATAACTATCCAAGCTAGAACTATACTGCATGCTCCTATTCTTCTGAGGGCCAAGGATTATCTCCTTGGAACTAAGATGCATTACAGATTTTTCTCTTCAGTTTCGGTCTGGATTTTTCCTCAGACAGGCACGCAGCTGTCTGTAACCGCAAAAACACAGTAAATGCAATTGTATCTGAGAGACCCAGTGCTTTATGGGAGAAGTCGCAGCAGGCAGCTCATCGGAAGATTCATAGAGAACAGATGCCCGCCACACAACAGACTACTTTGTCCCTAAAGTGCCAAAAAGCTTCCGGTGGGAGGCTTTGCAGATGTGGTTATTTATATTCTGCATTACCAAATGCTATTGTTGGTTAGCGTTTCAAATGACGTCTTAGCAGTTTTGTAAAAATAAATAAATCGATAAATAAAAGGTTTCGGAAAAGAGGCTGCATGATTTATTCGTACAATTTGTATGCTGATCTATTGCTGATGTTTTCTGGGATGCTTCCTGGGATTAAAGGAAAGAACATTATAATTAACCATACCTGAAAGCCAGTGTGGCACAGTGGTTTGAGTGTTGGATTAGGATTCTGGAGACCAGGGTTTGAATCCCTGCTTAGCGATGGATGACCCTGGGCGAGTCACACTCTCTCAGCCTCTGGGGAAGGCAATGGCAAAACCTCCTCTGAACTAATCTTCCCAAGAAAACCCCATGATAGGGTGGCCTTAGGGTCGCCATATGTCAGAAACGACTTGAAGGCTCACACACTCACACCAATAGATACCACAGGAAGGTATGGGGTAAATTCAGTACATTGACCTGTGCTCACAAACCCAAATCGTCTGCCCAACCAGCTCTATATATCCCAGTATGAGCTTCATTAGCCAGTCAATCTCCTGACTAACTTCTTGATTATTGCCAATCATTGCATGTCCTTCAAACAACCCAGATCTATATGACGGAACAGCATTCAAATTCCTAGCTCCGGGATTAGTCATTTTCAATATTACTGAGTTTTGCCAGAGATATTAGCATATCTCCCATGACTTTGCGGGAAGAAACGCAATTGTACCAGCCATGCTCTCCCCCTTAGGGAGGGAATAAACCCTCCTTTCTTGTCTGAAAGCAGACACATCCTGGGAATTAAAAGAGGGGGGCCATGGCCAGCGTGGCATAGGTGTTTGGATGCTGGACTGTGCCTCTGGAGACCAGGGTTCGATTCTCCGCTCCGCATGGAAACCCACTGGGTGACTTTGGGAAAAATTTCATGCTCTCGCCATCAGGGGAAGGGGATGGCAAACCTCCTCTGAACAAATCTTGCCAAGAAAACTCCATGATCGGTTCGCTTTAGGTTGCCACAAGTCGGAAATGACTCAAAGGTACACAACAACAAAAAACATGGCTCAGACTGGTAAGGCTCAGGGGATGGGCATTTCCGCCAAGAAAGTACCCAGGAATCTGGAAGGATACTGAAGACAGGCTCTGCAGTCTTCTTGCAGGGCTACTCATAACAACAACCACAAGGAAGAGAAAAAACATTGGGAGGCTTGGTTTGGATAGAGTGAGGGGCTGCAAGGATGGTCCTAGGCTCTAGGAGCTTTGGGGCCTCTCTCCTCAGCCTCCTACAACCCAGGCACCTCACATCTCCTTTGTACACACATTCCACTTTGCACGCTCCTGCTTTCTCCTTCTACAACAGCACACAACAACTTGTATTTTCACTATGGGCAGCCACCGTTTACGGGAATCCCACACAAGTGCAGTGAGCCAGTATGGTCTAGTAGTTTGACTATGACTCGGAAAGCAGGGTTCGAATCCCAGCTGAGCCATGGAAACCCACTGGGTGACCCTGGGCCAGTCACACACTCTCAGCCTCAGAGGAAGGCAATGGCAAACCCTTCTGAACAAATCTTGCCAAGAAAACCACATGGCAGTGGTGGTGGTGGTGGTGGTGATGATGAGAGCCCTGTTGGTGCAGTGGTTAAATGCCGGTACTGTAGCCATTCACAGCCACAAGGTTGTCAATTCGATCCCAGGCAGGACTCCAGGGTCCACTCAGCCTTGCATCCTTCCATAGGTCGCTAAAATGTGTACCCAGCTTGTGGGGATCAGTTGGCTTATACACTGTAAACAGCTTAGGGAGTGTGTAAGTGCACTGATAAGTGGTATAGAAATGTACTTGATAGATTGCTATTTGCAATGATGCTGATGATGCTGATGATGATGCTGATGCTGATGTTGCCTTGGGGTTGCCATAAGTTGGAAACAACTTGAAGGCACAGAACACCACCAACACACAAACACCTACATGCCCCACAAGACATCTTTTTGTATCCACATCACGCTCTTTCTGCAAAAGGGGGACTCCATCCTGTCCTCAGTCCCACCTGCTTGCATTTTGCACACTCCATTGCCACTCTCCCTCCTTTGTCCTGATTTGCACATTCTTTTGCTCACCTGCCAACACCATTCGGTGCCAGCGCACAGAGGCATGATTTGTAACGTAAGGCTCACCCATCTCCAGGCGCCCACATGCAAGACCCCTCGAGTGCGCACAGCTGCTCCCAAGTAGGCATGCGGGTGAGTCACGGTTGCATCTACACAACCGCACATATGACAGCAGCTTCCCTGGATAGGTAGGGGTGGCGGAATAAACACGCATGACTCAGTGCTGTGTAGTTTCCCAGTAGACACACACACACACATACACATGGCTGGATGATATCTTTTAAGGCTTCACGGTGCTTGTTTTGTTCATTCGATTCTCACACGACAAAAATAATAGATTCTCTCTTTGTTTTCCTACATGCTGACAACTCAGGAATGCTTTTTTTCCCCCAACACAACGGCATGGGCATTTTGGCGGCTTCTTGAATGACACAGCTAGAAGCAAATCGGGTATTCCACTCCCTTCTGGCAAAAGGCGGCCCTTCATCCACCCGCCTTGACAAAGGGATAAAGGAAAAGGAAAAATCTACGCAGTCCATTCGGGCCAAGGTTTGCTGCACAAAGAGGAAAGCAGGTGCGCCACGCAATGAAGCAGCCAGCAAAAAAAAAGGTCATCCAGGTGACTCGAGCAAGGAAGCCAAGCCACAAGCTCAGCGGGCAATGACAAGCCCTAAAACGGGACTTGTAGATGTGTTGTTGTTATTATTATTGTTGTGTGCCTTCAAGTCATTTCTGATTCATGGTGACCCTGAGGTCATGGGGTTTTCTTGGCAAGATTTCTTTAAGGTGACCAGACACCCTCCTTTTCCTTCTGTCCAGGAGGAATGCCAAAATACCCTCCATTTTGAACAGGACTCCAGAAACATGACTTTTACCTTTGTATTGGTGTTTTTTTCAAAAGCTTTTATTTGGTCATGTCTTTGCGTTAGTCTACGTTTCACAGTGTCTTGCCCTTCTTTGCGGTTAGGACATCTGGCCACCCTGCCGTTGCCTCCCTCTGAGGCTGAGAGAGTGCGACTTGCCCAAGGTCACCCAGTGGGTTTCCGTGGCAGGGCTGGGTTTTGAATCCTGTTCCCCAAAGTCCTAGTCCAATGCCCAAACCACAACACTACACAGCACTACATTACGCTGCACTACAAATCCTCTCCAAGGAGCAGAGGTAACAGAGGAAATGTTAGAAAGAAAACCTGGCACCCTAGAGACCTGCTACACAGACCAATTTATTATTATTATTATTATTA